>CM057452.1:931692857-932971785 GCA_016271365.2 Neoceratodus forsteri | reverse complement strand
CATGTAGCAGGATGCACGCAGTGTACTACCCCCCTCAGAAAGCTAGATGGCATCTTCATTACCTCAGGACTGAGCTCAAGCAGAGCGGTATGAGGAATATTTCCCATGAGGGAAAATTGGACAGGGCAGTCACATGTTGAGGGCAAATAGGGAGAGATAATTGGAAGAAACATCTGATTGTCCCTAGGTAAATTGAAGAATACAATAGGAGGTTTTCTAAAACCTTAAGCAGCAGCACAGGTTCTACCTGATTAGGTGTATCCTATTTCTCCTACACTCGGAGAGTCAGTGTACTGGCCAGTTGGAGTAGTGTGAGGACGGGGGGTCACATGCTATTTCTAAATATCTTGAGTTGATGCACAAGGTGGGGTGGAAAGGATGAGAAGGGACTTGGCAAGGTTAGAGGAATGGTCAAATGTATGGCAGCTTAGATTCAATGCTAAGAACTGCAAGGTAATGCACCTGGGAAACAAAAACCCAGGGGAAGAGTACAAAATGGGGGGTGAGATACTAACAACAACAAAGATGGAAAGGGACCTGGGGGTAGTCATATCAGATGACCTAAAGGTGGGCAAGCAATGTGAGAGGGCAGCAAGGAGGGCTGGGGGGATACTGGGATGCATAGGGAGAGGCATCACAGGTAGAAAACAGGAAGTTATTATCCCTCTGTACAGACAGTTGGTGAGACCCCATCTGGAGTACTGCGTGCAGTTCTGGAGACCCAATCTCCGCAAGGACATAGACAGGATGGAGGCTGTCCAGAGGAGGGCAACTAAAATGGTGCAGGGTCTGCACCGGACGACATATGAAGAGAGACTTAAGGAGCTGAATATGTATACCCTCGAGGAAAGGAGAGAGATGGGGGACATGATAGAAACTGTCAAATACCTCAAGGGAATCAACAAAGTCCAAGAGGGTAGCATCTTTCAAAAAGTAGTGTGCAGAACAAGGGGGCTGGTGAAGAGATGAGAGGGGGCAGCTGGAGGTAATTTAAGGAAGTATTTTTTTCACAGAGAGGGTTGTGGATGCATGGAATGGCCTTCAGGAGGAGGTTGTGGAGTCAAAAACAGTGGTGGAATTCAAGCATGCATGGGACAGTCATAAGGCAATTCTAGGGGTTGGGGGTAGGAAGAAGTAGGCTGCTGGTTAACTAGGATCTGCAGCATATCCATTAGGTAGGGAAATGGGCAGACTGGGTGGGCCAAGCGGTCCTTATCTGCCGTCAAAATCTATGTTTCTATGTTTCTATTAATGCATACTAAACCATTAAAGGGGACGGGGTCATGGACATCTGAGAATTGGTTGATAGACACTCCCCCATACCTCTAGGCACATGGACAGTGGGCACCAGCAGTCAAGGAGTAGCTAGATCAGAGAATAAGGGAGAGGGGAAGGTAGTTACTCCTCCTGAAAGTGATGATGAAGGCAAACATAAGAAAGTAAAGGGATATGGATTTTCAATATAGATCTGTAGCAAAGAGGTTTAGCAGGAAACTAGAGCAGGAGCAATAGTCACCCTAACTAACAAACACAGATATCAGAGGGGTGAACAGCACACCATGGGAGGGTATTGGGAGCTGTATGAGGCAGTTTACTCTTACAAATATAGTGAATCATCCCATGTGGGTAACTAGAGCATTAGTATTAATATTTCCATCCGTTTCAATAGGTTTGACAGTTCTAATACCGCTAATGATTTTATGGTTTTGTAAAAAGCTGCATATTTGTGCTGGCAAACATAATCTCAGGATCAGATGGTGCATGCAACAGTTTGCAGATGAGAAGCAGCAGAGTGGGCATGGAGATATGACATATGGGTCTAATACTTTCTTTTACCAATTGTAGACTTACAAGGTGATTTTTCTTCTGTTTTTTCTCTGGGGTCTCCTCTGAAGCAGACCACAGTTTGATTGACAGCAAAGAATACTGCCAGCCTAGGATTGAGGAATGTATGGGTAAGCAGGGAACATATCTCACATATTGGCTGAATTAAAATGGGTATCCTTAAATGTGCAGGAGATAAACCACCCTATTAAAAGAAAAAAAAACTCCCCAATCTTAAGTCAGCTAGTTGTGATGTGGCTTTTCTACAAGAGACTCATTTAACAAAGGTTGAGTCAGAAAATGTAGACAGCGCTGGGTAGAACAGCAATTCTTGAGCTCCTGTCCCTTGAAAAAGACAGTGGTGGTGATTTTAACGAAGCAAGGATGCCCACTACTACCTGAGATATCGCATTTGAATAAAGAGGGGAGATGGGTCTTATTAAGAGGAAAGAAGCACACCATTGATGTTCTCATAGTTAATATATACACTCCTAATACGGAGGATGCACCCATCTTTAGAATTATAAAGCACAAGATAGCAGACTTAACAACAGAGGAGTACACCATAATTATCGGTGGAGGTTTTAACTTTGTGCTTTAACCCTTGTTGGATAGGTCCCCACCACCTACAGGAGAACCTCAGCATAAATATATGAGGGCAACAGTCCAATGACTTTGTCAGGAGTCCCTGCCCACAGATGTCTAAAGGTTACACCACCCCACCACTAAAGAGTACACATTTAGATTAACTCAATTCCAAACTTGTATAGGCTGGATTACTTTCTGGTTGGCACGCAGTATACCTCAGAGGTTATGGACTGTACCATACAACCTGTATTATTATCAGACCATGCTGCAGTCACTCTGATAATGGTCATGGTCCAAACACTACTGAAAACACCCAGATGGAGGCTTAATTTGCTTCCACTGTGGTCAAAACTATTCAGGGGTTTGATGCAAGAAGACATCACCTGGTACTTTCAAACCCAGATAGAGGCCTGGAGGTGACTGAGGCAATAGTGTGTGACACCTTTAAAACCTTTGTTATTGGCCATATAATAAGCTATGACTCACACCAGAATAAACAAAGGAAAGAAGAGATAAGAGCCCTAACCCACCAGCTTTAGGAGGCTGAGGCCAACTACTATGGCATGACAAGCAGGCTTGTGTGATATTACTCTCTTAAAATGTAAACTCATTGTCATACACTGATGACAAGGAGAAATAGCTCTCTAATTCACCAAATAGCAGTACTGGGAAAATAGTGAGCAGGCTAGCAAACTGCTTGATTATCAGTTAAAGAAAAAGAGAAATGAGGCTCTTATTCTAAACATTAAGGTATCGGATTTTTCCACCACACTGAATACTAAAAAAATCAATTACACCTTCAGAAATGTTTATGTTAATCTTTATGTCTCACAGTTGCACTCTGGGACAGATAACATTTAACAGTTTCTAGGCATGCAGTTGGAAAAAGTCCTTCCATACTTGATTCATAAATCCCAGAGAGGAGTCATGAAGGGAAGAGAAGGCAAGACAAGGGTCGGACAACTTGAGAATGATAGTAAATTTGCTAGACCAGGCTCAACTCAGTGTAGATACTGCAGCATTTGTGGTAATGGATACTGAGAAAGCCTTTGACTCAGCTGAGGGAATTACCTATTTGAAACTCTAAAAGCAGACATATTTGGTCCTACATATATCTCATGGATTAAAACTTTATATGACTCTACTTGGGCTACAGAGCTTACAAAAGGCACAGTATCTGCTAGATTTCTACTCCACTGAGGGATGAGGAGAGGATATCAGTTGTCTTAGCTGCTCTTTGGCTTAGCAATGAAACCACTAAGCATCACTATTAGGCAAGATCCAGATGTTACAGGTCTTAGTTTAAAGTACCTGATAAGCAAATCCCTAGCATATGCAAACTATCTTTTGCTTACTCTGTCAAAAGTACAGCATTCTCTCCCTTGGATGTTAGTGATCATAGAACAGTTTGGGAGTATATCCAGCCTGAAAATGAACTGGAATATAACAAAGCTCCTCCTAATAAAGAATGTAGCCCCACAAATTGCAAAAGTGGGAGTGCACATACTAACATGGTCCCTCAAGGGTATTAGATATCTGGATATTATGGTAACACCAAAGAGTGAAGATCTGATTAATAACAACATACATCCCTTACTGAAAGACCCGGGGCATGAAATAATTAGATGACAAAAACTTAATCTCTCCCTACCAGGGAAAATCGTTGCTTTCAAAATGCTGACACTTCCTTACCTCCTTTATTGCTGTAATTATTTATCCCTGAGACTGTCCTACCAGATATGGACATAGATAGATAAACTTATCTCTCTCTTTCCATGGGATAAACAAACACCATGGTTCAGTATGAAAACCCAGAGGGTCCCAGCCCTTTATGGTGGCTATAATCTACTCTGGTCATGGGCTTACCATATTGCCTTCAGAGTGAAACAGGCCCTTACAAGCTGGTTTGCTCCACTAGACAGGTGACCCTTATGGGCAGAGGCGAAATAATCACTGTGGGGATCAACTCCACTCAGCCTCATACTGAGCAATGTACTCCCAAGGGGGAAGTTCCCCTTGAACCCCATGCATTATTACAGGAATGCCTGGAATAAACTTCATCCCATAAATAAATGGGAAAATACATCCCTTGGTGAATATGAGCATTTATGGGACAACCCAAAAATCCACATAGGTAATAAACCCATCCACTGGAAGGAATGAATTGACAAAGGCATCTACCATTTTGGCCATTTAATACATGGAACTTCAAATGTATTCAAGTCATTTTACCAACTGCATGGCAAATATAACCTCTCTAAATGAGAGCATTGAAAATATTTGCAAATCCGCTGTGCTCTGCAATCCTGGCTAGATAAATGGGGTGAGGTCAAAAACACAGATATGCTGCAATGTACCTCTAGCTGGCTTAAAGAAACAAGAGGACAGGGTGGCCTAATTTGTAAACACCTACAGACCTTTTGCCTTCCAAACTGGGAAAAACAGCATCAGAAATGGGCACAGGTCTTGCATTTGCAAGTACCCTCAGACTGCTCGGATAAATGCTGTGCACAAGTACATAGAAGTTTTCTAAACCTTAGAGACCAGCTAATATAGAAAAAGATTTTAGTAACATGGCACAGAACCCCAATAAAGCTAGTACATACGGTGCTCAAAATGAAAGAATAAGATGTTGGATCCTGATGGGATTCATCCAAGGCTTCTAATGGAACTGAGCACAGTACTGGCTGCCCATCTGGCAGTGCTTTTTAGCACCTCACAGGATATGGAAGAAGTTCCAGAGGACTGGAGGAGGGCTGATGTGGTCTTTCTGCACAAAACCAACAGTAGGGAGGATGCTACCAACTACAGGTCACTCAGTCTCACAACAGTGGTGGAAACGTTAATGGAGACACTACGGAAGGAGAGGCTCATGGAGCACCTCGAGGCAGAAGGGCTGCAGGACCTCCTGCAGCATGGGTTCACAGTGGGGAGGGCATGTCAAGCTAATATCATAGATTTCTTTGACTGGGTTACGAAGGAGGTTGATCAAGGGAGAACAATGAACATGTCCTATATGAACATCAGTATGGGGGCTAGTTAAGAAACTAAGTAACCTTGGGGGTGGGGGGAGAATGTGATAAGCTCGGTAACAAACTGGTTAAGGGATAGGAGACAAAGGATGTTGGTAAATGTCAGTGACACAGGCAATAGGAGAGTGACTAGTAGAGTGCCACAGTGTTTAGAGTTGGGACAGGTTCTCATCAATGTCTTCATATGTGACATTGCAGAGAAGCTTGAAAGGAAGGTGTGTCTCTTTGTGGATGATACAAAAATGTGCAACAGGACTGACACTCAGGAAGAGGTGGAGAGAATGCAAAAGGATTTGAGGAAACTAGAAGAATGATCTAGGGGGTGGCATCTAAGGTTCAATGCCAAAAAGTGCAGGGTTATTCACTTAAGGCTGCAGAACCCAGGAGTTGTGTATAAGATGGGGGAGTGGAGCTTACAGTCACCAAGCAAGAAAAAGACCTAGGAGTCATCATATATTTTTCTTAATTGAATGTATTTTATTAACAAACCAAATCTAAAAAGACACCAAACATTTACAAAATGCAAACTTTTAACAGGCATGTGAGGTACAATAAACAGGGGATAAAGGAGTCATCATATCTGATGAACTCAAGGTCACTGGGCACATTAGCAAATCAGGGGGAAAGGGTAGAAAGATGCTGGGGTGCATTGGGAGTGGAATTTATTGCAGGAGAAGGAAGATGGTGCTGCCATTGTATCACTCACTGGTGTGGCCCCACATGGAATATTGTGTCTAATTCTGGAGGCTGCACCTCCACAAGGATATTGAAAGGGTGGAGGTACTACAGAGGAGGGCAACCAAAATGGTGAGGGGTTGCTCAAGAAGTCATAAAAGGAAAGGCTATAGGACCTCAAAATGAACTCCCTGAAAGAATGGGGAGTAAAAGGGGACATGACTGAAACCTACACACATCACAGGAGTGAAAAAGGTACAAGTGGAAGTCTATTTCAGAGAAAGAAAGTCACTAGAACAAGTGGGCATGTAGTGCAGCTAAGGGGGTAAGTTTAGGTGAGATATGTGATAAATACTTCCTCACAGATAAGGTGGTGGATGACTGGAACAGCCTGTCAGAGATGGTAGAGGGGGCAAAGACTGTGGGGTGCTTCAGGCATGCATTGGATAGGCACACTGGCATATTAGATAGAGGAACTGGGTGGAGGGAGTGACATCTGTGACTGACTAGGGTCAATGGTGACAGAGTAGGCAGGGACAAGGGGCAGTGTGGATGATCCTAAAGGTCATTTTCTGCTGACAAAATCTGTGTGTCTATGTCCTATGTTCTATGTAATGCTGGCCCACAAATTGCTGCTGAAAAAAACAACAACTTTAAATTAAGGGTCCTTGCAAACTTACTAAGATCAATGTAAGTTTCAAAGTAGTTCCAATTATGGGTAGGTACCAATAGAAGACATTTGTTGAGGACACATCTTTCAGGACCTGTGAGACTAACTAGGTAAATGACTTACATTGTCCTCAATTAGCATCTGTTCCTGTCACATCCACTCTTTTGGAGCTTCCTCTTGCCTGTGACTTTCATGCTAGCACTAGCAGTTGCCCCTAGGGTCCCTCCTTTGTTGGTTTGTGTTGAAATATGAGTCAGCAGCTACAGGTGGGGGGTGGCTCATCTGAGCTCAGAAAATCCTCTAAAACAAAAATCAATGAAGCTATATCTGACTCATTGTAGTGTGGGTTTGTGCTTGGAACTGGTTCTGAGTCAGCATCTTCTTAAGTACAGATTTATCTCCTTCTTAAGTATAGATTTAGTTTTTTTTTTATTATTTCTCCAGTCAAACACACATTTGTTTTGACAGTCCCTTTCATTTCTTAGAAATGTTATCTGCTTATATGCTTTTTTTGTGTTTGCTTGCATGTATGTGTAAGAAACACACTGCATCAGCTTCTTTCAAAAGTGGGTTGTGGAGGGGGGGCAGTGTTGCTCCGAATGGCAGCAGTCTGTTCTGGGGCTGGCCTCTGCAGCTGCGAATAGAGGAGCATGCTGTCAATGACAGCAGTTAATGAGCATGCCACTATGCTCACAGAAACAGGCCCCTGTAATCAGGGAGCTCCCCGTCACTACACAATCAGCTGTTTTTGCTGTGGGGCAGTCCCTGACTGCAGCTGCCAATTCAGCTGCATTGTGTGGTTGCCCGTCATCATCAACAACACCGCCCCCCCGCCTGTTCCAACAACAGACAACAACAACTTCCTGACACAGAGCCAGAGGTGATTGAACTAACTGACTCACCTCACAGACAGTCCTAACAGCAATTGTTGTTCTCTGTGGGTTGCTGGAGCCAGGGTCTGCTTGCAAATTGCTTAATTGCATCAACCCTGTCGGCATGGCCCACCCTATTGCACCTTCCCTGGCTAAGTGTTGCCGGCAGCCAGCGGAGGGTCTTTGCACTTTCTTCTGTTGTCGTAGCATTGATTCACAGACTAATTTTCCTCACAGTTTTCAGTGGTGGGGGGCCCAACCTGGCAATCAAGTATAAACTGTACGCCCATGGTCCTGATTGAGAAATTCCCTTTAGTTGTGTAAATGAATCTCTCAATCAGGTCTGTGGTCGTAGAGTACATATCTGAAAGGCAGACTGATTCTGAAAATGTTGATTGGAGGTGTGGTTAGAGAGGGGTGGCATGTGAAAATGCCACAGTCCCAGACAAGGCAAATTTATTTTTTCTTAGGAGCAAACGGCTGTCTTTATTTTTTGATTCAGCATCGGATCGGACCATGGAATGGAGAGATCATCACCAGGACCCAGGGCAGCCTGCAGTAGAACAGATTCGGAGGAGTTGGACGGGACTTGACTCAGGAGCCATCAGCAGTGAGCGAGGGTGAGCAACGGCCTGTGTGTGTGAACTGAGGAAGAGCTGGAGCCTGTTCACGGAAGTGGGTGGACGAGGTGGTGGGGTGGCCGAGGGTGGAGCCCACCTCTCTGCCAGCCATTCAGCACCTAGCTGTCTCCCTACCCTCTCCCAATCAGATTGCTGGGAAAAAGTTTCCCAAAAACTTCTGTTTGGCATTGGTGTCATCCTCCAGCATGCAGCAGAGACCAGGGTCCCCTTCTGTAATCTTTTGTTGCTGCTTGCCTGCTTTGCAGGATTTTCAGGGGGTCCAGCAGCCACGGGCTGCAGATTAGACTGGTAAGCAACATTTTTTCACTGCCCCCAGTGTGTTATACTGTCGCTTGATACAGCAGTCTAGGCTTCTGAACATCGATCCCCGAGCTTCAAAGGGACAGCCTGAGATTGAGAGGGGGTCCAAGAAGCCAGAGGACTTCTGATCTGCAGTGCTGAAGGTAAGACTGCATCTAACTGCCTTCTCGCATATGGGAGGGGAGTAGAAGGGTAGGAGATACTGTCCCATCTCTGGCGTCAGCTGGGTGCCTAAGTGTGAGCCTTCTGCCCAGTACCCTCCCTCCTGCCATGCGGGGTTCGGGTGCACTGCATGGGGAAGGGAGGAGGGAGTTGGGTGGGTCGGTCCTGAAGAGGTCCCTGGTGGTGCTTTTCCATTTTGGCTTTTGTACTTGCAGCATTTTATTCTGGTTACCTGATGAAAGGCTTTGACCATAGCAGTCTCCAGTTCTCTGTGTGTGTCTCTCTCTCTCTCTCTCTCTCTCTGTCTCTCTGGGTCAGGGGAGGGCATATCTCTCAACTGTCCCTCATTATACCTCTCAGAAGTGCTATGTCCCACATTATCCCTTGTTGAAAAGCTGCTGCCCACACATGAATAAAATGCTGTAAAGTAAGACTTAAATCAGAAAGTGTTAACATTTTGTGATGCTGAAGCAAAATTAAACTTTAAGTAAACAAAAGCACTGGTTTCCACGGTGTTTTGAGCTTGCATCTTTATGAATGTTTATGTGTCCCCATTTTTGAGCCAGTGTCCAACATTGTTCTTCATTTTGAGCATCAGTGTCCCTCATTTAGGTGATAACAGGTTGAAAAGTATGGAGGGGGATCCCCCTCTGTGCGTTTTACTGGTTGATCAGTTGCAAAGTGGATACTAGGTCAAAATGTCACCTGCAAAAGCAGTGCAGTCAACAACCATGCAGGAAAGAGGTGCTGACTACAACAGCGTCTACTAAAAATGCCACCTGCAGAAATAGCACCATTGGTAGCAGTCCAAAACCACAGGGAGAACTGCTACCATGGCAAAAGAAGGAACTGAAACTTGTGTTTTTGTGAGGGGCTGCACCCCCTGCAACCCCCAATGTGGTGGGCTTTGCCTCTCACATCCTCCAAAATATATATAATCAACTTGGGGGGTGAAACTCGGGGATGGGGAGAACCTTGGGGGGAGGACTCAGGCAACAACAGTCAGAACAGAAATTAAAACTTGGGGGGGTGGAAAAACAAACACACTTCAACAGTTGGGAGACCAGGGACAGAAGCCCTGCCTTAAGAACTTGTCTGCTATAGGTAACAGTGCCTTAACCTGTCCTCCACAGGAACAGCTCAGCCAAGCACCTCGCTTATAGCTCCTTCACTCCTTCCCATATGTCTTAACAGCTCCAAGGGTAGCAATGTTGACTTGCGCTATTCTACCCATCACTGTCAAGGCAGACATGGTTTTTGTAGTGCTGTTTTGATAGCACTAGTCTTGAAATGCTGTTCTGACCTGGTATGGTGAAGTGCAGTTGACGCCTAATTTGTTAAACTTGCCAGTGCCATTGTGCCACCAGCTGCATAAGACTGAGGGTCAGGGTCCTCATGACTACTACAGCATCTTTCTGGGTGAGGGACTCATGGGGACTGGATTAGGCTTCTGAAGAAGGACTTGTTGGTCTGAAAACTGAAGCTCTTTGTTCTTTTTGTAACATCCTTGTTGGTCCGGTATCAAATCATTTGTTTTGGATCAGGACTGAATGAATTATGGGAGGGACTTGAGTTAGTAGGGGCTGGGAGTACTCCTTCTCTGACTCTTGGTTGTGATGTTGAGCCACAGTAAGGGGTAGCAGCCAGGTCGAGAAGGCTGTTTAGAGGGACAATACTATGATGGATGCATGGAGTGGACATAGTAGGCAGCATTTATTAATTGCAATACTGACAGTCTGGGCACAAACACCAACTCAGGAATAACATGTTGAATGCTAACAGAGATTCATGTGTGCAAGCCATTTATTAATGTGCAGGGGTATCAAATCCTGAGTATCTTTTCTCCGATGAACGGCTTTGAACTTAAGAGTCTCAGTTCTCTGTGTCTCTGATCGTGTCTGTATGAATTTATTATGGGCAAAGTAACTATCTGACAGCTGAAAAGGATAAACATTTTATTTTGTCAGCTTCAGCGGTCAGCTAGTTTCTCTGCCAGTTATTAATTTACACAGGCAGCAATCATGATCTAAAGAAAATAGAACATCCAGGTTCTTTCATCTGCATCCTGGCACTGTCTGCAACTGGGGACTGTAACTGTTTATCTGCCTAGTGTGTGTCTGTGTGTGTAGTTAATTTACAGGCTGAACTTCTTACTTAAAAAAATAAATAAAAATCTTGCTGACTGGATTTATTTCCTGACCCTCAGAATGAACTAGAATGGCTATGCTGGACCCTTAGCGTTCTAAAAAAGGCTGAATGTGCCTTTCAGGCTTTGGACATTGTATTTGTGTCTAATTTTGTTTCCATGGCTTAAACTTCTTGTCTGTGCATATGTATTACAGGCAAAGCAACTATATGACAGCAGAAACTGGCAAAACATATTTTTGTTAATTTCAACTGTCAGCTAGTTTTGTCTTCCTCTAAGTTAAAGGACAAGTAAAAAGGGCTTTTAGTAAAATAGAAAACCAAAAAATAAATAACAGCACTGTAGGTTACAGGCTTTTCTGCAAAATGATGTGCTGAATGTGTCTTACAAATGTGATTTAATCCATTTTATCAGCTTTACAATATTGCCCCAAATGTAAACAAACCCAGACTTTCTCTTCAAATGCCACTTTGCTATATGTACTTAAAATGACCACGTTGTCCTCACGCAATGATGTCAATGGAGTGACAGTGCTCCGGAGAGCTCATATAGTTTGTATAGGGACTTTACAAGTGTTTCTCATCAAAATCCATTACTATGCACGTGTGAAAAGATAGACGCACTTGCACAGTAATTGGATTTGATGAGAAACAAAGTCTATACACACACTGTATTATTTCTCTGGGGCACTGTTGCTCTGTTTATGTCATCACCTTTTAATCATGTACATGAGTTTAGTATCTGAAGATAAAGTTGGGTTTGTTTACATTTGGGAGAATATTGAAAAGTTGACAAAAATGGTTTAAATCATGTGTTTAAGGCACAGTGCTTATCATTCTGTAGGTAAGACTGTAACCTACAGTGCTATGTTTTTGATTTTGTGTTTTCCTGTTTTACATAAAGCCCAGTGTACTTGTCCTTTAGACACCTGCCTCTTCTAATCCCTGTGACCCCCTCCCATTTTAATATTTTTTTGTATGTCTCTGCACTGCAGTTTTGCTTTGTCTATCAGTGGTAGCTTCCTGTAGAGCTGCTCAGCAAATGTGGCCAGGATATGCCTGAATTGAGCACATCTTTGCTGTGGCTCTGCCCCCTCGTGCCCACCTCAGTCCCCGGTCTCTGGGTTCTACTACAGCAGAATGTGGAAGTGTGGGTGTTGATGAAGGACACAGCAGGCAAGAATTTAGGTAAAAGTCCCACAGGATGGCACAATTTATTTGTTTTTGACAATCTTTAGAGACTTTGACAGATGCAAAATAAACAAAAGTTATTTTAAGTCAGGCTGTTTCAGAGACTGGCTTTTTGTCTTTACCAGTGAAGCCTAGCTAGTAGGTGCTGGCTCCCCCTTACCAAGGTTATGCTAGGGAGGACCATTGCTAAGGAGGGGTCTCACCAGTCTTTGTACTTTCCCATGAGTCCAGTCTAGCCAGTAACAACCAGCTGCAGTCCTTCAGAGTCTGTCCTCAGCTCCCTCATGGCTAGTTGCCACTCCCCTTAGTGCTGTTTGACAGGCTTAACCAAAACCCTTTGATGTCCCTCTGTTCCTGTGGTCCATACTCATACCAAGGCAGCACAGCAACTGCACAACTCAGCCAGTTGTTCAGCACCAAACACTCCCACTCTTAACTTTGCATGGGCTTTTTCTTCTCTCTCTCTCTCTCTCTCTCTCTCTCTCTCTGTGTCTCTGTCTCTCTCATCTCAGGCAATCTCTCTCTCTTGCAGTTCTGTAGCTGACTGACTAAAAGCTGCTCATGGAACTTTTTTGTAGCTAAGAGAATCACATTATCTGTCAGTCAAATTCAAATTTTACATCAGTAGCATTCAGTGTACCAAAATCTCAAAAGAAGCAGGAATAAACACTCATTACAACTGAAAAACACAATACTATACATCTTCACTAAACACATAGTTTATTTTCACTTTACATAAGAGTTTTTAGTGTAGTTCCCTTAATTACCAGCAGGCTTACCCTTAACTGCCACTACTCTCTGACCCCATCTTCTATTAAGCCAGCAATTCTAGGTGCAGCCAGCCCTATAGTGAAACAGCAGCCAGCAGGCTGCCGAAAAACAGCCCAAGCCAGCTACAGACTCCCAGCCAGGGTATGCAAAAGGAAACTCCTGTTGCACTGAAAACTGCCTTTTAGATGAACTTTCAACAATTCAAAGATTATAGTAGCAAATAAGAAAACTGTGTTTGTTTTACCTTCAAATGCTGTCTTTTAATTACACTTCATGACTATTCCAAGACTGCCTATTTCTCCATTTTAAAACAGGACACAGTCCTCCATGTTTTTATCACTTCATATTTATTACACAAGTATTTTCAGGAACATTATAGAGTAGAGGGCCACTGCCCCTGGCTTGCTGGCCATTACACAGTAAAGGGGCCTGGGTTCCCAATAGCTGACCAACAGGGGTTCTTTCCAAAAAGCTAAAAATAAAATGGCAGTGCCTCCACTCAGAGTACATATTAGTGGGTCTGATTACTTGCAGTACAACCCCCTGAGATCTTGTACCAACCCACCTCCCCAACAGTTACCCTAGGCATGGGCTTACCGAGTTCGAACCTCCCCACATTCAGTTAAAACATTTACTTTTTCCATTTCATCCAATAAACAGGTTCACTAAAATTAGGCTCCGGATTCATCTCTGCTACAAAGCAATAACATCTCAGTTTATTTACAGGGGGAGGGTTTAGGAATGGGATAAGTGAAATAGAGGTTGAGCATGCTTTCGATTCTGCATTTCCCCAAATTCACATTTCCCTTTGATTCAAACTCAGACCTCAATCAACAAAGCCATCCAATCATTCTAACTAGCTAACTGCTGCAGGAGTGCCAAAACCCAGACCTGCAGGTCCCAGTCTCTTTCAAACCCCAAAGTCCTTCAGTGGGTACCAAGATACTAGTTGCAGGCCTGAAGCGCAGCTGGTAGCCGACGTTGATGCACTTACTTGATTTAAGTAACTTTTTACATTCCTCTCTCAACCCTTGGCTTTATCTCCTGCCCCAGTATGTATGGTTAAACTATTTACAGTCCCCATGTGCATGTCAGTTCCTGTGATTTACTCACAGTTCTGTAGCATCAGTTCGTGGATGGCACTGTTCACTGGAGTCCTGGAGATGGATGGATCACAGGTAGAACCGGGCTCAATGCTTGAACAGGGGGCGCAGAGGCTGTAGCTTGATCTTGCTTTCTCTTGCTAGCAGATCTTGTAGCTTGTCCCCTTCAGCCCATAACAGTCCCTGTTGCAGGGCATGTGCACAAGTCCTGCCAAGTAGAACTACAGAGGAACCAGACCCAGGATTGGCCCTACGTCTCTGCTCCATCAGAGTGCTTTAGCACTCTGGTACAAGATCTGTGATCTCCTGCAGTGGCAGACCCCACTTGATGGGGGATAGTGAGTTCCCCTCCTGGCCCTGGGTGTCAGCAGAAACCTTCAGCACATTCTCTTCTGCTTCTCTGTCTTTCTCTTTACTGCCACTGTGTGTAGCCACAGCAATCCGCTTCTTTCCCTTGCTTTATTTCAGGAACAAACAACAGGTACCCATCTTCGAAAGGCACCTGTCCATCCTTCTGCTTATATAGTCTTTCAACTTTAATACAGCCACATTTTTGCCCTGGCTCACAAATATCACTTGCACTCAAAGTCCCTTTTTGTCACCGTGCAGGTACATAGCAATTCTCCAATTGAAAAGGCTCATTCTTCATATTCTTTTCTCAACACATTTACATTCTCTTGTTCCTCATCATTCCTCTGTATTCCAATCTTTTTCCACGCTTAGACACAACCTTTATCCTTTTACCCATCTCTGGACACAACCATAGTTTTTTTTCCAGGCTCAGAATGCAACCTTTTTCTTTTTTCGGGATCAAGACACAACCTTTGCCCTTTTTCCAGGTTCTGGACACAATATCCTTCTTGCCATCTGCAGCTTTCCCTTTTCCATTCAAGCTGCACTTCTCTCACTGCTGTGGTGCAACTTCAGAACAACACAGAAAATTCAGTAATCTGCAGCTTTCCCTTTTTTCTCTTCCTAGCTGCTTCTTCCTCGCTTCTGCTTTTCTTTTTCCCAATGGGGCAGACACTCCCTGCCCTGGGAGACAAATTACTGGCAGTCCCTTGGTAGGCCCATCTTGCAGCCCCATTCTCTCCAGGGGCAGGAGCCCCCCCCCCAAAGGAGCTGTCACCAAACTGACTCAAAATCCAGTAGTCCTTGACTTTTGGGAGCCCCTTTCCTAGCTCTCCATTGGCTGGCTGTTCTTGGGCAAAAATGAATATGTATGAGGCTCCCTTGATACCTCATTGGTGCAAAAAAAGGTGCCTAAACTTTCTTCAGTATTTTCTCCCAAAAGTCTGTTCCAACAGTCCCAGAGTCTCTGGCAAGAATCCCAGCTTGGTGGTTGGCTGGCTGGTGTCACATGTCTTCAAAACATGATGGCGTTGTAAACAGTGTCCACAATTTATACAGTGTCCCAGGTTTTTAATGTCCCTGCAGCCAAACACTTTGCATATATAGTATATTTATATATATATATATATATATATATATATATATATATATACTCACATATATATATATATATGTATATATACATATGTATATATATATATATATATACTGTATTTCCCCACACAGCTGTAGCCATCCCTGTGCCCTGCAAAGTGACTGCATTCCTTAACACATTTATTCATCCCCTTTCCAGTTGCCGCTGCCATTCTACATATTCCCTAGGCAGTACACACTCAGCCCCATTTCAATCCATGTGTGCCTCAACTTCATTTGCTAGCTGCAGTCTGTGCAATCCTTTTTATTTGTACATTTTCCCACAGGCTGGCAGCTTTCCCATTTTCCTTGAACACCTTTCTTTATTTTATGTGCCATTTCAAAACCAATGGCTCCACGAACTTGCTCCTCCGGTCTCTCTCTCTCTCTCTCTCCTCCCTCCTTCCCTCCCTCCCTCCCTCCCTCCCTCCTCCCTCCCTCTAAAACCATGTGGGCGACAACAGGAGAAGCAGAAACACAGGGGACAAAAGCCAGGAAATGGGACCCAGGTCAAAAAAAATGGGGTGGAAGCAAAACCTGGGAAAACAAGCCTTTTCAGGGCTCACAGGAAAGTCCCGACAGGAGTTACATATATATGGGGGCTATTCACATAAGCTGAAGCAAGCCTGGGCTTTCTTGTTCTTGGGCCACTGCTAACCAACTAGAGCCAGGGTAATTAAATATACATAGATGGCTTCCAACAAATGTTTCTGCTACTGTTACCAAGGAGGTAAACAAACAAAACAAGAGCTTTGCAAACAATTAACCTATCTTCACCTCTATAACGGGGGCTGAGTGTAAGATAAAAAGGCAGACAGACAGAAGAGCTAAGAAAGCTCTCCTGGGTGATCAGTCCAGGAGAAGCAGTAAGAAATTAGAGACAGACAGAACAGAAGCTGCGCAGCTAAAAAGACAAAAGAAAGATGTGTGTTTGAGTTTTGCTTATTTTTTTAAAAACAGTCCCTAAACTGCAGCAGTGCTTCTTATACTGACTAACCATTGCCTTGTGGAAGGCCTTATAATGGCAGTACTTTTGACAATCTATAACTCTGGGCCTTGTTTATAAATCACAAAACAGTGGCAGGGGATAAATCTTCCCACGTGGTTTTATTTATTTTTTTGTTTCTGAAAAAGAAAAATGGTCCCTTGTTCAGTCCAGTGCCCCTCCTCCAACCCGCACCCACCCTCTGCACACCACACCTCCCTACACCCCCCACCTCACCCCATACTTACCTGCTGAGCCTGCTCGGACGATCTTCGGTGGACTGGGAACATGTCTGCACTCTTCAAAACTGACCACGATCTGAAGAAATGCCAGTAAGCTGTATAATGGCATAAATGGGTTTCTTTCAACTTATGTGGATATCTCAGTCATTTTTCTAAATTTCTGCACCAAATTTTCAACATGGGGTTCTTGGGACCCCTTCTCATGAATTCAGTGACTGTCTTCTGGTTATTCAGTCCTGAAAGGTGATTTTGTGGCCACTGTGCGGAATTACCTTTCAGGACCAATTAATGAAACGACAGTGTCACTGTTCATGAGTTGGGCTCTCAAAAAGCCTATGCTGCAAATTTGGTGAAAAAATTCCAAAAAAATGACTGTTACAAGTGTGCATTGCACAGTTTCCATGCTCACTCGTAAGTTCACGAATTTGTAATATTTTCACTCTGGATTTTCAACATTGGTATTTTTTCACACCTACTTATGAATAGTATAGCTGTCATTTTTTTCACATCCTGGCCAAAATGTGTTTTTGCGCTTCCGGCGCAGAATAGAGCAGTCACTGAGGGAAATCAGTGTTCAAGACAGATTAAGAAAATCACAGTGACACTGTTCATGAGCAGAGGTCCTAAAATGCCTATGTTGAAAATTTGGTGACTGAAGTCCATAAAATGACAGTTTTATGAGTGTGCATTGCACAGTTTCCATGCACCCTCATAACTTCACGAATCTGTAATATTTTCACTCCAGATTTTTGACATTGGCATTTTTCTCCATCTCCTTATGAACAGTGCAGCTGTCATTTTTCACATCTTGGCCAAAATGTGTTTTCGCACTTCCAGCACAGAATAGCATGGTTGCTGTGGGAAATCAATGTTTGGGATTGATTAAGAAAATCAGAGTGCCACTGTTCATGAGTCAAGGTCACTAAATGCCTATGTTGAAAATCTGGCATAAAAAATCCCTCAAATAAATTCATTACAGGTGTATTGAGCAGTTTCTATGCATGCTCGTGACTTCATCAATGTTTTATTATACTTTCACTCCAGATTTTCAATTTTACCATTTTTACACCTCCTCATGAACAGTACAACTGTCATTTTTCACATCTGGTTCAAAATGTGTTTTCGCATCTGTGGCACCAAATGGCAGTTACCTTGTAAAATCACCTTTCAGCTCATGAACCGATAGTCTCACTGTTCATGTGGTGCAGTCTCAAAAAGCCCATGTTGAAAACTTGGAGTGAAAATACCAAGAAATGCACAGGGCATTAGGGTTTCTGACCATAACACTCCACTCTGTAGGGACTGACAGGTATCAGGGGTGTGACTTGGGATTGTTGACAGTTATGCTCATGCCATTCCACTCCACCCCCACCCTGCAGCCAGTGACAGGCATTGAGGTGTGCCTTGAACTCTTCTGCCCCAAAGTTCACCCCATTCTCCTATACTACACCCATTTCAGTGTATTTACTTATGGAATGGGGTGAGTGTAAAGCCTGAACACCCCAAGGCACACCTCGACACTTGTCTGTGTCTGCAGGGTAGGGTAAGGTGAAATGGCATGAGCATTATGGGCAATGACCCAAAGGCACACCCCAAAGCCTGTCCATCTCTGCAGGGTGGGAGTGGGGTTGGAGTCAGTTCAATACTTCACTACCATTCCTATTCTGCATCTGTCTAACTCTTGCACTTTCAATGCTAATGCCAGAAAGCAAACATTCGGAATTGACAAATGCTTGTTTTCCAACTGCTTCATGGATCTATGTAGTTTGGCTTTTAATTTTTCAAATTCTGTTGAGCATGCAAACTGATTAAGGGCAGTTTTTTTTGTTTTTCTTAGCCAAGTTTGTGTTGAATCTTGATAGAATCAGCAACAATGCATTTTATCAATCTTAGTGAAGAATATGGATTTCTTGTTTCCTCAGGTCAAAAAAGTCTGCTCTGTTTCTGCTGAACGAGTGGAATTGTAAAATTCTAAGACCTCTTGGAACTCAGCCAACTGCCAGGTAGTGTTTGAGGGTGGAAAACTGAGGTACTCCCTTAGGTACATTCCCAGTATATGTATAGTTCAAAAGGTAAGGTTGTGGGCTGATCCAGACTAGTACTTGAGGATAAAAAGGCCCTGAAAACATATCTGTGGACCCATGTATTTGGAGTCTGATTGTATTTATTTGTTAGCTGTTTTTAGTATAATGATTGAAATTTTTAATCTGTTTAATCTGTACCTCACCTAGGTTTTTTGAAAGGCACCATAAAAATGAAGTCTTATTATTATTATTATTATTATTAATGGCAGGAACTCAGCCAAGTCCAAGAACATGTCTTTAAGTGCTCTTTACTTCATCAAAGGTTTGCATATAAATCACCATGTCATGTGCCAGGACCCATGACATTTTGACTTCTATAGGGGGTTCTTCAAGGATGACATGGTGTTCCTATTAAAATAATCAAACAACATAAATCAGTATGTACAGTCTTGCATACTGTAGCTATATCCTCATTAAAGAGAGTGCTCTAGCATGCTGACATACATATTACTACATTTTAAATATGAACAAAAAACTCTATAGGTTCAGAATGTGGTGCTGTGTCCTGTAGGCTCCTCTCAGGCACATATGCTTTTGGCCAAGATCCTTGCATGCTTTCCTTGTTATTGCCATATGATAAAGGAAGTCACAATGGGGGAGAGCCTAGAGGCTAGTAATCATCAAGCTGTGGGGTTCACCAAAAGGATGTCACAGGAAGCTAGCCATACAAGGACTGGAATCCTGGATTTCACAAAGACAGACTTTGCTAAGATGAAGGATGAATTCAGGAAGGCTATGCAGGGATACGATGACATAAGAGGAGTGGTGGAACAGTGGGATAAGATAAGGGAAGCCCTGCACCTAATAGCAAGCCATCGCACCAGGCACTGCAGCAAGAGTAAAAGAAAGAGGAAACCACTGTGGTTCTTGAGGGAAGTAGCAGAGCTAGTAAAAGGAAAAAAGATGGCATTTCAGAAGTACAAGGCAACACAAAGCTAGGAGGACAGGCAAGAATACATGGAAAAACAAAGGGAAGCGAACAAGGCAGTAAGGGCAGCAAAGGCAGAAACCGAGGAAAAGCTACCTAAATCAATAAAGAAAGGAGGGAAGTCATTCTTTAGGTATGTTAGTGAGAGGAGGAAGATGGAGGAGAGATTATGAGACTTAGGGAAGAGGGAGGCAGGGTAGAGGAGAAAGACATTGACAAGGTACTGTCCTCAACAAATACTTCTGCTCTGTATTCACAGAAGAAGACAATGGGGATGGTCCCCCATTAATGGAGAAGGGCAAACAGGGAGAAGAGGTGGACATTAGACCTTTTTCAGAGGACAGAGTAAAAAGAACACTGGAACAGCTTAGGGTGGATAAAGCTATGGGTCCTGATGGGATACACCCGAGGATCCTAAAGGTGATCCTAGAGGAACTGGCTAAACCTCTGGCTATGCTGTTCAAGTGGATCACTGGAATTAGGCATGGTTTTGGAGGAGTGGAAGAGGGCACAAGTGGTACTCCTGCACAAAAGTGGTAGCAAGGAGGAGGCAGAAAACTACCACCTGGTCAGTTTGACCTTGGTAGTAGGTAAAATAATGGAAACCCTGCTTAAGGAAAGGCTGGTGGACTACCTAGAGACAAGGGGGCTGCGGGACCCAAGGCAACATGGATTCAAGTCAGGGAGGTCATGCCAGACCAACTTGATTGATTTCTTTGAGTGGGTGACAAGGGAACTAGGCCAGGGCAAAGCAGTAGATGTGGCCTATCTTGACTTCAGGAAGGCCATTGACACAGTCCCACATAGGAGATTAATCCACAAGCTGGCAAATCTGGGGGTAGGGACAGAGGTGGTCATGTGAGTTAGAAACTGGTTGAGTAACAGTACACAAAGAGTGGTGGTAAATGGGGTTAGCTCACAGGCTGGATGGGTAACAAGTGGCGTACCCCTGGGATCAATGCTGGGACCAGTGCTCTTCAATGTCTTCATAAGCGATATTGCAGAGGGTCTAGAAAGGAGGGTTAGCCTGTTTGCAGACAATACAAAGCTATGTAACAGGGTAGATACACAGGAAGATATAGATAAAATGATGAGAAATCTGAAGAGGCTAGAAAACTGGTCCAAGGAATGGCAGTTGGGTTTCAATGCAAAGAAGTGCAAGATTATGCACCTAGGGAGAGACAATCCTAGGGTTGAGTATGAACTAGACAGAGTAACATTGGAGGCCACCACAGAGGAAAGGGATAGTCATAGAAGACAACCTCAAAGTGGCTTTAAAGTACAACAAAGCAGTTGGAAAGGTTAACAGAATACTAGGCTGCATAGGGAGGGGTATAACAAGTAGAAGGAGGGAAGTGGTGGTACCATTGTACAACTCCCTGGTAAGGCCTCATCTGGAGTATTGTGTTCAGTTCTGGAGGCCCCATCTCCAAAAAGATATAGGCAGGATGGAGACGGTACAGAGGATGGTGACAAAAATGGTGTCCAGGATGCAGCATAAGTTGTACGAGGAGAGACTCAGAGCTCTCATTAAATACTCCCTGGACGAAAGAAGAGAGAGGGGGGACATGATAGAGACCTTCATGTATCTAATGGGGATCAACAGGGTACCAGAGGGGAGCATCTTTCACATGAAGGAAAATAGCAGAACAAGGGGGCACAGCATGAGGCTAAAAGGGGGAAAACTTAGGGGGAACTTGAGGAAATTCTACTTCACTGAAAAGGTGGTGAAGAGAATGAACAGTCTCCCCCAGGAATTGGTGGGGGCGGCCATGGTTCAGGTATTCAAGAATGCTTGGGATAGGCACATGTGAATTATCAAGTTAGGGCAAAGGGGGGGGGACACTTGTAGAATCTAGGGTACCTTAAGTATTAGAAACAGGGATAGGGCAGACTGGATGGGCCGTAAGGCCCTAATCTGCTGACAACATCTATATATATATATATATATATATATATACATGATGTAGGCTGTGATCCATTTAGTTTCTGAAACATTCTAAATCTACATATTAGAATGTTCCTAAACAGTGCTACAAATAATTCAATCTAATGTCTCAGCTCTCATGAATAACCAATAAAACAATTTCATATGAAAGCAACAGAAAATAGGTGTGCACATTTGCAATTATTCAACACTGGTTTTGTCACTAGCCAGATGCTCTCCTGCCTCAAAAATAAACAACACAAACAGAACGGAGAGCTGCTCGAGAAACCTCCCATAGCTCCATATCATGTTTAACTGTGCCTAAAGTAAAATAAACTCTGAAGGCATAAACATCAGTGCTAATGTCCACTCATGTAAAAATGTATATATATTTTAAACAACAATGTTACTTACTAATGTCATGGATTAATACACAAGTTGCCCAGCCTAGGAGAGGGTCCCAAAATGGTAGCCTAGGTAAAGAATTGGCTGGAGAACAGGACACAGAGGGTAATAGTAAACAGATTCCACTCTGAAGAAAGGGGTGTTACTAGTGGGGTACCTCAGAGTTTAATACTAGGACTGGTCCTCTTTAATGTTTTTATAAGTGACATGGCAGAGGGGCTGGAAGGAAAAGTATCTCTCTTTGCAGATGACACAAAGATCTGCAACAGAGTTGATACACAAGGTGGGGTGAAAAGGATTAGAAGGGACTTGGCAAGGTTGGAGGAATGGTCAAATGTATGGCAGCTTAGACTCAATGCTAAGAAGTGCAAAGTAATGCACCTGGGAAACAAAAACCCAGGGAAGAGTACACAATGGGGGGTGAGATACTAACAACAACAAAAATGGAAAGGGACCTCGGGGTAGTCATATCAGATGACCTAAAGGTGGGCAAGCAATGTGAGACGGCAGTAAGGAGGTCTGGGGGGATACTGGGATGCATTTGGACAGGCATCGCCAGTAGAAAACAGGAAGTTGTTATCCCTCTGTACGGACAGCTGGTGAGAACCCATCTGGAGTACTGTGTGCAGTTCTGGAGACCCAATCTCCACAAAGACATAGATAGGATGGAGGCAGTCCAGAGGAGGGCAACTAAAATGGTGCAGGGTCTGTACCAGAAGACATATGAAGAGAGATTTAAGGAGCTTCATATGTATAGCCTCAAGGAAAGGAGGTAGGGGGGACCTGATAGAAACTTTCGAGTACCTCAAGGGAATCAACAAAGTCCAAGAGGGTAACATCTTTCAGAAAAAAAGGTGTGCAAGAACAAGAGGGCACAATTTGAAATTAGAGGGGTGACGGCTCAGAGATAATGTGAGGAAGTATTTTTTCACGGAGAGGGTTGTGGATGCATAGAACAGTCTTTCTGAGGAGGCTGTGGAGTCAAAAACAGCTATGGAATTCAAGAATGCATGGGACAGTCATAAGACAATTCTAGAAGGTGGGGTAAAAAGAAGTAGGCTGTTGGTTAACTAGGATCTGCAGCTTATCCATTACGTAGGGAAATGAACAGACTGGATGGGCCAAGCAGTCCTTATCTGCCATCAAATTCTATATTACTCAAGGGAATCCTGTTCACCTCTCTTTATACTGGTTGTTGCCTTATTGTTTTACTGACAACCACAGAATGCAAACAAATACTTTGAAGCAAGTTTTGTATATGTATATCACAGACACCATCTGTAATAAATAACTTTTATTTAAATTCATATTCTTTCTTGCAGCTAAAGCACAGTGATATCATTGGACAGCACTGAGTATAAGTAGACAGATGTTTATTCAGTTACTTTTTTACTACTGTACCAGAGCAATACTGCATTTCAAATCCCAGTGATACTGCATTAAATCTGTATGTGTTTCTACACATATAAAAGCTACTTATTAGCGCTTGTTAAATCTTGAAGGGCCCAATATGTTGTTAGTAGTGTGGCATTTTGGTGTTGGTCTGCCACAGAGGACTTTTACCTTTGATTATAGTCTGCCTTGCTCATCTGGTTCTTCTGCAGTGGACATCTTTTGGTACCGAACAAACTGAGTTGGACGCATAAAATAATAAATTTCATTTTATTGAGGCTCGTAAGCAGGAGCATCTGTTCAGCATGAGGTACAGCTCAGAACTGACTGAGGAAACAGGAAATTGGGGTTTCCAAGTACCTGCAGGAATGAATTAGCATGACAGACATACCATATCCTCAAGTTGCATATTATGTTCCTGTTAAAGGAGCAGCAACTATCCTTAAGCCCCATACTTAATTGTACTCCACATCACCCCCAGGACTGAAAATGTGAGAACTACTTGAACAAAAGCAAGAGCATGGCATTTAAACAAGAATACGGCATAGAAGAATAAGAATTAACAATGTTTTAAACATGAAATTAGAATGAATTGACACCACTGATTAACTTTTTAAGAAAAGACCTTTCATTTTATTCAAAAACACAATAATCCACTGCAAGGGAGGGGAGAAAAGAATATGGACTACACTGGTGACCAGTCAGTGCAGTGCCAGGGAAGGGAGTCACCCTAGCAACTTGAAGCTTGGTCATGCCACAAGTGCTAAAGTGCAGGGGAAGGGAATGGGAAGAGAGGGAAGGGAAGAGGAGCAGCAGGAGACACTCAAATGCAATTGAATATATATTACTATTGCAAACCACAACAATCCTAAAGAACTAGAGGAAAAAGACAATGGTTATTGCAAAACAGTAATTCTTGAAAACATTGAATGCAACAGTTACCAAGGTATAATAATGCAAGAATAACAGTCTATACAGATGATAATAATGAATGACCACACTGAGTTCAAGAAATGACCACTGAGTTTAGTTATTCAAGTTTACACTTTTTGGCAATGTTTACGGTCAGTGGGAATTGACTTGTGTGTGGATTGGACCAGTTCCTGACAGGATGGGGTCAGGTCAGAAAAGGGGTCCCAAGAGTTCTGCATGCTGTAATAACCACACCACTTGACATGATAAGTCCAGGATCTTTGACATACTTTTTGCACAATATCTTCCTGATCTGGCACATGAGAGTCCTGAGAAGAAGAAGCAGCAAAAGATTGAGAAGTTACAGGTAGTCCTTCAGGCTGAGCAGGCAAAACAGGATCTGGCTGAAGGGTGTCAGGACCATGGGGGTGTGGAGAAACTGGTCCCAAATTGTCAGCAGGAATTTCAGCTTCTGAAAATATAGCAGGTTCAAGTGCAGCTTCATTGTTTGGGGGACTAGAATCATCTGGGAGGGCATCTTTCAAGTACCCATGTTTCAGTGGGTTGATGCAGATTTTATTGTGTTCCAGCTTTCAATTGGACTTGAGGTGCAATCGAATGTGAACAGGAGGAAGCTTTTCCACAATGTACAGTAGATGGGACCAGTCCTAGGGTGAAGCAGTTTTTTGTTGGTGCCCAGAACTAGGACAGGTAGGTACAAGTAAATGTCCCCAACAGAAAATGAAAGTTCATGCGACTTGGCTGCTGATAATTTCTGCACTGCAGATTTTCTCTGGCACAGTGTGTCAATTTCAACATATCTGGCAAGTTCAAGCTGGTCCAACTTTGGAATGATGAAGTATGAAGCTGACTTGGGAACCTCTAGCAGTGAGAGATCACCATACAGAGGTGTTCTTGGGTGACATCCATGGACTAGAAAAAACGGTGTGTACTCTGTACTGTCAACACAAGGGCTGGTGTTGTAAGCAAACTGAATGAAGTGAACAAAATGATCCCAAGTGTCGTGAGTCTCATCCAGATACTTAGAGAGTGTATTATGAATGGTAGACATCATTCTCTCACTTTGTCCAGTGCATAGTGGATGATAACTGGTTGTGTGAGTCTTTTTTGATGTTGAGAAGTCTGCATGTTTCTCACACAATACTTGAAATGTAGTTAGTGCCTCTGTCTGAATGCAGGTATGCTGGGGTACTGTGTCAACAAATGATTGTATTGAGGAAGGCACTTGCCACTGTGGCAGCTTTAATGTCTTTTAGGGGAATTAATTCCAAATACTTTGCTAGGTAGTCCACAAAAACAAGAATGTATTTGTTGCCAGAGTCAGGGCATGTAGTCAAGGGGCCAAGAATGTCTTTAGAATGGTTCACTGGTTACAGGCATTGGCGTGATGGTTGCCTTTGTCAGTTTGGCAGGAGGCTTTCTTTGGGAGCAGGGCTGGCAGGATTTAACAAATCGGATAGTGTCCTTGTTCATATGAGGCCAAAAGAAGTGAAGCCTTGTCTTTTTGAGAGTTCTGTGGATTCCCATATGACCTCCAGAAAGTGAAGATGCACGAGTGGATTGAAGAACTTTGGTACTAGAGAGGCTGGCACAACTAACTGTACATGAGTTTTAGCCATGCGATGGCCTTTGTCCTCTTTAGTCCAAATGTGAAAAAGCACACTGTCATTGGGAAAGTATTGTGATGCAAAGAATAGTACATCTTGGCAGTGTTGCTTTTGTTGTGGTAAGTTCCAGTCTCTGGATATGTGATTATGTCTGTGAATTGAGGATCAGTTCTTTGTTATATTTTAATCTTCGCCAGGGAGATATCAGTATTAGAGGTTGTAAGAAGCTCTTTGGCTGCTTGCAATAAGTGAGGATTGGTGCTTTTTTCTGTAGAAGCTGTTGGTAGCAGCAAAGCAGCTTGGGGTGCTGTGTGAGTGTCCACAGAGAGCACATCTGTGGAGTGGAAAGGAAGAACTTGAAGGCAGGCTTCTTCATCTGTTGAAGATGAAGTGCAGGGATAACATCTCCAGCTTACAGCATCGACATTAGAATAAATTTAACCTGGTCGGTATTGAATTTCAAAGTTGCAGTATTGCAGTATGGCAATCTACCAGCTGTACTTGCCTACTGGCGCCTTCATTTCAAACAACCATCTGAGGACAGAGTGATCAATGATAGATGTGAAGGAGGAGTAGTGAAGGTAACAGTCACATTTCTTTACAGCAAATACCATGGCTAGACATACTTTTTCTGTGATGCCGTAGTTTTGTTCAGCTGAGGAAAAAGAGTGCCTGGCACAGGAAACAACTCATTCTGTTCCATTTTGAATTTGATGCAGTACAGCACCCACTGCAAATTAACTAGCATCTGAGTAGAGTTTGAAGGGTTGGTTGAACCTTAGGTAGGCCAATACAGGAGAAGATATTAGGTTTGCTTTCAAAGTTTCAAAGGCCTCTTTACATTCAGAAGTCCAAACATAGTCACATCCCTTTTTGGTGAGGGTGTACAATGGAGCTGCAATCTTGGCATACAGTAGTTGCAAATGCATTTTCTGTAGTAGCCAGACTTTGAGGTTGTTAGGTTCTGGATAGTCTTTTTCTGCTGAGAACTTATCTGGGTCTGGAGAGATTTCTTGAGATCTAACCACATGTCCCAGGTAATGAATTTGATGCTGTGCACAACAACACTTCTCTGGGTGATGCTTGAGATTGGCTTGTCTGAGATGTTCAAACACCTCTTTGAGATGCTAGAGGTAATCTGGGAAAGTTTTGTTGAAGATGATAACACCATCCAGGTAGACTAGGCAAGATTTCCAAGACAGTAGATGTAATACATAGGCAGAAGTTTAAATTGAAAAAGTCCCAAGTGACAGCCCCAGACTGTGTATGGGCATGAAACTGGATCAATAGTAACTTGGTAGAATCCACTCTGAAGGTCTAATGTGGTGAAGTAAGCTGGACTGACCACACCAAGGCTCTCTAAGGCATCTTTGGTTGTAGGTAGGGGATGAGCATCCTGCACTGTGTAGGCACTGAGCTTTCTGTAATCCATGACAACATTATTCCCTTTGTCTTTCTTTACCACCAGCAAGCAGGTGCTCCCCAGGGACTTGTAGATTCTTCAATAATGTCCTGTTCAAGCATGTCCTTGATGATGTCTTCCAGGACTTGTTTCTGTTTGTGTCCCACCTTATAGGGTCTCTGATGGACTGGCTACTGGTTGGGCTGCACCTCAATGGTGTATTGTAGGATATCACAGCATCCAAGTTTATCTGGACCAACAAAGACATCTGAGTAGTTCTCCAGGTACTCCAAGAGTTGTTGTCTCTCTGCTGGACAGGCTGGAAATTTCAAAGAGGGTAGTCGCTGACTGAGGGGTAGTTCTTTGGAAGCTGGAGTGGTTGTGATAGTACTTACAGGACAACAATTGGTGGAGCCAGGTTGAGGCACTTGCAGGAGGTGAAGCTGCTATCCTGAAGACAAGCAAACCATTTTCCAATGTTGGCTCCCTTTGAGTCGACCACTGGCTCATCTGTGAAGTTGCAGCATTTTTGGAATACTGAGCTGCCATGCACAGCAGACAAGGTGTTTTCTGGAAGAAGACCTGAGGAGTATAGAGCAGGAGATTCCATGATGATGCCAACAGCACCTTGTGGAAGTGGTTCACCTCAAATCTTGGCAATTGAAACCATCTCTGATTTAGGAGGCACAGTGACTGAGTCAATAGCTGCGAGTTGCCTCCAAGGATCTAGTGACAGTTTGCTTGAGGCAAAGTCTAGGATGGTTTTATGAGCTTTAAGGAAGTCAAGGCCAAGAATCACTGCTGGTTGTAGGTCAGGCACTAGGTAAAACTTGACAGTAGCTTGCTGTGAGTCAAAGTGGAGTTTGAGATGGACCATGCCTGTGATAGGTACTGCAGCGTACTTGCTATGATAATGTACTTGAGGTCCGCTGAGGAGACATTAAGTACATGATATATAGCATGGTTATCTAGAATACTGCTGTAAATAACTGAGATTTCAGCTCCAGGGTTGACCAAGACGTGTGGAGCAATCTCCAATAGTGACAGGGACATTGTTCACTAGGGTGGGTGACCTGATGACAGGAACCTTTGCCTCTGGAGGTGGGTTTGTGCCAGAGGTAGTAGCCAAAGGGTGGAGATTATTTGCATTGCAAGAGCCAGAGGGGCGGTCAGTTGCTGTGTTCCCCTGCTCCTGGGTATAGTTGCGATTAGCTTGCTGATCATGCTATAGTAGGCATCTCTGGCTTGTTTGGTTTCTGCTTTGATTCTGTATCTTTCAGCAGACAGCAGCAGTGTGTCCCCTGAATCCACACCACTGGTGGGTCACTGGTTCTCTTGAAGGTGAGGGGTGGCTTAGGTCGCTGTCAAAGTGGTCAAAGAGCATTGACAGAAGCTGCCAGGGAGGAAGGCGCACTGAGGTGTAAGTTGTTGACAGTAATTTTGAGCATCTCTATCATTGATTGCTGTTGCTGTACACAAGTTGCAAGGGTGGCTAACTATGAACACTGGAGTGCTTGCACAGTGGTAGCCTGGGACATTAAAATGGACTCTTTTGTGAGTCTTGCAGCTTGGATTGTGTCCATCCAAGTTGTTGGTTTCTGCTGGCTTACATATAGGCAAAGTTGAGGAGGAAATCCCTGAACTAAGGTTGTGATTTGCTCTTTCTAAGTCTTCTGCAGGCATTTGCACTGTGACTCATTGCCCACTATGAATGTTTCTAAAGACTCAGAGGGTTGCAAGACGTGTTCCCACAGTTGCTGTTCCAATAACCAGGGTAGGTGTGCTTGGAGAAAATGATGCTTGAAGGTTACATACTGGGCAGCAGTGTTCCCTTTGAATTGTTCTGGAAGTGCATTTAACCAGGTAATAGCAGTCCTTCTCAGAAACAAGTGCAAGGCATTGGAACTACGCAAAGGATCAGTCTGACCATGTGAGGAAAGCCATGCTTGAGATTGCTTGAGCCAGTCAATGGTGTCTTTGTGAGACAGTGCTGAGGTACTGGCTGTAGGCTGGTATGGACTGTGGACTGGGATGAGATAGTTTTAAGGCAGGTGAAATCATCCTTGATGGCATGCATAGCAGGATGGTTTCTGTTTTGAGGCCCCACACGCTTGAGGTGGGTGGAGATAGCTCTCTGGATGCTCTGGTACACAAAGTGGAGTCTTTCTTGGGCATCATGGTAGGAGACAAGCTTTCCTGTAGTGAAAAAAGGTTTTAAGGATGTGAAGAAGCTCTCGTGATGCAGAGTATGAAATGTCATGGGTTGGAGGGCTGAAAAGAAAATATTTTTTGTAGACAAAAGTACAATTATAATGTCTTACATAGAAGCATATAAACGTAGAAGTTGTCGGCAGATGGGGACTGTGTGATCTATGATCCATTAAGTCTGCCCTTGGTTTTCTACCACCCTTACTTAGCTTCCTGCTTGAGTATCCCACATTGTCTGCCCCATGCCCGCTTGAATTCCCCCACCATCTTGGCTGCCACCACCCACTCTGGCAGGCTATTCCATGGTTCCACAATGTGCTCTGTGAAGAAGAATTTCCTCATATTGCTCCTGAGGTTTCCTCCCATAAGTCTAAGATCATGCGCTGTAGTTCTGTTGTAGTCTGTTAACTGAAAAAGGTTCTGCAGGTGCACCCTGTTGTTGCCTTTAAGGTATTTAAATGTTTCAATCATGTCTCCATGATTCCTGCATTGCTCTAGGAAGAATAATTTGAGGTCATCTAGTCTTGCCTTGTACGGTTTCTGATGCTAGCCCTGAACCATCTTGGTTGCTCTTCTCTGTACTGTCTCCAATCTAACTATGTCCTTCCTGAGGTGTGGCCTCCAGAATTGGACACAGTACTCCAGGTGAGGCCTTATCAGGGACTGATATAGGGGCATGATTAATTCATGTCTTCTACTTGTAATGACCCACCATATGCATCCTAGGATGCCACTAGCATTTAGTACTGCCTTTTCACATTGTTTACAGGCCTTGAGGTCATCTGACATGATCACCCCCAGGTATCTCTCCTGCTTACTTGCCACCAGCTGCTCTCCTCTATTAAATACAGTTTCCCTGGGTTAAATTTTCCCTGGTGCAGGGCCTTTCGTTTTATGCCATTGAATTTCAGTTGCCACATCCTGGACCATTCCTCCAGTTTTCAGTGATCAGCTCCCATGCTATGCTGTCCCTCTGGTGTGTCCACCCTGTTGCCAATTTTGATGTCATTTGGAAACAGGCACACCTTTCCCTTCAGTCCATCAGCTATATCTCTGATAAATATGTTGAAGAGGATCAGACCCAGAACTGAGCCCTGTGGGACCCCGCTAGTCACCCTATCTTCCCCTCTGATGGAGTGCCATTCACTAATACTCTCTGAGTTCTCCCATGTAACCAATTTCTGACCCAGGTTGTTACTCCAGGCCTGACTCCCATGTTCTCCAGGTTTTTGACTAGTCTCCTGTGTGGAACTGAGTCAAAGACTTTGCTGAAATCCAGGTAAACCACATCCACTGCCCCACCCTGATTCACTGTTTTGGTAACCCAATTGAAAAAATTTACCAGGTTTGTCTGGCAGGACCTCCCTGCCATGAAGCAGTGTTGATTTTTGTTGAGCTAACCAGTTTGCTCCAAAAAAGCTGCAATTCTTTCCTTCAGCAGGGACTTCATCAGTTTTACCATGACTGACGTTAGACTAACAGGACAGTAGTTTTCTGGCTGTTCCTTGCTTCCACTCTTGAGGAGTAGTACTACTGTTGCTCTTGTCCAATCCTTCATCTCCTCCCCGTTCCTCAACGATTTGTTCAAGAGCACTGCTAAGAGTACTACCAGTTCTCTCCCAAGTTCTTTAAGTATTCTTGGATGTATCCCCTCTGGCTCCATAGCTTTACCTACCTTTAAGTTGTCTATTTCCTCTAGAACTCTTTCCTCTGTGAAGGAACCCATGTCTATTCCTTCAGTTTGACACTTATTTATGCCTATTGTTTGTCCATTTCCATCTGTTTCCTGTGTGAAGACTGAGCAGAAGGACTCATTGAGTGCCTTTGCCTTCTCCTCGTCTTGCTCTGTGGGTTGTCCGTCCTTTTTTGTGCTTCTAACAATGCCCCCTTTGATCTTCCTTTTTTCTCATATGTACCTGTAGAAGGTTTTGTTAACCTTTTTTTACTTCCTGAGCTATCCTAACCTCTGTCTGAGCCTTCACATTTCTTATCACTTTTCCTGTCTCTTTTAGTTTCTGTTTGTATTCTGTTTTGTCCACCTCATTCCCTGACTACTTCTGAAGGCTATGCACTTGTCTTTCACCATAGTTACCACCTCCTTGGAAAACCATAGTGGGTTTTTCCTCCTTTTGTTCTTACTAACTTGACAGGCATACTGTGATGAAGCCATGGTTATTGCATCCTTCAACCTTGTCTCAATGCTCCCTTCTGTTGTGTTACTAAGGTTGTCCATCAGGCAGGCCTTCATTTTTGTGAAGTCTGCCCTCCTGAAGTCAAGGACCTTCCATTTGGAGTGTGTGGAGTCTTCAGTCCTTGTTACCCTGAACCATACCATGTTATGGTCACTGTTGCTCAGGTGGTTTCCTACTGTGATGCACAGAACCCTATTGCTATTTGTAAATATCAGATCTAGAATCATACTACAACTTCTGGGTGATGTCAATAGTTGACTTCGGTCTGCTTCCTGTAGTGTGACTAGGAATTCCCTGCTTTTTTGTGTTGCTGCTGTGTGGGTACTCCAGTCTATATCTGGCAGATTGAAATCTCTCACCAGCACCACGTTCCCTTTGCCTGACATCTAGAGGATGGTTTCCAGAATTTCCTTATCCCTGGTTTCCTCCTGATTTGGGTGTCTATAGATTATTCCTACCCAAATGGGTTTCCAGCTACCGGCCCTGATTGTGAGCCATAGATAGAAACATAGACTTTGATGTCAGATAAGGACCACTTGGCCCATCCAGTCTGCCCATTTCCCTACCTACTGTATAAGCTGCAGATTCTAGTTAACCAACAGCCTACTTCCTGCAACCCCCCACTATAATTGCCTTGTGTCTGTCCCATCCTCTGTTTCCCCTTGTGCAAGCTGCATTTGTGTAGCACTGATGGTATCCTTAACATAAATAGCTAACCCCCTCCCTTTTTCCCAGTCCCATCTCTCCTGAACAAGTTATACCCTGGGACAGTCACCTCCTAGCCATGATTGTTTGTGAACCATGTTTCAGTCACAGCAACCCAGTCTAATCCTGCCTCAGCTATTGTGACAGTGAGGTCAGTCATCTTGTTAGCCAGACTGCATGCATTGAGGCATCACATTGACCATTCTTGAAGTGTCACTTTGTCTGTCACACCCCCCCTTGATCTTATTGTTTGTCCCTTTGCCTTTTTTTATGTTTTCATTTCCTTCCTTTGCTTTGGTCATCTGCAGAGTTGGAAAGGGTTTCATGTTTCCTGCTATCTGGTTTTGGGGGAATGGGGAAATTGTTTAGTGAGGAAATGTGCACTAAGCTGGAAGCTTGTTTCAGGTGCAACCTGGGAGCTAAGGATTAAGTGACTTGCTCAAGGTCAAACAGTATGCAAGTGGGGGCTGTGGGATTCAAACCCATGTCTCCAGGTTTGCAGCTCAGAGCCCTAATCCATTGCTCTATACTGCCTCCCATGGAGTGTGTAGATATGGTGCTAGCTGGAGGGGGAGATGTGTGCTTTTCCTAGAGCTACCATCACCTCCCCTCCCGCTAGTTTAAATGCCCCAAGTGGACATCATATTTCTGGCCCAATACCTTGACTCCCTCCTTAGTCAGGTGGAGGCTGTTGAATTTGAAGAACTCCCTTTCCCAGAAGTTGCCCCAGTTTCCAATGAAGTGATGCCCCTTTGTATGGCACCAGTCCTTAAGCCATGCATTGAGATCACTTATCTCTTTCTTTCTGATTTTTTGCCTGTTCTTTCCCTTTTTGCAAACAGGCAGACTCTCAGAGAATGCAATGTTGGATGAAAATGAAACCAATTTCTTGCCAAGCTGCACACTGTGCTCCTTAACCTCCTCGACTGACTGGCTAGCAAGGTCATTGGTCCCAAGGTGGACCAGGATGTTTGAGTTCACTTCTTTCCTCTTTACTATTTTGACTATTCAGTCAATTTCCCTCCAAGTGGATGCTCCTGGAAGACATCTTACCTGCACATCTGCACGTTCACATTGTCTCAGGTCGGGGGTCCAACCCACGAATCATGGCGTCCCCTATGACTGAGTTTTTTCCTGTTGTTCTTGAGATTTTGTTTATGATGTTATTTTGCTATCCTGTTGTATTAGGCTTTTTGTTGGTCCATGACATCCTCTGTCCTTCCGGATGGTACTGACGTAAGAGTATTGTACCTCTTTCCTGTGTTTAGAGTGCTTTGTTTGGGAGAGTTGTCCTAGTACTGTCCCCTTTTCCTGTAACCAGGTGCCATCTCCCAGGCTTGATCATTCTCTGGGGGAGAGGTGTGCTGGTTTAATATTGGCGATGTGGAGGTGCACTCCTAAAAGAAATGTTTCCCTGAAGGTGGTTACGTAGGAGGGTGATCTCATTCAGGCATATGGAACAGCAGCCCTGCCTACAGGTGACATGACCATTGAAGAGCATCTCTACAGTGTTGCCAGCCAATGATATCCATGTGCATGCCAGTGGATGGAACAAAACAGTACAAAATTAACCAAATTAAGAGGAAGACAATATGTTGTCCTGAGCAAATGAAAGAGAACCAGTAGAAATGTAAAAATGTTATTATTATTATTCTTTTATTTTATTTTTTTTATGAGATCCCCCTTCCAGTTTGTTAGGCAGGAAATAGGGGATAGGACGCTGCCCCATATAAGTAGATGACCATGGGGAGGGTGGCTTGGGAGAATTCCCTACTGCAAAAGAAAGAAAAGGAGAGATGGGCAGCTGCTATAGTAGAAAGAAAAAAAAAAGGAAAGATGGGCAGCCACTACAGTAGAAAGGAAAAAAAAAAAGAAAGCTGAGCTGTTGCTTCCAGCTGAGAGATTTCTATCAGCTGAGCACTATTTCAGTAGTGGGTAGAGCTGATTTGCATACAACAGCCAGGAATTCTGGGTAAGTGATGTAACAAATCCTTATGGTGAGACAGCAGCTGCTGGCTGGGTCTGAGCAGAGCAAGTGAGGAGGGAAGGTGCCTCAAGGGAGAAAGGAGCCCAGACTGTGCACTCCAAGGAGGATTCAGGTAGAACTGCTGTCAAGGAATCCCTGCTTCTGCTCCTGTCAGAGTCTGCCTTCCCTCCATGAGTGGTCTCTCTCCCAGTTGGTGAAGATCGGTGAAGCTCAGCAGATAGTAAGGCTAGGGGCTGAAGCACACTTGGCATATGCCTCCTAGGGTTGCCCTTTGTGTCTGAGCAATCCCCAACTCAATTCTGTGTTTTTAGTTATTTAAATAAAGTTTTGTTGCAAAATCAGCTATTTGTTGTACTGTCCCTTTAATTCAATAGATTTCCCAATGATTCCTATGGTGGAAGGTGATTTGGTTCTTGACTGTTGCAAGATACTGTAGTACCACTGGGGTGAGGGATTAATGTCACTGCTTTGTTATTGTAGGACACAAGATGGAGGCTTCTTGCCACAAGGTTGCTGTGGAACAATATGGCGATTGCCAGGCTGCAGGCTTCTTCCCCACTGAAAATTTCTGTACTTATTTGACTGCCTGTTTTACTTAATGTGCTGCCTTCCTCTTGTTTAGTTCCTAACTTTCCTCCATTTAGTGAATGGCCCTGGTTAATTTTCTGTCTGTCATCCAAGGGCTGTTTTTTATTTAGATTTTGCCTCAGTTGAATGATTTCATCTGTGGGGTGCCTGAGCTGCACTTACTGTGCTGCCTTTTATCTGTTTGTTTTTGTTTGTCCCCGTATTTCCTTGCTTGCTCTTTTTGCTTTCTCTTTCTCATTTTCTCTGCTCCCATTTTGCCTTTATTGTGCCCCCTTGCAATGTAATGTTTGAATGGGTCCCTTGTGAAGCGTGGCCATGCAGCTGAGTGGCAGTGTATTGAATTTCAAGTAGAAACACCACTTTGTTACAGGAGTGGCTGACAGGAGAGATTGTAGTGTGGCCCATAGCATAGGAAGGCTGGTGTTGTGATCAGTGTCTGTGGGAGGAGAGGAGCTCTGTTGTACTCTGTGGCTGAAGGGGAGAAGTCAAATCATGGAGCCACACAGTGGAGCAAGTACGAGGATCCCAGACTTGGTGGCTCTGTATGGTGCAGGCCACTGGGAGCATTACTGCAGTAGTTTGTGTAACTAAAGCATGGACCAGCCCAAGCGAGATGAACAGGAGGCAGTTTGAGGAGGTACAAAAAGTTGGGCCAAGTGGCTTTGTAGGACAATAGTCTTAAAGACAGCTGAGCAGGTGGAATTCTTCATTTTCTGCTTTTCTCTTTTTTCTCTCTCTTTTTTGCTTTTTGTTTACTGTGTGGATTGGCTGACAGGGGAGCATGCTGGAGGACTGAGGAGTAGCAGGTGACAGTCTGGAGGAGCAGGAAGCAGTCCATTGTGGCTGCCTACTGTTTTTTGGGGGAAAGAGCTCTATAATTGGCACAGTAGTGGGCTGCAGTTTCTGTGGGTGGCAGGACTGGCCTTATTGCTTTGTGTATTTATTTTGTAGATCAGTCCCTTATGCAGTGGCTTTTCTAGGTCACTGAGGTGAGTTGGAGAGTTGGCCCTGAATTCAAGGTGGGAGGCAGAGCGGCAGGTTGCTGCTGGGTCACAGTAAAGAGGAAACATCAGGGAGGCTGATCGGACAATTTATTTTCTTTTTCTTTTTCCTTCCATTTTGTTCGGTAGCAATCCACAGAGGCTGGTTAGGGATTAGGCTTCCCACAGACCCTGCCATGAGGTAGTAGCTGGAGGGTTGTAGTTTGCAGCTCCATCAAGTGGAGGCTTTGAAAAGTTCAATTTCTTGTACTGCCATGGATAAAAGACTAGAGCTGAAGTGACCCACATTTATTTACATATAGTCCTGAGGCAGACAGGCAGGAGGGTGATAGATTTTGAGCAAGATGCAGTTCAGTTTTCTTTTCCTCTCTGCTGCCGGGGCTGTATGTTACTGAGCATGCAGACAGTTTAGGCACACTAGGGTATGATTCTGGGGCACCCAATGATTCAGACAAGTGAGATGGGGGTTCTGGGCAGAAGAAGAGCCAAATTCTCCACTATGTGTGGAATTTTGGTGTTGGTCTGCCACAGAGGACCCTTACTTTCCTTATAGTATACCTTGCCCATCTGGTTCTTCTGCAATGATTTCCTTTTGGTACTGAATGAACTGAGTCGGACACATGACATACTAAACAAAATTAGTTTTAGTGAGGCACATAAGCAGAAGCATCTGTTCAGCATGAGGTACAACTCAGAACTGACTGAGGAAACAGGAAATTGTCAAAAGCACTTTGTTTTGAATTGGTCACAGTCCATTGAACAGCCAATCTTTAATAACCCACATTTTAAGATTGGTGGTGCTCCAATACCATCCATTTTTTGGCCTCGGCTGAGTGACTGTAAAGTCTCAGATGTATGGAGAAGTGGGACACCGGTGGTCTTCGGGCAGCTGCAACTAACTATGGGTGCCGCAAATAAGGAAACCTTTAAATACCTCCAAGTTTGTAAGACCCTTGCTTCATTTCCTTTGGTGACCCCACTAGCCAGTACGGAGGACAGAAATTTTAACATGCTTACACAGGCTGCCTCTCAACCACATGCAGTGTTTAATATATATAAAATTTTGCAGGACTGGGACCACAATTTGCCGTCAGGGATCTGCCCTTATTGGGTGAGAGAGCTTGATATCCCTGAAGATGCTAGAGTCTGGAAAAAACTCTGGTTATCAACATATAAATTTATTAAACAAGACAGACTTAGGTCTGTACATTTCAACATAATGCATAACATATATCTGACACCAGATAAGCTCTTTAGATATGGGACACTTTCTACTGCAACATGTAGCAAATGTAACAGTGATACTGGTTCATTGTTTCACATGCTGTGGCAGTGTCCTCGTATACAGACATTCTGGCAGTCCATCAGCATGAATATGGACCCTGTCCTTGGCTTAAGTGAATTATTTACACTGCAAGTATGTATAATAAATTACTTTCCAATTGACACCCCTAAAAACAGGAGAGCGTACATGACACTCATCGCTGCAACAGCTAAACTTGTAATCATGAAACACTGGGTAGAGGAGAAACCTCCTACGCTGTTGGAATGGTACAGGGAATGTGTCTTGGCACTGCAACTGGAAAGGCATATTGCATTTATGAGAAATGGGTGCAGGCTTTTACTCGGTTATGAGGTGGACTAGAGGCTATTCTGACATCTTGGAAACCTAAGTAATATGGGTATGTGCTTATTTTTACTTTAATTTTATTTGATGGGTGATTGTGTGTAGTCTGGGGAGTGGGTGGGGAGAGGGGTTGTATTGGTTTTATGGAATTGTCAATGTTATTCCTTGTTGATGAACATGTGTATCCCTTTTTTTTCGTTGTGTGCCTAGATTTAATAAAGTTCGCTTTAAATAAAAAAAAAAGAAACAGGAAATTGGGGTTTCCAACCCGCTGGAGGAACTAATTAGCATAACAAACATTTACTCAAGTTGCATATTATGTTCCTTTAAAGGAGCAGCAGCAATTCTTAAGCCCCATACTGAATTGTACTCCACAGTAGCTAATTTATTTAATTTCTCAATGATTTAGAATGACCGAGCCCTAAATGTTAGGTTCCAGTACTGTCATATTTGTAATGGTTCTAAATTATTTCAGAGCATTTTTTCATGCAGTCTGTTAGCTAATGCATTTTCTTATAGCCCTACAAAATCATGTGCACAATGTTCAGTATCATAATCACTTCCTTGTTAAAGTTTTGTTAATTCATGAGGGGGCTAGAAACCCTTTCATGGTTTCATTTCCTAACATGAAGAAAGGGAGCAAGGGAGAGCTTAACAAACAGCACCCATTTACTGCATGAAATAGAAATGAGACTGGGCTGGGGCCAGTCATGTTACTCCCTTGTAGCATGTCTGCTTTTTCTTGTGTCTCTGTACGTGTTTTGACCACATCATGCCACTCCGTTTCATGCAGGTATGGTCTGCAGTGAGATTGTCAGGTGGTACACGCATCACATGACTTGTGACCACATTACTCCACCTTGCTCACACTCAGTCTTCCTGTTGCTAAGAAACTGGTAAACATGGCAGAATGCTGTCATTTTTATTGAAAGTAATGTTGCCACTGTAAACACACTAGCTCTTTTTTGTATTACAACTACTTATAATATCAGATTATAGGTGTGTGTGCTTTGTTTGTGAATGGGTGCTCTGCAGGGGAAGTCACCTTACACAGAGGCAATGCAGAAAACAAGCAGTCATCAGTTTAGGGGGTGTTGATCACAGTCAATAGAGGTTCCAAAGAGCAGTGGATGAAAGAGATCAGTTACAGAGATTTCATGTAGGTTAAACAATATAGCAAATAAATTCAAGCCTAAATACTGCAATAGCGTGATACACATGTTAAAGAGTAGAAGAATAAAGCAAGTATATATTTTAACAAGCTATTTTTTGCAGGGGGGAACAGGGGAGGGTTTGGGGAAGGGGAAATAATATTGTTAAAAACACAACTGTGTGTTATAATATGGTGTGAGGCTGAAACAGTGCCGGGGGTGTGGAGTGCATCTGAAATAAATGTGCATGGGAATGGTGGGCACTGAGTCAGCAGCATAAAATGACAGGCACTATCCTACATGATGGTGCATTAAAGAGTGTGGCCCCCTATGTTACCAACTGGCCTGACATTCGTCCTCCTTATTAATTCCAGTATCTGGATATAGATTGTCCAGAGTATAGATCCGGAACATTTCTCTTTTACATAATTGTTTCTCCCAGTTGCCTCCCCCAGTGGGTTTGGGCACTCTTTCTATGCCCTAGAATCTCAGTAAGGCTACATTATGTCCTGTTGTGCAGAAGTGTGTGGCTACTGAGGAGTTCTCATTTCTGTTCCATGTACTACAATTTTTTTTTTATTTAGCTGTTTGGGCCCCCGCTGCCTCTTCCCACCAACTGGCGAAGGAAACACATAACATTTTTTTCTGATTTTCTCACCTGACCCCCCGAGACCCCAGCACACAGCCGTGCAAGCATGTGGAGCCACACATTATACCCCGTGGTGCAGCTCAGCCCCTTCCACCTATCGATTCTTTGCTGCTCCCTCTCTGCCTATGCTACCCACCAGACCTCCACCCAGTGGGAGCAGAACTATGGGGGGGGGGTGCCATCCCACCCTCAGGAGAGGAGAGCTGCTCACCAGCATGATCAATCCTGCCCCCCCCCCCACACTGGCAACCTGACAACTCGAGGTTGTTCCCAAACCCAGATTGCCAGCATAGCACAAAGAAAGGTACCCAGCACCTCAACCCTCTGAGCCACTGGGCCAACTCCATATACTGTTTTTGTGTTCATCTATTCTTAGTTTTATGGGTTGTATAGTCTTTCCCACATACAGTTTATTGCAGGGACACATAAAGAGGTACAAAATATAATCTGTCTCACAAATGTTCTTTGATCAAAAACTTCTTATTTGTCCATGGGTGCTCTACATAGTCCTTCTTGTTGATATTGCTACAGTGGCAGCATCTAGTGCATACTGTCATACCAGATCTCAGGGGTCCTAGGATCAACTGATGGCCAACAGTCAAATCTCAATGATGCTTTATATGTACCAGTCTGTCTTTTATTTTTCTGTTTTTCTTGGAGACTAAGATGGGGTTTTCTTTAAACTTCCATATCCCTCAAATATTCCCGATTCATGTCTACTATCTGCTTAATACTCTTACTCTTAGTTGAGGATTCTATCACCACTACCATTCTATTTCCATCTCCTTCTCCTGGTGCTGGTTAACTGATGAGGTTATCTCTAGCACTCTGTTTAGTTTTAGCGATAGCCTTTTAGATTGTTGCTTGTGTATGCACTCTTTGTATGAACCAATGTCCCATCTCAGTGATCGCCTGTGCCATAACTTCGTTCACGCTGCCTTTCTTAGCAACCCTGGAACATCTGTGAGTAAGGGAAGTTATTTTTGAGCGGTATCGGATGAAAGCTGAAGGCATGTAGGTCATAGGCTGGAAGTATAGACCAGAGGTTAGAGTAGGGAACTGAGAATGAGCTCGGCATATCCAGCAAATCTGGGTTTCATTCCCACAATCTCCACTTGCATACTCCATGACTGAACAAGTCACTTAACCACCCCAGTGCTCCTGGTTCACTTCTGAAAACAAGCAATTGTGCCTTGGGGGCCTTACCAGGTTACTAAAGAATAAAATAAAATAAAAAATAAATGTAGGATAGTGTTTCAATCTGTAGGTTTCCTATACAAGCCTGGTTCAGTCCTAGCCCTCTCTCTGTAAAGTCACAGATGCAGGAATAGGGTCTCAGACACACTGTTCTTGGGATCTGTGATGATGATGACATGCTGTGAAAAGCTCAGCCTCAATGCTGTAGAGCAACAGGTGCATATCTGGAGCATTGCTCAACTCATGTCTGATAGTCCAACAAACAAAGCCACTCAGGTGGAGTTGTGATGCAGACAGTGACCGAAAACACACACCACACACTCATGCCAGCATATTCTTAACAAAGCTGAGAATAAGATCCACGATGAGGACAAGGCTGTTGTGCTATGGTTACAAAGATTTATTTCCCATTCAAAACAGCAAAAGGTGCAAGAACAGTTTTAGAGTGCATTAAAACCACACCAACATTTTGTGCTTGCATGCTTTGTAAAGAGATAACCATATTAACTGTCATTCATTCTTAAATAGTCCATGTTCTTAAAGTGATGAGCACCATGAATAATATCACCTGCAATAATTTCATTAGTTTTGTAATAGAAAAACCATGTCCAAAAACGGTAAATCATGTTTCGTGATCTAGGTATAAATTATTAAAACACACACACGGTAATCCTAGCCTGCTAAAGATACTCCTATAGATACACAGAAGCGATATAGTGTAACAAGAAAGATAACTGTTACAATTGCAAGAGTTACACCTTTTGACTTAATGGATTTTGTAACTATGTAAAAGGAGGTTGCAGGGTAGTGAAGATTTACATAATAACTAAACAATAAATAAATCAATACTGAATAATCCCAAAACAGACAAATAAAGTACACATAACATGCTGTAACCTGACAGTTGCTAACCCAGTATTTTATGCAGAACATCTAAAGAAGGGTGTGCCTGGGAGTGACATTGGCCTCATGCTGGCACAAAAGGAAACCTTTTGGATCTTTAAACTATGAGTCACTGTCCCCTCAGGTTAAACTATCAAGTGGGAATTGCCCCTTTCTTCAGATACTTGGCATAGAATACTTAAAAAAACACTTCTGCATTGTTCTACCTTTAATAACCTTTTAGCAAACTCTCTGGGTATTTCTGATTTACACACACATGGTAAAGACTATTTTAAAACTGTATGATGTAGTTTATGTCCCTATCAGTCACACATTTCTATAATTGCACAAGGATGCATTGTGCCAACAATGTAAGTGTCAAGCAAGGAAATAAACTAACTTGTTGAGTTGTAAATAGTACTTACTTCCAGTGTTTATGAGAGAAACATGCATCAAATTTACAAAAAAGGCCAATAAAGATGGAACAATAAAACAAGCATTTGTTAATGCCGAATGTTCGCCACTAGTACTGCACTTGTACTGAATCTTGCTTGTACACATTTTTACTATGTATTTATACAGAACAGAGCAGAAGAGCTGCAATATATTATTTTCAGTGGTCTCCTGCTTTGACACATTGTTATTCAGATTGTAATTACCTAGGATAGGGGAAGCTGAAAGGCAATATCTACTTTTAAGTGGGCTTCCACATTTTGACCCCAAGGGCCCGATTTTCAAAGGTTGATGCAGGGCTTGCACAAAAGCCCTGTGTCAACCCCGATGTTTGACGCAACTGAGCCAAACACATTGCTGCAACTTGCATCCAGTTTTATAACATTTAGTGCAAATGGGACAATTTCCACACTTTACGGCAGCTTACACCAATGCTTTGGCGTAAGCCCCCTAAAATGGGTCCCTGAATGGTGCAAAGTCAGACATTGGGGGAGCTGGTCTAACCTGCAGCATTTGGCACTCCCAATAGAGAATCATGATCTGGGTCAAAGCAATGGCACAAGCCCCCTGTGCCATATGTTCAGTGAACCAGGACTTGCAGCAGTCACAATTGTTTGTAAAATCAGACCCCAAATGTCCAACAGTCCTTTTATGACCTGAAGGTATGATCAAAACAGGTGGAATTTTTAAAATCCTATCCGAAAGGGATCTGCTGTGTGACTGTGGAAACAAGTTTCAGAGGGGATTTGAAAAAATGACACCTGCCCTGTTCAGTAGGTGGGGTAACAAAAGGGATATGTTGAACATTAGGGGCCAAAATCTGCAAAAAATAAAGTGATGAGTAAATATTGGAACAATTAATTTCCTCAAAACTTCGCTGTTTTTTTCACATTTCCCTCCACTTTTCAATATAGTCCTTTTATAACCACTCCTTTTAAGCATGAAACGTGTCATTTATGAAACAATGGCTGAATTGTCATTTTGCGCCACAAGTGTTAAAACACATTTTGTATAGGATTTGAGAAATAACAGCTGTCACATTGATGAAGTGGTTTGAAAAAATGGCTATGTTGAAAAGCTGAGGTCAAAATATTGAAAATTGCCACAGTTACAAGTGTGCATTGAAAACTTGCAATGTAGACTAAACGTTATTTATTTCATATTTTTACCACAAATGTTCAACATAGCCTTCTTATGACCCCGGTATTGCCTTCCTATGAGTCTACCTCATGAACAAGAGCAGAGGACATTTTCAAGTCCTGCCCAAAAGATAATTTGGAGAAACAAGTACAAAAACACATTTTGAACAGGATTTGAAAAATGACAGCTGTCACATTCATGAAGTGCTGTGAAGAAATGGCTATGATGAAAATGTGGGGTTAAAATATTGAAAATTACCAAAGTTACAAGCCTGCGTTTGTAAATTTTAATGCAGGCTTATAACTTCATTGTTGTTTTTTAATATTTATACCCCACATTTTGAACATAGCCTTCTTATGACCCAACCTCAAGAACAAGGGCAGAGAATATTTTCAACTCCTGACTGAAAAATGATCTCATGCAGACTCAGTGACCCTGGAATCACCTTTTGGGATGCAAAAACACATTTTGGCCAGGATTTGAAAAATAAGACCTGTTACATTCATGATGTACTGTGAAGAAATGACTATGTTGAAAATTTGGTGCCAAAATATCGAGAATTAGCAAAGTTACAAGCCTCTGTTCGCAAATTTCAATGTAGGCTTATAACTTTGTTGTTTTTTAATATTTGTACCCCAAATGTTCAGCATAGCCTCCTTATAACCCCACCTCATGAACAAAGGTGGAGAAAATTGTCAAATCCTACCCTAAAGGTGATCTCACCCAACAACTGCAAAATCATCTTTAGGGACAGATTTGTCTAATTGCACTGCTAATGTTCATGAGTTGAGGTCCCAAAAAAGGCATGGTGAAAATCTGGGGCAAAAATATTCAAAAATGGCCAAGTTATGCCACTAAGTTCAAAGCACCACTGAAATACATTGAACCACATACCTGATTTCCTCAGTTCATGGTCTGGCAGTGAAGTGTGAAGATGTGTCTCTGGTCCAGATAAGATTACGGCGTTGGATCCCTGGTGGGTAAATAAGGGCCTGGGGGTGGTGTGTAATGGTCGATTCTGAGAGGGAGGGTCTGATGGGGGGACTAATGGCACAACAGACATCAATGATGATTTTCTTTTTTACAGGATGTATAATAAAGAAAAAAACAACAGGAATAAACATTCCATACTCTGCAACTCAGTCTGCAGTTAAGCTACAGCCCCACTGCACTCTGTTTTTATTTTTTATTTCTCAGTATATAAGCATAATGTCCATTCACTTTGTGGTCCACCCAGTACCCACAACAGGGAATCAGCTGAATGACAGGTAATTAGGATGGGTAGTATGGCTATAGTAGCAGCTTGACATTTGTTGACTTTGGGAGTTCCCTTTTTTATGATATCTACAGTATATTGGTTTACATGACTCAGGTTGAATATTGACCCTAAGATAAAATATCTCAAGCAACAGTATCCTAAACAGACATGATCTATCTATAATTGATCTTGGTCCAGACAGAGGAATCCATATCAGTCAAAACTGAATTGACATAGCTAATGCAGATGGAAGATGGGGGTTGGTGTTAAAAGAGAGGAAATATGCGAAGGAGGATGGGTGAACATGTTTCATCATTTCTGATCTTGTCAACTCATTCACAAGAAAAAATAAGTAGATATCTTTATGGGTTATAAATTAATAGGTTATATTTAGAAAACAGGCCCTGTTCAGAAAATGCTTAAATGCAGACTGCAAGCACGGATCCTTATTTGTGTGCATATGTGTGTGTGTGCGTGTGTGTAAAGAGATGTATGGACCAATTGACGGGATAATCTCCCCTCTATAATGGACCGTAGTTTAGTTTACACGGATGTGATACTGCTGTAATGCCACTTGTCTTTCTCCATTTTTTGCAGATTTTCCTTATTCTTGCTGTGTTGTAACTGTTCTTGTTGCTTATTATATAGTTAAAGATCCCTGAAACTTAGGAGGTAAGAGTTACTAATTCTTAGGTGTGTGTGAGTCAACACTGCTCAGTTTGCAGACTGCAAGGTTATTTGTACTAAAATGTTCCTCCCACATAGACATAGAAACATAGACTTTGACGGCAGATAAGGACCACTTGGCCCACCTAGTCTGCTCATTTCCCTACCTACAGGATAAGCTGCAGAACCTAGTTAATCAACAACCTATTTCTTCCTACCCCCCACAAAAATTGCCTTATGTCTATCACATGCATTCTTGAATTCTCCCACAGTTTTAGACCCCAAAATCTCCTCAGAAAGGCTGTTCCATGTGTCCACCACCCTTTCTGTGAAAAAAAAACTTCCTCACATTGCCCCTGAACCACCCCCCATCTTCAAATTGTGTCCCCTTGTTCTTGCACATCTTTTTTTCTGAAAGATGCTACCCTCATGAACTTTGTTGATTCCACTGAGGTACTTAAAAGTTTCTACCATGTCCCCCCCTCTCCCTCCTTTCCTCAAGGGTATACATATTAAGCTCCTTTAGTCTCTCCTCGTATGGCTTCACTTACAGACCCTGCACCATTTTAATTGCTCTCCTCTGAACTGCCTCCATCCTGTCAATGTCCTTGCGGAGATGGGGTCTCCTGAACTGGATGAAGTACTGCAGATGGGTCTCACTAACTGTCTGTACAGAGGGATAACAACTTCCTGTTTTCTGCTGGTGATGCCTCTCTCTAGACATCCCAGTATCCCCCCAGATCCTCCCTAGTGCCTTCTTATATTGCTTGCTAACCTTAAGGTCATCTGATATAATTACCCCCAGGTCCCTTTCCATTTTTGTAGTTACTACCTCCACCCCCATTGTGTAACCTTCCTCTGGGTTTTTTGTTTCCCGGGTGCATTATTTTGCACTTCTTTGCATTGAATCCAAGCTGCCATACTTCTGACCATTTCTCCAACATTGCCAAGTCCCTTCTCATCCTTTCCACAGCTTCTTGTGCATCAACCCTGTTGCAGATCTTTGTGTCATCTGCAAAGAGGCATACTTTTCCTTCCAGTCCCTCTGCAATGTTACTTATAAGGACATTAAAAAGGACTGGACCCAGTACTGAACCCTGTAGTACCCCACTAGTAACCCCTCTTTCTTCAGAGTTGCCTCTGTTTACAATTACCTTGTGTGTCATGTTGTCCAGCCAATGTTTTATCCAGGCTACCACCCTGGGACCCACTCCCAAGCTGCTTAATCTGACTATTAATCTTTTGTGTGGGACTGTGTCAAATGCCTTGCTAAAGTCTAGGTAGGCCATGTCTACAGCCTCTCCCTAGTCTACTACTTTGGTCACCCAGTCAAAGAAATCAGTTAGATTCATTTGACATGACCTTCCCGCTGTGAACCCACGCTGCCTTGGGTCCTGCGCCCCACTGGCCTCTAGGTACTCAATAATTCTTTCCTTCAGAAGTGATTCCATCACCTTCCCTACCACAGAGGTCAAACTGACAGGTTTGTAGTTTCCTGCCTCTGTCTTGGTCCCACTTTTGTGCAGGGGAATCATATCCACCTTCCTCCAGTCCTCAGGTACCACACCATCCTCCCATGATTTTTTAAAAAGGGTAGTCAGTGTTTTCACTAGTTCTACCCTTAATTCTTATAGAATTCTGGTGTGAATTCCATCAGGCCCCATTACTTTGTCTACCTTCAGTTTTAGGAGTTCTTTCAGAACCCTTTCTTCTGTGAAAGGACTGGGATTGACCCCCCCATCCAGAGTGCTTCTGTTAATTGGATTAGGCACCTCTACCTCCTCCTCCTCTTTTGTGCATAATGAGCAGAAATATTCATTCAGATTCAGTTCAGTATCCCTGTTTTTTCACTGTCCCTCTCTGCCCACCCACCGTCCATTCTATTCAGGCTCACTATTCCTCCCTTTGTTGTTCTATGTTCCCTGATGTACCTAAAAAAGGTTTTATCCCCTTCTTAACTGAGTTGGCTATCTTTTCCTCAGTTTGGGCCTTTGCTATTCTGACTTCCCTCCCTGCTTCCTTCTGCCTTAACTGGTACAGCTCTATGTCCTGCTCCTTCTGTGTTTCCTTATACTTCCTGAATGCTATCTTTTTCTCCCTGACAGTCCCTGCCACCTCTATTGGAAACCATAGAGGCTTTTTCTTTCATTTTGATTTGTTTATTTGCTTCACACAAAGGCTTGTTGCCTCTGTGATGGCAGTTTTGATGTTTCCCCATTGTTGCTCCACCCCTCCTTATAGCCTGTTTGCTAGTGCTTTTCTAAGGCACTGTCCCGTCTTGCCAAATTCAGCCCTACTAAAGTCTAGTAGTCTCACTTTTGTATGGCTTGACTCTGTAGCTGAATTTATCATGGATCACTCTGTTTGGTGGTTACTTGTTTCCAGATGGCTACCCACTTCTAAATCTGAGATCCTCTCACTCTCCCCATTTGAGAGTACAAGGTCTAAGATTGCTCCCTCATGAGTGGGTTCCAAAACTAGCTGTCTGAGGAATGCCACCTTTAGGGTATCAAGAATGGCCCTGCTCTTGGATGTGGCTACAGCAAATGTGCTCCAGTTAACATCTGGCATATTCAGGGCTCCCATCAACAATATCTCCCCTGTCTCTGCCATCCTAAGAATGCCTTCTATCATATCCTTGTCCATTCCTGCCTCCTGACATGGGGGTCTGTATACAACCCCTCTGTGGATGTGTTGCCATTTCCAGTCTCTAAGGTGACCCACAGTTCCTCCTCTCCTCCCTGTTTACCCTTTTGTTCAGTTGCTTTTATCCCTTCCCTTACATAGAGAGCCACTCCTCCCCCTCTTCTCCCCTCCCTGTCTCTCCTGTAGGTTATGTACCTTGGTATGTTAACATCCCAGTCATGGTGCTCTGTGCACCATGTTTCTGTGACTGCTATGATATCCAGGCATCCCTCTTCCATCAAGGCCATTAGTTCAGGGAATTACTAATTACTAATTACCCTCCATTTCCTGATGGCCTTACTCCTTTTTGCACCATCCCTGTCCTTATTGCCTTTTGTCACTTTCTCCATTTACACCTGCCCTTCTCCCTATCGACATCTCTAACTTGGTGTTTACCTCACTTACTACCCTGACGTTTTTTTTGTGGGGTGGGCTAGAATTTCCCTGTTCCTTTCCAGTACCTCCCCCCTTGGCTAGTTTAAATGCTTTCCAATGAAGAATGTAAACTTATCACCTAGGATCCTGGTTCACCTCCTGGATAGATGTAGACCGTGATGCCAATATCACTTCAGGCAGACCCCAAGTCCCCAGTGAAGCCAAATCCCTGAGCTCTGCACCAGTTTTTCAACCACTGATTGAATACCATGGTGTGGAACACCCTAGCCTCACTTATGACATAGACAGGCAGCACCTTCGAGAAGGTTACCGTGTGTGCTACTTGTCTAAGGTCCCTCCCCAACTCCATAAACTCTTCCTGCACTGCTCTGATCCCTTTCTTAGCCAGTTCATTGGTCTGTAGGTGGACAATGACATCCAGCTCCCTCCCCTGTGAAGCTGCTCCTGCAATCCTGAGGATTCGCTCCCTGTCCCTCCCAACCATGGCACCAGGCAGGCACCTTACCTCCCTCTCCCCTTCTTCCCCCAGTTCTACCTTCCTAACAATGGAGTCCCCCACCAGGAGTTGTTTCCTTCCTCTGTGGGGTCCCATGCCACCCTCCTGTGGGTCTCCTTTGTGGAGGTTCCCAGCATCCTCCGTGGACTCCATTGCGGGTGCCTCCATAGAGGAATCACACTTTTCCAGAATGGCATATGAATTGTGGAGAGGTACAACTGGAGGGATGAGCCTCTGTTCCACCACCATCACCCTCCCTGAGCCAACTGTGGTCCAATCTCTCCTCTTTCTTGGCAACCTCTGAGGCAACGGCAGTGGCCCTGGTGGTCCCTGGATGGGAGAGGAGGTCTCACAAATCCTGGCCAATTCAGTCTGGAGATGAGGAACCTCCTCCCTCAGCCCAGAGAGGTGTCTGCAGATGGGACAACACCGCATCCTCCCAAATGTCTCCCAGAAGACTGCTGCTCCACTGCCACTGCACTGCACCACTCCCATCATGTCTTATTTCTGGCCCCTTCACTGTTGTTTGAAATCCTTACTTACTGCCTCTGTGACCTTTAATCTCCTGATCTTCCTGTTCTGAGACAAGAAGAGCCTATATTTCTCAGTAGTCCCCTTACTTGTTCAAAGGCAGACCCCCAGCAACTAGGGGGGACAGAGAGTTACTTTTGTCCTTCTAGAATGGTGAACTTTTGGTGGCTCTATGATCACTCACTTCCTGCTCCCAAACAGGAAGTTCCTGTTGTCCGTCAAATCCTGTACCTATAAAAGTAGAACTGGCTTTGGGGGGGGGAGGGCAATATAGTCCCAGTAGAGAAGTCCTGTATCCCTATATGGTTGCCAGGAGTCTACCATGAATTATAGGGTTGCCACACAGCACTGTTGAGCTCGGGACGTCTTTGCATAGGGATCTCATCCTACTGAGTTGTGCAGCCTCCTATGTAATTGTTCTTTCCTGTGGAGGGGGGGAGGACTGGAATATTGGAGTATTTTGTGTTTGTGTGTTTTTTCTGTTAAAATGTGAGTGAACTCTTTGCTGCTATTACTGGGCTGGACTGTTTCCCCTGGATGATGTGGGGTAATCAGATCCTGACCTCAATGTGGTCATTTATTTAATTGTTTTTCATACTGTATTCTTTTTTATGTCTGGGTGATGTTGTGGTCAGCGTACTGTCTTTTGTTCCTGTTGCCATACAGTGACTGTTGTATGAGCTTACAAGTTCCAATATATTATGTGTTAAAAAAAAGGGGGCAACTATATAAAAAGGGAGGACAGGGCAAACAGGGATCCTGGTAGGCATCCTTCTATGTCTGATAAGGTTTATTACTGATTAAGAAAGAATTGGGTTACCAATGTGTATGATGGCGAGCATGTTTCACAATAGGCATTAATTTTAGTTTTGAAATGTATATTGGGCTGAACTAAAAAACATTCTATTCCAGTTTGTCTATCTGAAATGTAGATGCAGCTAGTTCTGAATAGAATAGCACTACTCCTCGAACATGCATGTAATGTTCACAGCTGCAGTGAGGCTACAGGTAGGGTTAGGGCAAAGACAGCTCCTTAGAGCTGAATCTATACTCAGAAATTATCCAATAGTGCTTGTCAGGATCACGCATTGGGAGCAGACAGCAGGATTTAGAGCTTTTGCAAGCAACCCAGAGTGTGCTAACTGGGATGTTTGAAGGTGTCTAGGGAGCTCAAGGCAGAGTTCCTTATGTTGCATAACCCTTTCATGGTTCATTTATGTCACCAGGGCTTTAACATACAGAACAAAGTTTAAACTGCATGTATTATTACTTATGCTAATGGTGGCAGTGGCAACAGACATCAGTAGATGGTTTTCCAGTTCTTTTTGGGGGGGGAGGGGAGACGACAGCAGGCTGATCATGAGGCAATCGACTGTGCTTGCTGGGCAGCGTAGATCAAAGGAAAGAGCCAACCTATGATTAGGTCAGCTCTGTCCTTTGAAGTACATAAAATCTCTACCCAGCAAGCCAGAACAGTGTCATCATCAGCCAGGTTGATAAGTGGTATGACACTGATGAGGCCCTTGCAGACCACTCATCATTGGACTGACAGTATCACACCCCTCAAAAGCCACTCTCCTAGAAAGATGTTCGTGGAGTGTGTACACATGGAAAACACAAAAATGGGAACCAGTATTTTAATAACAGCTTTTTCAAGGAAACGTGACCAACAGGTTTAGTGCAGTTCTCCTTTAAATGCTCTTAGTAAGTTTAAGTACTGTGCTTTTCTCTTGTTATTAATACAGCCATCTGAGCCTCCCTCTGGAATTCACTGCATCTACCATAACAAAAAAAAACTTCACCTGGGCAACCAGTTGGTGGAATAAGTTACTAGGAGAGGACCACCATTCTCATTTAAATCTTTTCAATGTGTTAAAGGTAAACATTGTAACTCCAGTTACTCGCAGGTTTTACATGTGCTCCCTCCCACCCAATGGCCACCAAAGTTACTGCTGTGTTTCACAGGAGACAAGCTGAGAATGCCACTCCATTGTCCCCCAGCCAATCAGGAGGCTAGAGGGCATGCTGCTGTCCCTTTAAACTTTTGTGCCTCTTGAACTTTTACAATTGCCCAGCTGCTAAGCCAGGGATTGTGCCATGGACATGAGCTGCAGGGGGTCATTTTGAGCTCTTGTTTGCCTGCATTGCTGAAGCTCCCACTGCACTCCTCAGGAGAGGAGCCCGGGAATGCCACTCCCAAACTCCAGCCAATCAGGAGGCTCAGGACAAGGTACTGCTTGCTGCTATAAAAGTGTCTTTTTCCAAGTGGCCCTCCCACTTGTGGCCCTCACACAAAGGACCCCAAATTGGTCTGCAGTTGAGATCCTGTGCCCTGATCCTCTTGGCCCTAACTCCTTTACTGGCTGATAGAGACATTGAACCAAACCCTGGGCCAGGTATGTCTCATTCCATTGCACCCTTTCCCCCCAGCATGGTGGAAAAGGCCTTACAATAGTTAATTTAACCATTAGAATCTTCCTTCATAAACTGGGCAAGCTTACAGCTTGGGTAAATCTTTACAAGCCTGATATTGTTGGCCTATTTGAAGTGTGGTTAAAGCCATCTAAACTCAACAACCTCTGTGCATTGCCAGGATATAACTCAATAAGAAGTGACAGGACCTATTGCAGGGGTGCACTATGATTTACTATAAAACTCATTTAAATGTCTGTCTGCCCCTAGTTCCCTCCTTACCACCTCTGGCCCTCAGTTCGAATTATGTCACATTCCCCTTACTCTGGGTAACACTAAGATGCTCCATCTCTTTTGTGTTTATGTACCACCTACTAGTAGTCTCCAAGCGTATCCATCCCTTATTAGTACAATCAGCCCCTTTGCTCAAAGCAAAGAATTTGTCCTATTCAGGGACTTTACTTTCAACTAGCTAATTTTTTTTTATATCTTCTTTATCCCCATCCTGGGTAGTGTTGTGTGAAATTGGAAAATTTCAGCCAGCAAAATATTTTGTGGAATTTGTGCATTTCGTGAAATGTTTTGCAGGGCGAAATGCAAAATTTCACCTGGGGGGGTGGGTAAAATTTGCTGCTCGTGGGTGAAATTTCACCACCCGCAGGTGAAATTTCTCAATTTTGCCAATGACCACCAATCTTAAAAATAAATCCCCTCCCTGTTCCTGGTGTCTAGTGCCCCCGCTGATCACCGCCAAATTCAAGAACCCCGTCATCCCTGGGCCCCAGACCCCAATCTTTGCAAAAAAGCAGTCCCTTCCCCTGTCCCTGGTGTCTAGTGGACCCGCCCAGGCTGATCATAGACAGAATTAAAGTTAAAGATCCCTCCCGGCCCCCATCAGTCCCAGTTATTTTGCCCTCCTCCCCAGCCATGACTCCATCCCCAGTCTTCAAAACAAAAAAAAAAAAGCAATCCCCTGCCATGTCCCTGGTGTCTAGTGGACCCCTCACCCCGACCCTGTCTTAAGTCAGAGCTCCCCCCCACTCCCCCAGTACCCCGATTGGGCCATCAGCACAGCCCTCCACTCACCTCCACAGCCAGCAGCATGTCTGAGCACTCAATGAATGACACCAGGGACGGGGAAGGGGATTGCTTTTTTTTTATTTTGAAGATTGCAAATTCACAAAATATTTTATCAGGTGAAACTGCTGATTTTGTGGCAATTTCACATGTGAATAAAATTTTGCAACATCTCTAATCCTGGGTGGCCCACGATCTTGCCGACCCCCAGCCCCATCCACCTGACTGGGCAGCACCACCTCATTCTTCCACAGTGGCTTACCCCTGGTGGTAGGGTGGCAGGGATCTCACAACCCAAAGACATAAATCCACTTTGACAGGTATCTGCTTTATCAGGGGCAGCACCTGTGGGGGTGAGCAGTCATCCAAAATGCCAGTACCTTTTTCCCCTAATGTTTTTGCCCCCACTGGAGGAGAAGCATGTGGACTGGCAATGGCCAAGCAGTGCCTGCTTTGGCCCACAGCACACCAACTGACTTATCCACCTTCACCTATTACATACGAGACCCAGGCGCTCTGACACCCAGCCACTGCTAGTTGTCAGACAGATGCTGGCCTCCATTTACCTCCCTCTCCAGGAGAGGAGAGGAGAGGAGAGCTGTCCTCCTGATGCTTGGTCCTCTCCCACCCCAGCTGATCCCTGGCAGCCACTCACACTGTGAACATGGGTAGCTGGTGTGGCAGAAGTTAAGGCATGATGCCTCAGCCCTCCACTCCACAAGGCCAGCTGACTGGCTAAGTAAGCAATATGACACAATAGGGTGTGCATTATGGTGTGATAACCACACTCCTAGGGGCATAGTTAGGCATGAGGGTGAAGGTTGAGTGACTGTCATCCCTAGGAGTACGGTTATCACACCGTAATGCACAACCCTGGAGTATCTTATTGTGCTTATGAAATGACCCTTTATATTTAGAAGCATTTTTTTTATTTTGAAACACATTTTTAAATAAGTAAAAATGTAAGTGAATCTGTGCTTTTAACATAAAATAGTCCTTCTACCTATTGGTGCTAGATTAAAGTAGTGTTTTACAGTGTGTACCTCCCTGCCCACTTGAGCTTTATATTCCCCTGCCAGCCACAACAATTCACAAAGGCTGTTTTTCTCATTCTAAGTATGACACATAGCCCCCTTACTTTATTTAATTCTCCTCACTTTGTAGACAAAACTAAAAGGAAGCCACAACAGAGGCTTCTCAGTTCACCAGTGCTGCAAGTATGAGTGTGGTTCAAAACTGCCACACTCACTGACAGCATCATGAACTGCTCACTCTGTCCTAAAAGATAAACAGCAGGGTAAGTCATTTACCACCTTTTCTCTTTGTTTATATAGTATTATTGCTTACTTTCGTCATTCTGTTTTTTTTCTTTGTGTTTCCCCACATTCAAGAAATGGAATGTTTATCATGGAATGTTTACCATGGAATACAGAGATTTAAAATTCTGTTCAGTTATACTAGCAGAATGTTCCTCTATCAACATACTGTACACACAGACAATAAAGGCCTGCTTTAGAGCCAGGGTCTCAATTATCTCACTTGTCAGGGAAAGCAGAAGAGATTTCCCTGATGAGCAGGTAAAGATAGAAGGGGGATTTTTCACTGTTAGCAAAGAAACAGTTGTAATGAAAACTATAAACAATGCTTAATGTTTCTAATTTGTTTATGTGTGTAAAGAGAGTGTGTTGATCTGGTAAATGACATTTAATTAATTTGTTTTATTTTGTATTTAAGGAAGTTTTATTTTTAGGGCCCAGTTGAAGGTTTTTACAATGTAAAGGTAGCAGCCGTGTTTGTGGTGGAAGATCAGTTCTGGTTGTAGGGAGATTGATGGAAGATAGTTCTGGTTGTAGGAGGACTGATCTGCTCATTGTTTAATGTGGTTTAGGACCATGATGACTGTGCATATACAGAGAATTAATGTATGGTCAGCTGATCTTTCTTGGCCAATGAGATTTCTAGACTTTTTCTTGCCATTTTATAAAATTTAATAAAGATTTGGTACATTCATCTATAAACAAATTGCTGTTGACTCAGATTATCACTGACCCCATTAGGGTCTCCAACAACAGGCAAAGTGTCACTTTTATTGACTGGGTTCTCATATCAAAACTGGACAGATTGATTTGCTCAAGGGTGCTACCTGATGCCATTAGTGATCACTCCTGGGTCTACTGTGTCTGATGAGTGAAACCTCCAATGATTCCCCCTAGACTGGATCATTTTCGGGACTTCTTGCACTTAGACCCCATCCAGTTCACAATTGAAGTAGCCAAACAAGACTAGTCTTACTTGTGGGTCATCACTGATATCAACCTGGCTGTCTCACACTTCTGTATTATCTTTACCGGGCTTCAGGACAAGCATGCTACCCTTACCACCAGAAGGGTCTGTGTTTCAACAGTTAAATGGTTGGACTGCCCTCTTTGATCTCTCCTCAAATGGAGGGATAAATGTTGGGCTCACCTCAAGGCTACCAAATCAGCCTCTGAATAAGCTATAGAAAGCTTAGAATGGAATGTAAACAGGCCATCTGACAGAACACAAGTAGTTATGTAAAACCAGGTTTGACTCCTTCTTTGGCACCCCTCATTATTTTTGGAACTGCATTAAGAAAACCCTAAGTCAGGATGGTGTCTCACTCCCAGTGACAACAAGATAGGAGGAGTAAATTGTAATAACCCCATTCATTATCTGAAATGTGTTCAATAAATTATTTTCTGATCTCTCAACTTATACTGGGACTTTTTCTGTCTTCATGCCTAAACTGACATCCTCTCCTACTCCTGGTGCAGTGTCAAACCCCCATGTTACTTAAAAGGAGTCAGGATCTCCGAGGTGCATAAATTCCTGAATCAGATCCCATCCTCTAAATCTGATGGCTCCAGCAGGATCAAGCCCCCTCTCCTCAAACTTTTTTATTTATTTTTTTAAGTTATGGAATTTATAGGATAAATTCCATGCACACAAGACTCATTTACAGAACATCCCAAGTCAAAAAAAGTACTAATTCATAACAAAGATTATAAACATAAATAGTAACACATAAACACCTACACAAAATCAACAACAAATAATCAAAGTATAAGTTGTTCATGGAAAACAGTTACGAATAGATTGTTCCTATAAAAGCATTTTCTTGAGATTTTGTCTAAAAATATATAGGTCCAGGTATTCAAAATGTGCCAGGCTGTGGCGGAAGCCTGGGCACAGCACAACTTGGCTGTGCAGGGGCATTGACTGGGCGATATTCAACGGAGCTGCGTCATGGCTCAGCATTAGTGAATATCGCACCCTGGTCACCCGCAGTGCACATGGCACAGTGGCACTGCTCCAACGCAAGTGGCTAGAGTGGAGCAGGGGGATGTGCTAGAGCAAGTTCTATTGCACTAGGTGCAACAACCGGTGATATTCAAAAGTGCACATGCAAATGGTGCCATAATGTATGCAAGGCGCAAATGGGGCCATTTACATGTCATTATGGTCCCATTTGCATGCAAGTGCACCGATCTCCAGTGACTTGCACCTGGCACCCTGCCAGGCAGCAGCCGTCGGGGACCAACAGCCCCTGCAGCATGGCAATGTGCCCCACAGCCCGATTGTGGGCATTTGAAAAATAGCAAAGTACCCAATATCCCCGGTGGTCCAGTGGACCACTGTCGGCCTGATCGCAGGGTTAAGTTAAATAATAATGATTCCTTTTTCCCTAGTCATCCAGTAGACTGCTGTCAGCCCGATCACAGCATTTGAAAAATAATAAAGTATCCAATATCCCTGGTGGTCCAATGGACCACTGTCAGCCCCAATCACAGGCTTAAGTAAAATAATAATGATTCCTTTTTCCTTGGTGGTCCAGTGGACTGATGTCAGCCTGATCGTGGGCTTAAGTAAAATAATAATGATTCCTATAACCCTGGTGGTCCAGTAGACTGCTGTCAGTCTGATTGTAGACTTAGGAAAAATAATAATGATTTCTTTTTCCCCTGGTGGTCCAGTGGACTGCTGTCAGCCTGATCGTGGGCTTAAGTAAAATAATAATGATTCCTTTTTCCCTGGTGGTCCAGTGGACCACTGTCAGCCTGATTGCGGGCTTTGGAAAAATAATAATGATTCCTTTTTTCCCTGGTGGACCAGTGGACAGCTGTCAGCCCGATCATGGGCTTAAGTAAAATTATAAAGATTCCTATATCCCTGGTGGTCCAGCGGGCCCCCCTCCCCACCTGCCCACTGATCCCCACTGCCTCGCTCCCCCCATCAGTGGCAGGCGGCAGCACCCCACTGCCCACTGATTGACACCATCAGAAGGGCTGCATGCCCACCCACCAATGGGCTTGCTGCCTTATGGATAGTTTCAGTCCATGGGCAGCGGGGCAGCTGGCAGGTTGGGTGCTGCCACCTGCCACTGACAGAGGGGGAGCGGGGCGGTGGGGATCAGTTGGCAGGTGGGGAGGGAGGGTCAGCTGGATCACCAGGGATATAGGAATCTTTATAATTTTACTTAAGCCTCCGATCGGGCTGACAGTGATCCAATGGATCACCCGGGAAAAAGGAATCATTATTATTTTACTTAAGCCCGCGATCAGGCTGACAGCAGTCCACTGGACCACCAGGAATATAGGATTCTATTTTTTCATACCAATGCCTGCAATCGGGCATAGGGGGGTGCCACCATGGAGGTGCAGCTGGAGCTCGGGTGGCCATTCACAGGTGGCAGCTGCCGTGTTGCACCCTGCAATATGGCAGCTCACCTGTGGGTGGCCGGCCATTGCTCCTTTTTTTTTGGATCAACTTCATGCGGTGCAAGTAGGGGTTGTGCATGCATGGCTCAGCACATCCTGTGCTGAATATCGGGATATGCAGAGTATGCATGGGCATGCCCCCCCTACCTGCATCTGCATACATTGGGATTTGTGCCAGGCACAATTCCCATTTGAATATTGTACCGGGACGCAACCCTTTTTATTATCTGGGCCATAGTGTCCAAGAATTATGTAAGTCAGAGGAGAGTTTGTTCCAGCATACAGGGGAATCAAAAGAAAAATAATTTCTTACAAATTGAGTTTGATATCTAGGTAAGAGTAAGCCCCAGTTGGGAACTTCTCTAAGATTATGGTTACGGGTGAAAACTAGTAATCTATTTGAAAGATAAATTGAGGTTTGATGATTTAATGTTTTATAAATCAATGTACGCTAGTGATGTAAACGTGTTGGTGAGGGGACAACCAATTTAATTGAGTTAATAGAGTGCAATGGTGTTCATTTTTGGGATAGTTAAAATAAAATGTAGTAACTGAAAGTAAACCTTATCTGTTAAGTAAAAATGCATAACACTGGAGTTCCGGTAAATGGAATTGCCATAGTCCAAGACTGGAAGACTTGATTGAGCTACTCTAGTTTTCCAATCTTGTAATGACAAACAATGTCTGCCCTTCTCAATTCACCTAGGCATTGTTTTACAGCAGTGTTATGAATATGAGACTTAAAAGATAAAGTAGGGTCAAACATCATGCCCAAATGTTTAAATTCACGAACAAGCCACAAGGGAACATTCTGGAGATTAATAGAAAAAGGAAGAATGGACATTATTAATAAGAGACTGTGAACCAAATAACATTATTTGTTTTGGCATTTAAAAGTAATAAATTGGAAGAAAAATGATAAGCAACTTTATCAAAATCAGTTTGAAGGAAAGAGGTTAGACATTTTAAGTCTTTATTAGCAAAGAAAAGTGTAGTATCATCAGCATAAAGCCTAACAGTGCAATCTGTAATTAAGAAAGGTAAGGAACCAACAAAAAAATTTAAAAGAATAGGACCCAAAATAGAAACCTGGGGTACCCCTGTGTTGGCAAGAAGAAAAGAGGATAGACACCCATTCTAAGAAACAGACTGGCTTCTGCTCTTTCAATAAGATACAACAAAGATATAACATTTGTAGAAAAAACATGAGAAAATAAACGTTTACAAGCACATGATGATTTATTACATCGAAAGCCTTGGAAAGATCTATAAAACTGTCCCACCATATTGACCCTTGGTTAAGGCCTTCAAGATAGAATTGTGAAAGTCAATTAGGGCTGTCTGAGTGGAATGATAGGGACAAAAACTAGACTGAGCAGACGACAGCACATTATAGTCAAGAAAATAATGAGAAATTTGATGATGGACTATTTTTTTCAAGAACTCTTGCAAGTATGGGTAATAACAAAATAGGGAGATATTTATCAGCCAAAGATTTGTCTCTGCCCTTATTTTAAGGGGTGACAACAGATTGCCTCAAAGCAGCAGAAAAGATTTGGGAGGTAAGGGGCAAATTAAATATATGAATTAGTAAAAGGGTAATAATGTCAGCACTAGATTTCAATAACAAATTATCTAAATTATCAATACATTTAGCAGTATCTTCTTTTAAGGATGATAAAAGATAAAAAAAAGTCTTTGTGACTAACATATTTGAAATAAAATCTGGGTCTAGAAGGGAGTGGAGAGCCCTGATTCCTAGGAAGTAGAACTTGACAAAGACAACTCAGCCCTTTCCAGTAACTGACTGGGAGCGTCTACAAAGTATTTATTGAAAACATCATTAATATTTTCTTTAGAATAAACAGTATGACCATTATAAGATAAGTTGGAAGAGTATGAGGCAGATGGATCTTTTTCACATGGAATCCACAAAGTGCCAAATTTTGGGGGGATTAGACCTAGAGTCTAGTAAATTAGTTTTGTAACAAGAAGGTTTAGATTTCCTTACTAAATTAATATAATGATTCTGAAATTTTCGGAAAGATTGCAAAACTTCTGGATTTCCCAAGCTCCTGGCCTTTTGGTACAATTTGTCGCTTATCTTTAAGCGTGAAATAATGAAAGGAGTTACCCATGAGGCATGATGGGACTTAGCTCTTTTCTCTAAAAAAAGGAGCATGATAATTTAAAATTAAGCTAAAATTGTGATTTAAAATAGTCCTAAGCCTCATCAACATTGGTAAATAATAAATTGACCCAGTCAATGTTGAATAAGGTAGAACAAAAAGCTTCAAGATTAAAATTTTTAAAACTTCAAAATTTGGTACTGTTTGGGATGGACTTTGGGAAGGAAAAATTTAGCAGACAGTAAATAATAGCGTGATCACTGAATAAATTCCCCTGACACCCAGAAGAAATGGTCGGGAGAGCAGGTGAAACAAAAATCAGGTCTAAAATAGAAAAAACTTGTCTTACTGGATCATGACGCGTTGGTTCAGAGATGAATTAGGATAATCACAGAGTTACTAGTTGTAATTTCAGTTTTAGGCCTTTACTAGAGGATCAATTTGTGTTGAGAATAATATGTTGAAAATCCCCAAGGGAACTAATCAGATGTTGTAAGCTTGAAAATTTGGTAGTTTTATGCTTAGGGGGATAATAAATGCTACCGATTAATATTTCCTTCCCTGACAACCTTTAGGAAACAAAAAAATTGATCAAGTCACCCATCGTTTCAGTTTTCACAAGAGAACAAATAAAAGAGGAGTGAAAAAAAAAGCAGCACCCTACCATGTCTGATTCTGTCAGATCTAAAAACATTACAATTTGGAAGGTTAATTTCAGAATCTCTAATAGACCAGTCTAACTAAGTTTCTGTAACTACAAAAACAGAAGGATGATTAGAAGCAGCCTATCATTGTACCAAGTCCCTTTTAGGTAAAATACTTTGAACATTGGAATGGTAAATGCTCAAGCTGTGAAAATATGGACCAGGATTAATTTCAGTGTCACCTGCTACAAAAAGTAGAATGATCAGGGAACAGAGGTAAAGCCATAATAATGGATGTTTAGAAATTTTCCTAGGGAGAACAGACTCTTTTAAAATAAGAAAATGACAAGTTAAAAAAATGAAATTTAACACTTTGTAACATAGCAGGGTTTGTCAAATTAATTGAAAAAGTGTTCGACCAAGGAGGGGGAAAAGTAAAAACTTTGTCAAATCCTTCTTGAGAAAGAGAATATAAATGCTTAACAGAAACAAAGCTGTGACCAAAACACAAATTACAGTAAAGAACAAAATTGTTGTAGAAGGAAAACACTAAATTGAAAACCCATAACTTCAGATTACTTAGTTCTCACCTAAGGAGAATGTGAACAATGTATAGGGAGTCTAACCCCCTCACCTCACCCCCACCAGTTGCCACCAGTGGGAAGGCACTCTCAAAACCTTGAATAAATGAAAGTTTTAACCTCTGGCTCCCACCCAAGGGTCAAACAACTGATGAATTATTTAAATGAATAATTCTAATACACTCACTCTAAATGTTCTCTTAAATAGAGGGGGATAAGTTAAAATCTCTTAGCTCTCACCCAAGACTAGTTATTAAATGTTAGACTAATTTTACCAGTGCTTAGGTAATATACCTGGCACTCCTTCTATCATTTAAGAATGTAAACTAACAAGTGTATACCCACAATATAACTTGCTGCATATGAATTGGCCTCCCCTATAGCAGGAATCATCAACTTGTCCCTCTCCTCTGGTGTCATTCCTAGCCTCTGAAAAATATCCCATATAGTTCAAAAAAGGTAACAATAAAAGTATCTGTAATTACAGACCTATTGCCCTACTACCAATTCTAAGTAAGGTCTTGGAAAAAATTGTTGCCACTTAAATCTCTGATTAACTTTCCACCTATGATCTCCTCTCCCCTTCTCAACAAGGATTCCTCCAGAATCATAGACTCACTATGGCTCTACTCACCCTAACAAATAGCATGTTAAATGCATTTGTTAAAGGGGAGCTTACTGGCAATGTTTTTATTAATCTCATTAAGGCTTTGTAAATAGTAGACCGTACCTTGCTCTGTAACAAATTAACATCCCTGGGAGTATCTGATACTGCTCTTCTCTAGTTCAGAAGTTATTTGTCCGATATGAAACAACGGGTCAGGTTTGAATCCATCCTTTCTGATCCTGCCCATCACAGTTGGCATCCCCCAAGACTCTAAACTTGGCTCCCTGCTTTTCTCCCTCCACATAAATTCTGTTCACCTCTCCCTTTCAATCAGTACACCTATCTGGCACATTGACAGTCTGGCATTCTGTAGTGCTCAGAATATGTATGTGATCAATGGCAAATTATCATCTGACCTACAGTCCATCTAACAATGGTTCTATGAAAAGAGACTTCTAATGAAGAAAAAGAAGAATCAGCATTTATATAGCACATTTCATATATATTGTCTCCCTAAGCACTTTACAAGCAATGCTAGACTGGTAGTGAAGTGACTGAATGTATAGTGGCAGCCATTGTCACACATCAACACCCACACACAGCCTTGCACATTTGCATGAACCTATGAGTGCAATCAAGTCCCAGGTCATGCTGTCCAGATCTGTCCCCCATTTGAAGAATATCAAATATCCTCTCACAGTGGTTTATGATAATGGTATATCCTTGGTCACTGTTGCATCCTTTAACTACTTGGGTGTTACACTTGGCCACTCCTTGATTTTTTCACTCCAAGTGAGGTGTACCTGTAAGACTGTCAAAGTCAGATTTGAGATCGCCTACAGACCCAGTCATAACCTCTCTCCAAGTGCTCATATTGCAGAGACCAGGGTATTCTGCTCTCAAAACTATCCTATGGTCTGCCTGTCTTTTTTGAAGCCTTGAACTCCACGCCACATAAATGGGATGTCACATATAATAATGTTTGTCATTTTGCCCTTGTTAGCAACTGACTCACCCAACACTGCATGCTGTACTGTAAACTGGGCTGTCTCTCCCCATCTGATCAATGTGATCTCTCCCTGGGTGATATCATACATAACATGCTTAATAATCTGGTTCTTCTATTGCTTGCCTCCCTCTTACTGTCCTATTCAATTGCCTATCCATTTAGATCATCTGATCTTGACCCGTAAGTCATACCAAGGACCAAGACCAAACTAGGTGAAATTACTTTCTCTGTTTCTGCCCCTAAATTATGGAACACTTTCCCTGCCAACATCAGACTCTGTCCCATTACCAACACCTTCAGAAACCAGTACCACTCCTACTTACAACAGCTAGTAGCATGCACCTGTTCCCAGTCATGGAACTATGACTTATGATTTGCCTATGTGTATAATACTCCTGTACATCTCATTATTGTTCATATGCTGTTGTAGACTGTACACTCCTTTGCATCTTGTACCCTGCCTTGTTGCAATATTTTTTGTAAGTTGTTATTGTTATACATCATATTGTTTTACCAGTTTTACTCTTCCATGTCATGCCTGACAATAGGCAAATGTTTGTCTAGTGCACCTTATCTGGTTAACAAAAACTAAATAAAATAAATATGATCATAATAATACCTTTTAGGAAGGCTACTCATTTGTGGTCCTGCACATACTTTTTTTTACAATCAACGATTGTATTAGTTTTAAAACTGACAGCTCTATACTCATAGGATATACTGTACAGGATATGTAAAAGATATAGAGCACAATTTTACACAGATTACAGTTTAGTAACAAAGGAAACCTTTCCACAGAGTCATTGCATGGAATCAACAGATTGTACATGTATTAAAGTCCAGCCAAAGTTATAATTGTATCCCCTCTTGAGGGTGTCTTTGCTATGGGGATGGAGTCTCCCACTTCAGTCCTACCTCGATAGCACTCTTTTGTTCAGTATATTGACATGATTTAGGAGTGTGTAGATGGGTTCTAATGCTATACCTTTCTGGGGGGGGCATATTTGGGAATCCTGTACTACGTTATGTCAGGGTAAGGTTGCTAAAAGACTAATAGTCATTTAATCTGCCATTAGCAGAGTACTTCAACCATTCATAGCTGGCAAAGGTACCCAGCGCCATATGCCATTCCTCCACTGTGGGCAGTGAGATGTAGGCAGTGAGGTTTTCTTCTGCTACCACAGTATAACCTACTTAGCAGAAATTTAAGCTCCCATCAGTCACCTGTGCTGCTTTGCTGAGGTATTTAAGAGGAGGTGCATGTCACCCAACATAACAAGATGGGGCATGAGGGTGAGGTGTGGGGAAAATAGAGGTTGACATATTGCTTGTGCTTGCATCCAGTGAGTGTGCAACTTCAAGCACCCCCACACTATATTTGTGATAGATCCTAGCTGTTGTCATTTGGGGTAAGGCCTCACTTATGTTGTTTCTGTCATGTTCTATTCCACCTATGTAGTCTTTTGAGTTTTGTGAACATGTTTCTAGTGTATTTAAACCCTTTCAGTATGACCGACTAACAGTTTGATCACTGTTGCATAACATTCAATTCCTTTTCCCATGTCTCTTTAGTGACATTGTGGGGTCTAGGAGTGCTTTAACAATATATATTTAGATAGTCTTACTGGCTTGTGAGGGGGTGTTTGTCTGGAACAGGAAGGACTCTTTATCATCAGGTCCTTAAAAATCAGACCCCATACTAACTGAGTAGTAAGGGAGAGTCTGATATGGAAATACCACCAAAGATATGTCTTGGGGAGGGAAAAGTCCTCTTGGAGCTCTGTGAAGGATTTTAACTAGGTCAGGGCTGGAGTCAATCAGTTGCTATAACATATGGATACCTGTGTACATCTAGATTGTCCAACAGATAGGTTTACCACCAAAGGTTATGGTTATTTCATGAGGGAATAGGTGAGATTTTCTGAGGACCCAGCTCATTATTTTAGTTATGTGGGTCCAGGCTTTCTGTGCATATCAAAGGGTTGGTTGACTTTTTACTGTAGATGTCATGGGATGCCGTTTAATAGCTGTTCTGAGTTGTAGGCATACCAAAGTACCTATCTCATCATATGAGCCCGCTTAGAAAGCACAGTAGATGCAATGGGAGTTCTGGAGCTGTTCAGGCTAGTTGTTTCACTGCCGATGCTACATGCCAAAGTGAAACTCTGGAAGATTAAGCCTTCCCCTATCTGGGCTCTTTTGTATTCTTTTGAGGCATAGTTGAGCTTTATCATTTCCCAAGAAGAAATTAGACATTTTTGTTGGATTTTCTTGAAGATTTATGCATTATCTTGGGTGGGCTGTTTATCCATAATATGTTGAACTTTGGGAGTAGTCATCATTTTATAGGCTTGTGCCCAGTTCCAGTAGAAGATGCTTAGTTTTGACTAGTGCCCTATGTCCCCATCTGTTTTCTCCATGAAGGGTAGGTAAAGGGAGTCTTCCTGCTGGGTGTCTCTACCAAACTCTAAGCCAAGCTAGGTCTGTTTTTTGAAACACAGGTGAGACCCCATGGGATTTGTTGGACAGTATTATTGTCCTCAGTGAGGTGAAGAATGAGAAACTTGGAGGTGCACAGCTTATACCACAAGATAGCTCCAATCTTTAATAGGAGATTCATGAGATTGTAGATGGAGTCCTCTTGCTTTGTCAAGGTTAAGAGCACATCATCCAAATACACAGCTGTTCAATGCATGTCCCCCATAGGTATCCTGTGAATATATTGATGATTCCTTATTGCAGATAGAAGAGGGTTAGATGAACAATGTGAATAACAGAGGGGAAGGGGATAATGATGGTATGTGCCTTTACCTAGCTTAAAGGGTGTGGAGGTAATCATATTTGCAATTTTCAAGGCAAAAGAGTAATGATACAACAGTTTCATCCACCCCAGAACATCTGTAGGAAATGAATCATTCCAAGATGTGAAACAATCCCACTCCACCTGATCAAATGCTTTTTCTGCAACTGGGAATGCTAATGCCATTGGGGATGCGGTTGTTTGAAGGCCATATAAAGTTAGTCAGCCTTCTCGTACTGTCTGAGCATGGCATTCGGGTATGAAGCCTGCCAGATCTTGATGTATTAGTGTGAAAGATAGGGGAACACTTCAGCCCAGAATTTTAGCAAAACAACTTGCAGTCTCCTTAATTGTGGAGATGTGGCAGAAGTTAGCACAATTTTTGACATCTTTGTCAGGTTTCCTGATTAAAATGACCAAGGTGGTCCACATGGATAGGGCCAAGATGTCTTTCTGTCATGCCTCTGGTAGCACATCAAGAATTGGGCTTGTCAAGCTGTCTTTCAGCTATGTGTACCAGTCCATTGGGAGCATATCTGAGCCCAGCATTTATCCAATTTTAGCTCTTTTCAACCCCTCTTGCTATTACTGACATGTGATTGGTTTATCTGGGAGTGGCCATTGCACTTGGTATAGTGAGGGCAGTGGCGGTATGTTAGTGAAGCTGTTAACAGAAGTACCCGAAGTCTGGGTTTACAGTGCATATAGGCATTCATAGAAATGGGACATTGTCTGATTTATGTGAGAGGGTGCTCTGTGTGGCTCACCTGACCTATTCCTAATGACTGCAATCTAAGCTTTTTCTGCACTCTTTTTAAGTTAATATACAAGTAGGAACCCAGGTGTTTCTCCAGCTTTCCTGCTCTATATGTGAAACATAGTTTCAAAAGTGCACATTTTGCCCTTTGATAGGAAAGTTTGTTTTAATCATACCTAGTGTCCATAGTCTTTTCTAGCATTTCTCTCCTAACTATTAAGTGTGCTGGCTTGGCCTCAAATTCTTGTTGTTTTTGTTTGTTATGATACATGGAATAGTTAGTGGATCAGTCTTTGTTAAAGACATTTAGTGCATCCCAGCCAAGGTGTCCCCTACTTTGTTTAATTCAAGCATTGAGTAGAGATATGTCCTAAACTTGTCACCCAAAGCATTGTATCACAACAGTGACATGTTCACATGTGTGAGTTTCAGCTCAGTGGGCCCTGCTGTAGAGAGTGTAGAAAAATTTAAAAGAGACAGGGGCATGGGCCAATATAAGGATAGTAAGTAAGTAAAATTTAATTTTTTAAGTGCTTTTCAGAAATCCAAAGCACTGTACAAATGAGCAACATTTAAATTACAAGCATATTATTAACAATAACAACAATAAAATCATTCTCCAAATGCTTTCACAAATAAAAAAGTTTTTAGCTCTGATTTAAAACTCTCGATGGTCAGGCAGTTGCATGACATAGTTGCATGACATTCTTAATCCTGTTCTTGGGAACAAGGAAGTAGTTGATCCTGGAGAAAACCTTTTTTAAGTGGCCGGTGATATGTACAGTATGTGTAATCATTGTCTGTGGAGTTCACTATGCACCAGATGTTAATTATCCCATGTTCCATGGCTTGCAGGGCATCATCAGTGGGAGAATCTGGGCCTTTAGGTGGTGCACTTCTAACTAAAAACTCATCTTTGATCATATTCATATCCCCATACAGTGAAGACTTTTGCCCCAGTCAATAAATCGCTTAGAGGAGGAGGAGGAGTGACTGCATGCTTGCATGATGTGAAGTAGTGTGCAAAGCAGAGAGCAGGAAAAGCTAAAACATCTCTAGAAAAGGTATCCTACCATTGCCTGCTTAGCAGATTTTATTTCCAGCTCTTTTCAAGACTGTCTTATGCTGCTAGAACAGGGCTTTGTTTGCTTGCCTTGTTCTTATTTTTCCACCGGGTCGGAGTTCATGCGATAGGTCTGAAAACAGCGAGTCCTGTGGGGAACTGGATGGAGTCTTTGCCTGAAAGGGAAAAGAAGGGAGAGCGTTGGAGTGCTGTGGAACTGTGGAGTGCTGTGGGAAGACAGACTGGAGAAAGGAGGATTGGTGTTGGAGAGCTTAGGACCGGAGGGGGAAGTGGTCAAGAACAACAGAAAACTGCAAACTTAATGGGTGAAGTCATCAGCAAGCAAACAAGAAGTCATTTTTTTTTACATATTCTCACCTTCTCACCATTTGTAGGAGAAGAGAAATGAGAGGAAAGTTTAAACAGTGAACAACCTTTTGCCCACCCCATTTTTGCTTACATCTTTTGTAAAAGTATATTGGAGCTACTAAAGCTGTAAAAACTGTTGAATATACTACAGGCTTCTATATTGGAGGTTTAATAAAAAAATAGGTGAGGTAATTGTAGTGGATTAAAGGTTGGGAAATGCGAATGTAAATATATATGTCATGCTACCCATTCTTAAAGTATGCCTCCTCCAAAGATTTTACTGTATATTAAGGAATTATGAAAAATAAAGAGCTTTCCACTCAAATTACTCTTGAAAATAACCAGTTTATATAAGTGTTTAAAATTTTAAACTTGGCAGTCCAGTTTATGTAAAATGTTTTTATAGCAAAATTGTTTTAAAGTTTCACGCCCGTAGGCCACATAACATGGCATCACCTTCCACATTTAAGGTGCATGAGTAGTGTTCTCTTACGAGATCGCCATTGTGCTGTGGGTGGAACAGAAGCAGTAAGGTATAGAGCAGCATCAGATCAAAGGGGATGCAGAACAAAAGTAGCTGCAGCCACAGTTTTATTTTGCTTTTTCTGCTATTATCTCCTAAACCTTCATAAGAAAATCGAAGTGTGTAGCCAGACACTCCTGTGGTAAACATCGGTGGTTAAAACAAACATATCCAGAGGCCTGGGGCAAAGGAAAGCTTATGCTACTTCAGATTGAGAAGTAGACAGGCTGAAAAGCAAAAAGTATTGAGGGCATTGTGGCTAAGAGATTACACATGAAATGAGTAAGTAAGAAATTTAAAATAAAATAGAATAAAGGGGATTACAGTATATTTTAAAAGGTAGCCTGAAGGAAGGGTATTTAATTACTTTAAAATAATATAGTCATCGGTAAAATGTGGGCAGATAATCTGATTAGTTTGATAATTGAAATCTGATAGACTTCATGTGGTTAATAGTGTGAGTATTAGATATACAGTATGGACCTTTTTGGATTTTTTAACTATTTTTAAACTTAATCTGTTCCCATTTATCGTGTGTTCAACAATTACTGAGGGCATGATTTTGCGTGTTGGCATTTTTGAGGTATACTTTTTGGAAAACTTATTCCCATGGAAAATTTCCAATTTCTATTTTCTGGAATCCAGCCAGCATGATTTTGCGTGTTGACATTTTTGAGGTATACTTGTTGGAAAACTTATTCCCATGGAAAACTTTCAATTTCTATTTTCTGGAATCCAGCCAACTACAGCAACCCGGAACTGTAAAAGGAAAAAAGGAGCCACTACTCCAGGAGTTTTATTTGAAGATAAGTGGGTGAGGTTTAATTAAATAAGAACTGCACAAAAGCATATATAAAGGAGTTACCAGAGACACTATTTAGGGACATATTATTTGGACATAGCATATTATTTATATGCTATAAATGTGCTTTATTTTTCACTTCTGTGACTTGTGATATTTTAATGAGATACTGAATTACTGAAGAGAGCTAATTAAGGCTCTGGTTAACAAAACGTAAAATTGTGTATCTAGATGCTAACATTTTTGGGTATTGAGTACCGAGAGGAATTTTTCCCTGATAATTTTAACTACCATGAATTTGTTATTGAATATTAAATACTACATTATTTTAATATTTAATTGTCAGATTGATTAACTGTCACTATGGAAACAAGGTTAACAAAAAAATAAATATTTGCCTCAAATATTAAGACATATACTGTAACTTGAAGAAAACAAAAGAGTTAAAGCGTGACAAGGGAGGAAGAGAAGGGTAATAAAACAGAATTGGGGGTAAGGAAGATAAGTTATATCTTGGCACCAGGAAGCCAAATAAACCTAGTAGGCAGAAAAGAGGGCCCAATTCCAGGACAGCTGGCATAACTTGCATGCAGTTGTGAGTTACCCTGGTTGCCTCTACACCAGGGACCCTACGCTGCATTCCAGAAGTGGCAGAGTCCCAGCAATTGTGACCTGCGATATACGTCATGCATGTGGTGGTAGCCCACACATGGTGTATATCTGCCACAGGTCACAACTTGTGATGAACACCAGGTGGCCCCCCCAAAACCACGCCTACCCCAGAATATCATCAGCCACACCAGGGGGCATGGAGGGGGCAGGATAGATGCCACAGGTGTAGGGGCTGCACCAGAGAATGGACCTCTGAGGTCCCTGCTGTTTCAGGGGGTTGGGGCAGGGGTATACGATAGGGGACATGGAGGACACATCTGCACCATTGCCATAGCACCAGGAGGTGGGCAGCTGATGGATGGCACTGTCAGTTGCCACTTAATGCAGCTCAGAGCTGTCATAATGCAGCCACACCACTGTCACTTTTGGAATTGCGCTTGTGGTTATTGACAGCCGCCCTACTGGAATAGGGCTAGATTGCTTTCATAACCCACAGTTGTGCCAGGAGTTGTGGGCTGTGGCATACTGTAAGTGCTGTTGTAAACTGCCAGGGTGCAACCCACATCTTGGAATAGGGGCTGGCGTATTGACTGGCGTAAGTGGTGAGATATGCCATGAGGTTTGGTGTATCTTGCCTTACACCAGCGTATGCCTTTCTGGAATCAGGCCCAGAGGTTCTAAGAATACCAAGCTCTACCCTACCCCCTTTAAGCTCTGGTATCCCATGATAACAGCATTGGGGAATGGGTACCTACAATAACAGTGACCCACTCCCCAGCGCATTTCAGGGATGGCTACGGGAGGGTAGGGCAACCAGATTGGGGGTGGGCGGCTATAGTGACAGGATGTAGCTATACATACACACACAGGGGGGGTGGGAGTGGGCACGCACAGCAAGGGATGTGAAGGGTGGTGCCATGGTGGGTTGCTGAGCTGACCCTGTGACATGGTGGGTGGGTTGCCAGCATTGGTCAGCAGGGCACTGGATTCAGGTCTGGGCACTGGTGCATTTTTGTTGCGCCTAGCCTTAACCTTTATTTTTTAATATTTTCACCCCCCCAACATGCACCCCCCTGGAGCTGAGAATCCTTTAGTAGGAGGGTGCGGGGGGCAAAGTCCCCCATGAGAAGGGGTGTAAAGTGCCAGCCCACCACAGAAAACATTAAAAAATGAAGTCCCTGTCACCCTTTTGCTGTGTGCCAGGGTGTCAGAGTGCTGAAATAAATGTTCGGCACTCTTGACTTGTGCATAACGGTGATCACCTTTAGGCTTCACCATTATGACATAGAACCATAAGCTCCTGTCCGATAAGGCCAATTATAGATACACCAAACTCAGTAGGCAATACATCAGACCACCCCCTGCTGAAAACAATAAGGCATATGGAGAAAGAAGAAGCACAAAATGAAGGTTGGAAAAGCATATTGATGCAGTAGCTCAGATAGCGGGGAACCAAGAAGACATACCATAACAAAATTAAATAAAGGACAGGAAAGGAAAAATCCACGTGGGAATGAGGTAACTGGAAAAAAAAGGCCCTGTAAATCAGACAAAGTTCACCTCTCAATGATATGTATTCAAGAGAATAAAGCCCCAAGGTCCTTAATCTCTCTTCATATTAAATATGTTTTAAGTTATTCATATTTCTAGTGATTCTCCTCTTTGCCCTCTCAACTATAGCTTTACATCCTAATGTAGTGAGTGCACACAATGGGGCACAAAATTCAATATGAGACCTAACCAGACTAGTGTATAAAGAAACTTGGACATCCGCAATTCAACTTTTGATATGTGTGAGAATACATGCTATTGTAACATGAAATTTTTTTATTTATTCTATTTTTCTGCCCCCGTACTCACTGGTCCAACTCTTTCAGGCTACGCAAGTCCCTCCCAGGCCCCACTGTCCTTACTCAGTCCTCCTCTGGATCCTCGTATTGCAGCCGATCCCTGGGATATCCCGGCGTATCCTTTTGCCGGGCAGGTCCTCCTCCTCCAAGGGGAAGGCACCGGGGGAAGAGGGATGACCCCAGCACACATTTCATAGGCCCGGGGATGCTGCTGAGGAGGAGGAGGAGGCCCAGGAAGGCACTGGAGGCATCCAGAGGACAGAGAGCCATTATCCAGTGGCCTGCAAGTGATGTTTTCTGGTTTTCTTGAGGTGTGTGATGTCCGGACGTCAAGGCAAGAGCCGACGACTGCCACGCACCACCCAGCAGTGAACCCTGACATGTTGTCCTACCACTGGCCTCCACCAACGGTCACCCAACAATGAGTTGCAGCCCTCTGTCCCTCCCTGGAGACAAGGAGCAGTCATGGAATGCTCAAGTTGTCTCCCCCAGCCGTCCCTCCAGCGACCCAAGCTCATTCTAGAACCCGGGTTGCTGGCATCGCAAGCGGAAATCCAACCACTGCACGGGCGGGCTGGCCCATACATTTTTTAACTGTTTTAGTTATGTGGGTATTAAATTTTAAATCATTTGTACTGGTAATACTCAGGTCTCTTTCTGAGGTAACAACCTGTAATTTAGTATTATGCAGTGTGTAATTACCTAGCCTATTAATATTGCCCAGGTGCATCACTTTGCTATATTAAAGGTCGTTTTATTATCTATTGCCCAAGATGCCATTTGGTCCAAGTTGTTTTGTAATAATTGTATAGAATGCATATCATTAGTAATACAGCCAAGTTTACGGTGATCTGCATACTTGTTGATCCATACCCCATTAGTAGTTTACATGCTGGATATCAATATATTAAATAATATGGGGCCCAATACAGAGTCTTGAGGTACCCCGCTGGTAACTTTTCCCCATTCTAACATTTGTCCTTTGGGGCCAGATATTCAAAACTTTATGCTGGGCAAAAATAATTTGCACAGGTTTAGCGCGGGATTAGCTCAGGTCTGCCATATTCAAAAGGCCAAATAGTGCGGGCAAACTGCATTAGCGCCAGGCAAAATTATAATGTATGCAAGGGGCAAACTGACATGAATACAGGCGCAATGCTATATTCAGTGACTAGCACCACGCTAAGTGGTTTTGCGTGACTTAGCGCGACACTTAGCGCGGTGCACATTACCGCCCAGGAAAAGCTGGTCTTAATCCTGGGCAATCAGCTTTGCGCGACATAATGGCTTTGCGTGGGATTTGCACGGGTTTAGCGCGGGTTTTGCACGACCCTAACAAATAAATATGACACATAGATAAAGCCAAACATAGAGGAAGCATGCTGCTAACTGATGGCATTACAATGATGCCATCATCTGCCACCAGTCCCAGCCATGCCAGGCAGTAAGTGGTGACCCTGCCACCAGTGGACAGCATGGCAGTGTAGCCATACAGCACATACCATGGACCACACATCTGTGGACAAAACAGACAGCACACACATGCAGCTCTGTGGGCATGGAGGATGTTGAGGCGAGCATGTATGGGTGGCCAGGCTTTGCCACAGACCAGGTGTGGCCACAAGGCTGGGACACATCTTGCAGTGCACATGGGCCAGTATTAGGAATACCCCCAACACTAGTGTGCCTTTCAGATAATATATGCCCCCCAGCCACATACCACACAGCTGTACAACCACCACAACACACAAAGCCAGATATGTACATGTCACTGTGAGCATCCCATGCCACAGGTACAGCATCTGTGGGTCACACAACAGTGTAACAGTAATGTCGACTGTCAGTAAACACCTGCAGGTTGGGCCTGTCACTGTGTACAGTGCAGTCAGCATCACTGCCCTACACCATAGGCAGTGCTGTGTCCCTCACACTACTGTCCCCTTGCTACTGTAGTGTCTGCTGTGCACTGTAGCATGCCCTACAGTGTGACAGTTGCATGCAGCACCACCACCACCTGTGCCTATTCTGTCTTGTCCCCTGGGGTACAATATGCTATGCTATGCTGTACTGTTTACATGTAGCCTGCAGCTATCATTGTGCACTGCCAGACTGACCTACAGGTGGAGCTGCGGTTGGACCTGGTCAGCTCCTGTACTTCCAGACTGACCTACCGGTGGAGCTGCGGTTGGACCTGGTCAGCCCCTGTACTTCCAGACTGACCTACAGGTGGCTCTGTGGGACCCTGCAGTAATGCTGGGCAAACTGCATGCAAATCAGGGTATAATGAGATACTAATCTGGTTGTTTGCCCAGAGACTACCTAAGTAGGCTCATTTGCATGGCACTTTTGAATATGGCACATTTTAGCTCCGGGCAAACGTGTTTGCCCCGGGCTAACTGCTTAGCTCCACGCTAATGTGTTAGTGCGGCGCTAACAGTACGGGGAATAATATACAGTTTTGATCACTGTTCTTTCACATCTGCTGCTTCCTGAAGCTGTACTGAGTCCATGCATTTGCTGGCACACACATTGGCCATGTAGGTCGTCCATACCTGCCCTCACATTGCTGTGCACTGTGTTGTTGTTGTGTGTTGCACTTCCTGGTTGCTTTATTCAGTGCTGTCTTATTCCCGGGCTATTTTTGCCCTGCACTCCCAGACCAGTTTGCCCGGCTTCCTTAGCCTGCAATATTCAGCAGGATTAGCACCGGGCTATTTCCATTTCAATATAGCTTGCTCTGTGCTCCGGGCTAAGTTTGCCCGATGGGCAGTGCTAATTTAGCCCCTGGGCAAAGTTTTGAATATCTGGCCCTTGATGTTTACACATTGTTTTCTGTCTTTTAGCCATGAGACAACTCAGTTAATGATATTTGGTTTTAGCTTGATTCTAACTAGCTGTTCCATCAAAACTCTATGCCGATCCTTCCTAAATGATTTTGATGCAATCCTGACTCATTACGCTAAAAAAGTTAATTTAGATCCTCTGGGCCAGATATTCAAAACTTTGCCTTGGGGTTAAATTAGCACTGCCTGGTGGGCAAACTTAGCCCGGAGCAATAAGCAAGCTATATTCAAAAGGAATAGCCTGGTGCAAAACCAGCTGAATATAGCAAGCAAAGGAAGCCTGGCAAACAGAGCCAGGAGTGCAGGGCAAAAATAGCCTGGGAATAAGACAGCACTGAATATAGCAACAAGGAAGTTCACACTGCTACTGCAGCTCATTAGACCCTGAAGAAAGCCAGTGTTGCAGGTGGACAACATTGTGTGTGATTGCACAGAGATGTCTCACATCTACTGCAAACAACAATGTAAGCCACACACTGCAGAACTGTGCTATGCTGAAGTGAGGTTTGCCCAGGCTAACCTGATTGCACAGTGCTAATACATTTGCCCGGGGCAAACTGGTTAGGCCGGGGCAAATGGGAGCTATATTCAAAGCTCCCATGCAAATGAGCCAACTTAGGTAATCTGTGGGCAAAGAGGTACATTTGCATCTCATTAACTGCTACTTAGCATACATTACCATGCAGTTTGCCCAGTGCTACTGCATGGAGCACAAAGCTCCCCCTTTTGGTCGGAATGGAAGTACAGGCTAGACACTGCAGGCCAAGGCATGCCCACAGCATCCCCTGTTGGTCAGAATAGAAGTAAAGGCTGGAAGTAGCAGGAACTGTGTGCTGGCCGACACAGATGGTGCATACATACCTCTCAACCCCTTTCCTCCTGAATCAGGGACACAGCTTTAAAATATCAGGGACAAAGACCCAAAATTAGGGACACATCTTAAAAATTGGTACTATTCACTCAGAATGCTGATAGAATAAGGGGATATGTGATAAGATGCATTTTGAGAAGAAGAACAAATCTTTAACTTTAATGTGTGACATTATTGAGTGATTTAATCCCCACTGTTCTGTCACAAACAAAAATATTATGAGGGACAGAGGATATTTGGAGGCAACAGCAGGGACAATCAATAGGTATGGGTGCATACAATGCACCCATGCATATGTGTGCCTGTTACACACCCATGACCATGGTAGTAAGGTGGGTCCCCCCACCCCCCAGCATGAATCATGACTCCAATTGCACTTTAAAACAATAGTTTTCCCTTGTAGTCTAGTAGTCCCCTTCCCCCAGCATGTATCCTGACCCTGTTTCATGTAAGTAAAACATTTTCCCTGGTAGTCTAGTGGTTTTCCCACCCCCGAGCATGACCCAAACCCTGTTTCATGTAAACATAAAGCATTTCCCCAGTAGTCTGTGGTCCCCCCACCCCAGCATGTCGATCCCGTTTAACATAAAAAAGGTTCCTAGAGGTCTGGTGGTCCCCACCCCCAGCATGTATCCTGATGCCTGTTTCATGTAAAACTAAAGAGATTTCCCTGGTAGTCTAGTGGTCCCTCCACCCAGCAGTGACAGCCTGCTCATAGCAATAACATCCCAGAACATATTAGACTGGCTTAACTCTCCTGCCACTCATTCATACCTCAGTCAGTGGCTGGCCATGGTGGTGAGAGGAGGGCTGAGCTGGTCACCAGCTCTGTTCTGGGATGTTATTGGGATGAGTGGGGCATCACTGATGGGTAGGGGGACCACTAGGCTACAAGGGAAATCTCTTTATTTTTACATAAAACGGGGGTAAGGATACCAACTGGGGGGTGGGGGACCACTAGACTACCAGGGGAAACTTTTTATTTTACATGAAACAGGGTCAGGATACATGCTGGGGGTGGGGACCACTAGACTACCAGGAAAAGATTGTTTCTGTACATGACATGGGGGTTGGGATTCATGGGGGAGCACCACTGTATTACTGCCAGCATTTTGTTGGTGGTATTTGGTGCCGTCCTACAGGTCACATTAATGCCTGTATCGTGGCACTATACTTTTGAATATGCTGTGCTGCTGGCATTCCTGGGTGCTCACCTATCCCTTCCCCTGCATACAATTATCTTTTAGTGTCAGTGCTACCACACAGCACCGGCACTAATAGGGCTTTTGAATATTGCAGCCTCATGCAAATCCAGTGCTATTCCAGTGCTATGGATTTGCGCTAGGTTCAAAGCTTTGAATATCTGGCCCCCCATCTATACAAGCCCCAGATATTTCATATATATTGACTTCCACTATAGGGAATGGAGGTGAAATGGTATGGGAAGGACTAAAAAGTATTAACAAAAATGGAAATGACAATACACATTCGAATGAGGACCAGCCAATGAAATTATTGAAGGAAAGAAGAGATGGAATTAATTTAAATAATGAATTACTACTTAATTTTACATCACTGCTGAGTAGAGAATTATCTAAAAATTGACACCCTCAGGGGGAAAATAAACATAATGGAAACTGGAGGGAGAGAACACATGACTCAAAAAGAGAAGGGGAAACAAAACTGTAACAACTGAAAAGGTAGAGTAAATATCAACAGGAATAATAACAAAGGTTATAGGAAATAGGGAAGTGAGAGAAACTGCTAATATAGTGCAAGAACTTAAACAAAATCAAAAGGAGACTAGAGAGAAAATGAAAAAGGTAGTAAGTCCCAAAAAGACAGCAGGGAAATGAACCACATGTAAAGAAACCATTGGAGTGTGAGAGTAATAGAAAAAACATTACTATGGAAAGAATGGGAAAATAAAAAATTCAAAATGGTAGAAACCATCCCAGCCCCACCCTGTATATCTCATTGTAACGAAGAAGGAAAAAGAGTAGGCAATGGAAAAAGGAAGTAAAAACAAAGAGAAATTAATAGAAAAATGTGTGATAGTTCCCAGAGCATACAGGATTTAAAAGGTATACCTAAAGCAAGAAATGAAAATGTAATGATTTTGAAAATAGCAGTATATAACATTTGTAAAGGCATATTAGGTAAGAGCTTTGCTTGGTCAGATATTAGTTCAGTATATAGATATCAGGTGGGAAAAGAGAAAGGTTGAGTTTGTCTAGTCATTAAGTCTATTATTTTAAGACACAAGCTGCTGTTGAAAAAAAAAACAGTTTTTAGAACTAGGAATCAGAGCAGAAAGAACTACAATAAAGTCCACTCACCATGAAAAACAAGGAGAGGATAAAAGGGAAAATGATGAAGTAGCACAGAAAGAATTAGAAAAGAAACAAGAAATGTACAGTAAAGACACAGCAATGAATTACAATATATATGTGATTCCAAATGAACAGAAACATGTTCTTCTACCAGAGGAGGGTTTAACCCAACAGGAACAAAGAAAAACAATATGTGGGAGATTACAAAAAGAACCTAGAATTAATTCCAATATAGTCCTGATGAGTGAGGAGGTAATATATTTACTGGAAAGTAAAGATGACATAAACTCAATAAAAATGTACAGTTCTTGTATTCAAGACAGCAATCACTTCTATGTATTGGAAGAGTCTATAGATGTACTGCATGTTGACTGGAAGAAAAAAATGTAGACCAGTTACAAAATAATTCAGAAATCCTGAGTTGGAATATTGCTGGGGTATCAGGTAAATATAGAGATGTGGGTTGTGTTAAATTTCTAAATATATTTCCAGTAATAATGTTACAAGAGACATGAGCCAACACACAAGATGAGGGTATACTGGAAGATTACCAGTGTTGGGATATTGCAGCAAGAAAAAATAGTAAATATGGAATGTCAGCCAGGGAAATGTGCATCTTTATAAGAGTTGGACAGGAATTGAATGGGAAATGTATTGTTAAGGATACTAGGAATTTTATTATGGGTCTGATTGTATTATGGGAGAATGATACTGTTTGTATCCTGATTAATGTGTACTTCCCTCTGCATATCTCTAACTCCTGTACCTTAATCACACTAGAGGCTTTAAAGCAAATTGTTTTGCAATTGGAAATTCAATATCTAGGAAACATTATCTTAATAGGTAGAGATATTAATGCCCGTACTGGGGCAGTCCTGGAAGAAAAAACTGGAAATTGGAATTTGGATGATGTTATGTTAATTCCTATAAGAAACTCACTAGACACAATAATTAATAAGCAAGGAGAATTATTATTGGACTGTTTAAATACACTAAATATGTAAATCTTAAATGGTAGATATAGAGGGTGACAGGAGTGGAAACTTGACTCACAATCATCAAAAAGGTGGAAGTACATTGGACTATATGGTGGCAGTTGTCTTTTCCTATAAGAACGTGATAAGCCTGGGTGTATTAGATATTTGGGACAGTGACCACAGACTTATAAAAGTGGTTGTATGGGGAGTAGGTGAAACAAGAACAGAAAACTTTGAACTATTAAATGGGTGGATAATAATATGCTACTCTATAATGTGAAGAGAATAAAATGGACACCATTAAATGTTCAAAAATTCAAAGAGCTTTTAGAAAAACAAGAAATAAAAGACTTAAAGTGTAACTTTTTTAGAAGTGTACTGGAAAACTAAAAATAATTTGGGATAAAGTAATTTACAAGAATTATACCTGGATATGAAGCAACAGATATTTGAGGGAATGAGAAATTTATAAAAGGAAAATAATAAACATAAACAATATAAAGCAAAATAGTTTGATTTTGAATGTGATAGGAAGCATAGACTAATTAAACAAATAGGGAAATATATAGCAAAATATAATCAAATAGAAGACAGGGTTGCTGTCAAATATTTAGTTCCACCAGGTGATCTTCCAACATTGGTCCATGCCTTTATCACTACCCATCTTGATTACTGCAATTCCCTCTACCTAGGGCTACCTGGGGTTGATATCCACCGCCTGCAGCTGGTGCAGAATGCAGTGGCCAGGCTTTTGACTGGGACTTCTAGAACCAGTCATATTACACCTGTGTTCCGTGAACTGCACTGGCTGCCTGTTTGGTGGTGGATCACCTACAAGGTTGGTTTATTAACCTTTAAAGCCCTACATGATCAGGGACCAGGCTACCTGAAATATCTCTTGGTACCCTATTGCCCTCTCTGTCCTCTCCGTTCCACCAAAGAGGGATTGCTGGAGATTCCCAGGGTTCGATTAAACACATCAGGATCCTGTGCTTTTGCTTCTTCAGCACCAACCCTGTGGAATTCTCTACCTCGCTGGTTGAGAGAATGTCCAACCATCGATAGATTCAAAATGGAGTTAAAGATTTATTTATTTAGTTTAGCTTTTCCTTGCTATGGTTGATCTATTTATGTCTGTTTTAAATTTTTATACTTATATGTATGGTCTCAGTGTACAGAGCCTTGGTTTTGAAAGGCGCTATAAAAATAAAGATGATTTGATTTGAAATGGAATATAGAGATCTTTTAAAAAACAAGAAATAAACTTTTAACCATGACTTATGGAATAAACTATAAATACCTGTGCCTATAGAAAACAAAGATAGTGTTGCATTTTGGAATCTTGTAGATTATGGCTCAGATAAGGCTAGATATAATCTAGAAGTTGTGATACCCCCTAGGATTTGGAAATCACATTTTGAAATAATTTTGGGTGCAACAAATACATCTGGCTTCATAGAAAATAAAACTGTGACTATTGTTTGAAATGAGAAATGGCTACAGATTACTAAAAAGGAAGTAGTAGAAGCAATCAAATCCCAAAAGCAAAACAAAGCACACGGGTTAGTTGGTATAAGTACAGAAGCGTATCAATTCATCCCAGAATGGTGGGCGGAAATTTTGGTCCCATTATGTGAAAATATATTACAAACAAAAATTATCCCATAACATTGGAACATGGGGGTTATTGTCCCATTACATAAAAAAAGGATCATTATTGATCCCAGAAAATTATAGGCCAAAAACGCTTTTAAATATAAATGCAAAAATATTTTCAAGACTAATGTTAAGTAGATTGCAATTTTGGATAGAATATAATAATATATTATCTAAAAATCAAGCAGGTTTTTGCAATGGAAGATCTACTATTGAGCAAATCTTTATTTTGAGACATAAATAAATATGTAACTGGAAAAAAGGCAAACATTTATACAACAGTTATAGATATCAAAACAGCTTTTGATTCTGTAACTGGAAAAAAGACATTTATACAGCATTTAAAGATATCAAAGTGGTTTTTGATTCTGTGAATAGGTTAATTTTGAGGGATATATTAGAAAACAATTATTAGTAAGTATTTGCTCAATATAATAAAATTAATGCATGAAAAAACAATGCTAGTTACAAGATATGGGAAACATGGGGCAGCAACAGATCAGATAAAAGCAATTAGAGGGATCAAGCAAGGCTGCATATTAGCACCAGCCTTATTTAATGTGTATATTGATACCTTAGTATAAAACCTAGGAAGTGTTGAAACATTCCCACCCAAGGTGAATTCTGTACCTATTAAGATATTATTATTTGTAGATGATGCAGTTCTAATATCCCAGACCCCATTAGGATTAAGGAGGACTATAACAGCAGTAAAATAATCACTTAAAAAACTAGATTTACAATTAAATACAGAAAAGACAAAAATAATAGTGTTTGGGGGAAGGAAAAAGGAATATAAACCCCTAGAAAATAGAAGGAGATAATATAGAAGAAATAACATAATTTCAATATTTAGGAGTTATATTGAGTAGGAATATGGGGTGGAAGTCCCATATAAATAAAATTAAAAACAACTCTGTAAAAACAATACCTGGGATTAATAGATGTGCAAATACATTTTCAAAAAATTCATATTTGGCTCAGTATCGATATTACGACTCAAAGGTAAATTCTTATCTCTTGTACGGATCAGAAGTGTGGTCTTTATTTTGTAATATTAAGGAGTTAGAAACAGTTCAAAATCAATATTTGAAAAATGTGCTTTGTGTTCCAAACTCAATACTTAATGCTGTGGTTCATGCAAAAACTGGAACTCTTCCAATTGCTACAAAATTATTAAAAATATGCATAATTTTCTGTAGGAAAATAATGACATCACCACCAAATAATTTATTACACCAATAATGGCTAGAAATCCAACGGAGAAAGTTGTTATATAATCAGGGTTGATTTGGTAAGCTAAACCAGGAATTAAAAAAATTGGCTTGCCATATAATTATATATATAGAGGGCTGGATATTCAAAAGGTTTGAGCCATGTGCAATAGGGTTGCTCCTGCGCAAGTCCAAAATTGCGCCATTCTGCCATATTCAGCAGGAGGCAGTTGCACCCCCCAAGGCAAGCTGAGCAACAGCACAATGCAAATGAATGCATGCTGAACTGGAGGGGGAGGAACCATGCATAAACTGCACAGCCGATATTCAGCGGGCTGTGCAGAAGATTATCTTGGTGCAACCCCAACCTGCATACACAACTTTGAGCCCCCAAAAAGGAGTAAGTCAAGGGCCACCACAGATGAGCTGCTGCATTGCAGGGTGCAACACAGCAGCTGCCACCTGTGACTGGCCCTCAACCTACTTCCCATGCCCCCCTGCAGCCCGATCGCAGGAAAAGTGTAAAAAACCCCACCCCGACTGGCCTGATCACGGGCAAAAGCGCAAAATCCCCCTCCCTGACTGGCCCGGATCAGGCATAAGCTAAACAAACCCCCACCAGCCCGACCGCAGACATAAAACATAAAATACCCCCAACAGCCCGATCGTGGGCAGTACAGAGTCCAACACTCCCCAAGGACATATCCCTGGTGGTCTAGTGAACTGCTAAGCCCGATCGCTGGCTGCACAATGTGGCAACACCCCCCCCATGAACAGATCCCTGGTGGTCCAGTGAACTGCTAAGCCCAATCGCGGGCTGTATAATGTAGCAACACCCCCCGAGACCATATCCCTGGTGATCTAGTGTCCCCCCACCCACGAAGCCCCACCACCCCACTCCCCCTGGCAGCCGGCGGGTGGCAGCATCCCACCCGCCTGCCGCCCTGCCGCCCGCCGACTGACTGCCCGGTAGGGCTGCATGCCCATTGGTGCAGAGCAAGAGCCAATGGGCGTACGGCCCATACCGTACAAGGCAGTCCAGATATGTGAATGAATTCTAAAGGATGCTTGGGAAGATACCACATTCAAGAAAGTAAAACACAATTTTGGGGTGGAGAAACACCTAATTATATGTGAAAATATAAAGCATAGAAAAGCTTTAACTAAACTGAGAATGGGAATTCTGACTAATAGATGGTCAGGAAGTGATTTTAGGGATCAGAGCAGGTCATGTGGATTTTTAGAAATAGTAAAGTTAACATCAAAACACTTAATTTTTGAATGTCCCCAATTTAAGGCAGTTAGAGAAAAATTATTATTGCCAATTTTTAATATCTCTGGAATATTACACAATGATAAGAGTGGAAATAATATTAACAATGGACAGAAGAGTGGTCATTTTCACAGTAGCAAGTTTTGCACATAAGGTTATTACAGAATTAAAGTGGAAATTTAATTAAGATGTTGACTATCTGTTTTTAAACCATAATCTGTATAAAAAAAGATAATATAAATTTTTTTTATTTAGTTTTTGTTGACCTGGTAAGAGCACTAGACAAGTCCTGCCTATTTTCAGGCATCCTAAGGATAAAGTTAGATAAAGTTGGATAAAGTTAGATAAGTTGGATGAAGAAAATCCTAAGGATAAAGTTCTATATGTACATGTGAAGTCTATGGCCTGGATATTCAAATGTTTGCACCATGCACAAACAGATTGTGTTGGGATAGTGCCGGGTTAACGCAGGTGTGCAATATTCAAAGCAAGACATAGCGCTGGTGCAATGCATTAGAACTGGCTCAAAAAGTTAATGTATGCAAGGGGTAAAGTGAGGGTCAGGAACCTGAATACAGACACAACAGCATATTCAAAGGTTTAGCGTGGCGCAAGGCCACATTGTGTGACACTTAGTGTGGCACTAGATACTGCCTATAAAAGGCAAGTCTTATCCCATGGCAATCCACAGAGGGAGGTGTGGCCAGGGCAGGAAGCCAACATGGCATTTTTTACAAATTCTGTGTTGATGCACCTCATGAAGAAAGTAATGCAGGAGGAGGAGAGGGACCAGGCCCACCATGGTCCACACCGCAGGCCAAGGAGGAGATATGCTTCACACAGGTTGTATCGGCCCAGACTTTCCTTTGAGACCATGCCTAATGAGCAAATCACTGGCTGGTACAGGATGAACAAGAACATGTCGAGGCAGATACGCAAACTCCTGCCTGAGCAGCTGCAACCCAACACCAGACGCAGCCATGCCATGTCAGTGGAGGAGGAGGAGGAGGAGAAGATGATGGCAGCAATGTGCTTTCTAGCCACTGGGATGTTCCTAACTCCAATGGTATACACTATTGGGGTATCACAGTCCGCCACCTCGCACCTCCTGACCCAGTTCCTAGATGCCTTTCTGCCGCATGCTGCCAATTCATAGTATTCCCCAGCACAGCAAAGGAGCACAGAGCAACCATGCAACAATTCTATTGAGCTGCACACCTACTAGCAGGACTCGGTGCCATTGACTGCACCCATGTTGTCATCCGTGCACTGCCTGGTGATGGCAGTGACATCTACATCAACAGGAAGGGGTTGCCAGGTGGTGTGCGATGTGACATGGTGCATCAGCAATGTCTTTGCACAGTACCCTGGCAATGCTCACATCACTTTCATATGGCACAAATCAAGGCTGTGCCAGGCCTTCAAGGAGGGCAGAATACCCATTAGTGCCTTGTCAATGAGTATCTGCAGCCACAACATGCAAACACCACAGTGGAAACAGTGCCAAGCATGTGTAGACAGGGTGGAGGGTGGGGCAGGGGGCAATGGGACAGCAAAACATGTGACAGACATGTGCAATGCCCAGACAGCAGAACACTGCAGCTAACATCTACACATACGTTCACAGGGGACAATGCCTATCCCCTGAGACCCTGGCTGCTCACACCAGTACTGCAGCCAGCAACAGTGGCCAAGGAGAGGTATAATGAGGCACACACCACCACAAGGAACATCATAGAGAGGGTCTTTGGTTTGCCAAAGATGCATTTACGCTGCCTAGACTGTTCAGTCGGTGCCCTACAGTATAGCTCTCAGAAGGTATGCCGTATATTCCTAGCGTGTTGCATTCTGCATAACATGGCACTAAACTATTTTATACATGCACCCAAACCTGAGGTACCATCAGACAGTGACCCAGAGCCAGAGGTCCAGGGGGATAGTAGAGCAACTCAAGAGGAGAGACCCTCAAATGGCCTGCAGAGTCCTGGAGCACCAGAGCAGCATAGTGGACACACTAGCCTGGATGGGAAGGTGAGTGAACACAACACAGACAAACAACAAGTCACAAACAGTGCCTTTAATATATGTGCAAAATACGTACAGCACAGAACAGTGGTAACAGTGCAAACTCCAGGGTTGGCATGAAGTGCAACAGTGCTCATGTGATGTGTTCGTGTGTGGAAGTGTGCAGTGCATGGCACACATGGTTGGATGGCTGAAGAGTGTGGTGTGTGCATGGTGTAGGCAGTGGTGGTGGACTGGCAGGTGGGGTACTGTGGCTGTTGTGAGCCTTTGTGTGGGTGAGGGACCATGCGTGTGAGTGACATTTTGTGTGTGTGTGTGTGACCCAATGGGCCACTGTTCAGGCTAGCCAGGTCTATCACAGGCACCTACCACCATGCACATGGCACTGACCATGTCTGTGGACACAGAGGCTGGTATGCTCTGTGCCGTGGACACAGGTGGTGAGGACTGTGGGGATATTTGTACAGCAGCATGCCTGTGAACATGGCTGGACACTGAACCTACCATGGAAGGTGGGAGGCCATGTCATTGGCCTGCAGAGGACTGGGATGAGGGGGTGGAGGACCCAATGCCCACACCCCATGTTCGGGACACATGCCTGGGAATAGTACTGGACCTCCTGAATGGTGTGGTGGCAGCACCCTGCTGACCAGCCATGATGGTAGCCCACGTCATCTCTGCATGTGCATGCACTGCCACTGTGAGGTCCTCAAAGCTATACTCGACAGTACCAAGGATCCACCTTATTCACTCCTCTACCCACTGCTCAGCATGGAGCATGGCCACATCAACTGTCTCCTGCAACTGGGCCAGTTCATGACACATCTCCCTGTGGAACTCATGGAGGTCCTGCTGTGCGTTATACTGGGACTCAAGAGCAGCTCGGAATATAGGCCATGCACCCTGGCCATCCTTCTCCATGGGGGACACCCTGCTCCCTCCTGCGGGTGGTGGGGGTGGCAACTGTTGGGGTCAATGGGGCTGCTGAGAGGTCTGTTGTTGCTGTTGTTGCTGCAGTTGATGCTGTTGCTGATGCCACTGTGTTGTCCTAGCATGGGCCTGTGTCTCCACCAGGGTCTGTGCTGCACCATAGGCTTGCAGTGCAGGTCCACTTGTGTATGCTGGTCATCTGCATGCCCAACAGAAAGCTGAAGTCCACTGTCAACATGGGTCTGTGCACTTCCTGCTCACACTGCACCCATATGTGTGGGCCCTGCATGTTCCAACCCACTGCCCCCATCCACATTGCTTCCTGCTGGTAACTCATCCTCAGTCCCAGAGTTGCTCCATCCATGGTCACTGGTGACAGTGAAGGTACTCATGGATCCACAGGTGATGTCCTGGACTTGTGCATCCTCCTGGTGTAAGGCATTGTTGACATCATCATCATTGTCATCATCCCCATAGGCAACGATAGCGTTCACCGCCTGAAGTGTGCCATGGCTACATGCACCTCGCTGTTGCTCCACCACAGACGGTCCATGTGTAACCCCCAGGCCCAACGCTGATGGTACTGCCTGTAATGTGTCCTCCACATCCTCCACATCTGTTGGTCCATACTTCTCCCTTACAGTGGCTGCATGACCACTCTGTGCTGTGAAGCAAATGGAACTGTCAGATATACTGTACAGCATACTGTATGCCAGGTCCACCACTATGACATGCAAAACCCAAAGTGTAGATCCTGCTGAATGCCCATGCCCCCTCACTGTGCAGACTGTGTGTATGAGCAAGCAGCACCCATGTACAAACCTCTGACCTGGGCCCACACCATACATTGCATCTGTACAGTGTTGCCCGCTGTGCAATACCAAAACACATGCACAGTGCTGCGTCACCTGTGCACCACCAACGCACAATGACTGCCCCATATGTGTGTCTGGCAGGTGTAGCTGGGCCAAGACAGTGATAGGGACACCCCCCCCTGCAGGTTTCATGCCAGCAATGTAGTCATCATGACAGGTACATACCTGCCCTTTGTGGTGTTAGCTGCGTCTTGCAACCACCACCTTTGATGCCCTCCACTGCCACTGGCCTCAGGGTCGAGGCACCCAATGCTAGGATTGGGTCCCAGTCACACTGCTGCAATGTCTGTGGGTCACCACCTGTCCTCAGCCATTCATACCACCTCTGTGCCTCCTCCTCCTTAGCCCTATGCAGTAGATCAGTTCATCGCTTTCCGTACTGCATCAGCATTGCAAACACAACCTCCCACTGCATTGATCTCAACTGCTATCTTGTCCCACATCTGGCATACAATGGCATCTGTGGGCTTGTTGCGCATCATACCCTCTCCCTCTCCCTCTCCTTAAATGCATGCACCGGTGCCCTTAGTTCCTGTCCAGTAAATTTGTGGGCACAGATCCTCTCCTGTCTGGCAGCATCAATTGTATGGGACAGATGGGATGTTATTGGTCAGACACAGTGGTGAGGATTGTTTGCATGACCATCAATGCACCTGCAGGACATGTCAAGATATTCTCCCAGTGGTGCATGTCAGGCTCTGTGTGCCTCAAGCACAGGATTGCTTTGACACACACTGTAACACATACTACTGACATGCCCACAGTGCACCCCAGACATCACCACCATGCCCGTGCCTGTGCGCCAGATGGCAGCATTGTCGTACAGTCCATGCCTGTTGAGTGCTGAGCTCACACAGCACTATGCATCCAAACATACATGGGTGTCACATAGCACTTAGTGGCTGTGTCTTAGCGCAGTGTGTGTGTGCTCCATGCTGGCCACGTGTCTGCCATGTTTGGCTTATGCATACCGTGGCATGGTGCATGTTATTGCAGCCTATCCACTTGCCACAGTGTGTGGCCTGTGACACACACATCCCTGCAGGCGCCCACCCCCAGCTGTGCTGCCACGGTGTATGTGCAACACACACACATGCCACCATGTGTGGTGTACACCAGTGACAGTGGCATGTCGTCCTTACATCCCACACTGTGGCTGTGCATGCCACATGCCACAAGCTGCATCTGTTGCACAATGCAAAGTGATGGTACACTGTCCTGTACAGTGTAGTGCTGGTGCATGTCCACCATCACCAGTGTGGCTCACAGGCTGCCAGGCCGACCACTGGCCAAGCTGCACACGGCCCACTGCAACAGATATGTTGGCAGTGTACATGTGGCCATATCCCACTGTGTATTGTCATTGGTGCCCCTACAATGCCACATGATGGTCCCACTGTTAACTATGTAGAGGATGTCACTACCAGCCATGATGCTATCCAGCATCAGTACGGCCTACAGTGCAGTGAACATGTGCGAATGGCACAGCATCAGCCCATATATGTCACATGCATTCCAAGTACCACCCAACCGTCCTCTGTGTTGCCAGGCCTTTGCGGAAGGACACTTGTATTCGTAACTGCACAGGCGTTCTGGTCCATTATATACTTTCAGGCATACAAGTGTGCTTCTACCAGAGTACTGAGTAGTCCTGTGGTACTGTGTGAGCAGGTAGTGAGTGCCTGTGTTTCAGTACTTTATGTTTAATCAACTCTCAAGGGCACCACAGTTCCCACTGCATCCCTTTGTTGGTGATTATATCAGCTGCATGGCCTGCTGTGTGTACATACCTGCATTTTCCTGCTGCATCTCCTGGGACATCATGCATTTATTGTTTCCAACCACCATCTGCATACAGCACTGCAGTTCCTTAGAGCAACACAGGTGGAGCACTGTTTGCCCTTAAATAGCCCGGCCAGGCAATCCACCTTGTTAGGATTGCAAATTGGTCCATAATGATATGCTAATATGTGTGTGCTCTGCACATACACAATGAGCCTGATTTGCATACAGTCATTGAATACCCCAACAGCTAGCACCGGGAACATGATTAGCACCGAGCAAATGTTTAGCACCATGCAAATCAGATGTTATATTGTGCAGCGCTATTGTGTTAGTGCTGCGCTGATGAGTGTTGTGCAACTGTATAGCGCATGTGCTCATAGGCTGATCTTGCGCATGCACTGTGCAGGTGCGCTAACGCTGTGCCACACTATCATGTTAGCATTGCACAACCTGTGGTTTGCTCTGTAGGGTGTGCATGGATGCAGCAGTGTTGTAGGGGTCACTATGGGGTTGCGGATGTGCAGAGTATTCACTTCTTGGTTGCACAGCTCTATCGAGATAGCGTGTCTTATGACAGTGTGGTGCAAAGCATTTCCCATATCGCAGGTCCAGGGCCCAGTGCAGGGTGTGTCATTGTTTGGTGTCATAGGGGTGCCCATCAATACTTTTACAAGCATGTCCTCCAGAAGAAGGCAGAGAGCTGTTGTCCAAAGATACAGAAGATTGGGGAAGATGGAGACAACCAACCTAGTGGAGCTAGTCATGCAGAGGCACAGCAGACTGGGGAGGTGAGGGAGGGGGACCCACCCTACAGACAGGTGTGGACATCAATTGCCTGCCACCTGACAGACAGCACTGGGGTACCCAGGGATGGGGTAAAGTGCCTCCACCGTTATGTGGATCTTCAGAGGAGGCAACACAGGCCGCGGGAGCGCTACAAGCGCATGGTCTATGATGGAACTGTGCAAGTGCCAGGCAGGTGGCATGTGGTGCAACAGCTAGGCATGCAATGTGTGTGTCTGTGTGTGTGTGGGCATGCCATCGGGTGTGTTTGTGTATGTGACTGTATCCCACCACATGTGAATGCCACTGCTGTGTGTGTGTGTCCTGTCAATGGTAGCCTGCATGTGCCCAATGTCTCCTGCACTGTGTGCACAGTGGCTGCACAGCAGGGCATTGTGTCCGCATATGTCCAGACATGTGTGTATAATACAGGTGACTCTGTGTGCCTGCACATGGGGGGGAAGGCCTGTGCTTGCACTGTGACATGCCACATGTGTCAGGGGTGGCCTATTGTGTGGGGTACTTGTGTGCCATGGGCATTTCTGTTGCATACCATGGCAGCTAAACATGTACTTACAATCATGTACCCTATTCTCCCAAACAGAGCACAGAGTCAGAGGACCGGGATGTTGATATGGCCCAGGAGGGTGCACAATGGTCCAGGAGCCCACACGACAGCAGGAGGGTGCCAGCCATGCCACAGCGGGAGGAGAAGAGCAGTGATGGACAGCACACCATATTGTGTGAATACTCTGTTTTTGATAATCACAGCCCAGAATGTACACTAGGTGGGTGGGTAGGTCCATGGCTTGACACTGTTGTACCTTCTGTGCACACGGCTGTATACATGATACACTGTCATGTGACACGTGTTACTGTACTGGCCACTATATTGACCAGGTGTACTGTGTGTCTGGCAGGGCTGCTGCATTATGATTTGCATGCCTGGGGTTGATGGTCTGTGTGGAGCCTCTAATGTTCAGACAGGTGTTGTTGTGTACTGTGTGTGCATATGGTTTATTTCATGGGTGTGTGGGCCTCGTGTTCCTATCCTGTCAGGCAGAGCCATGTCCATACAGTGGCTGGTGCTTGTACACTTATCGTGTCGGGGGGTGAATGGTGCTGTGCTATTGTACTGGCATGTTGTAAGGTGGGTCAGCTCTTGTGGTTGGTGTGGCGACCTCTGAGGGGGCCTGCCGTACCATGCAAGCATATGCAACACCATACCTGGCATGTGTGTGGCCTACTGCTGTCCTGCTGCTAGTGGGACATGGCCAGCATCATTTTGTTACATGGTGTTGACCATGCATTTCAGCAGTGGGTGTGCTGCTGTTTTGGTGGTTGACAATGTCACACGCCTTGTTATGCTACAGTACAGGCTGCATGCCATTGTACTGTGTTGTGGCAGTGGCCATTCCACTGGTGGGTGTGCTCTACTTTGTGTATCATAGATCTGTTCCTATGGGCAGCATGTCCCAATGTGTGTCATGCCATGCATTTGTTGTGCCATGGCCCACTGTCGCTATCATCTCGGGAACTGGCTGTCTGATTGCATTGTGACACTGTGTGCGCCGCTGGGTTGTGTGATGTGCTCTGTGATTTGGTGTTGACAGTGGCATTCCACACATGTCCATGTACATTGGGATGGTGGTTGCTGCCTGTGTCATCCTGCCTCATCATGCAGGCATGTCTCGGGTGTGCATTGCACTGTGCTTTGTATCACCGCATGGGCATGGATGTTGGGACATGCTGTCCATCCCTGGGTTGCCACCTGGGGTTGCATTGTGCCTTCTTGTCAGTGTCCCATTCTGACATGGTTACCCTTACTCCTGTAGGTCCACGTCATTCTTCACTGTGGGCCACGAGGCCAGAGGAGTTGGAGGTGAGAGACAAACTCCTGCATAGTATAATCCACCAGCAAAGGACACTGACTGAGCAACAGGCAGTGATCATTTCAGAGACCAGGAAGGTGGCAGCTATCCTGGAGGCACAGCTGCCAGAGCCATCCTACCCACAGTCATAGCAGTGATCTTTCTTCAGTTGGCATTCATACCTCTCTTGACTGAACTGATGGTTGTTTTTTTATTTTGTCCCTCCATTGCTATATGTGTCCACTTCCCGTTCCCCTTCCCCTACATTATCACTGCCATCTTATACCTATGTATATCTTGTAATTATGTTCTTCCTTTACTTGTTTAGATTGTCATTGTTGGTGTTCAGTTAGTCATTCACCTAGTTGCAGTGTTAGTGGTTGCAGTGTGTCCTGTGGTTTAGTTTTTACAATTACATATACTGTTGTGATGTTAGCCGTTGTTTTCTTCATTGTTTTCATTTAGTTGTAATACTGTCAGTTGTTGCAGTGGTTGGGCAAATGCTTTTTATTTGTTTCGCATTTCTGTTCCAGTTATTGCATTTTTTTGTGTCTCCTGTAGTTGCTGTGCTGTTATTCATGCTTTTCTGTGTTGCCTTTGTCATTTATAAATATCACTTTTATGTATTCCCTGTGTCCTGTGCCATTTTTAGGTGCTTCGATATTTCAGACAGTTTGTACTGTTCTGTGGTTGTCAAACGTGGGTCCTGGGTATTCCTTGGCATTCACATGGCTGTGTGTTTTATTCTGGGTTCTGTACTGCTGCCTGCTCTTATGATCACATTCAGGGCTATATTTCTTTGCATGTGTTCCAGAGCAGGGCAGTCTCACCTCTGCACTGTGTTTCTGTGAGTGTTTGCACTGTCTGGCGGAGTGCTATATTCATTTGCTATACTGAGTGCTGCCTTATTAATGGGCTATTTTTGCCCTGCACTCACAGCCCAGTTTGCCCGGCTTCCTTAGCATGCTATATTCAGTAGATTAAGCACCTGGCTATTTCTTTTGAGTATAGCGGGCTATTTGAGCTGGGCTAATTTAGCATGCTGGGCAGTGCTAATTTTGCCCCAGGGCAAAGTTTTGAATAACTGGCCCAATGTCTTTTGTAAGTTTATGTATGTGTATTGACTATAGATTGTGAACAGACTGGATTTTTAAATTTTTGCATGTAACAAAAATGTTTTTATACATGTTTGTACTAATAAACTGAACTGACAACTGAAAAAAAAAAAAACTGACATTTATCCTAGCCTTTGAGAGATGCTGTGTTAGAGTTAAGAAGAAAGAACTTCCTCATCTAGGGCATAGACATCACATAGGGTGACATCTTGTTTGCTTGTTTGTTTGCTTTTATTTTGTTCACCAGATAAGTGCACTGGTGCTAAAAACACGTTTTTCAGGCATGACCCATGTACTGTACAATTGTACAAAAGGATGGTTAAGTATGAATAAGATACACCATGTCCAACATTTACAATACACACACATATATATATATATATATATATATATATATATATATATATATACACATATACAAAAAGAACTAACTGATATAAAAATATTATCTAGATGTGATAATCAGTTATAGCATTTACAAACACTTAAATTTCAAAAATGTTCTTTTAATATAGTATAATAAGCTGGTGAGGAAAAAGATCTGATTGAAACCAGTATATAGTCCATTAAGAGTACCCTTTAAAATAAAGAATTTACCCTCCCTGTCTCAAATGGCTGTATAATGCTTAAAATCAACATTCCTATGACAAAGCATGGCCACCACTCTGCACTTTCAGTTATATGTGTTACAGAATACTTCTGATTCCCATCCCCTTTCAGGTTCATCAGATTTTGCTATAGAAAGATGTGTAAGTATGCTGCATGAAAGTAACATCTGCCTTCATTGCTTTCAGCCGATTTAAGATATTTTTCTTTTTTTTTGTTTTTGTTTTATTTAGGGGAGGTATCTTGTATCCCTCTGACATTCCAGCATAATAATTTGCAACCAAATTAGCCATAAGAAGAATAAAGCAAAAAACAAAGTATTCTGTACAGTGAAATGAATGTTATATTAAATATATTGGCCTGGATATTCAAACTGCACCCAAAAAGGAGCAAGCACAAGTCTATTGAGCAAATGTGCAACAGATGTGATATTCAAAAAAGGAGCAAGCCAAATTGTGCCTACAGTCAACGTCTGAATATCGCACAACCTGCGCCATAGCGCAACTAGGGAGGGGAAGCTGAGCAGATATGATGTGCTATGGCGCAACAAGGGATGTCCAGCTGAGCAGTCCAGAGGCGCCATAGTGAAAGCAGGGAGCCCCCCAGCTGCAGAGCAATGTAACTGTACAACTAGGGAGGTAGGGGCCAACCACCCATGCCACAAACGGGCACAGGAACACACAGCAGAACTGACATCGTCCCCCCACACCCCAAGCACAGCACAACTGGGGAAGGGCTGGAATAACCACCGGCGCATGGATACAAGCAAACAACCCACAGCCCGGCCATGCCATGGTGCCCCATCACACCCACTGGCAAGCTGAGACTGCCACACAAGGAGGGCGGACCACCCTGTGCCACACCATCCCCCTCAGTGCACAGCACACCCTGCACCGTGACCCCAGACACCCCCCCCATGAGCAGTGACCACCACTGCAGGAAACCCCATGCATACCACCACCTCCACTGTGACACTGCAACCTTGTGCACCAGAGAACCATACAAGCCAACCCCACCATCAGCACCCAGCAGTGGGTGGCAGCACACAGCAATGCAACAACGGCAGACACAGTGCCACAACACACAATCCCCCCGAAGCACAGCTGAGAGACTGACCATGCGTCGGCACATGAGGTACCCCACACGGGACAGGGCGTGCCCCTGACACCACCACCAGTGATACAGCACCCTGCACAGTAGTCCAGTGACACACCCTGACTCACCACTGACCACAACAGCCAGCACAGACACCCACAGTGGTGCATGGAAGCATGCACCACATTGGATGCAACACAGTGCAGGGACAAACACTCACCCATACCCAAGGGGACAGTAACACAGGGACGCAGTAGCGGGGCAACCAAGCCCCCAGTGTGGGCCCATGGAAACTGTGTACACACAGCCTGCAGTCCTCCATGGCATGGGAGTGCCGGCCACCCTGTGCAGGCACTGTGGACCCATACACCACCATCATATTCCTGGAGCACAAGTCACAGACAGTGGTGCACATCCCTTGCAACACACACAAGCCACAGCATGGAGGTGGGACAACAACCGCGGAGGCCACAGCATCACCTGAGGCAAACATGCACCACACCAGTGACAGGAGGCAACTCAGCATTGTGAAGGGTACAGTGGCTGCCCTGCATGGACAGCCACCACTGACATGGCAGTAGACCTTGCAGGTCACAGACATGCAATGGTGTCAGCTGCACAGGCCATGGACGGGTTGACAGGGGCACCATGGACACAGAGCATGCACCATGGACCACTGCACACAGTCATCAATTGCACAGGGAACAACACACACACCACAGACACTGACTGATAGCTACTCCCACGCCATAGTCACTTCCCCATGGACATACACACATACCCAAGACTGCACCACCCCTGACGTCATGCACACCACTGCAGCTGAGCACCTATAGCCTGCTGCAAATCAGAGACCACCACAGTATTCATATCAAAAGATTTGTATTCCAAAATATCAAAAATAACTATTTACACAACTATGTACAAACATGGGGAGGAGGGACACAAACAAGGTGGGGTGGGTAAGGGTGGGGGTGAACATATGGGAGAGGGAAGAAGGGGTGTGAGGGTGGGTCAAAGGGGGGAAGTGGTAGTCTGGGCATGGGGACATCAACGGCCATCCCGGTCCTCCTCTTACTGGTGCGCGATGTGTGCTCCTCCGTCTCCTCCTGACCCCATGGCGGTGTATCCGCTGAAGGAGCTGCAAAGTCTCCCTCGCCACCTGGAGCAGCTAGGTAACTCCCTGCTGAATTTGTAGGAGTCTCCGGTCATCTAGGATGAGGGAGCAGAGTCAATAGGTGTGACTGTCCATCCCCCTGCAGCCCACCCATTGTGCATGGCATACAGCCATGTGCCATGCCCCTGTGATGGTGTGTGACCACCCACAGTGATCGTGTCCACAAGACCTGCCCACCCAGGCAGCCACAGCCATGTGGACCACTGCACACACCCACCGCCCATGTCCTGCACAGCACCACCATGGCCATACAGTAACGTGGCTATGCGGTGTGAAGGCAGTGCCACAGCCATGTGCCCAGTGCATGCATGGACCACCACCGATGCACTCCCAGACATGCAGTGCCACTGGACAGTGCTGACTCTCACAAGTCAAGTGCATGGCAGTGGTGTCCATGGATGGTGGCCATGCCCCACTGCCCACCCTGTTACACAGCATGCAATAGTAATCATGGAGTTATGGCACTCACCCTCATGGGGCTGGTCAGGTCGGCGGTGATGGCCCTCGTCCCGCCTGGACACTCTGCCCTCCTCCCTCAGCTGGCGATGCTCATCCACCCCTGTGGGGGAAACAAGGAGAGAAGAACATCAGTACAATCCCGAAGCAAAGTCCCCGTGCTCCAATGTGTGTGCCCACCCACCCACCCAGCCAGACCCACCATCCCACACCCTATAAACACCTCCACAGCCAACCCTAGGCTATCCCTCCCCTATGTGCTGGACACATACAACACTGTTACCCATATGGACAATACAAGTGCATTGACGTATCCCCTACCTGGACGTGGCACCATGCTCCTACTGGCATGCGACCGCAGATAGTCTAGTAGGTCCGCTCCCTCCTCCTGAGGTCCCCATAGCGGTGCCTGCACTGCTCCACTGTCTTCCTCTGTCCAGCGGCCTCCTCCAGGGCAGTGGCCACCTCCTGCCACACCTGGGTCCTGGCCCTGTCCAGTGGTGCCCCCCCAAACAGAGGCCCATGGTGTGGCTCGACAACAGCCACAAGATTGGCTAAGTCTATGGCAGTCCACTGTGGGGCTCTTCTGCGTGCCATCACAATGGCTATAGTAGGCAATATGGCACTCTGCAGCATGGTACCCCAAGTGCAAATGCTGCGCAGTACAGCGCTGCCATTCCCTATTGCGCTGTTACCGAACAGCACGATTGAGGTGCACCCATGCCTGACCCATGGCACCAAGGGGCCAAAGGTCGGGCACAGCATCAAGGGTCTCTGGCTCAAGGCCACACACAGTGCCATTGGATGACTATGCATATAGCGCGATTGGTTGCCTGTGTGCCAGCGCCACAGCGGACTATCGAGCATTTGTGCCATTACGCCTATGAAGGTCCATTGTCACAGCGCCATGTAGTGACCTTCGCTATAGCACCACTGGCACAATGGTGGCTGTGCCCTGCATTGACCATCGTGCACAGCACATCAGCAGTGTGGCAGACACCAGCGTCAGCAGCCTGGGCATGTGCAGTGAGGTGTACTATGCATGCCACAGAACTGCTCCATTGGCTCAGCACATTCAACATAATTGCGCAAAGTGCAAAAGCGCGATATTCAGCGGTCATATGCTAATCATCCGATCAGCCATTCAATGGCACAGCACCAAGATTTGCATCTAATTAAAGTTGCTCCTCACCTAATTTGCATGCATTGCGCTATAAAAGCGTGACAGAGTGCTGCAGTGGCCATAGTCGGTTACTGCAATTTATTGGTGAGTTGCATGCTGTGTGGGAGTGTGGACTGTGGATTCAGGGACATGCTTTGGACTGCACAGTCACAGGTAACCACTGCCATCCTTACAGGCTGAATAATGACCAAGCAAGTTCTGGGTGGAGGAGGCAATGGTGGTGGGCGGAGGAGAGCCCAATTTCATGACGGCGAGACCGAGGGCACCCGGTGAGGCCTACCTGGATCAGGAGCCACTGCTCAGTGGACGTCGGGGTACCCCTCCGGCCTGTGCTGCTGCATGGGAGGAGGTGACACGTGCCATGAACCTGCATGGCAGCCACCAGCACTCCGTGCAGGAGTGTAAGAAGAAGATGGGTACTGACAGGAGGAGGGTGAAGGAGAAGGTGGCTGCCATCAGGGCGGCACGTGCTGCAACAGGTGGGGGACAGCCAGAGGTGGTGCAGCTCACACCAGCAGAGGACAGGCTTTCTGCAAGCATGCGCGGCAGTGCCATAGAGGGAGTTCTGGGCGGTGGCTTCCAGATGGGTGGTGGCCCATCTCTGCATGGTAAGCCATGATCTGCCTTGGGGGGGGGCTGGGTAGGTAACACGCAGTAACGTGACTTTGCTTTCCCTTACAGATCCTGAGCATCTGCATGGGTAAACATTGCTGGGCCTGTCCACTGAGGACAGTCAGCCACAGTCAGAGTTTGGAACATCCACCTCCACAGGTTTCTGTGGATCAGCATGACAGTGGGGCCACCTGGCTGTCCACACTGATGTTGTTGAGACAGGTGTGGGGGAAGCCTTTCCTGTGTCTCAGCATTCTGGCGTCCAAGGTTGCCAGCACGCTGTGGCTATGGCAGGAGCAGAGACCTGCACCAGTGATGAAGACACGACCGTCATGTGCAGTGACACGTGTGTGCCACGGAATGGACACACAGCAGGTGAGCTTGCACCCATGGCTGTGGCTGGTGCCGCCTTGTGGGCCAGTGAGTCAGCACAGTCTCAGACTGTGCCTGTCAGCACCAGTGGGGCAGCACCGGTGGCTGGTCAGGACAGTGGGACTGTTGCGGCCACTGCGGCAGCACTACTGAGCCCTTGGGTGCAGCAGCCGGAGGGGCGGCAGCAGCAGTCGCCCACGGGGACTGGGGGTTCAGGGTTCAGCTGCGGCATCTGTGCACCACCTGTGGACTTGCCCATACCTGGTCCTGGTGTGCAGCACCCACCCTCAAGGGGTGCTGAACATCATGCCCGTGCACACCCTGAGGGACAGGATGCTGAAGAGGCAGATGACCTCTTGGACGAGCACGCCCACCTACTGCGGGCATCAGTCCAGCAGCAGATGTGGCTTGCAACATTCATGGAGGCACTGTGTGTGGCTCTGGAGCAGGCAGAGGAGCATCGCAGCAGGGACACCGATAGGATCCTGTTACAGATGGACCGTTTGTGGGAGGATGTGACCGCTGCCATTGACAGGCATGCACAGGCGTTCATTGCTGTCATGGCCACAATGGGCACACAGTCAGGTACCCATGCGTCACTCACACCATGCAGTGCGCTATCCACTCCCTGTTCCCGGTGTCGTGCGACTCCCACCCTATCAATGCCGGGTTCAGCTGTGGGCATCCCAAGCACTCCTGGTGCAGGCATGTTCAGTGTGCTGCAGACCCCTGTGTGGGCACAGTCGCGTTCGTGCAGTGGAACCCCTGGGGGACCATCGGTGCCACCCCATGAGGCCTATGGTCACCCTGCCAGTGCTGGTGGGTCTCGGTGGGGCTGCCCATGCATCTGAGGTGGCTGTGGCACTGTGCCGCGAGACTGACCTCTCTCCCAGTGCGGGCACTGTCTAGTGCTGCCCTGTGTGCATTGTGTGTTTCGGTGGGCAGTACACAGGTGGGTGCCCGGCCCTGCACATGGACACACGGTCCATCTGCACACCCTCCCAGCTGCTGTCTGCAGGTACATGTGCATGATGATGCCTGTATTGCGCTGTACACCAAAGTGCGATGGTGCCCCACATCTGACACACGCGCATGGACAGACAGTGGACATGGTGGCCTGTGGACATGTGTGTTGCTAGGGTTGGCATTCTGGGTCAGTGTTCATCCTGCCCTCTGTGCATGTTTGGTGCATTGTGTGTGTGCGTGTGTGTGTGTGTGTCTGTCCATGTGGCGTGTTGATGTTCACCCATCCCTGGTGGTGTGTCTGTGCTTCTGTGCCCTGCCACATCCCTTGCCAGCATGCACCCCTGGTGTGTTTCCATGCGTGTCTGTGTGGGTTGTGCCTTAGCCACTGGTGGTTGCGCATGGCACCATGACTTACCTGGGTTGGCTGAAGTGCTCATCTGTGATGGTGTCCCGGTGCAGCTGTGTCAGCTGGATCAGTCGGGGGTCTCATCGGCCAAGGGCGGGCTGCCCATCACCATCATCACCGGCATCCCTATCATCCCCATTGCTGTCCCCCTTTTCAACCTGTATGGCTATCCCACATTCTTTGGCCATGTTGTGCAGGATGCAACAGGCCAGGAATATCCCACAGGCCTTTGAGGGCTGTACTGTAGGGCACTGTCAAAGGTGTCCAGGCAACAGAAACATGCCTTCAGCATCCCAAACACCCGATCAATGACATTTCATGTGGTGGCGTGTGCCTCATTGTAGCGTTGCTGTGATAGGGTCGTGGGCCGCTGGTAGGGTGTGAGCAGCCAGGGATGGAGTGGGTATCCACTGTCACCTGTGTGCAGAGGGTGGGGGTTAGTTTCATGTTCAGCTTCGGCCTGCCTCAAGCCCTGTAGGCCACACCCATGGCACCTCTGGCCATGCCCCCCAGGCCCACGATATGTCCATTTGGTTTGCATACTCACCCATTATGTGTCCTGTGGGGATGTCCCCACTCTCAAATCAGTGGCACAGTGCCGACTGGTGCCAGTTGTATGAATTGTGTGCTCCCCCAGGGTGCTTGGCACAGACATTGATGATGCACTCACTGGCATCGCACACCACCTGGCAGTTGATGCTGGAATAGCCCTTGCTGTTCATGTATGCGGCTCCCTCCTCACCAGGTGGTGTGTATTTGGCCACATGGGTGCAGTCTATTGCCCCTAGCATGCCAGGCATACGTGCTACCCTGTAGAACTCCTGAATGTTTACTGTGCGCTCTGCCACAGTGCTGGGGAAATGGGTGTACTCCTCAGAATGTGGCAGCAGTGCGCTGAGGAATTGGGTGAGGTTGCATGATGTGGCCGACTGGGTTATGCCTGATGTGTCCCCAGTTGGTCTCTGGAAGGTACACATGGCGAGCAAGCACATGCAGGCTGTTACCTTTGTCTCCACTGACAGGGCATGACTCCGTCATGTGGGTGCCTGCATCACATCACTGCACAGCTCACAGAGTCACCTCAGTATTGCCCTGTTCAGGTGGTACTGGCCCACAATCTTGGTATCTGTATACAGCTCAAAGCTGATGCAGGCTTGGTACTGCCTGTTGGGGGCATACCGCTGACGGGCCCTTCCACGCCCACATCCCCCTTCCACCTGCCTTCTCACCCCCCTCATTATGGCCTCCATGTGGAAGGTGGCACTGGCCATGTCCCTGGCTTGCATTCCCCCCCCAGCAGCTGTTGCTTTCCCCCGCTGTCCTGACTGCTACCTCCCTTGCACTGGGTACACCTGTCTGTGCTGGCCTCTGGAATGTGTGGCTCCACACACCTTCCCTGTGCTTCTCTTCTGCTGTTAGTTTTCCCTGGCCTGCCCTCTTTCTGACACTTCCCCTATCCCTGCCTCTCCCTCTGCCTCATGTGGCTTCCCTGTAGCGTTCTTGCACCTCTTTCTTGCTCCTTTTTATTTTGGCTCATTTCTGCTATGGCACATCTTCCGCTTGCTCCACTGTTGCGCACTGTGCAAGTCTTTGAACATCACACTGCGCTCTTCATGCATGGTTCCTCCCCCTTCAGTTGCGCATGCCTTCATTATCATTGCGCTGTTGCTCAGCATGTTTTGCAGTAACCGCCCGCTGAATATCGCAGAATGGCCAATTTCGGACTTGCACGAGCGCAACCCTATTGCACTTGGCTCAACTCTTTTGAATATGCAGGCCACTGTGTCATTTTATAGGCCACAACAGGTGGTATAAATATGATAAAACAGTAGAACTTTGAACACATTATGCAATTTAATGAAAGATTTACCTCTTGGAACTTATCAAATCTTGTATGCATAAGCTTTATTAATCAGGTATGTCAACAAGATAAAAGGCTTTTGCTGATACGGCTTTTGGTAACAAACGAGGAACAGGCAACAAAATCCAGGCATTTGCCAACACCAACTTAAAAACTATTATTTAGCCAAGGATTCAAATGTAACAATAGCTTATTTGTTATTTGCATGAAATGGTGATCACAGTGAGGCATTGCAGGCAATCCTCCTTCCAATGTTTTGCAAACTATGTCCCCATATTCAAAAGCACACTGGGAAAGGGCGCAAGTACTTGTTTCGTGTTCCTGAGATGCGCCGTCCCAAAATATTGCATTATTCAGAAGATGTGCGATAAGAAGCGCTGGCGCATCCCAGTCTGAATATACCAAAGATGCATCATAGCACAGCCTGAAATGCTCCAGCGCATCTGGAAATGTGCAGGAGCATCTGGGCAGGACTGACTATCACAAAAGGAGCAACCCAGCCTGGGACAGTGGAGTAACAGGGAAGGATGACAAATGGGAAATGGTTGAGTCAGAACAGCCGAAACAGACAGGAAGGTATCCCAAGGCAAAAATGGTGGGGAAAGGCACTGCCAAAGTGTAAAGGGACACAGACACAGCCACCATGGGCACAGTACAAATCACCACACATGCACCACTAACACAGGGCACAAAGAGGTACAATGGGCATGGCACATAGAAGGGTAGGGACAGAGCACCCCAGCACCAGAGGCCCAATGGACAGCATGGCCCAGCCATGCACCTTGGCAACAATGCAGAGGAACCAAGCAGGGTGGACATGGTAGCTACATTATGGGTACAGTGGTCCACAGGCACAATGGCACACAGGCTGGTGGCTGTAGGCCACACTGGTGGCACATGCCCACAGGTACACAGGACTGCAAGCAGTGCAGCACAGTGGCAGGGGGACTAGGACAACAGTAGAGGGGTGCACAGCTCCAGAACAGGGGCCATGTGCAAGAGACAACATGAGCAGCACTTTTGGACACCCCAGAGGTTGCCCAGGGGACAGCATGACAAACACTGTGGGGGTAAAACAAGGTAGACAGGGTAACGGTTGTGCAGTGGTACAGACACAAATGGGCAGTGGTAAGCAAGTGGCAGTGGAACAACCATGCAACACAACAGGTGAATGCAAAAAAAGGCAGGTGAAGACCACAGACAGGCTGTCAGATGCAGTGATATTTAATAACAGTAAACCATGCAAGCAAGCAAACCTGAACGAGACCAACAATATGCAATAAAAAAACTATAAACAGTAGAAAGGGGTGTGGGTAGGGTGGAAGGGGGAGCAGGGGATGCAGGTATGGAACTATATACAGTGAAGAATGTGGATGTGGGGATGGTTCATATGGGGCTATTTACACGAACTGTCAAAAGACCTACAGGCCTAGTGCTCCTGGTGATGAGCAGCCTGGCTCTGTCTTCACTGGCCACCCCTCCTCAATTCAGCCAGGATTCCCCTGGCCACACTCAGCAGGGTCCCCTGTCTCCAATAGATGAGCAACAGAATATCCTTGGTGTAGATGAGCCGGCCACCCACCATCATCCTTCCCCTCTTCCTCCATTCAGCAACAGCATCAGCATGATGACCTATGGTGGGGAAACAGAGAACACATGCTCAGTGTCACAGCACACACAGGCACAACCCCCCCCCAGGGCTGGACGTACATGCCTGATGCTGGCTGGCCCCATGCAGCGGGCCAACAACCCAAAATGCATAGCACCCATCGGCAACATGCCGGGCAACATAGCCAGCAGTGCAAGGGAAGTGGCACAAGGAACAGGCAGAGGATGTCACCAAGGGACAAGTGACCACATCCCCCACAGGATGGGAATCTGACACTCATGTGCACCAATCATGCAGGTGTTGTGACAACCCCATGTGAGCACCGATGGGTGCCCAAAGCCCAGACAGGACAAGGTAAATAAGCACAGGTGCCTTGGGCACAACGGGACTACCACATGGTGCTGACACAACAATTCAAGCATGCGTGACCACCACTACAATGACATGCAGAAGAAGCAGACCATGGCCCACTGTGGGCAATGCAACCCCCCATACCCCAAGAACACACAGGGGCTGAACATGCAGTGAACTTATCTGCCATATGGTGTGGCCCACATGCTGGTGTGCCCCCTCTAGAGCCTGTAGTACACCGTTCAGTGCCCCGGCTAGATGCACACTGCCTGGCCAGCTGCTGCTCCATCTCCCCTACAGTAACATGACTGAGCATGGTGCAGCTTGACGTGTGCCCTGTTGAGGGGGCAACACACAATGTGGAGTCACAGTGCCATGGCAACAGCACCGTGAACCACCAGTCCACAGGGCAACACATGGCAAGCATGACAGCAATAACACAGCCCTGCAACCAGGGCCATGGCAACCAAATGAACAGGGACACAGGCACCTGCCACACATACACAAATCCCCAAGAGCAGGTAGGAAAAACATGCATGCAGCACATATGTGCCTGGGCATGGCATCGCCCCCATGTGGGCCTGGTCACAGAGCCTCAGGAGCCATTCAGGATCATGTCACCTTAGGTCCCTGAACCTATGTCGACACTGCACCCCATTTCAGGGGATGCCAGTGTGATGCACGAGTTGGGCTGCTACCTGGGCCCACACCCGGGTCCGGGCCTCCTGGAGCTCCTCCCCATCAAACAATTGCCCCTCCAAGGGGGAACCAGTGCTACCAGGTTGGCCACCTCCACCTCAGACCAGTTTAGGGCCCTGGGCCCCCCCTTAGTCGCATGTACCATCCTTAGCTCAGACAGACCAGCAGTATGGGCTACAGTACACTGAGCAGTCAGGGCAATGTGTGGCTAGGCTGCGCCTGTTGTGCGACAGGCCTGCCATGCAGTCCGCCACATGACTCACACATGCGTCACAGGGATGTGCCATTGACACCTATAGTGCAACACTGCACAAATGCAGTAGTGAATGGCCTGGTGAGAGAATAGGGTCATGGCCCACTGACACATGCAAGCGCATCTGTATGCAAGCACCATCTTGTTGAGAATAGACAATGCCACACTTGTAGATAACCACATGGCACATGTCTGCTGACATGCGGCATATGGGGGCAATGGTGGATCACAGCACATTACTGGGAGATGCATGATACATGGCCACCACCATCAGAAATGCTCCACCATGCATGTCCAGTATGGTACACCATATCGCACATGCATGGTAAATGCACTATGTGGAGATGATCGGCGCAATTCGGATGCACCACTCAAAATGAGATGAGCCTGGATCAAATCTGCAATATTCAACCAAGTTATGCTAATAATCTCATTATCCAATCCAGGCCCCACACAACTGATTAGCATCTCATTACATGCTGCTCCACACCTCTTTTCCATGAAATGAGCCATAAATGCACCACCTCACACCACAGGTGACCAACAAGAACTGCAGCCATGAAGATAGGCTTGTTTGCATTCCCCATGCTACAGCCTCTTTTGCTCTGCATTCAGTGGGACTTGGCTCACCTCCAGATATGCTGGATATTTGCTCATGAATGCTCCATTCCTGTCCTCAGGGAACAGGATGTCTGATGGGGAGAAGGAAACACAGAAGAGGTGGAGGCCAAACTTCACCAAGGATGAGGAGAGTGCCCTGGTGGAGGCTTACTTCCTTAGGGAGGCACTGCTCATGGGCAAGACAGACACCCAGCAGGAGAGGACAAAGGGCTGGGACAAGGTGGCTGTCCATGTAAATGCCCATGAGAAGTACAACCGTAATCCCCAGGATTGCGTGAATTGGATGGCCAGTGACAAAATAAGGGCCAAGGAGAAACTGGCCACCATACAGGCCTTCCTGCGGCAGACTGGTGGAGACCCCTTCACTGCACCAACCCTCATACCTAGGGAGGAGATGCTAGTGGCCAGCATCAGTAGGACAGCTGTAGAGGGTATTCCTGTGGGTGGGTTCCAGACTGGGGGCAGCCCAACACAGCACAGTGAGTATGCATGTGTCACCCTCTGTGGGGAGGGGCAGTGTGTGCCAGCTGCAGGTGTGCCTGGTATGCCACACAGGGCCTAGCTCCGTGTTCAGAGGGCGCTGTACACAGAAACATAGAAACAGAGACTTTGATGGCAGATAAGGACCACTTGGCCTGCCTTGTCTGCCCAGTTCCCTACCTATTGGATAAGCTTCCGATTCTAGTTAACCAACAGCCTACTTCCTCCTGCCACCCACTATAATTGCCTTATAACTGTCACATGCATTCTTGCTGTTGACAGTGCACAGCCATATCGTGGGCCCACATGCTGCCCTTTGTGCCACTGTGCATGGCAGGTGGCATGCCGCAGATCCCAGAGTGGGGTGGCCAACAACACAGGCTGCAGGTAGCTATGCATGCCCACAGGGGCCTCCATGTCAGGTGTGGTGCCACTCAGCTGTCCTCACTGAGCCCATGCACCATCCAGCTACAGTGGGCAGGTGGTCCACAGTGGGACAGCAGTGTCTGTGGCATGGCAGAGGGGAGGGCATTGGCCAGACCACAGCCGGGCCATTGTGGTCCTCTGCCATACACTGTCATTAATGCACACCCTAGCACACATGCAGGACTCACAGCGCCAGTGTATTTGCACTGCACAGGCCACAGTGGTGGTCCCAGGCCAGTGTGGTGGCACGGGCACACCTGTGGAACACATGCACACCTCCCCACATCATTCTGTCAACCTTGGATATGGCCATGTATCACTTACCATGCTATCCATTCTGCCTTTCAGCTCTGTCACACCTCAGGGCTGATTCACCATCCGGGGCTCATCCAGTGGCACCGGTAGAGGTCGAGGACAGGCCTTCTACATCCTTTGCAGCCATGGCCATTGCTGAAGATTGTGGAACAACATGCATGCTTTTTAACCTACTGCGGCTGGCTGACGATGACCCCTTTTCTCTTCTTTTGATCCAGGAGGACCTCAGTGTGCTTGCATCAGCCACAGAGGAGGATGATGATGATGATGATGCCACCCAGCCAGTGGGACATACAGGTGGCACCAACCCAACAACTGTCCCAGTACTTAGATTGGCAGTAAAAGGCAGCATGGGTGGTCCTGCATCACACACATGCCTCCCCAGTGTGCATCTCCACCACCAGCCACTGCAGCAGCTGGGAGTAGTAAGGGGCAGGACACTTCTGTGGAGCCTGGGACTGTCATCACTGACCAGCAGGGTTCTGCAGTGCTGCAATGGCCAAGAGGGGCCCATGTCCAGCCTGCTACAGAGCTCACCGTGCATACCCGCCCACAGTCCCTGCCTCAACAGTGGCCCACTGTGCTACATTCATGGACAAGGGATGTGGCACAGCAGGCTGGGATCCCCCTGCCCTTCAGCCCCCAACCCCCAACATGTCTCCCACTGACAGGTTGGACAAGTACACCCAGCTCTTGCAGGCAACCATGGAGAGCCAGGAGGTACTCAGGAGGGAGATCCATGGACTGCAGGCACAGGTGGGACACATGGGTGAACATGCAGCCATGAGGCACACGCAATTGCCTGGTGAGTTACATCAACAGCGGGTGGCAATGACTGCTTTGCTTGACAGGCTAGCAGAGGCCATTGAGGTGGGCTTTGCTGCCCTGGTTCCTCATGGTCACTAGAATTCCCACTGAACTCCGTGCAGTAGTAGCGCCACTCCCAGGGCATGGCGTCAGGTGAGCCCATTGCTGCTGATGCTGTTCCCGGCCAACTACATCCCCAATGCCCCTGGACCCCATCTGGACTTCGGGATTGAAACACCCATGAGCACCCAGTCACTGTCATGTGGATCAACCCCTGCCAGGGTGGATGCTTCACCCTCTGGGGCTGGTGATGCACCTGAGGCATCCTCCCAGCCATGGTGTGACCAACCACATAACCGCAGCGGCTGTACTGACTCGCAGTGAGTCCAGCTGGGTGCAATTCACATGGCACCCTTACCCTGCCACCATTTCAGCCCATGCATCAGGCTGGCAGTGGCCAGGGTTGCGTGCTGTGGCACATGCATGCCTGGGTGTCACGCCTGTCCATGCTGTCTGTGTGTTGTACTGGGCATGTGTGGGGGCAGTGGTGTTGTGCTGTGTGATGGGTATGATGAATGCAGCTCTGTGCCTGCCATGCATGTGTGCCGGCAGATTCCCTCTGATCCATGCCAGTCCCTGCACTGAAGCTGTGTCCCCCTGTCCTTGTTGGCATTGCAGTGACTGCCTGTGCATGATTGTGTGCGCTCTGCAGCTGCTGTGCAGTGTTGTCCTGGCTGCTTGTGTGCATATCTTACCCCCCGGCCCTGTGTCAGTGTGTGTGTGTGTGTGTGAGTGTGTGTGTGACTGGCTGCCCAGTTTGTGCCTCCTGTGTTACTCACCTCTGGTTGCCAAAGAGCTCCTCCACAATGGTGTCCCTATGCCATCATGCCCTTGCAGCCAGTAGTGAGTCCCTCCTCTCCAGGGTTGGCTGCCCACCCCCGTCCTGAGGTTCATCCTCTTCTGTACTGTCACCCTCCTGTGCCTGGACATGTATTCCTCTGTCCATGGACATGTTGTGTAGCATGCAGCAGGCCAGGAATATGCCATGGGCCTTTTCTGGGCCATATTTTAGGGCACTACCGGACCTGTCCAGGCATCTGAACCACATTTTCAGCATGCCAAACACATGCTTGATGATGTTGCGTGTTGCAGTGTGTGCCTCATTGTAGTACTCCTTGGCCTCAATCAATCAATCAATCAATCAAAATCTTTATTTATTCAGGCGAACATCATTGAGCATAGCTCATTTACAAGATGGACCTGAGTGGTCATAACAATAAAAGGTTACAAATTGTACACAAAAACATGATACTGAATAAGCACAAATACAATCATTTATGAATGAGACAGATATACAAATATTTACATATATACAAGGCAAGATGACAATAAACCTAAAACCTATTAAAGGAGAGAAACAAACAGTTTAGTAGGGATAAGGCTTGGATAAGTGGGACTTGGGTGGGCATATATGTATGAAGTTTGATGGAGAACGAGCTAGAGGAACGATAGAAGAATAGGGGGGAGCTTTAAAAAAGGGGGGTGGAGGAGAGAGGGGGTGTGGGAGGAGTGGGGGTGTGGGAGGACTAAGCCTTGTGGAAGCAGTTGCATGAATCTGGGAATAGGCTGGTGTACAGCTTTTTGAAGGATGTTAAAGGAATCAGGGTATCCAGTTTCAATGTCTTTTGAAGAGAATTCCAGATAAGTGCCAGGGAATAGCTGATTGCAGCTCTTCCATACCGGGTGCAGGTGATAGGAATCTTCAGCATGATCAGTTTATTGATCCTCAGGGTGTAAGGCCTGGATGTGATCCGGTTGAAGCAGTCTGAGATGTAGGAAGGGAGTTTGTTTGTCAGAGCTTTGTAGATCCAGATAGCAGCATTTTTATTTCTTCTTTGTTGCAGGGATGTCCAACTGACTGCATTGTAGAGAGAGCAATGATGGGTGCTGGAGGGAAGGTCTGTAATGAATCTAATAGCTCTATGATATAAGGTGTCTAATTTGTTTAAATGGGAGAGAGAGCAATGACCATAGAGGAAGTCAGCATAATCAATGAGGGACAGGAATGATGCTAGGATTAATCTTTGTTTGGAATCTCTGGTCAGGTAGTGTTTGATCCTACAGAATAGACCAAGTCTTTGTCTTAGCTTTTTCAGGAGCTCTTCAATGTGGGTAGTATAGTCAAGTTTATTGTCTATCCATACTCCAAGATATTTGAATTTGTCTACATATTCCAGATTTTCACCAAGGATGGTAGAGAGTTGTGGGAGGGTGAATGATGGGACAGTGGAAGAGCAGTTCTTGGTGGCAAAGAACATAGCTTTGGTTTTCTTGGCATTTAGTAGTAATTTCTTTTCTAATAGGTTGTGCTGAAGGAGGGAGAATTCAGACTGTAGAAGCTCACAGGCTTTTGATGGTGAGGGATTGCTGACATATAGTACAGTGTCATCTGCAAAAAAGGTGAATATTAGATTGTGAGAGATTGGAGTCAATATTGTTGATGTAAATGGCAAAAAGGATGGGCCATCAATACTGGGCCATCGTATGTGGGTGGGCAGCCATGGCTGGAAGGGGTATGCATTGTCACCTGGGGGAACAGAGACATGTGTCATTTTCACTTAGGTGTGTGCATAGCCTGGCACATCCACCCCCCCTCGCCCATTTATGCTGCCACTGCCTGTCCACCTGGGTGCTGGTCCCCCTCCCCACCTATGCTCCCCCTTTTCCACCATTGCAAGCCCCCCACACTGTTGTTCTGCTTGCAGGCAGGACAGTCACAAGCCAGGCCAACCTTTCCCCAGTCCTGTGACCCCTGCTTGTGTGGGCACTGTGCCACTGCCTGTCCAGCCATTGTGCTTGACCATATCCTGGACAATGTTACTGGCTGGAGGCATCAGTTGCTTCTCAGACTGCCACACTGCCTGCTGTGCAGCACCCCTGCCCTGCTATCTTTGTGGCCTTACACACCACTGTCTCAGTATCTGTGGGTCCCAGTCCGGCATGGCCATTGGCCATTGCACTTTCCCTGTCACTACCCCTCCGCCAATGCCACCAGGTGTGTCTTGTGCTGCAGAGTGTGCTGAGTGAGCACTGTGTCCTGCTCAATGCCCAATTCACTCCTAAGTGGCCACTGGGTATGTCCCCACTATTGAACCGGCAGCACAAGGACAACTGGTGCCAGATGTAGGCATCATATGGTACTCCCAAGGTGCATGGTGCAGACATTGGTAATACACCCTGTGGAATTGCACCACCTGGCAGTTGATGTAATGGTAGCCCTTCTGGTTTATGTATGCTATGCTGTCTGGGTCAGTTGGTGCCCTGATAGCCACATGCGTGCAGTCAATGGTCCCAGCACATCTGGCATGAGTGCCACCCTGTGGAATTGCTGCATGGTTTCTGTCCACTCTGCATGTGTGCTAGAGAATGTTATGAACTCTGTAGTGTGTGGCAGCAGAGCGGTGAGGAACTGTATGAGGAGACAGGATGTGGCAGACTGCATGATTTCAGTGGTGTCACCCACTGGTATCTGGAAGGTGCCCTTAGTGAGCAAGTACACTGCTGCTGACACCTTTGTTTCCACCAACATGACATGACTTCTTGTGGTGGGTGCCTGCAGTTCATCATGGCACAGCTCACAGAGCTGTGGCAGTCAGTTGCTCGAATGTGACACGGGCACGGTACCATCTCTGTTGGGCATATTGCCTATGGGCCCTTCAATGGCCACGTTGCTGTTCTGTCCATCTACTCACACCCCTCATTACCTCCACCATGAGGAATGCTTCCCCATCCATTGCTTTGCCTACTGCTCTTCTGCTGGCTACCTATCGGTGGCTTGCACTTAGACCACCTCCTTTTATGCCCAACATCCGGAGGGGGAGCACATCTTTGGAGATGTGCCACACATGTGCTGCTCATTTGGGCTGAATATAGAGATGCATGGCACATTCATGGGAACACCCTTCGAGATGTGCTGCATACATTATAGTTGCTTTGCAGCACACCCGGACTTGTGTGTCCCATCTCTGCTCTTTGAATATCACGATGCAGCGCATTTTTTGAGATGCGGTGGCGCATCTCCTTTGAAAATATCTCCCTACAAGTGCATGGACTAAGGACAGTACCACCCCCCCCCCCTGTACTCAGTCTTGCAATGACCCTCACTTAAAGTCAATTTTTCGAATAGATCAAGGAAATCTATTTCTGACTAAATTAATACATGTACATAATGTGAAGTGTTATAAAATATTATGAACGAAGAATAAAGCAGCAATGCATCATTATTTGTATGATTAAGCTATTCCATGCATGCTGTCAACCACCTATAACACTGAGATATTGTCAGGTGATCAACAATTGTTGCAAATAATTTGAAGATAATATTCAGAGATCCAGTGTGGTTAGTGCATTTGAGATAGGATACTCAAGGTCTGTTCCAGCAGGATAATTGATATATTTGACTGGAAAGAAGAACCAAATGAGAATATAAAAATAAGCACTTACATAAAGCAAAGCATAATTTATTTCTTGTAGCTATATATATCTCATACTTACAAAGTGAAAACAGTAACCACAAACAATTTCTTAAGTTAATGTAAGCTTTGGTTTGGATTCTTTGCATGGTGCTTCTCAGCAGATCATCTCACAGATGACAGGCTTGTCTCATAGCAGTGAGATGCTCGTGTGTCTGTTTCTGCTCAGAGGGCCAAGCTGTAGGGAGTGCAGGAAAGTAAAATAGCTAGGGGCCTAACATAGCTTGCATGACATCCTTAATCCAGTTTTTGGGAAAGAGGAAGCAGTCAATCCTGGAGAAACACTTTTTTGAGAGTAAGGGCGATATGTACAGTATTTGTAATCATGCTCTGGGGAGGTCTGAAAACAATGGAGGGAGCCTGGGCCTTTAGGTGGTGCACGTCTAACTAGAAACTCATAATTGAGCATATTCATATCCCTGTACAATGATGATATTTGTCCCAACCTCTTAGAGATTCTGGGTTTGAGTTAGGAAGAAAGAATTGCCTCATCTAGGGCAAAGACATCACATATGGTGACTTCTTGTTTGTTTTTATTTTGTTTACCTGGTAAGTACACTACTGCTAAAAGCACCTTTTTCAAGCATGACCAGGGAACCATTGTACAAAAGCATGGGTACATGTGAATAAGATACAACATATCCAACATTTACAATATATATATACATATATATATACTGTATATATACATACAAAACAGAACTGACTGATATAAAAACATTATCTAGATGCAATAATCAGTTATAGCATTTACAGACACAAATTTCAAAAACAATCTTTCAATAAAGTAGTAAAATCAGCTGGCAAAGAAGAGGAACTGATTGAAACTGGTATGTTGTCCAATAATAAGGGGTTACGTGATGATAAGTTATGTGATATTTATTTATTTAGTCTGGATTCAGAAAATACCTTTGAGTCAAAGACTCATTTACAAAGGTTCCATGTCACATATCTAGTACATTACAGTAATAGGGTAAATACAATGCAGGAAACAGGACAAGTTTAATACATGGTAAAATTGACTTAGAGGCCCGCAATCAGAACCTAACAAATTTAGGGCAATTGCCAGACCAGATAAGCATATAGGTGCTTATACAGAGATGTTAAAATTGGAGGAAAGGGGATGGGGGTTACTCCCCCCATCCCTTTTCCTCCAATTTTAACATCTCTGTATATGCCAGCCAGAAGCCATTGTTATGGTAGAGGGAGGAGTGAGTGACAGGTTTAATGGCAGTCACAGTTGTTAAAGGACTGGCAGTGCCCCCTAAGATGGGTTTTGAAGAGGCCGATTCTATTTTCATTTGTGAGGGAGCTAGGTAAGCCATTCATCCATGAGGGGGCCTTGGAACTGAAGGATCTTTGGTATTGAGAAGTTTGACAGTGAGAAACTGTGAGGAGTTTCTTGCTAGAGCTACAGGTTACATTTTGGGTGGTAGTCGGATAGATTAAAGAGGTAAGACCGGGGGGGGGGAGACCAAGGGTGATTTGGAACTTGATCCTATTGTCTAAATTAGGCCAGTTAGTGGAGTTACATAGTGAGCAGGTATGGGTGAGATGGTTGCAGTTCAGTACAAGGTGACAGGTTTAGTTGAGGGACAGACAGAGCCTACTAAGGGCCAAAGTGGTGGCAGCACTATAAATGAGTATGCCATAGTTGAGAAGGGAAAGGATTGAGGACAAGACAGCAAGCCAGAGGGTGAATGGAGTAAGGCAGTGTTTAAACTGATAGAGCAAGCTGAGGTGGACATTAAGGGCACTGGACAGGTGATGTATGTGCCGGTGGAAATTGACAGCTGGGTCAAGGGTGATGCCCAGGTATTTAAAGGAGTCCACTTGCTCGAGAGGGATTCGATCCACAGTTAGAACCTGGGGGCAGAGTTCCTTCCTGGAGTTCTGAGGGTGTGAGAAGATCATGAACTTGGTCTTCTTGTAGTTCAATATATGGCATTGTGCAGAGAACTGCTGTTCAGCTACGCTAAAGGAGGACTGGAGGGTTTGGTGGAGTTGAGAAGGATTGGGGCTGGATGTATAAAGTACAGCATCATCCGCGTATAAGTACAGAATTATCCACATGTAGTAGTAGGTTGCCAGAGCAGGATGCGGGCAAGGAGTTAAGGAAATGACTGAAGAGGCGGGGACCGAGGATGAACCCCTGAGGGACCCCTGAGTGAACTGGGAGTCTATTGGATAGGGCAGTGCCAATTTTGATGTGTTGGGACCGGTCCGATAAGTAGTCTGTGAACCAGGGTAGGGCATCCTGGGAGAAGCCAATGTTGTAGAGAGTGACTAGTAAGAAGGAGTGATTGAAGGTGTTAAATGCCTTTGTAAGGTCAACAAAGACAGTGGCAGTGATGTGGCCTCTGTCTAATGCAGAGTGGATGTGTGAGGTGAATTCCAGCAGGGTTGTACTAGTACTGTGCCCTTCGCGGAAGCCATGCTGCTGTTTACAGAGTAGATCATATTTGCTAAGGTGGTCGGTGAGCTGATCATAGACAATGCACTCGAGTGCTTTAGATGAGGGGTGGAGGAAAGAGATGTGCCAGTAGTTATTGGTGGCAGTACAGTCACCGCTTTTAATATTGGGATAATGGAAGCAGAATTCCAGCGGTTGGGGAATTTACCTTGGCAGAGAGAGCGGTTGAGAATATGGGTGAGGGGGTAGAGTACATCATGGAGGGTGAGCCGGAAAATCCTCAGATCCAAGGAGTCATGACTGTAATGGGAGTGGCTTAGAGTGTTTTTAAGATAAGGCTCGGTGGACTTGGGGGTGATGTACCATAGGTGAAAGGGAGGGGCAATCTGGGTAGGGGGAACTGGGCAGGGGGTGGGTCAAAGAAGTTAGGAGGGAGGACATGGCTGAGGTTTGTGAAAGCACAATTGAAAGCAGAGGCTATACGAGAGGGGTTGGAGGTCAGGTGCCTGTCAACAACTATCTGGTTGGGGGGTGGATTAGAGTCTTTGCCACTGATTTCCTTGATATTATTCCAGAATTTGTGCCCTGAGCCCCAGGCAGTGGTAAGGGCAGATTTAAAGTGCTCAGATTTGGCTTTGCATAATGCCCACGTGCATTTATTATGGGCCTCTCCATACCGCTGCCTATCTGCTGGAAGGCCAGTCTCATTGGAGAGGTGCCTTAGTGAGTCACGAGTCTGCATCAGGGCCAGGAGGTGGTCAGTGATCCAAGGGACAGGGTTGCATTTGACCATCCTTTTAGTAAGTGGGGCAAACTTGTCACAGATTGTGTTGAAGGTGTGAATGAAAAGGTCAATGGCTAGGTAGGGTTGAGGGTATTAGCTAAGAAGGACCAATCCAGCGATCTGAGATGAGATTTTAGGAGAGTAAATTTGCCCTAGTCAAGCTTGTGTGGGAAGATTATCTTGGGAGGGGTCTCGGGCACTTTGCAGGACCACATGCAGAGAACTGGAGAGTGGTCACTAAGCACATTTGAGAGCACAGTGGTGCTAGTGATTTTGTGAGGATGGTTGGTGAAGACCAGGTTCAGTAGGAAGGAGAATCAGGTATGAGGATCCCGACGAGTGGGAGAGGGGACTACTTGAGTGAAGTCTTGGGCTGTAGCTGCATCTATGAGCAGGGTGGCAGTCTTAGCCAGCCAGTTGATGTTGAAGTCACCAAGAATAATTTTTTTGCTTTATTGCGGGAGGGTGGAGAGATAGGACAGGACCGAGTGGAAGGCTACTTTCTGGTCTCTGGGGGGAATGTTAGCTGCCTTGATAAGAAGGGGGTTTGAGAGTGACCCTGGGTGAGTTTGACTATAAGGGCCTGTGGTCCAGGTTCCAGCTGGGAGGGGAGGAGTAGCTGACAATGCAATGAGTCCTTAACGTAGATGGCGCAACCTCCCCATTTACCCTGCCGATCAGCTCGGAAGACGTTGAACCAGGGCATGGCTACCGTCGAGTCAGGAGTCAGGGGGGAGAGTCAGGTTTCATTCAAGGCAATGACATCGGGCTGATGCTGGAGGACCCATCCCTGATATGAGCCCCACTTTTTTAGTAGGCTACTGACATTGAGGCTGGCAATGCAAAGCCTGCTGATGGGGGTGTGGTTTGGCATTGAGGTTGCAAGAGGGCCAGACTTTGGGTGGATATTACCAGATATAAGGAGGAGGAGGAGGAGGAGGGACCTGAGGATGGAATTCCAGGCCAATTTTTTGAGACAATGAGCTATGCGTACAGAGGACCCAGGTGTGTTGGAAAGGGAGGGATAGTGTGTAGGGGGCAGACAGGAGGAGAGGGTGTGAAGAGAGGGGGGGTGGATACAAGGGTTTCATGGGGTGCAGCTCCCAGTGGGATAAAGACATACTGAGAGTGGTCCGTCTGTGGCAGTAGTCATAGTAGCAGGTAGTAGTGGAGGGCAGAGGGATGGTCCCATTAGCTGAGAGGGAGGGTGCCGCAGTGTAAATGAAGTCCTTCCAAAGGACCTTCACTGGAGTCTCTGGATACCAGGTGGGATGTAAGGAGGGGGGAGGCTGCCAGCCTGCCCGAGGGTCAGCACAAGTGGCAAGTCAGCTCAGGGGTTATCACAAGTGGCTCCGCATAGCTTTGCCATGAGTGTAAACCTGAGCTGACTTGCCACAAGTGCTGATATATCAGCTATCACATAACTTACCATCACGTATTCATTTTATAAAATAGGGGTTTGCCTCCTTTAATGTTTACTATTCATTTGCATTTTTATTTTATTTAATTTAAATTAATTGGGATGCGCAGGAGAGGTCCATTGAAATGTATTGCTGCACGTTAGATTCCTACGTGTTGATGTGTACACAGTAGAGATATTAGAAGTTGTTTAGAGAGAGTGGTGATAACCTGTGCCATTTTCCACTGTGTACACGTCATTGCTTCATTGTTGCTCTCTAGTGCTGATCTGGGGTTTTATCACATTGCTTATCAGCAAACCCCTATTATATAAAAGTGTCCTGTATAATAAAACAATCTGATGTCCCTGTTTCAAATGCCTGTATAATGCTTGAAATAAACATTCCTTTGACATACCATGGCCACCCCTCTGCACTTTGAGTTATATGTGCTATGGAATTCTTCTGAGACCCATCCTCTTTCAGGTTTATCAAATTCTGCTTGTCGAGATGGGTATCCTGCAAGAAAGTAACATCTACCTTCATTGTTTTGAGCCGATTTAAGATTGTTTCCTTTTTTTTTTGAGGGGGGTATTAATTATCCATTTGAAGTTCCAGAATAATAATTTGCAACCAAAGTTAGACAAAAGGAAACTAAAGCAAAAAAACAAAGTGTTCCATATAGTGTAATGAGAGTTATGTTAAATGTTATATGAGAAAGTTTACGAACCATAATAGGTGGCATAAATACTGTATGACAGAACAGCAGAACTTTGACCAGAGTACACAATTTAATGAACAGTTTACCTACCTGAGCTTATCAAAGCTTGTATGCATAAGCTTTATTAACCAGATAAGTCAACAAAATAAAAGGCTGTTCAGTTAAAGCTCTCACAGTGAGTAGCTCTTGGTAAGACACAAGGAACAGGCAACAAAATTCAGGCACTTGTCAACCCCCTGCCCACCCCTCAAAAAAAAAAAACATAATTTAGCCAAGGAATCAAATGTAACAATAGTTTGTTAGCTACATGAAACAATAATTACAGTGAGACACCACTGACAGTACTTCCAGCGTTTTGCACACTATTAGTGTATCATGGTGTAGACAGGCATACTCACTGTACACATTTGTGTACAGTTTTGAGTGTCTGTCACAAACCATAAGCTACTCTATTAATATAATCATTCTAATCTGTAGTATTTGGGTTAGCGTAGGCCACTGAGGATTGTCTCTGTTTAAACTTCTGTTGTTTAGGAGACATACACATGTGTAACTTCTTTGGAGAGTAGAGGAATCATCTGACAACAATCTGACTTGTTTGGAAGGTGGTGCCATTTGGAAAGGATGTGTACATTTTTTAATTGGGGGGGTTAACTGTTGGAGATTGTGTACAAAACAGAAATTTCTGGCTACGCCCCTGAGTGCATGGACCAGTGATAGCACCCGCCCCAAAACACATGAACAGTGTTCAGTCTTTCAATAGCTCTCACTTAAGTGGGCAAATTTTTTGTGAATACATCAAGAAAATCTATTTGTGCCTAGATGAATAAATGTGCATAAGGTGACATGTTATATTAAAAACAAGGAAGAAAGGAAGAAAGCAATATTGCACCATGTTTATGATTAAGCTATTCCATGCCTGCTGTTTACCACCAGTAACACTGAAATATTGTCAGGTGATCAACAATCGCTGCCAATAATTTGCAGGTAATATTCAGAGATCCAGTGTGGCTAAGGCATTTGAGACTGGATACTCAAGGTCTGTTCCAGCAGGATAATCAATACATTTAAAAAAAAAAAGAAGACACAATGAGAACATAATAATAAGCACTTGCATACAGTATGGCATCATTTATCTCATGTAGCTACTATACATCTCATACTTATAAGCTGAAGAAACAGTAACCACAAACGGTTTCCTACTGTTAAGGCCAGCTTGGGTTGGATTTATAGCACATCATGTCACAGGTAACGAGTCAGACAGCTTCCAGAATAAAAGGAAAACAATCCTCCTTTCACTCTGGTAATCACTTCATGATGATTTCTGCCATGAGCTGCTCTGTCACCTATTATGCAAAAAAAAACATGATGATGACCACATCTGTATGAAATCTGTTGTGACAAAAAAGGCACAAGTTGGAATCTTTAATTTCTACCTGGGCATCTGTATGCCACTTTGCTGTAGGTCCAAAATGCTTCCTCTTTGCAATGGGTTGTCTTGGTCACCACCCCAGGAACCAATGTTACATTTCAATGCTCTGAAAGACAAAACTGTATGGGGTCTCAAGTGATGACATACTGTATGATGACAGCACATTATCTGCTGCCTTGTGTTCAGTTGCTCTTATACACTCTCCTACTCTCACTTTCAATCTGTAGACTGCCCTTCCCACAAATAAATTTCTGCAGTTCAAGGTGGCCAAGTATGCCAAAGAAGTGGTGTTACAGTTAATAAATCTGAGCACATCATAGACTTTGCATGCAACAGGATAAACACCCTTGTTTCTTTATTCTTGTTGCAGCATCAACAGTGACTGCACTTATAGAAGCTTTGTGGCAAAGTAGGCAACTAACTGGTGGTACTGTCCTTTTTACTGGAAAGTATGGATCACCTTGTCCCTAATAATAGAACTCCTTCTGTAAACTAACCTGGACTGTTCTTGTAAGCATTCTCTTTCTGTACTTGGAATATTTCAATTCCTCTTGATAACCTACCAGATCTGCTTTGATAGAGTGGAATATGAGGTAATGAAATTAGCTGCATGGAGAAGTCAGGCAAAGTTAAGGCAAAGTGTATCAGAGGGGATAGAGCTAGGAGATCTTACCTTCTCCAATTCTCCTCACCTGCAGTCTGCCATCAGACATGCCACCACTTCTCCACCAGCTGGATACGTAGCAGAAAGCCACAGAATACTTCCATCCTGCCAGTGGCTTCTGCTCTCAGTCCCGGGATGGTAGGCATACCGATATCTCAAACAAAACCTTACTGAAGATTTCCTTTCCAGCCAGCTGTCTGTACCTTTTTAGTCCATCACATCCACAGGGAGCAGGGGCTGAAGAACCAGCCTACTTGGGGTACACAGAAGATGAATGCTCGTACTGTTGTGGGTAAAGGGGCTCCATGGAGTACTATGGAGCCAGAGCTAAACACAGCTCTGAAAGCAGTCAGGGGAGAGCCAGTGCTTGATGCTAGCAGAGTATATGTCTATACTTTCATCTTGTACACTCTGGGGAATTAACTTGAGTTTTTCTTCTGTACTGTTTTAATTCTTACTGCAGTAGTTAACTTTACTGATTGCTTTTTGTCACTCACATGGGGATGCATAGTAACATCCACCCTCTGTCTCTCAAACCCCACTCACCCTGGGGTCATCATCAATTATAGGCAGTCAGGACTGCCCACAACCTGATAGAGTAAAAAAAAAATCTTAGGTTCTCATACACAGGACCTTCATTTCATGTCATCCACACTTCTTCCCTATAAAAGGGGGAGGTGCTATATTATAAAAATAATCTACCTTATCTTCTTGTCCTCTCCTCAGGACTTCCTTTTTCATCCACACTTCCTGCCAAATAACAAGAAGAGGCAATTCCCCCCTTTTACAAAAGGTCATACTCATTATTTCATCCACACTTCCTGCTTAAGAGCAGGATAAGGCGTTACACAAAAAACAAAATATTATCTTATTCTGCAATATAGACATAGCTGTGAAAATTGTTGGACACTGTACATTAAAGCTGATCACCAGCAAATGAGACCCTACCATATGTGCTGGGTCATCGCAGACCTCACAGCCTAGTTACAGGATACTTGGATCATAATCTGTGATCTTCAGTACAAGGAACTCCATAACAGGTTTCCACAACCTCCATACCACCAGGGCCTGAGTCTCAATCATGGACCAATACATCATGCAGAGTACAGGGACTGGCAGATGATAAGGAGGAGGAAGAAGCATCACAGAGGGCCCAGGAAGGAAGGAAGGAAGTCTCTAACCAGGAGCACATGTTAGCCATTCCAACCAACAACAGGTTCATGCCACTGGAACCCACCTTACATAAGGCGAAACATGGAATAAAAAGCAAATATCCTGCAACTGCTGATAAACAAAATAAAACCAATACCAATAAGGACAATAACAAATAGAACTTCTCATAATTGGGGTCTCCATGATCTGTGGAGTGGAACCCAACCTAACTCAAAACAGGAAAAGTGAAATCATGGTTGAGTATCTCCCACGATCCTCTGCAACAAAGAGACATTACCCACATAAAAAGAATAATAAAGGAAGCAGGGTATATAACACACATCACAATAAACCTTGGAACAAATGAATTTGGCCAATCACATGGTACAGGAGGCCAAAAAAAAAAAGTTGAGGAGCTAGCCAGTGAATTGTCTTCCCTTCCTTCCGAACTAGCCTTTGCAACAGTTCTGCCAGTATGGAAAAAAGGAGAAGGCACCAAGCAAGTACTGTAAGAGAGGTTGAAGTTGGTGAGTTCAACTCATGGCTGCATGAATGATGCCAGGACAGAAGATACCACTACATAGGAAACTGCCAGAACTTCTGGGAAAGAGCATGTTTTAGATATGACGTCCTACACCTGAATGGTAGCATGTGAGGTGGGCACTTGAATCACTGCGCCATCTGAAACAGTGATGCGATATGGTAAAGCTTGAAAGCGACGAGGGCAGGGATGGCGACCGGATGTGGTGGGGTGGGTGACCCTAGTGACAGGATATGCCCAATGTGTTCACACATGTTGGGAGGAGGCGAGCACAGCGTGGCCTGGGAGGGGTAGAGGGATGTAAGGGGGTGGTGGCGTTTGGCTGCTGAACTGCACTATGGTGTCAGGGTCGGCCTCCACTTGCTGTGCTGGAGTTCTGGGTTCAGGTCTGGGTCCGGGCACTACTGTGCTTTTCTTGTGCCAGCCAAAATCTTATGTTTTACTTTCGCCACCCTCGACATGACACCACTGGGTTGAGAATCCTTAAGTAGAGTGCAGGGGCGAAACCCCACATGGGGGGTGGTAGGCAGCCCCCACCCCACAGAAGCAAGTAATTTTAGTCCCTGCCGTCTTTTCCATGCCGGGTTTGTCAGGGTGGCAAATTGTTTTGCTGCCCTGATGTCCCTCTTCTGCTGGTCGCCTTTTCGTGGATTCCCACATCACATAAAACCCACCTGAATGAGGAAGGTGTGTGAGAGCTTGGACAAAAATTTGATGTCTGTACATGTTATTTAAACTGAAAAAAAGGGTAGATGGTGACAGCACATACCCTGACCATCGGTGGGTTTGTCATCACTACCCAGAGCACTGCAAACAAACATACAACCCCAGAAAGGGAAATGGAGACAACACACACCTTAACCACCAGAGTATCAGTCATCATTCCCCAAAAAATCATCAACTTGCATAATCTCTTGGGTGGAAGAAGCAAGTTGGAGCAGTCCAAAAAGGGGATGCAACCACATACAAAAGCAGAGGAACATTCCTGGAAGGAAATGGTTGCAAATGCTAGGAGTCTAGCAAACAAACTACCCAATCTCATGGCCATCGTGGAAGTGGAGATGTTGGACTGGGTGGCTGTGACAGAAATATGGTTCTCGGAAAGCCACAGTTGGAACACAGCTATACCAGGATACATCCTGTTCAAGAAGGACAGGAGGGGTAAAAAGGGGGGAGGTTGGAGTAGTTATTTACATTTGGGAAGAAATAAAAGCCACAGAGGTACAGGGATCCCAAGGAGAAACCGAGTTATTGTGGTTAACAGCAGATATAGGCAAGGGGAAAGCTTTCAAAATTGACATCATTTATAGGCCCTCAAATCAAGGGGAAAAAGGTGACAAATACTTAATAGAGTAAATATGTAAAATGACTGAGAGAGGTGAAGTGATACTGGTGGGGGACTTAAACCTCCCAGATATAAACTGGAGCACACAAACGGTGACAAGAAGAAGCAGGGACTTCTTATTGTCCCTACAGGCACAGGACTGGGTCATCTTGTTTAAACCCCAACAAGCGGAGATGCCATTCTTGACCTTGTCCTCACAAACACTGAGAGGGTAAATGAAATTGATGTGGGGTGCAATATGGGAAACAATGACCATTGTATAGTCAGTTTCAAAGTAAACATAGCAGAGGACAACTGTCACTCAAAAATCAAGGTGCTAGATTTTAAGAAGGCTGACTTTCAATAAATGACAACCTGCCTAAAAAATAAGTTAATTGAAGCAGGAGAGGAGGAGGCTGAGGTCAAGTGGGGGAAACTTAAGTGAGCAATCAAGATGGCCATGGACCAATGCACCAGGAGGCTCAGCAAGGCGAGAAGAAGAATACACCCTCTATGGTTTTCCAAAGAAGTGGCAACTATAGTAACAGAAGAAAAGAAGGCATACAAGATATACTAAGAAACTAAAAAGGAAAAATATTGGGATTCATACAAAGGAAAAATAAGAGAAGCAGGCAAAAGGATAAGACAGGCCAAAGCCCAGACAGAAGCAAAGATAGTAGAAGGGACAAAGAGAGGTGACAAATACTTACTTAAGTACATCAGGGAAAGAAGGAAGGCACAAGGAGATATAGTGAAGATAGATACAGAGGAAGGGAAAATAAAAGAAGGCAACCCAGACAAAGCAGAAATCCTAAACAAGTACTTCTGCTCAGTGTTTACTGAGGAGAACATGGGAAATGGCCTGTACTAAAAAAACATAGCACCCCTGGTCCAGGGGTCAGCACTAGCCCCTTCACAGAGGCCGAAGTACTGGAGGGGTTGAATGAACTGAAGGTAGACAAGGCCATGGGACAAGACAAGATTCATCTCAGAATCTTAAAAGAACTGGGGTGGGAGTTGTGTGCCCCACTGGCAAAACTATTCACTAAATCCTTGATGAGCGGAGTGATACCCGAAGACCAGAAAAGGGCAACACTAGTTCCACTCCACAATTTGGGCAGCAGGGAAGAGTCAGGAAATTACCGACCAGTAAGCCTGATGTCTATAGTGGGAAAATTGATGGGAGATGCTGCTAAAACAGAGGATTATAGCATTCCTGGAAGCCAGCAGGCAGCAGGATCCCAAACATCATGGATTCATGGCAGGATGGTCGTGCCAAACAAATCTGGGTGAGGTTTTTGAGTGGGTTACCATGATTGTGGATGATGGTGGGGCAATGCATGTGGTCTGCCTGGACTTTAGAAAGGCCTTTGACTCAATTCCGCACAGAAGACTGGTAAAGAAGTTAGACTATACAGAGGTTGGACTAGAAGTGGTAAAATGGATAAAAAATTTGCTGCAGGGCATAACTCAGAAGGTGCAGGTAAATGGAGCACTATCATCCGAGGGTAGGGTGACGAGCAGAGTGCCCCAGGGCTAGGTACTGTGGCCTTTGCTCTTCAGTGTTTTCACAGCTGAGATCACTAATGAACTAGAGGGAAAGGTGTGTCTGTTTGTGGAGGACATCAAGATATGTAACAGGATGGGCACCATAGAGGGATCAGACAAGATGGAATCAAACCTCAAGAAACTTGAAGAATGGTCTGGAGCATGGCAGCTGAGATTCAGCACCAAAAAGTGCAAAGTCATGCACATAGCAAAAAAGAATACAAAGAACGCATATTACTTGGGAGGAGAAAGGCTAGTTGCCTCCAGCCAGGAGCGCGATCTGGGAATCATCATGTTCTCAGATGACTTGAAAGTGGGAAAACAGTGTGAGAAGGCAGCACTGAAGGCCAATGGAATGCTGTGATGCATCAGGAGGGGAATCACAAGCAGGAGGAGGGAGGTGGTCTTGCCATTGTACAGATCACTGGTCAGGCCACACCTGGAATACAGTGTCCAGTTTGGGTAGCCTCACCTCAAAAAGGACATCGACCAAACAGAGACAGTGCAGAGAAAGGTGACAAAATTGATACGGGGATTGAACTAGATGTCATATGGAGAAAGACTGAGAGAACTGAACATGTATTCCCTGGAACAGAGAAGGGAGAGGTGAGACATGATCGCAAACATTTAAATACATTAAAGACACAAACAAGGTGCAGGCACAGGATCTTTTTCACTTCAAGGAAGGCAGCAGAACCAGGGGACATGACCTATGGCTGAAAGGAGGGAGGCTCACTGCTGATGTCAGAAAGTTCTTCACACAGAGAGTGGTAGACGTCTGGTATGGTCTGCCTCCAGGGGTGGTGGGGGCTAACTTAGGGGAATCAAGAAGGCGTGGGATAGACACAAGGGTGCCCTCATACTAAAGGGCAGCTAGGGGGGTAGTAAAACACAAAAACACTGGGCAGACTAGATGGATCTAGTGATCTTCTTCTGCCATTACCTTCTATGTTTCTACATTTTTATGATTGTGAAGATGCAACTTCACCAGCAACTTTGCAGATCTTTTCCTGGAACAGTGCCACTTTGCTTGGAAAAATTGTTGTGAAGTCGACACTCTGCACTTCGCAAATTTAGCAAACTTCACAAATTATTTCTCAGAGTGAAGTCTGTCAGCTTCTCACATCTCTATGTCCTATTTTAGCTAGGAAGGGAGTTTCAGGTTAAAAATGGGTAAGCAAGCACAATTTACAAGGTGAACTCCATTCTCCATGTGGTAAACTGCTTGAAATTCTTAAATACTCATAATGAGTTAGTTTGTTGCTTTCTCTCTGTCAATATAGCCTGCTTTAGTTTTTTCTTTCTTTCCCAAATTTTCTTAAATGCTCATAGTGGGCTGAATTGTGCTTTTTTATCTGCTGTCAGTACAGCCCCCCCCCCCCCAAGAATTATCAGCAAAAATTCTCCATACTGGCCCTCTACTGAATGCCGACATGAGCAAGATGGCAAACACAGCCACAAACTTACAATCAAAAGAAATCTAAAGAGAGACCAACAAAAGCTGTTAAAAATGACTGATCAACCCCAAATCCATACACCACCTGCACCTCAGCACATTCTGACTACAATACCTGGGTCAGTATAATCTCTCTGTAGTAAGAGGGTTCTGAAACTAGATTGTTAATGCATACAGCAACATAAAGGATTGTGTATGAGCAGTCATACATAACAAGGATATACTTGTATTGAGAGGTTTCCTTGGTAACAGATGACCTCGAGAGCGTAACTCGAGAGGGACTCTGTTATCAAGGGAACCTCAAGATACAAGAATTTCCTTGTTTGTGTATGACTGTTCATACACAATCTTATAGAGTATGGGCAGTCACAGCATAGAAAATCACACAGAACCAGCTGAAGAAGATTACAGAGTATAGAAATGTTAACATTGTCTTTTTATGTTTGCTTGCATGCATGTGCAAGAAACATAGTGCCATCATCTGAGTTTTCGGAGGTGTGGCAGCCCTCTTCCAATTCAGTCAGTGTGTTTGCAGGCACGGCCGCAGTTCTCCAATGCCTGCTGGAGCTGTCTATGACAGCAGTCGAAGTGCAGGAGTACAGTTGAAAGGGGAGCTATGCTTCAGTGAGCAGCGATAAGATATCGCCTGCTCATGCATGCTTCCCTACACACTACACACCTGCATACGCATACTACGTGCTGGCCCTCTCACACACACACTGTATAGCCGCACGGGGTGCCTAATCCCCTTTCAGCTGTGCTGCACTTCAAACAACATTCCACATGCCACGCTGGGTGCCTACCCCAGTGTGGCTACATACATAGCCACGGGGTGCCTAATCCCCTGTCAGTTCCACTGTCTTCCCCGGAGAGTACAGGATGCCACACTGGGAGCCCACCCATTGGCTCCACACCCCCCAAACAGCGTCCTCGCCACGCCTGAGCCCACCCAGCGTGGCAACAGATGCTGTCAACGACGGGGGTGTCCAATCCCCCATCAGCTCCATGCCCCCCCAAAAGCCATCCTTGTGCCATGCTGGGAGCCCATCCCAGCGTGGCAAACATCCCGCATCGTTTCCGCCTTTGTTTAAAAAAAACAACCTGAAATTGGAAACAGTCCTCGGTGTCTCTGCCCCACCACGCCCACCCACTGTGCACCCTGCCTCCACACCCCCACACCCCATACTTACCTCCGGACTCCAGCGCGATGATCTTCGGTGGACCGTGAACGTCTGCAATCTTCAAAGCTGACAGCGAACTGAGGAAATGCCGGTAAGCTGTATAATGGGATAGATAGGGTTTTTTCAACTTTGCTGCATATCACAGGTGTTTTTTGGAATTTTTGCACCAAATTTTCAACAAGGGGGTTTTGGGACCCCTTCTCATGAATGCTCTCACTGTCATGGCGTTAATCAGGCCCGAAGGGTGATTTCGCAGTCACTGCGCGAAATCACCTTTTGAGACCAAGTAATGAAACAACACTGCCACTGTTCATAAGGTGGGCTCTCAAAAAGCCTATGTTGAAAATTTGGTGGAAAAATTCCTAAAATTGACTGTTTTATGAGCGTGCATTACGCAGTTCTTACGCATGCTCATAAGTTTGCAAATTTTCAATATTTTCAATCCAGATTTCCAACATTGCCATTTTATTACACTTCCTTATCAGCAATATAGCTGTCATTTGTCACATCTTGCCCAAAACTTGTTTCCGCCATGTAGCGCACAATGGCGAAGTCGGTGTGCGAAATCAATGTATGGGACACATTAAGAAAATCACAGTGACACTGTTCACGAGCAGAGGTCTTAAAATGGCTATGTTGAAAATTTGGTGAAAAAATCCTAAAAATGATTTTTTCTGATAGTTGCGCGGTTCCTCATGCGGCTAGTAAGTTCTCAATTTTCAATATTTTCACTCCAGATTTTCAACATTGCCATTTTAATACACTTACTTATGAACAGTACAGCTGCCATTTTTCATGTCACCCAAAATGTGTTTCCGCGCATATAGCGCACAATGGTGCAGTTGGTGTGCGAAAGCAATGTTGAGACAAATTAAGAAATCACAGTCATGCCGGCCCTTCTGCGCTGAGTGGGATTTCGATTCGGCGCGCGGCGACCGGGTTGAGAACAGATCCGGGTCATTGGAGAACGAGGCCGGGGGGAGTAGGATCGAGCGTCCGACGGACAGCTCTCCTACTCCGGGGGGAGGGCGCGGGCAGCACTCGGTGCACTGGGAACCCCTGGTGGAGACCAGGAGTTCCACGCAACCGATGCTCGATGTGGAGGGGGAGGAGGCTGGGCGGACACTGGCATCATTACACATCCCCGCCTCCTCCGGGGAGAAAAATCAGGTGGAAAAAGATGGCGGGCAGGACCACCGATCAATGAAGCCCTCCTTGGAGAGCCTCACATTGCCGCCGCCGCTGCGGGACCCTGACCAGTCACAGTTCCGGGGTCACGAAGGTGGCCCATGGCCCCACCCTCCGGGGATCAAGCCGGGGGTGACCGAGGGTCCTCAGCAGCAATTGACGGCGGTAGAGGTCTCCGGGGGCCGTGACCAGGGTGGATGGCTGATGGTGGTCCTGCCAGAAAAAGGGCAAATAAAAAAAAAAAGAAAATCACAGTTACACTGTTCATGAGCAGAGGTCTTAAAATGGCTATGTTGAAAATTTGGTGACAAAAGTCCATAAAATGACTGTGTTACAAGTGAGCATTGCACAGTTTCCATGCTCCCTCATAAGTTCATGACTTTGTAATATTTTCAGTACAGATTTTCACCAGTGGCATTTTTCCACACTTCCTTATGAACAGTACAGCTGTCATTTTTCACAACATGGCCGAAATGTGTTTTCACACTTTCAGCGCAGAGATGTGTAGTCGCTGTGGGAAATCATTGTTTGGGACAGATAAAAGAAAATCACAGTGACACTGTTCATGATCGGAGGTCCCAAAATGCCTGTGTTGATAATCTGCTGTTAAAAATCCCCAAACTAATTACATTAAGGGTGTGCGTTGCACAGTTTCTATGCACGCTCATGACTTCACCAGTTTTTTTAATATTTTTACTGCAAATTTGCAACATTGCCATTTTTTACACCTCCCCATGAACAGTACAGCTTTCATTTTTTACATCCTGTTCAGAATGTTTTTGCACCTGTGGTGCTAAATGCTGCAGTCACTGTGCATAAGCAGCTTTCGGCTAACTAACTGATATTGCCACTGTTCATGAGGTGGGGTTCACAAAAAAACCATGTTGAAAATTTGGAGTGAAAATACCAACGAATGCCTGAGGTGTTAGGGTTTCCAACCATAACGTCCCACCCTGTTGAAAATGACAGGCATCAGGGGTGTGACTTGGGATTCTTGCCTGTAATGCTCATACCATTCTACACCCTGCAGCCAGTGAGAGTCATCGAGGTATGCCTTGGGCTCTTTGGCCCCAAAGTTCACCCCATTCTCCTATACCGCACCCATCTCACCGTATTTCCTGATGGAATGGGGTGCACATAAGGGCCAATGACCGCAAGGCACACCGTGACACTTGTCAGTGTCTGCAGGGTGGGGTGTAGTGAAATGGCATGGCCGTTATGCCTGACAACCCAAAGGCAAACCCCAATGCCTGTCACTCTCAGCAGGGTGGTGTTGGGTTGGCTTCAGTTCAGTACTTCACTGCCATTCCTATTATGCATCTCTGTAACTTCTACACTACCACTGCCAACGCCAGCAAGCAAACATTTGGCATTGACAAATACTTGTTTTTTTTACTGACAGTGTGCTGCCGCAGTTTCTGCAAGTTCAAATTTAAAAAAAAACAGCAACTTCCAGTTTAACAGGATTGAGGAAAGCAACTATGTGGCAGCATTCCAAGTAGTTATGCTGCAGTAGTGACATAGCTAGTGCAGCGTAACAACTCAATTCTAGTTATGGATTTCTATCCATAACAACATTCTACCCTACACTATATGTAGTTTAGTGTATAGTAGCTTTACTATTTGCCTGAAAACTCAGGGATGGCACATCTTTTCAGAATGGCAAACAGATACAGCCATTCCACATGGCTGAAGAGTTTTTCAGCAGCATTCAGTGATAATAATACCATGAAAATGTTTGCTGTTCTGGCCTATTTGAGTAGGCAGGCTATTTTTCTGGTATTGTCTGTAATCCTCTTGCCTTTCATTAACCCAATTTGTGATTTACTCACTAAGATTAGTTGTACCCTAGACCTATAATACTTGTTGGCTAATTTGTTGGCATAAATGTTGGTGTCAAGGTTAAGAAGTATGATTGTTCTGTAGTTTCCATAGGAGGTTGCTTCTTTCCTGAGTTTTGAAATTATGATATTGAGCCCCAGTTACCTCATTCATGGAAGTGATTGTTTCCTTTGTGCATCTATGTGGACACTGTGTACAATTGGTGCTAACACGTTGTGAAGGTGATGTAAAAGTCAGGAGAGTAAACATAGGTGTTGTGTGCTTTCCTCTTAGTTACTAGGCTTTTTATGGCTTCTTTTGCTTATTTTTCTCTCATCCAGGATATGTCCCACAAAAAGAATTTCTGGTGCTCTTCTAATAAGATTGATAGTTGAACACATGCTATGGAGTTCACCAAATTCTCCTGGTTCATTGCATTCCCTGAAAAGTATAGCTGTGTATAAAATTGATTATATGCTCTAGTACTCTTACTGGGATCCACAATGGTCTCTTCTTTATCTGGTTTCTTTATGCTTAGTATTTGGGAGTGAATTACATAGAAACAGACTTTATCAGTAGAAAGAAGCCAATAGTCCATTGTGTCTGCCGATGTTATACTACCTCACACCTAACCTAGTGTCCTGGGGGTTGTCTCCCTCTTTTCTTCCACTTACCTTTTTTTCCCAGTTCCCCCTAAAGGGACTATGTGTCCTCTTACTGTGCCCCAGCTTTGTTTAAACCCATTAAGTCTACCAGCCCCCACTACTTCTGCCAGCAGTTTGTTCTATAGCTACACCACCCTATTAGTGATGAAATTCCTTGTATCTTTCCAGAATTTACCTCTCTCCCCAACCTTCAATCACACCCTCTTGAGCTGCATACCTATTTCTAACAAACTGGACTTCAGCATTTATCTTATTTATACTCCTCAGAAACTTGTATGTTTCTATCCCCCCCCCCCTCCTTGCAGCAAACCTCTAGTGAATACATGTTTAGGCCTCCAATCTTTTCTCATAGGTTCTGCCCTATTGGTTCTGGACCATTTTGATAACTATTCTCTGTATTGACTCTAGTCTATCTATGTCCTTTCCCAGGTGAAGGCTCCAAAACTGGCCACTGTATTCCCAGGTAAAGCCTCACCAGACATCTCTGATGGTGCAGCATCATTTTGCTTCTCCTGATACCAGCCCACCTCCCGATACACCACAGGATCCTAGCTACCTTATTGTAAACCTCTTTTTAAGGCCTTTTGCCGCCTGAGTTATTTGATTCCTTTTCTCATTTTTCTCTTTTTTCCACTGAGTGCCTATTACAATCTAGTCTTCCCTCAAGGTGCATTTGAGTGCATCCCAGATGGTAGCCAGCAGTTGTCAAGTGGATTGTTATTTTTCAGGAAATGTTCTATGCAGGTTTGAGTGTGCTTTTGGTCTTCCTCATGTTGAAGCATGAAGTTATTCAATCACCACAGGGATGTGAGAGGCATAGAAAATGTGTGTGAAGTTTTATGTCAATTTAAACAGGTAAGTGGTCTGAGAGACTCATGTGAAGAATGAAGTAATTTACTAAACTAGTCATGGCCTCCTTGGAAATGAACTAATTGTCTATGAGGATGTTCTTTAGCAACTGGATCAGAAGGCATAATCCCTTTCAGAAGGGTTCAGAAGCCTGCAAGTCTGTCAGGTTGAGGTCTTGTAAGATTCCATTTACCATTCTTGCAATTATTGTTAATGTCCTGGTGATATCGGAATTAACTGGTAGGGGGTTTATTACCTGTTCATGTGGAATAGCATAAAGGATGTTCAGGGCAGTTGATTAGCTGTTTTTGCAGTTCTAAAATTAGTATTTAATCCTCTATTTGAAAGGATTTCATATAGGGTCAAAGATTTCCACCTCCTCCCCATTCCCAAAATAGGTTGGCATAAGAGGGGGCTACTGCCAACCCCATCACGGTACCACAAGTTTGTAAATAAAATTCTGAATTACATGTAAAATAATTACAAGTGAAGATTAAGTCAAGGGCTCCCAAAATGTAATCAGGTGAAATAATATTATTAGTATCATGGAGATCTATGAATCTGACTACATTGAGTCCCAAATTATGCCTGGTATATAATTACATCACATCAACAGTGAGCCACATACTAACCACAGCAATGTTTTCATACTGAACAGCGAGGCCCACCATGGTGTCGCATTATAAAAAAGTAAGTGTATCTCCAATGTTTTAAGAAAAAATCCATAATCTTGGCCAGATTCTCCATAAGGGACCCTATACCTTCATTTCATTTCATTCATTTTTATTTTTATACTGAACTATCTGTGGGTTATTAGCCCATTTTCACAGATGTCCAGTGTTACAACACAAACATTAATCTAATACAATAGACAAATAAATATAAAAAAAAATCAGTCAGTTATTACACTTACATACAGATAGTGTCGTCAAATGTCTCCTAAGTTGTACCTTAAAACCCAACATAGTAGATAGGCCTGTGAGTGTACTCAGTAATGTATTATAAATAACAATAGGTTCAAAAGTGACAGTATTTTGTGCAAATTTTGTACACTAAAGAGGGACCTTAAATGAAGATCTAGAAAGCGTTCTAGTACTTACTAAAGGAATAATGCATGACAGGGTGTGTGTCATGCTGGGATAATGCCACACCTGGGGGGGGGTTGGGCACGAGGCCGTACGCCGAGTGCGTCCAATGCCTCAGGTGTGGCATTATCTCAAACGACACACACCCTGGAATTCATTATTCCTATTATACAATGGCTGGTTGTTATATATAAAATAATAAAAATAATTTTAAAGAATGTTTTTATTAGTGTGGAAAAATATTTTTGTTTCTTAAGAGGAGATGCAAAAAAAAGCTCTAGCTCCAAAAAGACATCTAGCTCCAAGAAATCATCTGCAGGTTCACAGTGAGGCTTGAGACTAGACCTGCGGCATCGTGCTGGGATAATGCCATGGGTCCAGCCCCAAACTGACCAATCACAGTCCAAGATTCTTTCTTGCCATTGTATAATGAGTACTCTTCACTGCCTGTGTTAATGACATAGAGTGGTCTTGTGGGCCGAGTAAACTCATCCTCTATGCAGATGATACCATTGTCTATTGCAGTGACCGGCTCCCCAGCGTCATCACTGCTAAACTGCAATTTAGTCTCACAGCACTTGAAGCCTGGTTCTCTGCCAACTCACTAGTACTGAATGAGGAGAAAATGAGGGCTGTCCTGTTTGGAACCAGACACCACGGTTTGGATAGGTGTGACCTTCTCCAGCTCAAATTGGACATGGGGAAGTGGGTCGAGGTCCTAGATAGGATCAAATACCTCGGGATACTCCTTGACCAGGAACTGTCCTACAAACCCCACATTGACTCCTTAACCAAGTCCATCAACCAGAGACTTGGACTCCTCTATTGTCTGGGAAACTCCCTTATTGACAAAGCCCGGCATGCAATCTCTAAATGCACCCTTCTCCCCCACCTCCTCTATGGGGTCCCACTGCTACTGTCCCTACTAGAAGGGGAACTAAGAAAACTCACGGTGCTCTACCATAGAGTGGCACGCTTTGCCATTAAATCTCCCCCCCAGGAGACACCACTGCGAGGTCCTCACAGACCTTAATTGGCCCACTGTATGCCATAAGCTGGCCTACCTCACCATCTGCATAACTTATAAATTCACTACTGCTAACCCTCCTCCTCATCTGTGTGGACTGCTCAACTCCAGAGTCCAATGCCGAGATACAAGGTTCTCGGCCGGCTGACCCCTCATCATAAGTTCATAAGTTGTAACAAAGCATAGAAGACCTATTTGGTCCATACTGCTTGCCATAAATTAATTAGTATCCCAAAACTCTGTTTCTTAACAAATACTCATCTAATTCTGTTTTGAAATCCTGCATAGTACAACTGGATACTACTTCCTTGGGCAGTTTGTTCCAAACCGGTACCATTCTGACACTGAACCAATGCTTTCTTCTTGTAATTCTAAACTTTTCCATTTTCAATTGTGTAGGATGTGCTCTAGTCTGATATAATTTTTCTCTTAAATTTAAACCCAAAGATTCCCTTAGACTAATATCAGAGAGCACATTATAAACCAAACACATGTCTCCTCGCAACCTCCTGTACTCCAAAGTGTACAGTCCATACTTTTGTAAATGTGTTGGATAGTCACAAGCTTGATTCTCATCAATCAGTCATATGGCCCTTTTATGGACCCTTTCAAATGCTACAATCTGTTTTCTGTAGCCTTGAAACCAAAACTGAGCACAATACTGCAAGTGCGGTCGTACCAAAGAACCATAAAGTGGCAATAACACTTCACTCCTCCTAGACTTAATATGTCTACTAATGCTGCTCAGTATATTCCCTTCCTTTTTTACCATCTGGCTGCAATGTTGGTTAAACTTTAGGTCATTTTAAATTCTCACTCCCAAATCCCTCTCATCAATTACTTCCCTAAGAATTTTACTATTTAATCTATATGTGGCCCTTTTATTGTTTCTGCCAAAATGCATGACTGTGCATTTATCTACATTAAAGGTTAAACCTGAAGTATCTGCCCAGTCTTGGAGTTTGATCAAGGTATCCTGTAATTTCTCAGAATCTAAACTGTTTTGCACTATGGTGCCAACCCTTGTGTTATCAGCGAACTTGGCTACCCGAATATCTTTTTCAGTTGTCATAGAATGTATATATAAATTAAAGAGGCAGGGTCCCAGGACTGATCCCTGCGGAACACCACTGGTCATCTATACCCAACCTGATTTATTTCTTTTTATTGTCACTTTCCGTTTTCTATCAGTAATCCAGGAACTAATCCATTGAGTTATTTTACCGTGAATGCTATGTTCTATTAGAGAATCCACTAGCTCTCCATGGGACACTTTATCAAGTGCTTTTGAGAAATCCAAAAACATGACATCCACTGGATGTTCCTCTTCCAGTGCTTTACTAACATTCTCGTAAAAACCCAAGAGATTTGTCTGGCAAGATCTTCCATGCCTGAAACCATGCTGTGATACATCAATATCTCTCCTATTTTGCAAATCTGCTTCTATATATTCCTTTACAATCCCCTCTAACACCTTCCCTAGCATAGAGGACAGGCTTATAGGTCAATAATTACCTACCTCATGTTTAGTGCCTTTTTTAAAAATGTGGGTGACATTTGCCTCTCTCCATACCTCTATAACTTCTTCCTGATCTAAAGAGGCCTGGAATAAATGGGTCTGTGGTTCAGCCAATAAGTGTGCCAATTCCTTGATCAATCTGGGATGTATCTCATCTTGACCCATAGATTTACTGGAGTTTAAACTAAGCAATTTATGTTTAATAACTTCTTTATCTAATATTAACTGACTTGTTGATGTCTGGTGTTGCTTGGTAACAGTGGTACTTGGATTATAAACTGATGAAAAATATCCATTAAACTCCTTAGCCATTTGTACGTTTTCCTGGATCAAGGTACCATCAGCTTTTTTTAGTGGGCCAATCCCTTTTTGTCCTCCCTGTATACTACCTATATAACTATAAAATGTTTTATAATTATCTTTTACTCTGCTTGCCAATTTATGTTCATAATTTCTTTTGGCTCTTGAAATGTATTTCTTTGTCCTTTTTTGTAACTGTTTATATTTCCTATAATTAATCTCATGGCCATTTTTTTGGCTGTATCATAGGCCTTTTTTATCCTGTTTATCAGTTGTTTAATATTTTTTTGTCATCCAGATAGGGATCTTCCCTAAACCATTATATTTCTTCTTTATTGGGACATGTCTGTCTACTATCTGTTTCAGTTTATTAGTAAAGCTGCCCCATATCATAGTGATAGTTTTCTGATGTAAATCAACCTTCCAGTCCCAATTTCTAAAATCCTCCCTTATTCTATTATAATCTGCATCATTATAATTTCTAATTAAGTTTCTCCAGAAGTTCTATTTCCTTGTCCCTCTATAGTAAATTCTACCCTGTCATGGTCACTGGATCCTAAGGGTGAATTTACTTTACATAGTTTAATATCTTCTCCCATATTACGTAATACAAGATCAAGTATATTTGAATTTCTAGTTGGTTGTTGTACATATTGCTCCAGTCCCATAAGGCTAAAGGTATCAAGGTATTTAGTTTCCACTGTAGTCCCTGCTGTATAGTTTTTGCCAGTTTATACCTGATAGATTAAAATCACCTAATATTATTAGGTTCTCAGATATATTCATTTCTTCTAATCTTTCCATTAGTTGTTTGTCTATATTTGGTAAGGTCGAAGGGTCTCTATATATTACACCTATAGTAATATTAGCTTGATTTATAGGGGAGGCCCTTATCCATAACTGGTCAATGCCTTCTAATGTGTGAACCTCCAGTTTTTCTGTTATTATATTATTTGCAATATAGATGGCAACCCCACCCTCTTTTTCCCCAGTCTATCTGTGCAGTACAGTTGGTACCCTGAAATCTGACGGTTCCACTGATCTTGTATATTCCACCAAGTCTCTGTGATGGTGCATATCTGTATCTTGTCTGTGGTAATTGTATACACCAGTTCGTCACATTTTTGAACAATGCTTCTTGCATTTGCATTTAAACATTTCAGGGAGGAGTCTTTTTTATTTCCCATTGTGATTTGTTTATAATTTTTCTTATACATTTCTTCACCCCTCAACCCCCCAGTTTCTAGTCTAAATGTAAAGGTTTCATTTGAACTGCTCTTTGGATGTCCTGGGCTAAAATTCTAGTCGCCTGTTTGTTTATGTGTAAGCCATCGTTACTGTAAAGTCTGTAATCTGAAAATACCTTCCAATGCTCTATTAGTGTATGTCCCTCCCTCAAACACCACCTTTTTAGACAACCATTTAGATATCTAATTTCCCTAGCCTGTGTCGGGCCAGCTCTTGGGACCGGGAGAACTTCTGAAATATAAACTTCGCACCCTCTCCTTTTAAGGGAATTTCCCACTTCCTCAAAGTCCTGCTGGATTTCTACCATATTCCTTCTCCCAATATCATTTGTTCCTATAAGTAACATAGTAGATGGTTTAGTGCAATTATGTAGAAGTCCTGCCAATAGCTTTTTAACATCTCCAATTCCAGCCACCGGTAGGGTACTAACTGTAGTATATTCATTCCTATACTTGCATGGTATGTGATCAGTATTTCTCAGTAATGAGTCCCCTATTACAAGTACATCACCAGGTGCTAGGGGTACCCCCTTACCCAAGTCCTGATTTGTAGTTATAGTTTCCACATCTGGGTATTTGCCTTCTTCTAGTATTTCAAATTTATTTTGTAATTCCAAAGAATAGGTCCCTCCAATGTTATGCCTTCCCTTTTTTATCCCTTTTTGCACTACACTCCAATTGTTTCTATCATGTGTTAACGCTCCATCATTACCTGAATAGTAGTGGATTCCTCTCTGAGTTACATCCATGTTATGGTCTCCCCGAGGCATATTCTGCTTACTTATGCCATTTGGACTTATATTTCTCATATTTACAGGGTCATCCAAAATAACCTCTTCTGCAGTCTCAATAAATCTTTCTAATTCAATAATATCTTGTTGAATTTGTATTCTATTTTTGCAGGGATGTGATTTCTCTTTGTAGGACTATTATAAGAGTACACTTTTCGCAAACAAACCCATCTTGAAAGTCCCCTTCAGTGACCATAAAACATTCAGTGCATGCAATCATGTTCTCCATGTTTATTTTCACTTGTTATGTACATTAATTGTGCTTGTGCCACTGTTTGTTTAAAATAAGCCTACCTTGGCTTCAAATTTTTTTCTGGAGTACTATTTCTGGTAATATATGTTTACCCCGTTTCCCTAGTCATCCACAGCAGACACAGCTGACACGCATGAGACGCGCGTGTCTCTGTGCACGTCTCCACGTGTGACAACGCGTGCCCTGCCTGTGCTCACCCTGCTTGCTGCAGGCCAGCAATATATGCTGAATTTCTCCCGTGTACACACCAATCCGGGTAAGCGCTCCTTCTCATATGCTGCCCCACACCTGTGGAGTGCGCTTCTAGCTACCCTGGTCAATAGGCCTTATCTCCAAGGTGTCAAGGCTGGCCTCAAAGTACACCTCCTGGAACTTAGCTTGTGTGGCTATACTAGCTAGCCCCCTTTCTCCCTACCATTCAATCTGTGACCTCTTTATCTCATGCCCCTACAGATGTAAGTGTCAAACTGTTGACCCCTATTAACTCTTGCAATGTTGTAAATATATATTATGGATTCTTAACCTGTAATTACTGTTTCTCCAATTGATATTGTCTCACTTCAAACCTCTGTACTATTGTCCACTGTATGTAATTAATTGCTGTATGTATCTAACCCTGGGTCGCCCCTGAAAAAGGGACCACTAGTCTCAGTGGGCTTACCCAGTTACCAACATTTAAAATAAAATAAAATAAAAATAAAAAAATTAAATTTCTATCAAATGTGGTAGTTATACTATGTGGTAGAAGTCCAAGTTGAATTTTGTATAAAAAAAAAGTAGTGAACGAAATAAAAACACTGATCCAAAGGTAAACAATTAAACAAAATTATATTAAATACAGTGATGTGTAAGTTTAGGACAACCAGTAGCAAATTGTATTATACAATTGTCAGTAGACCTTAATTTAGCAAACAGTGTTTCAGTTGTAAATGAATAAATCATGGAACCATAATCAAACATTGACAATAATAGACTGTGAGTCATCATACATCTTAATTCTGTGGTAAGATTATTACGTATTCTATAAAGAAAACCTAACCTTTTGTGGAGTTAACTAATTCAGTCAGTGACATGAGCTTCAAAAGTAAGATGTGAGTCTAATAGTAGGCCAAGATACTTGCACACCTTTGCCTGTTCAACTTGATTTCCAAACTTATCAAATAAAAATAAGTCAGATTAGGGATATTTCCTACAGCTAGAAAAAAAAAACATTGTTTTTGTTTTACCAGAATTTAATACAAGTTTATGGGCTGTAAACCAAGGCCTGGATATTCAAAGCGGTCACGATATTCAGCAGGAGCAACCGCATAGTGCAAGTAGCAGTGCGCCAATGCACAATAGAAATGTATGCAAGGGCAGGGGGCGGACTCATGAATATGCAGCACAGTGCAATATTCAACCCCCGATCAATGGCGCAAGTGAGGAGCAACAGCCAGTTGCATGGAGCAGACTTGAGCCTATAAAAACAAGGAGCAAGTCGGAGGAGGGCACTTGTGCCAGAGGGGAGCAGGACAGTGGGAGACAGACAAGCCATCTGAGAGTGGAAGAGGGAGTGAGGGAGGAGAAAGAGAAAGTGAAAAAGAGAGAGAGAGAGAGAGTGTGTGTGTGTGAGAGGGAGTGTGACACAGAGGGAGGCCCACTGAGGGAGTAAGTGAGAGAGAGTGTGGGTACCAAACAGAGCCACCAGATACAAGGGGAGTGACACAGGCACACACAAGGGTGGGTGACAGAGCATGCAGGCAAAAGCCAGCCAGGGTCAGGGTACGCAGGAGGGGGTCCTGCTGAGTGACAGGCACTGCCCCATAAAGCCAGGGGGGCCAGTGGAGCCGGATGCCCAGGGGGTGACAGGACAACAGGTGCCATGGCCAGTGCAGCATTCCAGATGGAGGTCTTAATGAGGGGTATGAGGAGGCAGGAGAAAGAGGAACGTGGCCGTGGAAAGGCCCATTGGCGGTAAGCCCAGAACAGGAGGTACTGGCCCCACATCAGCTTCGAGACTCATGCTGACACAGAGATTGTGGGCCGGTATAGCCTGAACCGGGCAATTCTGAGGCAGCTCTGTGAGCTGTGCAGTGAGGAGATGCAGGCACCCACCAGATGGAGCCACACCCTGACAGTGGAGACAAAGGTAATAGCTGCCATGTGCCTGCTCGCCATGGGCACCTTCCAGAGACCAACAGGGGACACCACAGGCATAATCCAGTTGGCCACCTCATGGCTCCTCACACAGTTCCTCAATGCCCTGCTGCCACGTGCTGCAGAACACATCCACTTCCCCAGTACACAGGCAGAGTGTACAGCAACCATGCAGGAGTTCCACAGGGTAGCACGTATGCCTGGCATGCTGGGGGCCATCGACTGCACTCATGTGGGTATCCGCATACCTCCTGGCATGGAGGGGGTAGTTTACATCAACAGAAAGGGCTATCCTAGCATCAACTGCTAGGTGGTGTGCGATGCGAGGGATGCCTAACCAATGTCTGTGCCACACACCCTGGGGGAGCACATGATGCCTTCATCTGGCACAGCTAAGCACTGTGCCACAGGTTTGAGAGTGGGGACATCCCCGCAGGTCACCTAGTGGGTGAGTATGGTGAGACCATGGGCAGCTGGGTACAGCAGGGAATGGAAGGGGTGTGGCCAGGGCAGGGGAACCACCATGTGTGCCTGGGAAGGGCATAGGCCACAGTGACAGGGCTCACCAGGCTAACCATCTCTCACGCTCTCTCTCTCTTCACACAGGTGAAAGTGGCTATCCACTCAGGCCCTGGCTGCTCATGCCCTACCAGTTCCTGTCATCCCCAGCAGAAGAGCAGCACAATGAGGCACACTCCAGCACATGGAACATCACCGAGTGTGAGTTTGGAATGCTGAAGGCATGGTTCAGTTGCCTGGATTGATTCAGCAGTGCCTTATAATACAGCCCCTTGAAGGCCTGTGGCCTATTCCTGGCCTGCTGCATGCTGCTTAACATGGTCATTGACTGTGGGATTGCTGTTGAGGCTGAAGAGGGGAACAGCAGTGGAGATGATGCAGGTGATGGGCCTGGTGGTGGTGGGTAGCCCCCCCCTGGGGCGAAGGGATCCCCAGCTCATGCGGATGGCATGCCACCATCAGGACACAATAGCACAGGAGCACTATGGTGCACACAGGTAGGTGGCCAAACACCCATGCACAGAACCGACAGAGTGGCAAGGCACACATCCATGTGTAGGCAAGGTCATGGGCATACACACACAGGCTTGGGGCAGGGGCGGGGCAGTGCCACGCATCTACACACAACACCATACCACACAGCACAGCAACAAACACCCACACACCCACACTCCCACACAGTGGCACCCGTAGGCACGCAACAGGGTGCTAGCACATGGTGTGGATCAGATACAGGGCACCAGTGCTCATGCACAACCAGTGCTGTGAAGGCATTATCATGCACACACCTCATGGGCCAGTGGCTGGGCAGGTGTGCACACAGGCAGCATGTGGCGCAATACACGGCTGCCATGACCATTCCATGCACACAGTCACAATGCCCACGTGCACACAGGGCAGTAGCTACAGACAGCAGACAGGGTGGTGTGTACATCAGGTCCACCATGCAGACACAAAGCCACCATGGACACGGGGACACCTGTGCCACAGCTACCCAGCAGACTCAGGCTGAGCAGCTACGAGGCGGGGTCTGTGACCACCCCCAGGGGTGGGAGTGCGAGACCGCGACCGGGTCCTCGCAGGGGTCTTCAGGCCCACAGCAGTTGTGCCTGGGATTCCAACAGTGGACCCCGGCATTGACACTGTTGAGGTCACCCAACACCGGGGCCGTGGGGTAGACATTGCACTCCATGGTGTCTGTGGCAGTTGGCCATGTCCTATGGCATCCAGTTGGGCAAGGCCAACCAAGATCGCATTGGCAATATGGTCCAGGGCTGTGATTGTGTCCTCCCACAGGTGATGTACATGCTCCATGACTTGCACGGTGCCCCTGTCGTGCTTTCTGGCTGCCTGGCACACCTCTGTGTGGAGTGCCCGCACCCCAGTCATGAGCAGCAACTGTCACTCAACAGAGACCCACAGCAATCAGGTGTGCTCGGCCAAGGGGTCAATGCCCAGGGGTGCATGGGTGTGGCGCCGACCCACCAGTGTCATACGACCATGCTGAATACCCCCCCGCTTAGGTGGGTACTGCACAGCGGGATCCACATGGGGTTGGGCAATGACAGGCACTTTGGCGGAGGACACGGTGCCCTGCCTCCCACGTCTCCTGCTGTCTGCTGCTGCTGCCCCTCCAGCTGCTGTGCGCTGGCCAGTGCCTGTGCAGTTGCACTGCCACCTTGTACCACAGTGCCTGCACACACAGCGGTACCAGGGGCAGTGGTGGTCATCTGCTCCACCACCAACAGTACACCAGCCACGTTGCCAGTGATGATAGATGGTATGGGTGTCTCCCCCCCAACAAGACCCCCACCTTCCAGGACTATGGTCAGATCATCATCAGTGTCGGACCCTGCCCTGATCTGTGTCTCCGTACAGAGCACGCCATGTCTGGCATCTAACTGGAACACAGCCATGGCCTAGTTTGCCACCATGCCCAGGACATCCAGCTGGATGGCTGTGGCGTGCCGCAGCCTATTGGGCCCCCAGATGCCCATGGAGGTGGATGGCTAGTCCTCTGGGGCTGGGCAGGCTCCCAAGACAGCTGCAGGTGCCCCTGCCTCCGCATGCTGGTGAGCTGGTGCTGTAAGGGAACACAGATGCATTAGAGCTACCGACTTGACAGGCCGTGCCCCCCCGCCATACCTTCCATGCAGTGATCAGCTCCCTTCAGTCTTGAAGCCACTGCCTGGCACACCTTTGACTGCACTGCACTGCATGGTGGCCACCACCAGCTTCTCCTTTGCTGTGAGCTGTGTCACAGCAGCCTGGCCCTCACCTGTGGCTGACCTGGCAGCTCACATGGCCACCACCTTTTCCTTCATCCGACACTTGTCAGTGCCCACCTTTTTCTTGCACTCCTGTGCAGACCGCTGGTGGCTACCCTGCTGGTTTGCGGTTTCTGCAACCTCCTCCCACACTGCAGCCCTGGCCTGGGGTGTGCCAGTGGCACCAGTCAGCAAAGGATCCCTGTTGAGGTACACCTCAAACAGGGCATCTGCCTCCACTCTCATAAAGTTGAGCCTGCGCTTCCGGGCAGGCCCATATTCCTCACCCTCCTTGTTCTCAGACATGATGCTACCTGTTGACATGAACATATGGTTAGTGGCTGCAGTGGCCCACCCCGGCCTTCCAGTCCACTGTGCTGGCCATCCCCTCGGCAGGCGCAACTTACCTCTGATGGTTGCAATACCGATCCAAGGCCTGTGCTGCTGTGTGGTACCTTTATAGCACATCGCATGCAAATGGGTAGATGCATAATGGTAATGACATTCAAATGTCCCCACTGTGCCGTGGATAGGCTGATAAGATAATCTGCATATGACAGCTGAATATTGTGCTCTTGCACATTGCACAATGGACTTGCTCTGGCACATGTCATTGTGCAATGCCATGACATGCATAGTGCGCCCTCGGCATATGCTACTGCCTATTCTGCAGCATGTGCTAGGTGCGTTATGGGGTCCATTGTACACTATGCACCATGGACCCTATGGTGCTGGGGCACTATTGGGCCTATGGCACTGGAGCGCTATTGGGCCTATGGTGCTCAAACAGTATTGGGCCTATGGCACTCGAGCACTATTGGGCCTCTGGTGCTCAGGTGCTTTTGGGCCTATGGTGCCTGGGCACTATTGGGACCATGAGGCATGGTGCCTTCATGGCCTATTGCATAACATGCATTATGGGCCCTTTAACACTCGAGCACACATTGTGCATGCTGGCCCCTGACCCACGCCCTGCCCTATGTCCTCTTGGGACCCCTGCCTCATGTGCTGGTGTGCAGCGATTGCCACAGGCAACACATCTCTGTGCAAGTGAATAGTGTGAATACTGTGAATAATGTCAGTGGCTCAGTAGGTAGCACACTTGCCTCCGAGGCCGGGAGATCAGAGGGCTGTGGATTCAGTTCCCACATCTGGCACTTGGGTTAATATCCCAGTACTGACACTGTAATGCAGCATGAGAGGGGTGCTGCATTTGTGAGGTGCCGTCTTTCGGACGAGACGTTAAACCGAGTCCCATCTGCCTGGATTGGTGGTAGTTCAGGTAGATGTTAAAGATCCCATGGCACTTATCGAAAGAGTAGGGAATTTCCCCGGTGTCCTGGCCAAATTTCCCTCATTCACTAAAAAATACCACCAACAGCTTAATCTGGTTCAAGGTCAGTTGGCATTCATCTGTATCCCCTCCCCCCGGGTCGTGCCTGAAAATAGGCAGGATTTGTCTAGTGCACTTACCCGGTCAACAAAAGCTAAATAAATAAAAATAAATAAATAAATAAAATAAAATAAAGGCACGCATCTCGAGCACGTTGTACATGTGTGCTACTGGACCCGGTTTTGTCCTGCACCTTTGCAGTGGCACCATGGCATGACGCACAGTACCTCAGCAGCGTAACTGGAGCCAGGTTGAGTTGATTAACCTGGTGGCCCAGGTGGAGCCCCATGCTGCCAGCCTGTTTGACCAGCATCCCTTACAGAGACCTGGGATGGAGGTGTGGCAGGGCATAGCAGATGGGCTGGTCCAGGCCACTGGTGTGCAGTGCACTAGGGAGCAGTGCTGCCACTGGTATGGGACCTGGTCAGGAGGGACCCAGAAGGCTGAGGGCACTGCAGGTGTGCATCCAGATGGGGGCCGTACCATGGCCAGGTAAATGGGCTCTAACTGCATCTGTGCACTATCACTGTTCCATGGGGCTGGCTGGGCTGCATGCCATGCTGAGGGGGGCCTGTCATTGTGTGTCCTGTGGCATGGCATTGCCAGTCACTGGGTGTGCTGCACTACTGCCCTGAGGCCTTGCCCGGGGTGCACTCTGTGCTTGAGGGTTGGGGGCAGTGGGCTCATGCTGTGGCTGTGTTCTGATGTTGGCCTGTCTGTGTTCCCATCCTAGGATCTAAAGACTAGATGAAAGCCAAGGCAGCAGGGGCACCTGGCAGTCCACAGCAGGCCACTGCAGGCCCATCAGCTGCTGGTGTTGGACAGAGCAGGCATGCAGTGGTGGGACTAGCATGTGCAGAGCCTCAGTGGTCAGGTAGGCACTGTGCATTCCCACGCTGTTGTGCAGGTTGGGCGGTGGGGGTCGAGGTATGACCTTGGTCTCCTGTGCCTTGTGCCATGGCAGCTGTGTTCAGCATATAGTGGAGTGTGTGTGGCACTGTGGGGTGGCCATTGCATGTGTGTGACAACTGTTGGTGGTCTGGGTGTGTGTCCGGCTCACATTAGTGCCACTGCGGTTCCACTGCAGCATCATGCCACCTGCCTGCTGCTGTGCTGTCAGGTGGCCCTTGGGCAGTAGTTTCCGGTGCTGTGCACTGCTGTGGCTTGCTGGGTTGGTGGCAGGTATAGGCCCACCCACTGCATGTGGCTGGGGTGCCACTCCAGGGGTGTATGTTCCCACTGTCCGCTGCGCACAGAAGGAGCTAGGGTGCTATGTACATGCACTGATCACCTGTCTCTTCCTCTGCTATTGGTGTCTGGAGGGGTTCCCACCTGCCTTTGTACTGCCATCCGCTGTGGCAGATAATCCTCATTACATCACACACCATGGAGATTGTGCCTCAGACCCAGAGGATCCTGCTACGGGACCAGCACAGGGGGAGGCACCAGGCACTGGTGGGACGTGGCCAGCCATGATGCTCCCCAGCCCTCTTCCTGCCTCTGTCCTCCCTTCCCCTACCTTCCCCCATCCACCTGTACAGACCCTTTCCCCTGACCCCTTTCCTCCCTCACCTACCCTCCCCCTTGTTTATGAGTGTTTGTACTGCTGTTTTTCTACTGTTCAGTTACATATATTACTTGTTTACCCTTCTGTATCCATGTCTGATTTGCAGCTGGCAAGTGGGTCCATGCTGCAGTGGTGTGGCGGGTGGCCATATGGTGCAACTGTGTACTTTTGTGGAGTGTACATGGTGGTGGCATGCCTCTCGGTCAGTGGCTGTGCCTTGGAGTAGCCATGGGTTGACTGTTCGGGCTGTGTGGCATGTGTGTGATGGGTGCTGTGTGCCAGGGTGTGGTTTGCTGTTGTCTGGCTGGCCACGTGCCATCTGGTGGGTGGTGGACTATGATGCTCGCCCCTGGATGTCAGTGCCGCCTGTGCTCTGAGTCCTCCACCACAGGGGAGGAGGGGGCTGGTTGCATGCCTGCACTCCATGTGCAGTGGTCACCTGTGTGCTGGCTGTGTGTCCCTTCCAGTGTTCCTGGCCTGGTGCCTCTGCCTCCCCACACTGTCCCCCCCTTCCCCATTGCTTGGCTCCCTGCTGTGCCTGTGGCTGTTCCTGCTGTGCCTTGGAGCATCTTCCTTTGCCCCTTGTGCATCCCTGAGTGCACTATAGCTCATTTCTGGTTGCTCCCTTGCGCAACCCTCACTGCACCATGGCTCAGCAGCTGTGATATTCAGCTGTGTTGTGCTGGCGCATGTTGCAGTGTGCAACCATTTAATATCGCTATCACTCTGCCATTGCACAGTTGACTTGCAGTGCGCCGGGTTTACCCCAGCCTTTGGTGCATTTCTGAATATCCAGCCCCCAGAGTGTAAGAAACTAAGTTCAGATTGAAGCATAGTTTGTAATGTAGGTAAATTATAATCAGTACAAAATAAAACCGTGTTATCTGCATATAAAATAAGTTCAGTGTGTTTAAATAAATTAGAAAGTGAATTAACAAAAAGAGAAAAAAGTAAGGGTCCAAGTATCGAGCCCTGTGGAACTCCACAATTTATTGTGGCTTCACCAGATGTTATACCACATGTGGAAGTTCTCTGGTTCCTGCCGGAGAGGTAGTCTCCGAACCAGGTGACCACATCATCTGAGAAATGGACTGCGGGAAGTACCTTATGTAACTCAGCATGGTCAACCAAGTTGAATGCCTTGGTGAGGTCCACAAAAGCCAAGGCAACCAGTTGACCTTTGTCTTTAGCCTTAATAATTTGGCTTGTGAACCTCACCAAGGCAGCCTCTGTGTCGTGTTTAGGTTGAAATCCATGCTGTGAGTCCCTCCACAGCCCATATTTCTCAAGATGCTCAGTCACCTGGTCAGATACTATCTTCTCCAGCACTTTTGACAAAGGTACCAAAAGTGAAACAGGTTGATAGTTGTTTAGAGTAGTCCTATTCCAGATTTAAAAATAGGCTTATCCAATGCAAACTTCCACTTACAGTACTGGGGTATACACCCTAACACAAGGAAAAATTAAAAAGTTTAGTTAATAAAGGAGCAATACAATATCCAACTGTCTTAAGAATTCTATAATCCAAGTTATCTGAACCAGAGTTAGGTTAAGGATTCATAGTTTGAATATATTTAAGAACATCAGCAGAGGAAAGAAAATGAAAATAACATTTTGGAACAGCAATAGCTAAGTCACTCACTACATCATTTTTAACTACAGATGGGATTCCATTCTGTGCATCCTCACTAGGTCTCTATCTATCCAAGTTAGAAAAATGAGAATTAAACATTTCGACTGTCTCTGAATGGCCAGAAATAGTTAAATTGTCAGTGTCAGTGGTATAACTATCCAAACCTTTAGCTTTACCCATTATATCATTTTAAATATTCCAGGTAGCTTTGACATTACCATTAACTTCAGAGAGATTTTCTTTATAAAACTCTTCTTTACCAACATGAATTGCAACTTGACATTTATTACATAATTCCTTATATTTTTGTTGATGGTATGGTTGTTTAGTCTTTCTGTATAGCTTTCAGGATTTATTGTATAGTACAGCCTGGTGGTCTCTCAGTGCTTTTATGTATCTAGGGTAATGTGTAAAATGTGGGGCCAATGGGAGAGCTTGCTTGAGATATAAAAATTCACTCTCAGATATGTGGTTAGCAGCATGTGAGTCCATCAAAAAGTGATCACTCTTCTTTTTAAAAATAGGAGTTCGATCAATGTCCAATTTTCTGTAATGATCTGGATTTTGGAGTTGTGAAAGGGCTTCTTACAAATAGTAGTCTTTGTCCATGACCATTATTTGTTCACCCTTGTCTGCTGGCTTAATGATGATAGAGTCACTTAAACTTAACTCACCTAATGCTGCAGATTATTCTTTGGTGAAATTACCTTGACCACGATGAAGTGGTTTATTAAATATCCTGTCTATGTACTTCTGGAATGATCTTTCAAATGTAAAAATAGCCAGAGAATGAACTTTGGAAGGTGTGCAAATGGAACGAGGTTTAAAATCTGTCTAACAATTCTAAAATCTGATGTAGATATCTTGGTCATATCACCAAGCTCTATATCTAGATTATTAGTTTCATTTAAAGCCCATTCAGGGTCACAACTGGGTGGTAAATCAGAAAGCTCATGGGTGTGCTCTTATCAGGAGATAACCCATACCTCGGAGTGTGTTATTGCGCTTATAAAATGGGTCCCCCAGTAAAAAAGCTAATTAAAAGATGTTCATAAAATGTGAACAGAAAAACAGTACAAGTAAAAACAAAAAAGTAGTGCTTGCCATTCATTGTATCAATAGAGGACATCTTTGATTAAAATGAAGTGGATACTGCAGTGTCTGTCTGTTCCTCCTGCCCCCCCCACACACAATTCTTCAGAATATGCTTTTTTTTTATTTATCCAGGAGTAAAGAAGTTTTACTTGCAGGAGCTGGAGCCAGCATGTCCCTCACAGCCAGTCTTTAGTGCTTATGTGCTAGCACTAATCCAATCCCATTTTCGAATGCTCACTCTGCCGTTATATTGAAAGCTGAAATGTGTTTGAAAAAAGTATTAAAATACACCATTCTCTGAAATAGCTAGAGGGGGAATGGGTCTAGTCATCCAGTGGAAACTCGAGTAAATGCCCAGCGAGTTCTATGTAAAGGCATGGGAGCAAGCATGTGCAGCTATGGTTACCGTGATGTTTCTCCACCCCCCCATGAATTTTTTGTTGTTGTTTTTTTTTTTTCCTTTTGGTGTGTCCTCCTGAGTTTTTTGTCTTCTTTGTGTCCTTGCTTTAATTTACATGTTGCATTTATTCTGACTAGCCCACTTGACTCTGAGAGAACGTGTCTGTCGATGGCCACCATACAGAGCGGTTTCCTGCTTCACAGTTTTGGAAACTGTTATGTGACATCTGTGCTTAGCTGCCATTACCCATGCGGGATTTTCACTTTATTTCATTTAGTTTGTCCTTTGGGGGGAGGAGGGACTGGAAACAGGAAACCACAGATGCTAACTAAAGGAACCAGAGACTTCATATCTAACTGGGATACAGTCAGCACGTTTACTGCTCTCTGGTGTGCACAGTTTCTTGCACTGGGACCAAGTGCTGTACACATGGTAGTGAAAAACAAGCAGCAAAAGAAAAGGGAACGAGAGGTACAAAACATTGAAACTTTTTTTTATTGTGCTGTAGGAAGGAAAGGGAAGTGGGGTGTTGGATACATTTTGTGCCGTGTATGTTTGCTGTTTGGTGGTACTGCTGTGATGGTGTAGTTGCTGTGGAACTCTCCAGTGCAGTGTGAGATGCAGGGTAGCACATGACATGCATGACTGTAACTGAGCGAACTGAAAAATGTTGACTAAATCACTACACATGTCATTGGGGGCTATTGATGAGGTAGGAAAATCAGATGGGTTGGGTTCATGCATGTAGCAACAGGATGTCACTACACATACATAGACACAGGGTGGGATTGGGCATGCTCAGCGGGGGGCAGGAGGGGTTTGGAGGGGTGGTGCCATGGTGGGATGCTGAACTGGCCATGTGGCCTGGTGGGTGGGTTCATGCTTGGGTAGGCAGGGTGCTGGGTTTGGATGTGGTCACGGGTACGTTTTTGTTGCCCCAACCTGAATTTTGTTTTAAATGTTTTGCACCCCCCCGACATGCACCCCCCCTGGAGTTTAGACTACTTAAGTAGGGAAGTGTGGGGGGGGGCAATGCAGGGGCACAGCCTCCTGCATAAAATGTTAAAAATGCAAGTCCCTGGTGCCATTTTGCTGTGTGCTGGGGAGTCACCATGCCAAAACTGATTTTTGATGCTGTGACTTCTCTGTAATGGCGATTGCCATTTGGTGGTCACCATTATAACATAGAACTGAGATGCAGTGATTTCACATTGTGATTCATTTTGCTTGGCATTCGTAGTGCCAGTTGCCAGTATATGTCCTGATAAGGACACAGCAACTGGTACCTCTTAGCCAATCAAAACACAGAAAATGTTTGACCCATTTTATAAGCTTTATTAATACACCATTTGAGGGTTTTAAATAATTGATTAGCAGTTTTTTTCTTGGGACAATACTAACTGTACAGAAAGTATTTATATAGGTTTTCTAGAAGTGTTATGTTTGTTAAACACAGTGAGGCAAGTTCTATGCATTTTCACAATGTTTTAGCACTTTTATGAGCAAAACGCTAATCAATTTTTAGAGTTAAATAAACCCTGCATTTAGTACTTAAATGGAGAGCCACTGAGCTACCAATCATTTCAAATGGTGTTAAACAGTAAATACTGTACAAAGAAATAAATGTTACAATGATAAAGAAATGACAGTCAATACATACAATGCAATATAAACTTCAGATAAAGTTTACTGACTGAATCATGTGTATTAGTACACTAGTATCAAATTATTACTGAAATTTTCATTCATTAAGCTCATCCTTTCTATAACGTTGCTGCTGAACTGCACTTGCCTATTTAGCCCTTCCTAGCTCTGTTTATTGCTTAGATAGCCCTTTCCATACTGCTTATTTAAAAGCATTTCCCTTGCAACATTATAGATTAGTTAGCCCCTCTGGTGCATTTAATTGGTCACTTTACTCTCTTGAATTTATTAGTTTATATTGACTATTATACTTATTTGTCCTGGCTAAATGTGCAGTCACATCCATTCTAGTTTATTGTATCGGTAGCCATACATACTCCTAGTATCTGCATTCAAATACGTTTTATATGTTTTGACTACCAAACTCATCTGACAGGTATATTTGGCTACCCTTGTCGACTAGTTGCTGTAACATGCACTGTTTCACTCAAACTCTTTCTTTTCATTTTGTCCCTTCTGTTCCTTCTACTCCTTCTCCTCCTTCTCTCCCCCACAGCATTCCCTCTATCTTATTCCTCATCTCCTCCATTATCCCCTTGTCTCTCTCTCCACATTCCATCCCTCCTTCTCTCCCCAACCATCCTCCCCTTCATCATTTACCCTGTTCTCCTCTGCTCACCTTCTCCGAATCTTGATACTCTTCTGCAATCTTTACCTTTAACCCCACCCATTCCCCTCTCTTACCCAGTACCTGATGGCAGATGCAGGTCTTACACCCTTCTGATTCTCACAACCCTTTCACTATTGCTATTGAGTTATATGAAGCTAAACCCTCACCCCCCCTTCATGCTCACCACAATTCCCAAAAGGCTGAGCACTGTTCATATAAATGTCAGGGGTGCACTCACCAATTTTGACCAGCTAAGGCTGTGGATGTTCTCTACAGTCTTGACTGTCCTGATTATTACAGAGACCTGGCTTTCAACCCTGATCAGTAATGTAGAAATCTAATCGTCAACGTGCATAATCTCTTGGGTGGAAGCAGCAAGTTGGAGCAGTCAAAGTAGGGGGTGCAACCACATACAAAAGGTGGGGTCACATTCCTGGAAGGAAATGAATGCAAATGCTAGGAATCTAGCAAACAAACTACCCAATCTCATGGCCACTATGGAAGTGGAGATGTTGCACTGAGTGGCTATGACAGAAACAGGGTTCACAGAAAACCACGGCTGGAACAAAGCTATACCTGGATACATCCTATTCAGGAAGAACAGGAGGGGTAAAAAATATTGGGAGGGGGAGTAGCTATTTACATGTGGGAGGAAATAAAAGCCACAGAGGTACAATGATCCTCTGGAGAAACCAAGTTACTGTGGTTAAGAGCAGATGCAGGCAAGGGGAAAGCCTTCAATACTGGTGTTGTTTACAGGCCCTCAAATCAAGGGGAAAAAGGTGACAAATACTTAATAGAGTAAATACAGTAGAACCTCAAAGATGCGAACACCATGGGAATCCATGGTGTTCATATCTCTGAAAATGTTATATCTTTGAAACATCACTAAATAAACCAAAAATGGCAAGTATATCACGTTTTAGATTCTTTAAATCAATTTTATTTATCAAGGGTATAAAAATATCAGTACTGTACTAAGATTCAGCAGTTTTAAAAAAGTTAGTCATTGCGCTCTGCTTCAGTCCATTCAAGCACTTTTTAGCAGCCAGATTTCTTAACTCTTGAAGCAGCATCAGGTTCATGGGGGTTGCTTCGGGCTGCTGCTCCATCCATTGAACGCACATGGAAAAACAATCCACGGCACGGCTATGTGGAATTTTTACAGACACCTCGTCTCCTTCATCCCCCTCACTGTCACTAAAACTCTCAGGTTTTGTACTCAGTCTGGCCAGGTCTATTATATCAGTGTCTGATAGGAGCTCATGTCCTGTTTCTTCGGAATCTGCTCTCAGCCATTCCTCTTGTTCTTCTTCCGTAAGCTGAAGTGCTGCTTACTCTTCAATGAAGTGTACAAGGCTGTCAGCTAATGTGACGTCATCATGCTCCTGTTTCTCCTGAACTGGACACAGCTTATTCCACGAATGGTGAAGGGACTCAGAGCTGATCTCTCCCCAAACCTTTGCACTAAGGTAAACAGCATCTTTCACTGAAAGTTATTTGCAAAAGTCAATGTAGCACTCGAACTCATTCACACCTAACAGCAGGCAATCCAGCAAATCACGCTTATAGCGTTGTGTCAGGTTTTCCAGGACCCCCTGATCCATGGGTTGTAGAATGCTGGTTATATTCAGTGGCATAAACATGCACTGTACATTTCCATCAGTGGAGACCAGATTTTCAAGGGAGGGGTGTGATGGGGCATTGTCCATGAGGAGGATGGCTTTAGCTCGCAATGATTTTGATTGTAGAAATTATTTCACAAGTGGAGTAAAGTGCTTAAAGAACCAGTCGGTAAAAATGTTGCGGTCCATCCAAGCACTTCTCTGGCTGTAGTAGTGAACTGGACATGCTGTCATGGTCACATTGGCAAAACACCGTGGCTTTGAGATTTTGTGGATAAAAACAAGTGTAAGATGAAACTCACCACTTGCATTTGTGGTAGCCATCAGTGTCACTCTGTTCTTGCTTGATTTAAAGTTTTTAACCTGCTTCTCTGTGCCATCTGCAAGGGTCTTGTTGGGCAGCAGCCTCCAGGAGAGGCCAGTTTCGTCACAATTAAAAACTTGATGTCTTGTTAGCTGGTGGTAGGATATTAAATTGAGTAGGGCCTCTTTGAAAGCATCAGCAGCAACACAATCAGCCAACAATGATTCATCCTGCATGCTTAACTGGCTTATGCCATGGTGGTTTTTGAACCTGTGCAGTCAACCTGAACTAGCCTTGAAATTGTCCTCCTCCCTCTCAGGAAACATCTGCTTAAACAGCAGTTTGGCTTTCTCAGTGACTATAATGCCACTTATCGGGGTGCCCTCACGGTGTTCCTGTGTAAACCATAAGTGCATGGCTCAGTCAAAATCTTCATTGGCAGCTTTTCAGACAATGCAGCGGGTCTGTGAAGCACCAATGTCATTCGCTTCTCTAGCAAATTGTTTTGTTTTTTCTTGTCCTTTTTTTATGTCAAATACAGTTGATTTACCTATACTGTATTCATCAGCAACACTACTGAGGCTTACCCCGTATTTCAGCTTTGTTATTATTTCTAGTTTTGTGTCAATAGATAGCGTAATTCGTTTTCTTTTACCTGCCATGCTTGTAACACCCCAGTTTGCGCTATTGATTCACTAATGCATTAAAGCACTTTATACTGTGTGAAAGTATAACAGGTGATAGTAGGTTTCTAATTAGTTATCATGATGAATTGTGATGAAGGTGGAGGGAGGGGAGGAGAATGCCCATTCGGCTGACCAAACAGTTCAGATTACTGAGGTTCGTATCTCCGGGGTTGCACTGTATACAAAATGACTGAGAGAGGTGAAGTGATACTGGTGGGGGACTTCAACCTCCTAGATATAAACTGCAGTACACAAATGGTTACAAGAAGAAGCAGGGACTTCTTATTGTCCCTACAGGGCACAGGACAGGGTCATCTTGTTTAAACTCTAAGAAGGGGAGATGCCATTCTTGACCTGGTCCTCACAAACACTGAGAGGGTAAAGAAAATCAATATGGGGTGAAAATATGGGAAACAGTGACCATCTTATAGTCAGCTTCAAAGTAAACATAACGGATGACACCTGTCACTCAAAAATCAAGGTACTAGATTTTAAGAAAGCACAGAAATGAGAAACTGCTGAAAAAATAACTTGATTGAAGCAGAAGAGGAAGAGGTTGAGGTGGTATCCTCTGATGTGGGAACATAGCATGTGGGCACCTACCGAAACAGCGACCCACTTGCGGCGCATACTGAGATGGTGAGGGAGTAGAGAGGGCGACCAGATGGGGAGGGTTTGTGAATGGCAACGGAATGTCACTATATGTACACATGCATAGGGGGGTGAGCACACTGAGCTAGAGGCAGGAGGGTTTTTGAAGGGTGGTGCCATGGTTAGCCACTGAGCTGGCTCTGTGGCATGGTGGGTGGGTGCTGGCCTGGCATGGCAGGGATGCAGGGTTCGGGTCTGGGCACAGATATGTTTTGTTGCACCTGGCCCGAGTAGGGAAATATTATTTTACCATTGTTGCCTCCCCCGACATGCACCGCCCTGGAGATGAGAATCTAATAGTGGGGAGGTGCCCCTGGAGGGGTGTGGGGCATACAGCCCACCACATAAAACTAAATTATAGTGTCCCTTGTGCCATTTTCTTTGTTATCAGAGTTGTACATCACCGAAATAGAATTTTGGCGATGTACACTCGCCATAAGGATGATCACCTTTCAGCGATCAAACTTATGACATAGAACCAGTTGAGGTCATGTAGGGGAGACTTAAGTGAGCAATCAAGATGGCCACTAACCAAAGCACCAGGAGGGTCAACAAGGTGAGAAGAAGAATACATCCTCTATGGTATTCCAAAGAAGTGTCAACCATAGTAAAATAAGAAAAGAAGGCATGCAAGATATACCAAAAAACTAAGAAGGAAAAATACTGGAATTCATACAAAGAAAAAAAGAGAGAAACAAGCAAAATGATAAGACAGGCCAAAGCCCAGACAGAAGCAAAGACAGTAGAGGAGACAAAGAGAGGTAACAAATACTTATTTATGAACATCAGTGAAAGAAGGAAAGCAAAAGGAGGTATAGTGAAGATTGCTACAGAGGAAGGGAAAATAAAAGAAGGCAACCTGGAAAAAGCAGAAATCCTAAACAAGTACTTCTGCTCAGTGTTTACTGAGGAGAACACAGGAAATGGCCTGGCACTCACAAAACACATCACCTCTGGTTCAGGGGTCAACACTAGCCCCTTCTCAGAGGCCGCAGTACTGAAGGGGCTGAATAAACTGAAGGTAGACAAGGCCATGGGACCAGATGAGATTCATTCGAGAATCTTAAAAATACTGGGATGGGAGTTGGCAGCCCCACTGGCTAAACTATTCACCTAATCCTTGATGAGCAGAGAGGTACCCGAAGACTGGAAGAGGGCAACAGTGGTCCCACTCCACAAATTGAGCAGTAGGGAATAGTCAGGAAATTACCAACCAGTAAGCCTGATGTCTGTAGTGGGAAAATTGATGGAGATGCTGCTAAAACAGAGGATTATAGCATTCCTGGAAGCCAGTGGGCAACAGGACCCCAACCAGCATGGATTCATGGTGGGAAGGTCATGCTAAACAAATCTGGGCAAGTTTTTTGAGTGGATTACCAAGATTGTGGATGATGGTGGGGCAGTGCATATGGTCTGCCTGGACTTTAGCGAGGCCTTCGACTCAGTTCCACACTGAAAACTGGTAAAGAAGTTAGACTACACAGGGTTGGACTAGAAGTGGTAAAAAGGGTACAAAATTTGCTGCAGGGCATAACTCATAGGGTGCAGGTAAATGGAGCACTATCATTCGAGGGTAGAGTGACCAGCAGAGTGCCCCAGGGCTTGGTATTGGGGCCTCTGCTCTTCAGTGTTTTCATAGCCAACATCGCTAACAGACTAGAGAGAAAGGTGTGTCTATTCGTGGATGACACTAAGATATGTAACAGGGTGGGCACCATAGAGGGAGCAGGCAAGATGGAATCAGATCTCAAGTAACTTGAAGAATGGTCTGGAGCATGGCAGCTGAGATTAAACACCAAGGCAAAGTCATGCACATAGCAAAAAGGAATCCAAAGAAGGCATATTACTTGGGAGGAGAAAAGCTAGCTAACTCTAACCATGAGTGTGATCTGGGAATCATGATGTCATATGACTTGGAAGTGGGAAAACAGTGTGAGAAGGCAGCACTGAAGGCCAATGAAATGCTGGGATGCATTAGGAGGGGAATCACAAGCAGGAGGAAGGAGGTGGTCCTGCATTTGTACAGATCACTGGTCAAGCCACACCTGGAGTATGGTGTCCAGTTTTGGCAGACTCACCTCAAAAAGGACATCAACTGAATAGAGACAGTGCAGAGAAAAGTGACCAAAATGATACGGGGATTGTACTAGGTGTCATATGGAGAAAGACTGAGAGAACTGAACATGTATTCCCTGGAACAGAAAAGGGAGAGGGGAGACATGATCAAAACATTAAAATACATTGAGGACGCAAACAAGGTGCAGGCACAGGATCTTTTTCACTTCAAGGAGGGCAGCAGAACATGGGGACATAACCTGTGGCTGAAAGGAGGAAGGTTCACTACCAATGTCAGAAAGTTCTTCTTCACAGAGAGAGAGTGGTAGACACCTGGAATGGTTTGCCTCCAGGGGTGGTGGGGGCTAACTCAGTTGGGGGAATCCAGAATGCATGGGATAGACACAAGGGTGCCCTCACACTAAAGGGCAGCTAGGGGTAGCAAAAGACAAAAACACTTGTCAGACTAGATGGATCTAGTGACCTCCTTCTGCTGTCACCTTCTATGTTTCTGTGTTTCTATGAATGTGAAGTTGCAACTTCACCAGCAAATTTGCACTTCCCCTGGAACAGTGCCACATTGCTTGCAAAAATCATTGTGAAGTCGACACTTTGCACTTTGCAAATTTAGCAAACTTCACAAATGATTTCTCAGAGTGAAGTCTGTCATCTTGGCACATCTCTAGGCTTATTTAAAAATAGGAATTTTAGCTAGAAAGGGAGTTTCAGCTTAAAAAAATGGGTAAGCATGCACCATTTACAAGGTCATCTCCTTTCTCCATTTCATAAACTACTTAAAATTATTTTTTTTTACCTTTTTGCTGTGCCAGCTTGTCTCTGGAGGGAGCTCCCAGCCCCATCCTCCAGCATCCACCATCCAGCACTGACCCGGCCCCAGGCTTACCCCCTGTGGCGGGTCTCTTGGGGTTCCCCAACCCCCTTCGGAGACCGGATTCAGAGGGCCAGTGCTGTGACTGGTCCAGATCGGTGCCTCTGAGGCACCGTCCACCATTCTGCTGCGGCAGTTTGATTTTCTAACTTTACTCCCCGTGAGTCGAAATGTGCAATGACACCTGCAGAGGGGAGTGTGCAAGCATCTGGACACACTCCCTCCAAGCATCTGTCCCGACTTCTCTTCCGTCTTCAGCACAGCACCCTCTCCCCCAGCCTTCATTATAGAGCAGACAGGCGCTGACCTCTGGATCCCCCTTCCCCCAGTGAAGAAGAGCAGTCCGTTGGATGCTCAATCCTCCCCCTCCCGCTGACCCCCGGTGGCTCATGCTTGTTCCCGTACACAGGTCACCAGCATTGCGCGAGGTAAGGGGTCCAGCACTTCAGCCCTCAGCACCACTTGGCCAAGCTTAAAATTCTTAAATATTCATAATGAGTTACAGTTTTGTGCTTTCTCTCTGTCAATACAGCACTCTTAAGTTTTTTCTTTCTTTCCCAAATTTTCTTAAATGCTCGTAGTGAGCTGAATTGTTGTGATTTTCTATCTGCTATCAGTACAGCCCTCTCTCTTTCTCCCATGGAATTATCAGCAAAAAATTTCCATACTGGCCCTCTGCTGAACGTTGGCATGTGCAAGATGACTAACACAGCCTCAAACTTACAAAAGAAAAAAATCTAAAGAAAGACCAACAAAAGCTGTTAGAATTGACTGATGAACCCCAAATCCATCCACCACCTGCACGCAGCACATTCCAGAAACAAGTACTGGGTCAGTATAACCTCTCTGTAGTCAAAGGGTTCTGAAACTAGACTGTTAATGCATACAGCAACATGTTTAGTGTATAGTAGCTTTACAATTTGCCTAAAGACTCAGGGAGACCACACAATTTCAGAATGGCAAACAGATACAGCCATTCTGCCTGACTGAAGAGTTTTTCAGCAACATTCAGTGATAATAATACCATGAAAATGTTTGCTATTCTGACCTATTTGAGTAGGCAGAATATTTTTCTGGCGTTGTCCATAATCCTCTTGCCTTTCATTAACCCAGTTTGTGATTTACTCACAAAGATCAATTGTACCCTGGACCTATAATACTTGCTGGCTAATTTGTTGGCATAAATGTTGGTGTCAACGTTAAGAAGTATGATTGTTCTGTAGCATGCATAGGAGGTTACTTCTTTCCTGAGTTTTGAAATTATGATATTGAGCCCTGATTACATCATTCCTGGAAGTGATTGTTTCCTTTGTGTGTCTATGTGGACACTGTGTACAATTGGTGCTAGCATGTTGTGAAGGTGATATAAAAGTCAGGAGAGTAAATGTATGTGCCGTGTGCTTTCCTCTTAGGTACTAGGCTCTTTATGGCTTCTTTAGCTTATTTTTCTCTCATCCAGGATATGTCCCACAAAAAGAATTGCTGGAGCTCTTCTAATAAGGTTGATAGTTAAACACATGCTAGGGAGTTCTCAAAATTCTCCTGGTTCATTGCATTCCCTGAAAAGTATAGCTGTGTATAAAACATATTATATGCTCTAGTACTCTCACTGGGATCCACAATGGTCTCTTCTTTATCTGGTTTCTTCATGCTTAGAATTTGGGAGTGAATTACATAGAAACAGACTTTATTGGTAGAAAGAAGCCAATGGTCCATCAAGTCTGCTCATATTATACTACCTCACCCCCTATCCTAGTGTCCTGGGGGTTGTCTTCCTCTATTCTTCCACTTACATTTTCCCCTGGTTCCCCCTAAAGGGACTATGTGTCCTCTTACTCTGCCCCAGCTTTGTTTGAACCCATTAATTGTACCAGCCCCCACCACTTCTGCCAGCAGTTTGTTCTATGGCTACACCACCCTATTAGTGAAGAACTTCCTCATATCCTTCCAGAATTTAATCCCCCCCCAACCTTCAATCACGCCCTCTTGAGCTGCATACCTATTTCTAATAAAATGGACTTTAGTATTTATCCTATTTATACCACTTAGAAACTTGTATGTTTCTATTATGCCACCCCCCTGCCAGCCTCCAGCGAATACATGTTTAGGTCTCCAGTCTTTTCTCATAGGTTCTGCCTTGCTGGTTTTGGATAATTTTGATAACCATTCTCTGTATTGACTTTAGTTTATCTATGTCTTTTCTCAGGTGAAGGCTCCAAAACTGGTCAGTGTATTCCAGGTAAAGCCTCACCAGACATTTATAATGAGGCAGCATCATTTTGCTTCTCCCGATACTAAATCCCCCTCCCAATACACTGCAGGGTCCTAGTTGCCTTATTGTAAGTCTTACTGTATCTCTTTTTAAGGCCTTTTGCCTCCTGAGTTATTTGATTCCTTTTCTCATTTTTCTCTTTTTTCCACTGAGTGCCTATTACAATCTAGTCTTCCCTCAAGGTGCATTTGAGTGCATCCCAGATGGTAGCCACCAGTTGTCAAGTGGATTGGTATTTTTCAGGAAATTTTCTATGCAGGTTTGAGTGTGCTTTTGGTGTTCCTCATGTTGAAGCATGAAGTTATTCAATTACCACATGGATGTGAGAGGCATATATATTGTGTATGAAGTTTTATGTCAATTTAAACAGGTAAGTGGAAGAAGACACCAGCAGAAAGGACTGCCGTGTGACTGAACTTCTCTGCTGGGACTAAAGAAGAAGAACTTTTGTACTTGGACCTTTAATTTAGGGTAAAAAAAAAACAAAACAAAAAAAGTGTGTATCTGGGTTAACTGCACTGAATAGGTATCTGAACAGTTATCTAGGTGTAAATCTCAGGTGATTGAAAGGACTTAATATCTGTGAGGTTTAAATTACTTGTAGAAAGATCTAGTTAGTAGGGGAGTGGCTTAGCTAGAAGGAAGCTACATTTAAAGACTGAATTAGAAAGATTCTGCTAATAGCTTGGCAGAAGACACCAGGAGAAAGGACTGCTGTATGCCTGAACTTCTCTGCAGGGACTATAGAAGAAGAACTTGTATGCTTGGACCTTTACTTTAAGGTAAAAAAAAAAATAAAAACAATAAGTGTGTGTTTGTCTGGGTTAACTGAACTGAATGGGTATCTAAACAGTTATCTAGGTGTAAATCTCAGGTGATTGAAAGGACGTAATATCTGTGAGGTTTAAATTACTTGTAGAAAAATCTAGTAAGTAGGGGGGAGTGGCTTAGCTAGAAGGAAGCTACATTTAAAGACTGCCTTAGAAAGATTCTGCTAATAGCTTGGCAGAAGACACCAGGAGAAAGGACTGCTGTCTGACTGAACTTCTCTACTGGGACTAAAGAAGAAGAACTTTTGTACTTGGACCTTTAATTTAGGGTAAAAAAAAAAAAAAAAAAGTGTGTGTTTGTCTGGGTTAACTGAACTGAATGGGTATCTGAACAGTTATCTAGGTGTAAATCTCAGATGATTGAAAGGACTTAATATCTGTGAGGTTTAAATTACTTGTAGAAAGATCTAGTAAGTAGGGGGAGTGGCTTAGCTAGAAGGAAGCTACATTTAAAGACTGCCTTAGAAAGATTCTGCTAATAGCTTGGCAGAAGACACCAGCAGAAAGGACTGCTGTCTGACTGAACTTCTCTACTGGGACTATATTGCCCTCCTTCCCACCCCTCCACCCCCCCCCACCCAAAGCTAGTTCTATTTTTATAGGCACAGGATTTGACTGACAACAGGAACTTGCTGTTGGGGAGGAGGAAGTGAGAGATCACAGAACCACCAAAGACCCACCATCCTAGAAGGGCAAGAGTTGCTCTCCAGCCCCCTCTAGCTGCTGGAGGTCTGCCTCTGAGTAAGTAAGTGGTCTACTGAGAAAAATAGGATATTCTTGTCTCAGAACAGGACAATCAGGAGCTTAAAGGGCACACAGGCAGAAAGTAAAGACAGCGAGAAAAAAAACCAGAGGAAAGAGTAAGGATTACAAACAGTTAAGGGACCAGAAATAAGATATGATTGGAGTGGTGCAGTGCAGTGGATGTGGAGCAGCAGTCTTCCGGGAGACGTTCTGGAGGATGCAGTGTTGTCCCATCTGCAGGCACTTCTCTGGGCTGAAGGAGGAGGTTGCTCATCTCCAGGCTGAGTTGGCCAGGATTTGTGGGACCTCCTGTTCCATCCAGGGACCACCAGTGCCACTGCCGTTGCCTCAGCGGTTACCAAGAAAGAGGAGCGTTGCACCACAGTGGGCTCAGGATGGTAAGGGTGGTGGAACAGAGGTGCATCCCTCCAGTTGTACCTCTCCACAATTCCTATGCCATTCTGGAAAAGTGTGGTTCCTCTATGGAGGCACCCGCAGTGGAGACCAAGGAGGATGCTGGGAACCTCCATAAAGGAGACCCACAGGAGGGTGGCAGGGGACCCTGCAGGGGAAGTAACAACTCCTGGTGGGGGACTCCATTGTTAGGAAGGTAGAACTGGGGTAGGAAGGGGAGAGGGAGGTAAGGTGCCTGCCTGGTGCCATGGCTTGGAGGAACAGGGAACGAATCCTCAGGATTGGCAGAGCAGCTGCACAGGGGAGGGAGCTGGATGTCATTGTCCACCTAGGGACAAATGTCCTGGCTAAGAAAGGGATTAGAGAAGTACAGGAAGAGTTTGTGGAATTGGGGAGGAGCCTTAGTCAAGTAGCATGCACGGTAACCTTCTCGGAGGTGCTGCCCATCTATGGCATAGGAGAGGCTAGGGTGTTCCACACCATGGAATTCAATCAGTGTGGAGCTCAGGGATTTGGCTTCATTGGGGACTGGGGGTCCATGTAGAATGATGCAAGCCTAAACTAGCATGATTGGCTGCATCTGTCTGGGAGGGGAACCAGGATCCTAGGTGATAGGTTTAAATGCTTCATTGGCAAGCTTTTAAACTAGCCAAGGGGGGAGGCACTGGAAAGGAGCAGGGAAATCCTAGTCCCCCCCAAATAATCATGGTAGTAAGTGCGGCAAACACCAACATAGAGGTGTTGATAGGGAGAAAGGCAGGGGTAAATGGAGAAAGTGACGAAGGCAAGAAGGACAAGGATGGGGAAAAAGGGAGTAAGGCCATCAGGAAATGGAGGGTAATGAGTACCAATGCCCATAGTCTGGGCAACAAGCTCCCTGAGCTGGTGGCCTTGATGGAAGAGGATGCCTGGATATGTGTGATCACAGAAACATGGTACACAGAGAACCATGACTGGGATGTTAACATACCAGGGTACATAACCTACAGGAGAGACAGGCAGGGAAGAAGAGGGGGAGGAGTTGCTCTCTATGTAAAGTAAGAGATAAAAGCAACTGAACAAAAGAGTAAGCAGGGAAGAGAGGAGGCACTGTGGGTCACCTTGGAGACTGGAAAGGGCACCACAATCCACACAGGGGTTGTGTACAGACCCTCATGTCAGGGGGAGGGAATGGACAAGGATATGATAGAAAGCATTCTTAGAATGGCAGAGAAAGGGGAGATACTGTTGATGGGAGACCTGAATATGCCAGATGTTAATGGGAGCATATTTGCTGCAGCCACATCCAAGAGCAGGGCCTTTCTTGATGCCCTACAGGTGGCAGGCCTTAGACAGCTAGTTTTGGAACCCACTCATGAGGGAGCAATCTTAGACCTCGTACTCTCAAATGGGGGCAGTGAGAGGATCTCAGATCTAGAAGTGGGTTGCCATCTGGGGACAAGTGACCATCAGACAGTGTGGTTCATGTTAAACTCAGCTACAGAGTCAAGCCATACAAAAGTGAGGGTACTGGACTTTAGGAGGGCTGACTTTGGCAAGATGGGAGAGTGCCTCAGAAAAGCACTAGCAAACAGGCTAGAAGGAGGTGTGGAGCAACAATGGGGAATTATCAAAACTGCCATCACAGAGGCAACAAGCCTTTGTGAGAAGCAAATAAACAAATCAAAATGAAAGAAAAAGCCACTATGGTTCTCAAAAGAGGTGGCTGTGAAAGTCAGGAAGAAAAAGATAGCATTCCGGAAGTATATGGAATCACAGAAGGAGCAGGACAGAGAACTGTACCAGTTAAGGCAGAAGGAAGCTGGGAGGGAAGTCAGAATAGCAAAGGCCCCAACTGAGGAAAAGATAGCCAACTCAGTTAAGAAGGGGGATAAAACCTTTTATAGGTACATCAGCGAGTGTAGAAAGACAAAGGGAGGGATAGTGAGGCTGAATAGAATGAATTGTGAGTGGGCAGAGGGGGACAGTGAAAAAGCAGGGATACTGAATGAATATTTCTGCTCAGTATTCACAAAAGAGGAGGGGGAAGTGCCTAATCCAATTAACAGAAGCACTCTTGATAGGGGGGTCGATCCAGTCCTTTCACAGAAGAAAGGGTTCTGCAAGAACTCCTAAAACTGAAGGTGGACAAAGCAATGGGTCCTGATGGAATTCACCCCAGAATTCTAAAAGAATTAAGGGAGAACTAGTGAAACCACTGGCTACTCTTTTAATAAATCATGGAGGATGGTGTGGTACCCGAGGACTGGAGGAAGGCAGAAGTGATTCCCTTCACAAAAGTTGGGACCAAGACAGAGGCAGGAAACTACAGACCTGTCAGTCTGACCTCTGTGGTAGGGAAAGTGATGGAGTCACTTCTGAAGGAAAGAATAGTTGAGTACCTAGAGGCTAGTGGAGCACAGGACCCAAGGCAACATGGGTTCACAGTGGGAAGGTCATGTCAGACGAATCTAATAGATTTCTTTGACTGGGTGACCAAAGTAGTAGACCAGGGAGGGGCTGTGGACATGGCCTACCTAGACTTTAGCATGGCATTTGACACAGTCCTACACAAAAGATTAATAGTCAAATTAACCAGCCTGGGAGTGGGTTCCAGGGTGGTAGCCTGGGTAAAACATTGGCTGCACAACAGGACACAGAAAGCAATTGTAAATGGAGTCCACTCTGAAGAAAGAGGGGTTACTAGTGAGGTACACGAGGGTTCAGTATTGGGTCCAGTCCTTTTTAATGTCTTCATCAGTGACATTGCAGAGGGACTGGAAGAAAAAGTATGCCTTTTTGCAGATGACACAAAGATCTGCAACAGGGTTGATACACAAGGAGGCGTGGAAAGGATGAAAAGGGACTTGGCAAGGTTGGAGGAATGGTGAGAAGTATGGCAGCTAGGATTCAATGCAAAGAAGTGCAAAATAATGCACCTGGGAAACAAGAACCCAGGGGAAGAATACACAATGGGTGGGGAGGTAGTAACAACAACAAAAAAGGAAAGGGACCTGGGGGTAATCATGTCAGATGACCTTAAGGTTAGCAAGCAATATGAGAAGGCAGCAGGGAGGGCTGGGAGTATACTGGGATGTATAGGGAGAGGCATCAGCAGCAGAAAACAGGAAGTTGTTATCCCTCTGTACAGACAGTTGGTGAGACCCCATCTGGAGTACTGTGTCCAGTTCTGGAGACCCCATCTCTGCAAGGACATAGACAGGATAGAGGTAGTCAGAGGAGGCAACTAAAATGGTGCAGGGTCTGCAAGAGAAGCCGTATGAGGAGAGACTAAAGGAGCTTAATATGTATACCCTTGAGGAAAGAAGGAGAGGGGGACATGATAGAAACTTTTAAGTACCTCAGTGGAATCAACAAAGTCCAAGAGGGTAGCATCTTTCAGAAAAAGAGACTTGCAAGAACAAGGGGACACAATTTAAAGATAGAAGGAGGGTGGTTCACAGGCAATGTGAGGAAGTATTATTTCACAGAGAAGGTAGTGGATGCATGGAACAGCCTTCCTGAGGAGGTTGTGGGTTCTAAAACTGTGGGAGAATTCAAGAATGCATGGGACAGACAAGGCACTTCTTGTGTGTGCACTTCTTTTCATTGAATCCTCGCTGCCATACTTCTGACCATTCCTCCAACCTTGCCAAGTCCCTTTTCATCCTTTCCACGCCTCCTTGTGTATCAACCGTGTTGCAGATCTTTGTGTCATCTGCAAATCTGATTTTTTTAACACAGCTGCTGTTTCTACACCACCAAACAGCCCCCTTCTGCCTGAACCCCCCAGCTCCATCCCCTGGAGTTACCAGGGTTTACCTTATGCCCAGCCCAGGAGCAGTGCCTGCGGGGAGTTGGGTGTCATCCTGCTGCCAGGGATTTTCTCCTTTTCACCGCTTTGCACCCGCATATCATGCAATGGGTGCAGCAGCTGTCTCCACCTCCGCAGAGGCAGCCAAGCACTCTTGGTGTGGGCGAGCCCCCCTAGTTGTGCCATTCACAGGACAGACCCCACCCCAAGGAAGGAGAGCTGTGACACTCAATCCTTGCCTCCCCCACCAGCCCCTGAGTGACCTGAGTCCATTCCTGAACCCGAGTTGCCAGTGTGGTGCAAGGTGTGTCATCCAGCACCTCAACCCTCAGTGCCACCGTGCCAGCCTAAGTTATTCCTTGATCAAATTACCTTGACCATGTGGGAGTGGTTTACTAAATATCCTGTCCACTTACTTCTGGAATGATCTTTCAAATGTAGAAATAGCCAGAGAATGAACTTGGGAAGGTGTAAAAATGCAATGAGGTTTAAAATCTGTCTAACAATTCTAAAATCTGATGTAGACATGTTGGTCATATCACCAAGCTCTATATTTAGATTATTAGTTTCATTTAAAGCCCATTCAGGGTCATAACTGGGTGGTAAATCAGAAAGTTCATGGTCTTCTGGAGACTCATCAGGGAAGGTATGCAGTGAATGTTGTAAAGTAATATCTTCAAATGAACCCATTGAACGACAGGCATAGACTTTTCATTATCTAATAAAGTTGTACAGGCTAATAAATGTGCTGTCTGACCCTTTAGTTAATTAAGGGTTTAATTGTTAAATAGGATATGTCTTTTGCCACTTGATCTTGCCTTTCAATTGCATTTGGAAGAAGTCCAATGTTAATCATGTTGGCTATCATGCAGCTTTGGATCTTCCCAGGGATCACTCAACTTTTATATCAGATAATCTGTAGCACCCTGTGTTTTGCACATCTGCATATTTCATTCATTCATTTCATTCTTTCATACGCAAGCAATAACACCTGACGAGGTATGGGTTATCTCCTGATAACAGCATGCCCAGGTGTGTTATGAGGCACGAGGTGCTTGCGCTGAGTGCCGGATGCACCTGGGCGTGCTCTTATCAGGAGATAACCAACACCTTGGAGAGTGTTATTGCACTTATAAAATGGGTCCCCCAGTAAAAAAGCTAATTAAAAAATGTTCATAAAACGTGAGCAGAAAAACAGTAAATAAATTATGATATTACAGTTAAAAACAATAAAGTAGTCCTCGCCATTCACTGTATCAATAGAGGACATCTTTGATTAAAATTAAGTGGGGTCTGTGATGCTTGTTTGTTCCTTATCCCCCCCACACACATAATTCTTCAGAATATGCTTTTGTTTAATTTATCTGTGAGTAAAGGAGTTTTACTTACAAGAGCTGGAGACAGCATGTCCTTCGCAGCCTGTATTTAGTGTTTTTATGATTGCACTTATCCAATCCCATTTTCGACTGCATGCTCTGCCATTATGTTGAAAGCCGGAATGTGTTTGAAAAAAGTATAAAAATACACCATTCTGTGAAAGAGCTGGAGGGGGAGCAGCTCTAGTGATCCAGTGGAAACAAGAGTAAATGCCCAGCGAGTTCTACATAAAAGCATGGGAGCAAGTGTGTGCTGCTACGGTTACTGTGATGTTTCTCCCCCCCCCCCCCCGTGAATTCATTGTTGTTGTTTTTTTTCTTTTGGTGTGTCCTCTTGAGTTTTTTGTGTTCTTTGTGCCCTTACTTTAATTTACATGTTGCGTATACTCTGACTGGCCCGCTTGACTATGAGTGAGTGTGTCTGTCAGCGGCCACCATACAGAGTGGTTTCCTGCTTCACAGTTTTGGAAACCCTGACATGTCATCTGTGCTCAGCTGCCATTGCCCATGCAGGACTTTTGCTTTATTTCATTTAGTTTGTCCTTTGGGGATGGAGGGGGGACTAGCAAAAGGAAACATCAGATGCTAACTAAAGGAACTGGAGACTATATATCTAGGATACAGCCAGATCATTTACTGTTCTTGGGTGTGCGTGGTTTCTTGTAGTGGGACTGAGAGCCATACACACAGTAGTGAAAAAGTAGTGAAAGAAAAGTGAACAAGAGGTACACAACATTGAAACTTTTTTTATTGTGCTCTAGGAAGTGAAGGGGGAGGTGTTGGATACATTTTGTGCTGTGTATGTTTGACTTTTGGTGGTACCGCTGTGACAGTTTTGTTGCTGTGGAACATTCCAGTCCAGCTGGAGATACAGTGATTTCACATTGTGATTCATTTTGCTTGCCATAAGTAGTGCCAGTTGCCAGTATATGTCCTGATAAGGACACGGCAACTGGTACCTCTTAGCCAATCAAAACGCAGGACATATTCAACCCATTTTATAAGGTTTATTAATACACTATTTGGTACTTAAATGGAGAGTCACTGAGCTACCAATCATTTCAAATGGTGTTAAACAATAAATACAGTACAAAGAAAGTAATGTTACAATGATAAAGAAACAATAGTCAATACATACAATGCAGTATAAACTTCAGATAAAGTTTACTGATTGAATCATGTGTATTAGTACACTAGTATCACCTTATTACTGAAATTTTCATTCATTAAGGTCATTCCTTCTGTAATGCTGCTGCTGAATTGCACCTGCCTAGTTAGCACTTCCTAGCTCTGTTTTTTTTGCTTAGATAGCCCTTTCCAAACTGTTTGTTTAAATGCATTTCCCTTGCACCATTATAGATTAGTTAGCCCCTCTGGTTCATTTAATTGGTCACTTTACTCTCTTGAATTTATTAGTTTACATTGACTATTATTCTTATTTGTCCTGGCCAAATGTGCAGTCACATACATTCTAGTTTATTGTACTGGTAGCCATACATACTCCTAATATCTGCATTCAAATATGCTTTATATGTTTTGACTACTAAACTCATTTCACAGGGGTCTTTGGCTACCCTTGTCGGCTAGTTGCTATAACTTGCACTGTTTCACTCACCCTCTTTCCTTTCATTTTTTCCTTTATGTTCCTTCTACTCTTTCTCTCCCCCACATCATTCCCTCTATCTTATTCCTCATCTCCTCCATTATCCCCTCTTCTGTCTCTCTTCACATTTCATCACTCCTTCTCTCCCCACCCCTCCTCCCCTTCATCATTCACCCTGTTCTCCTCTACTCATCATACTCTCCAGCAATCTTTACCTTTAACCCCCATCCACTCCCCTCTCTTCCCCAGTACCCAATGGCTGATTCAGATCTCACACCCATCTGGTTCTAGCAACACTTTAAGTACTGCTATTGGGTTATGTGGAGCTAAATCTTCATCGCCACCTCCTTCCTTCTCCTCACCATTCCCAAAAGGCTAAGCAGTGTTCGTATAAAGGTCAGGGGTGTACTCACTAACTTTGCCCAGCTAAGGCTGTGGGATGTTCTCTACAATCTTGATTGTTCTGATCATTACAGAGACCTGTCTTTCAACCTGGATCAGTGATGTAGAAATCAATCTCTCTGATTACACGGTTCACAAACAGGATCATAGGAAGCATGGTAATAAAGATCTTTTGTACATACACCACAGCCTTTTTTAAATTTGAATTTTTATTTAATTTAGAGGTACATGCTTGAATACATGAATAGGCAATACATTAACAAGCTAAAATGATGCATAAAGCCACCAACAGATACATTTTGCTATCCCTATTTTAAAATAATATGAAATCAAACCTGGTGTTTTCTTTCGGCTAGCAATGGGGAAACTAAAATACATAAATAAAAGTTATAAGCATGGTGTAACTCAAAATTACAATGATCAAACTTACAATAGGTTGAAGATGATTAGAGTAGACAGTATAATATTATTATCTGGGCCGACCAGTTCCCCCACAATCATGGTTAATCCTTTGATAAGTTTATGGAACTAGTTCTGGTCTATGAGTGGCTATACAGTATATAAAAGACAGGAAGGGTGTCCATCTGTTCATTAGAACTGAGGTAGTGTTCTGAAGTCTAGCTGTCATAGTTTCCATTTTGTAAATGTCATATATAGTATCTTGTGGAGGGGGTAGGATGAAGCCATAATCTTGTTATAACTTTCTTGGGTGCAACAAACGATACACTAATCAGATAAATCTGGTGTTTTTGTTTAATATGTCTGGGGAAATGTAGTAAAATTGCCTTTTCCAGGGTTAAGTCTCCCAGTTTGGGAAAAAGTTTATCAAGGACTCCACTGACTGCTTGCTAGAAGGGCCAAGCACTGGACAGAACCAAAGCATGTGTGCATGGGTGGAAACTTCACATCCACACTGCCCCCAGCATGAAGAATCACCTATCAAACTATATTTTGCTGTAATTTGTGGTTTACGAAAATAACATGCCACCACTTTCCATCCGTATTCCCTCCATCTAGGGGATGTCATCACACAGTGTTGTCTGCTCAATATGTGGAGACAGTCCTCATGGGACAATTTTACAAATTGGAACCCATGTATGAGTCCCACCCCTAGCCAATGACAGAAGGTATAATCAAGTTGGGAAGGTTTGAAGGCTTTGTCTAATAATGTGACATCCATCCATCCTGCTCTGCAGGTGTTCTCCAGCCTTTGTAAGAAGTGAATCCATATGTTGAGTAGATTTTTAGTGTTGAGAGATCCCTTACCAGTCGAAGTCACCCTACTGGGTTGAAACACCATCACATTGTCGAGAGGATACTCTGCTAAAGCTCTCTCAATGGATACCCAAGCAGGGGTCTCCTCCGAGGAAGAAAATCTGTGAACCATATGTAAGATTAATGCTGCCATGGTGTATTAAAAGAAGTTTGGTAGAGTTGGTCCACCCCTATCTTTAGGGAGTTGTAACTTCACTAAGGCCACCCGAGGAGTCTTCCCTTGCCATAAATATTGAGAGATTACTTTATTCCAGCGGGAAAACTCTTTTCTTTTAGGGAAATAGGGTATATTATTCATGAAATACAATATCATTGGGAGAATGTTCATTTGGATTGACTGGACCCTATTCATAAGAGAGAGTGTTAAGTGAATCCAATGAGACAGATCCAATCGGATCTGCTTGAATAACAGATCGTAATTTTGAGTGTAAGTCTCATTGGGGTCTGAGGTAATAAGTATTCCCAGATGTTTTAATTTAGAACAGTTCCATCGATAAGGATATTTATGTATCAAGTCTTAGGTTGGGTTACTTTGAATCATCAAGACCTCTGATTTATTTGGGTTAATTTTATGACCAGTAGTTTCTTCTATGAGTTTGAAACTATTAGCTAACTCCATTAAAGAGGTTTCAGGGGGTGTATTGTATAGAAGTAAATCATCAGTGTAGTATGTTAATTTGTGAGTAGTACCTTCTATAATGTACCCTCTGAACTGCGTGAGCTGTCTTAAATATTGTGCTATAGGCTCAGCGTGCAGAGCAAAAAGGTAGGGGGAAGGGGTCAACCCTGTCACATGCCACGCATATGGGAAAGATGAGAGGAATGGGATCCATTAAATTTAACTGATGCCTCTGGATGATCATAAATGTCCATTATATTATCCAGAAAGGTCAGATGGAAATCAAACTTCAACAGGGCCACCCTGAGAAATGTCCAGGAGACCCTGTCAAAGGCCTTCTGGGCATCCAAATTCAGAATCATCAATGGGATCTTATGCAGATGGGCATGATTTGTAATGTATAGCATGCATTTTATATTAACTATTGTCTGTTGGGATTTTATAAAGCCCGATTGGTCTGGGTGTATTAATGACGGTAAAAGATCATCTAAGCGATACGTAAGAATGCTGGTATAAATTTTGCAGTCCTGATTCAGCACTGATATTGGGCGGTGCGAATCCCATAGATTTGCTGATTTGTTAGGTTTCAATGTAGTTGAAATCATAGTGTAACACCTAGAGTTGGGATACTGTCAAGTGGAGTGGCCTTCAGACAGGGTAGCTAAGAAGGAGTCTTTATTAGACTAGAAACCTTCACATAAAATTCTGCCCATATCCATCCAAGCCTAGCTTTTTCCCATTATTTTAGATTCTGTGTTGTGCTATATACTTCCTGTAGAGTGACTGGATGTAACAACTGTTCACCTTGATGTGAATTCAGGGATGGGAGGCATAGGCCAGATAAAAAATTATCAATATGACCTGTGTCTAGGGGATGTGACTCTGTACAGAGCTCTTGATAAAATCGGCAAAAAATGTTTAACATATGGGAAGTAGAATGCATGAACATACCAGTGGCCTAATCCTTAAGTTTAGTCAGGGCGACTAACTGTGTCTGCCTTCACAGTCGATAAACTAAAAACATGAGGCATGATCACTCCCTTCATAATACTTTTGGCATAGCCAAAGTAAAACTTACTCCATTTTTGACGTTAATAATTTTCAAATCTCATGTTGTGTATTTAGGACTTTGTGAGTTGGGGAGGTATCGCCTTGCACACAGGCTAACTGAAGGAAATGCAGTTTATCCTGAAGCTCCCTGAGTCGAGCCTCAGCCTGGCACTTCTTTTTGGCTGCGAAAGCAATAATGTCACCCCTCAAGACAGATTTAATTGTGTCACATAACAACTGGGGCTTAATATCATGTAAGAAATTATCTCCTATTTTTTCAGGGATTTTCTCTTTTAAGAGTCCAGAAAGGCTGGATCTCAAAGCAAATAATTGTTTAAGTGCTAGAGTGTGTTCTTTCTGTCTTGTGTAAATAGCAAATCCAGTGTAATTGGAGCATGGTTGAATAGATAAATATTTTTCATCTCTGCCTGGTGTATTAAATCCTGGTGTTCTCCGCTAACACAAAAGTAATCTATCTGGAAATAATGCTTGTGTGCATGAGAATAAAATGAAAACAGTCTTTACCCAGGGTGTAACTGCCTACACGTGTCCACCAACCCATGTCCCTTAAAAGCTACCTAAGCATGCTTCTGCCTAGAGGATAAAGTGGGGAGATTTGTTTGCAGATGTATGTATGGATGAATTCATTAAGCAGTTAAAGTCTCCCCCAGTTTTTAATATGCCTTGTTTATGGGTTATGTTGATCTCTATTAATTGTTGAATAGCTGAAGTGTTGCTACCTGGTGGAATATAAAGGATACAAACTGTTAACTTATAAGTATGGAAAGACCCCATCACCAGTGCCAGATGGCCCTCTGAATCAGTGTAATGGCCAGAGACCATAAATTGTGAAATTTTAGGTATTAAAATTACTATGCCCCTCCATCTCTCATTATGATATGATGATTCTGTAACTTAGGAAAACCCAAATTGTTTTGCAATTTCTTGAGTTCATGCTGAGATAAATGAGTCTCTTGTAGGAGTAAGAGATTTGGTTGAAGTTTTTTAAAGCTGTCAGGGTTCGGTATCGTTTGATAGAACCAGCCAGAACATTAACATTATATGATACCAGCTTAAAATACATACTCATTGTTGAACTATAAATGGATTGCATGACACAAAATCTACCTATTGTAATGAATAAATTAATAGATTATACAATAGTTAGTGAAACAGCCTGTCCTTAGTAGTTTATAAACAGCTGAGATAATAATACCCACATTGCTCCAAATGAAATCCATTGCCTTTCTCAGTGTTCCATAGCATGTATTAAAAAGAATGCAGACAGTCAACTATAAGCAATAGGCCAATAGGGTCCAAAACTGGGGGACCCAGGGAAGGAGAGATTTTCAGTCACCTGACCCTGAAGGTCAACTATTTTACAAGCTTTAACTTCCAAAGGTAGAAAAGCTGTTCTCAGCTTACCTAAAGGCAGTTGTAAGGTCCACTGCCTGAGAACTGATGCAGGCTGTATCCCTCAGGGGAGCAGCATCTAAGGGGTAAATTCCCCATAAAAGGGCTGGGAAAAGAGGGAAGTGGCAGGGAAGTAACATAAACAATAAAAAATAAGTCTGTTGGAGGGAAGGTGATATCAGGGGTGAAATGTAAAAGAGTGCATCAGCTCAATTGCCCAAGGCACCTACAGTTGCACCATCTCTTGACCCATCTCATTAAATAGAGGAGGAATTAAACTCTAGAAGGGGTCAAAAGAAGAAAAGGGGATGTAGGGAATAGACGTATGGGTATCCAAAGAGAAAAGGTATTTCAAAAGCAATATCTCTAATATAATCAGGTAGCTATACAATAAGCAATAAGTTGTCAGAACAAATGAATGTCAGCTATTTAGAGGCATGGAAAATAAGGTCTGTAAACCAAGGCTGATGGCCCTCTATGTATAAAATAAATAAGCAGAGCCATAATCCAGGCCGGCAAAGCCTATAATCCAAAAGAACAAAGAAAAAAATGAATGTTTCCTCTTTCTATTTTCCCAGGTGATAAAGGAAGTCTTTTTTTGGAGCTTAACTTTATGATACCTTCAAGGGAAGAGGTAATACTAATCCATAGACCTTTCATAATTAGTAAGGGGGGAGAGGACTCTTCTTTGAGTACTAGTTCCTGGATGTAGCCATAAGCTTGGCCTTCCAGCCCCCCCACCCCAAGTGGAGGCACGAGACAGGGAGATGTACAACAGGGGGTAGGAACCTCCTGTAGGGCGAATCACCCCCCGAATGGACAACAACCCCAGCCTCATGTCTCCAGCAAGTGGGGACATGGAGGACCATCGCCCCACTACCCAGCACCCCCCTCCAGATCCCACCCATGAGCCCCAAATTGGGAAATCAGCTCCATGGGGAGGGGTGTGGGATCACACTGCCCAATGCAGAGCTCTGAAAGAATAGGTGTGCTTGCCTGGCCCCGCACACAAGACCAAGCCAATATAAATTCCTGTTCATCTCCCTCTTGCTGTGTCAAGCCTAAGGATCCTCTGCTGGACACTCATTATAGGTTCCCCTATTTAGCGAGGCATATACCTTAGAGGGAGACTGCTGGAGGGAGGTATGCATCCATGCCCCCTGGCTGCCTCAGCCCCCTCCTATCCATAAAGGCATTAACAGGCTGAGACATGGGAGTGGGAATGAGCCCTAGTATAGGTTTCCCTATTTAGCAGGATTATCTATCAGGAGATACGTGTGATGAGCCCCGCAACAATGTGTTCTGTCCCACCTCCATCCCCATAACTAAATTTAGTGCTCTGTTCTCAAACTCCTCACCTCTAATATTTGCATCCCATGCTCCCTATTTAACAAGGCTGTGGGCTTTAAAATGGCCTGAGTGTCCTGAATCAAAAGGCCCCAGCTCCATCCTGATAATAAAAATGAAAAGGGGGGGAAAAAAACCCAGGAAGGGGAAGAACAAGCATAGCATTTATTTAAAAAGATTGAAAAATCCCTCCGACCACACACACAGAACAGCGACCATCCACCATGTCCTAAAATGCAGAATGCCAGATGACCACTTCAGGAACCGGTGCTGGGCAACAAATTGAGATCAAGGCAAGAACAGAGAAGCTAGGCACTTGGAGGACCAGGCAGACCCCCAAAAGTACCCCACAAGCCAGAGGCCCTGGCCAGGACTGACCAAATCACAGCCACAGCAGTGCAACCTTCTCCCACAACTCCCGTGAGCAAGGAGAGGCTTAGGAGCCACAGAAGCAGCCAGGCTGCGCACTGAGGTAAGATGTTGTCAAAGATTCAAAGTAGTAGTGTCTCATGGTTCGGAGGACGAAGATCTGGTGAGCGTCTTTTTAAAGTCTTCTAGCACTGCCTGTTATGAATCTGAGTCCCTGAAGAACGTGCACATCATGAGTCACTTGACTGGATCTCGCTGAGGAAGAGGGGCCTGAGAAGAAACAGAATAGCCCCGTTTTTGTAAGTCTTCCCTTGACTCCATTACTGAGTCATATTGTTGCTGACTGTTTGGATACTGCACCTCAAGTCTAGCTGAATAAGGGGTGCAAAATTTTAACTTATTTTGATGAAGCGTTTGAAATAGAGGGATGTATTCTTTCCTCCTCTGCATTGTCACAGGGGCCTAATCGTTATCCATAAAGATGCAAGTAGTGCTGTAGAGTATTTTCCCCAGGGCCCAGGCTATTTTCAAGACTAGCTCCTTAATTTGTTATCGAGAAAAATGTACAATGGTGTATCTAGGCAGGGCACTTGGGTCAGACGGCTTAGGCTCCAGTGTCTGGTGCACCCATTCAGTCTGAATCTGTAATGTGTCATCCAGAGATAAAGAGGTATGTAAAAGGGTCTCTGTAAAGTCTCTAATGTCAGAGCCTTCACTATTTTGTGGGACACCATATATCCTTATATGTTTCTGGTGGTTCCTTTTTTACGCATCTTCTTGTCTCAATAGTTAACTGACAGACCTGAATAACTTGTGAGATGGTAGTGCTCATTTGTTTTAGTTGAGTGGCCTGCTCGGTAGATGAGCCCTCAATGACCAAAACCCTGGTTTCCAGTGCACTGAGATCATAACACAGAATATCTTGAGACTCTTTAAACTGGTGGAACTCCTCCTTAAACTCCTTGAGTTCTGACAGTATTTTGTCTAGTTTAGCGTTCAAAGTATTACGCATCTTAGTTTTAGCCTTAGGTGTCTTGAGATCAGCAGGCCTTTGAGTATATTGTGAGATTTCAGACACCTCCAAGTCAGAAATTTCAGAGCCAGTTTTAATCCCTTCATGCTTTAATACTAAGAATTTTATTCCCCTTTGGAAGCTGCCATACCTTGCCTGCTGGTAAATATCAAGCAAACCAGGTTCATAGAGGGTATTGGTGAGGAGATTATTTCCTAAGTGGCCATTAGGCTGAAAGCTGCACAGGAAGTCCCATACGCCACAGCCTTGACTGTGATGTGTATCATTTGGCTGCCCCTCTGCCCATGAACTCCTCACGTGTAGGCAGTCTTTTCTCTGCACAGTTCCCCTTTTCATTGGTGCCTTTTAATCTTCCCACAAAGCTGTGCCTGACTCATGCCATGCCACCCTCTCAATTATTTGCTACTGCTCAGCTTTACATAATCCCTAAGTTTATGGCAATCAAAATATAAATTGGCTTTCCCTTCAACAAAAATTACCGTCCACCAAATGGAGTCTCTCCCCCTACATGTGTTGTTTCATTAAGCCCTGTGTGAGGGCACAATAGTGATATCCCAAAGTGTTATTGCAGCTCTCCTGCCATGCTGTTTAGTGTCATTCAGTGCCACACACTTAGTTACAAACACCTGTAGGACGTGGCCCCTCTGTGCTCCTAGGGCAAAAAGAACAATACCAGAAGAGATCTGCTCCACAAATCCTTAAATACAACCATGCACAAAGGAGAAAATGACCCAGTCACTGGTATAAGGTTTTAGTGTATTTTATTTAAATATCACCATCAGTCATTGGCATATCAAACAAATTCTAATCAATGTTTAGTGATCTATTACAATCTGACCACATCATCAGGACACAAATGATACATCTGAGAAATTATAGGCTTAGAAACTTGTTCAATATATACTGTATACCTCTATCAATATGTCTTTCTTAACTTTATAGTTTTGTGTTGAAATCCCAATCACACCATATGGTCCCACAATTCAGGCACTGTGACTTTAACATAAGTGCAATACTGTACAGATTTAAATGTATTTAAGCATCAAAAAGTGCTCAAGAACCATCTTATCTAAAATCTATCAATGTTTATTTAATATGAACTGAACACACTTTTGGCCTTCCCTGATGAGTCTCCTATTAGAAAGCCATAAACTGCATAGTAGGTTTTAAATATCAACTTACCTTTTAAACTTTTCATTATGTTGTTACTTTCTAATTCATTGACTCTACCCACTTATCTTTTTTCTGTCCCAAGTATCCAGTTCTATGGGTTATTAAGTGTGTTGCATAGAGATAATACAAAGTTAATTGTAATAAACTCCTATTAAAAGTGTTGTTCTACATCATAGTTACAATCTGCAGTATTTTACTTACATATTCTTGTGCTTTTTTTTCCCTGTGGCCCTCACTTGTTTTTTTTAGCTAAAAAAACTGTTAAACTTTTTTATACATATCATCTCCTCTGTAACATGCTCAGACACTTTGCGTTACACCTTGCTTCTCATGCATCAAAGAACATCTGCTCAATGTACTTACACCACTTTGTATTCCAGATGAGGGTTGCTGTCTGCCTGTCCTGCATCCCATAAATAGGGATGAGGTTGCCTTAGTAATAGCAAAAGCCCATCAAATGGCCAGACATGCTCAGTGTGTTTAAAGTGCTAGCTTTTGCACAGGATCAGTGGTGTGAATTATACACAAACTATTTGAAACTGGTAGTCTTATAACTCATTTATACAAATCTTACTCCATATTTCCCACATAACTTTTCATATTGTATATTATCTGAATCATATCTATCAATTGATTATTTGATTTTAATATAGATAGCCACTATGATGATGACGCTATTCATTTCTAAATTAGCCTTAGTAATCAAATGCCTTTTACTAACAATAAACCCCTGGGTAGCAGGCTACTATCTCCTTTCACTAGCACTATGTATGCTTTTATATTCATTGCAAAATACTTTGTTAATGCACTAATTAGGGTTAAAATGACAAAAGTAGGAAAATTAGGTGTTAGGATTTCCAACCCTAACACCCCACCCCCACCTTGCAGGCAGCAGCAGGCATGGAGTGTGCTTTGGGGTTTTCAGCCCTAACGCTCACCCCATTCCATAAGTAAACAACAACAAAAACAAACAACTCCATCTCTCCATTTCAACCAAACAAGGAGCCATCCTGGAGCAAACACAATCATTCAAGTACGTCGGTATCTACCTTGATCTCCACCTCTCATATGCTGTCCATATCAGCAATGTTGCAAAGTCTGCCAATGTGAGATTAGGCATATTATTCTGGCATAGGAAACACCTAACCCCAGAAGCACTGGCAGTGGCCGTCCAAAGCTCCATCGTCAGCATCATAGACTATGGTCTTATCATATATGGGTCTGCAACTACCTCTGCTCTCAAACATATCGCAACCTCCCTAAATAAGGCCTGTTGTCTCATCACTGACTCACATCACCATACCCACACATGTGATCTTTATTCCCAATCTGGATGGCTTCAACTGAACAAACGCTTAAAATAACTAACCTGCATCACGGCCAAGAAAATTATAATGGGTCTGGCCCCACCTGGTGTCTGTGCCCTCCTTAAGCCTAGACATCAGAACGTCACTACAAGGAGATCAAATTCCCATCTACTACATATCCCATGATGTTGCACGACCCAGGGACAAAGATCATTCACCTATCGGGCATCCAACTGGTTCAACTCTCTTGGCAGTGACATAGCGACTGCTCCAACACTCGGCCTCTGCAAGTCCAAGATGCACCTCTCACTGCTTCTATCCTGCGATTGCCCATCTTAACATTTCCACCGTTCCAGCTACAAATGCCCCAGCACTTACAATCAGTCTTTGCACCCCTAGCACCTTACCTGTCATATTCCTTCAACAAGGCCCCTGGCTGCACTGTCTCCCACCCCCACCCCCCTCAGATCTCCACTCCTGCCCCCACCCAATCACCTCCTGTACTCCCTCACCCCCCCCTGCACCTCCTTCCCTCAATCTCCTACAATCACTTCCCACCACCCACCCCTTACCTTGTCTTGCTCATAGCTCAAGTCTTTGTACTGGTTATTATGTGTCTGTAAGTCAATGACTATATGTTTGTAACTAAAAATGATGACTGTTGCACACACTGACGTGGAACCTTTGTAAAAGAGCCACGGCTCAAAGATATTGTAATCCTAGATTGAGATAAATAAATAAATAAAAAATTAAATAAGCTGAGATGGGTACATTGCATGAGAATGGGGCTGACAACACCAAGGCACACCCCAAGCCTTTTGCTGCCTGCAGGGTGGGGATGGGGTGTTACAGTTGGAAATCCTAACACCTCATTTCCCTACTTTTGTTGCTTTAACTCAAATTTTGTTGCTTCAACTCAAAGTTGTGTATTAGCAAAGTTTTTTTCAATGAGGTTTCTTTATTTTTTGAGATAGTATAATCATATCCTTATTTGCCTATGGGGCACTCCCCTCCACCTACAATTTTTAAGATAGTGTAATCATATCCTAATTTGCCTGTGGGAGCACAGGGTCCTCTGGGCCCTGCACTCCCATGCCTCCAAAGATTACTATATGTTTATTGGTGTGGAAGCACAGGGCCTTTAGTTCCTCTGGGCCCTGCACTTCTAATGTTAGCACATCTGCAACCAAATTGTCACCAAAGCCTTATTATATCCCCACCTTATGAATCTGGAAGTGAAAATGTATGAATCCCTGACAAAATGTGATTCCATGCCACCACAATGTCATTCCATGCCACAGGATCGAAAAACATAGTTTGGCAAGGATTTGAAAAATTACAGCAGTCATGCTCATGAGGTCTATAAAAATATGGCTACATTGAAAATTTGGGCTCAAAGTTTTTTACCAGTTATGAGCAAGTGTAGCAACATTTTAATTTGTGCACATAACTTTTCTATTTTTGCATATTTCAAGCCCAAATTTTCAACATAGTATTCTTATGATCCAACTTCATAAACACGACAGGGAAAATGTTCAAATCCCACCCAAAAGGTGATTTTGCCAAGTAACCACTAAATCAACTTTCCAGCCAGATTTGCATAATTCCAATCTCATTTTTCATGAAGTGGGGTCCCAATAAGACAATGTTGAAAACTTGGGGTGAAAATATTCAAAAATGGCAAGTTATGCATCAAAGTTGAAAACCCCATTGAAATACATTGAACTTCACTTACCTTAGTATCTCATATTGTAGTTGGCAGTTACAGCAGCAAGACATGTCTTCCGTAGGAGACTGGATCTTTACCGTGGCACCTGTTCAGATGAGTGAGGGTGTGTGGGGATTGTGGTGGGGATGCAGGGTGGTGGGTGGTGAGTAGAGGCTGGGGGTGGGGGTTGGATTGGCGAAGGACCTTTTTTACAGGAAAAAAAGGACAGTTTTCTTTATTTCAGGCAAAGGAGGCACAATTAGGAAGGCGCACAGAGGGTGGGGGGGTCCTCTAGTCACCAGTGAAACAAAGGGGACAGTGATCAGAGGGTGGAGAGTGCCACTAGACACCAGGAAAATAACAGGGACAGTGATTAGGTGGGAGTTCCACTGGACACCAGGGAAGTTACAGGGTCAACAATCAGAGGTTGGGGGTGCCACTAGACACCAGGGAAATGGGCAAATGGGAAATTGTTTTACCAGGAAAGGCACATAAGCCAAGGCTCATTTCCAGGTCTGACTTGACAGCACAAGGAACTTAAGTGACTTTCTCAGGGTCACACAGAATGCAATTCAAGCCTGTGGGACTCAAACCCACATGGAGCCAGCAATCAGATGATGAGAGTGCCACTAGACACCAGGTAAACAACAGAGATGGTGACTGGATGGTGGAGAGTGTGCCAGCTGACACTAGAGAAAGGGGGAAAGGGTAAAATGTTTAACCAGAAAAGTCACATAAACTGAAGCCTGTTTCCTGGTCTAACCTGGGAGAACAAGCAAGTTAAGTGACTTGCTCAGGGTCCTAAAGTAAGAAGCTGGTGGCTATGGGAATGAAATGTAAACACTGTCAGCAATTGTAGGGTGGGAGGTGCCATAACACAGCAGGGAAACAACAGAGACAGCAATTGGAGGGTGGGGGGTGTGAGTAGACATCAAAAAAACAACGGGGACAGCGATCCAAGGGTGGGGGGTGCCACTAGACACTAAGAAAGGGATTTGCCATCACAAAAAAGGATCCTTTTTCGAGAGTCATGACAAAAAAGAATCTTTCTTCATACCACAAGTCACAAAAAAAGATTAATAATGTTAAAAAAAGAAATTCAAGGGTATGTCTTCAACACATAAGTGCAGAATCCTGCTGAGGGGGTCCCAATTACCAGAACACATGTGTTGGTTTTTACTCTACACATTATTTGTTTGAATTATTTACTTTTGTTTGCATCACTAACTAAAAAAAAAAATGACAGCACCATGAGAAAAGAGTCCCCATTTGGGGCACAGAATGAGCTGTTTGCAAATAGAATTCCACATTTGTAATAAATAATCCTTTTACGAGCAGGACATCTGATGGGTCCTGTAGGAAATAATAGGAAACTTTGAAGTGTAATAACTTTGGAATGCATTAAAATGTTTTAACCAAATCTTCAAAAGACACATCTGAGGCACAAGACCTTTAAACCTTAAACATTTCAGACCACAATTCCACACCATTTTTGCTCAGCAATATGGCAAATAATCTTACCAAAAATGGTAATTTACACATTTTGTGACACTCCGTATCTCTGCTCCCGCACATCTGACTGGAGCGAAACTTGCCACATAAAGAGATCTATGGTCCTTGATGGATGGCACTTGCAAAATGTCATGCCAATCGCTTGAATGTTTGTGGAGATATTAAAATGCAAATGTTTGTGTTTAATATAGGAGTGAAGACTGAACTCTAACTATAGGGGTCCGACTGCACCCCTATAATTCTTGTGATCTCAATTTCAACTGCATCTGTTAGGCACTGTAGCATAGCACTAGACCTGAATGGAATGGCTACATTTCCTTCAATTTAAAAAAAACATTGGAACATCCAGCAAACCTTCACTCTCATTCTAAAATAACATAGAGGATAATGGATGGGCATCAGTTAATAACCACACTGTATTCATTTCGAGAGGTTGCCAGGACAACATTGTAAACACCAAGAACAAAGCTCGAGAGGTTTACTGTTGTCATGGCAACCTCGAGAAGTGAATTCAGCATGGTTATTAACTGATGCACATCCATTTGCTTTTAAAATGTATGGGCAACAATTAAATGAAATGAGTAATTTCTTTACAGTATTTTTATTTTGCGCTGCTCTTCTTCAGTGCAGCTGTCCCTGCCATGGCCATTTGTCAGAATGTGGAAGTCCATGAGATGCGCATGCACAGAGATGTTCTCTTTTATTATACTATCGTCAAGTACATCACATACTCAAGAGGGTATAACAACTTCTTGACTTCACAACAGTAGCATAACAATGATAAGAATTAATAGCCCTCTACCATACATTATACAGAGGATAATGTATGGGTTGCTATTGATAACAAGCTTGTGTACTCATTGAGAGATTGCCAAGGTGAACGTTTAAACCACAAGAGTGAAGCTTGAGAGCTTTTGGTGGCCGTAGCAATCTGGAGATGGCAGCACACACTTTGTAGCTGACAGTGGAGCCATACATTGTATTTTATAGCGTATGGTCTACATAAAGAGGGAAACAACAGTTAGGATCCTTACTTAAGTTTTTTTTTGTCACTGACACCCTCTACGAAGTCCAACACTCACCACTACGGACAATTCAAGAAGACCAGAGGATCACATAATGTGCATGTGTAAACTCCATCTATGTTGTTGTCCCACTGATGTGATGTACCCACAATGGTATAATGACATCATGACGTCACATCAAGGGTACAAGAACCCTATAAAACAATTGATTTTTGAACATAACAACGTTCTACCATACATTATATACAGATTATTGTAATATCTGTAGAAATTAAATGAATTACAGTCTGTTCTGCACTTGTGTAAGGTAATTTCTTTATTTCTTATATTTAATACCTTGTAATGAAGGTACAAGAGAGTTGAATCAAGAAACAAATGTGTTTCCTCAAAGGGCATGCCCTTGGTCACAACCCACTGATGGACAAACAGACTCCACTCAACGGCCATCTGGCCAGAATGCCATGTGGTTGATTGGATATTGGAACTGAGTGTACAATGGCCAAGTTATGAACCTTACAAGGCCATCAAATCTACCTGAACATTTAGACTCAAGATCCTAATCTGTATCTAAGTGGTAAAGGGCTAAAATAGGAGGAAATCCTGTTAGTAGGGTCTGGGTTGGTAAAAATGTTTCTACTCAGTCTATCTCTTCGTTCAGGCCATACCTCTGGTTCACGGTCCCAAAGTGGTCTATCCTGTAGGCCTCTCTGATTAAACAAATTTTATTTACAACCCTTCCCCTAGTTGGTATTGTCAGTCTCTCCAGGCCCACAAAATGCAAGGCAGAAATAGTATGCTTCTGTGTTTTTAAATGTCTTGCCAGTGAGTATTTCTTATCTTAACACATGCTGCTTTTGTGTATATTAATCCTTAGTCTTATCTTGTTGTTTTGCCTGTGTAGGCCTTATAGAATGGACTTTTAATCATACAGTATACACAACTTGTTCTGTCTGGAAAGTAATAAATGAACATGAAAGAACAGACAAAGCTGGGTATCAAAATAGACTGCAAAAACTGTTTAACAATAGTTTATACTCACAGACATGGCAAAAAACGTTAAAACAGCAGCAGCAACAGCGTACTAGGGAGTGGGCTCCCCTAACCGGTTTCACAGTAGGCTTCATCAGAGGGAGTGTATCTGCCAGCTGCTGGTGTACCTCTTAAACAGTAAAAATACCTTAAAGTGACAGTACACCAAAGTGCTACAGTTCAATACATATATAACTATATTCTATTTTCTATTACACTTTATAAACACACAGCATTATAAACTAATATATACACATTAATAAAATAATACAAACTACACTTCCTATACCTTTTTTAGGTTACCACACCTACACCTGGACTTACATTGGAAGGGAGATACTATTTTGCAACTTGAGATGAAAAAGAAATTATGGAGACCAATTTGGAACTTCATAATTCTCTTCACTATTTAGTTTTTCTGCTGTTTCCATATTAGTTACTTCATAGTAGTTCATATTATTTTATCAGTGTGTATATGTTTGTTTATGGTGCTGTGTATTTATAATAGAAAATAGAATATATTTATATGAATATATATGTATTATACAATGACAAGAAATAATGCTGCCCTCTGATTGGTCAGATGGGAAGGAGGGGAGAATGGCCCTGCAGGAGGACTTGAAGACTCTGGATAAGTGGTCAAGAAAGTAGAAACTGAGGTTCAGTGCAGGGAAATGCAGGATTCTCACCTGGGGGCCAGAAATCTGGGTCAAGGGTTTACCCTGGGGGGGACACACTACAAGTCTCAGAAGGTGAGATGGACATGGGGGTGGTGGTGGATGTCAGAATGAACAACTCTGAGAATTGCAGGAGGGCAGCAGCAAAAGTCAATAGGATGCTGGGTTGTATCACTAGGGGAATTACCTCTAGAAGGGTGGAAGTGATCATTCCTCTTTATAACTGCTTGGTTAGGCCGCACCTCGAGTACTGTGTGTAGTTTTGGAGACCACACTTAAGGAGAGACATTGCACTCCTGGAGAGGGTATAAAGGAGGACAACCAAAATGATCTGGGGTCTGGGGGAAAGGACCTATGGGGAGAGGCTTGAGGAGCTCAACATGTACACCCTGGAGGAGAGGAAGGACATGTTAGAGGCCTTCAAGTACATGTAGGGGATCAATAAGGGAGGCTCAGTCGAGGTTCTCCAAAGGAAAGGGGAGCAACTAGAGGGCATGGGTAGAAGCTGGGGGGGGGAGGCTCAGGTGGGAGAGGAGAAGGAGGTGTTACTTCATGGGGGGGTAGAACCATGGAATGCACTGCCCAAAGACTGTTGGAGGCAGAGACTGTGGAGGGGTTTAAGAGGGGCTGGGACAGGTATAGGGGGAGGGTGAAGCTGACAAATTCCAGTACAAAGGGTACATTTTGTACTGGGGACAAAGAAACCCATGGTGGGGGGGAAGACAGCAAAATTGGCACCCAGTATGGGTGCTGACTAGCAGGCACAAATGAAAGACCAATAGGCCTTCTCTGTTGGCATTTTAGTATGTTAGTATATTAGACTGGGACTGGACCCATGATGTTTTCCCAGTACAGCATCACGGATCTAGTCCCAGCAATTAGATAACTGCTAAACCTTTACCAGAATAACTGCACACTGTCGCCTACACTGACCTCCGCTTGGCAAGCCTCTTCAAAGATTTTCAATTACAAGCTTGCTACTTCACTATTAAATAAAAAAAAAAAACTCCCTTCCACCAAGTCACAGTTTGCTCTAATGGACGCCTAAAAATACAGGATTTGTTTTCCACACAAAATTAATCTAAAACTGATTTTTTCCCCGCTCCACCTGCTGAATAGTAAACTCCGCTGCACTGTATGGCTTCAGAGAGTCTCGCTAGCATTGTCAGGCATGTGCTTGACTTCCATTTCTGTGAAAACCTGCACAAAGAGGAGGTTTCTGTGTCAGCACTTAAAAAGTAATTTTCGTTTTTAAAAATAAAACTCCAACCACAGGCCAAGTGACTTACTTCTGCTTCAGTGACTTACAGATCACTTCTGAAGCACAAATCTCTCAGTCCCCTCAGACAGTCGTTGGATTAGGTCTGTTTTGAAATCAAGGCTTCTTGGTTCTGAAACAAGGCTGTGCTTAAAGGCATTGGCCCATTCCCAGTAAAAGCAGAGGGACCAGCTAAGTTACAAAGAAAAAAAGACAGTGAGAGACCTAGAACACTGATGGCGGGGAGCAGGAGACACTAACAGATACCAATGCAACACTACTTACTGGCTATAGGAGCAACATCAGAACTTATTTTTCAAACTGTATTCTTACACATACTTTGGTGTACTGTCAATTTCAGGTATCTTTACTATTTAAATGGTACACCAGCAGCAGGCAGACACAGTCATGGAACCAACCAGAAGGAAGCACAGGCAAGAGCTCGCTCATTAACTGGATCCTCACAAACTCCCCATCATGAATATCTGAGATCAAGGTGCTACCAGATATTTTGAGCAACCACTCCCTTGTCACCCTCAGATGGTCAAATAAGTTTAAAAAGAGCCCCCCCCCTCACTATACAGAGCAGGATCCTAAAAAGAGGTCACTTAGGATTGCTTACAAATGCCCTATCCTAACATGACTGGTCACCCACTGACACACTGCCAGACCTGGACCAGGCCCTGAAGTACTTCACAGATGGAGTCAACAATATTTATGACCAATACGCACCATTAAAAGGAGGAAATTGCAGGGGACCACTAAAGTTTGGATCACAGGCTAGCTCCTAGCCATGATGAAGAAGGGGGACAATCTCTGCTTAAAAGCCAGGGCCTTGGGTAAAGACCAAGACCACCAGCTATACCAGGCAGCTAGAAACCACTGCATGCATGTAATACAGAGAGCTAAAGCAGATCACCACAAGGAACTGCTCGATAAAAGCTGGGGTGACAGCAAAAGTTTCTGGGGAAACATAAAGAACCTCTTGGGGGAAGAAGAAGAAAAGAGAAACCCACAGCTGCTCCACATTAACAGCTCTACTACCATGGACTCAAGCCTCATTGCAGAGTCCTTCCACTTTACCTTCACAGATCTAAGCACAATACTCCCTCCTGACTACCTACACCTCGCCAAGGTTCCCTCAGATGACAAAGCACCCAATACCTCTCACCCTACCTTCTACCTCAAGAGAGTTACTATAATGGAGGCAGTGTTCTACATAAAAAAAGTGCTCAGGAAAACCAAAATGGGTAGCAATGGAGTAGACATGAAGCTGGTGTCCCAAACTCTTGATGTGCTCATCAAGCCTATTAAAAAACTATTCAACAAATCCCTGACCCTGTTACAATTCCCGGCCACCTAGAAGCAAGTGCTGGTCACTCCTGCCCACAAAAGTGGGGACAGGACCAATGTGTCCAATTACAGGCCAATCTCAATCCTCTCCCCCCTATCCAAGGCCCTTGAGAAGATTGTGGTGGACCAACTAACAGACTACATCAGCAAATACCAACTGCAATGCCCCATCCAGCACTGGTTCAGGCTGGGGGATAGTACCATGATTGCCCTTGTAGAGTCCACTGACTATGCTCACAAAGCTATATACAAAGGCAAACTAGTAGTGGTGGTGCTCATAAACTTAACAAAATTCTTCAACACCATCAACCACACCCTCTTACTGGCCTGGCTTCAAAGCCTGGGGTGGCTGCCAATGCAACACTCTGGTTCCGAGTTTACCTGTCCCTCAGGTCACAACGGCTAAAAATAGGACAAACGGTGTCTGAGCCCAGGGAAGTCATGCTGGGGGTCCCCAGGGATCCATCTTGGGACCACTGCTCTTCAGCCTGTTCTTAAATAATCTCCCTCAAGCCTGTGATGCCAAGATAATCCTATATGCGGATGATGCTGTCATCCTCAACAGCAACTCTCGAATTGAGCCACTGCAAGCAGCACTTCAGCACTCCTTCAGTAAAACAGAAGACTGGTTCTGCGAGCACAAACTTCTGCTCAACTACAAAAAAAAACAAGACTCTGTTCCTATCCAGCCCCTAGCTCAAGAAAAGGTTCTCCACCATAGTTTTTACGTAGGAAAAAACAAAAGAGCCCTTAAGGTTAGGATTGGTGAGCATCTTAGGGCAATTGAGAAAAACAATGTAACCAATGTACTAGCCAGTCATGTTCTGAATTCCAGGGATAGAACTTAACATAATTTTACATTTAAATGAATTGAAAAACTAGTTCAATCACTTAGAGGGGGTGATTTTGATAATCACCTGTTACAAAGGGAATAATTTTGGATTTTCTCACTTAATGTCATGGAGTGGCCGGGTTTGAAAGGCAGACTTGAAATCAAGCCATTTTTAAACAAACATTAAGTTGCCTATTATGCACTGATATAAAGTATGAATTTTGAGGAGTTTATGTGTTTTGTAGAGAACATTTTCTGGTGCAATGATATCAGATATTTTAAGTTTTATATTTATATTTTGTCTCTGTATTTCTTACTTTTCAGATTTCTGCACTGACGACCTGTATTGTCATAGGACGTTTTGGTTTGAGGACTGTAAACTCAGTGTATGAAAAGACTGTGAGTGCAGCAAACTTGAATAGACATATAATAATAGTCATTTAACATATTGTCTGCAACTGTTTGTCTAACTGAATGCTTATAGAGAAGTTTATTTAAAGTTTTAATAATATTTGTATATTATGTGACTACATGGATACTGTCTCTTTAAGTAGCACCCTATATCAATGGGACTTGATGGATACTGATTAGGCTTTGAAAAAGCACGAGTGAGTGTGAAACATGTAAGCTGTTTCAATTGTGGACCACTGCTGGCGCAACTCTCTGAGGGGAGATTTTTTATTCTGTTTTGTTTTTCCTCACCTAACATTGGATTAAAGTTGGATTTTTTGCATGCATTTGAAGTAGATGTTCTTTCTTCCCTTGTTGGGGTAAACACGTGGTGAGGATTTTGAATTGTGTGTGACACATGTGGAAATACCTGTTACAGATGTCCAGGCCTTGGTGGGTGTTGGCAATACAGGTACTGTTTTCATATTGTTAAAATTATCAGTTTTTGCAGTCAATTTTGGTGTCCAGCTTTGTCTGTTCTAATAGATTCTACAGTGTCTGGGATTTCCCTAAAAGACAATGAGAGATTGTGTAAACATGTTCATTTCAGAAAAGTCAGGAATTTGATGGTTACAAACTTGAGGAAGCTTGTTTGATAGGCTGTGCTCTGACTATTCTCTCTATAGAATATTGCTTTTTGCTTGAGGAAGAGATGAACAGCTTCAGATGATGTTTGTTGCTGAATTTTATCATTTCTGTCCCATCTTTGTCTTCCAGTAACCTGGTAGTAAAATATTGTTGCACATAGAGTAATTTTCTAGACAGTGGATTCTTTCTCTCAATTTTTAAGGCTGTATACTGATTGCTTTGCAGTGTATTCCTATCAAGAGAAGAAGGAGCAGGGCAGACAGGAATAGGAATTGATGTCTATTACAATTTATTTTCCCAGTAGAGTTTCATTACCTCATTAGTATGCATGAAATCCCTACTCGTTAGCATCTGCCTGTGCCCTCATCACCCTCCCTTACTCCACCCAGGTCTACTTTATTCATGAATCTATTGTTGTGGCACCCTTTTTTCTGTTTTCTGTGCTACCTCTGCAGCTGAAAAAATGATGCTGAGTGCAAAAAACTTAATACTGCAGGGGAAAGTGACAGCGTCCCAAGAACAATGTTATCATCAACTAATGTAGATATGAGATGGCAGATACATTTTTTACGTCAATAGTATCTACTGTACTAAGAGAAGAGCTCAAATGGTGGGCAGAGTATGAAACCAGCAGTTAGTCATTATGCTGAATGTGTGCTCTGGCTTCATTATTCCTCTGCTACCTATTTGATTGTCAAGGAATTATACCACTTACAACTAAGGTTGGTCATTAGAACTGCATTTGCAGTACTGTATATCGGATCCCCATCATCAAGGAACTGTAACAATCCCAGACCATAATACAAGTAATTATACTGCTTTTAATCAGAGTACTATAGCTAAAGAAAGAAAACATACTGTATGTTATGAGTGGGTAATACCATTTATTGGACTTTTAACTCTTGATGGCTGGTTTCAAAACAATTTTGTTAGTCTAATAGAAGGTATTACCTGTAACATATTTTTTTCTGCTAAATCACAGGCTGGACTTCTGCTGCTGGCGCATTTCTCCATCAAAACAGACCAAACTACAGTAGATCCACATTGTTATGCATAATGTCTTCTGCAGAAATTAGTGGAGGTGTGGAGAGGCTATGAATAAAAAAGTGCGTGCAATAGTTTTATTGAAGAAGTGCATTTCAGAATCTGCTTCTTAATAGGAACAGAGTAAACCTCAGCTTAACCTGTTTCAAAGCACTGTGCTAATTTTTGATATTTCATGAACCTTTCTCCTACACTTACCTACTGCAGCTTACTCAGCTAAGATTTTTCCTAGTCAAACTATCTCTTGTTGGGAGCTGCAATACTGAACATAGGATTTGCAAGAAAGCGAGCTGTGCTCACAACAGAGGAAGGGGAACCTTTCAATTGTCTTTGCTTTGTAGCAGATATACTGCAGGTGGAGGCTGCTTCTAACTGAAAGGTGAAATAAGGAATTTACAATTATCAGGAAAAGACAGTCTTGTTACAATTCTTAAGATTTTCAGTGCAGGAAGAGTTCAAAGCACAGCTGACTTATTTTGGGACTGACTGCTTTCAGAGCACAAACCACCAGGCAGTTTTTGGGCTGGGGATGTTTACCTGTGTCTGACTTGGATGTCTGGATTTTTCTCTGTTTGATTAGCAGGGGATTTTCTCTGTCAAATTGTTGTGTATAGTATCTTGCAGACAGGAAGGCACTCATCACAGCGGTGGGTCAGAGCTCTTAGCTGATTGTTTTGTGAGGGCACAGTTTAGGCCCAACCCCTTCCCAGCCCTGGACATAGTTCCTTTATACTGGGGTTCTGACATCATTTCCTCAAGAGTGCAAGGTGCATATCAATGTCATATCCTCTCTAGCACACAGCACTGAAAATATACGCATACACATTGTATAATATATATATATATTTCTATATAACAAACCAATCACACACACAAGCACACACACACACACACACACACATAAAAAAAAAATATACATAATCATGTGGGGAGTAGTGCAACATAATGGCTGTGGTGTAGCAGTCTTCCGGGAGACTTTCTGGAGGCTGAGATGCTGCCCTATTTGCAGACAACTCTCTGCCCTGAGGGAGGAAGTTGCCCATCTTCAGGCCACACTGGACAGCAGTAAGAGAACCTTCCCCCAGGCCAGACTGGATGGTAGGAAGGGAACCCCCCCATCCAGGGAGCACCAGAGCCACCACCACTACCTCAGAGGTTGCAAAGAAAGCACAGCAGTTGGACCACAGTGAGCTCAGGGAGGGTGAGGAGGGTGGAACAGAGGCACACCCAGTCAGTTGTTCCATTCCACAATCCATACACCATTCTGGGGGAGCACAGCTCCCTTATGGATGCACCCACAGAGGAGAATAAGGAGGCTGAGGACACCTGTCACAAGGGAGGCCCACAGGAAGGAGGCAGAGGATGCCACAAGGAAAGGAAGCAGCTCCTGGTGGGGGACTCAATTATTAGGGGGATAGAACTGGGGGGAGCAGGGAAAATTGAAGTAAAGTGCCTGCCTGGTGCCATGGCTTGCAGGGACAGGAAGCACATCCTCAGGATCATGAGAACAGCTGCACGGGAGTCTGAGCTAGATGTCATTGTCCACCTAGGGACAAATGACTTGGCTCAACATGAGATTAGAGCAGTGCAGAAGGACTTTGTAGAACTGGGGAGGGGCCTAAGACAAGTAGCACACACAGTATCCTTCTCAGAGGTGCTGCCTGTAAATGGCATGAGTGAGGCAAGGGTACTTTGCACCATGCAGTTTAATGAGTGGTTGAAAAAATGGTGTAGAGCACAGGGATTTGGCTTCATTGGGGACTGGGGTTCCACCTGGAGGACACCAGCCTATACTGGCAGGATGGTCTGCATCTGTCCAGGAAGGAACAAGTCTTTTGAGCAATCAGTTTAAATGCTTCATTGTGCAAGCTTTTAAACTAGTCAAGGGAGGCACTGATAAGCAGCAGGAAAATCCCAGCCTCTCCCTACAAAACAGGGTACTAAATGGGAAAAAGACCGAGTTAGAAAGGTCAGTGGGGAATGCTGCAACAGAAAGTAAAGCCATAAAAAAATGGAAAGCAATGAGTACCAATGCACGTAGTCTGAGTAACAAGCTTCCTGAATTAGTGGCCTTGATGGAGGAGGAACATCTGGATATTGTGGCAGTCACAGAAACATGGTTCGCACAAAACCATGACTGGGACGTAAACATACCGGGATACACTATCTGCAGGAGAGACAGAGAGAGTAAAAGAGGAGGAGGAGTAGCTCTTTACATAAGGGAAGGAATCAAAGTAACAGAACAAAAGAGAAAACAGGGAGGAGAAGAAGCACTGTGGGTAAATTTGGAGACCGCAATGGCACCACAATCCGCACAGGGTTAGTATACAGACCCTTCTCAGGGGAGGAAATGGACAAGGAAATGATAGAAAGTATACTTAGTATGGCAAAAGGGAGATATTGCTGATGGGTGATCTGAATATACCAGATGTTAACTGGAGTGCAGTTGCAGCAGCCACTTCAAGAGTGGGTTATTCTAGATGCCCTACAGGGGCATGCCTTAGACAACTAGTATTGGATCCCACTCAAGAGGAGCAATCTTAGACCTGGTTCTCTCAAATGGAGATGAAGAGAGGATCACAGATGTAGAAGTGGGTAGCCATCTGGGAACTAGCGACCATCGAACAGTATGGTTCACAATAAACACAGCAATAGAGTCAAGCCATACAAAGGCAAGGTACTGGACTTTAGGAGGGCTGACTTTGCCAAAATGGGTAAGTGCCTAGGAATGCACTAGCAAATGGGCAGGAAGGAGGAGTGGAAGAACAATGGGGAATAATAAAAACTGCCATCACAGAGGTAACAAGCCTTTGTGTGAAGCAAATAAACAAAACTAAATGATGTAAGAAACCACTATGGTTCTCAAAGGAAGTGGCAGTGAAGGTTCAAGAGAAAAAGAAAGCTTTCAGGAAGTACAAGGAATCACAGAAGGAGCAGAACAGAGAACTGTATCAGTTAAAGCAAAAGAAGCTGGGAAGGCAGTCAGAACAGCAAAGGCCCAAACCGAGGAAAAGATAGCTAACTCAGTTAAGAAGGATAAAACCTTTATAGGTACATCAGGAGTGAAGGAAGACCAAGGAGGGATAGTGAGGCTTAAGGAGGGGGCTGAGGGAGACTGTGAAAAGGCAGAGATACTAAACAACTATTTTTGCTCAGTATTTACAAAGGAAGGGGGTACCTAGAACAAACAGTAGAAACACACTGGATACAGAAGTTGATACCAGCCCATTTACAGAAGAAAGGGTCTGAAAGAACTCTTAAAACTGAAGGTGGACAAAGCAATGGCGCCTGATGGGATTCATCCCAGAATTCTAAAAGAACTAGGGTAGAATTAGTGACACCACTGACTACCCTGTTTAACAAATCATGGGAGGATGGGGTGGTACCCGAGGACTGGAGGAGGCAGATGTGATTCCCTTCACAAAGTGGGAGCAAGGCAGAAGCAGGAAACTACAGACCTGTTAGTTTAACCTCAGTGGTAGGGAAATGATGTAATCACTTGAAGGAAAGAACTGTCGAGTATCTAGAGGTCAGAGGGGCACAGGACCCAAGGCAGCATGGATTCACAGCAGGAAGGTCATGCCAGACAAATCTGATAGATTTCTTTGACTGGGTGACCAAAGTAGTAGATCAGGGAGGGCTGTGGACATGGCCTACCTAGACTTTTAGCAAGGCATTTGACACAGTCCCACACAAAAGATTAATATACAAGTTAGCTAGCCTGGAGTGGGTCCCAAGATGACAGCCTGGGCAAAAATTGGCTGGAAAATAGGACACAGAGTAATAGTTAATGGAGTCCACTCTGATGAAAGGGGGGTTACTAGTGGGGAATTCCATGAGGGTTCATATTAGGACAGTCCTCTTCAATGTCTTCATAAGCGACATTGCAGAGGGACTGAAGAAAAAGTATGTCTCTTTGCAGATGTCACAAAGATCTGCAACAGAGTTGTTGCACAAGGTGGGGTGGAAAGGATGAAAAGGGACTTAGCAAGGTTAGAGGAATGGTCAAGGTATGGCAGCTTAGATTCAATGCTAAGAAGTGCAAGGTAATGCACCTGGGAAACAAAACCCAGGGAAGAGTACACAATGGGGTGAGATACTAACAACAACAACAATAATGGAAAGGGACCTGGGGGTAGTCATATCAGATGACCTAAAGGTGGGCAAGCAATGTGAGAGGGCAGCAATGAGGGCTGGGGGGATACTGGGATGCATAGGGAGAGGCATCACCAGTAGAAAACAGGAAGTTATTATCCCTCTGTACAGACAGCTGGTCGGACCCCATCTGGAGTACTGCATGCAGTTCTGGAGACCCAGTCTTCGCAAAGACATAGACAGGATGGAAGCTGTCCAGAGGAGGGCAACTAAAATGGTGCAGGGTCTGCACCGGAAGACATATGAAGAGAGACTAAAGGAGCTTAATATGTATAGCCTCGAGGAAAGGAGGGAGAGGCGGGACATGATAGAAACTTTCAAGTACCTCAAGGGAATCAACAAAGTCCAAGAGGGTAGCATCTTTCAAAAAGAGGTGTGCTGCGAACATAAAAGGCCAATTTGAAGATAGAGGGGGCAGCTCAGAGGTAATTTTAAGGAAGTATTTTTCACAGAGAGGGTTGTGGATGCATGGAATGGCCTTCCGGAGGAGGTCGTGGAGTCAAAAACAGTGGTGGAATTCAAGCATGCATGGGACAGTCATAAGGCAATTCTAGGGGATGGGGATAGGAAGAAGTAGGCTGCTGGTTAACTAGGATCTGCAGCTTATCCAGTAGGCAGGGAAATGGGCAGACTGGGTGGGCCAAGCGGTCCTTATCTGCCATCAAATTCTATGTTTCTATGTTTCTATGTTACTCTTGATAACAGCAAGTGGCTCTAGTGCTATCTCAAACTGAACTTGCTGATTCCCAAGCCTCAGATATAAGTGCTTGTCCATAATACCATTCCTTTGTCACATTTGTAAGGCTACATAGTGAAGCTCAAAGCAGACCATAGTGTAAATGGAAGGAAACCCAGTGGAATGCAGTTCCAGGAGTGAAATTAAAATTATTTCATTTCACTTTATACTGGAAAAGCATGTGGGCAAATTGTCAATTTTCACAAGCATCCAGTTAACCAGCAGTAATAGAGGTGGATATATGCAATTTGTAACAAACAAATGGGTTTAAATATACAATGAGTGACAAATGTATGAAGCAGGCAATAAGGCACAAGCACAGGGTGAAGTATATAAAATGTAAAACAATTTCATACAAAGTAGGAAGAGTAAAAAGTGGCTTATGTATAGCATCCACAATATTATCGGTAAGTCTCTACAATATGTACAGCATACACATATGAAAACCTAACAGGAAAGTCTTACATACTTCCAGGAGTAAAATGAGGAAGGAGTCCTTCTATATAAAATACACACCTCTAAAGGCTAAAAATCCTGACTAATAAAGTGCAAAAGTGCATCATACTGTACAGCAGATCCAGTTGCAATGCAATGCAGTAATTTGCAGTAAATTATACATCACACAATACTGCTTCAAGTTTCAAGTTTCTTGGCCAGCATTTGCTATTACAAATAGTTTAAAAAAAGAAACATCATAGTATCACAAGGAACATACACACAATTTAAATATTATTATGTTAAAAAATGTCTTACACAGTCCATAAAATTACTAACAGTGATCAGTTACAGTAACTTGAGATAGTATACAATACATTTCATAATGGCTGATTTTGAGTTTTACAGTCACAAAAGTAAAAATAGATGCATGACTTTTTTAGACAGTCTAGTTCCCTGATATAGTTGTAAGTATTACGTAAGTCATACGATTCTAAAATTCTGTATGTTTATTTTCCTTAACTATCTCAATCAGAATACATGAAAATTTATTTAAAATATCTACATTCTCTGAGTTGAATAATAGGTCCAACAGAAATCTCGATGGAATATGTATCGTGTCTATGAGATCATGTAAATATGTCTCTCTAGGTTTCCTATACCACAGGCATCTCAAAATAACATGGTCCAGATCCTCAATCTCCTTTAAGGAGCAAAAGCAAGCTATTGATTGGTTGTTATTTTTCTTATATCTTGCTTCAAGAATGTTACTAGGAAATACTGCAAACCTAAATTATGCAAGTATATGTCTACAGTGTGGAACCTGTTCAGCATTCAGAAAGTATGTAAGCATATGTTCAGTGGTATTATTTACCAACCATCTAGATATTTTAATTTTTTTAATATTAGTTATGCCGACTTCCTTAGATTTGTGCTATACATATTTTTTTTCACAAAATGTAGATATGCTGTACTTAATGAGACCTTATGATATCACCATTGTTTCAAGTAATACAAGCCATTAGTTTCCAGAAATCCATGGACAGTATTTAGCCACCCATCCAGAATATAGGAAGACAATTTGACTTTTTCTTTAAAACAGCTGGCCAACAAGAATTTGTTGTCATTAGATTGTAACTTTATCCAGCAGGAAATTAGTCAGCCTTGGGCAAGGTGCCTAAAAGTGATTTGACCCAGCTGGGATCTGACCAACACATTTGGAGTACTAGAAGGAATTCTTAGGAGTTGTTTTAAGTTTGATTTAAAACAGTGTCTATTTTTTTGGTACAGTCCATACCCCACACTTCAACTGCATATATTGCTTGAGGAATATTTTTTACGTTAATTGCTTTGATCATTGGACAACTGTCTTTCCTCCATAGATTATGTTAAACCTTTTTAGATCCTTGACTGAATTTTGAAATTTCTTAATGGTCCAGTTAATGTGTTTATTCAATTTACCATTACTGGAGAATAGGACCCTGAGATATGGGAATTCTTTAACATAATCTAGTTTATTTATTTATTAATTAAATTGGAATTATCTACCTTTGAGCTATAAGTTCATTTACAAAGGGTCCTCATCAAATAAAGAAGGAGAACCTATTTGATAAACTGAGATAACAGAGGCAGGCACAAGACATTGTCATATACATATTAGTAGTACATTAAATAATCAATTATAATACAAATATTGTTCAGCAAAGACAGGAACAATTGTATGCACAATCACAGGTCCAGAGCACTGGAAAAAAGGAGTCTAACATAGCGACAATGGGAAGGAGAATCCATCCAGTGTCATTTGGTGGCAGTGGAGTAGCCTAGTTGAGAGCTGAAAGGAAAACATGGTAGAACAAATGCATGATTTGGACTGACAATGTCAGATACATATTGGTAAAAATGAATACTTCATATTAGGTAACAAAGGAATAAGCAGCAGAGGATGCAGTGATATATTGCACCGATGTTGACCAAGAACATATGTGGAAGGGATAGAACACTCACATTGATAGAACATAGCTGAGGAGCCCATCAGAAGCTAGGGGATGCCATGGTAAAGACAGATCAGAGAGTAGATGCAGATTAAATGAGGGAGAAGGGTCAGGTTCCGTGAGGAGTGAGGAGGTACAGGCTAATTGGGAGATCAAGAGAGGAGTTCAGGGCTGCTCAGCAAGGTAGTAGCAGTGCATTGGTGGGGGGATGGAGTTCTGGAGTTCAGATTTGACTTGGCTGATACTGGCAAGGCTTGTGACATGTAGGGAGAGCTTGTTGAGCCAGATGGTCATCCTAACTGTGAAGGCCTGCCAAAATGAGATTTCTATACTTTTTCATATTCTCAAATACCATCATTTTTTTTTTGGGGGGGGGAGGTCACCTTAAGATTATGGCTAGTGCAAAGAAGATCCTGTTTGTTAAGTGATCTTTGTAATCCCAGTCTACTAATAGAAATTATGGCCAAGTCATCTGCATATGCTAGAACAGGTATTTGTTTACTATTTATTTTTAGTAAATGAAAGGAAGAATTATCAAGAGCAATAATTATATCATTAATGTAAATATTGAATAAGACTGGGGCTCAAAACACATCCCTGTCTGACACCTGTATTGGTGTAAATTTTGTTTGTTAAAAGACCCAATAGACACACAATACTGCATGATAAAATGCTTCAGTATATGGCATGGAACAGTGTAATTTAATGGTAATTAACCTTTTTATCATGCACACAATTCTGCATGATAAAATGGTTTATTGCCATTAAATTACACTGTTCTGTGCCATATACTGAAGCATTTTGTGGAATACTGCAGCATTAGTGCATTGCATCCTGGATGTTGCTGCTGTATAATGGAGAAACATATCTGCAGACCCCTGTCAGATACCATATGTTAAATACTAGATCACAGGTGATAGGTTTCCTCAATGAATCCTTTCCATTTCCAAGACCAAAAGCAGACTTCTTGTTGGCATTCTGTTGACATGGCCAAAACCAGAATAGGTGAACTTTGCTGTTTTAGCTCTTCTGAATGAAATGTCAGTGAGGTACCAACCACAGCAGAGTTGCAGAGCTATAATGCAATGTTATAGATTGCATATGAATATATACCATTGCATACCAACTTCTTACCCCCCCCCATTTCAAGTAGTTCCTAAAGGGTAGCTGAATCCATACCCCATAAACTTTTCCCCTGTTATCCAGCAAATGTGGAAGTTTTTTTATCACAGTAATACAAGAACATTACAACTAAGCCACTCATTCCTATATATCTCTTATCAGGATAATGCATTAGCAGCCATATTGGTTCTGACTAGATTTTGTTGAGCCAGCACGCATTTATAAGGTGATTTTGTTTCTTTTTCCTTTTCAGATGGTCATCTGTGATAGATATCTAAGCATCCACATCAGTCACTCAAAGAGGCAGAGAGAAATATCTTCCTAAGTCTATTTAAAATCAGTCAGGGCACAGGTAATGGTGGTTTTCAGCAACAACATTTCAGTGAGGAGCTTGCCAAGCTGGGCTAAGAGATCAAGTTCCATTAACATTCACTGGAGGTGTGACTGCCTTGAGTCTTTGGGCTGCTTGGCTGCAGTATCTGGACTCAGAGTTAGTAAGCCATCATTGTCTATGGTTGGCATAAATTATTCCTTGTATCAGTTGTTCAAGAAAAAAAAAAAGGATTTAGTTGGGAAAAGCTGCCTATCAAAATGGAGCTCTGCTCTACTCAACTGTGTCCTCCTGAATCTACTGAATTACATGACTCATCACAAGGCATGCTTCTGAATTTGCAAAACAAGCACTGAGTAGAGGCAGCAGTGTGCAAAGTGAGTGCCAGAAAAACAAGACCTTAGCTCACAAGGCAGTGCTTCAGTGTGCTAGAAAGGGGCATGATACACACAAAATTTATTTTAATGCTATGTAGGAAATATCAAAAAAAGACTCTATATTCAAAGACTGTGTATAGAAAAGTCAGAAAGGGCAACTGAAGAAAATATAATTATCACATGAAAAGACAGTATGTACAGACTCTGTAATAGGCAAAGTGTTGACAGTGTTATTGCCAGTTTGGAACTAAATGGTGATAGTGAGATTACTCATATGAGATACAGGTGATCCCACAATTTGAAGGAGACATTATTAAAGATGGAGGTGGACACTAGGGGTTCAATTCTCAGTTGCAATTTTATGGGAGACACATCACCATTCAAAGAGGAACACCACTGGGCCAACTATCAAATTTCTATACTGACCTCCTCACTTATGTGCTATGGAAGGAGTTCACCCAGTACAAACCTGTGAATGGAAATATGGCATTCCAGTTGTTACCATGTGCAAACCCACACAATCTGGGTGTGTGCTTAGTAACAGCCCACATACAGTTCTCATACATGTCTGCCCATTGTACAGTGCCCAACACAGACATGCATAAGCACATCCAGCACTAAAGTCTACTGCCCACCTGACCCATACATTTGATCGCTTATAGATCCAGTAGTAATGTTTGTTATTCAGCCCCTCACCATCCGTCTGGTAGACTAGTGCCCCCCACCGTAACTCAGCCTAAAAATAGGCCTTAGCAGTCGAGTAAATCCCCCTTCTCTATCCCTTTTTTACCAGATGTGGCTCTTTACATAAATGATCCCATGACAATCACAGTTTCCCAACAACTGTGCACACCCAAAGCAGTTATCCAACACCCTCTCTGCCTGACCTAAAAAGTTCTTAGGGCTGGGGGCATTGCACAGCTCTATGCCCAGTTCAGTGGGGTTGCTATGTATTGGTGTATGGCAACCTGGCCCCTCCTACACACAATCAATCCCTGATGGGTGCTGGCATGGGAACAGTGTGCAACTACCTTTCAACATAGCTTGGGGTTGTCTCAAGCAAGAGACCTGCACAAAGTCATTGCTGAAACAAGATCCACTCAAGACCACAACAGAAAATTGGTAATTTTCCTTGGGATTCAAGTTTCCAAAGTGAAACACTTTTGTGCCAGTTCTTAGTGACTTAGACATGGGCTCAGATTCTGCAGTATCTAGGATTTCAAAAAAAAAAAAACTATGAGAAACTATTTAAACATGTACAGCTGCAGAAAATGGCTATCTTACTAAACAAAACTGTTCTTGTCAGCAGCTATGACCAGTGGACATGCTAAAAGCTAATGTTATAGACAAAGGGGTATCCTGATGGTTAAAACTGTATGTAGTAAAGGAGACTGGACAACATTACTAGGCTGAGGCTTGTTTTACCCCATTCAGCTAGACTAGCAAGAACTTAAATCCCTGTACATGATTAACTCAACTGCAGAGAATATGGTTACTCACTTTGATCAGCTGATTTAGCAACATGGAAATGTGTTGCAAGATGATTTGGGGACTGTTATGGAAATTATAGCAATTTTTACAATAGAAGGGAACTGTAGCCCTAAATTCTGAAGGTAGGACAAGTTCACAAGCTCCATGTGTATTTAAGTACAAAGTAGAAGCAAAGTTGGAAAGGTTGTTGGTAGCTTGAATCTTTTTTTCTAGAGGAGTAGAAGCAGTGGGTAATGGCAATTGGGCTGATTGTAAAATAAAAGATTGTACCATAAGCCTTTGTTGAGACTTTAAAGTGGCAGTTAATCATCAACTGTTTATAGATCATATTTCACTACCCCACATTCAGGACATTTTAACAGCTCTTGTTGGAGGCCAAAAATTCAGAAAAGTAGAGCTGAAACATGCTTAATTTGTAGCTAAAGGTAGGGTTGAGGAGTCTGAACTGTTTCTGATAATCAATTCAACACTCCAAAGGAGTTTTACTGTGGAGTTTGGCAGAGATGTACTTTAAAAAAATGAGTCTGGAGTGCATAAGAACTAATAAAGTTCGCTTTTATTAAGTTCTATTTTTTAAGAGCAGCTGGAGTCTTAGTAGGACTTAAGGGACCTTCAAAATGCATTTTAGTAAAGCAAGAGTATTTTTACTATAGTGGCAATTGTGACCTCAGGCTGATCACTTCGGGTCACACAGTTTAAATCAAGCTTCCCAGCAAGCCATCACCGAGCAGGGCAGCAGCAGACTTGGCAGAAGCAAGTTCCCTGCTGTATCAGCCTGGATCAGATGGGGAGGATGCCAAGAACATGTGTGTGTGTGTGTGTGTGTGTGTTTAAACCAAAATGGAGTAACTCGTTACAGAGGGGCTTCCTATATCACCTTACTGAATTAAAAGTGAGTAAAGTCAATAATCTAAATTATCAGACTACTATATCTTAAGGATTGGGTTGGATTTGAGATTTTTTTAATTGTGTGTCCTGGTTTATTTTCTTCAGTATAATCTAAAATTATCAGTACTATTCTACTTGTTCCTTAGCTCTTAGACCACAAAATTACAAGGCTGTTTAAAACAAAATATAGCTACTGGATAATGCTGAAAAGATGAAAAGTGGTACCTGCTTAGTATTTTGTTGTGGCACAAGCACTCTTCTTTTAAGGTAATATATTGTAAAACCCATAGGAGTAAGAATATTTAAAATATAGGCGTTGATACCATCATACTAGCTCACCTATTGCATAAGTAATACAGATATTAGGCTCACATTTTATATACATAAATGCAGAAAAGAACAAGAAAATGGAAATAGCTCGTACGATGTGTAACATGTTCATCCAAGGCAATGAAGCAACAAGCATGAAGACTTATTTGCATTAAATGTCACTGCATAAAATATTTGGAGGAGGAAATCAAATGTCTGAGTGAATCAATAAATGAGCCAGAAGATATTTCAGATTTGTAGGACTACATGGACAGGATGATACAATAATCCAGTAAAAGGGCTTACGGGCAGACTAGATGAGCCAGGTGGTCCTTATCTGCTGACAATTTCTATGTTTCTATGTTTCTAGAGTCCATAACACCTAAGCATGATCAAAATAGACAAGATTTATAGGCAACATGTAGGGTTGACAAGCCTTTGGGAGTGGGGAAAAAAGAAAATGTGACAGTAATGAGGAGGACAAAATAGGGAGTGAGTGGGGACCAGAATGTCTTCCAGTATGTACACTAGTGGAGAGTAGACAGAGTAGGAAAAGGGGATGGGAAGAGGAAGGGTAGCTGATGCACATTATCAGCATTATATAGGAAATAGGTACGTGACCCTTGTGGGGCAAACTGACACAGTGGAATAACAGGAGGAGATGAATCAAGCTGAACCTGAAGGGAGAATAGATTCCAGCTTAATAGTATTGTGTGATTAGATAATCAAGTTTACCAATGCTATCTTATGCAAAGGAAGAAGGACAGGTCCACAGTATGCTACCTACCTGGGGAAAACATAAAAAATATAGGAAAAAGTCAAGAGGGCTTACTTAAAGGTTCTGGGGAGAAAACAGTTGTGACACTTCATGTTTGCATTAATGATGTGGGGCATAGGTTGGATGAAGCTATTAGAAGTGACTTTGAAACACTGAAACCAAGTTAAGAGAAAAAGGTTGCAGAGTAGTTATAGCTGAACTACTTCCTGTAGAGCTGGGGGGGGACAACTAGAGCCATTTAAAAAAACAATAAGTGGCTACAGAATTGGACAAAACAAAAAGGCATTTATTTATTTATTTAAAATGTATTAACCAGGAAAGGCACACTAAGCCAAGGCTTGTTTCCAGGTGTGACCCAGACGGAGGGGGGAGCATCATCCCAGGGGACAAGTACAAGTTCGAGAAGTACAAAAAACTATGTTACAGACAGTGGGGTAACATGTTCCAAGAAGACTAACAAAAAGCTGGAGTTAGGATAAAGTCAGACTGATTACAATATACAAGTATGAGAAATACCATAAAAATAGAAACCGGCAGTAGGGCACAATTTCCAAAGTAAACAGAAAGTAACCGGTTCAGGATAAAGCCAACATGGTTACCAACTAAAATATAACAGGCACAGTACTATATAAGTGCATAACAAGAAAACCTGGGACAACAAGGGTGTACGGGGGGGGGGCAGAGCTAAAATAGGGTAGGTGTGGGGTCAGAAAAAAGTAGAGGGAGGTTTAGCTTTGTCAAACACTGGTACACATTTTATAACCAAAGATACATGTACAGAGGTTTTACACCTAAACAAATTAGGAGAAAGAGTATTGTTTGATAGCCTAAATAAAGAACAGAATTCATATTTAAACTGACTAGTAAGGTGTACGAGGAAGGGGACTATCTGAGCAACCCTGTGAGAATACAGATAAGGTGTATTCCACAGTAGATGGAGAGAAAAAGAAGAAGGCAAAATTAGAAACCAAGAAAGAATGGACATGTGTGATTTTAAATGTCAGAAGTCTGAGAAATAAATTTGGAGAATTAGAAGCCTTGTTACATTCAGAGACACCTGAGATAATAGGGATTACAGAGGCATGGTGGGCAAAGGATGACACAGGAAGCAAGGGCATAGATGGGTATACGTTACTAAGAAGAGACAGATCAGGAAAAAAGGGGATGGAGTTGCATTGTATATGCTGTATCAAATAACCTATGGACTATAGAAATAACACCCACCCTCTTTTCAAATGGAAAATGAAATCATATGGGTCAGTGTTGGTAGCAATTGTGATAATTATATAGTCATGGGGCTATTCCATCAACCTCCTAGTCAGTTGGAGAACATGGATAATGCACTGATAAGGGACACTGAATAGCTTTGTCAGAAAGAATAATATAATACTAATGGGGTATTTCAATAAACCACTCATTGACTGAGACAAGACGAATGGAGGAAATATTCAAGATACAGTAAGTTGCTAGTAAAACAACTTTTAGACTGTGACCTCAAAAAATATCTGAAAGATAAAACTAGATATAATAATATACCAGATATAGTCTTGAGTGACGTTGGGTAGGATTTATACAATTTCATGGTATGGAAACCTTTGGGGAACAGCAGCCATGCCATGGTATCTTTCTGTGTGAAAAGGGAGGGTGAACATGGGATACACTGTACTCTTCCCTCTCGCTCCCCTATCTTGATGTCTGATGCCTTACCCATTGTGCTACCATTCTCTCCAGATATTGCCTTGGCTCACTCCCCTCATATCTTGCTTTTCTCCTTTGTCTCCCCCCCCCCACTCTTACTCCTTTTGAAATTCTTGCTCTAGCTCTCTTGCTGTCCTTCAATTGAAATCTATTGCTGACCAAACCTCTGTCTTGCTTCACTTCCCTAAAAGATGAGGCTTTCTACCCCCTTCCATTCACTCTGCTCCTTCCTTTACCACACTGAAATCTCTCCTCCGAGATTTCTTTATTCACTCCTGCAGTTGCTTCTGATACTAGGGTGGACTCCTATTGACCTGCCTTTTTACCCAAAACTGACACCAGCACTGCCACACTCCCCTGGTATCAATCATCTCTCCCTGCTCCTTATTTTGTTGTGTTGCTCACTGTTTAGTGTTGTTTTGCCCATTTTATAATTTACTGTAATGGTAATTTAATGTTCAGCAATTGTATTCTTTAAGCGTTCTTGAAATTGTATATTTTGTTAGACTTATTTCAGTAGTCATATTATTTTAATACATTGCACTTTGTACCTGTTCTCTTGTCCCCCTCCCCAACTCATCTGTAAATGAGCTAATACCAGCTGTGCATGATTTTCCTAGTAAAACCTTTGAAATAAATAAATGCATAACTAATTAAATAAAAAGGCCAGAGGCAGGACACAACATTGTTGCCTTGGGAGAGCAAACTTCAAGGCCATGAGAGAGCAGTTTACTAAATGGCACAAAAATTCTGAATTGGATGAGATTGACATCGACCATATATGGAAATTATTTGTGGATACAATACTGAAATTGGAGGAGACATTTTTACTCTTAGCAAATAAATATAGTAAAGAAAAAAAGGTACTGCTCTAGCTTAACAAAGAAGTATTTTAAGTTGGTGAAAGAATCAAGTGACTCAGTCCAGAGGAGGGAATATAATAAGGCAGTGAGGAGCTATAAAAATGAAATTAGGAAAGCCATGAGAAAAAAGAAAAAATAAATTGTGATAAAATCTAAGCAAAATTGTACAACCTCTTGGCATACAATAGAGCAAAAAGAAGGGACAAGGACATTTGGTCCATTAAAAGAAAATGATAGTTTACTAGAAAAAGAGAACAATATGAAAAATGTTCTAAATACCTTTTCTGAAACTGTGTTTCAAGATGCTGAATTAAACAAAGTTAAAATTCCTGAGGGTGATGAACCATTGCATATAGAGGATTTTGGGGAGTTCTGGATCTACTTAATAACACATAAATAAAGAAGTTCCAAGAACAAAATGGTTTGTACCTTATGGTTTTAAAGGCATTGGAAACTGTATTGGTTGGGTCAGTAACAAAAATATTCAATAAAATCTTGGAAAAATGGGTGTGCCCCAGAGGTATGGAGAACAGCAGTTGTGGTGCCAATACACAAGAGAGGAAGTAGAGCTGAAAAAATTAATTATAGACCTGTGAGTAACACCAGTGGAGGGAAAGAGGCATGAAACATTAATTTCAATGTGCGTACGCAACTTAATGATCAGTATATGCTTGTGTAACTTCATTGACAGACTGATAATATTTGAATGCTTATTTTGTTAACTGTGAATAATACTTTGGCTGTTTGCACTCTGTCCCATGGGGAACAACCACCCTGTCAGAGTACTGTGAAGGCAAAGGAATCCTCTTGAGGAAGTATTAACCCCTAGAGGTGCTGTAGGAAGACAATTCCTTTAGGATAAAGGTACATGAGGAAGGAGTTAACAAGGGGAGAGGTGTGCCACTGGAGGAGAAGGAGAGGATGGTGAGGCAAAGAAAAACTGGATCTGAATGAGACTTCAGGAAGCTGACTTAAATAGCTCAGGTAAGGGGAGTGGCTTGTTGCTCCTACCCATTGAACTGCAGTCATAGACTTTGATTTCAATGTGTGTACACAACTTAATGATGAGTATATGCTTGTGAAACTTCATTAATAGACTGATAGTATTTGAATGCTTATGTTGTTGACTGTGATAAATGTATACTTTGGCTGTTCGCACTCTCTGTCCCATGCAGACCTACCACCCTGGCACGGTACAGTGAAAGCAAAGGAGCCCTCTTAAGGAGGGTTCCACCCCCAAGGTGCCATTGGAAGGTAATTTCCTAGGCTAAAGGTACCTTAGGAAGGAGCCCCCAAAAAGTCAAGCAACAATTGGTTGATGCAGAAACTGGATAAGCATGGATTAGGAGAGTAGTGATAACATGAAACAGACATGGCGATATATATCAACCTCACTAAAGTATTTGACATGGTCAACTACTCCACCCAGCTAAACTCTCTCTGTGTCTCTGGCCTATCATGCGATGCGGTAAGGTGGTTTCGAATCTACCTCAGTTGCAGGTCTCAACAAGCCAAAATAAGTAGCATCCTATCTGACAGCCAGCAAGTACTGTCTGGAGTCCCACAAGGCTCAATCCAGTGTCCATTACTCTTTAGTCTTCTTCTCAATACCCTCCCCCAGGCATGCACCAATAATATACTTCTATATGCATACGATGCCGTCATTTGTACTAGTCAACCTGACTTTCTTCCCTTTGAATCGCAGCTCCAGATTAGTTTCTCAGATATCAAGGCCCGGTTCACCAAACATAAGTTTCTAATGAATTACAAGAAGACTAAAACCATTCTCTTCTTGAGCCCACACAACAAATGTAAGTCCCACCAGTTAACCACACTGAACAATGTAGGCTCCCCCTTGGACAAGTCCAAAACTTCAAATATCTCAGGATCACAGTGGACAGCTCTCTATCCTATGGTACCCAAGCTGATCTTGTCACAAGGTCAGTTAATACCAGGATAGGACTGTTATACAGACACAGGCACTGTACAAAACCAGATGCACTCCGGCTTACTTTAACTTGTTCAGTTCTATTATTGACTACGGCTTAGTAGTCTACAGAGCAGCTATGGATACCACACTCAAAAGGATCTACAGAACTCTAAACAAGGCATTCAGGCTGATTACTGGAGTGCACAGACTATCACATACTTGTGACCTATATGTACCGTCTAGCTAGTTAAACCTGAAGGGCAGAATCAATTATCAGACCTCTTTCTTAGCAAAACAAATTAGTCTTGGCCAATCTCCCTCCGTCTTCCAGAAATTCCTAATCCCAGCATCTCGCCCTCATCAAACCTGGGGCATGTCAAAACAGGGGTGTCAAGTCCCTTTTTGCCACACTTCCCAGGTGCATAGATCAATTTCATATTGGGTGCCCAATTGGATAAACAACCTCCCCTCAGTTATCCGAGATGAGACTAGGATAGGCACTTTTAAGAGTGAACTTAGACACCACCTCTCTGCACTTAGCTGTGACTGCCACCTATAGGTTGCCTCCTTCCCTACATGATATGCATCCCCTCCCTCTCTGCCCTTCCCCCTCAACACAAGATACAGCTTCGTCAACTCTTGCTAGTAACCCCCCTCCCTCCTCCTCTCCCCCTCCTTTCACTCCCACCCTAGTGCTTCTGCTACTGCTTCTTCCACCCTAACCGTATCCCCTACCAGCCCCTAATCACCCTTCTCTTTGTTGTTGATATTGTTCTACCTTGACTTACCCCCACCCCCTTCCCACTCCCACTCACCCCACCAACCCCCAACAAAGCCTACCTCTGGCTGCTTATACTTACCAGCTGTTTTGATAATACCCTTCTGGCCTACTTTATTTTGACTTGATTTGTATTACACAACTGTTATTTTTGAATGTATTGACATGGCTGTTTCTAACTGCCTTAAGTATATTTATTGCCACTATCGAATGTTTTCCAGTTTTTATTGTATGCCTTTGTATCAGTCCTGTTGATGTGGAACCTTTGCAAAAGAGTCTCTGGCTCACAGGTACTGTAATCCGAGGCACAAATAAATAGAATAAATAAAATAACATATGAAGATTGTGCAATGACTGACAATTTCAGTATTGATAGCAGAAGGGACATGACTTTCATAAGGAGAGGAAACAGCAAACTAGAAAGAAGGCCACCATCCAACCCCAACTCAACTGCAGAAACCTACCTGGGTCAAATGCACTACTATAGATATACTACTTAATGGGTTACCAAACATTTATTACCTTCAGCATGAAGGAGAGGGAAAAAAACCTATGGGGGGAAATGTCTGGGGATCCAAGGCCATGTTTGCCTTCTCCACGGGCTTGAGATAAATTAATGATGGCTTACAACTACAATTTAGAGACCCAATCCAGGGTAGATTTTTAGAGGAAGGGCTCTCTCTCTATCCTTCTAATGGGAAAGCCATTGGAGTGCTGTGAGTAGAGGCCTCTGCAGCTAAAGGGGAACCCTGCTAGGGTCCACCCCCCAGCTGAGGAGAAGAGCAATGGCCACTGAAAGGCACTTACCTGGCCTCCAATTAATGCCTAGTGGGAGAAGCCAAACCCAGGAGAGGTAAGGACAACAGAGGGTACATAATGGAGACCAGGTGTACCATAGACTGCTGTGGGGAGACTCTCTTTCAAAGGTGCTGCCAATGCTGTCAGCAGCTAAAGTAGCCCCCAGGGACTTGAAGGCCCCACCCTCCAGCAGCTGAAGTCTTAAATTGTACATCAAGAGGTGCCATCAGAATGTCAGAAGACTTCCACCAGAGAAGTGGACCTTCTAACCTTAATGGTAGAAGAGAAGGACCCTGGCCCTGGTGAGGGACCCACCCTCAAGATGTGGACTTCAGGGTGCAGAGCTGTGCTAGGTAGAGAGAGGTAGGGATGCGACTGAGAGTGCAGGATTGGGAGTGCAACTTGAAAAACTGAGAACAGCAATAGACAGCATGACTGGTAGAGGTGCAGCAAAATATTATTTTACTGGTGAAATTCTGGCAAAATCATGAATTTTGTCACTCAAAATATTTTGCAAAATTCGTGCATTCCGCGAAATGTTTTGCTAGTGCAAAATACCCCAACCCGACCCTGTTTCTGACTTAAAAAGACCACTTCTCTCCACATAGTCAGAGCTACTCCTCCATCCCCCGGCACAATGCAGCTGCAGCCAAGTCTTGAATAAGCTGAGCTGCATTTGTCTTTTACTGAGTTTTTTTTTTTGGACAACCCCTTCTTATGGTGTTGAAACTTGGAATTACATATAACACAGGACTCAAAAAATGATTTTAGTGGGTTAAATGAACTAGTGAAAGTGCACCCGCAGATGCTCACTTTTCAGTGGATTTGAGGTGCAAATGAAGTAGAAACATTGTGATGGGAACTTATGCTATTAGACTGCCAAAGGGCAGTACTTCAGAAATACCAGACATGAATGACAATAAATAGTAGTAAACACAGTATTAATGTAATTCCATATATTTGTGTTATGACCGTCGCAGTTGTTTTCCTTCAGAACAACTTGATATATTGTAAAATATTTAATGACCTAGGTGATGAAGCCAATATAAGCCTCTTTATTAGAACTAAAATGAAAAGCACAGTTAGCAGACATAATGAGATATAGGAGGATTAAATGACCCACATGTCTGCACTGTAGTGAAGCCAGTGATCTGTATATAGCAATGAATGCAGTGTGATGTTTGCTGCCATGGAAATGGTGAATATGATGAGATCCTAAAATCAACACACCCATGACACTCCCAGAACACAACTAAAAGCCAAAGGAACTATCCAAAATGCCACGCGGACCATGCTGGGGACAGTTTCTGTGCTGGTGTTCCGCCACACAGTTCTGTGCTACATGATGATACCTGAATCGAGAAATATTTTGCAGAATGAAATTTGCAGATTTCACCCATCTCTAAAGACTGGTAGTGCAGCTGTTAGCACAGAGTTAGTTTTGAGACTGTATGAGTGAGCGGAACTGTTATCACTGAGTAGTTGAGACTGCATGAAGTGAAGTGCATCTGTTAGCACTGAGGGCAGTGAGACAGCATGGGATGGGGAGCAACTGTTAGCACTGGCATTGGTAACACTGAGTATGGCAAGGTAGTGAGCAACAGTTAGTACTGGCATAAAATGCAGTAGCATGGGGAATCAAATTAGGAAGCAAGATACTTCCTGAGTGAGTAAAGAAACCACTAATTCCAATGGAAGTGGTTGCTGGGCTATGAGACAGGTGTAAGCAGTTAAGAAGCTGAGATGAACAAGAGATTGCAAATGGTAGAAACAACAGTGCAGATAGTCAGGGAGACTGCATTTAATATGAAAACACTGGAGGTTGGAAGGGCACAAGCTGAAGCTGTAGAGAATGAATAAATGCTGTTAGAAAATACAGCAGCACGGGGGAATCAATCCAGGAAGCTGTGTGCTGTTGCAGTGAGTAGTGAAACCATTGAACGTAAAAGTGAGTGGTCACCAGGTGCAAGCAATTAAGGAGTTTGAACTAACAGAGACTGCAATGATGCAAAAACAGTGTAAGTAAGCAGGAAGATTTTGAATGGTACAGAAACACAGTAGCCCTAGAGCCTGGATTAGCAGAAAGCAAAATAAATGACAAAGGGAGGATGCTGAGTTCTAGGAACCCCCAAAAGAAATAAAGCAGAGACAAACACAGGACTGAGAAGGAAAGTGAAGCAGGAATGAGGGACAAAAGCAAAACTGCAGCCAGGAGGCAAAAAGCAAAATACAGACATAAAAAAACAGAGGCACAAGGCAGCATAAATCCTTCCAAAAAGCACAAACTGAAGCAGGAGACAAACACTGGGGGAAGGGAGTGAACAGAGCTCCAGCAGAGCCTCCAACCACAGCAAAGAATGAATGGATATGAATGGAACTGCAGGAAGCTGACTTAAATAGCTCAGGCAGCGGGCGTGGTTAGTTACTCCCAGCCACTGAACTGCAGTCACAGGCTTTGATAAGAAATAGAATAAATGACTTCCTTGGTGAAAACTACCTATGGGATGCATCACAGCATGCATTTTGACAGGAGGGATCTTGCTTAACAAACTTGCTAGACCTTTTTGAATGGGTGAGCTTTGCACTAGATGATAAACCTATGGATGTTATGTACCTGGATCTCAGTAAGGTGTTTGATACTCTGCCACACACTAAACTAATTACTAAGTCTCATTAACATTACTCAATAAATGAATAAAGTGGATCAAATCATGGTTAATGGATGGAACACAGAGTCAAAATTAATGGCTACGATTCAAATGAAATAGTAGTGACTAGTGGAGTTCTGCAAGGTTTTGTCTTGGGGCCAACACTTTTTCAACATATGCATTACTAGTATGCAGGTGACTGGAGGAGGGTGGATGAAAAGTCTGTAGATGACTCAAAATTAGGTTGCATTATCGACATTCAGAATGGCATATTCAAACTACAAGAAGAAACTGATGAGTTAAACAGGTGGTTTATTGCTAGTAAAATAAAGTTTAATCCAAAACATGTGTAATAATAAATTTTGGACACAATAATCCAAGACAAAAATATGACATGGGTGGAACACTGTTAAGGGAGTCAAACTTGAGAGAAAAATGTGGAGGTTATGGTGAAGAGTAGCCTAAAACACTTTAAGGCAAGAACAAGGTGACACAATTTAAAGATAGAGGGGGGACGGCTCAGGGGTAATGTGAGGAAATCTTTTTTCACAGAGAGAGTGGTGGATGCGTGGAACTGCTTTCCTGGGGAGGTAGTTGGGGCTAAAACAGTGGGGGAATTCAAACAAGCATGGGACAGACACAAGGCAATTGTAGTGGGGGGTGGCAGGAAATAGGCTGTTGGTTAACTAGAATCTGCAGCTTATCCAGTATGTAGGGAAATGGGCAGACTGGGTGGGTCAAGTGGTCCTTATCTGCCATCAAAGTCTATGTTTCTATGTTTCATGTGATGAAGTGGTTACAAAATGTTCCTGCATATTAGGCTATATTAGGAAGAACATCACAAGCAGGGAGAGTGAGGTAATGCTACCCCTTTATAAAACAATGATAAGACCCTATCTATAATATTGTGGACAATTTATGTTGCCCAATAATAGGAGTGATGTGTACAAACTTGAGAATATGCAAAGAAGGACAACAAAAATAAGGGGAAAGGAAGGCTCGGGTTATAAAGACAGGCTGGGAAAATTAGGACTACAAAAGCTAGAATGAGGAGACTAAAGGAAGACTTAATCACAGTATATAAATCAATCACTGATGACAGTTTGAGATTATATCTACACTTAGGGCTAGATATTCAAAGCTTTGCTCAGCACGCAAATCATTTGTGCAGGAATAGTGCTAGCTTAGTGCGAGACTGCCATATTCAAAAGAGCACATAGCATGCTAAAAGTGCATTAGCGCCAGGCACATCCATATTGTATGCAAGGGGCAAAGTGAGGGGGTGAGTACGTGCATACAGGTGCAACAGGATATTCAGAGGGATAGCGTGGCACAAGGCTGCATTGAGCCACACATAGTGTGGCTCTGTCTACCGCCTATAAAAGGCAGGTCTTATCCCAGGGCAATCCACAGAGGAGGAGTGGCCAGACCAGGAAGTGAAAATGGCTATTTTCAGCAATGCAGTAGGGCTGCACCTCATGGAGAAGGTTATGGAGGAGGAGGAGGAAAGGGTGGCATGTGAGGGAACATGGGGTGTGGAGGGATGTATGTGGGCAGGGTACTGGGGTTGTGTAAACGTGAGTGAGTGTGAATGTGTGTGAGACATAGGCACACCATGCATGAAGGTGGTGCCCATCAGTGGCACCTGCCACCACACACACGATGCACCCCTGTGTGCATGTCACTGAGCTAGGCGTGCTCTGTGCTGAGGACATGGGTGGGGTGGACTGAGGTGAGGTTGAGAGGGTGGTACGCCTGCAGCCAAGCTGAGATGTATGCACAGGTGTGGCGGTTGGGTGCCCACAAAGCCACGGGAGGCCTATGGAGGACTAGGATGCAGGTGTGGGAGAGCTGAAGCCCACCCTGCGTGCACCGGTGGCACACCAGTGTACATGCATGGTGCGGCCACACTGTGGTCCGGGTGCACCCTGTAGGCCTGCCGTGTGTGTCTCCCGCAGCACAGCCACATGGTCCTGCACAGCGGTGGTGAGGCCCCCAAAGCCGTGGTCAATGATGGCAAGGATGCGGGTCATCCACTCCTCCACCCACTGCTTGGCACAGGCAAGGGTGGAGCCCACCATGTCCTGCAGCTGGGGCAGCTCATGGTGCACCTCCCTGTGGAGGTTATGCAGGTCCTGCTGGGCCGCATGCTGTGATGTCAGGGCTGCCTGGAGCATGGGCCATGAACTCTGGCCATCCTGTGCTGGGTGAGCAGCGCCGACCTGCCCTGTGGGTGGAGGTTGTGGCTGCTGTTGGGCACAGTGGGGTGACTGTGCGCATGCCGGTGGTGTCAGCAGCTGATGGGCAGGCTGCTGCTGCCACTGCTGTGGGCCTGCAGGGGTTGGGTCATGCTGCAGGGGTGGAACCACACCCTGTGGCTGGTGGCTCATGTCCAGTGGGGCACACTGCCCAACCCCATGGCTGACAGCCATGAGCTGGACAGTGCCATGTGCCTGTGCACCCTCCACCTCCAATGCTGCTGTGCATCTATCCCCTTCTGGTCCCTTCCCAATGTCTCCACACACAGGCCCGCCCACTGGCAGCGTGTTGTTGTCCTCCACTTCCTCTGAGCCATGGTCACTTGTAATGGTGAGAAAGACTACCTGCTCACTGCTCTGGTCCTCCACCTGTGCATCCTCATAAATGCCAAAGGACTCCAGGAATGCAGCATCCTCTTTGGAAAATCCAGCAGCGCCACCATCTGCCTGTGTTCCAAGGCCACTGACTGGTCACACATCCAATGCCACTGCAGGACCCCGCATGACACCCATGCCCAATGATGATGGTTGCACCTCTGCAGCATCATCCTCCACCTCCTGTACTGCTGTGCCAGGCACCTCCTGGGTCATGGCCTGCTGGGCACCCAGCGCTGTGAAGGAAGAGAGATGGCGTCAGTGTCCAGTACAGTTCACAGACAGCAAACACACCACCACCACATGCACCCCTAACAGTAGTTGCCCCACACCATGCCTGTGCACACCCCCATGCAAGTGATGCTCCCATGCACACATCTCCACACAATGCACACATGCACCAATGACCCATGCACCTGTGCACAATGTGCACCGCCAGCACATGCACACCACAGTGCAACACACACACACTACAACCACACTGTGGCACTCCCATGCATACAACCGGCATGTACCTTGGCAGCTGAAAGGGGTGCTACAGCACTGAAGGTGTTGGCCAGACAGTGGTGGACACATGCTGCAGACATACCTGCTCTAGCAGGAGTGAGCGGTGTCTCAGACCCACTGCTCTCGACTCCACCAACTACCACTGGTTTCAGGGTAGAGGCAACCAAGGCCATCAGTGTATCCCACTCCTGCTGCTGCATGGGCTGTGGTCCCCTGCCCAAACGCAGCAGTTCCTGCAGTCACTGGGCCTCCTTCTCCTTGGTTCAGCACTGCAGGTCACTCCTTCGCTCCCTGACTGCTGCACTGCTATGGCCATGGCCACCCACGGTGTTCACTGCTGCCATGATCTCCTCCCACATGCACCTTATGGCAGCATCCATTGACTTATTCCTCTGCAGGACAAGCTCCCTTTCCTTCACTGCATGTACTAGGGCCCTGAGCTCATCCCTAGACTATTTGTGGGCCTGGAGCTGCTCCTTACCTACTGTATCACCTATGTGGGACGGAGGAAATGGCACAAGTTGCACACAGTGGAAAATGATGTGTACACAGCTGTAGCAGTACCCAATGGGCATGGCACACTACACACCAACCATGCATTGCCCGCCACTGTGTGCAGCTGGTACAGTACATGCAGACCGCACCACGCAGTGCTAGGGATGGCTGCACACCTCCACATGGCATGCCCAGCAGTGCCTGCACAGCCACTGCCTGCGCTGCCCATGCAGCCAACCTGGGGCGTGTGTGTTCACTGGCAGCACATGGTGGCATGGATGGTGCAGTGTGTACCCGTGCAGTGTACCAGCATGCACACACCAGGCACACAGTCCCATGCGAGGTCCATCAGACCCAGGGGACTTGGTAGGCAGCTGTGGGTGTACAGGCCAAGTCCAGTGCCCCCCCCATTGGGACACAGCCTGTACAATGGTTGACCCGGGCACACCCAGCAGTGTTGCAGACATGCTGTGCAAGTGACCACCATGGTGTTCACCCCTAGAATGGGACGACACAACTGGCTCACTCCCCCATGGGCCATGTACAGCACAGGCCCAGCACTGTGTCATGTGTCTGCCAACAATCCAGCGTCTGTACTGTTGCAGGCACCATGCACAACTGTACACATGTGTGGAATGTGCATATCCCAGCCTACACGCCTGTACTGTACTGCAGACTGGCCTGCATGCTGTACAAACCTGCCTGCTCCTGCTGTCTCTCCTGGGACATCCTGCTGTCTAAAGTGCTGCCTATTTCAAACATGCACAACACTTCAGTCCCTATCAGCAACACAGGTGGAGCACTGTTTGCCCTAAAATAGACCTGGGGGCAATCAGGCCTGTTTGGAATGCAAATGAGGCTGTAATGATATTGTAATCACCCTGTTTGCCTCCTGCATACATAAGGACCCTAATTTGCCTAGCCGCTTTGAATATGGCTTAACAAGCCTTTGTGTGAAATAAATAAATAAAGAAAACAAAGCGGAATAAAAAAACACTATGGTTCTCAAAAGAGGTGTCAGGGAAGGTTAAAGAGAAAAAAGCTGCATTCAAAAAGTATAAGGAATCACAGAAGGAGCACGAAAGCAGAAAAAAGTGGGGAAGGCAGTCCAAAAAGCAATGGCCCAAACCGAGGAAAAGATAGCCAACTCAGTTAAGAAGGGGGAATAAAACCTTTTTATAGGTACATTAGGGAGCATAGACAGGTTAAGGGAGGGATAGTGAAGATTAATAAAGGAGAGGGGAGGTGGGCAGAGGGAGACAGTGAAAAGGCAGAGATACTGAATGAATACTTTTGCTCAGCATTCACAAAAGAAGAAGAGGAGGAGTTACCTAAACCAAAGAATAGAAGCACTTTGGGTAGTGGGGTTGACACCAGTCCATCTACAGAAGAAAGAGTCCTGAAAGAACTCCTAAAACTCAGAGTGGACAAAGCAATGGGGCCTGACGGCATTCACCCCAGAATCCTAAAAGAACTAAGGGAGGACCTAGTGACACCACTGACCACACTTTTAAACAAATCATGGGAGGATGGGGTGGCACCTGATGACTGGAGGAGGGCAGATGTGATTCCCCTTCACAAAAGTGGGAGCAAGGCAGAAGCAGAAAACTACAGACCCGTTAGTTTTACCTCAGTGGTGGGGAAAATGATGGAATCACTTCTGAAAGAAAGAATTGTTCTGTACCTAGAGGCCAGATGGGGCACAGGACCCAAAGCAGCATGGATTTACAGCAGGAAGGTCATGTCAGATGAATCTACTCAATTTCTTTGACTGGGTGACCAAAGTAATAGAGCAGGGAGGGGCATTGGATATGGCCTACCTAGACTTTAGCAAGGCATTTGACACAGTCCCACAAAAGATTAATAATCAAGTTAGACAGCCTGGGAGTGGGTCCCAGGGTGGTAGCCTGGGTAGCAAACTGGCTGCACAACAAGACACAGAAGGTAATAGTGAATGGAACACATTCCGAAGAAAGGGGGGTTACTAGTGGAGTACCTCAGGACTCAATACTGGGTCCATTCCTTTTTAACGTCTTTATAGGTGACATTGCAGAGGGCCTGGAAGGAAAGGTATGCCTCTTTGCAGATGACACAAAGATCTGTAACAGAGTTGATACACAAGGGGGTAGAAAGGATGAGAAGGGACTTGGCAAGGTTGGAGGAATGGTCAGACATATGGCAACTTAGATTCAATGCAAAGAAGTGCAAAGTAATACACCTGGGAAATAAAAATCCAGGAGAAGAGTACACAATAGCAGGGGAGGTACTAACAACAACAATAATGGAAAGAGACCTGGGGGTAGTCATATTAGATGACCTAAAGGTGGGTAAGCAATGTGAGAAGTTGGTAAGGAGAGTCAGGGGGATAATGGGATGCATAGGGAGGGGCATCACAAGTAGAAAAAGGGAAGTGGTTATCCCTTTGTACATACAGTTGGCGAGACCCCATCTGGAGTACTGCATGCAGTTTTGGAGACCTTATCTACGCAAGGACATATACAGGATGAAAGCAGTCCAGAAGAGGGCAACTAAAATGGTGCAGGGTCTACATCAGAAACCATATGAAGAGAGACTGAGAGAGCTTAATATATATACCCTTGATGAAAGAAGGGACAGGGGGGACATGATAGAAACTTTCAAGTACCTTTAGGGAATCAACAAAGTCCAGGAGGGTAGCATCTTTCAGAAAAAGAGATGTGTAAGAACAAGGGGGCATAACTTAAAGATAGAGGGGGGACGGCTCAGGGGTAATGTGAGGAATTGTTTTTTCATGGAGAGAGTGGTGGATGCATGGAACTGCCTTCCTGGAGAGGTTGTGGGGTCTAAAACAGTGAGGGAATTCAAACATGCATGGGACAGGCATAAAGCAATTATAGTGGGGGTTGCAGGAAGTAGACTGTTGGTTAACTAGAATCTGTAGCTTATACAATAGGTAGGGAAATGGGCAGACTGGGTGGGCCAAGTGGTCATTATCTGCCGTCAAAGTTTATGTTTCTATGTTTCTGTGTTTCAAAGGGCTAGTGCTGGGCTATCTGGCCATGTCATTGCATGGCTCTGTGTTGTTAGTGCCATGCTGAGTGCCATTGAGTGTTCCCTGAACATGCGTGGGCAGCCCGGGGCTTTGTACTAACATGCCAGCACTGCGTGGTGTTGCGCTGTGCTATGGCCGTTTGCACGACAGCACAGTGCATGCATGCTAATGCCGCACCGGGATCATGGTGGGGTCGCACATGTGCACTGTGCAGAGTTCCGGGTTGCACAGCACTAGTGCACATGGCAGTGCAGCCCTAGTCACAGGTGGTGTGCACAGGTGCAGGGTGTGCCCCAGTGTCACATTAATAATGCTTTCCACATGTGTGGCCATGTCTGGACGACATAGGCAGAGGGAAGTGGTATAGAGGGATAAGCACCGGGGTGTTGTGGAGATGGCAAACCTGGTCCAACTTGTCCAGCAGAGGTTCCAACGTCTGTTTGGGGAGGTCCAGGAGGGGGCCTGCCATGGTGCATAGTGTGGGCCTCCATTGTCCCCACCTGTCTGCCATGACAGGCATCCTACATGACGGGGAGAAATGCCAACACTGGTATGCAGACCTGCAGTGCAGAAAGTGGCTGGATTGGTACCGACAACTGGTGTGTTTTGGGACAGTGCCTGTGCCAGGTAGGTAATAGTTAGCACCACACCCAGGTGTCGTGTGTGTGTGTGTGTGTGTGTGTGTGTGTGTGTGTGTGTGTGTGCATGTGTTTGTGTGTGTGTGTGGTTGCAGTCCCTCGGGTGTGTCAATGCAGTGGGTGGGGTGCCTGTGTGTGTGCCTGACACCCCGTATGCATACCTGCCACGAGGGCTCTTGGATGTTGCTGGTGTCATTGGGTACATATGTGTGACATGTGCTGTTTGTGCCAGGGTCCGCAGTTGTGTGGGTGCAAGGGTGTGGGAGCTACCAGCCACCCAGAGGTTCTGGTGTACTGGATGCTCTGTGGTGCACATTGGTGCTTCCATGGACCATACCACCTCCAGTTGTTGCATACACCCACCACACCTGACCCACAGCCTTGTCTGCTATGCTCATATATGATGGCAGTGGGCTGCATACAGCAGTGAATGCTGTACACACCAGCACCCGTGGTATGGTTTGGGCCTTGGCATTCAGCACACCTCCACCACTGTGTGTGTGCCATGCCATTGGACGCCTGCATGTGGCCACATTCCATAACACTATTGCCAAGCCGTGCTGCCCTGTGTGCACAGTGCCCATGCAATGGGCCATTGTGGCATTGCCTGTTAAGAGAATGGCATGGCATGAGTGACACAGTGTGCCAGCAAGGGAGGCACATGTGCATGCCCTGTGCCATGCGACCGGTGGCAGAGAGGGTTGCTGTGGGATACACTGTTTACCATGGACATTGCTGTGGTGTACCATGGGGGCTCACATTGTAGTAACAGTACTGTTCCCTCTTCCCACTGCAGAGTGCAGTGACCAGACCAGATCAGGAAGTGCGGACCAGCAGGGTGCCCAGGGAACCATAAGGAACGGGCGGAGGGTGTGGCAAATGCCTCAGAGGGTGCAGGAGAGCAGCCCCGATGATAGAAGCCTATTGCATGAGTACACTAATTTTCTACACACTGCATAGCTTGTGACATCGGTGGGTCTTTCCATGGGCTGATAGTGCTTTTCCCATGTCGTGTGCCACGCTGTCTGCCTAGTACCATGATGTGTGCAGCGTGGTACTGTGTTGGCCACTGGTGTGGCAAGATGCAGCATGTATCTGGGTGGGCAGCAGCCATACACTGTGCCAGCTGGGGGGTGGGCTGTGTGGGGCCTACATGCTGTACTGGTGTGCATTGCCGTTACCATATATAGCCTGCTTGACTGTTCAGCTGCTCACATGGCATGTGCCATTCACATTACCTTGTCTAGGGTTCAGAGGTACTGCAAGATGTGTTGAAGGTGCATGCCAGTGGTGTTCACACTGTACAGTTCAGGGGGCTGGGGGGTGTTGTGGTAACTGCTTCACCCTGCCGGTGTGACCACTTGTATGGCATGGTGGGACTTGGCATGGGCTGGACAGCAGCTGTCCACAGTGCCTGCTGGTGGGGGCTGAGTGGGGCCCTAGTACCGTATTGACCTGCATGGATCTGCCCGTCATGTGTGCCTGTTGCATACAGCTGTGTTGGGGGGACATGTTCCTCTAATGAGTGGTGGTCCCCTGTCCCTGCAGTGCCTGGTGTTTGTACACTGCTCATGCATGGGAGGTTCAGGGGATGGTCGACTGTGGTGGCATGGCATGCTGTGTTTCTGCCCCTGCGGCAGGTGTTGTTCCCATCACTGGGGGTGAGCCCTGCCCTACCGTGGCCACCTGTGTGGCACTGTGCTGGGTGTGTGTTCAGCCTACTGGTGTCCTGCCACTGGTGGCCCATGGCCTGTGTCCCTGTGTTACATGGGTGTGGCCATGCATGTCTGCCTTGTACGTGTTGCTGCAGTGGGTGGTGGCACCACCACATGCCATGCTGTGCTATGGTACAGGTTGCATACCATCATACTGTGTTGTGGCTGTACAACTTTCTCTGGTGGGTGTCCTCTGTGTTGAGTATCATAGCTCTGTTCCTCTGAGCAGCATGTCCCAACATGTGTCATCTCGTATATGTCATGTATTGGCCCATTGCAATTGACATCTCAGGGACTGGCTGTCTGTTTACACTGTTACACTGTGCACGCTGTTGTGCTGTGTGGTGTCCGCTGTGTTGTGGTGTTGCCACCATACATCCACGCATGTCCATGTACCTTGGGGTGATGCATGCTGCCTATGTACTCCGGCCTCATCCTGCAGGCGTGTGACAGGTGTGCATTGTGTATTGTTCTGTGCTGCCACTTGGGCATGGTTGTTGGGACATGCTGTCTGCCCATGTGGTACCACATGGGCTTGCACTGTGCCTCTGTGTCAGTGTCCATTCCTGACGTGGTTCCCCTTTCTACTGTAGGTCCATGCCAGTCTTCAATGTGGGCCACCTGTCAGGAGGAGTCCAAGGAGAGGGATGCACTTCTGCATCAAGTGGTGTGGCAGCAGCAGACACTGATATAACAGCAGGCTGTCATCGCCGAGACCAGGAGGGTGGCATCCATCCTTCAAGAATGTCTGCCAGCACCCTCCAGCATGCAGTCATAACTGTCTCCCTTTGTCTTGTTTTGCTTCCCAACCCTCGCCCCCTTTGTCTGCCGTCTGTTTGTCCCATTCTGAAGTCCTCCTTTGCTCCCTGTGTCCATTTCCCTATCCCCTTACCTTTCATTTCCGCTGCCCCTGTACAACAGTAAATATTGTATATAGTTTCCCATTTTCCTTGCTTCTCCTGTGTTTACCATTGTTTTACAGCCCTTTCAGTTTCTGGCCAGTTATACTCAAGGCCCCTAGAATTCTGCGGCAGCAGAATTTTGCGCAGAACTTGCAATCTACCGCAGAACTTCAGCAGTACCGCAGAAGCCACTGCTCTTGGTGATTTTTTATTAAGAGTTCTGTTTATCCATAGAATCTGGTTCCCTTTCCCTCTTTTTATATCCAAAATCCCTCTATGCTCAGAATGTGATGTTATTTGCTATAACATCATAAATTAGCTAATGAAACGGCTGCATTCTGCAACAGAAATGAACAGTCACTTATCTACCACAGCTCCCACTGCCAGTGGCTGGCACAGCACATCAGGCATGGTGATACTTGCTCAACCTGCACTACAGACTAATACAATTTTCAGTCTTATTTTATTGCACTAGAGCCAACTTAAACAAAACCTTGTCAATAGCACAGACCTGTTAAGTCCATACCTTACTTTGTAAAAACTTATTTGTGCCTTTAAGGTATAGAGATGCCATCTGAAATGAATAACTGGTAAAATGAATTTACCCGTCATTTTTAAGAAAAATAGAGTAATTATGCCCAGAAAAGTGGAATATAATAATGTGTAGACCCGCTGAAAGAACAGACCTGTTAAATAAATAATTGCGCTGGGATTTTTGCCAGGGTTATTGATTACATATTGTCACTGGTTGATAGAGTCAGCCAAAAGTTATGGAGATATGTGTTCAGGGCCCGCTGTTGGGCAAAAGGGTAGCATGTTGTGTTTCCATGCCGAGCAACTCAGTTTCAGAGATTATCTCTGGAAGCTGGCTGGGCAGCACAAGGACTGGAGGAACACATCACTGCTCTGAGCCTGGGAAGGTGTGGTGCAGTGTTCTGTCACACGGTGGACACATTATGATGGGTTGGAGAGCTCTATCTCACAATCAGTTCACATGTATGTCATGGCCTGATGGTGCTATGTAATGTGTCAGGGGAAGCAGGTTGGCATGAAAAATGAGTTTTGTAATAACTCCTCTATTCTGTTTATTCCATTTACAATGGGATTTGTATGAATCAGGATGCAATTTCATGGAAATTAATATATATATATATATATATATATATATATATACGCACACACACGCACACACACAAACACACATATACAGTATCTCTCTCTGTCTCTCTATACACACACACATTTGTATGTATATTACAGATTGCATATAAATATATACGTGTTACACAGTGGGTACCTCGTGAGTGGTGTAGAATGCATATATAAATATATAAGTGATACACATTGGAGACCTCATTAGTGGAATAGATACCATCATATAGAAATACCTTATTTATCACATAAAGTCCCCTCTGCATAGTTCATTTATGCAATAGGCTAGGACCTTAAGGGAGAGATATTTGTTTTGCTTTTTTAGACATAAAATAATTTCTATAAGTATGTTATTTTTTGAACTAGTGTTACTGTGCTTTCCCCCATCCTGATTGCTATAACCACTGCCATGAAAATGAAGTCTGGATGACAAGCTGACACTGTGATATGGTAGTTTGTTAGTGCCACAGAACTTCCACAGAAATTACAAACCACCGCCGCAGAAGTTCTGCGGCAAATGATAGTCTTGCCTCAGAACTTGGTCCCACTGTGCCGCAGAAAAGTAGGGGCTTTGGTTATTCTGTTTCTTTGCTTACTCTGTTGTCCTCCTTTCCTTCTTCCCCTATTGTTTGTTACTGTTTTTGGCCAGCTTTTGCTCTGTGTTACTGTTACTGTTGTTACCCTGCTGTTGTTGTTGACAAGTTGAATTATACATACTTTTTGTTGACATACCTGTGTCCTGTGTCTTTTTGGGGGGGCTTGGGTGTATTGGACGTTTTGTACTGTTCCATGATTTGTCACTTGTGGGTCCTAATTGTTCCTTGCCATTCACTGGTACTGCTGTGCTGTCTGCTACTCTGTTCACATTCAGGGGTGTTTTACTTTGCAACGTGTTCCTGGGCAGCCACTTTCACCTCTGCACTGTGTTTCGGTGGGTGTTTGTACTGCTTGTCTGGGAGCTATATTTAGTGCTGTCTTATTTGCTATATTCAGTGCTTTATCTTTCCTGGGCTATTTTTGCCCTGCACTCCTAGCCCTATTTGCCTGGCTTCCTTTGCATGCTATATTCAGCTGGGTTTGCAGAATAGATGGGCTTTTGAATAGAGCTTGCTTTTCACTCCGGGCTATGTTTGCCCGCTGGGCAGTGCTATTTTAACCCTGGGGCAAAGTTTTGAATATCTGGCCTTTAGAGTTCAAATACACAGAGATATAAACCCAGGGACCTAACATCCAGCTGATAGGAAAGCATTTTAAAACATAAAAAAAGTAGGAGTTGGTTCTCCCAAAGGCTTGTAAGTTTGTGCAATAGTCTACCTTGAAGTACTTAAAAATGTGTTAGATCAGTATTTATTGGAAAGAGAAATTGGTTACATCCATTTATGAAACAGCAGACAAGCTAGATAGGTATTTTGTCTCCCTTGTCTGAAACGTCCTATGTTCCTAAAAGGAATTGTTACATTATAATAGGCTGATATTTTTGGATCACATCAGTGCCCACAATTTGACAGTACAACATGGACCAAATAATGGTCAGTATTCCTGAAACTCAGTGCATACTGCATGGCATGGTATACAGATTAAAATTAACAACAGCATTTGGACAATTTGAAGGTGGTGTGAAAGCACATGCAGGGATATAGACTTTAAAGAAAAGATTTTGTTCTGTGCACATAAAATTGACAGCAGGAAGGCTCTGTAAGACACAGGGGAAATAAAGACACTGTTATGAAAGCTCCAAGGCCCAGATCGCAATTAAGGTCTATTTGTTCATTGACTAAGTATATTTATTTTTTATTTATTTTATTTTACTATTACTAGGAAACCCTTGCAGTACTGGTGCTAGAAACATAGAAACATAAACTTTGATGGCAGATAAGGACCGCTAGGCCCACCTAGTCTGCCCATTTCCTTACCTATTTGACAAGTTGCAGATCCTAGTTAAGCAACAGCCTACTTCCTCCTACCCCCCACTATGATTGTTTTAATTGCCTTATGTCTGCCCCATGTGTTCTTGAATTCCCCCACTGTTTTTGACCCCATAACTTCCCCAGGAAGGCCATTTCATGCAACCACAACCCTCTCCATGAAAAAATACTTCCTCACATTGCCCCGAGCCATCCCCCCTCTGTCTTCGAATTGTGCCCCCTTGTTCTTGCTCATCTTTTTTTCTGAAAGATGCTACCCTCTTGGGCTTTGTTGATTCCCTTGAGGTACCTGAAAGTTTCTATCATCTCCACACTCTCCCTCTTTTCCTTGAGGGCATACACATTAAACTCCTTTAGTATCTCTTCTTATGGCTTCAGGTTCAGACCATGCACCATTTTAGTTGCCCTCCTCTGGATTGCCTCCATCATGTCTATGTTCTTGCGGAGGTGGAGTCTCCAGAACTGCATGCAGTACTCCAGATGGGGTCTCACCAACTGTCTGTACAGAGAGAGAACAACTTCCTGTTTTCTACTGGTGATGCCTCTCCCTATGCATCCCAGTATCTCCCCAGCCCTCCTTACTGCCTTCTTACATTACTTACCCACCTTTAGGTAATCTGATATGACTACCCCCAGATCCCTTTCCATTTTTGTTGCTGTTAGTACCTCCCCCTCCCACCATTGTGTGCTCTTCCCCTGGGTTTTTGTTTCCCAGGTGCATTACGTTGCATTTCTTAGCACTGAATCCAAGCTGCCATACTTTTGACAAAAGGGTGCTCTCTTTCAAAAGTTCTGCATCAGGAAAGTTACAATAGTGACAAAGCGGGCGAATAACAATGAGACATTACAAAGGATATAAAAAGTGCAGAGCAGCTTACAGTGAGTCATTATAGAGGTCAACAAAGAGTGCAAGTGGAAAATACAGCTTAACATGGCATACTGAAATGCAATGGTATTACCAGAGAGTGGGCTGAGCAACAGGTACAAGCTTGAGAACAGGGTTACATTAGGTACAAGAACAATGAGACTGCTCAGTTAGATGTGGAGATAGTAAGCTTTAAAACTGGCTCAACTTAGTCATATTATAGAGCATGCAAAGAAGGTAATTCAGCCAGATTGTTGCCTGAGTCACAAAGGACCGCTGCCCATGGCTAGTCCTGCAGAAGGGTTTTGAAAGCCTGTGGTCGGTCATGCTTCTAGTGTCGTATAGGTTATTGAAAAAGCTCAGACACATTTTTAAGCTTAGTGGGCAAGTCCCAGAAAAGTCTTTCTCTGAAGTATACAGGTCTGGTATTTACTTCTGCCAGCAAAGTGTAGCCAGTTTGTTAGGGAGTACAGGTCACAACTGTGGATGTGTTTATACACACCCAGGACTAGTCTGCAGGTTTTATACAACTCTCTCCATAATTGTCTCATTTGCTGCAGAGTAAATAATTAGGCTGTAATCAGTTAGGGATAGAACTGAGCTAGCTACAGTTAGACATCTACCCTCCAGGGTAAGGTTATTTCAGTTTCTGTACAGGGTTCCCAACCTTTTGTTGGTAGTTTTCACCATGCTATCCATGTGGGGGACAAAGGACAGTGTCAACTAGGTGGAACCAAGGTATTTGAAACCTCAACATGTTCTAACCTATTGCCCAAAGCATTGAAAATGTCAAGGTGGGGGTTGGGGCGTTCTTTGTGTATGTGCTGATGAACAACATGGTGTTTGTTTTTGTTGTAGTTTAGCACTCTGCTGTTATTGGAGAACCAGGTTTAAACTGATGCCAAATTGCACTGCAAGGCATGAGTTAGGCTGTCTTTGCTGCAGTGTCTCTAGTATAGACAACTACATCATCTGTGTGCAGGAGTAGTTTGGCAGGCTTCAGGCAGCTGCTTAATGAACAGACCAAATAAAAGGGGGCCAAGCATAGAGCATTGCAGTAGCCCCACTGAGACAGCCCTATCCTTAGAGGTAAGGGTTTGGTTGGTTAAGTAGCTTTCAGACCAATGAATGGTGTCTAGTGATAAAGGGAAAGAGGAAAGGGAAAATGAAAAATGTTTATCCAGAAAAAGCACACTATGCCAAAGCTTGTTTCCAGGTGTGACCCAGGAGCACAAGGAAGTTAATGACTTGATCAGGGTCACACAGTATGCAAGTGGGGACTGTAGGATTCAAACCCAGGTCTCTGGGTTTGTAGCTCAGTGCCCTAAACCACAGCACTGTACTGCCTCCCTAAGCCCAGGTCTATCAATTTTTGCAGCAGGAGCTTGTGATTGACTAGATCAAAGGCTATGGTTAGGTCTATATACAGTAGATTGCCCTGACCATATCACCACCATCCAAAACCTCATGAAGAAAGTTAGTGTATTCTACCAGGGCAATGCTAGTACTGTGGAATTTCCTGAAACCATGCTGTTGAGTTCATTGGATGGTGTATTTGTTGAGTTAAGTGGTGAGATGGTCTCTGACAACCTTCTCGACCACCTTAGACAGTGGAGAGAGGGTGGAGATAGGCCTGTAGTTGTCAATAATGGTCCTGTCAACCAACTCCCAAGGAAAGGTGTGACCAGTGCAGACTTCCAATTTTCAGGGAAGTGAGAGTAGCACAGACATAGAGTGAACATTTTAGTGATCATTGGGGTCCGTTCCCACAGGGCCAAGGTTAGCAGCTTCATGTCTATGGTGTAACTACCCACTCCGGTTTTACCTAAGATTTATTTTATGTAATTTAGGGTCTCCCTTTCAGTGATGTCCCAAAAGCAGAATTTTGGTCAGTTGAGGTCAGTATCATCCCCCAGGTGCAGGTAAGACTTAGGACTGTTATGGTTTAGAGAGGGGGAACCATTAGAGAGAGAGAGGAGTTCAGGTTGGTAAAGGCCTTGTTGAATTTATTCATTAATGTCATTGGGGGTTAGGGCCTTAGAGCCATCAATGTTCAAAATCATAAGTGATTTCTTCTTTATTAAGTAAGCAGCTGACATTTTCACAGAAATTCTTGCCACTGTTCCAGTTAAAAGTTTGCTGGGATTTGAAGTATCTGGAATTGTCAGACCTAACTCTCTTTGTGCATTTGTTTCTGATCTCCCTGTACTTCTGCAGGTGAGGAGCAAGCCCAGATTCCCTGGCAGTGGCCACAATTTGTTTCTCTCATTCATCATACTACCACTACTGTCATCATAATTTTCTTTACTTCTTCTGCATCCACTGAATAAGCTGTTACATAAAACTAGACATTAGCATTGGATGAACAGCTGAGAAAAGCCTTTCCCTAAAGCCAAACAGATAACCTTGTCTAACTAAATACCCAGTTGCTTGCGATGCATCTACCTATGGTTGGTACAGAAGATAGGTCAAAGTTTATTGGTCAGATTCCAAAGCCTTTTTAAATATGACTTAAATATCATGACAGTCATAATAATATAACTAACAACACAATAAGTTATTTTATACATTTTTTTCTTACAATATATATTGGCCCCTATTCATGAACATGGCTGTTATACCCAAAAGGAGCATAGCTCAGCTGTGTTGCCTCACACCTGTAATGCTGTGCATCTCTTACCCTATTCCCGTACCCAGTGGGCTCATCTCTGGTGCCGCCCCCACCTGCTTAACCATGTGGAGACATGATGGGTCCACCATAGCAATTGAACATGGCCATCCAATTGGATGACATGGCCGCCATGTGAGTAAATTCCTGCTCCATGCAGTGTGGGGGGATTGTGGGATATAGCTACTGTAGTCCTCAAGGGACTGGCATATGCTTTGATGGGTCTTACAGAGATGGGCTTTCCAGCTCATTGACACAAACATACCCCTCACCCTCCCAGTATGCTCCAAGGGCTGGGGGTTGCAGGTCAGGTGGGGCGGCATGCTGTCCACAGCCCCATTGTGCCTGTGGGAAGTGGTGCATAATCAGCTACTACAGGGTCCTGGGTTGCGTACTCAGATCCCCGTCAGTGAACACCCTATCCACAGCAAAAGTGTTTTGTGCATGACATGTACCCATGGCATGTCCCCCTTTCCACCAGGTCGCACACATAGCCTATACTTTGGTGTGTGTTGGGGTGTGGAAGTGGCACAGAAATCCCCATCATACGTGCACAGGGTTTCCACATCACCTGTAATGTGTTGCTTACTGCTGCAACTGAGCCTACATATCACAAATCCAGAGCACATGGCCTTTGTGTGGCTTCATAAAAAGAGGCCATTGCTCTTAAAAAAACATGCATATTTATGTACACGATCCATATTGACACCAAATAGCATTTCTTGTAGTTGTTTCTGAGGGTAATCAAGTGAAACTGAGACAGAAGTGTAACCATTTTTTTCTCACTGTGTCATAGGAAAGGGTGGGCATGGAGGGGTAGAGGTAACTGATGGAGAAATTCCAGTGAGCAGAGTGCTGGAAGGCCTCAGGGCATTGAGGGTGGATAAGGCACCAGGACCAGATGGCATACTTCCCAGAATTCTAAGGGAGCTGGCAGAGGTCCTGGTGGGACCACTGGCAGATTTGTTCAGTTCTTCTGTGGAGACTGGATGCATGCCACATGACTGGAGAATGGTGCTTGTGGTGCCCCTCCACAAAAGTAGGTCAAAGGACAAGCCTGGCACCTATAGGGCAGTCAGCCTTACCTCCATTGTAGGGAAGATAAAGGAGACTATACTGAAGGAGAGGATGATAACCTTTCTGGAAGACAATGGTCTACAGGATGAAGGGCAGCATGGGTTTGTTGCAGGTAAATCCTGCCAGACCAGCCTGGTGGACTTTTACGAGATAGTGATGAGGGCACTCGACAGCGGCCAGGCAGTGGATGTCCTGTCTCTGGATTTCAGCAAGGCCTTTGATTCTGTGCCACATGGTAGGTTGATTAGCAAGCTGGAGTACATGGGGGGTAGGTGAGGAACTGGTGACGTGGGTCAAGAACTGGCTGATGGACAGGCAGCAGGGGGTAGTGGTAGGGGGGACCTCTCAGCTCCCAGAGCTATAACCAGCGGGGTCCCACAGGGCTCAGCATTGGGTCCAGTGTTGTTTAGCATCTTTATAGCAGACATCTGAAATGGGGTTAGGAACAAGATCATCCTTTTTGAGGATGACACTAAGATTAGTGCAGTGGTGGATGACACAGAGGGATGGCTAGGACTATAGGAGGATCTGGCCAAGCTAGAGTACTGGTTGGAAACTGGCAGCTGGGATTCAAAGCAAAGAAATGCATTTGGGTGCCAGGAATCTTATAAATTGTTACCAGCTGGGAGGGGTGCAGTTAACTACTACTGAAGAGGAGAAGGATCTTGGGGTACTGATCACAGGTATATGAACCATTCAGCACAGTGCAGGAAGGCAGCAGCTAAGGCTAGCAAGATGCTGGGGTGTATTGCCAGAGGGATCACCTCCAGAAGGAAGGAGATCATTCTGCCACTGTACAGGTCACTGGTGAGACCACACCTGGAGTACTGTGTGCAGTTCTGGTCCACCTATTTAAAGAAGGATGTCAAACTAATGGAGAGGGTCCAGTGCAGAAAACCAGGATCATTCATGGGTTGAGCAACAAACCCTAACAGGAGAGACTTAAGGAGCTCAACATATACTCACTAGAGGACAGGAGAGAAAGGGGAGACATGATTGAGACCTTCAAATATGAAAGGAACATAAATAGGGCTGGTACTGAGGGAATCTTTAAATAGAAAGGAGGGAGGGAGAGATACTAGAGGCATAGTTTGAAACTGGAGGGTGGAAGATTCAAGAGGGAAATAAGAAGACACTATTCCACGGAAAGGGTGGTGTCAAGTTGGAAAGCACTGCAGGATGAGGTGGTATCCTTGAAGTCAGTGGGCAGCTTTAAGAGAGGGTGGGACAAAGTAAAGGGGAGGGTCAGTCAATATGAGGAGGGGGGACTGCAAGGAGGGTGGCAGAGAACAAGGGCTAGGTATTAGATCTACAGGTGGGGGACAGCTGCAGAAAAGTAGCATGATAGCTACACACTCGAACAGACTCGATAGACCGTTTGACCTGTTCCTGCTGGCATTTTTCGTATGTTCGTATATCTTGGGCAAAACATGACAACATGCATTGTGTCCTCAGGACATCATAATCTGCAGCCATATAGAGTGCCATCATAAATATGGGATTTGCCTTGATATTGTGCTTTTAGAAAACTCGATTCATAGATCTGAAACCTAAATTTCATAACATGGATTCTTAACTGGGGATCAGTTATATCTAACATAGAAACATAGAATCTGTCGGCAGATAAGGACCATACAGCCCACCTAGTCTGCCCATTTCCCTACTTGGTTTGGAAATCCCTACTCTTATCTGGACTGTCTTTCCCCCACTCCACTGTACAGCAGGGTGCCTTTATGCTTATCCCATGCACTTTTGAATCCCTTTGCTGTTTTTGCTTTCACCACCTCTGCTGGTAGGCTGTTCCATGGATCCACCACTCTCTCTGTGAAAAAATACTCCCTAGCATTCCCTCTAAGTCTCCCTCCAGCCTTATGTTATGTCCCCTTGTCCTTGTGCATTTTCTGCTCTGAAATATGCTCCCCTCCTGTACCCTGTTTATTCCTCTAAGGTATTTGAAAGTCTTTATCATATCCCCTCTCTCCATTCTCTCTTCCTGTGAATAGCAGTTTAGTTCCTTGAGTCTTTCCTCATAAGGTTTGTGGTGCAGTCCATGTATAATTTTTGTTGCTCTTCTCTAGACTGCTTTCATTCTGTGTATGGCCTTCCTAAGATGTGGTCTCCAGAACTAGACACAGTATTCCAGATGAGGCCTAACCAGTTATCTATACAGTGGCATCACCAGTTCACTCTTCCTACTGGTTATGCCCCTTCCTATGCACCCCAGCATTCTGTTTGCCTTCCCAATGCTTTTTTTATTGTTTGGCTGACTTCAGGTCATCAGATATGATAACCCTCAGGTCTCTCTCCTGACTTGTAGTGGCTAGAACCTGCTACCCCCCCATCCTGTATTCCTCTCTTGGTTTTCTGTGTCCCAGGTGCATTATCTTACACGTCTTAGTGTTGAAACCCAACTGCCAAACCCTTGACCATTCCTCAAGTAGTCTTAGGTTGCTTCTCATTTTATCAAGCCCCTCCTATGTGTCGACTCTGTTAAAGATCTTGGTGTCATCTGCAAACAAGCATACTTTCCCCTCCAGTCCCTCTGTAATGTTGCTTATGAAAACATTGAATAGAACTGGACCCAGCAATGATCCCTGTGGAACCCGGCTAGTCGCCTCCCCCTCTTTTGATTTTATGCCACTTACTACCACCCTCTGGGTCCTGTCTTTTAGCCAGTTACCAACCCATTTTACCACTTGAGTGCCCACACCCAGAATCCCCAGTTTGTTAAGCAACCTTCTATAAAGAAAGGTGTCAAAGGCCTTACTGAAATCCAGGTAGGCCACATCTACCATCCCTCCCTGATCCACCACCCTAATCACCCTGTCAAAGAACTTGATAAGATTAGTCTGACAGGACCTACCCCTCAGTGAATCCATGCTGCCTTGGTTATTTTGCACCACTTGACTCCAAGAACTTCACTACCCGCTCCTTAAGCAGGGACTTCATCGGCTTCGCCACCGCTTTCATCAGGCTTACATGTCTGTAATTGCCTGCCTCCTCCCTACTTCCAGTCTTGTGCAGGAGGGCCACCTCTAGCCTCCTCCAGTCCCCAGGTACCTCCCCCATCTCTAGTGATTGGTTGAATAGGTTGTCAGCGGACCTGCTAGAACTTCCCTGAGTTCCTTCAACACTCTTGCGTGAATCCCGTCTGGCCCCATTGCTTTGTCTGTCTTTACTTTTCCTAGTTCCTTCAAGACTCTATACACTGTAAATGGGCTGGTGTCTACCTCTCCCCCCCCCATACATCTTTCCTCATGAGTCGTGGCCCCTTCTCTGCCTCTTCCTTGGTAAATACTGAGCAAAAATATTTGTTCAGTACCTCAGATTTTTCAAAGTCGTCCTCCACCCACCCACCCTCTCCCTTCTTTAGCCTAACAATACAATTTCTGGTCTTCTTCCTCTCTCTGATATAATGGAAGAAGGTCTTCCCTCCCTTCTTAATAGCCTGTGCTATTCCTTCCTCTGTTCTTGCCTTAGCCCCTCTGACAGCTTCCCCAGCTTCTCTCTGCTTCTCCAGGTATTTCAGTCTGCCTTCTTCTTTCTGTGTCTCTTTGTATTTCCTGAATGCCCTACTTTTTTCTTGCACTTTCTTGGCTACTGATTTAGAGAACTACAGTGGTCACTTCTTTCTTTTGCTTTTGCTAAGCAATCTGACACATTGACTTGTCACTCCTGCTATGTATCTCTTGATCCTAAGCCACTGTTCTTCTACCCCTCTCCCTGTATCTTCCACTACCAGGGCAATTTTGAGCTGTTCCCCCATCTCCATGAAGTTGGCTTTCCGGAAATCTAGGATCTTAGTCTTTGAATGGCTTTCTTCTGCCAATGTGTTGACTATAAACCACACAGTTCTGTGGTCACTGGTACCAAGGGGACTGCCCACCTCAACATCCATGATTCTGTCCCAATTTGTCAGCACTAAGTCCAGTACAGCCCCCTCCCTGGTGGGCTCAACCACCAGCTGTTTTAGGTTTGCCCCATACATGGCAGACATGAAGTCCCTGCTCCTTGATGTACTTGCAGTCTTGGTATTCTAATCTGCATCCGGCATATTGAAATCACCCTTTAGTAGTACTTCCCCTTTGGCTGCCATATTATGGAAGGCTTCCACTAATACTATATCTATATCCTCCCCCCCGCATGGGAAGCCTATAGACCACTCCAGCATGGATGGTTGTTTTGTTCCCTGATTTCAGAGTGACCCACAATGCCTCTGCTTCTTCCCTGGATCCCTGAGCCTCCATAACTTTAAGCCTTTCCTTTACATAGCAACCCCTCCTCCCCTTTTCCCCCTCCCTATCCTTTCCAAAAAGTATATACCCTCGTATGACTGCATCCTAGTCATGGTTCCCTGCATACCATGTCTCCATAATAGCCACAATGTCCAGGTGTGTGTCTGCCATCAGTGCCATTAGGTCGGGGATTTTGTTTCCCAGACTGCGGGCATTTGTGCACATGACCTTCCAGTCTGTGAGCCCCCTTAATGTTCCTAAATTATGAGTCTGCTTCCATAAGGCCAACTATGGACTACATTTTCATTTACTTAAATAGCCAAGATCTCCTAGATTAACAGTTGTTTTGATACAATTTTCCATAAGCTTTGGTAATACAAAATGTATTCTTTGTCTCTGAAAACAAGTTTCCCAACTGCATCTTATTTAATAAACATAGTAGATCTGATAACCAGCCTGCTTTTAAGTCCCTATTTTGAAAATTAACCATCTCGCTATAAGCACATTTTGGGAGTCTGTTTTTCTCCATCCTCTGAAGTTTAAGCCAATATGTGAGCATTCTTGTTCTAGCCTGAGGTTCACTCATGAATTGCCCTTGCTCCATCTTAACTGCACATAACAGTGTTTCATTTGGAAGGCATAATAACATTCTCCAAATTATTCCCATTTTCCAGTTTGAAATCTCCATTTTCTCCAACTTGCATGTCTCTTCTCCTTAAAGTATTTTAAATAAGAGTTTAACATTTGCTGCATGGATTGACGCATCAGTAGCATTACCCCTATATATTTGATTAAACCTAAGAAGATGCAGAAAAACTTTTTCCAGATTTTTCATTATAGCCATGAAATGTTCAATCCCTTTTATATTTTGCGTGAAAGTGAGACCAAGATAAGTATAACTTTTAATCTTTTCCAATATTTTTGTCATATATTTTCCACTGATTCATCCATTTTTTTAAACTCAAATTGAACTTAGTTTTCATGGAAGTAATCCTTGAATGTGAAATATCACAAAAATTCTAAAACAATTTGACAAGTGATGGTAATCCCTTCTTAGGCCTATGGGCTGGTAGATGTAATATGTTATGAATGGATGATGGAAAAGAAAGACCAGTGACTTTTGCATCAATATGTTAGACCACACATAGATTACGGTACCCCCTTATGGAATTCCTACATGTGGGGAGAGGTTGGTAGACTGGAAAGAATTCAGAGAAAGATAACACAAATTATAACACCACTTAGAAACCATGAGTATCTTGATAGGTTAACAAACCTGGGTCTCTTCACTCTGGAACAGAGAAGGCTAAGAGGTGATCTCTTAACCATGTCTAAAATCATTAATGACCCTGAGCTAGTTAAAGAAATGGGTATACAAATCCAAGACAAGTCACATAATTTAAGAGGTCATAAGTGACAAAGTTGGATATAGTCAAAAAAAATGCTAGATACCATTCCTTCATTCATAGAACAGGAAGAATTTGGAATGCACTATCCAATGATGTTGTCATGAGTGAATCTCTAAATATCTTTAAGAATAAATTTGATAAACTAATAATTGGTCATGAATGTAATTGGCCCCATTGATAGGGGAGAACAGTAACTATGGGCAGTCTTGCCTTCTTCCATTCTATAAACCTAGTGTAAGTACCTAGTATAATGTTCCTATCTAAAGCAGAACAGAACTATTCCACAAAAATCATCCATCGATTGGAGATCAAGCCCTAAGAGGGCAGGCTGGGAGAGTTGAATATGTATTCACTGGAGGAGAGAAAGGATAGGCGGGATATGATTGAGACCTTTAAGTATCTAAAAGGGATAAACGAGACTGACACAGAAGGAATTTTGTAGATGAGAAACGGGAGGGACATGAGAGGGCATGGACTGAGATTGGAGGGGGAAAGACTCAGGAGGGAGATAAGGAGATATTTTTTCACTGAAAGAGTGGTGAACAAATGGAACACCACCTTGCCAGATGAGATAGTGTCCTGTAAGGTGGTGGGCAGTTTCAAGAGGGATTGGGACAGGGTAAGGGGAAGGGACAGTGGGAAGAGGGGGGCAGGAGGGGCAGCTGTGAGATGAGGTTCTAGCTGCAACACTCGAGCAGACTTGATAGACCGTGAGGCCTGTTTCTGCTGGCAATTTTGTACGTTAGTATGTCTGTATTCCTAGATTGACAAAGAGGCCCTGGCCTTAGTATAGAGTGTAAAATTCCATTTCACACACATGGTTGGAATTTCACCTTGGTCATAGACCATCAACCACTATTGTCATTATAGTGTATGGTGTGTTGTAATTCAGCATGGATCTCCATGCTCAGTAAAAAGTCATTCTGCTGCACTAGTAAGGTCCCTACTGCAACAGAATGACTTTTCATTCTGCTGCAGTAGTGACGTCAGCTGACAATGCTCCCCAGCTGTTTGTCACTTGCGGTGCCACTGCTAGCATGCAAGTGAAGTGAGTGGTTGGTAGTGCTTTTTAAACAATGTTTTACCTGTCACACAGTAGAAGTTGAGGGGAGATTGTCATGCTCACTACTTTTCAGTTCAGAGGGCAGCTGCAAGTGATTGGTCATCTGTTGGACGAGATGACAGGGCACAGTTCATAGGTCAGAGTTCAGGAGTGAAGATGAAAACTGATAGGGGACCCATAAGGCAAGGGAGCAAATCACTGTGAGTGATGTTTATGTTGCCGTGTTGAGCGTTCTTTCACCATACACTATAAAAAATAGTGTATGGAAGCTCAAATACACTATAAAGCTATTTTCCCACCTAGTGGTTACCATGATGACAGTGACCTCTTGAGCTTCACTCTCAAGATCCTTGTCATCATGGTAACCACTTGGTGGAAGAATAGCTTTATAGTATATGGGTGCCTTCTGTTGTGTATGGATTTCAGCAAGTGCTGAAGTCTTGTTGTAGGGCAGTTCAGAGGTCAAAAAAGCTGCTGTACTAGCGTTCTGACATCACATTGATAGTACAACAACTTTTTACCCTTGACCTGCCACCTGATTGGCTCAGAAGAGGCTTTCTGTAAAAAAATAAAAACAAATATGGCGACGCGGTTTAGCGAGCACTGGGCAGCAGAACCACCGACTTTAAAGTCAGGAGTCGGGACTCAGAGAGCCATACATGGCTCCTTTTCTAAAAATATATTTTCTTTTTTTTTCCCTGCTTTTAATGGTAATCGACCCAGAGAGGCGAAACCCGACTGAGCACAAGTGGCACCAGCATGATCGGGAGATTACAGGATCACCAACGGGAATGGGAGCAGCATGTACAGCAAGTAAGGACAAAAAATAACATAAAAAAACCATATACTATATAAAACAGTGGATGGGTAAACATCCACAACTATGGCTGTGTTTGCATCTCGGGCAGTTGATGACATTGGCGAGACCTCTCGAGCTTCGCTCTCGAGGTCTCTATGATGTCATCAACTCCCTCGATAGAAACACAGCCTTGTTGTGGATGTTCACCCATCCACTATTCTATATGTTGTGTATGGGCTCCCATACACTATTTTATATTTTCATCCTTATAAAGGAATTATTGCTATAATTGTAGCACAGTTGCAACACAATGCTCTGTGTCTGGCAGGCCACAATTATGAGATAGATTACAAATGTGCTACACAACATACCAATACAGATGGTGGAACCTGAGATCCCTTGAATGTAAAATCAATAGACTTGGTAAATTCTGTTGAACTATTCAATGCCATAATTTGAACTCTGTCCAACAGCAAGTGTTCTGTTAAGGAAAGGTGAATCCAGTCTTATCCAAGATGTACATACTAACTATGACTAGCTGGCCTGCTGGTTGGTCAAAGGATTGTGCACTTTAGACAGGAAGTAACAGGTCACTGCGGGTGTTTGCTTTGGGGTGTAAGGGTAATTATTCCACAGAGGCTGCTAGTGAGGTTTTTGTGATCCACTACATGATAGATATTTTGACATTGTAAAATGAAGGTCCTTGATCAAAGCTAAATCTAGTGGTTAGGTCTGGGCAATCACATTAAATTGTTAATCAGAGGCTGTGCTTGTTGTATTCAGGCTCACAATATGCCTAAATCGGTTCTGCTGCAACTATGGAAGTGACATACTCCACTATGGCAAAGATTGCATGTATAGTGGAGCCAGCCAGGATGCAGTACAATGGCTCAAGTTACCACGTAACAAAAGGGAAAAACTTGCACTGAAATTGTCTTGTTATAACTCTACTGCATTTTTCCTGCTCTATTGCGATGCATCCTGGCCTACTCCACTATAGATTATGAAGGGCCATTTCTAGGACAGCTGTTTTTTTATTCTTGTTGATTCTCATCCTAAATGACCTAAAGTTTTATGTTTGTAAGCAACCACTGCTGCATAGACAGTTTGATTTCTGCATGAAACCTTTGCCAGATTTGTACCGCTACAACAGTCAGCAATAATGACCCTCAGTTTGCGGCTGTGGAATTTTGCCTCTTCGTGAAATGAACTAGCATTGCACATGAAACTTTAGCACCTTATTTTCCACAAATGGGATTACTGAGTGTTTTTTTTATCAAGCCTTAAACAAGCCTTGCAAATTTCTTGCTAGTTTATAGGAACTCTTCAGAAGTTGCTACTAATGAGATTCCAGCCATTTTGCTGCAGGGGCATAGACTATGTCAATATTTGGATTTACTACAGTCAAGTATTAATTTTGGCATTATTGACCAGCAAATGATTCAGACTTTGACTAGAACTTTGGACTAGGAATGCCAGCTATATTGCTGGGCAATTACTAGTGCATATGGTTACAGAGTTGATCAGAAATGGATTTCTTGTACTGTACTGTATTTGCTCAGACTGAACCTTGTATATATCAAGTTCAAGTGGGTCCAGAGAATGTGTGATGCCAGCATATTGGCCTGTAAATGGATAACAGTTATAGGGCTACTACTGTCACTCCTGTGGTTGAATATTAAAAAAATGGGCAAAGTGGAGCACAAACATTTGTGCTGCACTTGCCCATTTCCCATGATTCAGTGGATACTATATTCGGTTGGATAATACACCAGTGCTATCCAATTGAATATATGGGCATGTCAGTGCAGTGCTAAGTTGAGTAGTGCTGCCCCTAAATGGATCTGGGAAGTGCAGGGAACAGTGGCCCCACACCCAATAGCGCCGGGAGTGCCAGGAACGATATTCAGACGGCACCATGCAAATGAGTCCATTGGACATGCAAGGCACTTAGAATAGCCATTATGGGCCTATTTTCATAGAATGCGGCATCAAATGTATGCCCCTCCTGTGGTCGGCCCCACCCACTCCAATAACCCATCCCAATGGAAAGTACTGTTGCTCTGATGTTCAGTGGTTCCCCGTCCCCTGATCTCCATCCCTATTGAAATCACATTTGCCCTTGGTGTCCGGTGGCCCTCTCATCCTGCAGTTCCTTTCCCCAGTACAAGTAAAAATGTCCCTAGTGCCTAGTGGTCCCCACACCTTCCAATCCCTGGCTCCAGTGAAAGCGGAATATGCCCTGCTGCCTTGTGGTCCCCTCACCCTCTGATCACCAGCCCTGGTAAACTTAAATAGTCCCTGGTTTCCAGTGGTATCCCGTGGTCTGATCATTGGCCCCAGAAGAATAAAACAATTCACTGGTGTCCAGTGGTCCCCCCTGCCCTCTGATCACTGGCCCTGTGAGAATAAAATAATACTCTGGTGTCCAGTGTGGTCCCCCGCCCCGCACAGCACCAGCCCTAGTAAAATAAAATAATTCCCTGATGTCCAGTGGTCCTCCCCACCCTCTGATCACTGGCCCAGTATTATACCACATATTCTATGGCATCTAGTGGCACCCCCCCCATGTACTGATCCTCATTCCCGTAACAACAGAAACTTTCCCTGGCATCTAGTGGCCCCCACACCATGGGCACTGACCAACCCACCCTGCCACCCCTTACCTTTAATCACCAGTGCCACAGGAGACCATACAGTGACCAGCACAGCCCTCATTTCACCACCTTGGCCAGCCACCATATGTAATGACAGGGAATGCATGTCCCCTGTACTGTAAAGGGAATGTGCATACTGTCTACTGTAGAGATTACGCATGCTCCCTGTACAGTACAGGGGATGTGCACTTCCTGCTATCACATATGATGGACGGCCAAGGAAACGACTAAAGGGCTGTGCCAGTTGCCATATGTTCTCCCGTGGCACTGGTGATTAAGGTAAGGGGGAGTGGCAGAGTGGGTTGATCTGTGCCATGGTGTGGGGTGCTGCTAGATGCCAGGGAAAGCCTCTGCTTGTGTGGGGATGGGGATCGGTGGGGGGGGTGCTACTAGACAGTAGGGAATATGTGATATAGTATGGAGCAGGTGATCAGAGGTTGGGGGGACCACCGGACACTAAGGAATTATTTTATTCTACTGGGGCTGGCGATCAGAGGGCAGGGGGACCACTAGACAGGAGGGACATCTGTAATTTTACCGGGGCAGGAATCGGTTGGCAGGGGGACCAGAAGGCACCTTGGCATATCCCACTTTCACCTGGGGTGAGGATCAGAGGGTGGTAGCGACCACTAGGTGTCAGGGAAATTTTTACTTTGACAAGGGCCAACGATCAGAGGATGGGGAACCACTAGCCACTACAGAAATTTTTATTTTTACTGGGGACAGGCAACAGACAGTGGGGGGGGGGGACTACTTGACACCAGAGACCAATGTGATTTTAATGGGGACAGGGCTTGGAGAATGGGGAGACCACTAGCCACCAGGGCAGAATGTGATTCTAATGGGGCCAGGGTTCAGAGGCCACCAAGGTATCCGGCCAATATAGCATGGCAATAATCATGCAACAAAAACCGTGCAGTGAAAATCATGTCTGGAAAAACAGCGAATGGGATAAAACAGCATCGGAATGTTATCATGTCCCACCTGACTGTCACCCTCCTGGGGTTACTAATAGTAAATTGCGCCCCACAACTCCCCCAGGTTCCGCTCCCGAAGTTTGTAATAGTAACCCCCACCAACTTCCCCGCATGAGTCCCACCCCCAGAGTCTGTATTAGTAAATCACCAATGATTCCCCGAGTTCTGCCCCTAGAGTTTGTAATAGTAAATCCCCCACTGACTCCCCCAGATTCTGGCCCCCGGCTTGTGGTTATCCTCTGTACATTGTTGCCAATATGCAGTTTTGTGTCTTGCTGTTTTGTGGGCATGATTATTGACCGTGCCATTTTGCTCCCACTATATTGACTGAGACCCGCCACCAGGGAGCAGGTGTGCTCCCCCAACTGCCGATATGGTTGTTGGCTGCAGTGTCTCTAACGACTGCTAGGGTTGCCTGGAGTAACAGGCTTCCCGGTGGTAATTGCGCAGAGCAAGGTGGCCTGCATCATTCCTTTTGTGCAGCGCTACCGCACTGCATATTGCACTGTGCTGGGATTCATGTCCCCATCTCTCCCTTTGCCCACCACATACTTTATTTTTTGTCACGCTGATAACTCTTTCAGGGCATGGACAGCCCCCTTTGAATATTGTGTTTGGGCTCAAACCCCGGGCAAACAGGGTGCAAGCACTTTATCTGCTGGACAAAGTTTTAATGATTTTGCCCCTTTTGTTCTAAACCCAGGGACTGTAATTCAATAACCAGAAATTGTTTCCTGTGTTCCTGGTGTTCCAAACCATAGGGCTGCAGTTTAAGACCCAGAAATGGGCCCCTGAGTTCCTGATGTTCCAGTAGCATAAGCTTATCCAGAAGTTTCTGTTAAAATATTCTGGAGTACAGATATTCTGAGGGGCCTGGGACACCTGCAAGACAATACCCAGATACACTGACAGGCCTGGGACACCTGTAAGGCAATACCCAAAAAGAGACTATAGGGCACCCAAAAGACTAAAACTATAAAGTAGTTGTTTTACTTATATGACAGTAGGTAACTTATGTCAGCACAACTAATAATTTAGAGAATATATGTTATTGTCCATATAGTAATATGATAACTAGTACATAATTAGATATGCACTGTTGTCTTGGGTAATTTAATGGATGCTTAATGTGTAAAATTTGCTTTCAAGAAGCATTTACTTAGCAGGCCTGGTGGCACTGATGGTTGAGGCTCTGAACATCACACCTCATGCCACACCAGTGATCTGAGTTAGTGAATCGACTCGGGTCATTGGGAGTCGGCAGGAGAGGAAGGGGATCGAGTGGCTGGAGGACTGCTCTCCCCTCCTGGGGTGGGTATCGGGGTATGCCTCAGTCCCCAGCGGCCCCTGATGGAGATTAGGGACCCTGCAAGGAGTGATGCCAAAGATTACTGGGGCAGAGCAGTGGCAGACGTCTGCATGTTGGTCCGCTGACATCATTGCACATCCTCGCTCCTGGGGGAAACCAAAAAGCAGAAAACCCAGAGGACCAAGAAGGTGACACAGACCCTAGAAACCGGTGCCCACAACCCACCACTGGACCAACCCCCCATCAGTTCTCATGGGCTCCTCAACCCGACTCAGGACTGCTCCTCTAATCAAAGAAAGGCCACCAGGTAGGTGGGACGGGGGGATGCTGGAGGTCTGAGCGATTCCATGGGTTTGGGTCAGGGGTGCTCCTGGGAAGGGTGGTTTCAGTCAGGAGTAGAGGTGTCAGTTGAGTGGGTACTCCCAAGAGATGCCCTGGTCCACCGGAGACAGAAAAATAGTTCACAAAAAAAAAAAAAGACTCATTTACTCTATTTAAAGTGGAAGGGAATGTGATATATTACCTTGATTTGGCCAGATACAGCATACTGTTTTACTAAAAGAGAAGCTGTTTCTTTATGACTAAGTATCAGTTAAGGCTAGTTCTTGTCACCTCAGCACAGAAAGGACACTGAAGAGAGCAAGATGGTCTAGCACAGAGCCTCTAAACTGATTAGCAACTCAGGGGTGAAAACTGCAAGAAAAGATTGAGTATACTTACATTATTTAGCCTAGAGAAGAGAAGAGTCAGGAAATATGATCATGTTGTTCCAAGAAATAGACCCTATGCACTATGCCTGTGCACCACGTATCTGCGGCGCATAGGCATTTCTACACATGAAAGTCACACAACGGGGTCCCACATACCCCCAGCAGCATTCACAAAATGTGCACCAGCCAGTTATGCACTGGATCCCCCAGCCACGTGGGAAGCAATGCACCATGGGTGGTCCAGGGGGAGCGTCAGAGGCTTGCTTGCATGCCATGGGATTCTCAAAGGCTTGGAGTGCTGTGCACTTGGGTATGGGAGTTATGGGAGGGTGAACCCTGCTGTACCAGTTTTTCACAGCCACCCATGTGCATATAAAGCAGCCTGTGCCCTATGCACAATGCCTACGCACCATATATGTGCGTCACATAGGCACCGGTATGTGACAGGCACTGGGATGTGGCAGGAAGGATGGGAAGGGAAGTGTGGATGGCAGCGCAGAGAGCTGTGTGGTAAGACATGGACACAGCCAATACACCTGCACACCTGTAAAGCTGCTCTTTATGTACCATCCAGCTACTGTATCTCCAGTACATGCCAGGTTCTAGGCTCACACCAGTCTATCAAACTACATGGATGTTCACATAATTTAAATCAAGAAACATCTGCAGAGGGCCAGTCACCATGGGGGCTGGGCAAGAGGCCGAAGACAAACAGAAAGCCAAGTGTACTGATAGAATGGCTTGCAGTCATAACAGGACACATAAAAGGCAGCCCGCCAAAAACATGCACATGCACAGAAAACATGTAACAAAAATAATAAAACATAAAAGCATAAAAGAGGGAGCCATAACCAACCCTTAGAGGGCAGTGATGGACTTGCTAATGGTGAGGAGTTGGAAAGGACAGACCTTCCCCTGCTTGAGTCTCTGTGTGGACAACTGTGCATTGGGATGCATGGGGTAGGGCAGGGGGGAATGTGTTATGCACCCACCCATGCACAGTCATTGCACCACGAAAGACACGGCTGTCTGGTACCACTGATCCTGCAAATGTCCCTGATGGACAGGGACATTCCTGATGGTGTCACTGCAGTGTCCCTGGTCCCAAGTACACTCAGTACACTCAGTGTAGTAATGCCGTAACAGCTTGTCATTGTATGCCCCCACTAGTACTGTTTGGATATACGCAATTGTGTAGTGCTGTTGCACTAGCGGGGCATGTATACAGCAACATGGCAGTGACTGAGGGATGTCCCATTTTCTGTAGTCCTGGACGTGCACAATTGGATGCCTGCTCTCCCTGTGGAAATGTCCATATACAGTATATGCCAGGGTTAGACTGTGCATCACCCTGGTAGTACAGATGGGAAAATTGGGTACCCACCATCTCGGAATGTAGGCACCACTCTAGAACATGTTGAACAATGCAAACACATGCATCCAGTTAGTGCCAAGAATTAAAATATGACACCCATAATGCCTGAAGCTTTGCAGACATACAGTCAGTTGTCAAAGGCCTAGGTTCAAATCCCTTCATGTGCTACATACAGCGAGCATAGTGATGTCATACATTCATGTCACCATTACAACATACAAAATGTGCATATGAAGCATTTACGTACACATCTTTCTTACACAGTCAAGCACTTAAAGATGGATGCATTATACACTACCTTCTGGATTTGTACAGTGATATACATGACTGTACAACAGAGCTATATAACATTCCCGATACTAACATCCCATATGATCAGTATTTATGGGAATCAAATAGCAGTTTGTTTAGATAACTGGCTACCATAGGAAGTCGGGTAATGCCCATTTTATATGGGATGTTTGGTCTGGCCCATTGGCGCTGAGGGTTGAGGCGCTGGATGCCACACACCAGTGACTCGGGTTCAGGAGTGGACTTGAGGTGAGGGGGGTCAGCAGGGAGGGGAGAGGAGAAGATTGAGCATCTGGAGGACTGCTCTCATCTCCTGGGGTGGGATCTGGGGAATCCCCGCTTTGTAGCAGCTACCGGTGGAGACCAGGGACACACATACTCGCAGGGACTTGAATGGGGAGAAGCGGCAGCGGACGTTTGTGGGAGGGGATTCAGGCCCGGCGGTAGTGCCACTCAGGTGGGTCTCACCTGACAGAGTCCCTGGGAGCTGATGACTGGGGGAAAGAAAGTTGAAATATATATATATATATATATTTTATGGGATATTTGTACTGGTGTCCAGAATGTATTATATTGTTTAGAGTGGTGCCATCATTTCGAGGTGTGGGTGCCAGTACCATCTAAAGGTCAGTACCCGCACCATCTCACACATCCCTGCACCTGCAGTACAAGTGATCCACTCTGGGACCCAGTTGGGGCATCCGACTGGATGCCTGCCTTGGCCCCACACTCCATCCCCACACAGCCATGATCCACCTACATGTGGCAGCATGCCTGGGGGGTGGGGCCACAGACAGGTGGTTGACAATAGTAAATACAGATGGTACACACCTGTCTGCAGGTGCAGAGCTGCGTGGGTGGTGTACACACCCTTTGGCACGTACTTTACACCCTTTAGTGCACAGTGCCCAATAAAAGGAATAGACAGGATGGTGCAAACAGTTTTTTGAGCAGCTGTACTCAAGTAGAACTAGAGAGCATGGCAAGAGGGCAGGATAAGGGTAAATATTTGAAAGCTCAACTTCCAACAATGAGGGATCAACTTGTGGAATAATCTACCCAGTAAGGTAATGGAATCTAGCACTGTTCAGACTTTCAAAGCAGCCATACACAAATTCCTACTGATACATTAGCTAACTCACTAACATAGATACATAGATACATAGACAGTGTCGGCAGATAAGGGCCTATGGCCCACCTAGTCTGCCCATTTGAGCTTGTAAGTTCAGTTTGTTTTCCTAGAAGTCTATTTCCCCTTACCCCTGACCTCTAGAATTCCTTTATGTCTATCCCATGCATTCTTAAATCCAGTGATTGTTTCAGCCCCACCACTTCCTCTGGAGGGTGTTCCCTTGTCCACCACCCGTTCTGTGAAGAATTCTTTCTCATGTTTCCTCTGAATCGTCCTCCTCCAACTTCATCCCATGCCTCTAGTCCTGAAACATCTTTTTCGCTTAAAATAGTGTTTTCCTGCACCCTGTTCCTCCCTGTAAGATACTTGTATGTCTCTATCATATCCCTCTCTCCTCCTCTCCTCCAGGGAGTACATGTTCAGTTCCTTCAACCTGTCTTCATAGGACTTGTGATGCAACCCATGCACCATCTTTGTTGCCCTCCTCTGAACCTTCTCTACCCTGACTATGTCCTTACGTAGAGTATGGTCTCCAGAACTGTACACTGTACTCCAGGTGGGCCTCACTAGTGTCTTGTATAGCGGAATTATGACCTCCTTTTCCTGCTGGTGATGCCCCTGCCTATACATCTCAGCATCCTATTTGCTTTACCTGATGCCTTGTCACACTGTTTCCCTACCTTGAGGTCATCAGAGATGACAACCCCAAGATCCCTTTCCTGCTTGGTGCATGCCTCACCCCCCAACTGATATATTGTGCCAGGGTTTTTGTGCACTATATGCATTATCTTGCACTTCTTTGCATTGAATTTCAACTGCCAAACCCTTGACCATTCTTCAAGTTTCTGCAGGTCCTTCTCATTCTGTCTACACCCTCTGGTGTGTCTACTCTGTTACAGAGCTTTGTGTCATCAGCGAACAGTGAAATTCTGCCTTCTATATCCTGTGCAATGTCACTGATGAAGATGTTGAATAGGACCGGTCCCAGCACTGATCCCTGTGGTACCCACTGGTCACTCTTCCCTCTGTGGAGTGACAGCCATTTACCACCACACTCTGTGTCCTGCCACCCAGCCAGTTACCTACCCACCACACTACTGTCCTGCCCACACCCATATTCCCCAGTTTGTGTAATAGTCTTCTATGTGGCACAGTGTCAAAGGCCTTGCTGAAGTCCAGATAGGCCATGTCCACTGCCCTCCCCTGATCCACCTCCCTAGTCACCCAGTCAAAAAATTCAATGAGGTTGGTCTGACATGACCTCCCCCTGGTGAAACCATGCTGCCTTGGGTCCTGTAGTCCATTGACAGCCAGATGTTCCACCAATCTCTCCTTCAGTAGTGCTTCCATGATCTTTCCACTACCAGGTGAGGCTGACTGGTCTGTAGTTCCCTGCTTCCTCTTTGTTCCCACTTTTGTATAAGGGGACTACATCTGCTGTCCTCCAGTCTTTGGGTACCTCCCTGTTTCCAGTGATTGGCTGAACAGGATAGCCAGAGGTTCAGCCACCACCTCTCTTAGTTCTTTAAGGACCCTGGGTGCACCCATCTGGCCCCATTGCTTTATCAGCTCTTATTACTTCCAGTTCCTTCAGGACCCTTTCTCATGTAAAGGGACTTGTGTCCATTTCTGCACCATTCTCACCCTTGTACTCCCTTCAGACCCATTACCCCCTTCCTTAGTAAAGACTGAGCAGAAATACCTGTTCAATATGTCAGCTTTACTGTTGTCATCCTCCACACGGCTCCCATCCTCCCCTTCAGTCTCACTATCCCTCCCTTTGTCCTTCTTTTCCTTATGTACCTGTAAAGGTTTTGTCCCCTTTAACCACTGATTTTGCAATGTGTTCTTCTGTCTGAGCTTTGGCTTCCCTTACTCAGCTTCCCTGCCTCCTTTGTTTCTCCTGGTACTTCTCCCTATCCCTTCTGCCTGTGTCTTTTGTATTGCCTGAAGGCAATCTTTTTAGCTTTCACTTTCTTTCCTCTTTGGAAAACCATAATGGTCTCCTCTTTCTTTCCTCTTGCTAACCTGCTTAATGCATAATTCTGTTGTTCTTATAATCCCCATTTAAATACTGCCCACTGTTCCTCAATCCCTGATTCCTGTCCTACTCCCCTTAATGCCTCTTTCAAGCATCTCCCCATTTTCCCAAAGTCTGCCCCCCTAAAATCCAGGATACGTGTTTTTGTGTGGTTTGGTTCTGCTCTTTCTGTGATTTCAAACCACAATGACTGGTGGTCACTGTTACCCAGGTCTCCCCCACTGTTACCCCCATCACACTGTCCCTGTTTGTGAGCACAAGGTCCAGTATTGCCTTCTGCCGAGTTGGTTCCATGACCAGTTGCTTGAGGAAGGCACCCTGAAGGGAGTCCAGGATAAATCTGCTCCTAGTTGATGCTGCTGCTGGGATGCTCCAGTCCACGTCTGGTATATTGAAGTCTCCAACCAGTACTACCTCACCCTTGTCTGCCATCCTTTGGATGGCTAGCATCAACTCTATCTGTTTCTTCCTCCTGGGCTGGTGGTCTATAGACCACACCTGCTGAGGATGGCTGGCCCCATTTTCCTTTCAGCTTAACCCACTATCTCTCCCCATTTGTTCCTCCTGGATCTCTGTGGCCCTTATGTCATTTTCACATACAGTGCTACTCCTCCTCCCTTCCTGCCTGCTCTGTCTCTTCTGAATATGTTGTAGCAGGTATGGCCATCTCCCAGTCATGGTTATCATTACACCAGGTTTCAGTGATGGCCACAATGTCCAGGTCTGACTGTACCATGACAGCCTCCAGATCTTCCATCTTGTTGCTAAGGCTCCTGGCATTTGCACACATGGCTTTCCATGATTTGACCTCCTAGACTGCTTCACTGTTCTACTCCAGCCCCTTCCTTGGTTGTCATTTATCCCTGGTTCTCCTTGCTGTCTGCCCTTCTGCTGAATTTTGCCCTTTTCTGCTTATCCACCTTTTGGACACTAATCTCCATCTTTTGCACACTGCTTTGCAGAGATAGCCACTCCTCTGGTTCACTGGTTCCATTACTAGCTGTGGGGAGTGAGCAAGTAGGTATCATCCTTGCTGGCCTGCCACCCCCCTTTGCTAGTTTAAATGCTTGTCAATGTAGCATTTAAACTTATCATTGAGTGCTTGGATTCCCCTCCAGGATGGATGCAGGCCATCCGGCTTGAACAAACCTCCATCCCTCCAGATGGGTCCCCAGTCACCAATGAATCCAAACCCTTCCTCACAGCACCAGTTCTTCAACCATGAGTTAAAGTTCCTGGTGCATGCACTCCTATGCTCTCCCTTGCCTCTCACAGGTAGTACTTCTGAGAAAGTGACAAAGTAGCTACTTGCTTGGAGACCCTCCCAGTTTCCTAAACTCTTCCTGAGCTTCCTTTGGCTCCCCATTTGCCAAGTCATTTGTACCTAGGTGGATAATGAATCCAGCTCACCCTCCTGTCTTGCCTTCTCAGTGATCCCCAGTATCTTCCTTCCATCCCTCCATGCCGTGGCACCTGGTAGGCACCTCACCTCCCTGTCCTCCCTCTCCTGTGTTCCTAGCTGGATCCCTCTTATGATGGAGTCCCCCACCAGGATTCACTTCCTCCTCCTCTGGGGTCCACTGCTTTCCCACTGAGGTCACCTCCTTGCCTAACCTCCACATCCTTTCCTTCCACTTCCCTGGGTACCTCTATTTGGTTGTCCTCATTTGCCAGTGTGGCATATGAGTTCTTGAAGGAATAGGATCTGGGATGTGCCTCTGCCTGACTGCTCTAACCCTCCCTGAGCCCACTGTCATCCAAGTGCTCCTCGTTCTCGGCATCCTTTGAGGCAGCTGCATTGGACTGGGTGGTTCCTGGACAGGGGTGATGGTACTCCTGACCCAGTTTACTTCGCTCTGAGTCTGGCTACCTCATCCCGCAGTCGAGAGATGCATGCAGATAGGGCAGCACCTCAGTGTCAAGAAAGGTCTGCCTGAATATGGCTGCCCCACAGCCACTGCATTGCACCACTCCCACATTATACTGCAATTCCACTACTTATCTGCTGCTGAAGCTCTCTTAGTTCTCTTTTATTTATTTACAGTACTAAAATCCTGTAACTGATCCTCAGATATATATTTTTAAGGAAAAAGAAACCAATAAATAAATAAATGAGTCAAAAACTTGTCGTGCTGAGGTGGTCTTCTTCCCCTTATGCCTCTCCTACTTCACACCTCTTACTATACCCTGTGTTTAGCTCCTGTCAATCAGATTTATCAGGGCATATAATTAAGAGTTGGAGGAAGGGGGGGGGCGAAAATTTGCAGCAATTAAAGACAGCACAGAATTACACCACCACTATTTTTTAAATTTTCAACAGCCCAAAAACAATTATAAGTAAAGACAACACAGAAAGAAAGTATAGTGTCACTACAAGCCTACAATCTAAGTTTAAAAGAAAAATACCAGTTACCAGTTACTCTGAAGCACTGAATTGAATATGTTTCCTTCCTTCACCTTCTGGCTTCTTCTGAGAAGATGAGCTTCTGTTTGCTGCTTTAACTAACACTAATTATCTAACACTAGCCCTGTGTTAACTTGCCCTTAACAACTGATTTTTTTTTTTTTGCTCACTTTTCTCCAGTAATGTTACCACCCATCTTTATCCTCTCCTTCCCACAGCTGGTTTCCCCTGTCTACCCCTCTACCCTCCTTCATGTCCCCCACTGGAGCTCATTCATTCAATAATTGCTAAAAAATCTGCCTCTTAATTGTGATCCATTCCTGCAAGGAGCTGGCTCCAAGGCTACATTAAATTTCTGTACTGTGTTCCTCAGATATGCCTCTTGTAATTAAATGCATATTCCACAGGTATGATGTATTTAATTGTATGTTATGTCACAAATCTGACTGTATGATTATTTATGATATTTTTTAACTGTATGTCTTGTTACAAATGTAATTGTTTAATTTCTTGGATATGTTAAATGTTAAACTGTATGTCTAATTCTTCATCCAACTGTAAAGTAAAGTAAAAATGTTATTTCTATAAGGCGCCCTTCCCAAGCTCAGGGCACCTTTACAAAATTTTATATACAACATTAAAACCACAGTAATAAATAACGTCTTATTCATAACAGAAGTTACATCTCTGAAAAAGCTTGATTCAATAGGAAAGTCTTAAGAGCTGTCTTAAGAGCTGTTTTAAACCCCTCCACAGTCAGGCTATTTCGTATTGTACCCCACAGGTCACACTGGAAGTCGAGCAACTTGTTCAGTGAGCCTTCCTGGTGAAACATTTAAATCAATCAATCAATCAATCAATCAGACCTAAGTAAATGTGTATTGGTTTCCTGTTCACCTTAAAGCCTGACTAATTTCCTTTGGCAGTATACAGCACCAGATCTATTTTGCAGCTACTTGCCATATCAACCATGCTCACTCAGGAAATCTTCTGTAATTATATAGCTTTCCAAAGCATTGCACGTTTTTATATTACATTATGAATCAGGGGTTACTCCTATGTTAGAACCAACACAAATGGCTACCATTCTTCTAAAAAATCTGGTAATTCATAAAATTTTGTGCTTGCTATCATGTTTACTAGGGACAAATCATTGGTTCTACTTTTGTTTTCTAAAAGGTCAAGCTGGGTATTAAGCAGACTATTTTCCGTAACCTGGGAGTTTATTGCAGCCATTACCTTGGAGGTCTTACTGATGGTATCATCTACTACGACCTGCACGGTGTCTACTATCACCTCAGCATTGCTGACTAATTCATTTAATGAATAAAACTTTTGATCTATGGCTTGGATTAAATTAGTTTTATGCTGCATGTGTATATATGTATGTATGTATGTATGTCAGGCCATTAGGACAAATATCCATGCTGTGACCTTTGGCTGCCAGACCAGACACTCCTGCTGGAAACTTTTCTTCTTCATTGTGTCAGTTATTATGCATTTACCTTCCATTTATAAGGATTATACAATGCAGAGTGCAAGGAGAAGGTCATGAAATTAGGGAAGAAAACCTGGTAAAAAAGAAAATTCTTTAAGTGAGAAATCTGGGGATTCCAGAAGGAGCTTCTCTGAAGTGTTGCTGTCTTGTAAACTGGTGGCTCCACCTCACTTTTTTTTTCTTTTCAAGCAGTCAGTAATATGTTTTCTATTTTCTGCCTCCTTTCCCCATCCTTCAGCAGCTTTGATTATTAGTTAGGAGGTGGGGACTGGATTAATGACTGACATTTAAAAAGAAAATTTAATACAGTAAGTGAATGAAATTTTAACTCCAAGGACTCTTGACTCAAAGTCAAATAATAGATCATATTTTTGTTAAGATTTCAGTCTCTGGGGTGAGGCCTCATGATGCAACAACCCAGTCACATGAAGGTCCTAAGGGACGGTAGACATATGTTTATACAGGGCCATCAATCAAATCACATGATAGGAACAGTTACAAACATGACATTGCACAAATAGTTACACAATAAGCATTTTGATTTAAAGTCAGTCATTTGTCAGCTAATTAACATGGTGTTCTGAAATCCAAACTTAGAAAAATATAAGCAGGGTTCTTTGGGATGAGGTAAGACTTGCTTTTTGTAAGGGTACACTATATGCAGTTACGTTTTTATACTCTCCATTAAGAACTGAGTAATTGAAGGTTTGGCTACTTTATCTGTCCTTAGCATTCAAAAGTGAAGACTCTCAGAGGAATGCATGACATTGTTGTACTGTAGCACTTGAGTAGAAGTAGCAAAGGTGCTCTGGGGCAAAACTAAGAGATGCATTTGTAGAGCATGTTGTCTGTGCTCAGTTGCATTCATTGTAGTTGCATGTAAAAAGTGCAGTGACAATGATCAGCTCCATCAATCTGAAGTACTTCCGGTTTTTTTTTATTGTGAGTCACACGTTTGCGGATACAGTGCTGGGACTCCAACCAAGTCTCTAAAATATTGTCAGAAAGAAGTAATGAAAAGAAAACGCTGCGAAAGAAGCCTAGGAGCTGCCACAGCAACAAGGCATCATCTCCACAAATACAAAGTACCAATGGTACTGATTGGCACAAAGGATTGAATGAGAATACAGCCATAAACACATATATTTTCTTTCTTTCTTTCTTTTTCTTTCTTTCTTTCTTTCTTTCTTTCTTTCTTTCTTTCTTTCTTTCTTTCTTTCTTTCTTTCTTTCTTCATTTATTTATTCATGCATCAGAATTACACACCTTTGAGTCACAGACCCATTTCCAAAGGCTCCATGTCAGTTACACAGCACATGCCAATACGGCAGTTACATAGTGTACGTTTAGACTTAGGGGGATGTGGCCTATACAGAGAGTTAGCTAAGCAGAGTGGTGGAGCATAGTTACATAGATACAAATATATTAGCAACTCAGGAAGATGCAGCCTATACAGACAGTTAGCTAAGTATGGTCCCTGTTACAAGGGACTAGTATTTGGACAGGAGAGAAGCAGTGCAGTCTGGAGAGAGTCAGACTTTGTCTCAGCATTATTCACATTTAGTACATATAATTACGGATCAGGCTGTCAGGTAACAGATAGTATGGCTAAGGGCAGGTGCAAGAGAGGGAAGTGAGAAGGTGGTTTCTGAGGGCTGTCTTGAAGGGACTCAGTTTGGTGAGGCTGGTGACTGATAGGAGGAGGGCATTGTAGAGGTTGGGGGCCCTGACCATAAAAGATCTCTGTGCCAGGGTTGTCTTGACCCTGGGGTTTAGCATGGAGGCAGTGCTAGAGCCTCGATTGCTTACTTGGTGCTCTTTGGTAGAAAGGGACGCTGATACTCCTGGAGGTGTTAGCCCGAGGAGAGATTTTTTGACTGTGAGACATGCTTGATACAGGAGTCTCTCATCAAAGCTGAGGATCTGTGCTAGGGAGTAGAGGCAAGTGTGCATAGTCCATGCTGCACCTGCCAGGAGTCTACAAGCTTTGTTGAGGGCTACTTTAATTTTGTTGAGGGCCATTGTGTCTGCCACACTGTAGATTAACAGACCGTAGTCTAGTAGTGACATGACTGATGAGGTGATGGCTAGCTTTAGTGCTTCTGGGGGTAGGCAGTCCTTTTGGTGATAGAGGAGGCCGATGCTGGTGTTCACTGCAGATGTGACTGTGTGAATGTGGGTATGGAAGGTGAGACAGGACCAAAGGTTACCCCTAGGTATTTGTAGGAGTAGACCTGTTCTAGGGGGTGGAGTGAGCGAGAGATGATGTGGAGGGTGAGTTCTTTAGCTTGCTCTGATGGTGCACAAATAGCAGGGCTTTGGTTTTCTTCAAGTTTATAACTAGCCTGTTTTCACTGAAACAATGTTCAGCCAGACTAAAGGAATAAGGGAACAGAAAGTCACATGATGTGAGAGGCCCTTAAATTGAGGGTCGGGCTTGGGTGGGAGGGTGACTGGGGCAGTCGACTGTCCGCATTGGTGGCTGCTTCAGGCAGCAGAGCTGTGTACTGGGGGGGTTACCGGGAGGCCTCTTGGTGCCTCTTCACTGTGTCCCCAGTCCGTGTTGGTGGCTGCTTCAGGCAGCAGAGCTGTGTACTGGGGGGGAGGGTGGTTTACCGGGAGGCATCTTGGCGCCTCTCTGCTGTGTCCCTGGTCCACGTTGGTGGCTGCTTCAGGCAGCAGAGCTGTGTACTTACACAAATACATACAGCAATATACACACACACACACACACTTAAAAATTTGCACATTATAGCTTTCTTGACATTCCCACTGGAAGCAACATCTTCCTGACACAGAGGGCCTTTGTCAGTTTTGCTACCAGCTGTGGTGACACCCCTGTCTGACAGCAACCTGAATGCCCCCCTTGAAAATGTATATCATGGTCCCAGCTGTAAGTATAGTTTTCTGGTTGGTAAAACACAGCCTCCAGAAAGTTACACTGACAGCAGCAGCAATGAAGAAATAGAGTGTGAGCAGTACGGTGAGCAGATGGGTATGAGATCTACACATTCCCATCAAGATCTCTAAGGTGTGTGTTGCATATGTGTGTTAGTGCCTTGCTATGCAACTGTATAGGAAAAAGCTGTAAACAGTACAACAGTCCACTGATTACTTAACTACACCAAACATACAACTGATGCATGGCTGATTCACACAAAAGGTAACATTAATGTTGACAAAGTAACATAAAGCACCAGAGGTACTGCCACACCCCAAAGGAAGTGATTCATGTTAAACAAAGAAAATATTTCTGACTTGATTTATAACATACTGTACGTAAATGGGGCTTAGGAAATGTCTCTTGGCTAATCAAGAGTTTCACCTCATGACTTTTTGGGTTCTATAGCTACGAAACAAAGCTGAATGGTTCTGGAACCATAGAAAGTTTCAGTAGGATGCTGTTAATTAGCCAAGAGACATCTCCAAAGCCCCATTTAGTTTTTATTAAGTACAGTATTTATCTTTTTAAACTTGAATTTGATTCCAAAGGGAAATGTAATCACTTTGTAGTAAAGTGTGAACAAAGAATGCAAAGTTTGATAACTGAGACACCTGAAGAGCAGGACCATACTGTATGTGCTGACCAACTCAGTACAGTCAAACCCCATTTATCCGAACTGCCTGAGGGACATGAAATATGTTCGGATAAACGGGAATCTGGTTAAATGAGAAACCACTACAAAAATTCACAGTGCACATACCTAAGAGAAGAGAAGCAGCACAAACAACTGTAAAGCTGCACAAATAATAAAAAAAATTATTTAAACAGGGTAAGGAGGGTAATTAGGTTTGATTAGGCAGGGGATCACTTTAAAAATAATTTATAGTGCATGGCAGAGTCGGTGTTAGTGAAAGAAATCCTTCATTGTCTTTTGTTTTAGGCTGTCGCATTGCTTGCATGTGGCTCTCTGCTTCATGCTGTAGAGCAGCATCACCTGCATATGGTCACAGTCTGTGACTCCAAGCAAAAAATACATTTCTCAGACATTTGGACAGCCTCACCATGAGACGGAACAGCAGGAGGGGGGTTGTCCTCGTCGTCCTCTTCAGACTCCATGGCAGGTTCATCGGGATCAAGCTAACTAATAAGAGCAACAATGGCTTCCTCCATGAGCAACTCGTGACCATGCTCATCATCATCACAGATTACCCAATCATGGATCTCTTGTTCTGTTCCGGGAGGGAGGATGCTAGGGATGACAGTTCAAAGAAAATTCATCAGATTCATCAAGATCTGTTAGTGGGGCAGTCAGATTGCAACCTGCATCTCTGCTTGTTTTTATGCCTGATTTTACCCACAATTTCTCAATGCTGTCTGGCCGTACAAGCTCCCAAGCTTCAAATACTATGTAGCAGACATCCTTCAATGTGATGCCTTTCAGAATGCTGCTCAAGGGGTGTTTTCATTGTCCTCTGCTAGGCCAGTTTGCAACATTTTTTTAAGGGATCCCCTTTTAAAAATTTCCAGCACTTCTTGATCACATGGTTGGAGCTTATATGTTGTGTTTGCTGGAAGGAAAATCACCCTGAAGAGCAAGACCACATGTGCTGACCAACTCAGTACTATGCCTGTTTTTCATTTTGTGTCAGTGTTGTAGCCATTTTTATTAAGTAAACTACCTTTTGTTTTTGAAAAGAACATCATCTTAAATTTCTAGTCACACTAGCGGAACACTGAACCTCACAGTGAACAGGTACTAGAAGCTGAGACACCCACATTCAAACATGGCCATTTGAGATTCATAAAATAGTGCATAGTCATCTATAAAGAATATTAATTTTATAAGGCAGCAAGTATACATATTGAGCTGTGGTAGCACTGTATAAAGTGCCTAAGCTCATCTTAGAAAAGGGATTTGAAATTTTGCAATCTCCAATTGGCCAAGTCCATTTCCAAGGTGGGCATTTATTTTCCAACAGAGACTTGGAAATAACAAGTCCTAGTGCAAAGTGCTCCATTACCAACTGGTATAGCTGTGACAGCTTAGAATCTTCAAAAATTTAAATTTTAAACAGCCACATTTTTTATCTCATTTTATTTATTTATGTATTTAAAGATTTGTAGACAGGAAAGGCACATTGAGTGAAGGCTCGTTTTCGGGTCCATTTAGCCAGGTGTTAGATTCCACACCACTGCTTTGTGATGCTGCACCCCCGACTATAGAATTCCACAAAACACAAGCTATTCTCACCCACCCAACTAAAAAGCAAGTATAGTATCCTTTCTGAAATGACACCTGCCCGCTTACCCCAATTGCCACAAGTCAGTTGGCAAGTCTCCATCTGTGGTAGCTGAAAGTAAGAAACTACCACTGGTCTCACTGGTCAAACCTACACTGACGCAGTGCCCCCCCACTTCCCTTCCTTTACTAGTGGATCCACAGCTGTACATCACAGAGTAAAAACAAGTAGCATGATTTAAAGAAAAAAAAAGGAAAATCACCTTCTGTGACTGTGCATCCTGATTGCACTCCATCTTTCAGCTGCCATGCTTGCTGTAGTCAGCCCCCATTCTCTGAGGCTGTTCTCAACTGCAGTCTAACAAATGAATCAAACTAGAAAGAACCTCGACAAACATCCAGCATTACACTGTGAGTGACAGAGCCCAGATCCAGCAATCTGTCCTGGGGTTGGGGGGGAGGCGGGGGAGGTTGCTGAAGCTCTAAGTATAGCCTAGTGTCACAAATAAGAACAAACTCTTATCAGGGCCACTACAGCTGGTAATATATTAACTGGATAAGGGGGTTTCATGGCCATAAATGTAAATATGAATTGCCACAAGCAGCTCCATGTGTAAATTTCATTTTTGGTAAAGGTATATAATTTATCTGGTTGAACCTGTGTTTCCCATGTGGTTAAATGTGAGTGGAGCGTTCGTGATGTACTATATTTGGAAGGAGAGGGAGCTCCACACCAAGGCCTTCAAGTATTGGTAGAAGAAATGGTGCAGGGAGGAGGGGTATGTCTACATTGAGGACTGTGGGTTTTACTATAATGCGGCAACAGTATCCACACCGACATCCCCGACATCGACAGACACAATGCCAAGTGTCGGCATTATACTGTTAGGGATGTCAGTGTGTTTTCTTTGGTTGGGGGGCTGTGCCCCCCAAACCCCTCATGTGGGGGGCTCCTCCCCCCACTCCTGGTCTCTAGATATACAACTCCAAGTTGGAGTTGTCTCAGGTAGGGGATGAAACACCGGGAGATGCAGTGCCAGTGCCAGTGGGGACCATCACAGCGACCCAATGCTTTCAGTAAAATTCTGTCACTGTCATGGTCTTTGCTGTGGCGGTGTCAATGTGCAGTTAGTACACCAGGATGGTGGGCCAAGCTAAAAGGATAAGAACCTCTATTGAGGTGATGGCTTGCTTTCGTCCAGAAGGCAACCATAGTCCTCACTGGATAATTCAAATGTTACTTCGATAGACATTTATAGTAGTCGGGGGGGGGGGTTAATGGAAGAAAAAGAGGAGGCAGAAAGTGTGCCACTACAGGCTAAGCTAGAGACTAAGGAGATCCCAAGGGGAGAGAGTCCCATCAGGATGCAAGTTATTCAAGGAAGCAAGAGGTTAGCAAAGGAAGAAGGGGGGAAAAGGAGCACTCAAAGGAGAAAGGTGTGGAAGGGGTAACAACTGGAAAAAGGAGAAAGCAGCAAGAAATGAGGTGAGGGCTGTCAAAATGGTACAAGGTCTGCATCAGAAGCCCTATGGAAAGAGACAGAAAGAGTTCAATATGTACACCCTGTAGAGAGGAGGGATAGTGGGGATGTTATGGAAACCATTAAATACTGCTTGGGGGGATCACGTGATGCAGGGTACCGGGTAGAAGCTCCTGTGCATAGCTCCAGCAGCTCCAGCCTCTTAATTGTAAAATCTTGCTATCTCAGGCTATTATATCTGCCTAAAACTCAGAAAGGTTGTTTATTACTGCCTTCTTAGTACCCTGTGCTCCCGCTGGCTTGATTTAGTCAACTATGGAGGTTTATATTAAGAAAGCTCCGCAGAAGCACACCCCACCGGTCATTCCCGAGAAGGCCCCAAAAAAATCAAGGGCCTCGAGTGGAGTGGATAAGCCAAAGCCTTTAAACCTGATCGCTGAACAAGAACCGCTAACACTGAGTAGATTTTTGGAAGAGTTTAAACCCTTCCGTGAAGAAGTAAAAGAAATCTCAGCTGAAATTAAATCTCTTTCCAAAAAGCTTGAAGAGGCCTCAATGAAAACTTCTGATAATGCAGCCCGAATCTCCTCTCTTGAGAAGCAAGTGGAAAAAATTGACCCCGGTCTTGTGGCTATGCAGCAGAAGCTCTCTCGACTGGAAATCAAGCTAGAAGATTTAGAGGGCCACAGCCGAAGGAATAACTTAGTTATTTTGGGCCTCCCAGAAGGAGAGGAAGGCCAGAATATAGTTATATTCGTGCAGAAACTGGTGGAAAAGATCACCGGTCCCTCTCCTTTCGGGGCCAAGTATACCATAGAAAGGGCGCATAGATCCTTGCCACCCAAACCTTCCCCAGGACCAATGCCACGTCCCATTATATGTCGCTTTCTAAATTATTTGGAGAGACAACACTTTTTGGCAAAAGTGAGAGAGCTGCAAGAAGTTAAATGGGAAAATGTCAGGCTCAGAGTCACCCAAGATTTACCGGGGTCAGTCAGAGCAAAACGTACTGCATTTCATCCTATTGTATCAAAGATCATAGCAGCAGGCCTTCACTTTAAAATGGGTTACCCAGCTAGATTGCAGGTATTGGTGGCTGGTACCTGGTCAACATTTGAGGATCCTGAAGTTGCCCTTACGGGACTCAAGGCTGCCCTGCCTGATCTGTTTCGGGACACCTGACCTGTTTGTTCGGTCTCAGCCTATCCAGCGATGGAAGGGAGAAGTTTTTCTCGAGCTGCTGTCCAAAATGTGGAAAGAACACTTGTCTGATGCTGAGTGTTCCTGAGTGCTACGGCGGAAGGGACTATTCTCATTGGGATCTTGTTTACTGTTATTACTCATTTCAGTGCTCAATGTTATGGGGCAATTTCATATCCCAGGAGTTTGTTTTCAAGGGAGTTGTGTCTTGTTTGGGAAGAAGATCCTTTTTTCTCTTGGAACATGTTTTCCTGATTTTTTGCAGGGGCTTCAATATATTTCCCATTGTTTAATTGTTAGAGTGAATGCCCTTAGATCTGATGTTCCTGTCTGGTAAGATAACAGTCAAGAGAGTGACCTCTTAATGTTAATTTCAGTTGGTCACGCGTTCCAAGCTTATACCACTAGAGGGTGCCCTTGCAGTTTACTCGGTGGATCAACTCCATTACTTATTTCGGGAACCTACTTTCCCTGATTGAGTTTAATGGTGGGGTCTGGGAGTAAACTGAGATCCTCTACTTGGGAGCATCTAGTTCTACCGCTAACAAGGAGCAGTGGGAAAGGTTCTATTGTTGCTGGTGGCAGTAGTTACGATAGCGAATTCTGCTATCATACGTTACACTACTGTTTTCTCATTCAGGTATTCGGGTCCCCTAGATGGCTCCCAAGAGGGGGTTGCTCTCTCTTCCCTTTCTTGTTTTTTCTCTTCTCTTTTCTGGATTTCAGGAGCCTAATGGCTGTGCGTTATTATCTATACTATTATTATCTTTGCATAGATATCAATGATTATTGTTTTAATAAGAAGGTTTGCATATTAGGGTAGGGTTTTTGGGCACATGTTTGGGAGGTTGGAGGGGGAGGAAGAAAAGCGGTATTGTGCCTGAGCGTTGCTTATGACAGCTGGGGTGGGGGAGGAGGATGATGTTGTGTTTATGTCTTTCATTCTGCTTGTTTGCTGGGCAGAAGGGGGTATTTTGGGGGGTTTGTGGGGGATTGGAAGGAGGGGGGTTGATGTTGGGTTGGGAAGGAGATACAGCAGTAAACTTGGGTTCTGGACACTTAATTCCGATTATTGCAATTCCTGAATGTTTCATAAGAGACCCATTCTTTCGTACTTAGATGACTAGTAGTATAAATCTGGCTACTTGGAATGTGACGGGGATAAGGAAAAAAGGTAAACAATATCAAGCCTTAAAACATTTAAGCTTATCGTCTTCTCAGATTGCATTCTTGCAAGAATCTCATTTACTTGAAAGTGAATCTCTGCAACTTAGGAGGCAACAGATTGGGCAGGTATTTACTACCTCGGGGTCCACTAACAGTTGTGAGGTTATGATTCTGGTTAATAGAGGCATTCCCTTTATCTCTAAGCAAGTTCTCAGGGACCCGGATGGTAGATATGTCCTGGTACTGGGGAATCTTTGGTCCATACCAATTTTACTTGGTAGCATATATGGGCCAAATGCAGACGACCCGGGCTTCTTTATGAAGCTTATTTCCATAATCCTTCCCATGCTTCCCATTGGTATAATTATGGGCGGAGACTTTAATCTGGTCCTGGATCCTGAAGTGGATAGGTCTGGTAGTGGGTCGAGAGTTTGTCTCCGGGCAGAGGCACTCAGGGATTTTCTGGATCGGGCGGGGCTGTGATGTGTGGCGTGTATTACATCCCAAGGACAGGGAGTATACCTTCAACTTGCCTGTGCACAGAACCCAGTCTCGCATCGACTATCTTTTTATCTCTCAGGTCCTCTTACGGGGGGGGTTTAGCTGCCTCGATTCAGCCAGGTCCAGTGTCAGATCACTCCCTGGTGATTTGTAATCTGGCTTTTCTTAACATTCCCCAAAAAGAAACCTGATGGAAATTAAACAAACAATTATTAAAAGATGTTAAATATTGCAACCTAATAAAAGAGCAGATTAATTTCTTCTTTTCTATCAACTCCTCAGAGGATATGGCACCTGATATGTTGTGGGGTACTTTCAAGGCCTACATGAGAGGGATTATTATTAGCCTAGCCACAAAGAAGGAAAGGGTTCGAGAGGCTGAATTATTAGCCTCATTATCTCTAGTTAGGTCTCTGGAAACCAACTTATCCTCTAATACCTTGGAAGAGGATATGAGGAGGCTCTCGGTAGCTAAAGACAAATACTTAGATTTGCTGAGGGAAAAAGCAGAGTTATCTATCATTTGCACTAAAGCCAGCTACACCAATCAGGGGGAAAAAGCAGGTCGCTTGCTAGCCTTAAGGTTGAAACAGCAGGAATCTGCTAAGTTCATAGCTCCAATCAGGGCCCGGGCAGATGGATCCCTGAAGGTGTCCACTTCTGAGGTTGTGCAGGAATTTGCCTCATACTATGAGCATTTATATAGGGACATGGATAGTCCTCCTTCCTTAGAAGTGCTCGAGGCATACCTGAGGGATTCTTCTCTACCCTTTTTGTCTGAGCCACAGAGGAAGTTGCTATCTTCCTCAATATCTCTGGAGGAAATATCAGAGGTCATTGGGGCTTTGCCCTCAGACAAAGTCCCGGGACCGGATGGGTTTTCTGCTTTTTTCTATAAAACTTTTCGAACACAACTATTACCGGTTCTTCACTGGTTGTACTGTCACATTCTTTCTGGCACAAGAGCAGACTCACATTTGTTTGAAGCCCTGATTGTTCTCCTCCCTAAACCCGATAAAGACCCAGAGCTACAGTAGTTCAAAGCTACAGGCCAATCTCTTTACTGAATCAAGATGTGAAAATTGTCTCAAAAATATTGGCCGACAGAATAACTCGGGTCCTCCCAGACCTGATTAGTATGTCCCAGGTGGGATTCATGAAAGGGCGCTCAATGGCTGACCATTTACGTACTCTTTCACATGTCGTCTCGATGTCCAGGGATGCTGCCTTCCTTGCGGGACTGGTCTCCCTGGATGCCGAGAAGGCATTTGATCATGTTAACTGGAATTTCCTGTTTCAGGTTTTAAAAGTATTTGGTTTTTCTGCCATGTTCATAGATTGGATTTGGGCCTTATATCGAACTCCCTCGACCAGAGTTTCTGGCAATGGAGCATTCTCCAAACCTTTCATTTTATTTTCCGGTACCAGGCAAGGTTGTCCCCTCTCCCCTCTTTTATTTAATTTATATTTAGAGCCCCTTATCTGAAATATCCTCAATAATCCAGAGATACGAGGTATTTCGACAGGGAATAATGTGGTGAAGATCACGCCTTATGCTGATGATCTTCTCCTCCATCTCTCTCGCCCAAAAACATCTATCCCCGTTATGTTGGGAGAAATAGCCAAGTTCAGTACTTTCTCAAATTATAAATTGAACGTCAATAAATCCTCCATCTTCCCTCTTAACCATAAGGTTTTCAAAAGCGATGTGTCCCCTTTTGGTCTTGGTTGGTCTCCTCGTGTTCTCAGATATCTGGGTATCAATTTGATGCATAACCCCTCTTTCTGGTTCAAAGAGAACTTGGAACCCCTTTCCCAAGTGACAGTTCAGGACCTCAATAGATGGTCTAAGCTTCCTGTCTCTCTTTGGGGTCGCATCAATATAATTAAAATGAATGTTTTCCCTCGCTTGTTTTATCCCCTCTCACTTCTTAATTCCTTTATTCCTTTATCATGGTTTCAGAAAATGCACAGAATTTTCACCAACTTTATTTAGTCCAATAAGCAATCCAGGTTAGCATATCATAAGCTGGCCACTCAGAAAATGGATGGAGGATTACGGATCCCCCATTTGGCAATTTATTACTGGGCTAGTCATATTGCAAAGTATATGCGCTGGGTGAGTCCGGGTCCAGAGCACCTAAGACCATTCTTGCTCAAAATTGAGTTAGACTTTATCCAATCCGAGAACATGGATCCCTTGACTATGCTCTATGTTAAAATTGCATCCCTTCCAGACACTTGTAGTTGTCCCATCCTCTGAATGTCCTTAAAAGTTCACGCACTGCTTTGTTCATTTTTGTGGTACTCCTCACACTTGGACTTGTCTCAGTCCATTTGGAACTCCCTGTTCTTCACAATAAATAATAGGAAGATCCCTCGCACATGGTTGCCCCAAATTGGGGATGTGATAATTTCTACTTTTCTGGATGATGATGGGGAATGGCTCTCAGTTTCTAATATAATCCATAAATTTGACATCCCTGTAGCTCATTACTTCAGGGTGGTCCAATTAAAACACCTGCTTTCTACAGTGCTTGGTAATACCCCTCCTCGCCCACCTGCCTTTTCATTTGTACCCGAGCTCTCCTCCCTGATGGTGTCACCAGGTGTTATTTCCAAAATATACTGAGTTCTATTTTATTGGAAATTTGGGAGACCTGAAGGCCCTACTAAGCTTTGAGTTTCATTTTTCCCCAATACACTCCCAATTGGTCAGTTTTATGGACGTTTTGTCATAGGTTAAATATAGGGGTGCTGTATCAGACTCTGTAATGGTTAAGTGTGGGGTTCCACAAGGTTCTATCTTGGGGCCACTTTTGTTTTCTTTGTTTTTTGATCAACTAGTAAGTGTGATTAATAATGCTTCTCTAACACTTTATGCTGACGATGCAGTAATTTATACGCAGGGTTTGTCAGTTGGAGATCTAGGTGTTTCTTTAACAGAGGAAATGTGCAATTTTCAGTCTTCACTTATGGCCTGTAAATTACTCTTAAACAAAACTAAGACAAAGGTGATGGTTTTTGGTACCCCACCTAGACTGAGATCTGAGGTTGGTACTTTGGAAGTTAAATCTCTTGATGGATTACTGTTTGACTATGTTGATACATTTCAATATCTTGGGGTATTACTAGATTCTCATCTAAGTTATGAATCTCATTTTTGAGGGTTACCTCAAGAATACATTGTAGATTAGGTTCTTTGTACAGAATCTGCTTCATTTCTTATTCCTGAGTCTAGGCTGGTTATTTCAAATTGCTGCTTACTTCCTATTGTGAACTATGCAGCTATGATTACTGACACTGCTTTCATGACAGTGATTTCAAAGAAATCCACTTTACTTCACTTGATAGCTAAGTTTGCTTTAAATTGTTCTAAGTCATCTCATCATTGTGTGATTTTGAAAGAAATGGGCTGGTTACGGTTTCATTAAATTTCCAATACTGTGTGGCCAAGTTCATATATAAGTTATGGACTCTGGAATTCCACATAGTATTTCAAAGTTTTGAGACCATGTATTGATGGTCATTATTCTAGACATAGGTCAGACAGTAGGTTTCTTGAGATTCCTTTTATGAAATCTAAAAGTGGACAAAGATCCTTTGCTTATATTGTTCTTTATTTGGAATGAAATTCCATAAGATATTAGGTGGTTGTGTTCTGTCAAAAGTTTGCCGATGCATTAAGGATGTATTTTGAATCTCAATTTAATTGTAACTGTTTTTATGAATTTTTTTTATGAATTTTATACGTAACAAAGACATTTTTGTCTGCAATTTGCTGCATTGTATATGTATGTTTGATTATGTATTGTCTGTATGCAATATATGTGGGTCGCACCTGTAAAAGGAATTTGTTTCCAGTGTGCTTACCCGTTAAGCGAATAAACAAACAAACAAACAAGATACGTCTCTCAGAACAGACTGCAACTCATGCAATACCACATTATGCACAATATGTACTACACCCCTGTTAAGTTGAGGAAATGGGGCCTTATAAGTTCAGGGGCTTGTACCAGAGGATGCCAGGAGGGTGGCACACTTCTTCACATCTTTTGGTCATGCCCCAAGATAAGGTCTTTGTGGGTGGCTATCCAGACTAATCTAGATCCTATTCTGGATTTGCAGGACTGCTTCACCCCAGACATATGTTTGTTGGGGGAGCTATACTCTATCAAAGTTAAAATCAGGAGATTTCATATTTCCATGATTGCATTATCTGTTAAACAAATTGTGCTTCGGCACTGGAGGGATGAGGTAAGTCCAACATATCAGGAATGGGTTAATGAAATCCTAGCTAACCTTCGTACAGAGAAAGCGATAGCGAGCCTCCACAAAAAGTTGCAGTGGTACAAGAATATTTGGGATCCCCTTCACACGCTAATCATGACCAGATCAGGTATATAAGTTACTGTAACACTGAATCTTAATTTATGACACTATATTGTACTGTTTTTCATATCACAGCATGGACTCTTGCTGCTGTATGGGGTGGGGGGTAGGGGGATGGGGACAGTCCATGTAACATTTTGAACATATGCAGGGTATGTTGTAACTTCCTGTCCCCTGTATTGTGAAAATCTGTTAGTAAAGTTTGAATTAAAAAAAATACTGCTTGGGGGTTAAAAAGGTAAAGGAGGGAGATAGGTTTCAGAGAAAAAGGTGCTGTAGAACAAGGGGTCATGATATGAAGCTGGAAGGAGGAATATTCAGGAGAGATGTGAGGAAGTAGTTCTTCACAGAAAGGGTGGTGGATTCCTTGAATAGCCTTCCATGGGAGGCAGTGGGTGTGAAACCACTGGTGGGTTTCAAAAATGCCTGTGACAGGCACAAAGGAATTGTATGAGGAAGGAAGGAGGTGGAAGGTGGAAAAGGCAGTGCTGTAGGGCAAGTTGAGTCTGCAGAAAAAGTGATCATAACTAAAAATTGGAAGACTAGATGAGCCCAGGCCCAGCAGTCATTATCTGCCATCTGTTTCTATGTTTGTGTAACTCCCCCCTTTGGGATATTATAGTGTATTCACCCCTGCCTTGTTTTTTGTGGCCTAATTCGGCCCAGTAGGGAAAAGGGTTAATTCTTCTTAGCACGCAGGTGGAGCCTCCTGCATTTCAGGAGGTCACCACGGGTGCAAGGGGGGGATAAAGCCCAGCAATTTAGGTGGGGGGGGAGTACCGGTTGGAGGGGTGAGTGGCAAGGGAGTGAACGTGAGCCGGGGTCAGGTGGGTGTGATTGCTCACTATGGCTCTCAGCCGGTGGCACTTCAGGGGACACAGAGAAAGAAGTGGGAGCCAGTAACCACAAGCTGCACAGTATCTTGCAGGTCAGCTAAAGTTGAGAGGGGAGTCAGCAGCCACAAGTCGTAGAGTGCCCTGGCAGCCTGCGCCACTTCATGCAGGGATCCAGTGGGCAAGAATGTAGCAGGGAGTGTAGTGTCAAGAAAGTGAGTGGCCTTGGAGCTCCACGGAATGTTTCCCCCTTCTCAATTTGGGGAAAGTTGCTGCCAGTTCTGGTAATGGATTCAGAGGCCCAAGCTGTGAGGATTGCATGTTCCAAGGGGGACCTGCTGAGCCAGTGTGAGAGAGAGAGAGAGAGAGAGAGAGATGGGTATCATTAAGAGTTTGTGTGCCTGTGAAGAATAATGGGCTGTTAGACACTGTGAACTTTTTACCATTTTTTACCAATTATTTTACCAGGTGAGACACACTAAGCTGAAAGCTTGTTTGCAGGTGCAACCTGGGAGCACGAGGAAGTTAAGTGACTTGCTCAGGGTCACACAGTATGCACCTAGGGGGCTGTGGGATTCAAACCCAGGTCTCCAGATTTGCAGCTCAGAGCCTTAACCCACTGCGCCATAACTGTTTTGGGATTTGTGCTGCCTTCAAACTTTTGTGACCATAGCAGTTCTGAATTAATGCTGCCCTAAAGACTGTGACCTCACTTCAGGTAAAAGCTGCTATTTTGGCCATACCGGCCATGTGAAAGCTGAAAGTGTTCCCCACGAATTATCTGATGCTACCCGGAGCTTTGTGTGAATATGTTTAATGAATCTGGGATCCCTGTTCTTTCTTCAAGTTCCATGTGGACATTCTGTTATTGAAAGGAACTGTTTAATATGAATTAATTTGTTATTTTCATCCAGCACCAATGAGAGGAAGAGACCCTGTGTGTGACATCTGGGCCAGAGTAACGTGACCACTGGAAGTGTTTCTGCTGCAGTGGGTGCCCCCTTCCCACAGACATATTCTATTCATACCCCTAGACATGAGGAAAGAGGGCTACATTTCTACGTATGACAGGTTATGTGATTCAAATGGATAAGGCACACAGCTGTTACAGTTTTGCACTCAAGCAGTTGGTTTACAGAGCAAGGTCAGATACAACTATGTGTGGTGGTTGTGGGGGGAGGGGTAAGGAGATGCATGCTTGAGGATTAATCAAAACTAAAAACAAAACAAATTAAATACCTATGCATATAGTACCATACACTCTATCAATCCCAGCAGTGATGAACATTACATACATATTCTGTAGGTTACAGTCAGTGATTTCAGAAATACATAATTCTTTATCCAAGCCATCAGCCTCCATTCAGTGCACATAGTAAGCTTTATTTGTAAAAGGCTAGGAAATCATTTAAAAGTTCAAGTTGACAAAAAGTCAAGTAAATTATCATGTTTGGTCAGCTTCACCTTTCAGCATTTCCCTGTATAAGTCTGGTTTCGAGAGAGACAGAGAGACAGAGAGAGAGACAGAGAGACAGAGACAGAGAAAGAGACAGAGGGAGAGAGAGAGAGAGAGAGAGAGAGAGAGAGAGGAGAAATGGTGGAGTTCTGTTTATCAGTCTTATATCAGTCCTGAAAGGGTTAACAAACCCTACAAACAGGAGTTAATCATTGTACTCTGTCAAAGACACACACACAGTTGGGAGAGAGAGAGCACACAAGAGAGAGAGAAGTGTAATCTGAATCTCTGCTGGAGCAATGCAGTCTCATTATAAACTCAGTTTTGACCAACAGGCAGTAGTGTAGTGCTAAATTTAGAAGTGTGGGATCTCCATGAAGTACTATGTCACCAACCCATGACAGGCTGGGGGTCTGGGGAACCTAGGCCCTCAGAGAAGCTATCGGGTTTTAGATGCATTATGGTGCATTTTAATGGTCATTTTCAGACTACCTGGCTGCTTTTAAAACCTTCTTTGACTTGTTACAAACAACCAATATCACTATCAAAAGAACTACTTTTTATTTTCTTTTTTAAAAAATTGCCAAAACTATAAAAAATCCCACCCCAGCCACCCTTCAAATATCTGACTATATACCACCCTTTTTGAGTACAGTCAGCTATCACTGCAGCAGGCATTGCACTTGTTACCTTTCAACCTGAACAAAAGACTCTGCCCTCCAACAGTACTGCACATAGTCAGACATACAAGGCAGTGAGAAGGGCCACAAAACACCTGCCTGGAGGTGCATGTGTCTGTCACACAGGAAGACATGTACAGTACACAGACTATCCAAGCAAGAGAATGGAATTGTTATACAGGACCCACTGGAGGGTCCTTCAAGGCCCAACATTGACACAGGATGTATACTAGATCATGAATGCTTTATCTGCATGTTCCCTGAACTGAGATGGTTGGAGCAGGGAGGGTAAGGCTCAGCAGGGACAGCTGAATGAAGTACAGGGCATATACAGTGACATCACAGCCCACTGACTTGACATGCAGCAAGGGTTCCGCAACCTGTGTGAGACCTTGGACAATGGAATGACCATAATTATCACTGCTGTACAGCAGGATGATGTTTCCCATTCATATCCAGTACACAGAAGCCAACCCCAAAATCCCTATTTGTCATACACCGGAACCACAACACCATCAAGCACTCCAGCATAATCCACACATGACAGCCAACCTGCAGTGGAGCACAGCCAACAGTAACAGATGATGACCTAATGTCAAGCACATTCCATGGCATGTACACAGCCCAGTCACATGGCAAGGGTAGGGGCAATGCCAGTGATAGGCTCATCCTACCCTAAACACCCACTCAGAAGTCATCCCAGACACCAAAACCAAAAAACACAATTGACCTAATGTCTCATCTGAATGCAGCACAGGCATTAATGCTGAAGAATCACCATCCTCCATCAGATGCATGTAGACTTCACTTCATGGGTTCCATGCTCACTCACAGTGGGGAGATGGGAGGCTGGCAACAAGGGGCAAGCCTGGGGGAAAGAAAGATCATTCAAGTCACTGGACACAGCCCAGCACAGACCCTCATCCTCAGATAAGGCCATTCAATACAAACAAAATTATTAATACAAAACTGTACACTTACCTCACTGCTACATTTATGATAAAACCAGGCTGGTTATCAATTCATATTTTTGTTTGGCACCAACCATTTAACTCACTGTGTCCCGGCCAAGTCCCGACTCCCAGCTTGTGAGAATTAATCCCTCACAGGCTCATACGGCACAACTAGTTGGCTGCTCCCTGCTTGTACTCCGCATAGTATCAGCAGCACCTCCCATCACACAGGTACAGCTAGCCCCTCACTGGGTTAGAGGATTTCTGCAGGACATTAACCAGATTGAAGATCTGTCTTTCACATGAACAAAAAGTACCAACTTCAAGAAGAGAACAAAGTTATCACTGCCAGGTTAAGTTACTAATCCTTCATGGAGAAGACATTTAAACATGCACTACTGCTTTGCCACATTAAATAAATTAATTAGAAACATAGAATTTGATGGCAGATAAGGACCGCTTGGCCCACCTAGTCTGCCCATTTCCCTACCTAACGGATAAGTTGAAGATCCTAGTTAAGCAACAGCCTACTTCCTCCTACCCCCCCACTAGAATTGCCTTATGTCTGTCCCATCCATTCTTGAATTCCCCCACTGTTTTTGACTCTATGACCTCCTCAGGAAGGCGGTTCCATGCATCTACAACCCTGTATGTGAAGAAATACTTCCTTACATTACCTCTGAGCCATCCCCCCTCTATCTTCAAATTGTGCCACCTAATTAAATAAATAAGTCCACTATACTGATCTATCCTGGAAAAATACATAGTAAAAGCAGACCCCACTGAAAATGAGAAATTGCCTCTCACTTAGGCTATCCTGGGTAAACTCATTATAAAAATGGTGAAAGGAGGACCCCACTGAAAAAATATATTGCATCTCCGCTGTACTATCCTGGATAAATACAGGATACAAACTGGGTCAAACAGATCCCCACTACAAACAAGATATCACAGCTCATCTGGGCTATCCTGAGTAAGTATATTGTAAAACTGTAAAAGCAGGACCCAACAGCAGAACACCACTGAAAAGGAAATGTTGCATGTAATCAGTCATGGGAAAATACATTGTAAAAGCATCCCGATCACCTGTCTTGCAGCTGTCTGGTATATTCCTAGTGGACCCCCCCTCCCCATAAGGGCATCTGACCCCTTCCTGACTCACTCTCTCAGACTCCTCCCCCAGCCCTGGTCACATAATGCAAACTGCAGCAATAGTGATGACTAGTACAGCCCTCTGCTCACCACCTCAACTAGTTTCAATCTGATGGTCTCTGAAAAATTGCAAGTACTGTACAAACATCCGTGTCTACTGTACCCATGATCGCTTACTGGCAATCAGACGGTGGCTGGCCAAGGTGGTGAGGGGAGGGCTGTGTATGTCACTGTCACTATTGCCATAATTCAGTTTAGGTGACCTGAGTGGGGGTGGGGGGTTGTGGGGAGGAGGGTCCTGAGCAGGCAGGTTGACAGAGGATCAGATGCTCTTACAAGGGGGAAGAGACCACTAGAATATCAGGAATATTAAAGATGGCTACAGGATAGTCGATTGAGGGTGCAGGAACTACTACACCACCAGAAATATTTGAGACAGCTACAGGACAGGTGAATAGGGGGTAGGGGAAGACTAGATCACAAGGAATATGTAAGACAGCTATACAATGGGGGTGCCACACACGCATGTTAATGAGCTCTTAATGAACATGCAAATGGGCCATAGTGCCTTCCATACCCAAATCATTAGCATATTAGGGCTAAATATGGCCCACAGGCACTCTGCCATGATCCTGTTTGATCCTTGCTACCTTCATTGTACTCCTGTCAGCCATATTCAGTATGGACCTACAGAGAAGCCCATCAGGATGAAACACAGCACTGCAAAATTCTGCAGTAGAGCTACTGCAACAAACTATGCAGTTTCAAAGGGAGTTAATCCTCTTTGTCATACAGTAAACCTGTGACACTGCATTCATCCTGGTGGGCTTCACTGTATGTCAGTATATCGCAAAGTCACTATGCACTGTATCAGCATGGCTCCATACTTAGACAGTTTGCACACTCCAGTCCCAGTGAGCTAACTGTCTGCTTATTGCCCCCTAGGCAGGCTGTGTGCAAACTGCCACAGACCGCACATGGCAAACTCTGAATACGGGGGCCTATACTCCTTAGCCCAGTAGAACCCAGACTTGATGAAACAATGGCTAATGGGGGTAAGAAAGGCCTGCATATAGCCTAAAAATATTGTTGTTCTAACTTGTAACAGCATAAAAGCAAACATGTTTGGTACTGACTTATGCTTGTTTGCTTGGGCAGCAAAACATACATAGCATTACCACATCAGCTAAATGCTTAATTTAATACAAACAAAAATATCACACAAGTAGATACATAGTATACAATATCACAAGTCAAAGCAGAGCAGTACTTTCAACTCCAGGGTCCGTACTATCAACAGTGCATAATTAGGCACCACCATAGGGCAGGTATCAACTAAGTGTAATCCCAGTTTAATATCATAGTTACTCTTTCTTACTGTTTACATATGTGATTATAGTACTAAATAGAGGAGACTCTTGCTTACAGTACCTTTCTAAGTCTCAGAGGCAAGATAGCTATTAGACACAGGCACCAATAAAACTGGAACTTTATTATCAATCAAGCAGTATTTCCAGATAAACTCCTTACAAATGCAAATAAAGTGTAACCACTGAAATGCTTCCACAGGGTTGTCAGTACAAAACCTGGACAGAGGGTTACATGATCTTTACTTACCTTAGTAGGGAAAGTACAGTACAAGTCACATTAAACTTTTCCCCTAATGAGTTGGTGTAGCATTTCAGACTGAGTTGTGCAAGTGTTGTTGGATCCAGTTCAGTGCTGTACACAAACTGTTTCTTAAAAGTTAAAACCCAGTTTTGGACTGCATTGTGACAGGACTGTAGATGCATTCCAATTGAGCTGCAAAAACATTTTACAAACATTGCGCTTGAGCTGGTTAAGCATTGAAAAATAAAGCATTATGAGTTGCCAGTTCATTGCTAACTGAAAAAAATTGCTAAACCAACTCATTGGTGGAACAATTTAATGTGACTTGTACTGAAATTTTAACTTAGCAAACAAACAAATTTGCTAAATAATAAGACTGCCTGTTTTAATCAATTGGAGGCTCATCACAATGACTGTCTGCCTGTCCCAGCCCAGTGACCCCGCTGCCACAGGCCAAAACCTGATCTCAAATCACCTTGTGCTCCTCTGTGAAGGAATTCAGCAGAGAGATAAAACAAAGTTCCCTTACAGCCCTGCTTCAAGATTGTTCAGTTGCTGATTTAGGATTGCTGCCTGCAGAACTACATAAAAAAATATATATCATTGAAGACTTTAAGGAGTATGTGAACAACCTTGCCAACAAGGCATTGTTTAGATAAAAATATGTAAAAAGAGGGTTTAAGTGTTCTTTCAGACTGAAACAAGCTGCCTGTGCTGTCTTCACCTCACTGATCATAATTTGAGCTGGCAGGAGAATGTTACATGTAGGAAAGGAAAGGAACTCCCCAATCAGCATAGTGAGTTCAGGTAATGGAAGGATTGTGGTTCAACTCCAAAATTGTGTTTTGGAAGGAGTCTGAAATGCCCTTTTTTCCCCAAGTGATAGAAAGACATCTGCAGGGTCCACCCCTTGCAGCTGTAAAAATGTCTCTCAAACACTGCAGTGCCCTCTGCTGTCAATTTTACCAGCACAGGGACTTTTATTTGTACTCTTTTTTATTTATTTTTTTTTAAACATAATTTTAAAATGTAAAAAACAAAAACAAGGCACTGCGTCAGCATGTGGTCTAAAAGCGAAACAAAATGGTTATATTAAATGCAGCTGAAAATGGAAAATAGAGTTAAAAATCTATGTTTCGACCTTAGGTCTTCTTCAGAAAATATCTAAAAGAGAAAAAAAAACAAGTTAGTGTAGAGGAGAGGTAAAAAGAGAGAGATATATATGTGGAGAAAGAAGAAAGGGGAGGCTCAGGGAGAAGAAGTGATAAATGGTAAGATTAAGAGAGAATCTGTGAAACAAAAATGTGATGAAGGGAAAGATAAAGCATAATGGGAGTGAAAGAGCTGGGGAAGTTCCCAGGTGGGGACTAATTAACAGGGCCTAGTAAGAAGGCTGAAAGATGACAAATGCGTGGGAAGGAGACAGAAATTGAGACTTATGATGAAAATGAAAAATAAATTAAATGAGTACAAAAACAAATAGATTTAAGGGAAAAAAAGGGATTGCTGAAAGATGTTAGTGGAAAGTAAGTTCATCATTTAAACCAGATCTGCTGCTGGGAGCCACATGATGATCAGCTTGCTTCCATGTTTTTCTATGGTCAGGATCCCAGAAGCCCCTGCTGAAGGACACAAACAGAAAGGTCATTGACATTGTGGTCCCTGGAGATAAAGTGGATACAATGGGTTTAGCAGTTTCACCATTCCTGACTGCTCTGTAATGTTCCTGAACGGTCAGCAAGACGCCTACCAGTTTCTCCGATGTAAATAGCTGTACACTTCCTGCAAAGAATACAATACACCACATTAGTGGAGGTGCATGAGAACTCCTTGGTGATGTGAAAAACATCTGTAGGTCTCCGAATCTCAGTCACACTGGAAATAAATTTGCAGGTGTAGCAACGAGTTCTGTTGCAAGGTTTGGTACCTGGGAGGGAGGAACTGTTAGGAGTAGGTAGGCTGCTTTTAACCAGGAGATTCCGCAGGTTAGGTGGCCAGCGGTAGGAGGCAATAGGTGGTTCTGTAAAGGAAGCACCAATGTTAGGGTCAGTTTGCAAAATGGGAAAGTTACTAGTGATGGTCCTGTGAAGAGAAGGTGTGCTCTGATGGAAAGGAAGAACTAGTGGAATTCGCCGTTGTTCCTGTGTGACAGTATCCTTCCTGCGGGGGTCAAGGTTATGGAGCATGTTACTGACCCGAGAGAGTGCTCTGTCCACTGTGCTTTTAGGGTATCCCCTGCTGATAAAAAAACTATGCATTATTTGGGTCTGCTCAACAAAATCATCCTCTTCACTGCATAACCTGCGAAGTCTAAGAAACTGAGAATAAGGCAGGCCATTCTTGACATGTTTAGGATGGAAGGAGCTGTGGAGGAGGAAACTGTGAGAGTCAGTGGGTTTGTAATAGACTGATGTCTTCAGACCAGTGTTCTGGACTGACAGCTGGATATCCAGAAAAGGCAGTGTAGAGGAGGATACTTCAACAGTGTATTGAAGGGAAGGATGGGCTGTGGTAAACTTGTCAAGGAAGACTTGGAGGGTCTCCTTGGAGCAAGAGGTGGTCCCCACACAGTCATCAATGTAGCATTTGTAGAGTTCAGGCACAGTCCCTTTGAATGAGAGAAAAAAACGTTCCTCCACCCAACCCACAAACAGATTAGCAAAGCTGGGACCCATCTTGGGACCCATGGCAACTCCACTGACCTGCTGAAAAAAACTGTTATTAAAAGAAAAAGCATTGAGTGTAAGATTTTATTATTTTAAAATTTTATTATTTTAAAATGTTATGTATGACCCATTTATTAAGTGCAATAATACCCTCCAGCGTTGGTAGTATGGTCTGTATGGGACCTTCCAAGGGCTATAAGGTTCACCACTGCTTATGCTCCTATGTGATCCAGAATAGCCCAATACTGCCCACCCTGTTGAGTATTATTATTAGAACACCTCAACCCTCTGCTGACAACAGACACCTAGGGACACAGAGTGATAGCCATCCTAAATGAAGTAATGCCTTTTTTCCTGGGTGCCATATTAAGTTGCCTGTATGCTAATGACCACATATATTATTAAAAGTGTCAAGGGACCATTTGTATGCCATTATGTGATCTTTAGATGTTCCGCACAATGCCTCCATGCATACGTGCAAGCACTGTACAGGACTTCAGCTATTGCCCCCACCCTCACCTGATCCCTGTTCACTGATGTATAAATCTGTAGCAGTCTAGTGGTCCCTCCCAACTGACCTGATTCCTATTATGAAATTAAGTTACCCTGTTGTTCAGAGATACCCCTTCATGCCTTGATCCCATTGTGAAAAGGAATTACCCTGGTAGTCCAGTGGTATCCCATCTCACCCTGACCCCTATTATGAAAAGCAAGTACACTGTTAGTCCATTGATACTAAAGAAATTACTTTTAAAGCAAAGGATTGTGAAGTATGTTAAATCCAGTGTGTTACAAGACCCGAAGCAACACAAATTCATGTGGAGGAGGTCATACCAGACAAATCTGATAGATTTATTTGACTTAGTGAGAAGGGAAATAGATCAGGGTGGGGCAGTGGACATGGCCTACTTAGATTTCAGTAAGGCTTTCAACACCATTCCACATAGGAGGCTCACAAGTAAACTGGGCTGCGTAGGAGTTGGTTCAAAGGTAGAAAACTGGGTAACAGATTTGTTGAGGGATAGGCAACAGAGGGTGGTGGTAAGCAGAGTTCACTCCTGGGAAGGAAGGGTGACCAGTGGGGTGCCACAGGGCTCAGTACTAAGATCAGTCCTTTTTTAATGTCTTGAAACTGCAGATGAGCTGGAAGGGAAGGCTGCCTTTTTGTGTAGAACACCAAAATGTGCAATACGGTAGACCCTGTAGAGGGGCTGGAAGAATGTGCAGAGATTTAGAAAATTCAAGGAGTGGGCAAGGGCATGGCAGCTAAGTGAAACTGCAGATGAGCTGGAAGGGAAGGCCTGTGTTTTTGTGGATAGTACCAAAATTTGCAATATGGTAGACACTCCAGAGGGGATGGAAGAATGTGCAGAGATCTGAGAAAACTCGAGGAGTGGTCAAGGGCATATCAGCTGGAGTTCAATGCGAAAAAGTGCAAAATCGTGTACCAAGGGCACAGAATCCCAGAGGCAGAGTAGAATATGGAAGAAGGCATATTGATGGTCACCAAACAGGAAAGGGACCTGGGAGTAATCATATTTCATGATCTCAACTTGTGAGGCACTGTGACAAGGCATTGGGTAGTGCCAGTGGGACTTTTGTGTGCATAGTGAGGGGTATCACCAGCAAAAGTAGGGAGGTGGTGATGCCACAGTATAGATCACTGGTGAGACCCCACCTGGAGTATTATGTCCAGTTCTGGAGATAACATTTCAAGAAGGGCATTGATAGACTGGTGGCAGTCTAAAGGGGTGCAGGTTCAACATCAGAATTCATAGGAGAGGAGTCTGAAGGACCTTAGTATTTACACCTTGGAAGAAAGAAGAGTGAGGGGTTATATGATGGAGACCTATAAACATCTCATGGGTAAATAAGATATGGGAGAGGAGTATATTTTAGAGGAAAAGATGCATAAGAGCAAGGGGACATGAAATAAAGCTGAAAGGGGGAATAAGAGAGATGTGAGGAAGAACTTGCTGTGCCCTGGTGAGTCGGGTCAAGAAGAGGGAATTAAGTCTTCCTTATGGGCACAAGTGCCATCTCAAGCAGGTATTATGGCAAGGGGACACTGTAGGTTTCTATGTGGGTGCATGAATGCACCTGGCAAGGAGAGGCATTAGTCATACTCAGAGATTCAGTGAAGCAAGGACTTTATTCAGCAGGTTGGATTATAGTTGCACACAGGCAAATATCAATAATGACAACAACAAATATATGCAGGGTAATAAATGTTTATGCAATAAATAGATAACTGAATACTCAATAAATAAAGCTAAACGGTGCAACTAGGCCTAGTTAGGTACTGTTATTCTACTGCAGCTGGCTACTTGTTTCTATTGTACTATAACTGTCTGGTCGACCAGAGCTAGCCTATGCTTTTATACAAACATTGGGTACTGCATGCATTGGTTCACAACAAGAATTTCATCACTTTAAAGTCCAAATCCTTATGAGGGTAGAACTTTCACAAGAACCTGAGGTATTTAAGGGCAGCTGAACCAAGAAGGGACACTGGTTGCAACCCTGAACTGACACTTGGTGAGGGACCCAGGTTACACCACCGGGACTTAAGAGAGGTTTAGGAAACAGGCAAACAGTTCATTGTCAATCATCCCCTCTCTCAGGCTCTTGGGACAAGAAACACAAGGTTGCAACTGGGGAAGGATCCTTTGGCACAAACCCTTCTTTGGGCAGCTGGGGCATGGAGAACTGAAGATGCGGCACCTGAAGTGAATTCTTCAGCACAAACTCTCCCTTGGGCTGCTGGGAAAAGAAGAACTGAACATGCAAAACTTGAAGCAGATTCTTTGACACAAATCCTCCGTTTAGTTGCTGGGACAAGAAGAACTGAAGATGTGAAAGTTAAAGCAGATTCTTTGGCACAAACCCTCCCTTTGGCTGCCAGGACAAGAAGAACTGAAGAGGTGGAAGAGGGGAAGTTGGTCAAGCCAGAAGAATTAGTTTGGTTTTGAGGCACTAGGGTTGTTTCTGATTTAGTCCTGGCCACAATAGATACCTGTTATATTCTATCCACGTTGGTTTGTGCCTATATGCACACCACAGTTTTGTGTATTTATGACGCCACCCTCCACTGCCACTGAAAGTTAAGTTTTGTAGATTTTTTAATAAAAATACTTGCTTACTGATATTATTCGTGCAATAAATATATTCTTTTTTATAAACAGGGCCTCCTTTTTAGATAACTTCTATTATACAGTACTTGACAAACATGTATAATATCCAAGATACTACCATTAACAATATGCAACTTTTAAGCAAGTTAAATTTATGTGTCACAAAAGTATGACATTTTGAGGACATGCAATCTGAAATAGAACCCTTAATGTCCGAAGATGATTAGAGTGTACATAGACATGTTTTATTTTCCCTTGAAACTTTTATTTGCATGCACTGTACTTGTGTTTTGACTGCAATTTTGTATGATACTCCATTATGTTTAACATTTTTTACCTAGTGGTATTTTTATGTCTTTTGTACTTGTGTGAAATGAAATGAAGTCAAACTGAACACTTAAGAATATATTTGAAAGAGTTTGAGCAACTATACAGCAGCTACTGGATGACATTGGATAGGTATTCATTACTAGATAATCACTGTGTGGCCCTGAGTAACTCATTTAAGTTCACAGTGCTACATTCCAACCAGCTACAGAAATGGTAAAAAGAAGAACCCTGCTGTAAAGAATATGTGACAAACTAGCTGGGCTGTCCTGTGTAAATACATTTCAACAATGGATGAAAGCAGGACCCCACTGAAAATGAGATGCTGCATCTCAGCTGGGCTATCCTCAGAAATAGATTGTAAAAAAAAAAAAACACTTTCTCAGTCAATTCCTTTTCATTCCTGGTCACCCCTCATCCCTGAAGCAGTGTGGTATAATGGTTAGAGCATTATTGGGAAACAGGAACTCAAAGGTGTCATCCCTGCATGTAAGATATATCCACAGTGTAACCCACAACAAATCACTTAACCTCCCAGTGCTGTAGTCCACCCAGCTGCAAAAATGGGCAGAAGCAGGATCCCACTGAAAATATGATGTTACAGGGCAAGCATACATGTAAACTGTAGTGTGGCACACACCCTCCACTACCCCCACCCCCATTCACATCAAAATATTGCCGTTGAGGTCAAGAAACCTGTAATAGTATCATTTAATGTTCCCCTTATATTAATGCTGAATTGTGTGCCCCCTACCAGAAATTATCGTGGCATGATTTCTCTGGAATGTTTTTTCTTTTATTTCATTTTCATTTATTTTGAAATTGCAGGTAAGTACTCTGGAATTTACATTCCATTTTTAGGTGTGACATGAAGTCAAGAAAAGGTACAACATACAAATGTAAGTATTTTAGCAATATAAAAAAATACATAAATTACCATAATACAATACATTCATTTACATACACATTTGTTCAGACTTTTAAAATGATTAAAAGCTGCCATGTTGAAGGCATTAACAGATGTAGATTGCTTAACATTGAGAGGTAAAGTGTTCCAGTTGCAGTACAGCTGCAGTATCCTTAGTTAATACATTGCAAAAATGAAAAAAAAAAACACATTGGAATGTTGATTTTGCATTTTAACTGGGCCATTAAATAAATTACAAACAAACAAAACATGGCTGGCAGTCACTTGCTTTTCTCAATGCACCCACACAGGCACAAGGTTTACTGTTGTGGCTGAATCACTGTTGGGAATGGGAAGATTGCAGGTTTAAAACCTACTACAGCCAAGTATTGTGTGACCCTGAGAAAGTTACTAAAAATGAGATGCTGCAATTAAGCAGGACTTTCCTGTGTAAATACATTGTAAACATGAGTAAAAGCATGACCCCACTGGAATCTAGATGTTGCATCTTAGCATGTTAACAGTGCCAGCGCCTCAGCAGGCTGCACACTCACATCTGAGGCTGGAAGATCAGAAGGCTGTGGGATCTATCCCCACACCAGGCACTTGGGTTAAATTCCAATACTGACACTGTAGTGCAGCATAAGGGGGGTGCTGCACTCCTGAGGTGCTGTGTTTCGGAGGAGACATTAAACCGAGGTCCCGTCTGCCTGTTCTGGTGGTTGTTCAGGTGGACGTTAAAGACCCCATGTCACTTCTCGAAAAGAGTAGCGGAATTTTTTATTTAAAATCAAAAACAGACATTACAAGAATATGAAAACAAAACAATTTGTCGTACTGTTTCTGTTACAATATGTATTGTGTCATAATCTTAAACTTACTTTCACCATCCCTTCTTTCTTTTTAACCAACTCTATGTATATTTTTCCACAATTCTTTTGTTCTATTTTCACCATACAACATGCTTTCATTCTAATATACTTTATCTAATTCTATTTGTATTTTAAACAATAAATAATTTTGTTGCATTTCCTTATTCTGCAAAAACCTCTGACATCTCACTTGCCAGAGGCCCCATTTCAGAATTGCTAAAATCACATATGCTGTTCCTTTGTTCAGATTCCCCCATTCTTCTGTCAATTGCCATATATCAAAATATTATGACATCCTCTCAAATATTTATATATTCAAAAATGTTGCTAAATTACCCCAACATTTTTTATAAAAGTACAATCAAAGAAAAGGTGCTCCATGCATTCCTCTACCATACCACAGGAGACTTCTGCACAAATCCTATCTTCTTTTTTCTTATGTTTCTGGTTACCTCTTATGTTAAGCTTCCCATGGCTGCACATCCAGACTGTTTCCCTTATTTTCTTTGGAATCCTTTTTTCTAGTGTTATTTCCAATATTTTGTCAACATGTATACTCTTATCCACATTAAAAATAGGTTCCTCATAATAATTCTGTACCACCACTTCTTTAAGGGTTTGTCTTCTGCTTTCCTGCATAGTACTTCTATGGTTAGCCCCATTGTGTGATATATTTCCTACATACTTCCGTATATGTGGGTAACATAGGCTTCTGTTTTATAGTCCCTGTTTTACCTATATTCAATGTAAAGATATGACTCCACCTTTGTGCTAAATGACTCCATAAGGTATGATCCCTATTTAAAATCAGCGCTACATTGGCATATATAAAAATACTTAGAAAAAAGGCCATAGGATGAATCATATTCAAACCTCCTTCCTTTATCAGTCTATATGTATGGCCTCATTTTATTGGGTTCAGTCTTGATACCCATAAAAGCTGAAAATAGAGACCCAGGATTTTTGTTAGTAGTGACTGTGGTACTAGAAATATATAAGCTACGTATAAGAAAATCGCTACTATAAAGGCTTTTAATAAATAAATCCTTTTCTTATTTGTCATATCCCAGTCTTCCATTTGACTACCTTCCCTTGAGTTATTTGTCTTTTAACTTCCCAGTTTCCAACAGCAGCATCCTTCCCACTAAATATGATCCCCAGGATTTTCATTTCACCTTGGACTATCTCTAGTCTACCTTCATTTTCCTTACCCACAGAGCCTAGAGGATATATTTTACTTTTCTCCTTGTTCACCCCAATGCTTGTGTATCTATTATTTTTGTTAATTATATCTAACATTAGTTCACCTGACTTTTGATCTTTTCTTAAAACTGGATCGAGACAGAATACATCTAGAACTGGACTTAGGGGGGCAACCTTGCCAAACCCCATTCTGTAAATATATCAGTATTTCTAAATGATCATTTACCATATGACACACCTGTGCCTCCAAATATAGTGCTTTTATTAATTCTATAAATTTATTAGGCATGTTGTATTCCTTCAAAGCTTCCCACATATAGTCATGCTGAATGGCATCAAAGGCTATCTCCTGGTCTGTAGCATATAAATATCCATACAATCTATTCTCCTGTGTTTCATTCATTATTTCTGGGATATATATTATATTTTGTCTACTGTCCCTACCGGGTATGGGACACGTTTGTGTCTGTAGAATCAACTGATCTGCAAAGGATGACAATCTTTTGTTTATCACTTTAGCGAAGATTTTATAATCTGATGTCAACAGACTTATAGGCCTCCAGTTTCTAACATCTTCTTTATCCCCTTTTTTTTATAAGAAGATGGTAACCCCCAGCTTCATGCTTTATGACATATTCTCTTTTTGAAAAATCTCATTAAATATCCTGGTTAATACCTTTGCAACTTCTTTATATTTTTTGTAAAAGGCATTAGGTATGCCATCTATACCAGGCACTGTATTGATTGTTAAGGATTTAATTGCCTCCTTCAATTTGCTTATTTTTATATTTTAATTTAGAGCTAATGCTTGTGCTTTCCCTAATTTGGGTAATTTTGCTTTTTTTTGGAAATTCCTTCTCATGACTACCTTTTTGTTTCTGATATTTCTGTTTCATATATTCTTGTATTATCTGTTTTATATGACCAATTTCTATTTGTATAAACCTGTTGCTATATTTTAATTCATACATCACTCTGTTATTTATTCTCTCTTTACTACTCTGAAAAGGGTTGGTTTGGAATTTTGTACCCTGTATACCACTTTTCTGTTCCATTATCAGTGATTTCACTCTATTATACTGATAACGTAGCATCTGCTTTTTAATCTCTGCTATTTGTTCTGGCTCATCTGTTTTACTTTTCACTTGATGTGTGAGCAATTTATATAGTTTTGCCTGTAAACCTGGGTATTTTTTGTAATTTGACATCTCATTTCTTTGCAATACTTCCATTATCAATTGCTTTAAATCATTTTTTTCGTCCTCCCACCACTCTGTTACTGTATCATAAAGTTCTAACACTGTTTCTCTGGCCCTAAACAGATCCATTATTTTCTCATTACATTCCGGATCCTGTAGTCTTTCCATATTCATTCTCCAGATGCTATTCCAAATCTCATGTGTCTACCCAAATCTATTTTAATTTTAACACCTAAGTGATCTGAGGTTTCTATAGGAATTGCCTTAATATCATTAGTCTTCATTTCTTTTTTAATATCCAAAAATTGATTCTTGTTGATAGTTTACCCTTATAATATGTATGTTCTGTTTTTCTCCCCATTAGCTTGTAAGCATCCTCTAGTGTCCTTTCCTTTAAATATTTTTTTAACATGTGTGTGTCACAGAATATTTTACTTGTTTGCCTCCCCCAGTCTTCTTTTGCTAACTGGCAATTGAAATTCTCCCCCTCCCCAGCACTAATTTGGAAGTATGCACATATGGTTCAACCAGGCCCATCATTTTATTTCTCTCCGATTTGGTTTGGGGGTTATAAATATTAATAATCCTTACTGCTATTTTTTTTATATTTACATCCATTATAAACATTCTACCTGGTACAAGATCCATTATCTTTGTGATTTTAATATCCCTTGACAGGAAGACAACCCCCATGACTGAGTGCCTATCTTCCCCAATAGACCAAAATGATGGCCCCCATCTCCAATCTTTTTGTGCTTGCCTTATCTCCTCCAAAGTGTGTAAACGTGTATCTTGTAATATTATTATCTCACTTTGAAGTTCGCTTAATATATTAAAAGTCATTTTTTTTCTATCTTTTATACTATTTACATTACTTGTAAAACATGACTAACAGCCCATTTATAATTTGGAGTTGTTTTCCTTTTCCTTGTTGGTTTCCTTCAATCATCCTTTGCTTTCTTCCTTTTTTTTTGAAACTTGTGTGTCTGTGGTATCCCCATCCATTGATTCTTCTGTGTCCGATATGTCTATACATGATGACAATGATCCTTCTTCTATTTCTCCCCATTCTTTATCTTGAAAAATTGCATATGTTTGTTAGTTCAATTCCTTCCCTGTCCCTTTCCACTGGTAACCCTTTTTGGAGTCTAGGTTGTAACTTTTTCTTGGATCTGGTCACCATTTTAAATTCAGATTCCACCTTTTTCCCATTTTTTTTGTTTGGTGCCTTTTGATATTTGGTCCCCTTCTTTATTTTTCCCTGTCATTTCTCCCTCTCTTTACTGTGTTTGTGTTTCCACTGGCCTGGATGGGGGGTCCGGGGGGCCTGTTTTTGTTTCTTGCATTACATATTACTTTATCTTCTTTCCCTTTCATCTTCTGGGCTACTGCCAAATAGACATCTTGTTCTGCTGCTTCTCCAGGGTCTGGGCTGTTGTGGGCAGCCCACGGGCAATGTAGAAAAAAAATGCCCTTCCTCTTCACATAAACTACATTTAGCCTTATTTTTGCAATCTGCCCCACGGTGCCCAATTATTCCACACCAACCACACTTTATTTGCTCACAGGCATTACTGAGATGCCATTTGTCCCCACACCTATAGCAGGCTTTGGGCTGGCCTGCATAAAATACTACTCCGCTGTCCCTTCCCAAGAAAAAGCAGTTTGCCAAATGTTGAACTTCTCAATTTATTTGTTTTAATGTTACTTTATATTTCCATCCCCCAGTCCATAAACACTCTTCATCTAAAATGGGTTCTGGGGGACCATGTACCACACATTTTTGTTTCAACCAGAATGTGATGTCAGAAACATTTACTCCTTCATTCCTAAAAAGAACTGTGACAATTTTGAAAGCAGGCTTGGTTAAAGGAATGGCAAAAAAATGGTTCCATTGTGGTGTATTCTTAATCTGATGAAATAACTTCCAAAATCTGTCCAGGCCCCGTGGATGTTTAAAACTTATATCATACTCATTGCTGCCAGGGACTTGAATTAGGACATAGTTCTTGTGGGGGTAAAATTTCATGCACTCTTTTAAAAGGTGCCTTCCTATATATATATTTGATCAGGGGCATCTGTAGCTACCCCTTTAAATTTAAGGTGAACTGCATTTCTTCTTTTAGCTTGCTTCATTTGATCTTCAGAAATAGTTTTTCTCTTGTGTTTCCTTTCCAGGCATTTTGTCTTTCATTTCCTTCTTCCTCACTTTGGTCTTTGTCTGTTTGGATAGTTTTTTTGTTCTACCTCCATGGAAGTCTCTTCATGGTCTTTATCTATTTGTTCCTCCAGTTCTTTGGTATCATCTGCATTTTCAGAGAAATTTTGTTTATCATCTGCTTTTCATTCCCCTCTTCATTTTGCTCTTTATTCTTTTCTCTAATTAATTCTGGTTAATTTTGGTTTGAGCCACTGGGCCTATTTGGTTCCATCCTGACCCATCTTCTGTTTTTTTCCACCCAGCACTTAGCAATGCCTCTGTTATCCATTTTGGTGTGTCTTTCATATTTACTGGACCTTCTAACTCTGAAACAATTGTTTTTTGTCTTTTTGGGGGCCCCATATATTTTTCTCCAATGTCCTTTTGTTTCCTTTTATTTTGCCTTTTCCCTTAGGTTTGCCTTTTATACGTACTGCCCATATTAGGCCGAGTCTCTTATGAATCTTAGAGGCCATTCCTTTCAGGGCATTCATTGCATCTGTCTTCAGTGTTTCAGCTATACTGGGAGGGGCCTGTTTTGATGTTGCCACAAGAGCATGGCTCAGCTGATTATGACAGGTGCTTTCCTGTCACTTTTCTCCATTACTTCTTGCTCCATTTCCTTTAGTAAACTGTATTTTCATTTTAAGTATTTCCTCCTCCTTTTCTAATTCCTGTAATAATAAAGCTTTTCTTCTGTGACTTACTGTTTACTACAGGATTTTCTGTTTTCCCAGAGGTCTCTGCCATTTTTGCTTCATCTGAATGTTTATTTCTGCCACCAAACCTGTTCATAGGCTCATTCTCTCCATGTTCTTTTCCCAAGACTGTTTCACTCTATTTCTTTACTGTGCTGGTATCCACAGGTATAGAGGCCAGGGTGAAGACCTGTTCCCCTGCCTCCTATACACCCTCTCTTATAGCTCTCCTCTCAGCAACTGACAGTTTCCAGCAAATAGATGTGGGGTCCCACTACTAGAGTGTAGGGGAATTTCCAGTGTTCTGGCTAAATTTCCCCCATTCACTAAAAATACCACCAACAACTTAATCTGGTTCAGTTTCAGTTGGTTGCCATCTGTATCCCCTTCCCCCCGGTCACTACTGAAAAAGGGACTTCATGTCTCAGTGGGCCTACCGGGGCAACAAAATTCAGTAAATAAATAAAATAAATCTTAGCTGGACTTTACTTAGTAAATAAATTGTAAAAAAAAGAACAGAGTGTTGCCAACAGTTACATAGAATCATAGAAACATAGAATTTGATGGCAGATACAGACCGCTTGGTCCATCCAGTTTGCCCATTCCTCCTTACCTACACTATTGCCACAGCCCTATCCAATATGATTCTCTTGTGCTTATCCCATGTATTCTTGAACCCCACCACTGTTGTCACCCCATAACCTCTGTTTAAAGGCTGTTCCAGGAATCCACCACTCTTTCTGTGAAGAGGCACTTCCTCACATCTGTTCTGAGTATACTCCCCTCCATCTTCATAGCATGTCCCCTTGTTCTTGAGCACCATTTCTTCAGAAAAATTCTTCCCTCCTGTACCTTATTTACCCCTGTGATGTACAGTATTTTAAGGTCTCTTTCATATCCCCTACTCCCTCCTCTCTTCAAGGGTGCACATATTGAAGTCCTTTTGTCTCTCCTCATAGGGCTTTTGATGCAGACCATGCACAATTTTTAATTGCCCTAATCTGGATCAACTTCACTTTTGTCCTTCTGGAAATGTGGTATCCAGAACTGGACACACTACTCTAGGTGAGGTCTTACTAGCGCTCTATACAGAGGCAACACAAACTCCCTCTTTCTGCTTGTGATACCCCTCCCTATGGACCTCAGCATCCCACTAGCTCTCCTGACCACCTTACCACACTGCCTGGCCATCTTTAAGCAAGGCCCCTACTTTTCTGTGGTACACTGGGACCAAGTTCTGTGGCAAGATTACCATTTGCTGCAGAACTTCTGTGGCAGTGGTTTGTAATTCCTGCAGACGTTCTGCTACACATACGAACTACCACATCACAGTGTCAGCTTGTCACCCTGACTTCACTTCCATGGCAATGGTTATAGCAATCAAGATGGGGGAAAGCACAGTAACACTAGTTCAAAAAATAACAGACTTATGGAAATAATTTTATGCCTAAAAAAGCAAAAAATATCTATCCCTTAAGGTCCTAGCCTATTGCATAAATGAAATATGCAGAGGGGACCTTATGTAATAAATAAGGTATTTCTATACTCATGCTGTCTATTCCACTCATGAGGTATCCACTGTGTCTCACTTATATATTTATATGTGCTGTCTACACCACTCATGAGGTCCCCACTGTGTATCACTTATATATTTATATGCAATCTGTAACATACATGCAAATATGTGTGTGTGTGTGTGTGTGTATATATATATATATATATATATATAGTAAGAGAGAGAGAGAGATAATATATGTATATATATATATATATATATATATATATATGTGTATATTTTTTTTTTATAATTTCCATGAAATTGTATCCTCATTCATACAGGTCCCTTTGGAAATGGAATTATTTTTCATGCCAATCTGCTTCCTGTGACACACTATGTAACACCATCAGGCCATGACATGCATGTGAACCCATTGTGAGATAAAGCTCTCCAGCCCATCACAATGCGTCCCCCATGTGACAGAACATTGCACCATACCTTCCCAGGCTCAGAGCAGTGATGTGTTCCCCCAATCCTTGTGCTGCCCAGCCAGCTCCCAGAGCTCATCTCTGAACCTGAGTTACCAGTACTGGAACACAACATGCTATCTTCTGGTTCAACAGCTGGCCCAGCACACAATATTTCTTCATAACTTTTAGGTGATTATTTTAACCAATGACAATATGTAATCAATAACCCTGGCAAAATGTGTACAGCACAATTATTTATTTAACAGGTCTGTTCTTTCAACAGGTCTATACATTATTATATTCCACTTTGCTGGGCATAATGACTTTATTTTTCTTTAAAATGACAGGTTAATTCATTTTACCAGTTATCCATTTCAGATGGCATCTGTGTATCTTAAAGGTAAAAATAAGTTTGTACAAAGTAAGGTATGGACTTAACAGGTTTATGCTATTGTCAAAGTTTTGTTTAAGTTGGCCTAACTAAGACTGAAAATTGTATTAGGCTGTAGTGCAGGTTGAGCAAATAGCACTGAGCCTAATGTGCTGTGTCACCACATCTGGCAGTGGGAGCTGTGGTAGATAAGTGACTATTCATTTCTGTGGCAGAATGCATCCATTTCATTAGCTAATGTATGATGTTATAGCATTAATAACATAATATTCTGAGCATAGAGGGGGTTTGGATATAAAAAGAGGGGAAGGAAACCAGGTTTTATGGATAAATGGAAATATTAATAATGAATCACCAAGAACAGTTAATTCTGCAGCACTGCAGAAGTTCTGCGGTAGGTTGCAAGTTCTGCGTAAAATTCTGTGGCTGCAGAATTCTAGGGGCCTTGTCTTTAAGTCATCTGATATGATTACCTCCAAGTCTTTTTCCAGCTTGGTGGTTGTTAATACCACTCCACCCATTGTGTACTCTGCCCCTGGGTTTCTGTGCCCTAAGTGCATTATTTCCACTTTTTTGCATTGAAACTCAGCTGTGATACCCTTAACCACTCCTCTAGTTTTCTCAGTTCTCTGCTCATCATTTCCACCCACCGGAGTGTCCATCCTTTTGCAGATTTTTGTGTCATTGGTAAAGAGGCAGACTTTCCCTCCCAGCTCCTCTGCATTGTCACTTATAAAGACGTTAAAGAGGACTGGCCCCAGCACTGATCCCTGAGGTGCCCTGCCGGTCACTCTCCCTTCCTCAGAGTAAACTCCATTTGCCATCACCCTCTGTCACCTATCCCCTAACCAATTTCTTATCCAGTTTATCAACTTTGAACCCACTCCTAAGCTAACCAGCTTGCTTACTAGTCTCCTGTGTGTAACAGTGTTAAACGCCTTACTGAATTCTAGTAGGCCACATCCACCACTCACCCTGATATAAATACTTTTTCACCCATGAAAGATGTCTATCAGATTCGTTTGACATGACCTCCTACCTGAGAATCCATGCTGCCTTGCATCTTGCAACCTACTGGACTCAAGATATTCCACAATCTTTTCCTTCAGCAGTGATTCCATTAACTTTACCAACACAGATCTCAATCTGACTGGCCTATAATTGCCAACTTCCTCCCTGCTACCAATTTTGTGTAGTGAGATGATATCCACCCTTCTCCAGTCCTCTGTAACCATTCCTGTTTCCGGTGAGCTGTTAAACAGAACTGTCAGAGGTGGAGCTAGTATTTCCCTGAGCTCCCTCAATACCCTGGGATGTATCCCATCTGGCCCCATTGCTTTGCCCACCTTCAGATTAGTGAGTCCCTTCAGGACTGTCTCCTCCAAAAAAGGAATACTATCCACCTTTCTCTCTCCAAAGCTTCTGCTACTTTTTTGTGGCCCTTCCCCTTCTCCTTCATCTGTGAACACTGAACAAAGGTATTTGTTTAGGGTGTCTGCCTTTTCTGGGTCCCCCACTGCACAGTCCTCCCTTTACATTTTTAACCTTACAATCCCACTCTGGTCTTCCTCTTTTCACTTACATGCCTAAAAAATGTTTTGCCCCCTTTTGTTAGATTCTGGGCTAGTTTCCCTTCAGTTTGCACCTTTGCACTCCTTACTTCTTTCTCAGCTTCCCTCTGTTTCCCCTGATACACCTCCATATCATCATCCCTCTGCATATCCTTATACCTTCTGTATGCTACCCTTTTAGCCTTTACCATTTCAACCACCTCTTTCGAGAACCATAGCAGTCTCCTTTTCCTCTTGCTCACTTGTTTGATGCAGAGGTTTGTTGCCTTTATAATGCTTCCTTTTAGCTTTGCCCACTGTTCCTCCACCCCACCTAGGCCATCCCCTCCTGCCAAGTCATCCCTGAGGCATTCACTCCTCTTTATAAAATCTGCCCTCCTGAAGTCCAGGACACTCACCCCTTGTGTGGTTCAGTTCCACAGCTGTCCTTATATTGAACCACACTGTATGGTGATCACTGGTCCCAAGGTGTCCTCCCACCTTGACCTCTGCAATACTGTCCCAGTTAGTGAGTACCAGGTCTGGTACTGCCCCACTGACTAGCTGCCTGAGGCACTCCCCCTACAGAGAGTGCAGGATGTCCCTGCTTCTAGCTGAAACTGCTGCTGGGAAGCTCCAATCTACACATGGGAGGTTGAAGTCCCCCACCAGCAGCACCTCCTCCTTTTCTGCCATCTTGCCAATGGCTTTCATCAGTACCATATCTAATTCATCTCCCTATGCTGGAGGTCTATAGATCATGCCAATGTGAACAGTGGCTCTGTTCCCCATCTCAAGGGTGAACAACCATACCTCTTCCTCCCTCTGTGCTCCCTGTAACTCTGTCACTTTTATGCTTTCCCTCACATAAGCACCACACCTCTCCTTTATTTCCCAGCTGTTTCTTCTTGAACAGAGTATAAGCTGGTATGGCCATGCCCCAGTCATGGTTTTCAGTGTGTCATGACTTGATAATGGCAACAATATCCAGGCTGATCTCTGCCATGATGACCTCTAGATCTGGAATCCAGATTTTGTTTCCACTCTGGCTGTTGCACTACTTTTTTCCTTTTTCCTCTCCTTCCTTCCTCAATTTCTTTTTAATACTCCCATTCCCTTTCCCCTTTATCTCTACCACCCCGCTTCCTCTATTAATTTAAACCTTGGGGGGATTCCCCTCCCCCAGGTTCTCCTTACTCTCTACTTCAGCCTGGGGGACAGTTTCTGCCTCCCCTATTCCTTCTGCTACCCCCTCTGCTAGTTTAAATGTTCATCAAAGTAACATTTAAACCATCCACTGAGGAATGCTGTTCCTCTCTCGTTGGATCATCGCCATCATCATCATAAATGTATTTATAACAGGCGCCCTTCCATTGCTCAGGGTGCCTTAACAGTATATACAAACAAACATAGACATCAATAAAATACATAATAAAATAAATTGCTATAAAATATTCTGCACAATTTATGCGGGCCATCACCACTGTATAGGCCTTATTCTCTCAGGTGAGTCCCTAGTCCCATATGTAACAGAACCCTTCCTTTCTTCACCATTCCTTAAGCCATGAGTTGAAGCTCCTGATGTGGAGAGCTCTCTCCTTTCCCTGCCATAGACAGGCAGCACCTCAGCGAAAGCCACTGAGTGAGCTATGTATCTAAGACACCTCCCCAGTTCACTAAACTGCCCCCGCACTGTTCCAGCCCCATCCTTAACCAGGTTTTTAGTCCCCAAGAGGACAATGACTTCCAGATCTCCATCACATCCTGCTTCCCTAATGAGTCTCAGGGTCTGCTTCATATCCCTCCGGGCTGTGGCGCCAGGTAGGCTGGTAGGCACCTAACCTGCCTCTGCTCCCCCTTTTCCATACATTCTCCCTGGTCACTACCATGGACTCCTCCTCTCAGCAGTCCCACCCCACCAGAGAAGTGTAGGAATTACATGGTTGTACTGGTTGAGGAATGTGCCTCTATCCCACCACCCCATCCTTCTAGAGTCCACAATAATCTAGCTTTCCCTCCTCCCTGGCATCCTGTGAGGCAACAGTGGCAGTCTTAGTGGCACCTTGGTTAAGGGAAGAGGCCCTCCAAATCCTAGCCAACTCAGCCTGGAGTCTAGTGACCTCCTCCTTCAACCCAGAGAGGTGTGTGCAGATGGGGCAGCACCACAGTCTACAGAAGTTCAACCTGAAAATAGCTACCCCACAGCCACTACACTGTACCAGTCCCAGCATTCTCAGCTTCTATTCTTTTAGTTTCCTTTTTCTGCCTAGTACCCTTAGACTAGAACCAATATATATGGAGTACTTCCTATACCTCCCTTACTCCCTTAACCTTACATAAAAATAATATGCAAACAAAATATCTATTTCACTTGCATCAAAACTTATTTTTTTCCAAATCTGTGTCCTTGAATTCAGTGGGCTGCTACTTCAGATGTCCTAATAAAACCAGAACACTTTGCCAGGAAAGTTGATTCTAAGAAACAGTCAAATTCTGGCAAAACATTGCCTTTGAAAAAGTTTATTTTTAAAACAACAAGAACTCAGCAGCCCAGACTGCCCACTAAAAACAGAAAAGCAAAATCAAAGTCCCACATAAGTAACAGGCCACAACAGCAACAAGCCATCAAATCCTAGCCACAAAAACAACCCTACAGAAGCCACATACAAACTGCCAAACTATATAAAGAAAATTAGAACCAGGGAAACATAGAAGAACGACGGCAGAAGGAGACCCAGGGTCCATCGAGTCTATCCATGAGATGCCCAGGACCAAGCAATTGTCCTGGGAACTACCCCCTGCCTTAAATTACTATATTTTTGTTTTGCTGTCTCAGAGTTGTGCTCTAGCTCTGTACCACCTATGCTTGAAACTTGTCACAGTCTCTGCACCCACCACCTCTGACAGCAGACTATTCCATGGCTCCACTACTCTTTCTGTGAAGTAATATTTCCTTAGATCGCTCATGAACGCCCCCCCCCCATTCAAGCCCTCTAGTTGTTCTGTTGGTGACCCTATGGAACAGTTTCTCGGTGTCCGGCACTTTATTTATGCCTTTTAGGAGCTTGACTGTTTCTATCATATCTCCCCTCTCCCTCCTGGTTTCCAGCAAGTGCATACTGTAACAAATTTATTTCTCTACTACCACTAATAAACTTGTCTTTTTAATACCTTTCTGCTGATGTCACCAAGAGGCTTCCTTGGTGGCACCACCCTCAGCCAAAGATAGCGGGCTTAAACTGGCTGAGGGTACAATGCTGGGTTGTGTGACCCGACAGCTGGATGCCCAAAATTTGGTGCAGAGCCAGCCACTGGCAGGAATGAAATAGTGCCTTAATAAGGGGAGGCACTGTTCCCCCTGAATAATACCACTGCCACCACCCAGAGAAACGGATCAAAAAGGGGCACCAAGATCTGCTAAAAATAACCACTCAGACAGTTTTTAGTAACATAATTAGCCTTTACTTAAAGGATGAAGGGAAAAGGGCAATGCAGTACAAAATGACAGTTACTAAATCAGTAATGGCAAATAAATTCACTGTACGAGACTTGTAACTGTAATCTAAGCAATTAGAATCACTGTACCAGGCTTGTAACGGTAATCTCAGAAATAAGAATCACTGTACGGGGCTTATAACTGTAATCTTAGCAATAAGAATCAATGTATGGGGCTTGTAACTGTAATCTTAGCAATAAGAATCACGAATGAGGTTTGTAACTGTAGCCTTAGAAGTATTAATCACTGTACAGGGCTTGTAACTGTAATCTAAGCAATACGAATCACTGTATGAGGCTTATTACTATAACCTATGCAATACAAATCACTGTATGAGGCTTATTACTGTAACCTGTGCAATAAAAATCACTGTAAAGGGCAACAAGAAAGGGTCATCCCCCCAAGCTCATAGGAGGGAGCAAAAGGGCAAAATCCTACCTCTACCAGCCCAGAAAAACTGGACGCCAAAGCTAGAGGTGACAGGCAGGTACCAACCCTGAAAAGGGTTCTTGCAAGGAATCACAACTGCCCTAAAGCTGTAGCCCCAGTGCCAATATGCTAGGACAAGGGTGGATTGCTATCCCACTCTAGCACCTTAAATACCAGTGCCCGCTACACCACCACCCCAGGGTTCCCTCCCTGGGTGCCACACCTCCCTCAAGAGCTGTTGCAAGCTTTGTAAAAGGCTACAGGCCTCTAAAGCTGAGGTCCTCTGCTTGCCATCCATAGGTGTTCTGCCGCTGCTGACCTGCTAGTCAAGTCTCCCAAGATTGCTCTGCCACTAGCCATCCTGTTAGCAGAGTCTCCAAAGGGGTGCTGTACCACTAGCCAACCTGCTAGCTGAGTCTCTAAAGGGATGCTACATTTCTAGCTGACCTGCTAGCTGAGTCTCCAAAGGGTTGCTGCACCGCTAGCTGGCATAATAGCTGAGTCTCTTACCAGGTACCTGCAAGAGCACAGTGTCAACTGCCAAGCCAAGAGATACAGCTCTTTTAAGCCCACTTTTTAAAGTAAGGCTACCTGGCTGGCAGGGCTTTCCAAGCTACCCCTGCAGGTTCCCAAAGGCTCCTTTCTGGGGTTTTCATGAGAGACACTCCAGAGCCCTCTTCCAGCTGCTCCTTCTCTTTCAAGCACCCCTTCTCCTTCTGTCTGCTCCTACCCTTTCAATCAACCCCTTTCTCCTTCAGTCTGCTCTTCTCCTTTAAGAGCTCTCCTTTCAAGCTGCTTCCTCAAGAGCTCTCCTGAACTGCTTCACACCCTCAAGACAGCCTTCTTTTATGTTAAAAGAAGGGGGCGTGGCTACCCTGGGGGAACCCCTGACTGGATGGCTGAGGGGGCAGTGCTGATTGGTTATGCAAATCAGGGGCTTGACTGCATAACCAATCAGCAAAGAGAGCTGTTACCTAGCCCTCCAATTACCTCTCTATCATGCTCTAGCCCCAATGGAAAAAAAATTTAACTTTGCTTTTTAAACTGACAGAGAGAGCTCTTGATGTGCCGCCACAGGAATCGCTAGATTTGGACTCCTGTTGGAGGCACTTTCACTTTTTAAATAGTGTTTACCCACATTTACAGAGGTTGGGGAAGGTAAGGCAAATCCTTCTCCACCCCCTATGTCTGCCCCAACACATTTCTAATATTAAAAGAATAGTTGTCGGCTGGCGCTACAGCCACCGCTGAGATGCCCAAACTTTTACTTTTCTCAGTCAAGAGATTGAGAAAGGTAAAGGCAGCCTTTCCCCACCTCCTCACACAAAACATTAACTTTCATAATTAAATAATTAAAAAAAACACAGTGAGGCGGACAGCACCACAGCCCCTGATAGGACGCCTGCACTTTCATTTTCTGCAGAGCGCCCGATGCGGCTGTGATTTTGGCTGCTACACTATCTCCCTTCTACTGTGGACACATCCCCTGTCCTGGCACAACTTTAAATGTCCATTACAAGTCTTTGTGCCACACTGGTAGCCTCACCTTTCTTCTGGTATTCCTTGAAGGTAGAGGGATTCACAACCTGCTCCTGGATTCAAATCCACACTGTCCATACTTTGTTCAGAGTTCATTGGACAGTCTGGAACAGTTCTCTCAGGGGACAATTCTGTGTACTGCTGCACCTCTTGCTGTGGAGGCCTTACAGGTTGGCTGGTGGCACCAGTGGGAGGTTATAGGGCAGTATCTTTGTGCAGAGTGGCCTAGGTGGAATGTAGACTGGAGGATTTCTCTGCAACTTCCTTCTCCATTGCAAACAGTTTCTTATAGTCCTTACTCGCTGCCATTTAGGAATTTCAAATGAGTGAGCTGGCTGCACAGCTGGGACCTCCATCTCAATTCTTGGCACCTCTGCCTGCTCTGTCTGGGCCACCAGAGGTGGCCCTATGTATGGTTTCAGCTGGTTGTAGTGCACAGTTAAGGAGGTAACCCCATCAACAGTTTTAATACCATACAAAACATCACTTACCCTTGCTAAAATTTTGTAGGGGCCAAAGAACCTCCTCTGGAGCTTTGGGTAGTGACCCTTTTGCCTCCGACTATCACACAGCAATACCCACTCCCCTACTTGAAAGGTGCAAGGGGTGACATAGAATGCCTTCTGATGCTGGGATGTCTGCTGCTAATGCCTCTGAATGGCTTCTTAGACAGAGCTGAGGAAACCTGCAGTCTTCTGGACAAATTCAGAAACAGAGGTCTGCAACCCTCCCAAACACCAGGTCTATTGGGAGAGTTATGGGTTGGACAAACATTACTTTGTGCGGACTGAACCCAGTAGATGCCTGAACACTGCTGCGGTATATCATAATAACGTATGACAGCAAGGTGTCCCAGTTGTCCTGACTGGAATTTATAAAAAGCGCCAGCATAACCAGGAGCATTCTGTTTAAATGCTCAATCAGCCCATCTGACTGAGGATAGTTGGGAGTGGTACAGGTTTTGTTTATTTCCAACAGTTCACAAAGTTCTTGGAAAAGGGTAGATTCAAAGTTGCTGCTCTGGTCAGTATTGATGGTCCGTGGGACACTAAACCTGCAACTAAATTGAGTCATTGACACATTAGCCACAGTCTTAGCTTCTCGGTCAGGTAGTGCATAAGCCTCTGCCTGTTTGGTGAAATAGTCTGCTACTACTTTAACATACTTGGAAATAGGACAGCCATAAGAACTGGGGTTGTCTACAGGCCCCCAGACCAGGGAGAGGACATAGACACATTACTGTTAGAAGATATACAAAACATGACAGCTAAAGGGGAGGTTCTGATAATGGGAGACTTCAACATGCCGGATACAGATTGGTCAATACCAGCAGGAACATCTGCCAGAACTAGACACATAGTGGATTCCCTGCAGGGGGAGGGCCTCAAACAGCTGGTACAGCAACCCACGAGAGACAGGGCTTTCCTAGATCTAGTACTGACTAACAAGGAAGGGATCACAGATCTCCAGGTAGAAGGTCATCTGGGGGCCAGTGACCATCACATGGTATGGTTCAATTTGGCTACTACATCTAAATCATCCCATTCCAAGACAAAAATATGGGACTTCAGAGGAGCTGACTTTGATAAGATGGCCAACAGAGTTAAGCTAGCCCTGGCAAAAAGAAACACAGGTGAGGGGGTACAGGCAAAGTGCGCAAGCATTAAGGATGCAATACTTGAAGCAACATCCCATTGTGTTAGACAGAAAATGAAGTGCAAAAGAAGAAGGAAACCACTTTGGTTCTCAAATACAGTAGCAGAAAAGGTCAGAGCCAAAAGGCTGACCTTCAGGAAATATAAGGGAACACAATGGGATGAAGATAGGGAGGCATACCAAACTGTCCTAAGGGAAGCAGGGAAGGCAGTAAGGCAGGCAAAGTCCCAAACTGAGGAAAAACTAGCACGAACAGTAAAAGAAGGTGACAAGACTTTCTATAGATACATTAGTGAAAGGAGAAAGTCCAGAGGGGGTATTGCTAAGCTTAATGGAGAAAAGGGAGCATGTGAGGAGGAGGACCCTGTAAAGGCATCTATCCTAAATAGATACTTTTGCTCAGTATTTACTGAAGAGAAGGTAGGGCAGGGCCCACAGCTCAGCATCATGGACACAGGGGGGAGGGAGGTGAGCACTACTCCCTTCACAAAAGAAAGGGTCCTACAAGAGCTTGCTAAGATCAGGGTGGATAAGGCAATGGGACCTGATGGCATACATCCCAGGGTACTTAAGGAACTAAAGGTGGAACTAGCAGAGCCATTAGCAGAACTGTTTAGTGAGTCTCTGAGCACAGGAGAGGTCTCAGAAGACTGGAGAAGGGCTCATGTGATCCCGCTTCACAAGAGTGGTAGCAGGGAGGAGGCGGAGAACTACAGACCAGTCAGTCTTACCTCAGTAGTGGGCAAGATTATGGAGGCACTCCTTAAGGAAAGGATAGTGCAACACCTGAAATCCATAGGGGCACAGGATTCAAGACAGCATGGGTTTACAAAAGGAAGGTCCTGTCAAACTAATCTCATAGATTTCTTTGACTGGGTAACCAGAGTGGTGGACCAAGGGGGAGCAGTTGATGTCGCCTACCTTGACTTCAGCAAAGCTTTTGACACTGTTCCACATAGAAGATTGATAAATAAGCTGGGTAGGCTCGGGGTGGGTCAGAAGTTGGTCAACTGGGTGGCAAACTGGTTGACGGGCAGAAAACAGAGAGTGGTGGTAAATGGTATAGAGTCAGAAGAGATGCAAGTCACAAGTGGGGTACCTCATGGATCAGTCCTGGGGCCAGTCCTCTTCAACATCTTCATTAGTGACCTTGCAGATGGACTAGAGGGTAAGGCTTGTCTGTTTGCAGATGACACCGAGATCTGCAACAGAGTAGATGATCCAGATGGGGTGGGCAGAATGAGAAGAGATCTGGATAAACTAGCAAAATGGTCAGAAGAGTGGCAACTGGGATTTAATGCAAAGAAGTGCAAGATCATGCACATAGGGAAGAGAAACCCTGAAGCCACCATAGGCTGGGAGGAGTTGCTAGCAGTCACAAGGAAGAAAGAGACTTGGGCATCATCATCACTGATGACCTGAAATCTTCCAAGCAGACCTCTAAAGCAGTAGGTAAGGCTAGGGGTGTTAGGGTGTATTAGTAGGGGTATCACAAGTCGTAAGAGGGAGGTAATAATACCTCTTTACAAGACACTGGTTAGGCCCCATCTGGAGTACTGCATGCAGTATTGGAGGCCACACCTTCACAAGGACATTAACCAAATTGAGGCAGTCCAGAGAAGGGCAACCAAAATGGTGCAGGGACTGCATCAGAAGACAGATTAACAGAGCTCAATATGTATACCCTTGAGCAAAGGAGGGAGAGAGGTGATATGATCGAGGCATTCAAATACCTTAAGGGCATTAACAAGGTGAAAGAGTCTAACATGTTTAAATATAAGAAAAATAGCAGGACAAGAGGACACAGCATGAGATTAGAGGGGGGCCGATTAAGGGGGAATGTGAGGAAATTCTTTTTCACAGAAAGGGTGGTGGATCCATGGAATGGCTTACCACAAGAAGTGGTGGCTATGAATACAGTGCTGGGCTTCAAGCAGGCATGGGATAGGCATAAGGGAGCAATACAAATGACTATGAATAGATAGGCCACTGACAGAGCAAAGGCCGATGGCACATTTATAAAGTAGAAAAAAGAAATAGGCAGACTGGATGGGCCTTGCGGTCCTTATCTGCTGTAAACTTCTATGTTTCTATGTTTCTTGTTCTGGATGAGTGGAAAGGGGCCCAGGATGTCAATGACTACTCGTTCCATTGAGCTGCTGGTGTGAGGTTATCAGGGGAGCTCTGGGGATCTGCCCCCTGAGTTTCTTGGAGGCACACTCTCTACATTCTCCCACCCAGTCCTGTACACTTTGCTGCCAGCGAGGCCAGAAGAAACAGGTTCTCACTTTGTCCATTACTTTTTCAATTCTCAAGTGTCCAGCACATCTGTCATTGTGGATGGAGGAGAGGACCAGGGGAACTAGAGAAGAGGGCAACACAACTTGTTCTAAGCACCTGCTGGTGTGACCATGGCAGAACTTGCAAACCAGCAATCCATCCACGGATATGTGCAGCTCATCTCAGATACCTTTCAAAGAGTTGCAACCAGATACTTTCCAAGTCCTGATGTCTGATTTAGATCTGCCATTTGCCTTCCAAGTCTCTAATTGACAGATGGTGTCATCATCATCTTGGCACCTGCCAACATCATAATTGGCATCCTCAGACACCTTTGGCACTTTGACGGGCATGATGATTGTGGTGGAGTACGGAGGTTTGGTAGTCTGTCCATGTGGCCTGCAGGAGAGAGCATTAGCATTCTGGTGGATCCTTCCACCATGGTGCACAATCTCATAATGGTATTGACTGAGCTGTTGTAGCCAATGGGCCAATTGTCCATCAGGTTACTGGAAATTGTGGAGCCAATGTAATGACCCATGGTCTGTCTGAAGGATAAATTTCTTGCCCAAGAGAAAATGTTGGAATTATTTTACAAAGACCACCATAGATAGGAGCTGCTATCAAGTAGTGGCATACTTTCAGTCTGCCCTTGACAAGGCTTTGCTAGCATAAGCAATCACCCTTTCTTTCTCGCCATCAGTCTGTGACTGCGCTGCTCTGATACCCTGGTCACTGGCGTCAGTATCTAGAATGAAAGTTTTTTCAGGATCTGGATAAGCCAGGTGGGGCGCTACTGTTAACGGTTTCTTTAGCTCATCAAAAGCTTTCTGACAACTTTCAGACCAGATGAACCTTGCCCCTTTGTCAACAAGCCTGTGCAGAAGGGCTCTGCAATCTTTGAAAAGTTCTTTATGTATCTGTGGTAATAAGAAGCCAGGCCCAAGAAATTCCGTACCTCTGTCACTGTTTTTGGGATGGGCCAACTCCTCACATTTTGCACTTCCTCAGGGTCAGTAGCAATCCTCTCGGCACTGATGATGTGGCTAAGAAATTTTACTTCAGTTTGTGACAGGTCACATTTTGATGGTTTCACCTTTAGATGGTCCTGACCCAGGTAACGGAAGATTTCATCCAGCCAGGTGAGATGCTATTGAACAGTTCTACCAAACACAACAATGTCATCAAGATATACTAGACAGGTAGTCCACTGGAGAGCTGCTAGAACTAGGTCCATTAGCCACTGTAATGTACCCGGGCCAGTACAGAGTCTAAAAGGCATCACATTATTTATTTATTTGCTTTTGTTTACCAGGTGAGTGCACTAGACAGCCAAGTGCATATTTTCAGGTGCGACCCAAGAGGGTTACAATGGAACAATACATGAACATCAGGCATACAGGTATAAACAGGGTTAACATACATTAGGCTTAGGCAACATGATAAATCTTTGAACTCATACAGCCCCAACCTGGTTGTGAATGCTGTCTTAGGCTTGTCCTCAGGCACCATTTCTACCTGCCAGTGGCCACTGGCCAGGTCCAGAGTGATGAATCACTGTGCATTGGCTACAGTGTCCAGAGTGTCATTGATATGTGGTAATGGGTAGTCTTCTTTTTCAGTAATTTCATTTAGTTTGCAATAATCCACACAAGATCTCAACCCACCATTTTTCTTGCGGACGAGAACTGCTGGGGCAGCCCTTGGACTGGTGGAGGGCTGGATTACTCCCCACCTCTTCATGTTATCAAGGTGCTGTTGGAATTCATCTTGCAGGTGCATGGGGACTCTCCTAGGCCCAACTTCTGAGATCTTGCATTTCCAGTGTCTATTTGGTGGTATGTCAAATCCGTTTTGCCAAGGTCAAACTCTCTATGGCTAAACAAGAACACATGTTGCTGAAGAATCCCTCTCACAGCACACTCATCACCAAGCTGAAGACCAAGCACAGTTAAAGAGTCCCATTTCTCCCATTAGCTCATCTATAGTCCAAGGGCAGGTGGCTCTCAACAACTCTGGCTCTAGTAGCTGCCTCTCTGTATCAAGGGCAATGTAACATCCAAGGGTTCAAATTTACCAATAACATGTTTCTTCCCCAGGTTCTGAGCTACTGGCTCCATATTCAGGATTCTCAATGGTACCTGTCCATTCCTGCTTCTTACCAAGATTTGCCCCACCATCAGTCCAGACTTGTGTACTCTAGTTGGTGGTTCAAGTGAGCCCTGCCAGTTCCCGGGGTCCGTCCCAGTCTTTGATGATACAAGGTATAATGATCTTACTTCATACAGGGATGGTCACTCTTTAAGGCACTGTAACCTGTCGGACACCTCCATCTTCTCTGTTCAAGAGCAAGGGTAGCTGCCATCCAGCTACCTGGCACACACTGTTCTTCAGGTCCACAATGACCCCAAACTCAGTGAGAAAGTCAGAACCAGCCAGAGCCCAGGCTGTAGCTTCGCTGCTAACAAGTACCTCGTATTGTACCTAGAACTCTCCAATCTCAAAGATGGCATCCCAAATGCCAAGAACAGTCAGGACCTGTCCATTAGCCACGTTCACAGTGCCAGAGTAAGGTCGGAGCTCTGGGTTAGGATTGTGGGTAGCACTGGACCTGAGATAGCACTGAAATCTGTGCTCTGGAGTCAACTGATACCTCACAAGAAGCCCTCTGATCCTTTCAGCGAGGTATACACCTTTCCCAACAGCATTAAATGTCAATCACAGATTAATGTGGGTCTCCGTCTTCCCAGCAGCCATTGGGCCTCTACCCCTGCGGACTTTAGTTTAATGGTCTCTGAGGACAGTCCCTGAGGAGGTGGTTTGGTCTTCCGCATCCCTAGCATTTCTTTGGCCTACTGTTCCTTCGATCCTCTCCCCAAGGTCCTGCTCTTCTAGTCCCTGTCTGTCTTCAGAAGGATGGGGTGTCAATCCTGGTCTTCAATGCCTCCATCTCCTTAGTCAGGAGTTCCACGGCCCCCACTATCTTCTGTATAGCATCATCCATCTTGGCTTTCTCAGCTGGAACATCATGGGTTCGGACATGTGGCATTGCTCGAGGTGGCTTATCAAGTTCATAGATTGCCTTAAACTCACTTGTGAGGTGCGCTGCATCTTCCAAAGTCTTTGGCTTTGCACTTCAGACTTGTACACAGACTTCTGACTTCCTCACAAAGTGGTCTCGGACCAACATGTCCTGGGTTGCCGGATCTGCTGCAGGGTATGCCTTGGCAACTAGTCGGCAAATAACATTCCCAAATTCACAGAGTCTCATTCTCCTGCTTCCTTTAGTCCATGAAGGTGACCCGACACCAGTCTTCTAGCATGGGCAGCTCCAGATACTGTTTCATTCCTTGTTTCAGTCTCTGGTAACTGATGCGGTCTTCAGGTGCCAGGCCTGGTACACCTCATGAGCCCTTCCCTTGAACAGTACTGTCATGAAGCGAATATGGCTGTCTTCATCTGAACCATTCACCTTAGCTGCCAATTCAAACTGGTCAGCCTAATCTGACCATTTATGATAAAAGTCTGTAAATGTCTCTGGCATGTAGACAGGTCTGGGTATCCTCCCCCATCTGGTTGAAAGTGTTACATCCCACTGGAACCACTCACCTCCTGGGAGGATCCGGGTCCCAGGTCATCCACATTGTCCAGTTAGAAAAACAGCTATTTTTAGAGTTTTGGTTAGTCTGTTCTCTGGGAATCAACAAAGGGGAAAAACCTCTGTACAGAAAATCCCCTTTCTGGGCTTAAAAATTCCCACAACTGCTACTAGCACTATAAATAAACTTGTCTTTTTAATACCTGTCTGCTGACATCACCAAGAGGCTTCCATGGTGGCGCCACCCTCAGCCAAATGTAGTGGGCTTAAACTGACTGAGGGGATAATGTTGAGTTGTTTGGACAGACAGCGGGATGCCCAAAATGTGGTGGAGTCAGCCACTGGCAGGAATGAAAAAGTGCCTTAAAAAGGGGATGGAACTGTTCACAGAGAAAGATATCACTGCCACCACACACAGCAACAAATAAAAAGGGGGCACCAAGATCTCCTAAAAATAACCACTCAGACAGTTTTTAGTCAAATAAATAGCCTTTATTTATTAGATGATGGGAGAAGGGCAAAGCATACAAAATGTCAGTATTACTAAATCAGTAGTGGCAAATAAAATCATTGTATGAGGCTTGTAACTGTAATCTAAGCAATAATACCGTATATACTCTCATATAAGTCGATCGACATATAAGTCAGGGGGTGAATTTAAGTCTGCACCTGGTATTTTGTGATAGACCTGCATATATGTCAGAACCTGACTTCAGGTGGGCTTACCTACTATATTGCATGAGTCTTGTGCATCACCTTGCTGAAGCATAGAACGTTTTACTGGTCTGCAAGCCTTCTGTCTTATCCAGTGCCTGCAGTCATATAGCAGTGCAGTTCACTATGTAGTCCTGACGGTGAAGATCATGGACCCAGGTGCTCAGCTTTTCCTCTATGGATGACACAGGGGATGAGTTTAATGTAATTTTAACAGATATTTAGGAAAAACAAATTAAAATAAGTCATTCCATACTCTCTCGGTGGCTGCATTGGTATGGCATTCTGCATATTTCATGACTCACTGTACAGGAATTGCAATGGTAATCTAAGCAATATGAATCACTGTACAGGTCTTGTAACTGTAATCTAAGCAATAAGAATCACTGTACAGGACTTGTAACGGTAATCTCAGCAATAAGAATCAACGTACTGGGCTTGTAACTGTAATCTTAGCCATAAGAATCACTGTATAGGGCTTGCAACTGTAATCTCAGCAATAAGAAACACTATATGGGGCTTGTAACTGTAATCTAAGCAATAGGAATCAATGTATGGGGTGTTTAACTGTAATCTTAGCAATTAGAATCACTGTAAGGGGCTTGTAACTGTAATCTTAGCAATAAGAATCAGTGTACGGGGCTTGTAATTAATCTTAGCAATAAGAATCAATGTACGGGGCTTGTAACTCTAATCTAAGCAATACGAATCACTGTATGAGGCTTATTACTGTAACCTATACAATACAAATCACTGTACAAGGCTTATTACTGTAATCTATGCAATACAAATCACTGTACGAGGCTTATTACTGTAACCTATGCAATACAAATCACTGTATGAGTCTCATTACTGTAACCTATGCAATAAAAATAACTGTATGAGGCTTATTACTGTAACCTATGCAATACAAATCACTATACGAGGCTTATTACTGTAACCTATGCAATAAAAATCACTGTAAGGGCAACAAGAAAGGGCCGCCCCCCCCCCCCAAGATCATAGGAGGGAGCAAAAGGGCAAGATCCTACCTCTACCAGCCCAGAAAAACTGGACGCCAAACCTAGAGGTGATGGGCAGTTGCTAGCCCTTAAAAGGGCTCTTGTGAGGGATCACAACTGCCCTAAAGCTCTAGCCCCAGTAGCCAATTTGCTAGGACATGGGTGAATTGCTAGCCCACTCTAGCACCTTAAATACCAGTGCCCGCTACACCATCACCCCAGGGTTCTCTCCCCGGTTGCCACACCTCCCCCAAGAACTGCTGCAAGCTTTGTAAAAAGACACAGGCCTTTGAAGCTGAGGTCCACCGCTAGCCATCCTGCTAGCTGATTGCCCAAAGGGTGTTCCGTCACTACCTGACCTGCTAGTTGAGTCCCCAAAGATTGTTCTGCCACTAGCCGATCTGCTAGACGAGTGTCCCAAGGTTGCTCTTCCGCTAGCCGACCTGCTAACTGAGTCTCCCAAGACTGCTCCACTGCTAGTCAACCTGCTAGCTGAGTGTCCAAAGGGTGCTGCACTGCTAACCAACCTGCTAGCCGAGTGTCCAAAGGGTGTTGCACTGCTAGGTGACCTGCTAGCCGAGTCTCCAAAGGGGTGCTGCACCACTAGCTAACCTGCTAGCCGAGTGTCCCAAGGTGACTCTGCTACTAGCCGACCTACTAGCCGAGTCTTCCAAGATTGCTCCACTGCTAGCTGACCTGCTAGTTGAGTGTCCAAAGGGTGCTGCGGCACTAGGTGACCTGCTAGTGGAGTCTTCAAAAGGAGTTCTGTGCTGCGAGCTGAGTCTCCAAAGGGGTGCTGCACCACTAGCTGAGTGTCCAAAGGGTACTGCCCCACTAGCTGACCTGCTAGCCCAGTCTCCCAAGATTGCTCAACCACTAGCTGACCTGCGAGCCAAGTCTCCAAAGGGGTGCTGCACTGCTAGCCAACCTGCTAGCTGAATCTCCAGTGGGGTGCTGTGCCACTAGCTGTCCTGCTAGCTGAGTCTCCCACCAGGTACCTGCAAGGGCAGAGAGTCAACTGCCAAGCCAAGTGATACACCTCTTTTAAGCCTACTTTTTAAAATGAAGCTATCAGACTGGCATGGCTCTCCAAGTTACCCCTGTAGGTTCTCCAAGGCTCCTTCCTGGGTTTTCTTCAGGGACTCTCCTGAGCCCCTCGTCCAGCTGCTCATTCTCTTTCAAACACCCCATTCACCTTCTGCCTGCTCCTACCCCTTCAAGCAGCCCCTTTATCCTTCAGGCTGCTATTCTCCTTTAAGAACTCTCATTTCAAGCTCCTTCCTTAGGAGCTCTTCTCAACTGCTTCACACCCTCCAGACAGCCTTCTTTTATGCTGAAAGGAGGAGGCATGGCTACCCTGGGGAACCCCCTGACTGGACGGCTAAGGGGGCAGTGCTGATTGGTTATGCAGACGAGGAGCTTGACTGCATAAACAATCAGCAATGAAAGCTGCTACCCAGCCTTCATGCTGCCTCCCTAGCACACACTGGCCCCAATGGAAAACTGTTGTTTTGCTTTTTAAACTGAGAGAGAGAGGGACAGCCTTTGATGTGCTGCAGCAGGAGCCGCTAGACTGGGACTCCTGCAGATGGCACTTTCACTTTTTAAATACAGTGTTTGCCCCCATTTATGGAGGTTGGGGAAGGTAAGGCAAATCCTTCCCCACCCTCTATGTCTGCCCCAATGCAATTTTAATATTAAAAGAATAGTCAGCAACTGGCACTACAGCCATCGACGAGATGCCCAAAATTTTACTTTTCCCAGTCAGGAGGTTGGGAAAGGTAATGGCAGCCTTTCCCCACCTCCTCATAGCACACATTAACTTTCTTACTTTAATAATGAAAAATAAAACAGTGCAGCTGCCAGTGCCACAGTCACTGATGGGATGCCTGCAGTTTCGCTCTCTGCAGAGCGCCCAATATGGCTGTGATTTTAGCCTCTACAATATTCAATGCTGCTAGCCGTTCCTCATAATGGAGTCCCTACAGACCCTGGATCATCTTTGTCCCCCTCCTCTGCACTGATTCCAACATTTCCCTATCCTTCTTCAAGTGTGGTCTCCAAAACTAAATACAATACTCTAGGTGTGGTCTTACCAGAGATCTGTAGATGGGGATGATCACTTCCCTCTTCCTGCTATCAATACTCCTGCCTATACACCCCAACATATTCTGTGCCCTGCTGCATTCTTTATTACATTGGCTTGTTTGCTTTTTGGTGTCTGTAATAATGACACCCAGGTCCCTTCTCTTCTTGCGAGTTGCTCAGTTTAACCCCATTGAGCCAATATTCCATTCCTGGAGTCCCTGTACAGAGGTGCAGCTCTTTGCACTTTGTTTGTGTTGAATTTCAACTGCGACAACTTTGACCTCCTTTTCAATTTTTGGAGGTCTTCTTGTAGGTCCCTAACCCCTTCAAAAGTGTTGAACCACCCTCCAAGTTTGGTGTCATCTGAAAACAAGGTTAGCTTACCCTGGATACCATTGCCAATGTCACTAGAGAATATGTTAAAGAGAACAGTGCCCAACACAGATTCCTGTGGAACCCCACTAGTAACCGTGCCCATGGTTTACCTCACCCTGTTTATCACCCCCCACGACTCCTGTCTGTGAGCTAGTTGTCCACCCATCTGACTATATTTTTGTGGCCCCCTATGTCCTTCAGCTTCCTCAGCTCAGTTGTACAGAATCAGATGTCTTGCTGAAATCCAAAATAGAGAAGGTTCCCTATCCAATTCCCTTGTCACCTAGTCAAAAAAAGTGATTAGATTTGTCTGGCATGACCTTCCCGCCATGAATCCATGTTGTTTGGTGTCCTGGAGCCTGTACTCCTCTATGTATTGCACATAGTCTTGCTTAATCAAGGTTTCCATTAGTTTCCCACTATAGAAGTGAGGCTAACTGGTCTGTAATTTCCCACCTATTCCCTGCTCCCCCCTTTGTGAAGCGGCACCAAGTCTATCACACTCCAGTCCCTTCGAACCACTCCTGTACCCAGTGATCTGTTGAACAGGTGTGCCAGGGGACTGGCTAACTCTTCTGCTAATTATTTTAGTACTCTCAGATGCAATCTATCTGTTCCCTGTGCTTTGTCTGGCTTGAGGGCTAAAAGTGTTTCACCACAGAACAAATGTGGTTACATCCTTCTCCCAGCTAACATCAAATACACATATCCCACACCTCCATGTAGGCAACAATTCCTTCTTTCTCAATCCACCAACAGTAGACAAGAAAAAATATTTAAAATTAGAAAAAGATGGACATTTTTCACTTAGCTGTCAGAGCTCCACTCTGCTACTGCCAGCATTCTAGAATCCAATACAGTTGCCCTCCTTCACTTATTATTAAGCAAAGCAATCTCTCTTTTAGAACATAAATCATAGTGAGAAAGAAAAAAATTACTCACCTTAGTAATGTTGTTTCTTCTAATGGAGTCTTGCTATATTATGACAATTGCAGTATGACCGCAGGTTAGAACTGCTCCAGAGGTGAAATAGTTAACTTTCCATGCAGGCATGGAACTTAGAGCGCGAGCTCGGTTGAAAACTCTGTCTATTGTGCTTCAACAAACTGTCAGATGTTTACGAGCTAAAACTCACTAAGGTTCTGTGTGGAAGCTGTAAACCTACACTAGCCAACTGGCTACTAACATAAACACTCATTTTGGCCTAAAACAGACTCAAGTCAGGAGACCCAAAATGCAAAACACAACACCAATTCACCCAAAAGGTAGGTGAAAACAACAAGGTGGGCATCAAAAAAAAGTGCCAACCTTGAACTGCCCACCCACATCCCAAAACAGAGGTTCTGAGAGGGCAGGCAGGAGGGAGGTCATAATATAGCAAAACTCCATTAGAAGAAACAACATTACTAAGGTGAGTAATTTTTCTTCAAACAACATGAAGTCTTGCTATATTATGACAATTGCAGACTACACAGCAGTACCCTATGGAGAAGGGACAGGAACCTACCTAGAAATAGGCTCTGAAGCAGCTGTATGAGCGAAGCATCCTCCTAGCCTGGATGTCCAGGGAGTAATGCTTGGTAAAAGTGTGAACTGTTTCCAGGTAGCTGCTTGACATATTTCTAGAATAGGAATGTCTCTGGCAGCAGCCAGAGAAGCAGCTGTACCTCTGGTAGAGAGAGCCCTCAGGCCTGAGGGGGGAACTTTACCCAACTTCTCATAGCAGAATTGGATACAAGAGACAATCCACCTGGCAGTGGATCTTTTAGTGGCTGGCTTCCCTTTACCAACTTCACCATAGGTGAGGAACAGTTGAAGGGAGTCAAACCTATGACCCTTGGTACGCTCTATGTAGTAACTAAGGGCTCTCTTCACATCTAGGCTGTGCAGCATCCTCTCCTCAGAGGAGGAGTGGTCAGTGAAGTACACTGGAAGTGAAATAGATTGATTAAGGTGGAAATCTGAAACCACCTTAGGCAGGAACTTTCTGTTAGTCCGAAGGACCTCCTTATCTCTGTGAAAAGAGATAAACTCCTGCTCCACTGACAACGCTTGTAATTCACTTATGCGTCTGGCAGAGGTGATGGCTACCAAAAACACAGTTGTCAAAGTCAAGTACTTGAGCTCAGCTGAAGACAAGGGCTCAAAGGGGGGTTGCATAAGCTGAGCAATGCAAACATTAAGATCCCAGGCAGGGGCAGGATCCCTGAATGGAGGGTTGGTGTGAAACAACCCCTTAAAAAACTTGGAAAATACAGGATAAGCTGAAAGGAGAGAGGATTTACCTGCTGAAATAAAAAGCAGACACAGCTGCCAAGTGCACCTTCAGGGTAGCTGGTCTCAGCCCCAAAGAATTCAGGTGGACCATATAATCCAGGACTGTGGGTAGATCAGCAGAGACTGGGGAAATATGCTTTTCTGAGCGCTATATGGAAAACCTTTTCCATTTGGAATTGTAAGTAGCCCTGGTAGAAGGCTTCCTTGTGGCCTTCAATATATCCATTACACCTTGCCGAAAGGTGTAAATCAGCAAACTCTAACTCTTCAAGAACCAAGCCTTGAGATTGAGAGATTTGAGATTCGGGTACCAGACCCTTCCCTGGGCACAGGTTAACAGATTGTGATTCCTGGGAAGGGACAGGGGAGGATGGACTGCTAAGGACAGCAGGAGTGTATACCAGGGCTGTCTGGCCCAATCCGGAGCTATCAGAATGACTTTGCATGATTGGGATCTGATTTTGACTAGCACTTTGAACAGGAGAGGAAAGGGAGGGAAGGCATAGAGAAACTTCCCCTCCCAACTGAAGGCTAAGGCATTCAGTGGAGTGAGGCCCAACACTGGGGCCTGCAGCAAAAAAGAGGAAGTTGGTGATTGTCTGGGGCTGCAAAAGATCTATCTGCAGGGTGCCCCATCTAAGCAATACTACTCCCAAGACCAGGGATCCAGTGACCATTGTGGTGGTCCTGGGAAATCCTGCTGAGAGCATCTGCCAGGACATTGTCCTTGCCTGGGAGGTGAACTGCCGTAAGGGAGGTGTTCAGGGAGTAAGCCAGAGACCACAATTCATCGCTCGTGCACAAGGCCGTGAGACCGAAGTGCCCCTTGCTTGTTGATGTACCACATTGTAGTGGTGTTGTCTGTTCTGACCTGAATACTCTTGTTCTGAACAGATTTGGAAAAAGCTTGAAGTGCTAGAAAAACTGCTCTGAGCTCCAACAGGTTGATGTGGAGCAGAGATTCCTGGGGAGACCACAGACCCTGGGTGGTGCGATAGCCCATGTGAGCTCCCCAGCCCAAGAGGGATGCATCTGTAGTAAGGATTAGAGAATGAGACTGAGTGACAAAAGGAACCCCTTGTCTCAGGTTGCTCTGATCCTACCTCCACTGTAGGGCTTGGATCAAGGTTCGAGTTACTGGGATCAGCTTGGTAAAAGGATCCTTTCTTTGAGACCAAAAAGCTCTCAAATGGAACTGGATGTCCCTCATCTGAAATCTTGCTCCTTGCACAACTGCTGTGGAAGCAGCCATGTGTCCTAGGAGCTGCAGAAAATGCCTTACTGGCCGGGAGACCTGCAGAGTAAATGAGGAGGCCAGGGAGACTAGGGTCTTTGCCCTGTCCAGTGGGAGGAAGGCCCTGGCTTCCTGTGTGTTCAGTTCTGCGCCTATGAAGGTAAGAAGCTGGACCAGCTCTAGAACTGACTTTGAGAGATTCAGAAGGAAACCTAGAGAGGTAAGCAGTTGCTGCGTTATCTGAAGGTGTAAATTGACCTGGTCTGGGGACTGGCTTACTAAGAGCCAATCGTCCAGGTAAGGAAAGATGGCAATCTTTTGCCTTCTTAGGTAGGCAACTGCTACAGCCAGGCATTTGGTGAATACCCTTGGGGCAGAAGTGAGGCCGAAGGGCATTGCTCTGAACTGTGGTGATGGCCTGAAGGCAGCTCGAAACCTGAGTACTTTCGATGGGAGCTCTGATGGGAATATAGAAGTAGGCATCCTTGAGGTCCAGGGAAGCTAGCCAGTCCCTGGCCTTAGAGAGGTAGGATAATTCCCAGAGTCACCATTTTGAACTTTGGCTTTAAAAGGTGCTTGTTTAAATATCTGAGATCCAGGATGGGCGCCATTCTCCTGTCTTTTGGGGTAAGGAAGTACCTGGAGTACAAACCTTTGCCCTGGTGTAGGGGAGGAACCCTTTCCACAGCTCTGAGAGCCAGGAGGGTAGAGACCTCTGCCTCTAGGGTGAGTGCCTCTGATGGAGTTGCAGGTGGAAAAGCTCTGGTTCTCAGCTTTGGAAATTTTTTGAAGCTGAGAACCAGTCCCTGGCTTATTACTTCCAGGACCCACTTGTCTGATGTTAAAGACTTGCAGTCCTGGACAAAGTAAGCCAGCCTGCCCCCTACAGGTAGAGGAGAATCGGCCCTGGCAATCCCATCAGGGTGCCTGCTTGGCAGGGGCTTTGGGCTGAGGGGTGGAAGCAGACCTGCTTGTACCCCGTCTGCCTCTCCCTCTAAAGAACCCCCTCTGAGCATAGGGGAGGAGGAAGCTTGGGATTGGTAAAAGGCCTATGAAAGGCCTGCCCCTGCCTCTAGAAGCTGCTTTTGAGGAGTGGCCTGCCTTTCCTTGGCCTGTGCACTCCTATAGGTGGTCCTATATTCATCCATTTCTTCATGTAATTCTCTGTTTGCTCCCCAAATAGAATTTCCCTAACAGAAAAATCCATGGCCTTAGACTGGGTATCCTGAGACAGGTAGTACATCTGAGCCAAGCCATCCTGTGAAGTGCCACAGATGTAGCCATGACTCTTGATGAAACAACATTAGAGTCCACTGCAGCATGAAATTGCACCTTGGATGCCTCAATACCATCCATAGCCACCTGTTCCAGCTCCCTGGCAAGCTGGTCAGGGACTTGTTTTGCTAGGCCAGCACAGTATCCCATCTGGATTTCTGGTACCTAGCAGCATAAGCCATATAATTTGCTTGTCTGAGTCCCAAAGATGCTGCCATGTACTGTTTCTTTGCCATAGCATCAATCTTCCTGGAGTCCTTCTCAGGGGGGTGTGAAGCTAGGAGAATATTAACCTTGTCACAGGCTGCAGCCTGCACTACCCCCACATGGCTGCATTGTTGAGTGAGGAAATCAGTGTCGGAGCCTGATAAGGTATATCTCTTGTCCATCCTTTTATCCACAGGAGGTATAGTGTGAGGAGTTTTTAAAACTTTTACTGTCTGTTTCTGAAAAGATTTATGCAAAGGAATAGACAGTCTCCTAGACTCTGGAATATCCATCATTTCTACATAGTATGGCTCCTCTTGGTCATCAACAGCTTCCTCAACAGGGAGCTGGAGAGTTTCAGCAACTTTTTTATAAAACATGAAATGAGAAGGGGACTCAGAAAGCCTTGGAGGAGAAACCCCTAGGGGTCTATCTGGAGAGATGTCCGGATCAATGGGCACATCCAGATCTTCAAAACTATATTTGCTCTCCTCATATTCTTCTTCTCCCTCCCCCGGTTCATAAAAATCCTCAAAATCATAATCTTGAACCGGTGGAACCGGCCAAACCGAACACTTACCTGAAGGTGTCGGTTCTGTCGGAACCGGAGAGAGAGACTGGACAATTTGAATTGCTTTAGCTATTTCCTCAGCAGTTGAGGAGAGAACTTTTGGCTCTACACTAGCTGACTTTCTAGTCCTTTTTGCTGGAACCGGCTCCTCAGAACCGGCTCTTTGTTTGCCGGAGGAAGTATCGCCCTGGTCAGAGGGCACTCCCTCCGGTTTGGTTGGCACCGAACCGGGCTGGTCATCCGGGTCAGCAGACTTTTTGGCCTCCCTTTCCCTGAGCCTACCAACTCTCTTATCTATGGTGGCAGCAGGGAAATTGTGACAAATCTGGCAGTCTGAATTGTGGTGGTCAAACCCCAGACAATAGACACATGTGGTGTGTGGGTGAGCCTTAGCAAAAGTTTCCCCACAAACACTACAGTGTTGAAACCCAGTGGGTCCAGTTTTAATTTTGGGTTTCTCAGACATAATGCCAGCCTAACCAACTTGCCCGTTTATGCAATCCACCAAGCAAGACACCCTTATCGGTTCCCAACCGTGTCACGGGTCGTGGAAAAAACCGTAATGAAATCTGTTTTTTTTAGAACCGATAAGAACCGGGAACCGCACTCTAAAAAAGGACCAGTAGATTTTAAATACAACCTGATCGGTTTAAACCGAACCAATAAAGAATTACAATTTCCACACAGAAAAAAATAAATGTAAAACCTATCTATTACTTACATTACCACAGACAGAGCTTGAACCGACCGGTTGCGGTTAAATTTCGGCTAAAAACCGAAAAATAATACTTTTAAACTGACAAAATTAACCGAGCAGAAGGATAAATCTCCGGAGCGACTGTTCAGTGAGGTGGAGTAAAGAATCTGACAGTTTGCGTTTGAAGCACAACAGACAGAGTTTTCAACCGAGCTCGCGCTCTAAGTTCCATGCCTGCATGGAAAGTTAACTATTTCACCTCCGGAGCAGTTCTAACCTGCGGTCATACTGCAATTGTCATAATATAGCAAGACTTCATGTTGTTTGAAGAAATATTGTGACCTACTTGGAATTGAACCCAGGCCTCTGGAATACTGTCCTGCTGCTCTACCATTGAGCAATAGGCTCATATGATTGGACACAGGATTTTGGGCAGACTCCTTTTCTCCTGTGTTGCATATCTTGCAACTAGGAACAATCAAGAAGACAATTAAATGGTTGGTGCAGTATTTGGCACTTCTTAGCAACTGAAACACAAATTGTATTGTCAAAGAAAAAAGAGATACTGTAAAACTTGCAAGCAAAAATGAAGGCATTCTCCAGTGCTTGTCTGTGTACCAGTCCATATATGAACTCCAAGTACAACCACACTCCCACACACAAAGCTAAAACGGAGTTTAGTAATTAGGTCTCTGTAGTTAGAAAGCTTCCTATTCAAGTTTCATTCAAACTTCCACATAAGCCTCAGCCTTAACTAATAAAGTTGATTGTCTGCAACCTAAAATTAATAGATCCAGGATCTGCAAACCTACTGCAAGCCCTAGCACTGACAACAACAATGACATCAGCAATTGAATCTTTCAGAGTGAATGTAACTCCAGTCTTTAGTACTGTAAAGATGGAATAGAGCATGTATGGCAACAAGAGGTGTTACAAGCTATGGGCACTATGCACGATTGGAGCGGAGTGGCTATGTGCATGTATCTGGGGTGCATAGCCACTCGGCACCCTACATGCTCCCCATGCAGGATGCAATAAGGGGGAGCATGCAGGACCAATGCACTGATCCTCCCAGGTACGCGGACCGCACCATGCCTGGGGTGGGCTGTGGGAGTGTCAGCACTACATGCCATGCACAAAGACGCATAGTGCTGGCCATGGGTGTGTGTGGAGGGGGTGCAGGGTATGCCAGAGAGAACCCTGCCATAAGTCTCCTATGCTCCCCACACAAACATCGTGACTCTGCCGGGACAGGGCGGATAGGTCATCCACGTAGATCACTGCCACCTGCCCCAGCACATGTTGGTGCGGAGCCCCTACCAGACACCCCCCCACCCCACACACACCCACACAAAGCACCATACAAAGGATGCTGCCCCCCACACACCTAAATGCCACCACTGGACCACCCCCATCATCGGACCCTCATTGCTTTGGAAGGATCAAGACAAAGGGTACAGCCCCCCCACACCGCCAACAGACCCCCCACCCATCCCTGCACACGCCCGGTGGCATGGGCCTGACAGGCTGGCGATTTTACCATCCACCGACCACCACTGCCGCTGGCTGTCAAACATCCGCAGGGCATGCTGCCAATGTGTACCCACCACAGAAGGGATCCACTGAGTGACCCAGACTGGGCATCCAATTGGATGCCAAGTTGGGTCCAAGGCCATGCCACCTGGCCACTCCACGGAGTCCTGTGCAAGGGGGGACAGCACTGTGGGCAGGTGGCACACTGTGGTGAATACTGCCGGTGTACACCTGTCCACAGTTGTGGCTCTAAGTGGCCGGGATATGCACATCTGGCACATATGTCCCGCCCCTTCGGGTTTAGGGCCCTATGCTTGTTAGCACAAAAAACTGGAGCACTCTCCCCTCAGAATGTTGGAGCCAAACAAGATAAGTTCAGAGCAACAGTCTATTCAAGGGAGACAGGCACAGCAAATAATGTACAATTTGAAAAAGACACAAAAGTCCATACCCTTTCGCATTCTCATATCTTTTCTATGCTTGGAAAAAGCATGGAAATGGGAAACAAATCAGACTAAGGACTGTTGGGGTCTTTTCACCCTCGTTTTCTGTGCCTGTGTCTTTTGAATGAACTGCCATTTTGCTCTTAACTTGCTTGGTTCCTGTGTCATACTGAGGGATTAGTGCTCCAGTATTTGTATTTGTGGGTACTGCCAGAATGCCAACAAATTAATTCTTGTATTGGTGATTAGGAATTAGCTGCTGATTAAGTGTGACTTTAAAATAAGACAAATCAGGAATTTAAATTTTGCCAGGTCTTGTCACATTTGAATTGAAGTCAGTCAGTTTTGTACTGTAATTTTATGTACAGTATTATTATATTATTGACTTTTTCTTTTTTTAGAAAGACACTAGATGCATATGTTAGAGGGAAAATAAGTGTATGGCCTACAGTAAAATAAATTTAGGGTTTTAACTGATATGAACACTTGGGGCCCAAATTACAGAGCCCTCCACCTCTGTAGAGGTCTTCTACAGGCTGCAGAGTACCCCTCTACGCATGCAGAGCTCTCTACAGCATGAAGGACCCCCCCATGCATCATTGCAAGTGCCTCTCTACCTGATTGCAGTGCTATGTATGCTTACTTGGATGTTCAGAAGTCAGGCAAAGGGTGGAGTGTCAGTGTATACTGGGAAGCATTTAAATATAGCCCCAACCTGTTCATGGTTATCCTGCCACTTGATTCTAACCTCCTGATAAAGCAGCAGAGTGACAGCAAAACACTGGAGGTGGGTTTATGTGCCTCCAGCCAGCTGCTGTTACCTTTCATCAGCCTTCTGTGATTAAAATCATTTCAGCAATATCTGCCGGCCTCAGCTTCTCTTCATAATGTGCACTGTTATGTGATAAAAGTTCACTGTTTGTGTGTTTGTTTGTTTGTTTGTTTGTTTGCACTCAGATTTTCCTTTTCAAGTTCGGATGCAACTTTGCAGCTATGGTAGGGGCATGTTTGCCTAGCTTCAAGCTCAGTGAGTGCACAGAAAGAATGTGTGGGTGCAGACATAATGGCACTTTATGCCTTACTAAATGGTCATACAACATTCTTGACCCTGATTAGGCCCCACAACTTAATTCTCAGTATACTCATGACTGGTTACCATACTTGCCTAGTTTCTTTAATTTTTTTATTAGCTACTATTTACGCATTTTATTGGTGAAATAACCCACTCCAGGTCATGTGCATCCAGAGAATTAATGAAAGTTCAGGTGGCATTTAAAGGCACTCGGCTTTCAGCCAAATGCCTAACAGTGCACCCAGGGAATGCATTAACTGTCCAAAAATGCATCCTAAGATGTGGTTTATTTCTTACATGCCTACCAAAATAAAAAATAAAATAATGCTAAAACCATATTACAGTTGTAACCTCATACAATTGTCATTCCATATTAACAAAACGTGCTGTAGGTATTGTTCAGAAGTATATTTTCTAGGGCTTCATTATTTCTGAAAATATTAACATTATGTGAATTCCTCTATCAAATGTCAGTTTATGTCACTGCCATTTAATCCTGCTAAATGGTTGATTGAACTTCTGTCACTGGTTATATAATTGAAAATGTGTCAGAAGGTTGTATGGCATATGAATTGGTGACGTCTCTAGTACATTGACAGTAAAAGTGATATTTTAGCAAGTTTAGCTCTTGTTCTAAAGGTTAAGCAGTGTTAAGCCAGATACAGTGCTCCATTTGGGGATGTGTTTGTTAATTATCTCATCAACGTGCCATGAGATTGTGAAGAATGTGTGACTGATGTATTGAATTTCCACAAAGCATTATCATATTATTCACACATTTTATGAAAGAATTATACAGCATGATCTGGCTACCATTATTAATCATTCTAATACAGATAGTCTTGCCATCCCTTACTCGCCCCCCTCCCCCACCAAATTTCAATATTGTCAAATGGATCCCAAAGTTTTGTTAAAAGTGAATCTAATAATACTGGACCCTTGTTTAATTTATCTGTGATTTAAAGTTTTCTCTCATGTACTAATATTTGTATTTAATGTACTGATTTTTTTTATTTATTTTATTTTATTTATTTATTTCAATTCTAGGATTACAATTACCTTTGAGCCCAGGGCTCTTTTACAAAGGTTCCACATCAAGACATAGGTATCACATAACAATAGACAAAATTGTTACACAAATAAGGGTAAAGGATATCAAATGAATTTAGAACAGACAGGAAGAGGGTAAAGTGGAAAGGGAGAGAACAATAGGGGAGGTGGGGTGGTAGAAAGAAATGGGAGGGGCAAAGGCGGGAGGTAAGAAAATGAGAAGAGAGGAGAGGTGGGGAGTAGGTAAGGATAAGGAGGGGGGGGGGTGAAGCAGCCAGGAAGGTGGCATTGTCAGGTGCTGTAGAGCGGATGAGGCAGAGGCCAAACTAGGGCAAGTGCATTATGTAAGGAGCTAGATATAGGAAGAGCGGTAGAGGAGCGGAGTTGCATAGACATTATCCATGACAGTTGCAGATTCTGGAAGCGACCAGGGTGTTTCGGAGCCTGGATTTGAAGGCCCCTAGCCCAGTGGTATTGATAGTATCATTGGCAAGACTGTTAAACCAAGTGGGTACCCCGTAGGCGAATGAACACTGGCCAATGGCTGTGCGGCAGCGAGGGGTATGGAAAAGTTGTGGCTTTGATCCCCTGGTAATTCTGGCACTGGTTTTCATTTGAAGAAGTGAACAGATCCTAGGAGGTGCAGTTCCCAACTGTATTTTCTTAGCAACCATGCAGGTTTGGTACTGAATTCTATTATCAAGTTGAAGCCAGTTAGCTTGTGAGTAGAGGTCACAGGTGTGTGTGACCCATTCGGCCACAGTGATGAGTTGACAGGCCTTGTTTAGGGTGGTAGTAATCCTTCTGAGTGCAGTGGTAGTGGCAGTGCCATAGATGACAAGACCATAGTCAATCTGGGAGATGATGGAGCTTTGAACTGAGGCAAATAGGGCCTCTTTAGTCAGGTGCTGACGAAGCCGGTAGAGTAAGCCCAGTCCAGTATTCACAGTTTTAGCAGCATTGGTTATATGGGTTCCAAAGGACAGGTGTGGGTCTAAGGTGATTCCTAGGTATCTGAAGGAGTCAACCTGCTCCAGGGAGTCCCCAAGGCAGGTGTTTAAGGAGAGTTGGTAGTGTTTGTGCTTGTTTTGGTGGCTGGTGAAAATCATGGTCTTCGTTTTTTTCTGGTTAAGGATTAACTTATGTTCTTTGAACCAGCTTTCAACAGAGATGAAGCCGTGTTGAAGGGTTTATTGCAGGTGGCTTGGGTCATGATGAGAGGCAAGAATCACCATGTCATCTGCATAGAGTATGACTTGCTGAGAGGTGGAGTCGGGGAGGGAGTTGAGGAACAGGCTGAACAGCAATGGGCCCAGGATTGAGCCTTGGGGGACACCGGAGCGAACCTGTTTAGTGTCAGAGACCACGCCTGATATTTTTACACATTGGAACCTGTTGTCAAGATAGCTATTGAACCATTTCACTTATTTCATGGAGAGGCCAATGTTCAGTAGCTGATGAAGCAGGAGGCAGTGGTGGACAGTGTCAAAAGCCTTTGACAGGTCGATGAATGTAGCTCCGGTTAGGCGACCCTGATCAAGGGAGTTGTGAATGGCTCCCGTAAACTCAAGAAGTGCTGTGTCCTTTTCTAAATCTGTGTTGCTGCTGGCAAAGGATGTTGTACTTGTTTAGATGATCAGTGAGCTGGTCTGCTACTATCCGTTCCAGGGCCTTAGAGAGGGGTGGCAGGATAGAGATAGGTCGGTAGTTCACATGGGAGGTCCGGTCACCACCTTTATGGATAGGTGTGACAGTCACTGCCTTCCATTTGTCAGGGAATTGGCTGAGAGAGGGACAGATTAAAGATCCTGGTGAGAGGCCCCAGAACCTCATCTAGAGTGAGGGACAGAAGTTTGAGGTCCAGTGTGTCAGCACTTGCTCTAGTGTTTTTGATGGCTTTGGAAATGTATTTCCTGACTGTATTTTTGCTTACTGCTCTGAAGTAGAAAGGGGGACAATTTTTAGGTGATGACTGATGGGTGGGAAGAGGGGGGTTACTGTCGTTGAAAAAGTCAGGGGGGAGGATGCTGCTGAGGTTGGTGAAGGCATCATTAAAGGTGTTGGCTATGACTTTTAGGTCCAGGATCGTATTCCCGTTTATTGTGATAGCAGTAGGGGCTGATTTGGACTCCTTCCCGGTAACATCTTTAATGTTATTCCAGAATGCTCTTGCATTTCCCCATGTGTCAGCGAGTGCAGTCTTGTAGCATTCAGATTTCTGTTGGCGTGTGGATTTGGTGCAATCATTTCTAGCGCTTTTGAAGTTTTGGATGTCCGTCTGTTTTCCTGTTTCTCTGGCTAGTTCCCAGAGGTGATCCCTGTGTTTCAGCTTCTTTAATAGGAAACCCGTGAGCCAAGGTTTGCAGAGAGGTTTAATTTTTTGCTTTTTTGGCGGGGCAAAGATGTTACAAGCTTCATTGAAAATGCATATGAATTGATCAAGGGCTGTATTTACATCAGGGGCCAGGTTGATGGGGGACCAGTCTTGATTTAGTAGGTGTGATTTTAAGTGGGTTAGCTTCCCACGGGGTAGGACTCTGCTCAGGATGACCTTTGGTGGAGATTTCCAGAATTTTTTTTGACCAGGTGCAGCTGATGGGGGAATGGTCTCTGAGAGAGTCAGGCAGTACGGCGAAGCAAGTGATATGGGAGGGGTGAGTAGTCAGGATCCAGTCCAGTAAAGTGCTGGTGCCGGTTTTGTAGCTTGTTCTAGTTGTGGAGTCCAATATCTGTGTGAGGTTTGCTGATGTGACTGTGTCCCTGGTGTCGCCAGCATCAGGTCCCAACCAGTTTGTGTTGAAGTCACCCAGTGTGATGACTTCAGAGTCGGGTGGGAGTGATTTGATGTACTCCAGTACTGCATGGAGGCCTGGTCCCTGTTCTTTTGGGGGGGGGATATAAACAATGATGACCGAGAGGGCTTTGTGCTGAGCTCCAAGCAGGATTTTGATATGCAATAGCTGAGCATTTGGTGTTGGTAGGTCAGTGTGGGCAGTGTGCCCCATCAGGTTGTCTTTTAGGTAAAGGGCGCAGCCCCCTCCTCGTTTTGATTTTCGGTCAAGCCTAAAGATAGTGTAGCCAGGGATGGAGACTGTATGATCAGGAACCAAGGGGGTGAGCCAGGTTTCTACTACTGCCAGGATATTGGGCTGGTGGGTATTTGCCAAGGCTTGTAATTGATCAAATTTAGATAATAAGCTGCAGAAGTTCAGGCAGATAATGGAAAGAGTGCCAAGGCGTTTGGTTTGGGTGGAGTTCATGGCAGCCCAAGGGCCAGGGTTGGGGTGAATGTTTCCAGATAATAGCAGGAGTAGGAGAAAGAGTTTCAGGGTGGCCAGGCACAGTTCCCTGCTGGAGAACTTGTTAAACTTTTTAAATCCAGGAAAGCATGCAGAAATACATAACATCTTGTTTTCAGTTGTAACCTGTGTGCAGCAATAAAGAACAACAATAGTGTGTATTAATACGTCCTCTGAAACCTCTCTTAACCGTTGTGTTGTCTAACATGTATTCTTAGGGCATGACACCTGCGAACCAAAGGTGAGCAGTTCTGATATACCCTAAGAATATATGTGAGACCACTCTTACAACTGTAAGAGTGATCTCGGATGACATATTAAAATATTATTGATCAAGTGTATGATAATATATAACAGTTTTTAAATCCTACCGAGAACATGCCCATTTCCAGGACACCTGTATCTGAGACACTTTTCACAATGTGAGTGTCCCATGTGCAGGGAACAGGGACACTCTTAATTGGCCAACTCTAACAGTGCTCCTTTGATCTTCTGTATAATTATAAACACAAGCAACAAGGAAAGAGTGACAAAGGTGCGTGCTAAATAAATTACAGTGAGCAAATTGCTGAGCACGAATTTCAGTGAAACACTGCAGCTCCAAAACAAGTAACAAAGTATAAATAATGAACCGTAGATGCTACATACATGGAAGGCATCAGGTATGTACAGCAGTAGGTGAAGAGTTCTGTATTTTTTTTTTCTTTTAGTGTTCTGTATGTTAAAATAACAGCATGCAAGGAAGTAGATTAAATGCTAGTAAATGTAGTGTTCCATGACTCAGGGAGAGTTGTGTCACCCAAGGTATAGGCATGGTACCTGTTACTAAACAGGCAGTGTAGCTTAAAGACAAGAGTGCAGACCTGTGAACCTGGAGACCCACGTTTGAAACCTGTCACTACCACGTACTGTCATTTCTAAGCAGAGAATGGCCTATAACAATATATGTAGGTTTAATACCAGCTTACCAAGATGTACCCAATCACTGCAATTTATATTCTACTGCTGGCTGTTTGTTATTGGATGATAGATGTAGGTCAAATGTGATCACTCTAATACATAAAAAACTTTCTGGGTTTACTCCCTACAATGATATCAGTTTTATTTAAGACTAATGCTCCTTATATCTGGATCTGCATGTTTCCGGACTATATGGGCAAATGTGCATATTTCCAAACTATTATGGGTAAATGTGTTTTATGCAGAGTGCTGTTTTTATTTCTGCTTGTGGGTTACTGTGTTAAATTGCTGTAGGTTTATACTGCACAGTTTCTGCTCATGTGCTAATATTCTGTAATTAAATTGCTAAAAGTCCTAAAATGTGCCTATTGTATTCCTTTCATCCCCTCTGCTCTAGCCACCCAAATCTCTTCTGGTTACCAAAATGTCCATTTTCCCATTAGCAAGTTATACTATACTGCCACTAGAGGGACACAATCTTTATCTAAAGAGATCCTTGACTGTTGTTCATATAGGTACCACTCTTTTACTTTATTTAAGCATCTGTTAACAAATAAAGACAATTAGACCTAGCACCCCTCGCCTTGCTTCTTCCATCTTTTTTCTTTCTTACGACTACTTTCAGAATTGCTACTCTTATATCGAGATCATTTTGTTCACAAATCATGCCCTGCAACATGAAACTCCTTCTCTCTTCTCTTCCCCTTTCTCTACTCCTAGTACTTTCCCCTAATCTCTCTGATTGGTGTCTGCTTGCAAATGCCAAATAACTCATCTTCTACACCCTCCTATCTCCAATCCCCTACTTACATTCTTTATCACTCCCTCCCCACCCTTTGAACTATGGTCTTATTTGCCTTCTATCCCTCATGCTTCATTACTAACTGTCCCACCCTTCTTTGCTGCTCTTCATCTCCTGGTCCCCTACTCTCATGCGCACTACCCTCCCAGTTTCACTGGTTCCTCAACATCTAACTCTAAATGCCTCAAGCTTCACTTTCTCATCTTAGCTCTACTCTTGCTCTCCTGTGGAGATATCCACTCCAACCCTGGTCCATCTGCGTCTCATGCCCTGAATGATCCATTATCTACCGTGGCCCCTTCTATTGCTCCCACTGTCCTCCCAAAGGATTTCAAGATCCTTCATCTAAATATGCTTAGTTTGTTGCAGAAAATCAACCTTCTACAAACCATAGTGGCCACTCTAAAACCTGACATACTGATCACCATAGAAACTTGACTAAAGAGCATGATCCCAGATCTCTTGGTCTCCATTCCTGGCTACTCCCTCCGGAGGCAAAACCGAGCTAGTAGAGGTGGTGGCGTCACCATGTACAGTCTTACCTCCCTCCAATATTCTATTATGTATTCATCCACTAGCCTAGTGTCCCACGATGCACTGGCTATTCATTTAACTCTGCCCTTCATCCTTCCCATCTTTATAGCCATCATTTACTATTAAAAAATAATAACAAAACTTTATTTCACATAAGCGCCTTTCAAGCCATCAAGATGCTTTACAACAAGATAAAACAACAATAATAAAATCAGCAGCCAACAAATATAATAATAGCTGTCTGAGGATCATACTAATTCAGTACCAATAAATGCCTGACGCCATAGGTAAGTTTTCAACTCCTGTTTGAAACCTCCCAGAGTCATGCACTCGCGAAGCTGATGGGGTAGAGAATTCCAAAGGGAAGGGGCCACGTGCATAAATGCATGGGCCCCCAAAGATTTCAGTGACACCCTTGAAATCTCCAGCAACCCCTCATCAGCTGAACAGAGCTGTCTCATTGGGTGATGAGGCACAAGAAGCTCTTTCAAGTAGTCAGGGCCAAGTCCATGTAGGGCTTTATAGGTCAGTAAACCAACTTTAAAGGTGATCCGTCACCTAATCGGCAGCCAGTGCAGATAGCACAGCACAGGAGTAATATGGGAGGCTCGAGAAGTCCCATCAACAATCGTGCTGCAGCATTCTGCATGAGCTGCAGGCGGTGGATATCAACCCCAGGTAGCCCTAAGTACAGGGAGTTGCAATAATCCAGGCGTGAGGTCACGAAGGCGTGGACCAATGTAGATAGGTCCCCAGACAGAACAAGGTGCTTAATCCTGAAGATATTCCTAAGATGATAAAAGGAAGACTTGATGACTGCTGACACCTGAGCTCATAAAGTCAGCCCGTCATCAAACACTATCCCCAGGTTTTGCACCCATTCAGAGGAAGGGATCTGGGAACCCCCAAGAAAAAGTCCTGAGGGCTGACCAGCCCACAACACCTCTGTCCGGTGACCCGGGTCCATCCCCATCACCTAGGTCTTTCCGGCGTTCAACTTTAACCAGCTCGAATTCATCCAGTCCTGGATTTCAACAAGACAGTTTTTAAAGACAGCTCTATCCTGATCAGAAGCAAAAGACAGGTAAAGCTGGGTATCATCAGCATAGCAGTGAAATCTCAGCCTGTACCGTCTTACAATGTCTCTGAGGGGCAGCATATACACTTCAAACAACATGGGGGACAACACTGAACCCTGAGGTATCCCACATGGCAGAGAGAATGAATCTGAGGAAAAAATCCCAGATGCCACTCTCTGACTTCTGCCAGTAAGGAAAGATGTAAACCACCTGAGGACAGCACCTGTCAGGTCACAGATGGACCCCAGGCACCTGAGCAGTACCCCATGGTCCACAGTGTCAAAGGCTGAAGAGAGATCAAGGAGCACCAAGAGAGAATGGCTTCTCTGATCTCTCGCCATCAGGAGATCATTGAGCACCCTAACCAGCATGGTCTCGGTACTATGCATCTTTCAAAAACTGGTCTGGAGAGATTCATGGATGTTATAGATGGTCAAGTGGTCCTCCAGCTATACCGCTACTACTTTCTCAATCACCTTTCCTATAAAGGGAAGGCTTAAGATTGGTCTGTAGTTGGGCAGAGAATCCAGGTCCAAAGACGCTTTCTTTAGGAGGGGTGTTACCACTGCCTCCTTCAGGGAGCTTGGAAACTCAATGGATTCCAGGGAGCACCAGACTATCTGTGCCAGAACTGGGCCGATAATATCACAACAACCCATAATCAACGTAGTTGGACCAGGATCCAAACTACAGCATGTAGGGTGCATACACTGGACAATCCACATGATGTCCTTGAACTCCGGCAGGACAAAGGTACTCCAGGAAGCTTGAGGTGAGGTGACCAAACACCGTTCACCCGCAACCCCCCCAGACTGAGTCATGAGAATTTGCGACCTGCTGTCGGCCACCTTATCTGCAAAGAAACAAGCAAATTTAATGCACTCCACTTGCGAGAAAGGTCTTCGGAGTTGAAGACTGGTTGGGCTGCACAACCTATCAACAGTTTGGAAGTGCTGAACTGGTCAGTTCTGAGTGGCAGCAATCTCCCTGGACAGGAATTCTGCCTTCTTACAGGAGATCGCTGATTGGTAAGTCTAATAATGCTCAACCAATCTACTGTTGTGCAAATGTCCAGCCCACTATTGCTCTCGACCTCATAAGCTCCATCGCAGCCCTTTCTCGCTCTGGTGAACTATACATCTGAGGTGACCTAAACTTAAACTGGCTCTCTCACAAGATATCCAAAATATGTAATGATCTTGGAGCCCTGAACCTCTCGTAATTGATCTCAGAAACCCACTCACCCTAACCATAAGACACAAAATCACTCCCTTATTGACTGGGCATGTACCACCTACTACCACATAGTAATTAGCTGTGGCATCCCCTCAGATGCTGTCAGCAACCACAACCCAGTATTCATTGTCAGGAAAAGCCACAGACCAAAATCTTCACATAAAACTTTGCAACTTCACTCCTTCAAATCCCTGGACCTTAAACCTCTCCTGAACAAACTATCCCTCACTGACTGGTCTCCCTTAGTCTCCTCCCTCTCAGTTGATAAGGCTCTAGCCTACTTCAAAGAAATATTCCATGCAAATTGGAACACCTTGGCCCCCTCAAACAAACCAGGGTTAGGGGTAACCATGTACTGTGGACTACTCCAGAACTCTTAGTCTGTCTTAGGGCCAGAGATCATGCCTGGAAGTGCCACAAATCCACCCAGCTTCCTTGCAATCTCATGGACTACCATAAGCTCCGAAACACCTGTACCAGGGCAACAAGGCTAGCCAAGTCCGATTACTTCAAAGGTGCATTCCTCACTAACATAAATTCCCCTTCCAAGTTCTGGAAGGAGGTTCTTCATACCCTCTTTACCCTTCAGTCTTGTCCCCTTCCCCAGTGCTAAAGGTAAATGGCAATCTTGTAGCCGACTCCCATGCTGTAGCTGGGGAATTTAACTCCTATCATACCTCCTGTGCAATCAAACTGCTGAAGTACCTCCCTAATTACCCCCTCTCCCCTTAAATGTCACAGCTACCGCTCTAAATTCCAACCCAAAAAAATCCACTTCCTGTTTCCCCACACCCCTCTTTCTCATTCTCTTCAGTCTCCCCCACTGATACTCTAAATGCCCTCCTCACCATCAACCCCTCAAAAGGATATTCCCCATATGACCTTGACCCTAAACTCCTCTGTCTCCCAGCCCTGACCATTGCCTACCCCCTCTGCTTAATCTTAAATCTCTCCTTCTCATCCTCTGATGTCCCTAAAACACGGAAGCAATCAGTAGTCCTCCCCCTACCTAAAGGTGGAGACCCCTCATCCCCTGGCAACTATCGCTCCATCTCGCTTCTCCCTATCCTAGCCAAACTACAAGAACATCTAGTCCTCTCTCAACTCACCTCCTTTGTATCTGATACCTTCTTCTTCACCCCATTCCAATCTATTTTCAGGAATAAACACTCTACCACCACCTCCCTACTTCAGCTCACTGACTCCATCCTCTCCGGGATGGACAATAGCCAGATCACCTCAGCCATATTTGTAGACCTTGCCAAGGTTTTTTTTTTTACTCCTGCCCCCACAGTCCTCACAATCTGGGAGAGCCCCAGCCATGTCACCCCAGCGTCCAGCAGCCAGCACAGTAGTGGCCCCAGGGCTTATCCCCCCGATGAGGTCAGAGGGGGCCCTCCCTCTGAGACTGGATCAAGTTTTTACTGTGCCATGGCTGGCCAGGTGTGATACCTGTGAACTCCCCCTTTTATCCACTGTGATATGGTTTCCTGGTGTTTCTTGTGCAATGATGCCTGTGACAGTGCTATGCATGCTCCCACGTGCACCACCATCAAGCGCCTGTGCCACTCCCAATCCCCCCATCATGCGGTGTCAGTGTACCAGCTCCCAGCCACCACAAGGGCCAGCCTAGCACCAACTGCTGAAACCCCGGAGAAGGAGAACTGTCTTCTGGATGCTCAATCCTTCTTCTTGCTGCCGACCCCCGGTGACCCGCACTCATTTCCGAACACGGGTCACCGGCATGGCATGAGGTGTGGCGTCCAGTGTCTCAACCCTCAGTGCCACTGGGCCAGCTGTTTTGCCAAGGCTTTTGACACTGTTTCTTACTCCCTTCTCCTTGTTCCCTCTCATCTACTGGTCTAACCCCTTTTGCCACTAACTGGTTTAAGACCTTCCTTACTGGTAGAACCCAGTCAATTAAGATCGCAGATGCCATCTCACCACCCCTCCCAATCTGCACTGGCATCCCTAAGGGCTCTGTGCTTGGTCCCATTCTATTTTCCATCTTTCTTAATGACCTGCCATCTACCTGCTCCCCCTCCTTTACCATACACATGTACGCTAATGAAACTGTCCTGTATGCTTATGGCTCATGCCCCGCTGAGGTTACATCCAGCTTGCAGCACGACTTCAACAAGGTCCAGCTCTGGTTTGCAAACCATCAATAATTTCTCAATGCTAAGAAGAGAGTCTCCATAACCTTTGGCACAAGGCAGAGACTCTTTAGGCTTCCCTACCTGCCCACTTTCTGCACTCTTGATGGGACTTTACTTGAGGACACCTAGTCCTTCAGATACCTTGGGGTTTGGTTAGACCAACACCTCAACAACTCCGGACACATTGGTGCCCCAAGCTTGGTGCCTTGTTCAGGAGCCACAGTTGCATCCTTCCAGTGGCTAGGCATGAGCTTGTCCAGAAGATGACCCTCCCCATTTCTAACTACTGCGACGTAGTTTATGCAGCTACTCCTAAGTCCTCTCTGACCAGATTGCACACTTTCTTCAATTCCTTCTGCCACTTTGCCCTATATCTCCACACCCCTCCCTCCCCAGCCTCTGTAGACCCTTTCTTCCCTCCCTTACAAATAGATGCCTCTCACACTGCACTAAATTCTCTGCTAAACACTGGCTGGGTGAACTCCATTCCTACCTCTCCCCCTCATTAATAACACCCCCTCCTCCTTCCCACTCCTTCAGATCTACCGACACTCACACGCTAACTGTTGCCCACTGCTATACCCTCTCCGGCCACTCTGGGTACTCTCACCATTTCCCTAAAATAGGGAACTCTCTACCTCCCCAAATCTGACACTCCTCCTTCCTCTAGTCCATCAACACTGCCCCTTCCAACTATCTTGCACCTAACTGTTCCAGTCATGACCCACCTTAATTTCCTTTATCTTGCTCCTTACAGTTCATCCCCCTTCAGAATTTAACCAATGCCTCTATCAACTCTACTGCCTCTAGCCCCTCCTAGGTGCTAGTTCTCATTGCTTTCTCCCTTCCCCTGTTCTCTCCCCCTTTTCCCCTGGTTTTCACACTCCCCTTGCAAGGTTCTTAGCATCCTGATGGGCTCCTATAGTGCCTAGGCTTGCCACCTTTTCTTCCCCATCTACCTATCCCTGGACTTCCAGGTCCCCTTGCAGGATCCCCAGCATCATGGAGGGTTCCTGGGATCATGCCGCATCCCCTCCCAGGTGTTATTTCTCTTTCCCTCCCTCTCATTATCCCACTATAATTATAACACCTAACCGCAAGAGGGTTTACAATTGCCTGTACTTCCCTACCCCCTTGCAGGGTTCACCGCATCCTGAAGGGTTCTCTTTTTGGGTCAGGCCTTATTTTCCCTCCTAGGTGTTAATTACACTTCCTCTCTCTCTCTCCCTTTCTAATCCCTACTCCAGTCCACTGTCCCATTGCAGGATTCTGCGCATCCTGAAGGGGTCTCTCTGGGACACGACTCTGTACTATCTGTCATCTCGTCCTTTCTCTCCTTCACCCCTTATTTCACGATAGCACTTGCTCACTTATTACCATTGCACTTATTAATTGTTCTCACAAATTACATATGTATGCAACACTGTTTGTAACAACTAACTTAGTTAAGTGTATGCTATGTTGATCTTTGTAACTTGAATGTAAAATGACTCATTCCTATTGTACCCCTTCCTCCAAGTTGCACCAGGAGACTAGCAACCTGTTGCTCAGTGTGCCTTCCTGGTGAAACATTTCAATAACTAAATAATACATAGTCTCATGATACCAGATTAGCTCCCTTTAATACAATACACTTTTTTTTATACAAAGCTCCTTTACATTATAACTCCCTCCCAGCAGAGATTAGGAATACTAACTCCATTTCAGTGTTTAAAGAATGTTTAAAAACAACTTGTCAATGTTTTGATACTCACTGAAAGTATTGTTTTTACCTGCACCCATTTTTGTAATTAACTGTGTTACATGGTTGTGGTTATATGTTAAACTTGTTACTAATGAAAATGGCCATGTATGCTCATTAGCCTACATGCATAAAAAATTAAAATGAAATGAAAATGAAATGAAATGAAACTTACAATATGACCTTGAGCAATACATTTAACCTTTCTGTGTTTCATTTTCTCTTTATGTCCTTTGTTTAACCTTTTCTTTGACTCCCTTTATCTCCATCAGCTTCCATGCACTAACCTAATGGTTAACGTAACTGTTCAGGGCTTTGGGATCAGTGTGTAGGATGGATGCACCATGAAGCTAAAGTCCTTTCCTTATTACAACATGGTTCCTATCATTACATTAAAAGGGATGGGAAACATTTAAGCATTTCCACTTCATAATCACTTACACCGGTTCTCTTTCTGTATTTGTCTCTTTGTTATCTGTCTGTCTGTCTGTCTGTCTGTCTATCTATCTATCTATCTATCTATCTATCTATCTATTTCAGGTTTCAGATACACCTTTGAGCATAGCTCATTTGCAACGTTTCCACATCAGAATCACAATACAGACAGATAACATTAAGAAAAAACAGTAAGAAAATAGCATTACATAGTAAGTAGCAATCATGTCGGGGTAAATATATCAGCAGCACATGGCATTATCATGCAGTACATAATGTGGTGTACAATGAAAAATGGAGGTGTGTAGGAAAGATGGGAGTAGTCAGGGGGCTTGGGGCAGAGAGGCACAATGGAAGGTAGTGGAAAGGTGAGAGGAGAGGGGTAGGGGCAGCAGAGAAAGTGAAGGGAGGGGTGGTCTGTCTTATGCATAGATAAGGAGATGGCGGGGTGAGAGTGTTCTTTAGTTCCTGTTTACACTGCCCTATTTTGGGTAACTTAACTATTGTAGGAGAAAGTTTGTTTAGCCAATGGGGTGCACATTGGCAGAAGGATCTCATAGCTTGGCTGGTCGTAAAAATGGAACAGGGAGGGCATTTCTACTCACATTTCTTGTCCGTTGTGTATTGACAGTTTGTCGGAAGAAAGATTGCAGTGTTAGGGAAGACAGCCCCATGAGGGCTGTCTTACCCATTATGCAGGACTGGTATTTGATTCTTTGCTGTAGGGGTAGCCAGTTAGCATTGGAGTAAAGACTGCAGGTATGGGTATATCTATCAGTGTCCAGGGTAAGGCAGAAGGCCTTGTTGAGCAGTACTTTGATTCTATTTAGGACTGTATCTGATGCTGCCCTGTAAATCATTAAGCTATAATCTATGACTGGGAGGATGGATGCAGAAACTGCCAGATTGCAATCATTCAGAGTCATGTATGCTCTGTGCCTGTAGAGGGAGCCTAGTTTCCTGTTGACCACCTTTACGACTTGGTCAATGTGGTGGGAGAAGGTTAGAGTATCATCTAGGTAGATCCCAAGGTATTTGAAAGTATCTACCTGATTAACGACCATACCACCCTTGCTCTGGATTTTGAGAAGGGGCAGCTTCTTCTTTTTCTGGGGGCAGGTGATAAGCATTGATTTGGTCTTTTTATAATTTAGGATGAGTCGATTGTGGAGGAACCACAACTCAAGTGAGGAAGAGACTTGTAAATCAATGGTTAGGTCACCAAGGTTCTTGTTGCTAGAGGAGAACACTGCGTAGAGTAGGATCTTGGATCCTGTGCAGGCCATGGGTAGGTCATTAATAAATAGGCTGAACAGTAATGGTCCCAGTATGGATCACTGTGGGACCCCTACTGTCATAAGCCTTACTTCAGATAGTGTGACATTGATTTTTACTCTTAGGACGCACCCTGAGAGGTAGCTGGCGAACCATTTTGAAGTCTCCTGTGAGAGGTCTAGTTGGGAGTGTTTGCTGAGTAATAGCTGGTGGTCGACAAGGTCGAATGCTTTGGTTAGGTAAATAAAAACTGTACCAACCAAGTGGCCACAATCAAGTTCACTGTGTAATGAGCTAGTGTATTCTAGGAGAGCAATTATGGCACTGTGGTTTCTTCTAAAACCATGCCGATGAGGGCATTGCAGGTTGTATTGTTCTAGGAAGTCAACCAATTGGACTGAGACAATTCACTACAATGCCTTAGAGAGGGGGGAAAGTATTGAGATGGGCCTGTATATAGAGAGGGAGTTTTTGTCCCCACCTTTATAAACTGTGGTGACAGTTGCTATTTTCCACTATGTAGGGAACTGAGCATACCTTAGGGAATGGTTGTAGATGGTCGTGAGAGGCTGGGCCAGGATATCAAGGCAGAGCCAAATAAACGCATGTCAATGGAGTCACTTCCCATTCTAGTTTTGCCCAGACCCCTTTTAAGGTCTAAGCTCCAGTCTAAGCTCCAGTCTTTAAAACTAGTTCTGTGAGTAACCCCCATATTGGCATTCTGGATGATACAACCAATGACATCATTGGTTGCTTTTAGTCAGTGGTCCCTGACACTGATGCCACTGCTTGCATAACTGGAACTCAATAAAAACTGAGTCCATTGGGTATCTTTTCTGTTTCCACTGATGTAGCAACACATCCAAGTAGCAGTATTAATGTCAGTAGTCCCTGACTGATGTTATACTTAAAGGAGTAGTATGCCCAGAATTTTCAAAAGCATATGTTGTGCAGTGTGTTTTCATTTGTGTGTGAGGTCCTAGTGTGTCTTTCCCTCTGCCAGCTATTAGGAGTTTTTCCTAAATTTGCCTGCTAGCTTTATGGTAGTTTTTCGACCCCTGAGGATCTCCATCTTAACTAAGTTTCTTGCTTTTCTTGTTCCTACAATACATCCTGTCTCATGTGATATGCCAAACAAATGTAAATATCTTGAAAACTATACAAAATAAATATACACAACCAGTGTGACACTAATTCACAACAAAAAGACCTTTACAATGAGGGTAGTCACCAAACTGAACTCTGTATTGTTTTTAAAATATAGCCATTTCTACTGTTGTGAGCTAACTGCAAAACAGTGCTTGCTACTGAAGCTATGGTCCAGGCTACATCACTGTCACATGAGACAAGATTCATTGTAGGAACAAGGAAAGCAATAAATTTGGCTGAGATGGAGATCTCCAGGGGTTGTTAAACTACCTTAAAGCTAGAAGGCTAATTTAGGAAAAACTCCCAACAGCAGACAGAGGGAAGGACACACTAGGACTTCACACACAAATCAAAACACTGCACAACATATGTTTTGTAAATTCTGGTTGTACTACTCCTTTAAGTGGAAAGGCAGGGCAGGGGAGGGGTGGTGTAATATAAACAGAATCAGCAATATCCCCCCAGAAGCTGGAAAGAAGTCATTACAGGTGGGCTATCATGAGGTAATCTCTGCCCCAACTCCATGTGCAACTGGTCAGTAATTTCTCCCCACCCCGAGTCGCATTATGGTACACACAACAGAAAGAAAGTTTACTGTCCCATCGAGTTCCTTCTCTGTCGACAGTGGGAATATCCTGCTATCTTCTTTTCTATAAGGTGCTTATCAAGTTTGAACTTGAAGGTAGAAACAATGTCACTATTTTGAAATGTGGCAAGGCAACTCAGCAGCATGTTTTATTTTTAAAATAAAACAAACTTACTTTTCCTCCCGTATGCATGCCCTCTGATTCAAGCAATGCTAGGCCATGTGAAACACATGTGAATACCATGTGGTATTCAAATAGGTCCCCCAGCCCTATTTTATAATATTAACACACAACATTATATGCCATATGGCAAGTTAGCTTGTCATGATGTGGAAAACAGGCAGACAGGTTTTTGGGTTGTTTTTTGTTTGCCTTACATATTTCTGCTTCCTCCTGTGCCAACCAGAACCTAGCTCCTTTGGGCCTCAAGCACCCCTATCTAACTTACAGTCACCTCTCACTTCTTTGCCATGAAACTATGCCAGAATGCAGCTTTTACATCCCTGGGTCTGGGTTATCCCTGCCAAAGGCCCACTTTGGGAATTGCAGGTGAAATGAGTCATCTGGTTCCATTGAACTTCCATCTCCTTGAGCTAGGTTTTCTCTACCAGAGGACTCCTTGGGACTTAGAGGAGGAGCAACACAGTTAATTGGGCAGAAGCTGAGTAGTCCATTTACGGTGTACTGGGGGGTCCGTTGGTGTGGGACGGACTAAACAGTCATGATCTGGCATACTGGAGTGGTATTTTTGCCTTTTCCATATCTGCCCTCTTTCTACCTCACGCATGCTAGGATTGGCCTGGGGGGCGCCTGACACTGAGTGGATCTGATACTATCTACTGTACTTCAGGACTGTGAGCTTCCTGTAGGTATGATTATAAATCAAAAGGCAATAGTACCATGACTTGATGATCCCCCATGTGATTAAAGGAACAATGAAGGCAAAAGTAATAAGGATCACTGCACATACAACCAGATTAATGTTTGCAGCAAAAGCCAGTAAAGCGTTATGTTGGTAGATCAAATTCAAACTGCTGTAACAAAAAATGTTTGCAATGCACTAAAATCAAACTCCCCTATATATCATTGATTCCTGTGGCTTTAGGGGATTTCGATGTTGGTGTTTTAGTACAATATTTATCCCAGTTTGTATTTTGGCACACCTTTTGTATTGGACATTTTTTGCTGCATGCATTACTCCACTTGTGTCTGCATGTGCACTGTGCACTGATCCTTGTTACTATGTTTTTCACATTCCCTCGACCCTTTTTCTCCCTTTAGACAGAATTAAAGTAGTATTTTAGAGTTGGAGCTGCAGTGCATTTCCATTCACCCCTGCTGGTGAAGCTGGGCTTTGACTGTTTGCTGTACTCTGTTTCTGGCCTCAGTTGATAGCTCTACCATATTTGTTCCCAAGAGACGGAGAAGTTTCTCAGTCAGCAGAGATCATGCTATAAACCTCTGATCCCTACACAGTGTGGTATGGTAAATTAGTTACAGCAAAGAGCTGTGCTGTCCCATGAGACCCAGGTACAAATCACATCTCCCTGGTAGCATGTTTTAATGGCACTAGCAAAGAGATTTGAGGAGCCAGGTGATCCAGTTATAAATGCCAGCTCCTGTCATTTAGAAACATAGAAACATAGAATTTGCTGGCAATAAAACACTGTTTGGCCAACCTAGTCTACCCAGTTTCGCCTGTTTATAGTATCACCACACATCCTATTTGATCTTTGGCTCATTCACCACCCTACCTTTCCTTTCCCTAAGATTCCCATATGCTTATCCCATGCATTCTTGAACTCCACTACTCCTTTCTCCCCCACCACCTCTGCTGGACGAGTGTTCCAGGAATCCACCACTTTTTCTCCAAAGAAGTATTTTCTCACATCCCTCCAGAATCTACCACCTCCAGCTTCTTATTGTGCCCCCTTGTCCTATAGCACCTTTTTTGCTGAAAAAATACTCCCCTTCTTTACCTTATTTACCCCCATGAGGTATTTAAAGGTCTCTTATCATATCCCCTTCCTCTCTTCCAGTGTGTACATATTTAAGTCCTTAAGTCTCTCCTCATAGGGCTTCTGATGCAGACTCTGCACCATTTTAGTTGCCCTCCTCTGGACCACCTGCACTCTGTTTATGTCCTTCCAGAGATGTGGTCTTCAGAACTGGACAGATAACTCTAGGTGGGGTATTACTAGAGACCTATACATAGGCAATACCACCTCCCTCTTTCTGTGGGTGATACCCCTCCCTATGCACCCCAGTATCCCAATAGCCCTCCCAAATGCATTATTGCACTGCCTGTCCACCTTCAAATCATCCTCAGGTCTCTTTCCTGCTTGGTGGTGATCAGTACTACTCCTCCCATTTTGTACTCTGCTGCTGAGTTTCTGTGCCCTGAGTATATTACTTTGCACTTTTTCATGTTGAAACCCAGCTGCCATACTGTTGACCACTCCTGGAGTTTTCTCAAGTCTCTGCTCATCCTTTCCACTCCCCCCCCCCAGAGTGTCCACGCTATTGCAGGTTTTGGTGTTGGCAGTTGTATTCATGACCTGGTCACCTCAGCACATGCTTAGTACACCTAAAGGTGTACTAAGCTGCTTTTAGCGGAAAAATCTGTATCTAAAACTGTTTTCAAGATATAGGTGTTGAAAGGTGGTGTGGGTGCCACAATGTTATCCTATGAGAAATTCCAACATTTCTGAGTGCTGCAACTATGGAACCAGTGTAAATTTTTTCAAAAAAATAGCAAAAGGTACATCTGTGGGGCAAGGGCTTGACACCCTGTGAATTTCAGCCCAAATGTCCTGTTTGTTAATTATGAAGTGGCAAAAAAAACTATTTTTTGGAGGCTGTTTACCTGCGGAACTTTCACAAAAGTTCTGTGGACTTTCACAAAAGAACCATGGACTTTCACGAAAGTACCATTTCTTTACATGCAGGACTTTCATGAAAGTTCCACTGACTTTCGTGAAAGTCCCGCATGTAAACCAATGGTACTTTCATGAAAGTCCACATTACTTTCGTGAACATTTTCATGGTGTACATATATTTTTCCCATAGGCTATAATGGGAAACAAAAAAAGTTTAATAACTTTTGAATAGATTGATATTTTTTCACCAAACCTTTAAAAGGCACTTCAGTGACCCAACCCCCAATATACCCTGAACATTTCTGAACAGACAGACAAACCATTCGGACTGTAGAGACAAGCAAAGAATTTGCCAAAAAGTGAGGATTTTTCACACTTTTTGACACTCTGCAGCTCTGCAACAGCAACTCAGACTGGAGTGAAACCTTTCAGACTGCACATGCAAAATTTCTGGCAAATTGGTCAAATGGTTGCAAAGTTATAAAAGTGCAAAATTTGAGATTTAACATTAAAGTGTCTACTCAACCCTAACTATAGTGCTACTACAGTGGCAGTATCATATAACTTGGCTTCCCTGCCAAATGCCCTTTGGGGTAACCATTGCCTCAGTGCTTGAGCACAGAGGTTCTTTGTCTATCATATATGTATATATATATATAGGGGATATGACATGGCCTGACTGAAGATATCATATTTATCTTCACGAGGCCAATGATATCATGATATCTCACAGTGGCGAAGCCCGAGTGAGATATCATGATGTCATTGGCCTCGAGTGAAGATAAATATGATATCTTCAGTCAGGCCATGTCATGTTCTGTTTATATAATGTATGTTTTGGGCTGCACTCAACAAAAGGTCCAGGTGTCCACTTAATACAATCCCCTACATAGAGGTGATGGCTATTTCAACACAAAACTGCAGTATCTCTACCAACACAACAGATGCCATATGCTGTTGAAAAACTATATATGTGGTTGATCCTGCTACTTTAAAATTATTATTAAAAAAATTGTTTGGTATTAAGTTTATGTAGTTGTGGCTACCCCCAACAACTCTCCATACCCTCCTGCTCCAAAACAGCAGATTACATATATTATGAAAACAAATCTGTTGTTACCACTTTAAAATTATTTTCATAATACATATCTGGTTGATCCTGCCTGCATCTTTAAACAAATTAATTATTGAAAAACAAAGTTTATCTGGTTGATCCTGCAACTTTCTTTTATCCACCTGTAACTGTAATGTAGCATGGCCGAGCGCTATGCCCTGAAATGTAACGTGACCGAGCGCTAGGCAGATTCAAAAGTGAAGCACTGTAACATATTTTTCATTAGGGAGCCTGTGCTAAAAACTTACAAAATGATTCCTTTTCTGAATGCTGCCTGTATTTTGTGAAAAGAAGCTGCCGACAGTATTGAGGAAGAAGCGGAAGTCAAGGCGGCAGCTTCACAACACCAGAACGAGCGCGTGTATGGCATAGCAGCGCGTGCTGGCGGCTTTCTGTCTGGTGTTGTGAAGCTGCCGTCTCACTAACTCTTCCTGTACCGACGCTTCGCAAAATACAGGCAACATTCGAAAAAGGAAGCGACTAAGTTCTGACTCTAATGAAAAAATATGTTACGATGCTTCACTGAATACACTTGGCGCTTCATTCCATTCGGGCATAGCCTTCGGCCGATGCGATTACCAGTGAATAAGAAGTTGCAGATCAACAAAATAAAGATGATTTTTCAATGAATTCATTATTAGAAGATCCAAACAGAATCACAGAGAACGTTGTGTTGTGGGGTGGGGCAAGCTCATAAAGGGACACAGCAAAGATAGCTGGATGATGGAAAGTGAAACACTTTCACTTTCATTATGATGACATATAGGAGTGTGAAGATATCAGTGATATCTTCATGTGAAGATATCATTGATATCTCCATGACCTGGCAGAGATATTACTTTTATCCTGCTATTTATCCCAAAACATACATTGTATAATATATATATATATATATATATATATATATATATATATATACAGATGTAAATACAGTAGCATATTTGTACTTGTAATAGTTTTTATAAAGTTAGCTGGATGAGCGATGTGATCTTTTTTCCTTCCTTCTTTCTTATGCATAATCTAAGAAAAAGATGTACGTAATTGTAAAGGTTGGAGGTCACTTTAAGAAATGGATTTAAAGAAGGGTTAGTAGCCACATTGGCTATTCCTTGAGAAAGCCCACAGTCACATGGGTGAAACATTGGTAGACCCTGGTGGGGTGAGTTTTTGGAGATTTTATACAATAAAATATGTTTTAACTGAGAACCAAGCTATGGGTACTTTTTTCTTGCCACTATGCACACTAGTGCCTGTTAGCCAGTTGCTTCTTGTCTGTTATGATTAAAGATGTAACCCACAGATGAAGGAGAAAGTCAAAGGGCAATGATTGAATTTGACCCTCTTTTTGAGCAAAAATGTTTTACAGCTTGGAGTTCCAAACTGTGTGGGGTGCTCATATTTAATGAGCAAATATCAATGACACACGATATCCTGCATTTTACTCAGGATGTCCATGGAGTCTCAGAGATATGCTGGTGTCCAGAACACTATTTCCTTCAAGAAAAAATATCAACATAACTTGAAACATTCTTGGACATAAGCCTGTCCCCAAGACTATGGGATGACCCAGTGGATCTTCCATACAATATGCATTTTCAGTAAAGGCAAAATGTTGGGTAGATAGCATTTTTCACAAAGGAAATCGGTCTCTTCAAAATGAAATCTTGCCAGAACATAGAACATAATTTATTAAGGAATCAATCGTGTCCCTAAAAATCAGGGAGAGATTAAAATTAAGATGTCTATAGCATTCAGTTTCTCCCAGCTGTTTCAGGGCTTCTGCTTTATATTTGAGCTGATACCTGTAAGTTCCATCCACTGAAGAAGGCATGTAAAACACTGATACTGTACATAGGAGAGCTTCAGTATCCATGGTTTTCAGTTCATGCCAGTATTTCAGCTGTATTTGTAAGTTGCTTTTGTAACTTGCACTTTGCTATTTTTGTAACATATTTTTTTGTTCCCATTGCTGAAACTGGTGGCACATATACCTGTCAGTCTGCCCCACCAGCTGGGGACCACTATGGAGCACTACACTGAGGGATTTATCCCTTAGTTTCCCCATTGTCCTCCCTCTCCCAGAGGATGCCAACATGAAAGACTGATGTCCAGGCTGGTGACATGCTAACACATGTCCCAGCCTTGCATCTAATGACATCCTCTCCCTTCCTACATTGCCCTCCTTGCACTGTTCCTTATGCATCCAGAGGTGGCAGTGTCAGAGCAACATGACAATCCTCTCTCTCCCGGAGAAGGAGAGCATCCCCTGAGTTGATCAGTCCTCCTGCCCCAGCCAGCCCTTGACAACCCAGGCTCATAAGTGAACCAGGGTTGCTGGCATCACAAGTGGTAGTGCTATTGCTGCACCAGCAGGCTAGCTACTTTGCAATTTTTTGTAATTAGTTATACATTTCCACATCACTCCAGTGTGGCAGTTTCTCTTCCATTCTGTTTCAGTGTGAACTTAGGTGAACAAAATCATAATCCTCAATCTTTTTGCCAATGCAAAACTTAAAAGTACATTCATTGGCATTGTCTTCTCCCACCTCTATTTTACATAAAAAGTAGGTTTAGTCATAAACCTGTTTACAGATATTCTGGAGTAGGAAAAGCAATAATATTAACATAGGTCAGACCATACAAGAAGTCAGCTTCTCGTGATAGTTAAACAATGATACACTGGAGTTGGAGGTTAACACACAGAAGAGGGCCAGGCCATAGGGGTCAGCTTGTTATGATGGGGCAATAAAATAAACAGGCAATATAGATGATGAATTATGTAACAGATTTGAGGTACTCACATTACGGGGACAGGGCAGACCACACAGGAAGCTTATATAATCATGGAAGAAGGAAGTAGGCATGCATTAGATGAAGTACAATGCTTTTCAATGTATCAAACACCCTAAGCAGTTAGTGAAATGCAGTTGATGACATGTTTTTGATAATTCCCACGGTTGACTTTAATGTTCTGATTCATTGATCACCAGGTTAATCTAGCTTCTTGTCTGTTCCCTTTTCCCATCTCCCTATTTCTGTTTCCAGAATTCTGTGCAGGTCATGCACTCTAGGGTCTGCTGAGATGCATGGTAAAAGCTATACATACTGTATTCATTTTAGGGAAGGCAATTAGCTCTACATTTGTGGGACTTAAAAGGCAATGCAAGTTTTATTTATGTAGTGCCCTATCCAGGGGCTCAGAGTGTAGTACAAAACGTAATACAATAACCAAAATTACCATAAAAACACTCCCACGAATAAAATAAAATATTTCAGATAAAGTTAAAAGCCTTCTCAAACAAAAGTGTTTTTAGAAAGGCTTTAAAGGCCCCCACCATGCTGACTGCATGAAAATGGAGTGGAAGAGAATTTCACAACAATGGCACAGCTGTACTAAATGCTCTATCGCCAGATCTTTTGAGGCGAGAGGAGGGTACAACCAGCAGGCCAGCCTTGGCACAGTGTACTGGGTAGATAGGGCTGTATGGAACCATGAGTTATTTAAGGTAGTCAGGTCCCAAACCACGTAGGGCCTTGTACATTAACAAGCATATCTTGAAGGTGGTGAGCAAACTCACAGGCTGCCAGTGCAGAGCGTGCAGAACAGGAGTGACAGGGTTCTCTTGTCTATTGCGGTCCTTCCAACAATGCTAATAACTCAATCATCGTACATACTGAAACTGCAATTGATTACAATTTCTACCAAGGCTGGCCAGACTGTCATTTTCCTCTTCCAGAAAAATAATAGGTCCTCACTGCTGCAAGGGCTACTTTGTCTGCAGTGAACTCTGTCATTGTACTTACACTTGTACGAATCCAGGAGAACACTGTGAGCTTCCCTCCTACATGGTGGCAAGACACATGGATTGCATGTGGTTAAGCAGATTCTCCTTCAACTGATTTGTTTTGCTGGCTGGCCTTGCTGGGGTCATCCATTTCCTGACTTTTCTTTTCCTGTGATGAAAGATTTCTCCTTCCGTTTTTATTCCACAGTGCACTGCTAAAGCCAATCATTGAGGAACTGAAATAGATTTTCCTTCAATTTCCACGTGTCTGCTCCTTCTGATAGAATGGGTTCTTAATTTGATCTTTGAAACGTGGGTCAGAAAGTGACACCAGCACACAGTACTTTAATTGGAACTTGCTATTTAGTCACTTATCACTTGACAGGGTTTTGCTGTATGACCTTGATTAGCTGCAGGTCATTACTTTTGCCCTCATCTTGCAGAAAATCCCTTGCTATTTGCTACAGAGAAAAGTACAGAAAACAAGTGCATGCATATGTGTGTGTGTGTGCTTAATAATCTGTTAGTTGTTGGCTAAAAGTATTATGTTTGTTTATTTACTTAATGGGTAAACACATTGGAAAATGAATTCCATTTACAGGTGCAATAGTATCATATCAATATTATCCGTGTAACCCCTAGGTGGCGCTATCCCAAGGGCTACTACCCCTGCCTGCTTGGCTAGTAGCAGGTTAAGGTGCCTGAGTTCTGAAATGGGTGCCTCCACCTGGAGGTCAGGGTTGGTAGTGGTCAAGCTAACCTGGGCACAGCCCTCCTGGACAGTGTAACCCCCCTCTTTCCCCTCTAGTGGCCTGAACACTGTACAATAATCACTTTCACAATACCCCTGGCACACCACACAAGTACCCACACTGTTTGCACTTACCACCAGGGCTGGTTCCTCTGGCTTGACCCTGGGAACCCCCTGTAAAACAAGGTTATGCACAGCAAATAGCAACAGTACAGTACTTTGAGCACAAATTGGAACCACAGTCAGATTACATGCAGAAAAAGTTAGATCTGATTTATTTAGGGGACTTGAACAAGGAAGAGGCAAAATCAGGTTAATTAGCTTAAAGGTTATATCAATCAAGCAGTTATGCATGTGCTTTGAGTCCCTCCACACAGTCACACCTCTGGGTACCCAGGTGGAGAAGAGATGGGCTAGTCAGAACTGTTGCCTAAGGTTGTAGCTGGTTGGGGCCCTGTGATGGAAAACACAACATGCACAGTACATAATATTTGTAATCCGGAGCCAGAGGGCTCAGTTTGTAAAGGAAACAAACCAACAAGACAATCAGATGACACACTCAGATTAAGCTGTTGTTGCAGGGAGCTACCCTGGTATTTACTCACGAAACCCAAGACTGGGCACAGGCTGGACAAAAATCGAGACTGCAGGTGGTTGATCTGGAATGCCAGGAGAAGCAGGGCCCACACGAGTTGCAGAGGCGTCGTTCCTATTCAAGCGTGGAGCAGGGGGTTGATCCCCAGGCAGGACTCTCATCGATGGCTTCTCTGTGCAGAGGGTAGTCTGGTTGGGCCAGTCTGGCAAGGCCCAGACCTCATGGAGACAAATTCAGATGCAGTCTGTTTTGGGCTGGATACAGTTTCCAGCAAGCAGAACACAGTTCACACCGTGGGGAACTAACTCAGAACCCACTAGCAGCTCATAGCACATTTACATGTATGGTAATTCTACTGTACCAGGCAAAGCATTCCCTGGTCACAATCGCAAAGTCTCTGTGCACTCCAGAAGCTTAGGGGTAGCTGGAACTCCTGACAGGCCGATTGCATTCAGCAAAATCTTCTGTCTTCATCAGGTTGAGCCTGACCCACTTCTGTAGCTTACTTCAGTCACACAAACTTGGATTTAGTCCAAAATAATTATCTTCTCTCCCTCTCAGGAGCAGCTAGCAGACATGCAAGCCAAAAATTCTGCCCTTTCAGTTTTCCCATGCGAATCCACTCAGGATTGCTGCCCAAAAATTACTTCAGCTCTTTCTTGTTCAGCTTCCAGCTTAGATCTAACTGAAAACTGCAAGAAGCCTGGGACTTCCCCAAGATCCAAAAGGTTTGGTTGGCTGAGTTGGCTGTCAGTCAAAGCAAGAGCTCCCCCTTCAGTTGCAAAAAAGGCACAAAAAAACTCCAAACTACAGTTCCTACAGATTTTGAATTCAGACAGCTCCTGTCGTCCGGCTACATTTTAGGTCCCACCAGTACTGTTTGGTCCAATTTGCAGTCCAGGACCAAGATAGCGGAGACAAACAAAACAGTCCTTGCTACAAAGAAAGCAGGTTAGACAAACTACATTATCATTATCACTCTAAATGATTTTCAGTAAATAGTTACATCTTTCAACAGAGTTCCATCTCAGATTACTTAAGCTGCAATCAGGCAGCTCTTAAAGAGACAGTACACAGAGGCTATACAGGCTCTGGTAATCACATTTAAACTACTAAAATGCAGGACACCAGCCTGGCAGAGAGCATTTAGGCAAGCTCAAGGAAGACTTTTTGGGAACCCCCATTTGTAGGGGGTTACACCCTTCCCTGCCTGGGAAAACATGGTGTCCGCGTCAAGTCTGTACCATCATAACACTGAAAATGCAACATGTACTGTACAAGACATTTATACCATTAGTATGCTATGCAAGTACTATCTGATTCATCAATCAGCATAACTTGTCACTTTACTATACATTTTGATGTATTCCACTATATCATTTTCATTCTGACAATACATTATGCATATTTCACACAGGTAAATTGAACATTACTATACAGACTCATGTAATAACTTGTGGTACTTTAAACAGTGCAAGAGGGGCCCTACCTATCAGCTAACTTGGGGCTGGATGGGGCAGCAGCACCATGGTGAGAGGGAAAAACAAGTAACCTGGAATGGGCCGTCAAGCTCAGTTTGGCCAGTGAACTCTGAGAGACATAAACACCTTTGTGGACTACATTGAGAGGCAAATCCACTGGCCTTCCATGGGAATCATAACTGAAGCACACCACTGGCTTGACAGCCCGGCCAATCTTTCTGGGGTGAACAACCACAGTCTCTGTACTTTCAGCAATGGTCTTGGAGCTTTCATCACTTATGAGGGGTGCCTCTGCATGAAGGGGAATGTCCAAGCTGGGAGCACTGTCAGCCCTTTCAATCAATCAATCAATCAATCAGTCAATCAATCAATATCTTTATTTATCCAGGCGGGCACCATTGAGCAAGCTCATTTACAAGGTGGACCTGTGGTCCTACAGTAATAATACAGAAAGACAAGTTACAATAGTACAAACAGTAAAAATAGCTGCTATTATAGTAAAAATGCACATTTACAGGTAATATAGATTGAACACAGAACTACAAGGAGTTGTGTATAATGAACTTGTGCTGGATCCAAGCCCAAAAACTGTGTATTTTGTAGTGGAAAATGTTAGGGAAAGGGTAGGTGTACCAGATAGAAGATATCAAGCGCGTAATGTAGGGAGAGGTGGGGAATAGGGGCACAAGCGAAGAGGACCCAATTATTAGAGCAGAGTGAGGGATTGGGAGGGTGGAGGACCATACAAAATGCGACAAAGTGATTTTTGCCCCAAAGTGCAGCGACATATGGAGGAGAAAAGCTGCCATTGTACTAAGTGCAAGAGGAGGAATATAGTAGCAGGGGCATAACTGGGAGAGTCCTGGAGTTTGGGGCAGAGGGAGGTGTTGGATGGACAAGGGACCGAATATCTTTTGGGGAGAAAAATGATAATTATCCCCAAGTGTGGTAGCATGTGCTAGAATCAGGCTGCAGCTGTTCAGAGCATCAAAGAATAAGATATGGGAGTTCGGCAATAAATCCTGTGGATCTGTTGGTGGGCATGCTAGAGGCAGAGGCACACATTTCTTGTACTCTAAGCTCTGTAGTCTCTGTTTCTACAACACTTGGCTCATTTTGAAGACACTCTGGCACTGAAGGGGGGTTGTCAGCACCCTCATAGTGTTTCTCAAGTTCTGGCATGTCAACAGAAAGACTCATACCATCAGCCTCTCCTTCAGGCACATCATACAGTTCCACGATACACAAAGACTCAGCATCCTCAGACGTGATACTTTGCACTTCACCTTCAGGGAGCATTGGCTCCAAGGATGATGCCAGGGCATTAGGCAGTCCAGAAGGCCCAGCTTCATCCCCATAATTCAACATAGGATTTCCACAAAACAACTGACTCAGTTCATATGAGGAGTAATAGGCATTATCACACTCACTATCATCCGAGTTAGACTGGCAGGCACTATCATTCTGGGCCTGCTGCAGGAGAAGTCTTAAATTGGTGACCATGGGGGCAGGCTGACTCTGTTTCTTTCTTGCAGCAGCATGAGTCACTGGTCCAGGGGGATCAATCTCGGTGGGTTCAACCTCAATTATAACTTGACCAATAGGTAGCAAGTGGTTATGGTGCATGGTCTTGACAGCTTTGGAGTTATTCTCTGGGCAAGATTCTGGCTAATTCTAGTCTTCCATTCAGCTGGCAATGGGGAGTCACCAAAATCAAACAAGTTGGGAGTCACTCTATCTGTCTTGCCAGGGTGCTTGTTGATGGGCAACACTGCAGTGTCTGCACAGTGTACTGTAGCTAGGGTGCATCCTCTGTTCACCTGGATCTCCCAATCTGACACATTATGAATCTGGACCATCACTCGTCCTGCATAGGCATGAACATGAGCTGGCAAGATGCTGGGCTTAACCAATAATCCTTCCGGCAATTTTCCATCGCCTGGCGAGTCCAACATCAGTATTTTGTTCTTGACATCTTTGTGGAGGCAGACCTCCCCTTGAACGGTACACTGGGTGTTAGGGGCCAGTACCATTGAATCGGGATCCTTCTTCCACATGACCCCTACTGGTTCATCCTGGTCCACTCCCTTGGGGTTCTGCTGCAAATCATAGGCCTTCTTGATCAGAGCGGGAATTCTTAGGGCCCTCCCAGTCCATCAAACTTGTTTCTTGTGACAGAGTTGTGCCAATCTCCCAAACATATGGGCATTGGTCCCAATTAACAGGGGAACCCCATCATACAGTCCAGTAGGGGGACACACTAAGGCCAGTGTCTCAACTTGCTCCTCTACACCAGTTACAGCTGCAGGAAATGACAATCAGAGGTGGACATATCCTAGGTACGGATACGACTTGTTGCTCGGCCCCCACAAATGTAGACCTTCCAGGGATTGTAAGGGCACAGCAGATTAGTGTTTGTTATACCAGTGCTTAAATACAATGGTCACTTGCAACTCACTGTCCAGCACAGCCTGAGTAGAAATACCATTCATAGCTATGGTAGTCTCCATTGAAGGGCCCACTATTTTGGACCAGTCTGGAGGGACAGCAGCAGGGGCCTGGACAGATGATTTAGCCACATAGGGATTTGAGTTACTACTTATTGAACCCTCACTGCGGCCATTTTGGGCACTCCTCGACCACTGATTCTTTCTCCAAAGCTCTCCTTAAAGCCTGTATACAACTTTATCTAGGTCTTTTGTGGACCGGCATTCTCTCTTCATGTGCTCATCCTTCCCACAATTATGCCAAAAAATGTTTTCTGGGATTTGATGTGGCCGAGGCATCATAGTGGGAGCTGGGGCGGTGGTACCACCAACTGAAAACCTTGGTGCCATCTCTATCTGCTGTGTGGTGAGCATTTGGAGACATCTCATCAGTTCTCTTACTTTCATAGTCAAGACATCAAGTTTCGAGCTGCTGTCAGCAGGAGATGCCTGGGTGGACACCTCCACCCCCATAGCAGATGCAGTTGGATAATGATCGGTGCCTGTACTTGCAGGAGCGGCCTTCATAAGGAGACTGTTTTTTGTTTCCCTGAACTCCCTCAGCAGTCGTCCCATGGCGGCACACCCTCATTGGTCCCTACTTCAGAAGGGCCTTCTGATGCGTTATCAGTTGGGCTGCGCTCACTTTAGAATTACAATCCCCCTCTACATCTTCAACCTCCCAGAGTTCTTTTATTAAGTCACAATAGTCCGGTGGGTTACCCCTTCTATCTGGGAGCCTTAATTGAAGGAGCTGCAATTTAGAATGCTTTGCATGTTGCAGTATGTTCCCCAACCTCACATGGTTTAAGTCACTGGTGGCTACCCCCACTTTTTCAGTAAGCCTTCTGCAGCGCTCTTTCCAGACAAGTAACATATGCAGACAAACTTTCCCCTGGCCATTGTTTTGTACCTTGAAATTTCCACATCAAGTTCTCCCCTGTTTCAACCCTAACACCGAATTTCCTCGCTTTTGTCGCTGTGGAACAACCCTAACTGATGCATTAAATGGAGTTTTTTGCCTCTAATTTCCTTCTTTTTGAGAATGATAACGAGAAACAGTGAATGTCTTGAGGCGGCGGGGCCTTGGGGGCCCATCACGTGATGTCTTGTCACATGGTAATATGGTGCCCTTCACGCCAAATGGTAATGCATGGTGATGCAAAAGAAACAGAAAGAGAAACAGTACTGTAGACACAAATGGTAAAAATAATGCAAACACAAGCGCAAATGAAAATGCAAAGGGTAACGCACATTGTGGCGTAGACTGGAACGGTAAGTAAAACGGATACGGAACCACAAGCAGAAGTGGTAATGGTAACAGTAATGTAAGCGCACAGGCTGGTTTTCCCCAAAAGCTGCATAGGGAAAGACAGTGAGTACAAAGAATGTATGCATAATAATGGATCTCGGAGCAGAAAATGAGGAGTTGGAATACTAAATTGCTTATATCTCAGGAATCGTAGGACGTAGAATAAAAATGTAAAAGTTATATGATTTATGACTTTCCTGGCTAGTTATATACTTAGCCCTCAGTAGGGGGCTAAGCATTTTTCCGACGAAAAGTCTGTATATCACACTGTTTCCGAGATACGGGCCCTGAAAGCCGCGGCGAACGCTGTAATGTTATCCTATGGGAAAAAAAGAGAAGTTCAGAGTGCCATAACTTTGTCGCCCTGTAATAATTTTTCACCAAACCACCAAAAGGCACATCTGTGGGATGTTGGCTTTCTTCCTTCCAGATTTCAGTGTAAAAGACCAAACCGTTATTTTGCAGCAGGGTGGCAAAGAATTCCTGTCATGCAGCGGACACTGCAATGTTAGTCTATGGGAAAAAAGTGTAAAATTCGGAGTACTGTAACTTTGCAACCATGCAATATTCTGTCACCAAACTACCAAAAGGCACATCTGTGAGATGTTGGCTGCCATCCTTCCAGATTTCAGCCCAAAAGACCAAACCGTTCATTTGCAGCAGGGTGGCAAAGAACTGCTGTCATTTTGGCCATAATCTGAAAAAGTAGTGTCGTGATTTGCGACAGCTTTCGCGAGCATTTGCGACACTTTCATGAGTGTGACACTACTTTGTGACACTACTTTTTCCAGAAATTGAAAAAACATATTTCTAGGGTGTTTAACCTGAAAATAAAGACATGCCTAGCATCCTCAGGGTCCGACAAGGTAAACACAAATAGCATTGTGTTGCTAGAGGGTCCCAAATTTAAATGCCAAACATTTTTCTGATCACTAACTGAAAACAAAATGGCAGATTTGCGACACTACTAGGGCCATTTGTGACACTAAAAAGTGCATTTGCGACACTGTCGAACTTTTTGTTAACTTTTCCCATTGACTTATAATGGGAAATTGTTTTTTGAATAACTTTTGAACCATTTAATATTTTTTCATGAAATATTTAAAAGGCACATCAGGTACCCTGGCTGCACCTTCCCTGAAGTTTTCAGACTGGTCGTGCAAACTATGCAACCTGTAGGGATGAGCAAAGAATTTCAAAAAAGCATAAACGTGCACACGATCACGCTTAATAACTCCACAGCAGTATATCCGAACAGTACGAAAGTTGGCATTTTCCAAGATGTATGGTTCTTGATTGTGCATTCCAAATTTCAGGCAAATCTGTTGAATGGTTGCAAAGTTATTACGGTGCAAAATTTTACATTTAACATGTAAATGGCTCCTCAACCTAACTAGGTAGTGCTACCATAAAATATACATATATATATATATATATATATTTATATATATAATATATATATATATATATATATATATATATATATATATATATATATATTAGCAGCAGTGAACAATATACTTAATAAATTATTTAATGTCTTTTTCTGGAAGTTTAGCTATTTTTTTTTTTGTTTTATCTTAGATAAGGCACACACACAGTTTACAATGGTACATAAGAAACCGGGCCATTGTCGCAACATTTGGTATGACCCGGAAGATGCAGCAACACACAGAGTTACATATATTGATTCAGCACATTCAATGATGACAATTAAAATATATAGGCCACGACCAAATTACACAAATAACTAGCTAACAGTGATAAGTGTCCATTTAAGTCCCAGAAGCCACCATGGCCAATGGGAGTGAAGTATAATGGATTGGAAGTAAAAATTATATAATTTTAATGCCTTTTAAAAAGGTGTAATAGAAATTGTAGGAAAATACTGAGTTGCAGGATAGAGGATGAGAATTATGGAACAATTTCCCCAAATATGTGTATCTATCCACCCAATTTGATTTTAGTAGCAGGCACAACCAGAAAATATGGAAATGTGATGTATTTGTTTCTCCAGGGCACCTCTGCACCTCTGACAATTTGGTATGTATCCAGGTGTGAATTTGGATACGGTATGGAGGGTGGGGGTGGGTACAAAAATAACAGATACAGTGTTTTCCAGGCAAAATCCTTCCACATGTTTGAAGAAGAAACTTTGTGTTGCAGGGACAGCACTCCCTACTTTCTGCTGTAGGTATAATAATTTCAAGTTCCTGTTCCCATGTTTATTTAATTGTCTTTAGAGTGACCTTATTAGGCATAGTTAATGCTCTTTGTCACTGAAATGAAATAAAAAGGCACACCTTGGGTAATTGTGATATAGTAAGGTAAATAAGGGGAATATTTTCCTTAATGTAGTTGTATACTGCTCCAAAGTACTATAGTATCCTTATTGGCATGGATCATGGTCACCTCACAGCTGCCATTTTTGTTGATTTAGAGAAAGCTTTTGACACTGTCTCCTACATTCTTCTCCTTAATAAACTCAAGATAGAGGGTCTCTCAGACTCAGCAACTACTTGGTTCCACTCCTATCTGGTAGGTAGGTAGGTAGGTCTCACTCTGTGAGAACTGGAGATTCTTTGTCTGCCCCCTTCGTATCCATACTGGATTACCCCAAGGCTCTGTCCGTGGCCTGTTGCCTTTCTCCATATTCCTCAATGACCTTTCATCAGCCTGTTCTTCTGCTTCCATCCATATGTATGTAGACAACATGGTTCTATTTGCATCTGGCTTTTCTTCCTTGGAGTTATCATCCAGGATTCAACTTGACATTATCCAGAACTGGTTCCACTCAAATCAATTAACATTAGATGCTACAAAAACTGTCTTCATGTGATTGCAGCACCAGGCAGAGACTTTCTTGGCTAACCTCCTTCCCCACCTTCCACACCCTTGATGGGGTTAAAATTGTTGATGTATCCTCCTTTAAATACCTTGGCATCTGGCTTGACAGGCGCCTTGGCTTCTCTCAGCATATAAATGCTGTTCATAAAAAACTCCTTCCCATGCTTGGTGCCCTTTATATGAACAAAAGCGGTATCCTTTTACCTGCTCGCTAGGAAATCATTTCAAAGATGATACTTCCCAGCTTTGATTATGGTGACATAGTTTACAGTGCTGCACCCAAGTCCACTTTGGCCAGACTGGATCCCCTCTTTCACTCCTTCTGCCAGTTTGCCTTGACCTGACCTTCCTGTACTCACCACTGTTCTCTGTACGCTGATCTCTCCTTCCCCTCCTTGGTAGATCACCACCTAACCCACTGTGCCTCCTTCATCTCTAAATTCTGGCTGTCCTCCCCCCCCCCATCTCAGTTCTCTTCTCTCCCCTATGCCTCCTTCCTCTTACTCTCTCCATAACTCAAGCTATCACTGCCTAATTCTCCCTTCTTGTAAATCCCTTGTGGGACAGAATGCCTTCTCTTACTGCTTTCCTAAAATCTGGACTGTCTGGAACTCTCTTCCCCTTACTATTTGCTCTGCCTCCTCCAGACACTCTCTTTTCTTGTTACTCCAAGCCCATACATCTCCCACCTGCAATTACTGTATATACTGTACATAGCTGTGCCTTTTGCTTATCAGATTACTGCGCTTTGTTTGTACTATGTATTTATTCCCACCCCCCGTTTTCCCAGGATGCATCTGGAAACAAGTTTTATGGGTCGGTATGTACAGTATTACCTGGTAAATCTCTTTCAATAAATAAATAGTAAAAGTGAAACTTTGCCAGTTCTAGTTTATAAACGAAAATTGTCCCCAGCTTCCCCTCTCTGGAACCTTGGCTAAAACAAATGCATCTGCTCAGTTGAGTTCAGTTATTGAAACAAATAGCCCTTAATATGCTTAGAAGCTGCACTTAGTTATGTGTGTTGTTTTTCGATAGCACAGTTTCCCTGGTGTGAGGTAGACAATGTCTGCTACCTAGTCAGCTCCTAGCTGCTGCTACTCCTCATTATATTGTAGCATTACAGCCATGAATATGCAAAAGCAGAGCTGCTCAAGAAAACTCCATGGAAGTAAGGGGAATGGCCAAGGTAGAGGCTTCGAGGGAGCCTAAAGATGGATGTATCACGTTAGTCAACAACTGAAAAGCCAGAGGATAGTGGCAGTAGCAGTCCTTCCCCAAGGACACCAATCCTCAGTGAAAAAATTAGGCACCTCCCTCAAAGCTGACAGACAAGTAAAACTGGAGGAAGTATATTTAAGTGGATCCATGACTGGTCATCGACAAAAAGTTTGTCACCAGATAGCAGAACCGGCAGGTCGACTGCATTTTGCAGTTGGCTGCCGGTTTCAGACGAAAACAAGTGTTTCCTTTGGGGGGCTTCACCCCCCCCAACCCCCCATGTTGGGGGCTGTGCCCCAACACCCCCCCCACTTAGGATTCTCAACTCTGAATCAGAGCTGATTTGGGGGTGCAGGACCCCTGACAGACAGTGCCAGGTTCCAGCTAGTTCCCTACAGCGACGTGATGCTGTAGTTGCTGTAGGGGACCCGCTGTCTAAATGTCACTGTACCTGCAGCATACCTATTTAAGCACTAATCTGTGACAAGGTGTGGGTTGTGACGGGATTTACCCATGCCTGGCATGGTTTGGTCATGAAGCCACAGGTCAAATGACTAATCAACACCAGAAGTGGGTAAATCCCACCATAACCCACACTTTGGAGTGGACTATTGTGATTAATATGATTGAAAATTGGGAAATTAATAAAATAAATATAACATTTTAAACAATGTTGTATTTTGCTTATTTTTAAATATTTCTTATAGAAATATTCTTCCATGCTACATTATATAGTACCTGTTGTTCGGTAGAGTATAAGTAAGCTAATCCCTCCTCCACATGCTATGTTATTTTAATGTGCTTTCTTTTTGTTTTATTTTGTTTTCCATCTCTGTCTTCTACCTCTCTTTTTTTTTTGTATCATGAGAGAGAGAGAGCGAGTAGTGGTACCAGCAAAGAGATGGTGCTAAGAGAGCAAGGCATGATTGAGAGATTGCTTGCTTTGAATGAGTGGTAAAGTAAACTGAGGGCTGAAACAGAGAGAGAGAGAGAGAGAGAGAGAGAGAGAGAGAGACTCAGCAGTAGTCTGATTGTGAGTGCAGTTCAAAAGATTGTCCAGTGATCCAGAATGCAGGTCATTTGGTAGGAAGTTATAGAAATATACTGGCTTTTGCGATGAGATAATGACAGGCAGGAGTGAGACGCTGATCACTTGGGAGTCAGTAATGAGACATAGAGCTGGAAAGTGGGAATGGTGGTTTCCTAAATTATACTGTTTTACTCTTCTAAGTCAGTTTGGTCATTTTGACAGATAGGGAATTAAAAATCAGCTGAATATCTTCATTATCTGCCAACTCAAACTTTCAGTTAGGGCTCGATGTGTCAGTGCTTTGGAATGGTCAGGTTTAGTGAAGAAGAAAAATAGTGGTGAGCTTGTTTTGAAATTTTGGGAGGGATAGGTGTACTGATTTTATTTGTTTTGCTACTGCCACCAAGACTGATTGGCACTTTATGCATCGGTTGTGGTAGTATTTACCATGGCTAAAAGTGCCAGTCAACCAATCAGGGTGCTCCATTTTATAATTATGTATAATGTGGTTGTACAGTACAGTACATAACCCACAGCAGGGTTATGACTCTGTAACAGATGGTCTCGACTAGGTAGCTTCGGTGGGAAGTGCCTCTGGTCTTAGGCACTCCACGAGTTGCTGGACTGTCATCTGTGCATGCTGATAACGGGCAATCCCATATCTCTCAACTGCAGGATGAATAAATCAGGAACAGAGCCCCTGAAAATCAGGAGCAACTGACCAAAATCAGGGACACTTCATTAGCATACATATTGCATATTCACAGACTGACATGGGTCATAATTTGACTTAATAATTTTAAAGAAATGGCTGGTACATTTATTATAAATAACACTATGTGCTATCTAGTGGGCACTGGGAATCACAACACACAGTGCTGTCTATAGTAAATGACTCAGCCACTGCTTTAAAATAAAACATTTTTACCATGCCTTGCCAGTGCCAAGTCCAACTGTGTGCCAATAATTAAATAATGTGTAGTAAAACTCCAGTTATTTGCCATGCCCCAGTGCTGACTGTTAAATTTCATCACCTACTAATCTGATATGCATAATACCACCTTTCTTCTGTTAAATGTTTTATTAGTTTTAAAACATACAAACAGCAACCATTTGCTACAGTGTGAAGCACAGGCATTAACATTACATATATGATATAAAAGGGTTAAATAAACAGCTTTATTCTTATATCAGGAAATTAAGGATCAGATCCATACTTGCAGTTATATTAATCAGATTACAGTTTAAAAAAAAAAGTACCTATTCAGAAGAGGTAACTGGATGAAGACTACCTCGACACAGAAGGGGAACATGCGGGTATTTAGACCAGTCCAGTAGGAGGTACCCCTGCTGATATGTAGCCACGGCATAAGCAGTTCAGAAAGCTGTACCTTCCAATGGTCATCAGGGAAGTGACTGTGAGGAAAAGAAGAGATCATCACAAAGCAACTAAGGTAACATATCAGTTACGATTTGTGACATATAAGCCTAGGAGAGCAGTTGCTACCTCTACCTATAACTAGTAACATAACAAGTAACAAAGAACTTCATTAAGATAAGGAGTGCACATATTCTTATCTGTCTGTTACAAATCTGAATGCTCTAAAAGGGTCATTAAACATTGCCATTTCGGTAAGGGTGTATCCTTGATGACAGACCTTCATATTCAGCCTATGCAGGCCGGAGGGTCCATGTATGCCATATATGGGGCCCAGCATTGATGGAATTTAAACCCTTGTCCAAGAGCCATATATGAACATCTATCCAGCTCATGCACTGAGGTGAGATAGGAAAGGATATCAGTGATAGATGGAATGATGGGGTCCTCCAGTTACTAAGGATTAAGTGCTTTGTCTGCATGCATAACGGCATTAGCCATCTATAGTGTGAGTTCCTAAGGATTGGGGCATCATCTTTAATACCTAGCAGCATCAGTGGGGCTGAGGGAACAATGGGGCAGCGTAGAATCTTATTGGCCTCTTGTGATACCCCCCACCAGACTGGTGTTATGAGAAGACAATGCCACAGAATGTGAACCAAATAACCCCCAGATTGTTGGCATCTCCAGCAAGTATCGTTAGGTAAAGCCTTGGCCTTGTGGAGTATTGAGGGCGTCCTACACCAAAAATGCATGATTTTATTCTGGATCAGTCTGCTCCTAGTGTCCCTGTAAGTAGTATGGCTGAGGTGCCAGCATTGCTTCCACTGGATATCTGATATTTTAATATACAATGCATGTTCCCATTTGGTCTTTAAATGAGAAGAGGAGACGAGAGGAGTTCGGTAGGGAGTCTCTTGCTAAGGAGTATATTGCCCCCACAGTCCCTTTTGTCATTTGAAGTGATTTCGTAGTGTGTGATGGGTGAACTGGGAGATACGGATCTTGGGGTAGTAGGGGTTTGACTGCATCTCTTATTTGTAAATATCTCCAAAAATCTGAGGTGGGTAAAGACCACCTCATTTGTAGATTTTGAAAAGTATTTACTACTCCACTACTGGGATTGAACAAGTCATTAAGAAAGTAGATACCTTTATCAAGCCAAGTGAACTAGCAGACATGGCAACCTCCAATGTGAATAAGGGTATTGCACCAGAGGGGTGTGTGGGACAATAAAAACAATTGTGCAGGTATTTGTTTGAGCAACGCATCCCAATAGAAGCATGAGGAGGCTAAAGTGGGGTGTTTGCAAATATCAGGGGGTTTAAGGGACCACAAAAGGGAAGCTAATACAGGGGTACAGCCTACATTTTGATCTATCACTAGCCATTGGGGGGAGTTTGTGGTAGCAGGTTGAAACCACTTTAAGGTCTGAGAGGAATGGTAGGCTATTTTATATCCCACCATCCAAGGGAGTCCCCAACCTTCTTGGTTCCAATGTGCCCGGAGATTGTTCCTGCTGTAACGTGGACAGGAGGAACCCTATAGAAAGGAACCAATCATCTTATCTATCCTCTGATACCAATGGGGAGGGAGAAACAGGGGGATATGTGAAAGAAAGTAAAAAAATGTAGGTGCCATAGACATTTTAAAGGTGGCAATTTTACCTGCCATGGTAAGATGTAGTTTGGACCAACGTTCTAGCTTTCCCTTACATTCTGTTAGCAAGGGTCCCAGGTTATAGTCCTAACATTTATCCAGATTGGTGCCCACTTTAACACCTAAATAGGTGATGGTGTCCTTGGACCACTTCAAGGCCATCTGGGGGAAATTACCGGTTATACATGCCGCATTTAGGAGAAGTAGTTCAGTTTTAGTTTGATTAACTTTTAGGCCTGAGATATGCGAAAAATGATTTCGAAGGGACAGTAGGGGGGAGATAGAGGAACTGATATCCCCTAGAGGTATTAGTAGGTCATCAGCACATAGTAGAGTCGAGAACTGGGTTGCATTCTGCTGAATCCCTTTGATGTTGGTGTTTTGCTGGATTGCAGAAGCCAGGGGTTCAATCTCTAAGACGAATAATAATGGGGAAAGTGGACATCCCTGTCTAGTACCCTGGTGGAGGGGGAAGGGGTCGGATAATAGGGAGTTGGTTAGTACCTGGGCTAGTGGTGAAGTGTATAGAGCTTTAACGGCATCCCTAAAATAAGGTCCGATACCAAAGCTTTCAAGAACAGCCTGTAAATAGTCCCACTCGACTGAGTCGAATGCTTTCTCGAAGTCGATTGCCGGAGCTGCTGCCAGAGTCTTCGCATGTTTAGCAAGGTGAAAAAGATTAATAAGAGTTCGTATGTGATCTGTACTATGTCAGTCCTGAATAAAACCAATCTGAGAGGGATGGATCAGAGAGGGAAGAAGGGGGTTTAATCTGTTGGCAACAACTCTAGCATACACTTTGCTGTCGGAGTTTATTAAGGAGCTAGGCTGGTAGCTTGCTGCTTCAGTGGTGTCTTTACCTTTCTTAGGGAGGACAGTTATTATAGCTTCCCTAAGGGAAAGTGTGAGTATGTCTTTGCACTGTGCTTCAGTGAAAACTTGGGTTAATAGTGGGGTAATCATAGGTGCCATGGTTTGAAGAAACTCCACAGGAAAACCATTTCCACCTGGTGCCTTTCCAGTTTTAAGAGAAAACAGAGCAGTACAGACCTCAGCAGCAGTGATGGGGGTGTCTAGTTCTGCTCTTTGAGCCAATGTCATTTTAGGGAGAGACAATGTGTTCAAGAACATTGAAGTGTCAGAACTGGATGCGGAACAAGATGAGGTGTGGCGGTGGGAATAAAAACCAGATATAAGTTTATTTACCTCCTTCGCTTTGGTTTTTATTTGTCCTGAAGCAGGATCTCTAAGACCTACAATAAATCTGGCCATCTGTTGTTTCCTAATCTGGTATGCTAGTATTTTCCCATTTTTGTCCACCCCTTCCCAGTAAGTGTGACGTATTCTTAGCAGAGCCAGATCTGTTTTTCAGGATGGGATCGCATTTATCTGAAGGCGCAGTACAAGGATCTGTCTGCCCAGGGGTGAACAATGGGTAGGAGAAGAGTTGGCCTTAAGGGCTAACTTGGCTAAGTTTAGTTCCTTTTCTAGACTGGCTAGTTCTGTATCTCTTTCCTTCCTCCGATATGAGGCATAACCAATGATTTTTCCTCTCATGGTGGCCTTGCATGCCTCCCAAGTGTTTTGAGCTGAAGTTTCAACTACTGGATTTTCTGAGAGGAACAACTTTGTTTCAGATTTGGCCCAGTGCAGAAAATTCGGGTCTTGCATAAGGAAAGAGCCCAGCCGCCATGTGGGAGAGCATGGGGAGGGGTCACCTTGAAGGAGAATAACTTGGACCGGGGCATGGTCAGATATAACTGTGGACAGAATTCTGGAGCTGGTTACTGATTGAGTGAGAGTTTGAGAACTCAACCAGAAGTCTAGTCTACTAAAGGACCCATGTACCCCAGAGTGAAATGTATAATCACGTTCTTTAGGGTGAGTTAGATGCCAGATATCTATAAGTTGATATTCTGAGCATAGTCTGCTCAAAGCCTTAGCCCCTCTGAGATGGTCTCCTTATCCTGGTCATTTCTGTCCAAAATAGGGACCATTGTGAGATTGAAATCACCCTCCAAAATGATGGGAGTATCAGATTTGTGCATAGCCTCTATTTTGGTTGTTAAATCCACAAAGAAAAGGGGGGCATCCTCATTGGGGGCATAAACATTTACCAGAAGCAAGGAAGCAAGTTGTCTTTAGGAGTGTCTACTTGGGCTATGATCCAGAGGCCTTGGGGGTCAGCTTTGCTTTGCAGAATTGACCAGGGCAATGATTTGTGTATCAGAATGTCCATGCCACGTTTCTTCATGGGGCGCTAGCATGGAGCTCTTTCTCCACTAGTCCCTTACCTGTAGTTTATGGTCTTGCTTAATAAGCTTAGTCTCCTGTAAAAAGGCAACCTAGGTCCTTAGTCTCCTCAGGTGTGACAGCATCTGTTTCCTTTTTATCAGAGTATTAAGACCTCTCACATTCCATGTAATAAAGGTCTGTTCAGACATAGCTAAAAGGAGTGCGTAAGGTCAGCGAAGAGGTACTGAAAACATATGAGGAGAGCAAGAGATATACCATGGCAGGAGCTGCGTTTTCTGATCCCCAACGGGAAAAGGACATAGGCTTAAATATGAAGGCATTAAAATAGTGTCTGGCAATGGGCTGTACTCCAAAATCATGAATATTAGCAGGAAACGCAATGAAGTTTAGCTTTAACGATACTATACTAAGAACAGTCCTAACAAAACTATATACAAAGAATGCACTAACTAGTGCTTGGTTAGAGGTTGACATACAGGGCGGAGGCAGAGAACAACTCCTAAGCCCAGCCCGCCTGTCCAGTGGGGGGCAGGTCAAGGATGCAGCAGGATACAGGGTCATAGCCTTGTTAGTGTACACCTAGGTAAAAGGGCTGCGTGGGTTGAGCCGAGCCACACGAACCTGACCTGGTTGGGATATGCTGAAAAAATAAGTGGTAGTTGGCACTGATATTGGTACAGGACATTAAACTTACATACTTATGATATGTAAGCGCATCAGAAGTAAAAGTTGGTACCTGTCCTTTGGATTCCCCTAAGATTATGGAGATTAAGGGAAGTGAGGCAATCAAGGGGTACTAGCCATCCAACTTGATTGACGATGTATACCTGATATGATGACCAGAGATCTTCTAGACCCGAGAGAAAAGGGGCCCATAGAGGGAGCAATCCTCAAGGATACCTTCGGGGACAGACTCGGGACAGCAAAAGAGTCCTATGGATTTATGGAGTTTTATAAACTTAACGCGCCAGAAGCTGTTTGAAACCTAGACGATGAAATTGGCCTAGCACATATAAACATATTCATGGTACAGTCCTTATATGGTAGAGCTATATGAGTGTGCCCTAGAGACAATCTCTGGGTGACAGGGCAAGGTTATAAGGCCTGGGTGAGAATGGGGTGGGGGGGATGCTGTGAGAAGATAAACATCATTCCCAGAACAGGCCCAGAGCCTGTACCCTTGCCCTACCCTCTAAAGAGTGATCAAAAAGGCCACTTATCTATTACAGTCCTGCAAGTTGTCTGGGAGAGACTGGATAGAATCTGAAGCAGTTGACTGTGCCGTCTTGTCTGGGCCATGATCCTCCGGTTGTAGAAATTGTGGAGCAGACTTAGCAGAGGAGTCCCCCTCCATTCCCAGTGCTGAGATGTTTTCAACTAACGAAGCTTTGTGGGCCATCTCCTCCTCGGGATAGTCTGGAAAGTCCCCGGTGTCATTTTGATCCGTTGGGGTGAGAGTAGCGTAGCGGTTAGGATTAGCAAAAATATCCAGGGTGGACTCATGAGAGTCAGGTTCTTGATGCTGTCGCTGGTCAGGCCGTACTTCCCTCTCTTGTGGGTGAGCTCGTTTCTCATGCCTGTCTGATTGTCGATGTTTGTGAGATCTCACCGGTAGGCCATGAGTAACTCCTTGAACAGGGTAGCTGCATTGGGGCTCAAACCCTGATAGCGACTGATCAGTGGTCCACTCAGAGATCCGTGTCTCGGTAGAGGCCTTGTTCTGATATGTCATAGGACTAATTGCTCTGAGCAGGGTACTGCTGTTACTTAAATATTCCATAAGTGCTGCTGGCATAGAGAACAGTAGTGGCGTACCATTTATTTCCAGTCTCATAGTGGCAGGGTACCATAGGGAGAAGTGAATACCAATTTCGTGCATCTTGCGCCAACATTCCGTATATTCTCTGCATTTTGCAGCCAAGTCTCCAGAATAATCCTGGAAGATTAAGATTTTATGGCCCCTGCCAGGATAATGACCCCATGTCACAGGCCCAAGAAGAAGTCCACTCTTTGTCAGCGAAGTTCAGAATCTGTGTCATAATGGGCTGGGATTCTCTCTGGATTTAGGCAGTGGGTTAAGTGTTCTGTGGGCCCTTTCTATGATAAAACCGGGAGGAAGATACAAGCGTAAAATCTCCGGCAAGACATCCAGAAGAAATTCCTCCAAGTGACCCTTCTCTATTCCTTCAGGGAAGCCATGATGATGGAAATTGTTACGTCTGCTCCTATTTTCCATGTCATCGATTTTTTTGCTGCATAGCATGAATAGTTTTGTCTTGTTCCCTCACTGTCACCGTAAGTGCATCAATATGCTGTGTTGCCCTTTGCCTGACTTTCTACATATTGAACTCTCTGACTAAGGTGTTGAATGGCCAGGGTTGTACTGTTGGATGCCAAAGTTACTTCTGCCATTCATTGCATCATAGCATTGATCATATCGGTGAACTGCTGTGGAGATAAGGTCGCGGTTGCTTCTGGCCTTGCGCCCTGCGATGGGTTAGAGAACGACATAGTGCACATAGAAATTGGCGCTTTTAGCCAGGGGAAAAGCGACAATTAAATAATTTATTAATTTTCCAAGTACAGTACAGTGTAGAATCATCCATTTTAATGCAGAAGGTATGCGAGGAAGAGGTGTCAACCTGGATTTAAGACCCCAGGTCTGTGGAGCTCTGCAAGCAAGTGGCCATCAGAGTAGGAACCAAGCCACACACCCCTAATTCCACCTTTCTAATGTCTAATAACATATCTTTACTACTTTATTTTTAGTTGGTCTTTGTACAAAATAATCATTACACAGTCAAACCTCAAACCTCTATTATCCAGTCACTGATTATCCGGATTATTCATTCATATGGACCAGTGACCTGGTCCCAAACAATGTTACCTCACACAGTACAGTCAAACCTTGATTATCCAGACGATTGATTATCCGAACAAATTCCACATCCCCTGCTGGTCCGAATAATTGAGGTTCGACTACATATACACATATATCATACTGAATATACACACATTAAAATAAAAATTAAAGTATGTATTCATATGTTGTGGTTATCCATTACCCCCCACATGCCCCCCTTCCTCAGCCTCCCCACTTCTTCTTTTTCCTTCTCCTAGGCTGCGACAGAAGAGGGTGACACCCATTCCCAGTTGTTCCTTTAGCTACCACTGAGCTTCCAGAAAAGCTTAGGACAGGAGGAGAGTGTAAATTTAGCACTTGCTACCACTGCCAGTGCTCCCCTGTGCAGTTGGTGCTCCTAGGGCAGTAGAAAATAACTCAGTATCTGTCCTCCAGCTCAAACTCCCACAAAAAGGCAGTGTACTACTGACAGTGAATACAATGTCTTTATGTTTCTTACAGGATTCCTCCATCACTCTCTCCCTGCTCACCCCCTGTACTGCAACATAGGTTCAGATAGTTCAGCTCTGTGCTCATTATGACAGGCTGCTTAGAGCTTTATCATCATGTCAGTCCAATGCAGTTTTGGGGGTTGGGGGTCTCATATTCAAAAGCCTAAGGCCAGGGTCAGGTCTGTTAGAAAATGTACTCCCAATCCCCAAAAAACAAACTTAACTCTCAAAAAAAGAACATATACTGGCTGGCAAAGTGTCACCTTTTGGCAGTTTGAAAATCTGGCTCCTAGCTGTTATGCTGGATGGACTTGTGACTGGCTGCTGTACTGGCTAATAGCAAATTTGCAGCTCTTTTATTGAATTAAAATAAATATGCTGATTAAACTGCTGTGATAGTGATTCACAACTATGATGGCTGCTGTTTGGTGTGTGGTGTAGGTAGCTGCATGCTCTCAGAGTTTCTCCTTCTCTTGGTTGGCTGTTTCTCCTGTGCTGCTCAAGTAGTGGTCCATTGGCAGCTTCAATGTGAATTTCTTCTCTGGTGCTCTGGAACCCTTCTCGGCTGTATGTCTAAGAGCGCCAAAGGGGACTATTGAAAGAATGAGCACGGACCTGAGGTCGGATACATAATTACAAGGCTGTGGGGGACATGGGTGTCAAAACACTGAAGGACTGAGCTGTGCAAGAGAGAGCATCAATTGACTTATGGTGCATTCACATGTGAGGCATGCACGCTCAGTCCCTGCTACAGATTCAAGGCTCAGCAGAAACAAAGAGACGTGGCTAGCCCAACCATGCTTTGCATGGTGTGTTTAGTTACTGTCTGCATCCACCTCTGAAACAGGGACTGTGAGGAGGAGCTGAATCAGGACATTAGGACCAACCCCAGAAATCAGCAAAAAATCAGAACATCCACATAAAATCAGGACACTTGAGAGGTAGTAGCATCCAATCATCTGCATGCTGGCACTGCTGAGGTTCAGGGGATTCAGATGAGAGCAGAGAAGCTGGATCTCTAGGTTCAGAGGCTGGGTACACTCCCCAGTTGTGAAGCTCCTGTGCAGCTTCTTCAGCAGTGAGAGAGATACACTGGCCCTCTGGGAACTGCACCAATAAGGGCACTGGATAAAGTGTAGGAAATGTTATTTAATGTTACCTCAGGATCTTAAGTAGCAGGATGTACCCTCTCCAATGGGACATGATACTAGGGAGATTAGTCATTATCAAATAAATGGTATGAGAGTCGTACTTTACAACCGTTTGTTGCCGTGCACTGTGCAACAGTTCTTAATTAGTGGTAAATTGGAGAAAATACATTATAACTGATCTACCTCTATCTGTCAGGTCCACCAGTTTAGGACGAAGCACCCTTTGTACTCTCTGGATTTCAAGTTTCAGTTCAGGGGGTAAGAAGAGTGGTTGTTGTATGAGTATATTCAGAAACAGAATAAGCAGTTGTCCCTCCAATCCCTCTGCCAGACCCTAAAGCCACAAGTTAATTGAAGAGATTGGCTCTCCAGATCCTCATCCTCAGTTTTGTCTATTAAGGTATTCTGATCAGAAATGGCACACAACTTTGAGACTTTAGGGGGCAATGACCAATTTAGAGAAGCGTGTAGAACAGACCGACATGCACCTCACAACTATAGACACTGGAATGGCAATATTGGAGGCAACTGTTATAAAACTCAATGACCAACAACAACAATTAAGTTCTCATAAAATGTTATCCAACTCTTTACCTTTCTTTGTAGTTTTAGCCACTTTTGTTGGTAAGCCAAGTTTGGAGCGTGGTTGACTAGATACAATGAAGGTCTCACAGTCCAAACTGGGACTTTTCAATCCAGCACCTTCATCTTTTCTTGAGAAGGTTTCTGAGTCCCCAGTTTCTTCATCATGCATACTATTATAATATCTCAAAAAGCACTGAAAATTAGCTAGAAAACATGGTTTGGAGGTACTGTATTTCATCCATTTCTAGAGTGGAGCTCTAACTTTGTCAGACCATCTGCAGTGGTTTTGCCATTGGAAGTTTCTAAACCTTCTTTCATTACATTACTCTCATTGCCCACTTTATATTGCATGGAGTAAAACAGATGATAAGCATCCCATGCAGGGGGAAATACAAGAGAGATGTGAGGATGTACTTCACTGAAGGAGTGATGGATGCCTGGAACAGTCTTCCAGCCGAGGTAGTGGGGTAAAAACAGTGATGGGCTTCAAGTATGCATGGGAAAGGCACACTGGAATCTTTCTGAGAAGCAAGGGTGGGGGGGAGCTAGAGATCAAGTTGGGTCTGCAGTGACAGTATAGGCAGGGAAAAAATAAGCATGTTCAGTAGGCCAAGCGGTCCTTATCTGCCATCAGATTCTATGTTTCCATGTTTTACAGTGCACAGCGTATATTTTTATATGTGTGGTCATTTGTAAAACTGATCACATACAGTATTATCATCTCCTGTAGAGTGGCTTATCCTTTTATTTGCCCTGCATGCTCGAAAGGTACAGACTGGTGAATGATATCCAGTGTGTTGTCCCTGCCATGCAGTCCATAATGTGTGAACTGGTTCAGATGTCTGTTACCAAATGTATGGACCTACACGAATATGTAACCAAAACAAGGTGCAATTTATCACATACTGTACAGTGTACTGTAACTGTGACATAGTAACAAGGGTGAAAGATTATTTGGAGGGGGTGTATATCATGATTGATCATGTGAAGTTCCAAAATCACTTACTAGAGAAAATGGAAAAGTGGGAATATTTTCTGCTATAAATGCAGCAATAGCATGGTTGATACCCAGGCCCCACTATAATTAGCAATGAAACATTTGGTGCTTGATTTTCAAAGGTCAGAGAATGACGCAAGGTGATTGCAGCAGAAAGGAATAATGCAAGGAGCAAGTTGTGTCAAAATTTTAGTCAATTTCAGTTCTCTAATGCTGCTCACTTCAACTGCAGAACTGTCTGCGCCAAAGTGATTTGCGTCTGGTTTGCATAAAAAAATTCATGTCGCAATGGGGCCTGCATCAAAATAATGATGCACCATCCCCTTTTTTTGATTTTCTAAGGTGGAAGTTATCAACACTGCGTAAAAGATCTGACCCCGGTGGCTGTTCTGTGCTGGCCCAACCACCTCACAGCCTACAATCAGGTACGGATTTTGAAGAGCAACCCAGAGCCACTGATGGGATTGAACTTGACGCTTTTTGCCTTTCTGGCTGATTGGCTGCACTACTACTGCTCCTGAGCTCTGATTGGGTGCAGCGCTATTCCCCCTTCTCTTGTCGGCCCTTGCCTCTACCCTTTCTAAGATGTCCTCTTTTTTTAATACAAAAACTGCTAATGCTGAGTTTTCTAGTACCGGCTGTTTAGTAGAACAGAATTGTTAAAGTTATAGCTTGTTGATTTTTACCGGATAGAATTGTTAAAACGGCAGCTTGTAGATTTTACTTGCACAGAGTATTAGGCTGTCTGCATTCTTCTTCCTAACCAGCTCTAGAACCTGTATTCTTTTTCCCCTATCCTACTCTAAAAACCTGCCTGTGTATGAAGTGGGCTGTGAAGCAGTCTAAGAACTCCCCTGCTCTAACTAACAGCCCTGACCTTTACTGCTCTAGTCCCTGTTACCATTACTATTTTTCTTCTCTATGGACTCTCAGATCACAATTCTTGGGTTGTTCCTCTCTCACCTCCATGCCCTGTTTTTTTCCTGACTTTGCAGCTAGCTCCAGTAAGCCCTCCCCCCCAAAGTGTAACAACTCTTGTGTGAAGGTGTTGTTCAGCTGAATTGCTGATCTGTCTGCCCTGCCCTGAAAACCTCCCCTGCTATTGTCTTCTTGTCTGCTTTGGGCCTAGGTTTCTAGCACCCATTGTCCCTGTTAACCTTAAATTAACAGACCCTTCTCCCCTCCACAGACATCCTGCCCAGAATGGGTGACTGCTGCCTCCTGCAAGTAGCGGGAGCCGGTCTGACCCGGTTGACTTTTCTGCTCTGACCTGCCCACCTTACAACCTACAACCAGGTATGGACTCTGAAGAGCAGCCCAGAGCCACCGACAAGATTGAACTTTTCACTTTTTGCCTTTCTGGCCAATTGACTACATTACTACTGCTCCTGAGTTCTGATTGGGTGCAACGCTATTCCCCCTTCTTTTATTGGCTCTTGCCTCTACTCTTTCTAAGCTGTCCTTTTTTTAATACAAAAACTGCTAATGCTGAGTTTTCCAGTACCGACTGTTTAGTAGAACAGGATTGTTAAAGTTATAGTTCCTTTTTTCTCCTTTACCATTTGCAAATTATACTGCAAAGCCACTAGAGGACAACAACTCAAGAGGTTGCAGTCCTTTTCCTACTGTTCTCCCCTAACAATTCTAGTTCTGGGTCCTTTATATCCACAACCTTGGGTCCACAACCTTGGATCTATAATGAGTTATCTGCTTCTCTTGTTGGAATATCTAACAGGCTTGCTTCACTTCACGTTTGACCCACATTCTGAACCTGTTTCTACAGCCCCCCTTACAGTCCTTGGTTCCATAATACCAGTCTGTTATCCCCTATATTCACCCTATTACCTAATTCAACACGTATTACTCTACCCTATGTGCCTAGCTGCCCTACTGCCTTCTATTGCACCAGCTGCAGAAGGCAATTTTGGTCCATTCTCTTCCCATCCCTTTTATGTGCCCCTTCCACTGTGACTCTTTTGTATGCATCTTCATGCTCCTGTACCACATATTTCCCACAATCTACTTTTACTGATTCCAGCTCCTGCAAAAGAGCCAGATCCTGTCTGTTCAGGTTTTTATTAAATGCACTTAAAAAAGCTTCTCCTATTGCTGCTTATTTGTGCAGGCAATGTCGAGCCTAACCCCAGTCCTCCCCTCCCTATTCCTACCCCTGCTCTCTCTGCCCTACCCCAGATAAAGGGGCTAAGCCTAATCCACATAAATGCCTGTAGTTTGCTAAAGAAATCTGATGCTATACAGACTTGGTTCAACCTTACTACCCCCGACATTGTAGTGGTGACGGAATCTTGGTTGAGGCATTCTATCATGGACGATGAAATAAACATCCCCTCGTACAATGTCCATAGGACAGATAGGTTATCAAGGGGTGGGGGTGTTGCTAATCATGTTTGGGACAAATTCGCTGCCACTGTAGTTGATTCCACCTTTGTACCACTGGAATTTGAATGTACTACTGTAAAGCTGCAACTATCCCTAACAATTCCCATTTACATCATTGGATGCTACAGGCCTCCTTCTGCAGGGAACAAGGTGCTGCAACATTTATCTAATGTCCTAGGCTCCATATCCTCTGAGGTTATTGTTACAGTGATCTTAATATGAACTGGTTCACCACTTCATCCTTACCCCTAAAAGAGCAATGCGACAACTTTGGGCTGTCACAACTTACAACAGAAGCTACCCATCCCAACTTAAAAAAAAACTAACCATAGCACCTTGCTTGACATCATTTTGGTCAACAAACCCCATCTTTATTCACACTCTGTCATATTCATCAGTGATCTTAGCAATCATTGTGTTATAGCCTCTCTGCAGACCTCCCCCAAGACTGTCTCCTCTTCTAACTATATCCTTAAGACAACAAAATGGAACTTTGACCACAAAGCCTTTTTATCCGACCTCCAACACGCTAACTGGCAGAACCTCTGTTTGGCCCCTTTGGTAGCCAAAGCCAATGAAGCCTTCCATAATATCATCCTTGGCCTCATTAATAAACATGTACCTTTAGCCAAAACCCATACTGAGAAGAAATCATGCCCATGGTTCACTGCTAGCTTTAAAGCAGAGTTGCTACATAGGGAACTCTCTCTTTCTCTGGAAAAGGGCAAGGAAACCCAAACAGCCTGCGGAATGGGCAGCCTTCAAAGCTGTTAGAAACCAGTGCACCAGATTAACTAGGGCTGAGAAATCTGTTTATTACCACTCTGAACTTGAATCCTCATCCAACTGCACATCTAAATTCTGGAAAACATTAAAGGAACTATAAAGTCACAACTCGTCTAGCCCGTCCCCACCAAAAATCTTGACTGGTGGCTCCTCCACCACTGACAAACAGGAAATCTTTGGCCTCTTTAACAACCATTTTTCCACAGCATGTATAGCCTTTGAGGCCTCACCGGCCAACAGCCTCCGGGTGCAACTGTGTAACCTGAATCCTGTTTGCCCTGACCTAGCTTGATCCACCCAAGGCAAAGCCTTCTCATTTGGCCCTGTTACTGTGAAGCAGGTAGAGGACCTCCTACTTCCATTGGACTCTAGAAAGAGTGCAGACACAGATCTCCTTGAGCCATGCTACCTTAAACTTAACTACTATGTATTGTCCCCCCCCCCCCATCACTCACCTTTTTAATATGTTCCTTGCCCAGGGTATCCTCCCTGCCATATGGAAAACAGCCCACGTTATACCGCTTTTTAAATCAGGCAATGTTAGTGACCTAAATAACTGCCATCCAATATCCCTGCTTCCTAGTCTATCTAAGTTACTTGAAAAGGTGGTTAATTCCCAGCTTAGGCAGTACCTAGAGGACTCTGACCTGCTAAACCCAGCCCAGTCTGGTTTTTGGCCCTGTCATAGCATTATCTCAGCGCTTACTAAAGTTATGAATGATTGGCTGAACGCCCTAGATGCAAGAAGCTATGTATGTGCCCTGTTTCTTGACCTTAGCAAAGCTTTGATATGGTGGATTGCACCCTGCTTTTGGCCACTCTAATGAATATTGGTGTTAACAATCTGACCCTAAAATGGTTTCCAACTACCTCACTGATCGCTATCTGCAGGTCAAGGCAGTGGGTGACCTCTCCTGCATAAAACAACTTAAACACCAGAATCAAGTCAGCAAACATTCACCTATTTGCTGATGATACTGTGTTATACATAGCCAGGCTTACCCTGGAGCTCGCATGTAATGACCTTCAAATCGAATTTAATCATTTACAGAAAAATCTTTTGCACTCAAAGCCCCTCTTAAATGCTAAGAAAATGAAGGTTATAATTTTTTACCCCATCAGTGAATGCCTCCAAATCCTGCACCCCAGGGATGGCCCCTCAAATACTCACTATGCTTGGTGAGCCAGTGGACTATTTGAAATCCTTTAAATACCTGGGAGTTTGCATAGACTTTATATTATCATTCAAAGTCCATATAGAAGAAATCTCAAAAGAACTAAAGCAGAGGCTTTGTATTTTCTTTAGAATCAGGCATTTTCTAACTCAGAAGGAGAAAAAAGGGTTAGTACAAACTATGTTCATGCCTCTCCTAGACTATGTCAATTTCTTGTATGTGCATAGCTTGAACGTGGCCCTTTCCAAACTTGACTCCCTATATCACCAAGCACTTAGATTTGTTACTGATGCCCCCTATTCTACACATCACCGTACCCTCTATACTACTGTAGGACGGAGCTCAGTTAGCCTCAGCAGACAAAAGAATGCAGTGTTCTGGATATATAGAGCCATTATTAATATGCTTCCACAATATATTAAGGACTGCCTGCCTGTTTGCAATCCTGGTACCTATCTTTTAAGAAGTCGCTCTTATATTTCTCTCTTCATCCCTAAAACTAGAACACATTTCAGCAGAGTGGCAATAAGCCATACCCCCTCTGTTCTTTGGAGTGATACACAAAAAGCATATCAGCTCACTTCCCCGGTGTCACGATTTCTCTTCAAAAACTTGTTTTTGTGGTCTTTTAAAGAGACATGCAACTGCTTCCGCCGATGACCACCTAATTTTCTGGCCCTGCTTATCCCCATCATCACCTCATTCACACGTATAAGTCCCCAGTCCCTTCCCTTATTTTTGCATCAGGACTCACCTCTGTCCATCTTGTGTTAACTTACTGCAACAGTAATTGATGTTCATACCCTTCCCCTGGCCTTCTTTCCTTCTTACCTCTTCAGAATTGTTTTCTACACATAGTGTAGATCCTGCATATATACTGTATATACTCTGTGTATTTTCTTATATATTACACCTGACTATTTTGTAATTTTGACCTGTCTGTATAGTGTACAAACTTGTATGCTGACATGGATACCTTCCATGCCCTGTACTCATTGTATATATCTGTATGCTGTTTGCCAATGAAGCTCTGTGAATGTATCATGTTGCCTTTTGTGAACCTCGTCCAGCTCCATCTTGAAAATGAGTTTATCTCAATGGTGTTCCACCTGGTAAAATAAAGATTTGATTGACTTGATTGATTGATTGATTGAAGATGTATGCCAATGTTAGACCAGCCAAAGTTGATCTAACTGACAATAGAGCATGCACATAAGCTCACAGCAGGTGGACAGACCTGACTATGGTAGTATGCATGGCATTCTGGTGCAAAGGTCCAGCATTATAGACATAAATGCTGGCTTCCAGAAGTCATTTCATCCACCATCATTTTTGACTCAGCTTGCATAATGCTTTAGTCTATTGCATTGTATTTTTGACTCAGCTTGCGTCGTTTTTGCTCCATCTCACTAATGCGTCATATTTTTGACTTAACTTGCACCATTTGAACCCCATCACACTCATGCATTGTATTTTTGGCTCAACTTGTACCATTTTTGCTCCATTTCACTCATGCATCATACCTTTGACTCAGCGTGCACTGATTTTGCTCCATCTCACTCATGCATCATACTTTTGACTCAACTTGCATAATTCTCACCCCATACATCAGATTTTTGATGCAGCAGTCCCCTTGCATCATTTATGGGGACTTTGTTACAGTGAATGCTTTTCTTGAAAAATACAGCACACAGTAATTGGTGCACCTGGATTTGGTGCAAGGTGATTGTTTGACACACCTTCCATTGGTCTAAGGGCCATTTGACAATCCAGCCATTGGTGTTTGTTTGTTTATCTTTGTTAACCAGGTATGTCCACTGAGTACAAAAACCCATTTTCATGGATGATCTGGATATGAGCATAAACAATACATGTTACAGATACAAAAATGCATCACAAAAAATACAGTATATTAATAGCACATGGTCAAAAAATAAAATATTGCCTCAGTCAGTCCATAAAATATCAATCAGGTATTAAAACACATACATTTACAAGAAGCCTGCAAATACATCTTCACTGCATTTTAAAACATATTAACATCTGTGCAGATTATATAGGTAATGGTAAAGCATTCCATCTCTTAGGTGCAGTATAACAAAAATAATTTTGTTATAACGTAGTTTTACATCTAGGGACAATAATGTTATTTCTTACATTAGCCCTAGTAATTCCTCAGTCCATTGGAAAATAAAATAGAGATTCAAGAGTAGATGGAGCTGAGGAGCTTGGAATGTTTCCAAGTCAGTCAGTCCATCTGTAAAGTGGTAGTACTACTGCTCATGATGTCAGCAACCCAGGTTCAGAAGTGAGCCTGAGTTCTCGGAGCCAGTTAGGGGAATAAGGATTGAGCATCCCAAAGGATGCTCTCCTCCTCCTCTGGGGGGTGGGTGGACTGCTAGCTTTGCTATGACACTGCCATCTAGGTGACCACAGGTGGTAGTGCAATGGAGCTAGGAAGGATAGATGGGCACTTCCTAGCCAGGGCATCTGTATGCTTGTGTGCAGATGTCCACTTGGCCCTAACCCATGAGCACTCGGGGAGGGAAAAACAGGGGAAGGAAAATATCTCCTTGCCTGCAGCAGCATGATGTAGCCTCTCTTTTGCGGGCCCCGTACAGTTCACCGGGCTCCTAGCTGCAACCCAGCTCTGACACCTCCTGGACTTGGGGACTCGGGAGGTTTCACCACGGGGGGTGGGGATCCACAGACCACTGACTGGTTGGAGGGTAAGGCATGGGGATGGTGGTTGATGGGGCTGGAAGGAGAAGCCAGCCAGGCAGAATGGAAAAAGTATAATACATTCAAAAATTAATTTTCCAAGTCAAATTGCCTGTGAGTATTGGATTCATTCATGTAGAGAAAACCACTACAGTGAATTGTACAAATTACAATTGTACATATTGAAATTAGCTTTTAAGCAACAACAACAGATGTAGTTCATTAGTATTTGTACTCTTGATAAAGTAGTCAAATTAGCTGCAGAGTGTATCAACAATGCGTAATCCACGAGTGACACTATAGAAGGTAGGCCTGGGTTACAGGTAACAAAGATGACTCAATAATACCATCTCTGCAGAGGTATAACATATCATGACACTTATTCTCTGTTTTGATCAGGGTTTTGATATGTACAAATTATGTCAATGCCATGTTTAATACCAAGCCCAGGTATTTAAAACTAAATACATTTTCTAAGCATACATTACCAAGAGAATAAACTGACTTTTTTTGTGTTCAGGATGAGATGGTGATCCCTAATCCACATCTGAAAAACATTAAAATAATTCTGCATGCAATTTACCACATTTGTGAGGTCCTTACCCACCATACGAATGAGTCATCTGCATATAACAGCAAAGATGACTCTGTGCAAGTAGCTGACAGATCATTTATGAATAGGCTGAGCAGCATCAGGCCCAGGACTGAACCTTGTAGAATCCCAATGCTGAACAGTCAATCGACAGAATATAGACTGGCCCGGAGGCACTGATGGTTGAGGTGCAGGATGCCACACCTCACGCCATGCCGGTGAACCATGTTCAGGAGTAAGCATGGGCCACCGGGGACAGACAGAGGCGGTGAAGGCTGGAGCATCCATAGACAGCTTGCCTTCTCCTTGGAAGGGAGGGTAGCAGGCTTCGGCATTTGGGTGCCTCCCAGTGGTAGATGGGAGTTACTGTGCTTGCTGCCTGCTTGCAAGAGAGAAGGTGGAGCACAGCAGACATTGGCAGGAATGCATACAGCAGCATACATGGCCCTCCACCAGATATCATTGCAAGTTTGTGCCCACCTAGGGGATGACCAAAGGGCAGAACCACCAAAGCAAGGAAAAGTCCTGGGGTGCTGGTAGGTGACAGCGCACCTTGGCTCCCACACCCACCGCTGGACCCCACCCACCTGGGTCCTGATCCTCCACACACCACCAAGCCTAGATAAAATTAGATGTCTAGGGTGCCCATATGAGTGGCGGCCCACCCTGGGGGTAAGTCAGGGGGTTCCTTGCCAGGCAAGGTAAGGTGTTAATGGAGCTCCAGGAGGGGACCCAGGGATTGACGGGTTTCAGGCTGGATGGGAGAAAGCCAGGATGTCACCTGAGAGAGGCCACCATCCCAGTGACTGGAGGGAAAAAGACTAAAAAAAAAAAAAAAATAGAATATACATCCCTGCCTTTATACAATACTGTCTTCCATCCAGGTAAGTCTTTAACCAGTTTAGGACAGGTTCAGATAGCCCACAGCTTTTAACATAAAAAAAGCAACTTATGATTAACTAAATCAAATGCATTTGAAAAATTAGCAAAAAAATAAATGCTACGGAAAACCTGGAATCAATCGGCAAATGCAAGTAATCACTAAAAGTCAATAGTGCTATATCTGTGCTGTGGTGCTGTCTGAGTCAGTGTTGCTGAGGGGTTAAATATCATATTTGTCCAAGTAGCACAGTAATTAGTCATGTATGACCCTTTCTAGCAACTTGGAGGTAGGAGAAGGGCAATAGGCTTACGGTTCTCAACAGCAGTCCTTAAACCCTGTTTGTGGACAATGACAATGTCAGTCCTCTTCCAAATGGTTAACATAATTCCATTCTGGTGCACAGAGACAAATTATTTTTGTCAAGGGGATTGCAATTGCCTCCTTAGCCAGTTTTACAGTTCCCATATCTATGTCATCTGGCCGTACCCTAATGCTGTAATTCAGCTTTTAAAGGAATTATATAGTAGAATTCATTTAAATTTTTTTTACGGTAAATCTGAAGGACACTTTAACTTAAGACTTCAAGACCAACCAGTTTCAGAGGTTTCAAGCCAGGCAGATCTTTTAGTAAATGTTCATAGTCACAAAAGTAATTATTAAAACATTCTGCAATCTCATTTTTTTCACTGTCAGAACTGTTGTACTGGCAACAAAGTTTTAGGAATAACTTTCATATCCACATTTGTTAAATTACTAATTAGTTTCCAAAATTGAGAGGACACTTTTTTTTCAAAGAACTCTGCTTTTCTCGGAAATACTTGGATGTAGTCATTTTCTCCATGAGTTTATGGGCTCGATTTTGAAAGGGCCCTTAGAATGATGCAAGCTGTGGTAAAATGCACCTTGCATCAAATCCTGGGGCACCAGGGATCCTGCACTCAATTCTCTATCAGGTACAGTCCTGGCAATAAAGTCCCATGACTTGCATTAACCAGGGCCATGCGTCAAACAGACCACACATCCAGAGGTTTTGCCAAAAATGATGGGGCAGCTGTCTGCCACCATAGAATGTCCCTGGTGGTTCAGCAGACCCCCTGAAGCCCTGATTCCCTTATTATTATATCAATCAGTCCCTGGTGGTCTAGCAGACCCCTCCAAGCCCCGATCCCCTTATTATTATAGTAACTATTCCCTGGTGCTCTAGCAGATCCCGCCCACCCTGATCAGCCCATAAAATAAAATGTTGATATAATCTTTCTCTGGTAGTCTAGTGGACCCACCCCCCACTCCAGCAGGTAGTGCCCACCATCCTACTCCCCCTCTTCCCGAACCTTGAGCTGGCAACTGGCACAGCCCCCATCTCACCACCACGGTTTGTCACTGACCGAGCTGTCACTAAGCGTGTATTGTATAGAGTATACGCTCATTGATTGACAGCTGAGAAGGAGCTGTCAATCAGTAAGTGCATTCTATATGCAGTACATGCTCCATGATATTTCAGTCAGCGGCCAGCTGTAGTAGTGAGAGGAGGACTGTGCTGGTAACTGGCTTGGGATTCTGGATGGGGAGGCAGAGTGGTGGGCACTATCTGCATGGGTCGGAGTCCACTAGACCTCCAGGGAAAGATTGTATCAGCATTTAATTTACAGGCAGATCTTGGCTGGGGGGTCACTAGATCACCAGGAAATTATTTCTATTCACATTTTACTTTATTGGCACATCAGTGATAGGGCAGGGGGTCCACTAGACGACCAGGGACTGATTAATTTAATAATAAGGTGATTGGGGCTGGGGGGGCACTAAATGACCAGGGAATGATTTTATAAACATTGTAAGATATGTGCACATCAGAACTGGTGGGGGGTGTGGAACATGGTGAGGGAGGGCTCTGAAAGTGACCCAAGTGGTCAAACCCTCCCAGAGGGTGAAATTCTAGGTACCCTTAGACCAGCCCTAGCTGGTCTAAGGGTTCTGAAAATTTCACCTTCTGGAAGGGTTTTGAGAATCCTGATTTAGGGGATATGGCAGCTTGCATCTGTCACATGCCCCCAAGCACCATGCTGTAGCCCATTTTGTGGTGCAAGGACTGCACAAGACCCCTTTGGTGCATATGGCCTGAGGTTGATGCAGGCTGCATTTGTGAATTTCTCCTGGTGCATCTTTTGGCACAAGCAACACTTTGCACCATTCTTTGCAGGGCAAGCCCCTTGCACCATGCTGGGAGCTTTGAAAGTTGAGCCCTACATCTATTCCTTTTGGCTTTATAAGTAATCCACAATTTGTCATCTGCAGTAGCTTTCTTGGCTTACCAGTCCTGATCCCTGTCTTTCAATAAGACAAGGACCTGATTTGCAATCCACTTGTTCTGTTTAGTACTGAACCTTAACTGATGTACTAGTGCCAAAATGTCAGTAATCTTATTTAGTTCATAGATAAAGAAATCAAGTGTATTGTCAATGTCAGGTATGATGTACAGAAAGGGCCAATCTGTGTTTTTTTATATACATCATGAGTAATGTAATATCCAATTTTTTTATGCTCCTTAGAAGCAAATTCCAAATGGTTGTTTAATTAATTTGTTTGACCAACCATAACAAAATTGGGGAGTGGTCACTCAAAGAGTCAGGTAGGGTGCCTGAGCAAGTTATCCTATCCAGATTCTGAACCAGAACCCAGTTCAACAGGTTTTGGACCATTGTTTTATAACTGGTTCTGGTCAGAAACAGAATGATCTAGTGTAGATCAAGCTTGGGCACCATGTTGTGAACACAGATTTTTATGTTATCCTCCCCAATTTATGTTAAAATCTTCAAGGTTTACAATATCACTAATGGTTTTATTTAATATGCAAAATGTCTTGACAGCACATAGACCATTCTTGGTGTAGCTTTGGGGGGTGGAGAATAAGTAACCTCAATATGTAATTTGAGTCTATCAGTAAGATATTCGTATTCAAGAATCCATACTCAGTGCTCCAATCATCCACTATTGCCCACAGTGCACATTTTAACCTATCCTTAAAGTAAAGGGCATTATATCTGCCTCCCCATTTGTTCTGCCTGTCTCAGTAGAACAAATTGTGGGATGGTATGAAGACTTCTTTATCTAAAACCTCAGTTATAAGCCATCATGCTTCAGTAAGGGCTATGATGACACAAATCATGCAACTTTATCGAGGCCTGAAGGTTATCTATTTTTGTAACATACTCTGAGTACTGAAGTAAGATGTATGACTTTCAGGTTATGTAGGATAAAAATAGCTATATAATTTGAACTATCAGACTCACCTAAATTAATGGGTCCTGCATTGGGATGAATATTTTCTGTGACAAGCAGTAATAAACAAATCACTAGTCTTCTTGAACCTGCATAGTCCTTAATTTTATTTAACTCATGATATCTTGATACCCTACAGTTCTGATACTTCACGCTTCCTTAACTTGTAACACTAACCTGAAGAATAGTAACTGGTGTGACACAGTATTTGTCCAGGCAATCAGTTCACTAATCCAGAAATTTACAATATCAATTGCTCCTTGAACTGAATGCTAGCTGTGATACCCTTAGGGCAGATCTTCAGACTGGTGTGCTACACTGTTCCCCATGGAGCCAACTGAAACCTAATGTCACTGTGCTCTTTCATATGTTTGTTTTTAGTGCATTCTCCAAACCACACACATTTTTTAAGCCTCATTCTCAGAGCAAGACATCAAGGATATGCAAATCCTTGTGCAAGTCAGGCTTCACCAGATCCGACATCAGCTTTAAATGGGCCCGTTCATCTGATCCAACTTAAGTACAGCCACATATGGATGAACAACATGTCTGTAGTGTGTTACTCTCAGCCTATTTAGGATCAGATGTACAAGTCTGTTTAAAAGGTGATATCTCTTCAGCTGAAGCCTTATCAGCCTGACTTGAGCAAGGATTTGCATACCCATAAAGCCACCTGTTCAATTCTCAAAAATAATCAAAGAGGTCAAACTTTGGTTGTTCGATCCCATTTGAACCAAACTGATCTTTTTGAGAAAAGTGCATGGCAAACTATGTTTTGACCAGGTTTGAAGTAAACAAACCTGTTGAACCATATCGCAAAGCACCAAAGAATAAAGAACAGAGTCATCGTCCATTCACAATAAAAGTCATTGTCCATGCTATGACCTCCATCTTGCTGCCCCAGTTCTAGGGCATTCTGGTGAAAATACAAAGTCACAGCCACAAATTTTCACAAAATGTCCTTGAAGAGTTCACAAAATTTTGACAAAATTGTAATTTAATTACTCCTATCTACTTTAATAGTTGTCCAAAGTGTGCCATATAAGATATGGTGAATTTACCAATCCCCATAAAGAATAGTAGAACATTTATATCCGTAAAGGTGACTGAGATGTTAGCTTCCAAACATTTAGAAATGTTAAAATTACATATTGTTAATACGTGAACTGCATAATTTTAATCCTGTATAACTTTGACATTAGAGAATGGAATATCACAAATTTTGTTAAGTTCATTGACCCTACAAATGAGGCTGTTTGTCAACTCTCTCATCTCTTGATCAATGGCTGGCCAACTTAAAAGCAACCAAAGATTGAAAATATAATATCAATAATTAGAAAATTAACTTTCATGAGTTTGTGTGAAAGTAATGGAATTTTGTGATACTTTTTTTAATGCTATATTGATACATTTTACCAAGCAATACACTTGAGCTGCTATTATGGAGGAAGAATAAAGCAGTGTAGAAGGGCAATAAGGTTGCATTCATAGTTGGTTCCATTGTAAAAGTACAGCAGGGCAAAGCATCAGGTCAGTATCTTGAGTGAAGAACCATGAACAATAGTCATGGACATTGCTGCACACTAGCCTGTCTTCTTGCAATATAGCAGCTAACTAGAGCTCACTGGCTAAATGACTTACAGAAGCACATTCATGTGCAGCATTGTTTCTGTACAGTGGTACCTTCTGTCTCTTTAACAGCCCTACAGATAATAATGTATACTTTTTGCTTTTGAAAATAGTGCCAAGCATTACAACTGTTTGTGACCAAGGCCATTGAAACATAGAAACATAGAAACATAGACTTTGACGTCAGATAAGGACCACTTGGCCCACCCAGTCTGCCCATTTCCCTACCTACTGGATAAGCTGCAGATTCTAGTTAACCAACAGCCTGCTTCCTGCAACCCCCCACTATAATTGCTTTGTGTCTGTCCCATGCATGTTTGAATTCCCCCACTGTTTTAGACCCAACGACCTCCTCAGGAAGGCTGTTCCATGTATCCACCACTCTCTCCGTGAAAAAGAATTTCCTCACATTACCCTGAGCAGTCCCCCTCTATCTTTAAACTGTGCCCCTTGTTCTTACACATCTCTTTTCTGAAAGATGCTACCTTCCTGGACTTTGTTGATTCCCTTGAGGTACTTGAACGTTTCTATCATGTCCCCTGTCTCCTCCTTTCATCAAGGGTATACATATTAAGCTCTCTCAGTCTCTCTTCATATGGTTTCTGATGTAGACCCTGCACTGTTTTAGTTGCCCTCCTCTGGACTGCTTCCATCCTGTCTATGTCCTTGCATAGATGAGGTCTCCAGAACTGCACACAGTACTCCAGATGGGGTCTCACCAACTGTCTGTATAGAGGCATAACCACTTCCCTTTTTCTACTTGTGATGCCCCTTCCTATGCATCCCAGTATCCCCCTGGCTCTCCTTACTGACTTTTCACATTGCTTACCCACCTTTAGGTCATCTGATATGACTACTTCCAGGTCCCTTTCCATTTTTGTTGTTGTTAGTACCTCCCCTGCTGTTGTGTACTCTTCTCCTGGGTTTTTGTTTCCCAGGTGCATTACTTTGCACTTCTTTGCATTGAATCTAAGTTGCCATATGTCTGACCATTCCTCCAACCTTGCCAAGTCCCTTCTCATCTTTTCTACCCCTCTTGTGTATCAACTCTGTTACAGATCTTTGTGTCATCTGCAAAGAGGCATACCTTTCCCTCCAGACCCTCTGCAATGTCACTTATAAAGATGTTAAAGAGGATTGGACCCAGTACTGAACCCTGAGGTACTCCACTAGTAACCCCCCTTTCTTCGGAATGTGTTCCATTTACTATTACCTTCTGTGTCCTGTTGTGCAGCCAGTTCACTATCCAGGCTACCACCCTGGGACCCACTCCCAGGCTGGCTAACTTGATTATTAATCTTTTGTGTGGGACTGTGTTAAATGCCTTGCTAAAGTCTAGGTAGCCCCTCCCTGGTCTATTACATTGGTCACCCAGTCAAAGAAATCAATTAGATTAGTCTGACATGACCTTCCTGCTGTAAATCCATGCTGCTTTGGGTTCTGTGCCCCATTGAGACAGGATTAAGACTTCTTTTGGCTAAACAGATTTACTGTGTGTTGTTATTTTTATTTTGTACTCACAGGGATTGCTACTGCTTGTTGTTAACATTTCATTGCTTAATTTTCTCTGATTCAAATTGTTGTTGCTGGTATACCTTTTTCTGCATTATTACAAGGTGTTCCTACAGTTGTGTGCTTACAGATTACTGCTGTAATCTTCTGATTCAAATTGTCTTTTGCAAGGTATATCTTCTGTTGCTGCTTTATTTTTCTCTGTAGCAAAGTGTTTTATTACAGGGTATATCTTCTCTGAAATTATTACAGGTAGTGCTTTACATGTTTTACAGTTTTATTTAACATTAGGATAAGCTTTCAGGGTTACTGCATTTGTTGTTGACTGATTGTTTCTGCTCTTACCTCCTTGTTCTTTCATCCATGGTTCTTCTTTTTCGGCAGGGGAAGGGCCCAGCCTCCCACCCCCATCCCCAACCACCCCACACTACACTCCTTTTATAGGGTACCACAGCTGTGATATTTCCTGTGGCAAAGCAGGAAGGGGCAGATCAGTGGGGCATCCACAAAGTGATCTCATTTACAGGGGCACTAGTAATTTAACTTGTTATAACAAGTTATACGAAAACAAAACACAAAATCAAACCATTACTTGCATTTTCTTCCTTCTAATTACTCTGACCAGGTTATAAACCCAGCAACTTATCTGGAATGGATATCATTAACTGCAGGTACTGCAGAACACTTTTCAGAAGGACAGTCTTACAGGATTTAGTACACTGTCCTACATGCTGGGCCATTGGAGATCTTAGGGATCAGCTCTGGGCAGCATGGGCAGAGATTGGGCACCTCAAATTTCATATTCAAGAGGAAATACATTATAAGAACCACCCACCATTTCCCCAACATCCAACAGAAGAACCTTAACCGCAGAGGGTAGTTGGTCCAGGAGGATGGCAGGTGGTTAGGAGGGGGCAAATCGGGTGCCCCATCACTCTGTGCTCTCCAACATATTACCTTCAAAAACCATATAAACAACACAAACAGGTATCTGCCTCTATCTCCGAAATCAAACAAAGGGGCAGAGGACACTGCAGAGCAGGACACTGCAGCACAGGAGCTAGCACAACAAAACTCACCCAAATCAGGATCCAAAGCAAAAAGGAAATCCAAAAAACTTCTGATCATAGGAGACTCCATGATTCGGGGAGTTGATACCGATCTCCAGCCAGGGGTAATGGTCAGATGTCTCCCAGGTACATCAGCATGGAGAGACACTGACCGCATTGCTAAAATTGTTCACAAAGCAGGAGAAAACATTGATGTCCTGGTACACATAGGGACTAACGATCTCGCCAGCTGGTCAGTTGTGGAGACCAAGGAACACCTGACCAGGCTGGGTGACAAACTATTATCCATTTCATCCGACATCTCCTTCTCTGAGATCCTGCCAGTCTGGGAGAGGGGGGAAGATGGACGGAAGGTCAGAGAAGGGGAGATAGGGGAGCTAAACACGTGGCTCAAGGGCTGGTGCCAGGAAAAAGGACACAGATTTGTAGGGAACTGGCAACAGTTCTGGGAGCGAAAGTTCTTTAAATTTGATGGACTGCATCTGACTAAGGAGGGAGTCAGTGCATTGGGGCAGAAGTTTGACGTCTTTGCAGAATATTTAAACTAGCAAATGGGGAGAGGGGTGCAGCATGCCATACGTCGAATGGGAAGAACACCTCTCCCCCTCAGCTAGTGGTCAAACAGAGTTTCAGCATGTTTGCAGTTCATTTGCATCACCAGGTAAGAAAAAAGGTCTGTCTCCCCATACGATGCACAGGGGAAATGCGAAACCTCACCCAACAACTAACACACCGAAATCTGGCCAATGGAAAATCATGTACACAAAGGCTCACAGTCTGGGAAATAAGATCCCAGACCTGTAGGCAATAATGTCAGAGGCTAAACTGGACATAGTACCAATTAGTGAGATGTGGTTTACCAGTAACCACACTTGGGAGACTTCAGTACCTGGCTATGTACTGTTCAGAAGAAACCGAGGTGAAAAAAGGGGGGTGGAGTGGCCCTGTATGTCAATGAAAATATCAAAGCTACAGAAATTCAGAATAAACATAAGGAGCCAGAAGAACTGTGGGTCACCCTGGAAACAGGAAATGGGACAGCCATAAGAACTGGGGTTGTCTACGGGCCCCCAGACCAGGGGGAGGACATAGACACATTACTGTTAGAAGATATACAAAACATGACAGCTAAAGGGAGGTTCTGATAATGGAAGACTTCAACATGCCGGATACAGATTGATCAATACCAGCAGAAACATCTGCCAGAACTAGACACATGGTGGATTCCCTGCAAGGGGACGGCCTCAAATAACTGGTACAACAACCCACAAGAGACAGGGCTATCCTAGATCTAGTACTGACTAACAGGGAAGGGATCACAGATCTCCAGGTGGAAGGTCACCTAGGGGCCAGTGACCATCACATGGTATGGTTCAATTTGGCCACTACATCTAAATCATCCCATTCCAAGGCAAAAATATGGGACTTCAGAGGAGCTGACTTTGATAAGATGGCCAACAGAGTTAAGCTAGCCCTGGCAAAGAGAAACACAGGTGAGGGGGTACAGGCAAAATGGGCAAGCATTAAGGATGCAATACTTGAAGCAACATCCCATTGTGTTAGACAGAAAAGGAAGTGCAAAAGAAGAAGGAAACCACTTTGGTTCTCAAATACAGTAGCAGAAAAGGTCAGAGCCAAAGGGCTGGCCTTCAGGAAATATAAGGGAACACAGCGGGATGAAGATAGGGAGGCATACCAAACTGCCCTAAGGGAAGCAGGGAAGGCAGTAAGGCAGGCAAAGTCCCAAACTGAGGAAACACTAGCACGAACAGTAAAAGAAGGTGACAAGACTTTCTATAGATACATTAGTGAAAGGAGAAAGTCCAGAGGGGGTATTGCTAAGCTCAAAGGAGAAAAGGGGGCATGTGAGGAAGAGGACCCTGTAAAAGCATCTATCCTAAATAGATACTTTTGCTCAGTATTTACTGAAGAGAAGGTAGGGCAGGGCCCACAGCTCAGCACCATGGACACAGGGGGGAGGGAGGTGAGCACTACTCCCTTCACAAAAGAAAGGGTCCTACAAGAGCTCACTAAGCTCAGGGTGGACAAGGCAATGGGACCTGATGACATACATCCCAGGGTACTTAAGGAGCTATGGGTGGAATCAGCAGAGCCATTATCAGAACTGTTTAGTGAGTCTCTGAGCACAGGAGAGGTCCCAAAAGACTGGAGAAGGGCTCATGTGATCCTGCTCCACAAAAGTGGTAGCAGGGAGGAGGAGGAGGCAGGGAACTACAGACCAGTGAGTCTTACCTCAGTAGTGGGCAAGATTATGGAGGCACTCCTTAAGGAAAGGATAGTGCAACACCTGGAATCCATAGGGGCACAGGATCCAAGACAGCATGGGTTTACAAAAGGAAGCTCCTGTCAAACTAATCTCATAGGTTTCTTTGACTGGGTAACCAGAGTGGTGGACCAAGGGGGAGCAGTTGATGTCGCCTACCTTGACTTCAGCAAAGCTTTCGACACTGTTCCACATAGAAGATTGATAAATAAGCCGGGTAGGGGTGTGGTGGGTCAGAAGTCGGTCAACTGGTTGGCAAACTGGTTGATGGGCAGAAAACAGAGAGTGGTGGAAAATGGTATACAGTCAGAAGAGATACAAGTCACAAGTAGGGCACCTCAGGGATCAGTCCTGGGGCCAGTGCTCTTTAATATCTTCATTAGTGACATTGCAGATGGACTAGAGGGTAAGGCTTGTTTGTTTGCAGATGACACCAAGATCTGTAACAGAGTAGATGATCCAGTTGGGGTGGGCAGAATGAGAAGAGATCTTGATAAACTAGCAAAATGGTCAGAAGAGTGGCAACTGGGATTTAATGCAAAGAAGTGCAAGATCATGCATATAGGGAAGAGAAACCCTGAAGCTACCTATAGGCTGGGAGGGGAGTTGCTAGCAGTCACAAAGGAAGAAAGAGACTTGGGCATCATCCTCACCAATGACCTGAAATCATCCAAGCAGACCTCTAAAGCAGTAGGTAAGGCTAGGGGGATGTTAGGGTGTATTAGGGGTATCACAAGTCATAAAGAGAGGTAATAATCCTCTTTACAAGACACTGGTTAAGCCCCATCTGGAGTACTGCGTGCAGTACTGGAGCCACACCTTCACAAGGACATTAACCAAATTGAGGCAGTCCAGAGAAGGGCAACCAAAATGGTGCAGGGACTGCATCAGAAGACATATGAGGACAGATTAACGGAGCTCAATATGTATACCCTGAGCAAAGGGGAGAGAGGTGATATGATCAAAACATTCAAACACCTTAAGGGCATTAACAAGGTGAAAGAGTCTAACATGTTAAAATATAAGAAAAATAGCAGCACAAGAGGATACAGCATGCGATTAGAGGGAGGTCGATTAAGGGGGAATGTGAGGAAATTCTTTTTCACAGAAAGAGTGGTGGATGCATGGAATGGCCTACCTCAGGAAGTGGTGGCTATGAATACAGTGAAGGGCTTCTAACAGGCATGGGATAGGCATAAGGGAGCAATACAGATGAGTATGAATAGATAGGCCACTGACAGAGCAAATGCTGACGGCACATTTATAAGGTAGAAAAAGAAATAGGCAGACTGGATGGGCCTTGCAGTCCTTATCTGCCATCATCCTCTAAGTTCCTGGATATATTTAGTCATAGAATCATAGAAATTTTATGGCAAAAAAGGACCCTTCCAGCCCATCTAGTCTGCCCAACCCTCCCCTTTCTCATAACCCGTCCTCACCTGCCCCCACGCTTCCCCAGTACTCAGTCCAATATGCTTGTCCCATGCCCTTTTAAATTCCTCCACCACCTTAGCCCCCACCACTCCGATCCACCAACGAGGGATTGCTAGAGATTCCCAGGGTTCTTCTCTAAACATCTGGAGCTCATGCCTTTTCATTTGTAGCACCAACCCTGTGGAATTCTCTACCTCATCGATTAAGAGAATGCCTGACCGTCAGTAGTTTTAAATCTTTATTAAAAACGTATTTATTTACATTGGCATTCCCAGACTAATTTTAATTCATATTGTTCATCTTTGTTTATGATGTATTTTTGTACAGCGCCTTGATGTCGAAAGATGCTATATAAATAAAGATTTGTTTGCTTGCTTGCTTACCACTCTGTCCGGTAGTCTGTTCCAGGGCTCCTCCACTCTTTCTGTGAAGAAGCGCCCCCTCACATTGCCCCTAAACCTATTTCCTTGCAACCGGAGTCTGTTCCCTCTAGTTCTGGCTCCCTCCTTACTCCTCAGCAGATCCCCTTCACCTACTTTATTGAGTCCCTTTGCATATTTAAAGTTTTCGGTCATATTCCCCTTTCCCTCCTTTCCAGCGTGCACAGATTCAGCGCCTTACACCTCTGCTCATATGTCTTCCCCTGCATACCTTGCACCATCTTTGTTGCCCTTCTCTGAACCCTCTCCAGTGCATCTATGGCCCCGTTCGCACTAGGGCATTTGAAACGGTTCTCAGCGCTTGAACCATTTCAAAAGCGTGCTGGCCCAGATCACGTTCGCACATAACCCGCTTTTAGATCGGAATTTTGCAAAAAAGTGCTCAAACCCTGATGAGACCTGGGCTTGAGCACACTTCCAGAAATCCGTTTTCAAAGTAAAGCAATTTACCTAGAGTGCGAACGCGCCAGCTCGTTTCCTTTTAATGCACTTCAAGCAAGCGCGCAAAGCATCACGGTAAGCAGCTTTTCCATGCTGCTGAATTCGGTTTATAGTTGGCACGGATCTCTGCCGCAGTGTGAACCCTGTAAAATGCATTGCCTAATGTGGATCACAGGAAAGGGGTTGCAGTATGAACGCTACAGCACGGTAAGTGTTAATCCACTTTTAAAATGTTTTGCCCAACCGTGCTGTAGTGCGAATGGGGCCTATATCCTTGTGGAGGTGTGATCTACAGAACTAAACCCTGTACTCAAACTGCAGCCTCACCATGGCTTTGTAGAGGGGCATTATTACCTCCCTCCTTCAGCTAGTAATGACCCTGTCTATGCGTGCCAGCATTCTATTGGCCCTTCCCACTGCCCTTCTACATTGGAAACCTACCTTAAGGTTTGAGGAGACAATGATCCCTAGATCCCTTTAATGTTCTGATTCTTTGATCCCTTCCCCCCCAGTGTGTACCCTACTCACGTGTTTTTACTCCCTAGGTGCATCACAGTACACTTCTTGTCATTAAATTTTAGCTGACATTTCCCAGGCCATTCCTTGAGCTTTTTGAGGTCCCTCCTCATAGCTTCCACCCCCTCCGGGGTGCCCACCCTATTGTACATTTTTGTATCATCGGCAAGTAGGAACACCCTCCCTGTCAAACCCTCCACAATAACACTGATGTAGATATAGAAGAGCGGACTCAAAACTGACCCCTGTGTCACTCCACTCCTTACCCTTGCCATCTTGGAGTGCACTCCATTAAGCACTACTCTCTGAATTCTCCCTGCTAGCCAGGCCTCCACTCAACCTGCTATTTTCCCTCCCAACTCCATGCTTTCCATCTTGCTCACCAACCTCCTATGAGGGACAGTGTCAAAGGCCTTGCTGAATTCCAGATAGACCATGTCCACTGTCCCTCCCTGGTCAATTACCTGAGTCACCCAATCAAAGAACTCAATCAGGCTGGTCTGGCATGATATCTCCTTGGTGAAGCCATGCTATCTGCTGTCCTGCAAGCCACACTCCTCCAGGTAATTCACCACCCTCTCCTTTATTAATGCCTCCATCACCTTCCCCACCACAGATGTGAGGCTGAATGGGCAGTAGTTCTCCTTCAGCTCCCTGCTACCTCCCTTGTGCAAGAGCACTACATCAGCCCTCCTCCAGTCCTCCGGCACCCTCCCTGTATCAAAGGACAGGTTGAAGAGCCTTGTCAAGGGTGTGGTAAGCGCCTCCCTCTATTCCTTGATCACTCAGGGGTGCAACCTGTTAGGCCCCATTGTATTGTCCACCTTTAGTCTATCCAGATCAGCCCTGACTCGATCCACAGTGAATGGGCTCTGATCCACCCATTTGCCCTCCTTTCCCTTAGTTGTTGGTACTGCCCCCTTCCTTCCTCCTCCTCCATGAACACTGAGCTAAAATATTCATTTAGTGCCTCTGCCTTTTCATAATCTGGCTCCAGGTTTATCCCTCCTTCCCCCCTCAGTCTAGCAATCCCTTGCCCTGCTCTTATCCTCTCCCTCACATATCTGAAAAACATTTTATCCCCCCTCCTGGCCCTTTTGGCTATTTTCTCCTCAGTTGCTGCTTTTGCCCTTCCTATCACCCTCCCTGCCAGACTCCTCTTCTCCCTATATACTCCTCCCTATCCTAGTCTCTAAGTGTCATCTTCAATTTTCTGAAAGTCCTCCTCCTTTCCCTGTCTGCCCCACCACCTCTCTAGTGAACCAGAGCTGTCTCCTTCCCCTCTTTCTGACCTTTTTTATGCACATTTCTGCTGTTTCCTGAATGCCTCCCCTGATAGCTTCCCAGAGTTCCTCCACTTCTCCTATTGTCACCATACCTTCCATTTTTCCCTATCTTTCTCATCTTCTTAAAGTCTGTGTGTCTGAAGTCCATGACTGTTGTATTAGTCTTACTTGTCTCCCTCCCTCCCTTCCCTGACCCTGAACCATACTACACTGTGGTCACCGGGTGCCAAAGGCTTCTCCCACCCGCACCTCGTCCACACTCTCCCATTAGTCAGGACCATGTCCAACAAGTTGCTTCCCTCATTGGCTCCCTAACCAACTGTTGAAGGAATACCCATTGCAGCTTGGCTAATACCTCCCTGCTACTTGCCGATGCTGCATCTGGGATTTCCCAGTCAACATCTGAGAGGTTCAGGTCACCCACAAATAGCAGTTCACTTTTCCGTGCCAGCCTTGTGATTGCCCGAGTTAGCCATCTGTTGTCTTCCTCTCCTTGCTCAGGTGGCCTGTATACCACCCCTAGCCACAGGAATTCATCCGTCCTCCTACCTAGTGTTACCCACAGCAGCTCAGTCTCTCCTTCCTTCTCTGCCCTTCAGTCACACTGATGCCTTCCCTGATATATAAGGCAACCCTTCCCCCCTGCCTTCCCTGTCACTTCTGAACAGTCTATAACCTGGAATGGTTGTTTCCCAGGTGTGATGCTCTGTCCACCAGGTCTCACTTATTGCGACTAAATCTAATCTCTCATCCCTCATGAAAGCAGAAGTTACTAATTTTACCTTGCCCCACCAATCCCCATACTTCAACATAATTGGAGTGTGAGCTGGTCAATTGGTGCAGAAGCAGAATTGCCACTTCTTAATACCATTGACCTACATTAATAAATAAGTGAACCCCACTGTAGTACAGGCAGGTGGAGGAGGACTGAGAACCTCAGAGGTTACTCTCATGTTTTGTGAAGGAGGGTGACTGGTGCCTCTGCTGTTTTTCTATTGGAGACTACTCTATTTAGCAGCATGGCAGGCTCCATGTAATATGTGTTGGTATACACACACACACAAACACACACACACACACACACACACAATGCAAGAAGCAATGTGTTATGTCCTGAGTGAGGGAAGGAACTATGATAGAAGTCCTCAGCATGCTGCAGGATGAAGCTGGGGCACTTCTGGGCTCAGCATCACTGACTGCTTTCCTGCTGACAAGACTTCTACAGTGAACATTGACCCAATGTTATGGATGTATGGGGCAAGCTGTGCAGATGTGTAGTAAGTGGCAGAGATAGCGAGAATGGGACTGGGAGGTTGCCCACGGGGCTGACGGGGGCCACTCTGGTAAATGGGGAATAAGGGAATTAAAAAATAAAACAGCTTGAGTCCTTCTGGCTTCTTCAGTCCAGCTGCCCCAATCATTGCCTATCCTTACAGGAGAGATCATTGTCGTGGACATCTGTCAGTGTCTTGCTACCATCTGCCCTGACAGGGATCTCATTGGCAAAATTAGTGGGCATGCCCAAGTTCAGCCTCAACTCATCATTACAGTATGTGCTCTGGCAGGTCATGTCCTAGGATACCTTAACTGTTCCCATAGCTATAATACCCATTTACCCACATGCACAGTACTGCCACCAACTGCCTTGGCAGTGGTGTGGATAGTGTTAGTGAGACCACCCAGCAGTGCTAACCTGACCTGGTGCTGCATGCCCTGATGGATCAGGTAGGTCCCAACTCCAGTCATCAACACCAGTTCCCAATGCTGCTGCAGCTTCTGCCTCTGCTCATTAGAGTATCTTGGCCATTCCTAGTGTATAGTACTTTTACAGCTGTCCTACAGAATGCCAGTATTTTAACTACAAGCTATAAATAAGGTTCTGAAATCTAAATTACAAAGTAAGGAGCTAGTGATGACTAACATGGAAGAATGTCTTGGGAGTGATAATAGATGGTTAGCAGAATTATTCCCAAGAAATGTGTCTGCAGTAAGCAGGGCTAAGTTTACGCTGGGCTGCATAGAAAGGTAGAAATGAGTAGGAAGGAGGAAATTATATTACTTCTCTACAGAGTACAATTACTGTAGAAACATCTGTTTCTATGGTACCATGCCTTGTCAGTCAGAAATTTTTGCAGAGAGAGGCTGTGCTGGTGACGATCTATGAACTTGACAGTGGCTATGGCATTAAGGATGGATGAGTTGGGTGCTGACAGAGGATGAGGGTGGTGGATACTGAGTGAGAGGGCCAGTGTGAGGCACAGATATATACAGAGTTGTGCCAGTGATTGAGGGAGTGGACGGTAGACTGCCGGGGAATCATTGTGCTGTTATCAGTATGGTGACCAGGAGTGGGGGGACACTAAACTACCAGGGACATTTTTTACAGGATATGGAATATTGATCAGGGGATGAAGGCCACCAGACTATAGGGGTAATAATCTACAGCTGAAAGAATACCTACCCTTGGGAGCGTACAATGCCAAGGCAATTAGTACGAGTTTTGCAGAGGCATTAAATACATGGCACTAACATCTGTTTGACACCTTCACTAACCGCTGAATATGCCAGATTGCCTGCATGCAAAGTACAGTCATGCAGTGTGCATAGGCACACTAGCATGTGTTAGCAGTGCTCACTGACATGTTAGTGCCTCAGTAATTGTTCCTTTCAATATAGCCCATTTAGGGAGTTCTCTGCTTTAGGCGCACTAACCACTGTTAGGAAGGCACTTACCCTTATGCTGTTAGTGCTTGCAAAATCCCTTTGGATCACCTGACCAATATACACAAATAAAAAAAAAGTTATCTCCAATTGATTAACAGACAAATGATGTTTTAAATAAAGATAAATATTATATTACAGTATCTTTTAATGATATATACTGTTACTGATGGCCTGTGTTGACTGTGTCAGTACTTTTCCATTTTTATCTGCTATATTGACACCTATGATACATTTTGTGATGCTTTTTTATTGGACATTGCAGTACATAAAATAAAACTGCATTATAATAAAAAAAGACTTGCATTATCTATATACTTCCAGAAAGTGAATTACTTAGAGAAACCTTTTTTTTTTTATTTGTAGCACCATCATTTTCAGTGGTAGTATGTTTTCTTGAAATTATGTAGTGACATATATTTTCTTATCCATACTAATGTAAACACAGCTAGTATTCCAGTTTTGAGAAGCACAATGCTTGCTGATTTCAGCAATTCTGTTCTTTTTACGGTAGTGTCAGCAAGACTGTGTTTGTTGTATCAGCTAAATATTTAGAGAAACAAACTATCAGCTGGTGCCAGCTGGAGCTGAATTTTGAAGTCTACAGCAAGAAATTGGACAGCTTTTATTTGCCCTGTTGCTGGTTCAGGTCTACAGATTCCCACAGAGAAGGACAATCTTTGCATCCTGTAGTAATCTTGTTGAAATTTATATGACAATTACCAACAAGCCTACTCAGGTCAAAAAACATGTGCAGCATTACACTGCATAATCCAAAGAAAAGAATTAGACATGTAAAACAATGTGAAGGTTTCAAAATTATTTTACTATATCTGACTCATTTGGTGATGCTGAAATCAAAATGGGTTACTATGATTAATGTACTGTGAGCAAACCATTTCTATATTGAATATCGCAAAAAACTCCTTTGATACCATGTGACCAGTTCTCTTTATGCTGCCATTTTCCCAGCTAAAAGTAGTAACTAAAGGCTTGACTCACTTAAAGCAGCAGTGCATGTTATGGTGAACGATTCTGACTTACTGTACAGTATAGTTTTTTATTCTGTTTTACATTTCCTTATTCTTTTGTCTTGAAAGATTCCCTTTTTTTCCAGATTTGTGTCTGTATAAGCATTTTTTTCACACTTTATATAATTAAAAGGAGTGCTCTTAATACAGCTATCTGCTAGGTGTTAATCATTATTCTAAATAGTTTATTAACACAAATTGTTTAACATCCCTCATCATGTCATTAATGTGAACTTGGATGCAGCAGATACAGCTCATTATTCTTAAGGGGCATTTAGTGCTAATAAACAGTGGTGAATACTAAGTAAAACCTGAGGGAAGTGGGGTGTGGCTAGCTAGCAGCAAAACTAGATGCGTCTTGCAGGAGCTCCAACAAGAACACCGGAAAAGTACATTTTGCAACTTAGCAACTTGAGAAATGTCATCCTAAAAACTCAAAAGGAAAACAAAGCCCCGAGGCATCGCCTGTAAAACATAGAGAACTAGCTGTTGGCTAATAAGCTTAGGGTAGTGGGTCCGTCAGAAAACTCTGAAGGAGACGAGTCATGGGACCTCATACAAAAATGATTTGCTGAACATGATCACATATCACCTCCTCTTGAGGCAGCTAATGCATATTGTATAATCTCACACTGGGTGGAAGGCATGTGGACCACACTTGTGATTTTTCAACTATCCTCAGACTGAGACCGAATCCTGGAGGCTACACACAGGATGGGACCTGTTGCTTCAGAATATAGAATTATGGTCGCTCTGTTTTCGGACCTCAGCTTTGCCACAAGGTCCAGACATCAAGCTTTTGATACTCTCCCTTTGAGACTCTGGGAGTTTGGATCTTTCACAGCCTACAGTTTGCTGCAAAACTTGAAGTTACATAGTCAGGTTTACATATTCAGTGACTCCAAGGATGCTGGAGTTTTGAATGAGAAAATCAAAAAAGACTTTGGACCCTAAACTGAGCTTTTGGAAGGAGAAGACAAATGATGCGTAAGGACTTTATAACCTGAGGACTGCACTGTTTTTTCAGGTACTGGGTACTGAAGAGGGAGGCTGGCCTGTGATGTGGAGACAAGAGAAATGGCACCTTGGACTTCAGTTGTGCATACATTTTTATTGTTCGTATTCTAATAAAAGTATGATTATATGCCAGGTGTTAATGTAATTGCTGAATAGACCTTTTCATTCAATATGTTGCTGATCTCATGGCTGCAAGTGTCTCCCCCTTCCCCCAACTTTGGCACTATTCCATCTTGACATTGCAAGCCATTTCCTTAAACTGTCGGGTCCCAGAGTGATTCACCTTTATGGGGCTAGTATTAACCTGTGCAGTGCAGATCTTGCATGTTTGTAATTGAATGTTTGAAAGTTTAAAAGATTTTTTCTATTATGTTGAAAGTTTAAATAATTACAATATAACACATATGACACCTATGGAGTTAGGTAAGCCACAGAACCCTAGACTAAGATTTCACAGTATGCTCTTTCATGACTAGAGATGCAGCAAAGTTTAACTTCACTAGCATAGCAGAGGCGAACTGGCCCACTCCACCTCAACATATAGCTATGCAAAGTGCCATTGAAATGCAATACTTCACCACTTTGCATCATAATGACTTTGTGTTATGACGACTTTGCTTTATTTTCTATTAAAGGCGGAGTGAGTGGGCATTGCAACAGCTCACAGATCACATGGCTCACAGTCTGCAGGTCACATGCTTCAGGAAGGAAGTTAATCATGCAAGAGAGTGAAAGACTTTCTCTTTCACCTTACCTAGTGTGGGAGAAAGAGCTGTGTTTGACAGTTGACAAAGAGAGAGAGAGAGCAAAAAATATAATCTTCACTTTGAGAGGAGACAGGGAGACAGTAAAAAATATAAACCCATGTTTGAACCAGAGCACCTTCTGGGCTTGTGGTCCCCTCCCTGAAGCAGGAAGTAGTGGTGCCATGGAAGCACCACCTCTGGTGGCACCTACCAGCACCCCCCCAACAGTGCCACCACCTGCCATGGCCCCTGTGCCAGCAGCTCAGCAGGCAGTGAGGGAGGAGCCGCTGCAGTTGCAGCAGCAGCAGCGGCAGGTTTCCCAACCCCCAGCCCAAATTGAGCACCAGCAGCAGCTGGTAACAACATCTGGGACCCCCGTGCCTGTGCACGGTCCTCCCCGCAGCTCATTATTGTGGGAGTTTTTCACTACACTGCCTGCGGACACCAGTGTAGTGAAGTGCAATCTGTGTGGTGAGGTGATGCGTCGCGGCCCCGAGGGAAGTCATCTGGGCACAGGTGGTCAGCGCACCCACCTATACAACCACCACCATGCAGATTGGCAGGCCAAGCTTGCCGAACAGAGAAGGAATGCACCTGCTGACCCTGCTGGGCAACAGGTAGCAGCACAGCCTCCACCTGCATGTGGTGTCAAGCAGAGGTGGGCCATGGAGCAAGCAGCTGCTCCACAACTTGCAGGTGACAGTGGCAACCCTGCATGAATGCCTGCCACACATGCCGATTTGGGCTTGATGTGGAGTGAGCTGGACCATGTGAACTACCAGACTGACAATGTGGAGCAGCGGTTGGAGTGCATTGAGGTGTACCAACTCCAAATAATGGGCATGCTTCAACTGCTGCTCTCATACCATAACATTGATCATTAGTTTTTTTTGTCCTTGTACCTACCACCCTCTCTGTGAAAAAATTGTTCTCGAGATTGCCGCTGATACATCCCCCCCCCATCTTCAAATTTTGCCTACTTGTTCATGTACATCTCTTTTTATGAAAGATGCTACCCTCTTATATGTTGCTGATTCCCTTTTGGTACTTGATAGTTTCTATCATGCCCACCCCTCCTTTCCTTGTGGTTATACATATAAAGCTTTAGACTCCACAATATTTGGGGAACTGGTTAACTTGTTGTCACAGGTTGAAATTGGGGCAGTACTCATGCCATCAGCAACTTCACTACCACCAGCGAGGACAACAACATTTCCAACCATGATTGAAGCTGCTGATTGCGCTGTGAAAAACGTAGAGAAATCCCTTTGCTGGCATTAACTATACACTTCTGCTGCATACTACCACTCCCATGGCCACTCTTGCCACTGGCAGCAGTGCCATGGCCAGAAGTATTTTGCATGCATATCTCTTTGCAGGCATTTTTTTGAATTACACAGAAAATTCACAAGAAATTGAGATTTCTGAAATTTGGGGTGGATGGGAAGCGGAAAAACAACAACTGTGGCTTATAGATGCAGATTGGGCACTAAACAGATGCAAACGCACAGATGCAGATTGCACACTATAAAGAGATGCAGCCTCACAGGCACAGAAACACCTTAACTAGTGGTCACACAAATCCCAAACTGGAAAAATAAATGATACCTTTTTCGGGTTGGTGGGGGAGTGCTTCAGTAGCAGTCCACTAGCTAGATAGAAAGAAACAGTTAAAAATACTGCAGATGGTTAACCAATTCAGAGTACAGCGATTACTGTGTGGCACAATAAAATGTGTCTGACTTGATGGCACACACACACACACACACACACACACACACACACACACACACGCACACACAACAGGTAATGCGCAGAAAATGTAACAGTGCAGTAAACTATATAAACAAATCTTTTAAACAGAATGAAAATATGCACTGCACCACAACAAACAGAAAATAATTATCAAAAATTACTTTAAGTATTACTGTGTGTACATGAACACACAAATACTAACACACACTACTAGTACAAAACAGTTAAAAAGACTGCCTTTCTCATGTGAATCTCACTCTACCTCAGATGCACTCCTCCTCCGAAGCACACTTCAGCAGTGTCTGTCAGTACACAGGCTGAATATTCAAAATTAACATTCAAAATGCACAGAAAAACAATCAACACTCAATGATCTAAGCACAGGAGGGTTTCCTACAGTCGTACTAAATTTGAAACAAAATAATTGGATCAAAAGTGATTTTTTAAAGCTTTCTCGATGGTTTGATTCTCAGAGCTTTGAGAACAAACTGTCTCCAGCTTTCCACTACACACACTACACAAAACTGAGGCTGTGCAAGACAATAGAGAGCCCATGTGACCTGTCATCCCATGAATCAATGCAAAATTCAACTCAAACAGCAATAAACAAGTGAAGTAAAGCGAAGTCCATTAAAATCAATGGCACTTCGCGTTAAAATTAAGGGGAAGGCTGTAATACAAGGCAAAGTAACGCAAAGTCCATTGAAATCAATGCACTTCATGTTCAAATTTATAGAGGAGTAATTCACTTCATGTTGTGGAGCACTACATGGATTTGGGGATAATGTGCGAAGTGCTCCACATAGCGAAATGGTAGCACATTGCCTACCTCTATTCAAGACCTTTAGTAGCCTTTGAGCTCATTCATGCTCATCCTGGACACTATTATTTGTTTTATAGGTCCTTGCTTAGTGGTAATATACTGGTTATATGTTATTTCATCATCCGAGTCCCAAAAGGACCTATTTATAAATGTATGTATGGTGTTAGTGATGTAACATCCTGGGACAATGAGCTTTATTTCATATTGTAATGTATTTTGCACAAAATGTTTTTTCTATGCTCATATACTGTGGATCAGATTTGTAAGTTCTACTTATAAAAGCTAATAAACATGGCCAGCCAAGTGGCATGGAGGGCTGAGGCATCTATGCCTTACCTCCTGCTCGCCCGGCAACCCGTGTTCACTGTGCTAGCATGCCACCAAGGGTTGGCTGGGGAGGAAGAGGATACAGCATCCAGAGGACAGCTCTCCTCTCCCAGGGAGGGAGAATCAATGTTCCCACTGAATGACTGCCCCCAGGTGGAGGCCTGCAGGTGGTACGGGACTGTGGGTGCCGAAGAAGGGAGAGTGCTGCGGGACTTCCATGGGTGTGTGTGTATGTGCCTCCACGTATGCACACCTGGCATGTGCACCTCAGAAACAGGGATGGGATGGGATAGGAGAAAATGGAGGAAAAAAAAAAGGTTGTGGATGACGGCCGACCATCCGCAGGCTCCACACTCGGTGACTAGGCACCACCGTAGCCCTCTGGAAGAGGGCACAGACAAAAGGTAAGTCCTACAGATGCCAGGGTGATGGGGATTGGGGGTCGGTCTGAAGGGGGCAGCCAGAGAGAGAACGGAGGAGAAAATGTATATAAAACAAAACTAAGAAATATAAAGTTAAAAAAAGCTGTTGGAAGCCATATTAACGGAGGTGTTCCTTTAATATTTCAGATGTAGAAAACAGGTAATAAAACAGACTCAAAAAAGTAGAAAATTCATTTTACAAGACAGGGGGACCATGCACTCTAAACCAGAATAACAAATGTAATGTATATTGTAGGTCAAAAATGTCACTGTAACATGCACTGCAGCTTTAAGTCTGCTCATCTTTCATTCTGCACAGATGAAACAGCTTCCAATATCCGACCTCAAATCATTTTCAGTATAAATGTGTAGGTCACAGAGCACCTATTGGGATGGGATGCAAAAGACTATGGGAATAGCCTGGCAGATGCCTTGCTCTGAATGTTAGTGGATCCTTCTGTACAGCATAGTGTATCCTTTGAACTGTCCAGGACCTGATACTATAATCTCTGTCCAGTGGATAATATAAGTGCCAGACTGAAAAGTTGGTACTCAATCCATATTTGCACCACAGCCAGCCTTAAGATTCTGTATTCGTTGCACAAATGAGCTCCTGAATGCAAACCTAAGCTGGGCCTACACCCTACAAAGTGAAGGTTCTGATGCATAACCAGCATGGAATTGAGCAGTAGTAGACCTAATCAGGGAATGGAGTCAGCTATGAAATGTCATACAGCACAGTATATGCAAGCAATAATACCCAACAGGGTGGATGGTATTGGGCAATACCAGACCACCCAGGGGCATAATGAGGCCCGACGCCGCAGGCAGAGGGCCTTATAGCCCCTGGAAGGTCCGGTATTGCCCATACCGCCCACCCTGGAGGATATTATTACGCTTAGAAAATAGGCACTGTAAAAAAAAAAAGTTTAATAAAACAAGCTTTTTAAAATTAGTTTAAAATAAGTAGTTTAAAATAAGTTTAATAATAAAATAGTTCCTCCTCCTAGAGGAGCCTAATACTGGAGTTTGTTGTTATTGTTACTCTATATAGACACATCTGCAGAGAGCAAGTGTCACAGTTGTGTTTTTTGACAAGGTTCACTGTCCTCAGCAACTCTACAACACACTGAGACATGCAGGCTGTGATTTTTTTAATTTTTACTCAGAGTGTCTGCCTCCACACACACACACACACACACACAGTTTTTGTGAAGTGCCACTCACTACAAGGAAATTAAGAGAGACTGTGCTGGGCTGTTTCTGTGAAGAAAATACTAGCCCTGTCATGTTGCTTGGGCTGGCGGCTGGAGGATCGGGATCGTGGTTGGCACAGGAACAGAGGTGCGCAGTTTGTAGGCTCAGTCCATTGTTATTTCTGATCCCAACCTCAGATTTAAACCTGGAAGTTCTTTTTTTTTTTTTAAACAAGCAGCAGTCAAGTTGTAGAAGCTGGCAATGTAATCAGGGTCAGGCGGGATGCAGTGAATGTGGAGTCATAGTTTACGGTCGGCAGTAGCACTAGTGGAGATTTAAATTTAAAAAAATGTGTTGTTGCATGAAAGTGGATGTGCCAATTTCTTACTGAATGATTGGAAACAAGGTGGTTGCTGTAAAACTGCTATAATAATGCTTTGCATTTGAATTTGGGTTTGAGGTAGCTTAGGAGAGCTGCCGTTTCAAAGCTGTATGAATTACACATCGGAAGAGGAGCAGAGGTGGTGGGCGGGCGGCCGCCTGCGGGCACGCTGTGGAGAAGCAGAGTACGGACAGAAGGTCCGTGGAGTTTGTAGGAGGAGGTCGATTAAGTAGCGGATACTTGGTCTCAGTACTGGCAGCCACTATTCACTTCCCTAGAGCACTAACCCTGGAAGGCAGTTGTGAGAGAATGCCGAAAATATAGACTTGGGCACAGCTGGAACATTTATTAAATTTCGATGGTGTTTTGTGGAAATTGGCCGAGGACTCGTGATGGGGCAGGCTTGGGGGGGGGCAGAAAAGTATTATGGGTGGCTTAAACCGATGTTCATGTGGCGCTTTCAAAGTAAGTACTTTAAGTTGTTTTTTTTTTGACAGCAACATAGTTGTCATGGTTGTGCCTTTGTGAGTCTGTGGTAGGGCTGTTTTGGCATGGGTTGTATCTCTCGGTAAACGACAAAAAAGATGGCGGTGATTTGAAATGATAATTAGTTGTGTTAGCCAATTAGGAAGCAGTGTGGGCACCAAGATACTTAAGTGGGTGAAAGGGCACTATAGTCTGGTACTTTTTATTTCCTGGGCATCTATTGAAAGTTAATGTACCCCCGTGGCAAGGGTACTAGCCAATCAGATGCCAAGAAATAAAAAGACCATTTTCTAAGCAGATTTAGTGATAGAGTAGAATATTTAGTGTTAGAGTAGAATAATAGTGTATTTGACCTTCTGAACCAAATACCGAATATTGGCTTTATTTGGCTAACATTTATTCATCCGATCCCCATACTCAAGTACAGAATCCCCACCCCATGCAAGCTATCTTAAATAAAAGTTTTACTCCCTGGTCTAAAATCAAGGGCTTTTACAGCCCTACAAAGCCATTGTTGGGTGACAGAAAGGGGAGATCCCCCACCAAAGGCACATAAAAATCACAGTGACCTCTATGTCAGCCACTGATCTGACCCAGATATTAAAATTCAGCCCCTGTGATCCAAGTTTTCCCACCACCATCAGGCAAAGCCCCCTTCCCCCCAATCCACTACTGTTAATTAAAAGTTTTTTTCAGCTTCACCAACTCTGATGACCTCCTCTTTAGTGTTTGGATCGTCCTTGACCAAGGCAGTACCAGCACAAAAGAAAATAATTTTTGGTATTACAGCATGCATAACTTACTCTTAGTCAAACATGCTTAACACAGACCAGTGCTGATTATGAAATGATGGGTGGGGTTTAGTGTAAGTGCTCAAAGAAAGAATGCATTTATGCCAAACCAGGCTCCAATTTCCTATTACCACTGCCAGAACTGAAGTAAGCTGCTTCATCATGTTGAGCGAAGTGGATGCCAGAAGCCCTGCCCACCACTCACCCCTGCAGTCTAATCCATTATGTTGGTGCTACCCCAGACATGGAAAGAAACATAGAAATGTAGAAGTTGATGGCAGATAAGGAATGCAAGGCCCATCCAGTCAGCCCATTTTTTTCTACCTTATGAATTATCCATAGGCCTTTACTCTGTCAATGGCCTATCTATACATACTCATCTGTATTGTTCCCTTATGCCTATCCCATGCCTGTTTGAAGCCCTGCACTGTATTCATATCCACCACTTCCTGAGGTAGGCCGTTCCTTGCATCCACCACCCTTTCTGTGAAAAAGAACTTCCTTACATTACCCCTTAATCGGCCTCCCTCTAATCTCATGCTGTGTCCTCTTGCCCTGCTATTTTTCTTATATTGAAACATGTTGGACCTTTCACCTTGTTAATGCTCTTAAGGTGTTTGAATGTTTCGATCATATCACCTCTCTCTCTCCTTTGCTCTAGGGTATACATATTGAGCTCCGTTAATCTGTCTTCATATGTTTTCTGATGCAATCCCTGCACCATTTTGGTTACCCTTCTCTGGACTGCCTCCATTTTGTTAATGTCCTTGTGAAGGTGTAGCCTCCAGTACTGCACGTAGTACGCCAGATGGGGCCTAACTAGTGTCTTGTAAAGCGGGATTATTACCTCCCTCTTATGACTTGTGAAACCCCTACTAATACACCCCAACATCCCCCTAGCCTTACGTACTGCTTTAGTGGTCTGCTTGGATGATTTCAGGTCATCTGTGATGATGCCCAAGTCTCTTTCTTCCCTTGTGATTGCCAGCAACTCCCCTCCCAACCTATAGATGGCTTCAGGGTTTCTCTTCCCTATGTGCATGATCTTGCACTGCTTTGCATTAAACCCCAGTTGCCACTCTTCTGACCATTTTGCCAGTTTATCCAGATCTCTTCTCATTCTGCCCACCCCATCTGGATCATCTGCTCTGTTGCAGATCTTGGTGTCATCTGCAAACAGACAAACCTTACCCTCCAGTTCATGTGCAATGTCACTGATGAAGATATTGAGGAGGACTGGCCCCAGGACTGATTCCTGTGGTACCCCACTTGTAACTTGCATCTCTTCTGACTGGATACCGTTAACCACCACTCTCTATTTTCTGCCCGCCAGCCAGTTTGCCACCCAGTTGACCAACCTCTGACCCACCCCAAGCCTACCCATCTTATTAATCAATCTTCTATGTGGAACAGTATCAAAAGCTTTGCTGAAGTCAAGGTAGATGACATCAACTGCACCCTCTTGGTCCACCACTCTGGTTACCCAGTCAAAGAAATCTATGAGATCAGTTTGACAGGACCTTCCTGTTGTAAACCCATGCTGTCTTGGAGCCTGTGCCCTATAGATTCCAGGTGTTGCACTATCCTTTCCTTAAGGAGTGCCTCCATAATCTTGCCCAATACTGAGGTAAGGCTGACTGGTCTGTAGCTCCCTGTCTCCTCCCTGCTACCACTCTTAAGGAGCGGGAGCACATGAGCCCTTCTCCAGTCTCCTGGGCCCTCCCTGTGCTCAGAGACTCGCTAAACAGTTCTGATAATGGCTCTACTGGTTCCACCCATAGCTCCTTTAGTATCCTGGATGTATGCCATCCGGTCCCATTGCCTTGTCCACACTGTGCTTAGCGAGCTCTTGTAGGACCCTTTCTTTTGTAAAGGGACTTGTGCACACCTCCCTTCTCCCTGTGTCCATGGTGCTGGGCTGTGGGCCCTGCCCTACCTTCTCTTCAGTAAATACTGAGCAGAAGTATCTATTTAAGATACATGCTTTTCCTTGGTCCTCCTCCACACACTCCCCCTTATACCCTTTGATCATAGCAATACCCCCTCTGGACTTTATTCTTTCACTAATGTATCTATAGAAAGTCTTGTCCCCTTCTTTTACTGTTCATACTAGTGTTTCCTCAGTTTGGGCCTTTACCTGCCTTACTGCCTTTACTGTCTTCCCTGCTTCCCTTAGGGAAGTTTGGTTTGCCTCCCTATCTTTGTCACGCTGCTTCCCCTTATATTTCATGAAGGCCAGTCTTTTAGCTTTGAACTTTTCTGCTACTGTTTTTGAGAACCAAAGTGGTTTCTTCCTTCTTTTGCTCTTGCTTTTCTCCCTAACTCAATGGGATGTTGCTTCAAGTATTGCATCCTTAATGCTTGCCCACTTTGCCTGTTACCCCTCACCTGTATTTCTTCTTGCCAGGGATAGCTTAACTCTGTTGGCCATCTTATCAAAGTCAGCTCCTCTGAAGTCCCATATTTTTGCATTGGAATGGGATGATTTAGTTCTAGTGGCCAAATTGAACAATACCATGTGATGGTCACTGGCCCCCAGGTGACATTCTACCTGGAGTTCTGTGATCCTTTCCCTGTTAGTCATTACTAGATCTAGGATAACCCTGTCTCTTGTGGGTAGTTGTACCAGTTCTTTGAGGCTCTCCCCCAGCAGGGAGTCCACTATGTGTCTAGTTCTGGTGGCTGTTCCTGCTGGTATTGACCAATCTGTATCTGGCATGTTGAAGTCTCCCATTATCAGAACCTCCCCTTTACCTGTCATGTTTTGTATATCTTCTAACAGTAATGTGTCTATGTCCTCTCCCTGGTCTGGAAGTCTGTAGACAACCCCAGTTTGTATGGCTGTCCCAAATGGATGGTCCAAGTCAGTGAACAGAAGAACTTCTGAGCATATCTTGCAACTCCCTGTGTTATAAATCAGGGACAAGCCTTAAAACACCAGAGTCCAATGTCCAAAATCAGGGCACATCTGAAAAAATGGTACTGTATTTTCATCGTAAACCAAGTTGCAGAAAACTGGCTCAACCACAACCTGGTGCTCTATCCATTAGTCTATACTGCCAAGAAGTGTTCTGGCAGGGATCATACTTATAACCTCCCCACCCCCTCTTGCTCCAGGCTATACTGCTGCCTAGTGTTCTGGCAGGACACTAACTAGTCCCGCTTCAGCCTCCTCCTCATCACCCCCCACCTCTACCCTAATTGCATCCCACACAGCACACTAGTGCAACGGTCGCAATTTCTATTACCCTAGACAATTTCTCACGTATTACATCTGTGAAACTGTGGTAAACTTCAAATACCCCATACAAGCCACTCACATAACCAAATAGTAGTGTGGAACTGTCCCATGTTGTCCTGCTGCTGTCTGGTAGTATGTCATTCCCTCTCTCCTGCATTATGCCCCCACTTGCTCTCCTCATAATTCCCCTTCCCCTTATCTCTCTCCCCATCCAAAGCATATACCCCTATGCCCTCTCCACCTAGCCACTCTCTTTCCTCTCTAGGAACTCCTCTGTTCTTCCCCATCTGCCCCCACACTCCTTCTTTGCCCCCAGCCCTGGTCCCTCTCCCCTGCCTTGGTGTGGCCGGGAGTTGCTCCTACTCTGCAGGGGATCAACTTTGAGCCCCTCTATGCAGCGCAATGCAGGGTTGCGCCAGCATAGGTGCTGCACATCCTGGGCTGAATATCGGGATGTGCCACATATGCATGGGCACGCCCCCTGCACCTGTGCTGCACACCATTACATTGCGCCCTGGCACATCGGGCGTTGTGCTGCTCCGGGCAGCCTTTTTCAATATCCCACTGGGGCACAACCCCTTTGAATATCTGGGCCTATATGTTTTGTCTCTTGCATCCAATTGTACAGTGTACCACCACACTGTTTCATGGAATGTCTCTATTCCCTGGGTCGCCCCCTGAAAAAGGGACATGACTGTCTCAGTGGGCCTACCTGGTCATCAAAATACAAACAAACAAAAAACAAACAAACTGTCAGTCACACTTTGCATTTGTAAATATGTGCTATGTATATGCTATGCCAAATATGTATATATATGGGATACATGATGGGCATGCGTGAAATATGGAAAATATTTTCACTCCTGCAGAGTGAGCCTGGATATTTCACAAGTGACGAAGGCACGAGTGAAATATACAGTGCTCAGGAGGCTGGAGTGAAAATATTTTTCATATTCCACGATGTGCACATCATGTGTCCTGTTTATACAATGGGGCCTTACTGTTGCAAAATGTACCATTTGCATGGCTTTGCACAGCTTTGCGCGATTGTGCGGCTTTACACGTGTTTAGCACGGGTTTCGGTGGTGTGATAAATGTCAGTTCTTACAGTTATCAAACACCTGTGAAAACAACATGATTTATCACACTCATTTATCACTCACCCCATTGTATAAATATATATATATATATATATTACTGTATACAATGATTTTTTTTATTCAATATACTTTATTAACTTTTCTTGCAGCATACAGCAAAATACAAAGCAGAAGACAAGGAGCTGCAGTATTTTCAAAAATCAACTAAGTACTGTATATAATATTATAATGCCTGTCATACTTTGCATTTGTTAATCTATGCTATGCCAAACATGTACCTGTGTATATATATATTTTACTATATATCATGTTATAATGTATTTCATCCAGATTTTTTCAATGTTGTGACTACCCTGACTTCTGTAACTCCCATTACCCTCTCCCCCAGGTTGCACCTGGAAAGGAGCCTTGGCTCAGTGTGCCTTTCTCAGTTATCAGATTTTAAATAAATAAAAAAATCTCAAGAAGCAGTGTACAATATGCTGCTTAGGTTACACAGCATGTTTGTAATGGGAACTAGACTATAATGCTAATGGCTGACATGATTTTATTATTAAAATCTTAACCCCTTTGTGATGGTAACAATGAGCCGATGCCAAATTTGCATTTGGTGAATATGCCAAAATCCAGTGTTTCAAAAAAAGGCAAATGAGGTCCGAAGGAACTCAGTTTCCCTGTGTCACATCAGCATTTGGACATCATGATGCAGCGCTTTTAACAGGAAGCACACGTTAAGCAATGCTGGAGATGGAGAACTCTTTGCATTGCGTACATCTCAGTGCCATTCCAGGTCTTTTTCTCTATCAGGGGAAGAACCTGGAAGTGGTTACTAAAGGGGCTCCTGTTATATGAAAAAGAGTAATTTTTTGATCGGAAATCATGCATTATCATGCATTATCACTTCAGTTACCTGAAGCTAATTCTCATTATAACATGGGTTCTGAAAATACTGCCTTCTGATTCGTCCAAACAGGTCACATGACCATTGATTAATCCCTGATATACCCACAGTTGCATGTTCACAAGGCTTTATTTTACAATTTCTTTAGGTAAAACACTAACATAACATTGTCCATGTTACAAGAGGATTAACCCACTCCAGGGTATGGATTTACTGAACGTTAATCCACGCCTGGGTAGCTGAAGTCACTTGGCTTCACCTTGTGACTCCAATCCCCCCCCCACCCAGTATGGATTAATGCTCATTATACCATGGACCTCGGACACCGACCAATGAAAACGGCAGGCTGGCACCTTACCTCCATTGTAAATCCTCTGATAATCACCGCAAAAGGTGCCAGCCAGCCGCATCTCAATAACAACTAAAAAAAAAAATTTAAAATCATTCCGAGCCGCCATCTTCGTTTCCTCGCTAAGTGCAAATCAGCACGGCACCCTCCCAGCCTCTTCCCCTAGCTCACAAAACATTGTTTTAAAAAACTGCCTGGCATAAACACAAATTCCAAGCTCACATATCTCCTATAAAAACCTGGCAAACCTTTACAAAAATGTTCCTGTAATGCCCGCTCCCTCCGAATTCCATCGCTGTTGCTGCACTACAAGTATGCTTCCGGCCTCCCAGCTCCTCGCTCATACCTCACAGTTATGGAAAAAAAATAAATAAATAAATACATCATTCAAGCTGATTGCCCCAGCCAAAATAAAATAAATATGTCGGTCTGTTCCTGAAACTGAACCGCAAAGCAGCACTCAAGTCGCAGGGCACTTATTACAACAAACTGCTCTTACGTCGCCCGTCCCTCGGCCTGCTGGCACTGCACAAATCCAACAACTGGTCACCCGACGAAAAGGTATCCGTCACCAGCAGTACAAAACTCAAACTCCGCAGTCCTCCTGATACCAGCTTGGCCAGGACTATTTTTTTTTTACTGTGCAAGGTTATTTGTAATAAAAACCACCTTATATTTTTCTTTTTTAAAAGATGCTTTTTTTTTTAATCAATTAAATATTTCACTGATGGCATAATAGCAATAAGCCACTTGGGGGATGTGGTTTATTGGGGATTTACCATGGCTGGTGAGGATTTACCCACTCGGCTGCGCCTCATGGGCAAGCCACGCCAGCCGTGGTAAATCCCCTGATAACCCACACCCCCTCATGGCTTATTGCTTAAGTACACCCATGCCCTGTCATGGGTTAATCCCTTCTTATGTTTACCTGTAGTTTGAGGTAGGCAGGTTAGTGAAATTGTGCTACAGAAGAAATGAGAGAGTGCACAGAGTGGGATAACACTGAGCTGCAGGACCTGCAGCAGGAGGAGGGCAGAGTAAATTTAGTAGACTTGGACAGGTGCAAGTGGGATCTGGACAGATTTATGTGGTGAATATTGTTTTTACTGAGCGCTGGTAATGTAGAGGGCACAGAAATCCATACCATTTATTTTCATTTTTTATCTCTTTTTCCCTGTGGCAGAAGCAGTGCAGAGAAAATTTAGAAGACTGGGAACGCTGCAAGGGATTTTGAAGGATTTGTTAGACAACATTCATGGTGACCAGCATGGTCTGTTGATCCTAAATGATAAAAAATATCCATGAGGAGTCCAGCCCAAAGTAAGGCAGTATACAAGAAACAATACAGCTTGAACTAAGAGGACCCACTCACTAGCCATTTAACCAATTCTAATGTTTACTTATCATATTTAATCAATAACCAGCAGTACATAAAAACATTTGTCAGCATTTCCCAATCTTAACTGATTGAGTCATCAGGATGAAGCTAGCCTGCTCCATTATGACACCACCACCTAGGTAACTATAGGTGGTGGTGCAGGTTAGAACACTAGTTCCAGGTGGGTGATGCTCCCGATAGAAGATGTCAGCGTGTCCATTGATGTGTGTGTATGTCAAGCCACCATTCCAATGGAGCATTCCAGGGTTGAGGACCAGAAAACCAGGAAACCCCTGACAGGCTGCAGGATAAAGCTTCCTCTCCTCAGGCCCTACACCTGCCCAATGGGCTCACTGACCCACAACAAGGTTATACTCTTCCCGGGCTTGGGGAACCCAGGAGGATCTGTCACATGGGGTAAACTATGGGCCACTGAAGGGTCGGCAAAGTAAGTCCCAGGGATGGCAGGGTGACAGGGCTGGGAGCGAGGAGGCATAGGGGCAGGTTGGGTAACCAGTAGGGGATCAAGCATACTAAAAAAAAAAGGATGTAGCTTATTATAAACAATAGATAAAATAAAAATGTATACATTTTTCACTTAAGAAATGGGTTTGGCGATAGTCGGTACCCATCATCAGATTATATTTCACTAATCACCACACCACCATACCAGCAAAATAGTATTCCAAATAAACAATTTTGCATTACAATCTACATAAACAGCTTAATTAATCCATATCTCATTGTACTGGGCAATCAATTTCCTCTGAATGAAATATCTAGCATTCAGTGTTCCTAAAACCTAATAGTATAAACCGCTTTGCAAATGTTCTTATCTTAACCCTCAAATAGTGAGTCTAAGTACCTCCTGCACTGTAAGAGCTTAGTTTGAGTTTTTATTGCTTTAGAAGTCTCCAACAATGAAGCACCAATTCCAAATATCAACAAATACATTTCTCACGGAATTAATTAGTTGCCTTATTGATCCTGGTAAGAACAGATACAGAAACAAATGGTTTAATACCTTTTATTGGGACAACATAGATGTAAAAAAAGAAAACAGTGCTTAAGCTTTCAGACCAACCAAATCCTTCCTCAGAAGTTTAAACTTCCGAGGAAGGACTTGGTTGGTCTGAAAACTTAAGCACTGTTTTCTTTTGTTACATCTATGTTGGTCCAATAAAAGGTATCAAATCATTTGTTTCTGGATCAAATAAATTTCTGTAAGTATGTATTTCTTAGCACTATTCACTCACCACTTTTCTTATCATGGACTCATATGCTTGTCCCACACTGGGATTGAGCTCATAACTTAAAATGCTGGCACCCAAGTGCAGTACGGGGGTTGGGGGAGGTGCTATACTGTTGGGGTGTGCCAGACTGTTATTATCTGTCCTCAGGGTGTCTGTGATCTCCAGGGGTACATTTTCTTGTCGGGTAACTTCATTTTCCACCATAGTATCCCCTTTTGAGGTAGTCTGGGAGTCTGTGAGAAGTCCTAGCATGTGTGGGGGCTTCTTCTGACAAATATAGTTGATTGTTTTGGCTGTAGGTTGATGTTCAGAAATGTTTTCTCCTTGGGGGGATTGTCCCTGTCTATCCCTTGATGCTGAGGTGGCCACTGCTTGTCTTCCTCTGGCAAAAGCTGCTTCCTACTCCTCCTCTTCTGTGTGTTCATTGTTTGGGTTGTTGTGTGATGCCCATGGACAATTTTGAAAAGTGTGAGTGTTTTCTTCACATAAGTTGCAACTTACAGATTTGGGACAATTAATAGCTGCATGGCCAATGCCGTTGCATAGTGAACACTTCAATTTGTCACATGCATTACTGAGATGCATGCATGCACCACAAGGAAAGCAGGATTTTGGCTGTCCTGCATAAAATATGAAGCCCCGGTCATTCGCTAAATAGAAACAGCTTGGGGAATGCTGTATACTGCCATTTGTTTGGGGCAAACATACTGTTATGCACCACCCCCCTTCCCAAATATCCTCTGTATCCATGATAGGGTCAGGGAGCCCAAGGACTGTGCATTTTGACCGAAGTCAGTATAAAATGTCTGAAATAGCCATCCCTTCATTTTTCTTCTTTTTTTTCCAATCTCTTTTTTCCCTCCAGTCACGATCTGGGGGGCCTCTCTCAGGCATCTTGTCTGTTTCTGCCCTGCCTGAAGTCCATCTACCTGTGCCTCCTCTCTCCCTCCTCCTCCTCTGTCCATGATCGGCACCCCCGGCTTAACTCTTCTGGGATGGGGCTGCCCCTCCTTTTTGGGTGCACTTTTAGACAGACTCCGACGTGGGAGAGGACCCGGGTGGAGGAACCTGGAAGGCCAGGCAGGATGGACTCAGCCTTGGGCATGGGGGCAGGTGCCGTCGCCTACCCCTCAGACCAGGCTTTTCCTTGTTCTGGAGATCCTTCCCCTCTCCCATGTGTGTGCATGTCCCCGATGCAAGGCATACACGGCAACCCCTACCTGTGTCAGGGCACACAGATTACATGCTGCCGAGTGTGCTACAGCACCCCCGGTCTCCACCAGGAGCCGCTGGCACACCAGGCAATCCCTGACCTCCTCCCCAGGGAGGAGAACAGCCCATCAGGTGCTCAATCCTCCCTGCCCCTGCTGACCCCCGGTGCCCGAGCTCGCTCCCGAACCCGGGTTGCCAGTGGAGCTTGAGGTGTGGTGTCTGACCCACCCTGCTTGTCATAGGGCTTCTGATACAATCAGCCCAGAAATCAGCATGTTATTATCATAATCTGGTGTTCGTACATTTCATATGTTATTTTGTGGTGCATTTGTATCATTTTGAAAAACATTCTGACTTTTACTCCCAGAGTTTGAAGCTTCCACTTCCATGTCTGTCACGAGACTTTCTGTCCCCTTACTGCAGCCGGCCCTCACCCCTTCTGTTCCCCCCCCCCCAGTGTACAGTATTGTAGCCACCTCAGAAACCTTTAAGTTACTTCCTGCATTCTGGCTTTCCATCAACATTATAAAATTTGTACTTTCCTGAACCGGATTGTTGCTCTCGGTTCTTTTGTTGACTGATTTTCTTCCCCTCTTTAGTGCTAGTTGCTTTCCAGTCTTGACAATGGCATTTCTCCTCCATGAGGAGCACCGTCAGGTATGTTCTCATGTTGGTGAAACCTTCCATTCAATTAGAGGCAGTACCTTCCGATGAAAATTCATCATTGAGTGTGCGATTGACCTTGTGGCAAAACTTTTGCTATTTCCGTTGACACACGCCAGTCTTGCTGCATTTTACTTACCGCTCGGTCTGGGTGGGAAGGGAAGCAGCCTCCTCCACCCGGTTTGCCATCTTCACTCCTAACGCCGACCAGAAGATCACAGCACCCCCTACACAGAGTAGGGGAAGTTTTTATTTATAGACCAAAAACAAACATAGAGTTTAACAAACAGAAAAAACAATCACATTTATATTCTCACAACTTTTTCCTTACTTTACTTATCTAACCTGAACCAACTGTTACAACTATTACCCTAAACCTGTCACATTTTCCCATAGTTTCTTCCCATTTTCCCCAAACACAGTGCATTCTTCTTGGTATACTTCATCAAGTCCATCCTGTACTTTACATAATATGGCTTGTATAGTCACACCCTTGTTTTGTAAAGCTCTTTGACTTCTGACATTCCAAATACACCATTTTAAAATTGCTAAGATGACGTATACTGTGTGTGTGTTCCATTGTTCCCACTCTTTTGATAATTGCCTATATATTAAAGTATTATGACATTTTTTTGAACACCTCCATGTTCAAAAACTGGCCAATTTCTCCCAAAAATCCTTTCTAAAGGAGCATTCGAAAAACAGATGCTCCATACTTTCTTCTGTCATACCACAGTTTATTACTGCACAAACTCTTTCGTCCTTCTTTTTATGTCTTTGATTACCCTTTACATTTAGTTTCCCATGACTACAAAGCCATACTGTTTCTTTCATTTTCCTTGGTATTCTTTTTTTACAGGGTGGTGTCCAAAAATTTCCTTATGTCTATTCCCTCTTCTACTTGAAAGACTAGTTCTACATAGTAGTTTTTCTCTACTATTCCCCTATATGCTTGTTTCCTATTTTTCCTTAAAAGAAAGTCCATAGCAGTCCCCATTGTGTCACATATTTCCTGCATGTTTCCATGTAAGATGAGACTTCTTGTTTCCCTTTTATATTCCTTTTAACCCCTATGTTTTTAAGCAATATTTGGCTCCACCTCTGGGCCAGGCTTCTCCATATCACCCCCTCACCCTTAATGAAGGGTACCAAATCTGTGTAAAAAAATATACTCGGAAAAAACACTATTGGATGGATCATATTTAAACCGCCCTCCTTCACTTCACGGTACGTATGCCCTCTTTTAATAGGGTTTAACCTTGAACCCCACAACATTTGAAAAAACAAACTTAAAATCTTTGTCTGCATCTTCAGGTATAGGAAATATGTAAGCTAAATGTAAAAAATATAGGTACAATAAAAGTTTTCAGCATATATATTCGCTTATCCCCGGTCATGCTCCAGGCCTTCCATCTGTCTATTTTCCCTTTTGTTATTTTATACTTCTTTTCCCAGTTTCTTTCTGCTACCTCTTCACCCCCATAGTCAACCCCTAAACTATTTATATACCCTTGAGTTACCTCTAACGTCCCTTCTGCCTGTCTATTAATGTCCTCTAAAGTGTAAATTTTACTTTTACCTGTATTTATTTTAATCCCTGTATAGCCAATGTTTACTGCAAATCACTCCAGCATCTTTTGCCCTGATTCTTGATCTTTAATCAGAATAATACTGTTATCTACATATGCACACATTTTCTGTAATCCTTCTGATCCCCATTTTATTTCCTTTATTCCTTTATTATTCTCAATGCCTCTGAGCACTGGATCCAAACAGTATACATACAATAGAAGGCTTAGGGGACACCCCTGCCTCCCCCATTTTCAACATACATGGGCATCCCTAAATGGCCATTTATCATTGTGCATACCTGTGCCTCTGTATATAGTGCCTTTATTAAATTAACCAACCTTAGTGGAAAAGCATATGTTTCTAAAACATCTCATATATACTCATGCTGAACTGCATCAAATGCCATCTCCTGGTCTATTGCATACAAGTACCCCTGAAGACCTTTCCTTTGACCCTCATTAATTATTCTCTCATGTAAATGAAATCTGCTGAATATCCCTCCCTGGTACCACACATAACTATATTTGTATTTTTAATTTATCCGCAATGGTCAACATTCTTTTATTTATGATTTTTGCCAAAATTTTGTAGTCCGAGGTAAGTAGGCGTATTCGTCTCCAGTTTTCTATGTTTTCTTTAGCCCCTTTTTTATGTAAAAAAATGGTTACTACTAATTTCATGCTGTCTGACATCTTTCCTCCCTCCAAAATCTCATTATACATTAACATCAGCGTTGGAGCAATTTCTTCTACATATTTTTTATAATAACTCTTCGGAATACCATCTATCCCTGGTGCTGTGTTTAGAGTTAAGGTTTGTATAGCTTCTTTCATTTCATTTTCAACTATACTGCCTCCTAGTGCATTGGCCTCAATTATACTTAAAGTTGTAAATTTTGTCCCTACCAGCAACTCTGCTTTTTATACCCCTTGCCTTTTGGAATTTGGATTTTACATGTTCTTGCACTAGGTGTTTTATATGCCCTGTATCTTTTTGTACCCACCCCTCTTTATCCATCAACACATGCATTATCCTATTCTCTATTCTCTCTTTATTACTGTCAAAAGGATCTGTGTGAACTTTTGTATCTTGGGTTCCACTTTTTTCACATAATTAGGGACTGCACCCTATTATATTGATATTTTCTCATTTGCCCTTTAATTTCCTCTATTTGTTCTGTCTCATTTATTCTATATTTAGCCTGGTTTGTACATAGTTTATACAGCCTACCTCTGAGTCCTAAATATTTGTTATAGTGTGTGGATTCCTATCTTTGAGATTCTTCTATTATTACTTGCATTATATCTCTTTTGGTATCCTCCCACCACTCCATGCTAGTATCATACTTACTTACTGTTACTTATTATCATACCCTGTTACTTAGTATCATACCCTTACTGTTTCTCTAGCCTCTAGCAATTCTCAAAAAATTTCTATTACATCCTTCATCCTGCAGCCTCTCTGAATTCATTCTCCAAAACTCTCTTCCCATTAACACATACTTCCCTAAGTCCAATTGCACTCTGACCCCTAAATGATCCAATATTTTTGTTGGAAAGGTTTTAACTTCTGTAATCACTCCTTTTTTTGACACCATCCAAAAATCTATTTGCGTAGATAAAAGCCCTCTGACATATGTATGTTCTACTTTTTATTTTTTAATTGGTAAGCATCCTCCAACCCTCCATTTTTTTTTAATTTCTTTAAGACAAATTGTATCACAAAAAAAATTTTCTGACCTCCTGCCCCAATCTGCTTTCTTCAGAGCACAGTTGAAGTCCCCTTCCCCCATAAAACCAATCTTAACGTGCGTAAATATGGCTCAACATTCTTCATCAAATGGTTTCTACTTGCTTTAGTTTGAGGATTATTTATAGTAATGATCCTACCAGGTATCTGTTTTAAAATGACATCAGCTATGAAAGCTCTCCCTGGTGCTAAATCTATTATTTTAACATTTTTACTTCATGTGTTGTGAAGGCTATCCCCACCCCAGAACACCTTTCTTCCCCAGTGGACCATAATAAAATGGGCCCCATCTCCAATCTTTCTGAGCTTGTTTCACTTCCTCAGTTGTATGCAGCCTAGTATCTTGCATTACTATAAAGTCATTACAAAGCTCACTTAAGATTTGAAAGGTTATCTGCCTCTTATTATTGCTTTTTATACTATTTACATTAATACTAAAGCAATTTAACTGGTCCATATTAAAGAAGAAAAAAAGGAACACTTTTTATTGAAAGACTACACAATTCCTCCCTTCATCTCACAAGTCTTTTGTTTTCTTTCTTTTCTTGGACTCCTATGTACTGTATCTGCTGTGTCTCCATCCTCTGAGTCATCTCTACCTGAAAAGTCCATACAGGATGATAATGAGTTGTCTTCCACCATAGCCCATTTCTTATCCTGCAAAAGGGTATACTTATTTGTCAGTTCCATGCCTTCTCTGTCCCTTTCCCATGGTAGTGCTATGGGCCGCTTTTTCAGTTTTGACCTGGTTACAATAGTAAATGTTTGCTCATTGGTTCTCCCATTACTCTTTTGCATTTCCCCACAGGCTTTCCTTGCTTCTTCTTTCCCTTTGTTCTTCTCTGCATTATTTTTCCCCTCAGTTGTCCACACTCTTCGTCTACCAAAGGAGGGAGGGGATGGAGGGAGGATGTTCCTGGTCCCACTTTCTTCATACATCCCTCTGCTTGCTTGGTATGATGACTGAAGCTTTCTTTATTCCTGATGCCATACACAATTGTATCTTCTTTCCCTTTTTCTTTTTGAGCCACTGCCAATACCACATCCTGTTCTGCTATAACTCCTGGCTTTGGACTGTTGTAAGCAGCCCACGGACAATTCAAGAAAAAGTGTCCTTCCTCCTCACATAAACTACATTTTGCTTTATTTTTGCAGTCAGCTCCATGATGTCCAAGCACTCCACATAACCCACATTTTATTGTTCCACAAGCATTGATCGGGTGACCTTTTTCCCCTCACCTGTAGCAAGCTGTGGGTTGTCCTCCTTAAAACACCACACCACAGTCTCTTTCCAAGAAGAAGCAGTTTGCCAAATGTTATATTCCCCCTCCACCAGCTTCAGGGTTGCTTAATACCCCCCCCCTGCCCATATACAGTCTTCGTCCAGAATAGGCTCTGGGGCACTGTGAATCTCACATTTTTGTTTTAACTAAAAAGTAATGTCTCATCATGGTGGCAGCTTGAAAACGGAGTTGGCTTGGCTACAGAATCAAAACAACATAAATAACCTTTAAAACCCATTGGAGCTGTTAATGTTTTGCATCTACAAGAATTGGAAGCACTAAGTAATAGCATGAGCCAAAAAAAGGATCTAAAAAAACAGTCTCACAGCCTTGACGTCTTCTTGTCAGTGGCCACCCCTACTCTTGCCTGGGGGCCTGGCACTTCTAAAGATCTGGTGATACCTGAACTTCCTACATCGCAAATCTTAGTGATGTTAAAAAAAAAATTCAAGAGACAGGAGACAAGACAAATAAACGCTTGGCAGCAGTGGAATCCAAGCTCCTAGAGAACAATTGTACCACTCAGGAGAATGTAGCAGCAATTAAAGACATTAAGGCAGAATCGGAATGGCAGCAGGAATACAACATGGCTACAATAAGAGATATGCATCTTGTGAAGACAAAACTTGAAACCCTGGAAAATCAGCAGACACAAGCCAATATACATATCGTGTGCTTTCCCTCTAAATATTCAGGAGCCTCAGACCTACAAGCAGCAGTAAACAAAATAATCTTCTTAGACTTACAATTGCTACCTCCTGATTCCGGCATTCAGATAGTGAAGACGTTCACTATTCCTCAGCGGCCTAGACCATTTTTCACCTCACACTTTTTCTTTTTGCCTTTTTTCATCTCCACTTATCTCATTTTATGTGTGCACTGTATATTTTTGTATGGTATTTCTTTCCAGTGCTCCAGAGGCATGCCCGCCTTCCGTTGTCCCCCAGCGCCATCCCCTGAAGTCAGACCCCCTCCCTTGTGCACTCATGACTTACCCTTCATGGTAGGGTGGTGGGGCGCGACTCGACCCACCTCAAGTGGATGATTACCAGGATGGTGCCTTCCAGGGGCTGGCACCATGGGGACAGCTTCATTAACCGGGGCTGTATTTTCCATTTCTCTCGATTACAGGCTCACAGCGTGCAGTGACGCCAGCGACTAGTGCCCGCATGATCCTGTGCATGCCCCTGTCAAGCATCTGTGAAGCATCTGCCATGTCCTGCCTCCCCATAGCGTGCGGCTCTGTGCCACAAAGCCCCAACCTTGGCTAGGGGTCGGGCAAGCACCGGCCGCTGGATAACGCCTTCCCCGGAGACGGAGAGCAGTCCATCGGATGCTCAATCCATCTCCTCCCTGTCGACCCACAGTGACCCATGCTTGTTCCCTAACATGGGTTGCCTACGTGGTGCGAGGTGTGGCATCCAGTGCCTCAACCTTCAGCACCACCGGGTTGGCCTGTTTGCACTGTATTTTGTTCTTCCATAGTTGTTTCTTTACTTTCATCTCCCGTAAGGCCCATTATTTCTTTAGTGTCATCAGCTTCTTTTGTATTGTCTGGGTTGCACTCACTCCCCTTATTCTCTTGTTTCTCCAGACTCTCAGGGATCTGTAACCCATTCTCCTCCTTTGAGGTTCCTGGTCTATTTGAGTCCCATCCATACCCATCAGTGGTTTTAGTCCATCCTGCACTAAGCAGTGCATCAGCAACCCAATCCGGGGTATCTCTGAATTCAATCGGGGCTTCTGAGTCCACTGCCTCATCCTGAGGGGCCCATTTTCCCTTTATTAATTTCTTCTGGTTCTTTTAATTCCCCAGGTTTACTTTGCACAGATACTTTAACAGAATTAGCCCGTCTTAGGCTGAGTCTTTTCTGACTTCCCTTGGCCATTCCTTTCGGGGCTTTAGAAGCTTTTTCATTTTTTCCTGTGCTACTCCCTTTTAATCCACTAGGAGCGGCCTGTGCCACATCATCACTTTTCTGCTGCTTTTGACAGGCCGTACATGTGTCTGTAAGTTTTTCCCCCTTGTCATTACATAGTCCTGATACTTTTTCTTTAACATTTTCTTTAAGATTTTTATCTTCTGCTAAGTTAACTGCTACAGTTGCAAACTTACTGTCATGAGTTTTTTCCTCTGATGTATCTGATGCTTTCTTATGGCCATTCATTTCCATTTCTGTCTCCATCTCATCGATGTTTTCCTGATTATCCATCACTCTGGGTACTTCTATTTCTTGATCCATTGATACAGTCTCCTTGGGTATAGAGGCTGGGGTGGAGACCTGCTCCCCAGCCTTCCACACATCCTCTCACATGCCTCAGCTCCAGCCAACTGAAACAGACTCACAATCTGGGGTCCTCTATTCTGCTCCCAGAAAGTCAAGCCTCCTGCTGGAAGAGTAGGGGAATTTCCCCAGTGTCCTGGCTAGCATTCTCCATCCCATAAAACCAGTTCATGCTATTGTCCAAGGCTGTGTGTGGGTGTTGACGTGCAAAATGGCTGCCGCTACTCGTTCAGTCACTTAACTACCAATCTAGTGTTGCTTGCAAAGTGCTTTGTGATACAATGTGTATGAAAAGTACTATATAAATGCTGATTCTTATTATTATTCAAATGTTATGCACCAGTGTTATGTACTTATGATATTGTGTAGTCCAAGACTGAAAATAAATCACTATGTATTTCACCCTGTGTGGGGACTTCCAATGCTAATATTTCCATCGAAACCTACAATGTAATTTTACTTGGTTTCTATGTGGAATGCATTGCATTTGCAAACCAATGCCATGCTAAACTTAAGTGAATTATTAGCCCACACTATGCTCCACCTGTTGACTCACTTTTCAAATTGTACAAATGCCCTTCATAATATGTTCCTTTTTCTCTGCCACTATTGTTTTAAGAATAACCATGTCCCTCAGCAAACAGTATTACATTGTTAAGATAAAAGGAACTGACCTTACGGCTGTGGGTATACTTCTACCGTAGTCTGAATTTTCTATCATTAGGGATCACAATATCGTAAGTGAAAATTAGAACGCTAACATTACATTGTTTAAATATGCCCTGGTTATGAAATTCCTAATATGAAAAAAACAACTTTTTTCTTTTACGATATTAAAGTTGCTTACCTCCAGTATTTTCATTCTTCTTCTTGTGGCTCTCTACTAAACCACCATATGAAGGCAACATGCCTCATAGTCAGCATGATTAAAAAAAATATCACAGCTTCTTCCTATTGCCAAATCAGACAGAGAGATGTGGATTGTGTGCCCAGCATCCCAGGAGCATGCCTGCATGTGTTATGACATCAGCTTGTCTCCCTGGCTACTATGGCAGCTGACAACCTAATCTCTGCTCGATCCATCTTGTGGTGGCACTGATATCGGTGCAGAGCACTGATTGTCTGGCTGAACAACCAAATGGTGTTTGTTGAAAGAGTCACATTTTCTCAGCAAATAAAGCCAAATTTAAATAATATTAATAATGATAGGTAAAGCTATGACAGAAGTGGGCAACAAGCCCTGTCATCTCTGATCACTATTTAAGGAGCATGTGCCAACTGCCTTCTGATGTGCATTCCTTGTTGGCATCTGTGCTTGCTTGTCTGTGCTCAGCCTGCTAAGAGAGCTCCCTGCCCCCCCCCCCCAGATGCTGCCTATCTTGTTGTGGTTGCCCATTTGGTCTTCCTGCTATTTTTTGGGGTGAATCCTTCTTTCTGTGGTGCTCACATTTCAGTTGTGGTTCATATTTTATTGCCTGTATTCTCATTGTCCTACTCTGGCTATTCACTGCTGCACTTATGCCTCCTTACTGTGGTCTCCTACAACCTTGTCTGTTCGTAACATTACACACATTGCTTACTATATCTGCTTGCTGCTCTATCCTCCCTGTGGGTGGGATTGCTTTGCTTTGAACTGGTCAAATTTGCTTCATTTCCTTTGATTTCCTGTTTTGCTGCAAGTCCTTCATGCTTAATTTTGTTCTGCCGCAGACACACAGCTTCTGTATTTCAAGCTTCTGCAGTTTCACAGCTCAGTTTCTCCTCATCATAGTTCAGATCTGGTTTGAATAACCAGGCTTTGGAAATGGACTGTTTTTTTTTTGCAAATAACTTTATTTTAAAAAGGCAAATACAAAAACACATAAATAAGTCACAACCAAGCTTCTATCATGATTGAACAATCACAGAGTTATATATATACCAGAAAGATAAAGTTACATAAAAACACAAAAGGAAAAAGGAAAAATAACCAAAAGAAAAACAAAAATCCTCACTCCCACCCAACCCACAACAGCCCTTATAACCAACACCAAATGCTTATGCGTCTGATAGTGTACGGACCATGAAGGCCCATACATGAGACCCTAAGTAGCTATAAATATGAGAACATGGCACAACCCTTCACCATCGAACTCAAAGAACATAATCTGTTAAGAAAGGGAGGAAGCATCGAGAGGGGATACTGCACTAGAGAAATTAATATATAGAAGAAAAAAGAGGACAGGGAAAGGGACCTATTGAAAGACACTGCTTCCCCCTAACGAAACTTAAAAAATATAAACCTTTCTCAGCTAGGGGGAATCTAACACAGGAATCCTCTATAAAAAATTGAAGACAGAGAGTGTTAGACCTGGTAGAGAAAAAAAGAAAGGAAAACAGCAGGGCTGAAGTTAATAAAATTTATTTTTAAAGATTGAAAAAAATTCACCCCAACATTCTTGGAACTTCCCACCAGAGTGGAAGAACCAGGCTACACATCTTTCTGCATTTAAAGCAGTAAGACATTTCTCCCACCACTCTTTAAATGAGGGTTCCCAATCCTCTTTCCAATGCCTAAGTATTACTAACTTAGTGACCATAGTGACCAAAGCTACTTGTGTTTTTTTGGGAATATGTAGGGATCATTGAATACATACCTAGCAAACACATGTCTTCATTAAAATATGCAGCAATATTAAGATATGGCACCACCCATTGCTTAACTGAGTTCCATGATTTAACAATTTTTGGACACGCCCATAATTTATGATATAAAGTAGCGAGTTCAAAACCGCAATCCCCACATTCTGCTGAGGGTAGCCTCTTAATCTGGGATAATTTAGCGGGCGTATAGTAAAGGTTATGAAGAATGTTAAACTGGGTGTTCCTTAGCCAGTCCTGTTTAATTAAAAAATAATTATCCGTCCAAATCTTTTCCCAAATTTTAACTGAAAAATCTTTATTGTGATTGCTTTTCCAATAATAGGCTATGGGAGAAAACTTTGACATAACATGATTCAAGATTTTCTTATACAGTTTACCTATTGTTTTCTGCCCCTTAGATATTGACCAAAGATTTTTTTTAATATAGCCTCAGCCTCATCCAACCATGGAGGTTTACCCAAGAAATGATTAATACGCTGCCTTTGAAACAACTGAAACTGATTTTTTTGAGGCACTCCAAATTTTATTTGCAGTGTAGAGATAGATAGGACTAAGTTGCCCAAAACAAAATCCGCTAAGTATAACTTATTGTGGGATCCTCCAAAAGAGTTTCCAATGGTTTCTTGTCTATTTTTAGATTTGGATTATTTAACAGGGGTTGCTTTAAATCTTTTATAATGGAAATTTGGAACGAAGAGCAAAGTTGTTGTAAGGCTCTCACATCCCAACTGAGGGGAGAATTCCTCAGTTTCCCTGGAATATTTGACCATGGGTTATACAGAAAAGCCTCCAGGTCCATCTTACAGGAATTTGCCTGTTGCAAATCTAAGAGCAGCCAAGGGGGGGCTATCCAATATAGAGGCTGTAAATGAAAGCCAGTGTAAAAATCTGCTAGCATAAATTGCTAGATAATAAACATAAAAATCAGGCAATTGAAGCCCTCCCAACACTCTAGGGTGAGTAAGTAATGCATAAGCCCAACGTGGAGCCTTGCCTTTCCAAAGAAAGTCTGAATAAAGCATATGAAGGGTTAAAAAAAGGACTTTGGAAGATAAATATTAAGGTTACTCAAAGGGTGAAAAAAAACTGGGCAAAATTGACATTTTAAGAACATTAGCCCATCCCCAAAATGATATCAGTAGCTTATTCCACCTCGCCAGATCTTCTTTAGTAGCTTTTATCAGTTAAGGTCCTTAAGGTTAACCAAGTCTTTAGATATTTTAATACCCAGGTAAGTTAGGTATTCATTTTCCCATTGTAGGCCCATGTTTACAGTCAGATCTCTCGTAAAGAGAGGAAAGAGGGAATAAACCTTAGTTTTATTTTTATTAAGCTTATAACCTGAAAAGTCACTGAACTGGGAAATAATTTGGAGAGCTCGGGGAAGGGAGTGTCTACTGTTCGAAATATGAAAAAGTAAATCATTGGCAAAAAGGGATAACTTAAATTCCAGGTGTTCCAGTTGAATGCCCGTTATTTCTTTATCCGAGTTTAAAATTCTGGCTAAAGGTTCTATGTAAAGATTAAATAAGCAGGGAGAAAGAGGGCAACCCTGACGGGTGCCTTGATGTAGAGGGAAAACATCAGAAATAAGATTATTACATTGGAGTCTGGCTGATAGACAGGAATACAAAACCCGAATATGGTTAATAAAGGGTTGTGGGATACCAAACTTTTGAAGAACCATGAACATATATTTCCACTCTACTCTATCAAAGGCTTTTCCTGCATCCAGGGACACCAACGACGCTTCCAACTCAGGGGCCCTGGATGCAGAAATTAGATGGAAACATCTTCTAAAGTGATCCCCTGAGATGCGCCTTGCCACAAATCCTGCCTGTTTGGGACTTAATAGACATTCCCACACACCCCTCAACCTATTAGCCAAGATTTTGGTGTATATTTTGACATCAATATTCAGCAGTGAAATAGGTCTGTAATTGCTGATCATTGATGGGTCTTTCCCCGGCTTAGGTAAAAGAATTATTCTCGCCTCGAATCATGACTGGTCCAAGGCTGGGAGGGAGCTCCAGTAACCATACAGCTGAAGTAACAAAGGGGTTAGATGTTCTTTAAAAGTTTTATAGAATAAGACTGTAAACCCGTCCGGGCCCGGTGCCTTATCCAGTTTTAAAGAATCAATAACTGCTGAAATTTCCTCTCCAGTAATAGGGGCTACTAAAAAATTTTGGCTGTCAATGGGCAAAGAGGGTAAATCTGCTTTCTCTAGAAAAGCTAACATTCTTCCACTATAATCCCCCAAAATCGGGTCTGAAGAGTATAATGCCTTGTAGTTATCCTGAAATAGGGTTAAAATCTCTAAAGGACTAGTCACCAAAGCTTCTGATTGGGGATGTCTAATAGCTGCGATCCATTTAGATGCAGACTATTACTTTAGTTGCCAAGCGAGTAATTTGCCCGCTTTACTCCCTTGGCCAATATAAGATGCCTTTAATAATGAAGCAGACCTCTCCACCCTCTCAAGTAAAATACTAGCATAGTGTGCTGTTAGCCTAGTTAGTTCCTGGTCTTCTAAAGATGAAAACTTATCCACCCGTTTACTTTCCAAACTTTTAATTCTCTGCAAACAATTGTTCATTTGACTGTTTTTTTTTTCTTTTGTATTGTAGCAATACACATTAATTCCCCCCTCCAAGTTGCTTTCAAGGCTGCCCAAACCTGATCCACAGCAGGAATCAAATTAAAGTTAATCTCAATAGAATTTTGCAAAAAATTTTGGAATTTTAAAGTAATTAACTTGTCCCTTAATAACCTATTATTTAAAGACCATGTATGCGACCTAATAGGAATATTAGGTAATTCCAACTGAGTTAAAATTGGAGAATGGTCAGAAATCACTCAAGTTAATATTTTAGAATCAACCATACTTGAAATTAGCTGGTGACTGACTAAAAAGTAGTCAATTCGAGAATAGCTTTTATGTACTGGAGAGAAAAAAGTAAACTCTTTACTTGATGGATAAAATACTCTCCAAGGGTCTAGAAGGCCCAAGGAGAAAGTAAATTTGCTTAGGGCTTTTTGCACTGAAGACAAACCCACTCCCCTTTGATAGGTATGGTCCAAATCATTAGCTTGAACCAGATTCAAGTCTCCTCCAATTAGAATAGGATGTTGCAAAAAGGGGGCCAGTACCATGGCTAGATGAATAAAAAAAGAATGGGTTTCTACATTAGGGCCATAAACTGAACCCAATACTATATTGAAGTTGCCCACTTTGCCAACAACAAAAATGAATCTCACCTCAGGATCGGATATAGACTCCACTAAAGTAAAGGGAATTTTTTTGGCTAGTAACAAAGCCACCCCACGTTTACTGGAGCTAAAACCCGCTCCAAAGACTTGGCCTACCCAGCTCTTTTTAAAAACTGTAACTGTTCTGGAAGCATATGTGTTTCTTGCAGAAACACTATTGAAGGGTTGTATTTGGCAAGGTGGTTTAAAATAATATATTTCTTCTTATTCTCTTCCCCCCTTTTATGTTCCATGAAAGAATATTTAAACCATTGAGCATAGATTAATCTTTGACTGTGCCATATAATAAAGGATAGATGAAGGGCTAATCTGCTGCCATCCCCCCTCCCCTAAAGAAAAAAACTTAAATATCACTATGGTTACCTTCCAACACTCTAAGTTTAAGCTATCCCCCAAAAGTTTTGAACTATATACAAGTCTACATACCCAGGCCCTCTGCCTCCACCTAACCACGTGGCCCATGATACTCACAAAGGAGCGAGCAACGCTCCCCCACTTCCCCACCCCCGAACAAAAAACCAAGTGGGGAAAAAACTTACGGGGTAACTCCCATCCTCCCACCTCTAAGTATTCTCCCCCTGTTGATAAAATGGTAAAGCTAGAGAGAATTGTTTTTAACTCAAACCTATTAAAGAGACTGAGTTTCCCAAAGTAAAAGGAAAAGGAAAGAAAAAATAATTCTGGTCAGCTCACACTTCACTACATTTCCTAGCTTACTTCAGCTAGGACTATATCATTTGTATATGACTAAGCAATTCCAAAACCTCAGGTAATAAATAAATCGGGATTAATATCTCAGGAAACATAATCCCTTAAGAAACCAAATTGATCTCAATACTAAAGTAACTTCCGAACCTGGCGACAACCTAGTACACGTCCACTTAACCTGTAACCCAACCACCCTTCAGGCTATAGAGCATTTCCCCAAAAGACTATCTCAAATACAGTCATGCCAAAATGAATAGCAATATGGGACCACGAGAAGGGATAAGAAACAAGCAGGAAAAGGTTTTGCAGGACTAAATCCACACAGCACTCCGCTGGGAGTGCTGAACAATAGCTTTGCTTGTCGCCAGGTTCAGAGAAAAATAAACTATTCTGATATTCCCCTGAAGTGGGAGACTTAATGGGAAGAAAAAACTTTATTGAGAACCAGACTAAAAGTGGGAGGCTCGAAATAGCAATAGAACCAGAAGATCGGGAAATTTAACTCAAGCAATCTGACAGACAACCTTATCATATAATCAGTAATGTTTGGTGCCATCTAGTGGACAAAACAGAATATAACAACACTCGCACTCTCACGGTGAAACCACTAGAAGGAAAGGGAAAAAAACAACAATTTTAAGATGACCAGCAAGGAACCACTAGTGTCCCAAAAGCGAGCTGTTTCTATTTGGCTGAGAAAAACAATACATGTGCTTCCTTTAACCCAACATTAGAGCGACAAATCAGCCCAAACACAGTGAAACATTCAGGGATGGACAGTCCTTCACGAATGTTCTCGAAGCTGGTGCTTAGGCTTCCTATGACTAGACTAGAACCTTCTCATTTAGGAAATCAATCAGGGTAGCTCTTCTTCAAAGTCTTAACAGCCTCCTTTATGGTGTCAAAACATCTCGTTCCTTCAAGGACACTTCCAGATGAGCTAGGTATAACATACGATGCTTTATACCAGCTGCCCACAGCTTGGAAGTGACAGGACAGAATGATGCTCTGAGCTCATGGGTTTTCAGGGTTAAATCAGGAACCAGCCTCAGCTTTTTACCTTCCCAGAGAACAGCTGACAGTCTCCTGGCTTCTCTATAAATAAATTCCCGGTTCAAATAATTCAGTAGTTTGAAGATTATAGGTCTTGGTGGGTCAGACAAAGCAGGTTTTGCCCTCAAAGATCTATGCGCTCTTTCAGTGATGAACTCTGGACCATTCGGGGAGGGACCCACAGTTTTCTTAAGAAAGTGTTATCAAAACTGAATTGTATTTGGACCCTCTTCCCCTTCAGGCAACCCTATCAGCACCAGATTGTTTCTCCTGTTTCTCCCCTCTAGATCCTCTAGTCGATCTTCCACTTTAGATAAAGACCTTTTAACTTCCACCACTTCAGATTCCATTTTATTTTGTTTTCTTTCCACCGAGGTTATTCTAGCTTCTGTATCAGTTACCCTGCTGGCTAGCTGGGTAAGTACAGGCTTGAAATCTGCCACATCTTCAATTAACTTCATCAGAGCTTCCTTAATTGTTGATAGCTCTGAGTAAACATGCGAGGGTGAGAGCACCTCTGAGAGACTCTGGGGAGAGGAGCTATGATGCGGGTGCTTGGCTTCTGACTCCTGCGTGGCCTCCTCCTGTTCTTGCTGCATAGACATATTGCAGGCATACTCAGCTGTTACCGACATCATGTTTGACACTCAAACTTTAAATACTTATAATAACAAAAAAAAGTTGGAGTAAATGGAGGTTAATAGTGGTAGGGTTGGTGAAAAGAGCAGAGCTCCGACAATTGTGTCCTATCCCCTGCACAGCATCACGTGACTCATGGAAATGGACTGTTTTTAAATCCTACACTGCATTTGCTTTTGGCTCAAGATCTTTGTCAACATTCTATGTCACTTTTTTCTTTATTTTGGCTGCTATCCCAATCCTCCTGGGCTTCTTAAGGCCTTCATTTAGGCGTAACCTCTGGCTTCATTCCAGCCCCTAGCTATACTGTAGCCAAGTGATTTCTGTATTGTGAACTCCCATAGCCACTCCATAGTTGCGTTATGTAATGCTTGATCTTGCTTTATTAACGCTGGTTGCCTATGGCCCTGACTCATCTGTACCTGATCTCTTTCCTTAAGTGAGGGCCATGATTATTTACATTTGTTCAGGGTGGAACTTTACCAAGCTGAGGATTCTTTTAGCCATACAGCCAAGCTCTGTGGCACCCACTGTAGGATATGCCTCCTCATGTGAAGTGGGCATCCAGTCATGCAGCACCTCTACTTCTACTCAAGAGCACGGTAACTGCTCCAGCTAGGGCCAGGCCATCTTGCTAAAAGACTGGCACCCTCACTGATTTGGGGGCCCCTTAAGTCATACTGACTGAGCACTGTAACACCTTTATGGTCATTCCATTAGAGGGATGGAGTTAGAGTGTTCCCATTTTCCAATTTTATTGCTGATGACCTACCTTCATTGCTGGCTCAGTTCCAGACTCCAAGCATTATGAGATATGCTGTTGATTTTCTCATTGTTATTTCCTGCGTACTTTCTTGACTGAGCTCTGTGGTGCCCACTAAGGGTGTGCAAGTGAAAAATAGTATATCTCAAATACCACGAATAATGCATTCATCATTCATGATTATTTCTATTTGGGAAATTCTACTTTTTTAAACAAACTCAGGCCAGAGCAAACATGGCTGCAGTTGCACTCGCCAAGCTCACTGTGAAACGGTCCGCTGTGCCCAAGATGGCTGTGATGCAGTTACGCATGCATAACTACTCACGCATGCACACTAAACATCAATGGCCGTCTTGAAGTTCTTCTGTGTCCATTCTGTGGTTTGTTTTCAGACCTATGGCCAGATAACTGCAGGATCCGCCATGTGCAGCCATAAAAAAAGGGAAAAAAAGAAATAGCCCCCACACTCCTCCCTAGCTATCCTAATCCTTAAATACATAATCCCTTGCCCCCCTGCCTCTGCTAAAATCCAAATCCCACCTTCAGCATCCAAAATTTCATATTTTTTGGAGTATTCAAAAAAAAAAACTCCCACGATGAGTGACCGGCATAACCCTTCCATCTCCACAACCATTCACAATCTTTATGTTCCTTTTTTTGATCAATGTTTCCCCCACCCTCACCCCAGCAGCACCCTACTCTCCCCCGCACTCAAATTCTCTTTAAAGTAGTCGGGTTAGTGCAGATGATGCTTGGGATACATTTGCCCCACTCAAAATGTCCAGAGTCAGGGGTAATCACCTTCCTTGGATTACCCCTGAACTCCTCACCTGCCAAAGGGCTAGAGATCGTGCTTAGAGGCTCTATAAATCAACTCAGACCACTAGTGATGTTGCATCATACTGTATTCTCAGAAATGCCTGCACTAAGGCTATGAGATTAGTAAAGTCCGAATACTTCGAAGAACTCTTCCTCACAAACATAAATACTCCCTCAAAATTCTGGAAGGTGGTCCATGCCCTTTTCACAGCCTTATCCTACTCTCCCCCCAGTCCTTAAGATAAATAACACCCCTGTCAATGATCCACACACTGTGGCAGCAGCTTTTAACTCCTACTACATCTCATGTGCTGCTGAACTACTAAAGTCCTTTCCCTCCTACCCTGCCCCACCTACGTCCTCCAACAATATAACCCCTCCTTCATTCTCTCCCCTTCTACTTCTACTTCTCTACCATCTCCATTGACACTGCACTAAATACTCTACTCACCATTAACTCTTCAAAAGGTTCCTCCCCTGATGACTTTGACTCCAGGCTCCTCTCTTTCTCTCAGCCACTGCCATTGCCTACCCCTTCTCCCTCATTTGAACCTCTCCTTCACTACTGGTGCAGTCCCCTCCTCTTGGAAGCATGCTGTGGTCCTCACCTTACCCAAAGGCGGGGATCCTCTTCTTGTAGCAACTATCGTCTCATTTCTCACCTCCCTACTCTTGCTAAGCTCCAAGAACACCTGGTTCTCACTCAACTTACCACCTATCTGTCTGACTCCTCTTTTTTCACTCCACTTCAATCTGGCTTCAGGAAAACTCACTCTACCACCACCTCTCTGCTCAGGCTCACAGACTCTATTCTAACCGGAATGGACAATGGCCTCATCACCTCAGCCATTTTTGTTGACCTAGCCAAGGCATTCAACACTCTCTCCCATACCCTCCTACTGTACTCTCTCTCATCAGCAAGTCTATATTCTTCTGCCATTAACTGGTTCAGGGCTTACTTCACTGGAAGAACTCAATCCGTTAGGATCTCTGGTGTCACCTCCTCCCCCTCCCAATTACCACAAGTTTACCCCAGGGCTCGGTACTTGGGCCCTTGCTATTCTGTATATTCCTAAATGACCTACCATCAGTCTGCTCTCCCTCCATCTCCATTCACATGTATGCAGACAACACAGTCTTGTATGCTTCTGGTCCAAGTCCTGCTGAGGTTACAACCAGCTTGAAGCTTCATTTCAACAAACTTCAGCTCTGGTTTGCTAACCACCACCTCTTCTTTAACACTAAGAAGACTGTCTCCATGACTTTTGGCACTAGGCAGAGACTCTCTAGGCTCCCCAATCTCCCCTCCTTCCACAGTCTGGATGGAACCATTTTGGAGGACACATCCTCCTTCAGATATCTCAGGGTTTGGCTTGACCAACACCTCAACTTCTCTGAACATATTGATGCCATCCTGAAGAAACTGTGTCCGAAGCTTGGTGCTCTCTACAGGAACCATAGTAGCATCCCTCCTGTGGCTAGGAGTGAACTTGTCCCAAAGATGATACTCCCTATTTTCGACTACTGTGACGTAGTCTATGGTGCTGCTCCCAAATCCTCGCTGACCAGATTGGACACCCTTTTCCACTCCTGCTGCCACTTTGCCCTTGATGCCTCTGCTCACACTCATCATTGCGATTTATACCATGCTTTGTCCTTCCACTCCCATACAAACAGACATGTTTACCACTGCTCAAAGTCCACCTCCAAACTTTGACTGGGCGAACTCCCTACTTACCTCTCCTCCTTTTTCATCACCACTCCCCTTCCCTCTCACTCCCTTAGATCCACTGACACACAAACATTGTTGATAGCTCAGTGCTCCACCCTTATTGGTCAATCAGTCCACTCCTACTGTTTCACTAAAATTTGGAAAACTCTCCCTCTCCAGGTTTCTCACTCTTCCTCTATCCATTCCATCAGCTCAGCCCTGCACAACTACCTTTCATCCAGCTGTTCTTGCCATGACCCATCCTAACCTTAATCCCATACATGCCCAACTGCACCCCTTACCCTTATCTACCCCTAACCTATTTCTTCCTTTCCGTATAACTTCTGTAGCCAGTAACCCTTATGCAAGCATGAATATTTCCTCCACCCCGTTGTCTGTCACCTAATTTCCTCCCTATTCCCTTCCAGCCTTCCCACCCCCTCATAGGGTTCTCAGCGTCTTCTCAAGAACCCCTCCTTGGGTTAACAATATCCTTGTGGGCCCCCTTTTTGCCTTTTTCCCCCTTCTCTCACTTCCAAATAGGTCCTTCTCTTACAACATTTTATTTACCCTTGGACCTACAGATAGCTCTCACATTTTGATTTGTCTGCCTATCCTCCCTTCCTCCACTGTTTTTCTTTTCCTCCCACTTCTGCACTTAGTTACCTACCCCTCCCTAAACTTCAGTTCCCTTTGGGAATTTCCCACCTCCTCTAGCACTCTGTGAGTCCTTGCAGGGTTCTTCCATCTAGGAGGGGCCCACGGGTTCCGCTTTTTCCCCTCCCCTACCTACCTCCACTTCTCCCCTCCGGTCCCAGTCCCTTCTTTCCTTTGGCACTTATGAACTCACCTAAAATGAATGCACGTCCTTTTCCTAATCTTCTCTACTCAGTTCATATCTAACTGTTCCCTTACTTCTAGTTATCATCTGTTTAGATGCACACCCATGCTACTCCTCATTTTTCCTTACCCACTTACTCTATATTGCCTTCCATTACTTTGCCCACTGTTTTATTCTTTGTATGTAACTGATGCCTCTTATGCCTACAATGTATATTTAATTGCCACTGTTTTATTCACTGTATGTAATCTGTTATTGTGTACCTTGAACGTATAACTGCTTATCCACTCTGTACCCCATCCCCCCATGGTCGCTCCAGGAGATGAGCAACTTGTTGTTCAGTGTGCTTTCCTGGTGAAACATTTCAACAAATAAATAAATAAGATGATGGCAAATGATGCAACCCTCCCTTATTCATAGCCAGTCACCTTCTACTGAATGAAAGTGCTCCTGTGTTTGTGCACAGTGAAACCAGTTCATCACATGAATAAAGGAAAAGAAAAAAAGTTGGTGACCAGCCGTGAATGTGGGAGGGTTGTGCCGATAGCCCATTGCAGGAGTTATTTTTTTAATACTTCACAAAATGCGAAGTTTTGAGTGCTGGGGAAAGGAAGATGGTAAGGTTGGCACTGTAGCAGAGGGTGGGAAACAGGGGTTGTGTATTTTAGGATTTGGTTGGGGAGGAGGGTCGGGGACTGTTTCTTTATCTTCCCTTATTTGTTGCAGACATATGATTATCGAATACAAATAATGAATTCCCAAATATTTGGGCACACAAGTATGAATACTCAGCTGAATATTCAAAATAAAGTATTTAAACATCCCTGGTATCCACTATAGCTCCTTCCTTAGTGGAGCTGAGACTCTCATTTATTTGAAGTGGACACTACCATAGGAGATTTCTTCTAGCCATACTTACCATGGACTGTGGCACCCTGAGTAACCCTTTCATTAGCAGAATCATGTTCTTTATTCATTTTGGGGGTGGTGCTCTCATGAATTAAGGGTTCCTTTATCCATACTGATCAAGCTCTTTGGTATCCACTGTAGCTTCCCTGCTGCTATACTAACTTGAGGGTACCTAAAACATACTGTGGCCCTTGCCAGGATGCAACATAGTAATGCTGCAATATATCACAAAATGCTGCAGTATGCCGGCAGGAGCAATGTTATTCAATGGCAGTTAAGCCCCTTTTTACTGCAGTATTTTGTGACATGTCATTGGAAATTACTGTGGTGCATTGTGGCTTGCTCCACTGTAAAGAGTCACCTGGATGAAAGGCCACCCAGGCCTTGGATCCCCTGAGGTTTCCTCTTAGAGATGCTTTTTCCCCTCTCCTCTATGTCAAAGGTCATTAAACAAATTCTGCTGTAAGCTGAGGTCTGGGTGGCATCTCTTCTGTGCAAGTCTCCATTATAAGTTCCATTTCCTCCCCTCCAGATCCTTATGGACATGCTCTGCTGCCATATTTTCTTTCGGGGAGAGGGTTTCTGTTTTCTCTGAGGTACTTTTGTCAATGTGGATCTTGTACCTGTAGCACCTCTGGGGGGGGAACCCTTTTCAGGATGGGGTCTTTTGCCTCATGACTGAGCTCAGTGGTACCTCAAAAGGGAGGTATCCCTTCCTGACAGAGAGACAGAGAGAGAAATGAACAACTTCTTCATGGCATGAACTCATTATATTTATCAATCTTAACATATGAAGTTACCACTGTACCAGTGAATTGATAAGGCTATGCCTGAGGTTCAATGGAGCAGTGGGCAACAAGTCCCACCTCATCTGAGTGCAATTTAAGGAGCATGCTACAACAGCCTCCTAACTCACATTCCTTGCTCCATCACCTACCCCTCCTCCTTTTGGTGTGTCTCCCTTTCCTTGCAGGATTTTCTGTATTTCCCAAGGTACTGTTATTCTATGGGGACTCTGTCTCTAGTGGTGGGACCATCCTCAAGACAAGTTCTTCTGTCAAATAACCATGCTCAGTGGTACCTAGAAAGGGTTGTAATCCCTTCCCGGGACAGAGGGAGAAATGGCCAAAGTCTACAATTGCGTAAGTACTGCACAGGCACCATTCCTATCAAGCAAGGTTGCCTGCTGAACCACTGAACCCAGGTTCCTGCAGGTAACCTCTCCACTCTAAATGGTCCAGACTACATGGCATGCCTGCGTCGTTGAAGTCTTCTGTTGTAATGTATCTTAATTTGATGGCCCTCGCTGTTCTCTCTTGGACATGTGTCACCTTCTGTTCTTTTCCTTTGAATGGCAATGTGCCTGTGGATGGCTTCTCTGCAATTCTCAGTCAAGCATCTGTCTGGGGATTCACTATCCCTCTCTGCACTGACTCTTAATTTTGTTGCTTACCTTAACTTTAGGTACATTATCTTGAAACAGGTCACTGCTTTATAGTAGTGAATGCATTTTCTCTTGCTACTCTGTGGTATATCGACAGGAAATCCTACACATGTTGTGAGCTACTTAACTGGAGGACACCCTTGTGGTTGGCACTTCTCTCACCAAGCCCTTGAACCCTCCTATAAAATTGCATACAAGGCTGGTTTCCCTGGGCATCGCTCACACTTGGCCTGTATTTATGCAATCCCATGTTGCTTTCCCCAGTAAGTCAGATCATAGGTACCTCCTCCTTAGTGATTCTCACCTCCTTGCTACTTGGAGAAGAATCTCATTCCCTACTCTCCATCTGTTTCATTTCAGTGCCAGCTTTCACTGCCATGTCAAGTGCTCAGTGTCTCAGCATTAGTTGGTCTCTTGGAGTCATCTCTTAGCAAGATGTCACTCAATGATCATCAGAAGAAACCACCAGAGGCCTGAAAGCCATAAGGAGATCCCCCTTGAGGGGAAAGTCCCATGGGGTTCTCACACTCTCCTAGAGATTCCACTAAACTTTCACTCTAACTGTAGGCTAAATCCCCAGATCCCTTAAGATCTGCACTAGGTGCCCAAAGGTTCTCCTTGGTAGCCACCAGGGTCTCACTCATTAGCATTGCAGTGGCCTCAAAGCCGCAAGCTGTCTAGGATCTGGTGCCACTCTCATCCCATAAAGCAGCTTGCATACACTCCTACCATACCTCTAAGAGGGCGCTGCCTTGGGTACCTGCTGTACCCCTCACCCAAATCCAGTGACCAGCCATTTAGTAAACACTGGCAAGTGCCCATTCCTCCCAGGTATGATGGGGGATGCTCTAGCACTACTATCACCTTGATGGCTATGCCCCTGCATTCCCTCAGCTGGCACTTATGCCACAGGGTAGGCCATCCAATTCCTTTCCCCAAGGGTTCCTGGCAGGTAAAGGTAAAGGCTGGCTCACTTTGGGACTAGTGACTACATTTTTCAATTTTGACTTGGTCAGAGAAATTTTGTGCATTGACCCTGATTTCTGGTTAGCTGGTCTTGTTGCTGTGACTTGATTCTATCCCTACATGATGCTAAGGGATAGTCTACTGCATGAGGTAAGGAGTGACTAATGCAGTAGGCTGAAACACAGGAGATCCCAGTTGGTCTGTTCTTGGATAGCAGCACAATGTGGCTCATTTTGGGCCCTACTGTATGTTGCGTAACCCATGTGCTTGCAGGTTAAGTACAGTAGTATAATAGTAAGGAAGATGTAAATATTACTTTAAAGTATTGCAGCTTCCAATTTGCATGCAAATCTAGAATGATAACAAGAAAAATTACAGGAAATAGACCTTGATAAACTGATCCAAATACTGGATCCATGTGAGATTCTGAAATATAGTTACTACTGGGCTGCATTACATGGGGTTGCTGTTATTTTCATTTTGTTCTTCTGTGGGTTCTTTGTTTTCACTTCACAGGGGGAAGGTGATTATGGTGTGGTCCCACTGCGGGCCATAGGGTAATGTGCTGGGACAAAATTACTGGAAGTACTGGGGCATAAATGGTCTGTAGGGCTTGTTTGGAGTCCAGTAAGTGGCTGCGCTGTGTCTTCCACAAGAGGTTAATTTTGGATTTGACCTTTTAGGTCTATTTATTTGCATTTAGGAATAGTTTGGCATATTTTGGCTGGCAGATGTTTTAGCTACTTTCGTGGACTCTTTCTCTAGCTTGGGAGCAGGTTCTTACCAGTTTACTGTGTCAAATTAGTCCCATGTGCCGTGCCTGAGCCCTCTTTGAGGAATACTTGCTGTGATCTTTATCCTCATCCCTGTGAGGGAGATTTGGGGTCTGACCTAGGGAGGTATGGATACCACTGCATATCAGAAGCACTTTGTAGTGCCTTGTTGAGTTTGCTTGTATAGTAGCACTTTCTTGGATTTCTTTGTCCTCTTGTTTGCTGCTCCTGTGTTATCATGGGCTGTAGGCTCTTGTCTCCCTTTCAGTAGAATGATACAAATTGCTTTGTCCTCTCATCCATATCTTGTTGCAGAATCCTGGTTTCCATCTTCCAAGAAGAGTGGCTTTACCTTTGTATTTATGAACTTTTGTGCTGAAAACATGCATTGTATCTATGTATGTTTACATGCTTTTTACTTGTATTTTTTTGTATTATATGCGTGTGTATGGTTTATTATTGTAATGGCTCGTAGTGAACCATTAAAATTTCAATGACAACAAATGGCATTTCTGCTCTTCAACATCATGATGCATCATTTTTTTATAGAGAGAACACATAGAGCATATGCAAGTTTCCAACAAGTCACATGACCAGCAGGAACCGATTGGCAATGCTGCAGATAAAGAACTTTCAGTTCTGTCCATATTTAGGTGCCATTTCCAGCTCCCATTCATTGGAGAAGGACCTGGCCCCTGAGAGCAGTTCTTTTCTTCTAAAAATGAATGATTTGTGATCAGAAAAAGTTTGCAATGGTTTGAATTAATCAGAAAACAGCTAATTAAAAACATTAAAATTTAATTCCAGACAAGCTGGTCATCGAGATTTATGCAGCCACAGAGAACAGGGATAGAGTGTGCAGTTTGTCATATTTTAGCTGCTGCAGGCCTGTTGGCAACAGGCCACAAGAGCTTTGTGTGCAGTGATTTCACTTCAGCAGACAGGGAAGGTGGGAATGTTTTACATAGCAACAGGTTTATTTCACTGACTGTTGGTGCAGGCAAAATGCACAAATTTATCTTCACTATTTTTATTTTTAGAGGCAGTAAATAAGTAGGGAGAAAAAACAAACAAACAGAGGAAATAGTAAGTATTCCAAACAGTTAAGGGGCCAGAAATAAAACATGATGGGAGTGGTGCAGTGTAGTGGCTGTGGAGCAGCAGTCGTCCGGGAGACGTTCTGGAGAATGCGGTGTTGTCCCATCTGTAGGCACACCTCTGAGCTGGGGGAGGTGGTTGCTCATCTCCAGGCTGAGTTGGCCAGGATTTGTGGGACCTCCTCTCCCACCCAGGGACCACCAGGGCCACTGCCATTGACTCAGAGGTTGCAAAGAAAGAAAAGCGGTTGGACCACAGTGGGCTCAGGGAGGGTGAGGGTGGTGGAACAGAGGTGCATCCCTCCAGTTGTATCTCTCCAAAATTCATATGCTGTTCTGGCAAAGTGTGGTTCCTCTATGGGGGCACCCACAGTGGAGACCAAGGAGGATGTTGGGAACCTCCACAAAGAGACCCACGGGAGGGTGGCATGGGACCCCACGGGGAAGAAACAACTCCTGGTGGGGAACTCCATTGTTAGGAAGGTAGAACTGGGGAGGAAGGGGGGAGGGAGATAAGGTGCCTGCCTGGTGCCATGGCTTGGAGGGACAGGGAGCGAATCCTCAGGATCACTGGAGCAGCTGCACAGGGGACGGAGCTGGGTGTCATTGTCCACCTAGGGACAAATGACCTGGCTAAGAAAGGGATCAGAGCAGTGCAGGAAGAGTTTGTGGAGTTGGGGAGGGGCCTTAGACAGGTAGCACGCATGGTAACCTTTTCAGAGGTGCTGCCTGTCTATGGCATGGGTGATACTAGGGTGTTCCATACCATGGGATTCAAATCAGTGGTTGAAAAACTGGTGCAGAGCTCAGGGATTTGGCTTCATTGGGGACTTGGGGTCCACCTGGAGGGATGCAGGCCTATACTGGCCTGATGGTCTGCATCTGTCCAGGAGGGGAACCAGGATCCTAGGTGATAGGTTTAAATGCTTCATTGGCAAGCATTTAAACTAGCCAAGGGGGGGAGGCACTGGAAAGGAGCAGGGAAATCCTAGCCTCCCACAAAAGATCAGGGTATTAAGTGAGTTAAACACCAAGATAGAGATGTCGATATGGAGAAGGGCAGGAGTAAACAGAGAAATCAACAAATGCAATAAAGACAAGGAATGGGCAAAAGGGGTAAGGCCATCAAGAAATGGAAGGTAATGAGTACCAATGCCCGTAGTCTGGGCAATAAGCTCCCTGAACTGGTGGTCTTGATGGAAGAGGAATGCCTGGATATCATAGCAGTCACAAAAACATGGTACACAGAGAACCATGACTGGGATGTTAACATACCAGGGTACACAACCTATAGGAGAGACAGGGGGGGAGAAGAGGGGAGGAGTAGCTCTCTATGTAAGGGAAGGGATAAAAGCCACTGAACAAAAGAGTAAACAGGGAGGAGAGGAGGCACTGTGGGTCACCTTAGAGACTGGAAATGGCACCACAATCTGCACAGGGGTTGTATACAGACCCCCATGTCAGGGGGAGGGAACGGACAAGGATATGATAGAAGGCATCCTTAGGATGGCAGAGAAAGGGAAGATACTGCTGATGGGGGACCTGAATATGCCAGATGTTAACTGGGACACCTTTGCTTCAGCCACACCCAAAAGCAGGGCCATTCTCAATGCTCTTCAGGTGGCATGCCTCAGATAGCTAGTTTTGGAACCCATTCATGAGGGAGCAATCTTAGACCTCGTACTCTCAAATGGGGACAATAAGAGGATCTCAGCTCTAGAAGTAGGTAGCCATCTGGGAACAAGTGACCACCAAACAGTGTGGTTCATGATAAACTCAGCTACAGAGTCAAGCCATACAAAAGTGAGGGTTCTGGACTTCAGGAGTGCTGACTTTGTCAAGATGGGAGGAGTGCCTTAGAAAAGCACTAACAAACAGGCTAAAAGGAGGGGTGGAACAACAATGGGGAAACATCAAAACTGCCATCACAGAAGCAACAAGCATTTGTGTGAAGCAAATAAACAAATCAAACTGAAAGAAATAGCCACTGTGGTTCTCAAAAGAGGTGGCGGTGAAGGTTAGGGAGATAAAGATAGCATTTAGGAAGTATAAGGAAACACTGAAGGAGCAGGACAGAGAACTGTACCAGTTAAGGCAGAAGGATGCAGGGAGGGTAGTCAGAACAGCAAAGGCAAAAAATGAGGATAAGATAGCCAGCTCGGTTAAGAAGGGGGATAAAACCTTTTATAGGTACATCAGGGAGCATAGAAAGTCAAAGGGAGGGATAGCGAGGCTGAATAGAATGGACGGTGGGCAGGCAGAGAGGGACATTGAAAAAGCAGGGATACTGAATGAATACTTCTGCTCAGTATTCACAAAGGAGGAGGAGGAGGGGGAGGTGCCTAATCCAATTAACAGAAGCACTCTGGATAGTGGGGTTGATCCCAGTCCTTTCACAGAAGAAAGGGTTCTGAAAGAATTCCTAAGACTGAAGGTGGACAAAGCAATGGGGCCTGATGGAATTCACCCCAGAATTCTAAAAGAATTAAGGAGAGAACTAGTGACACCACTGACTACCCTTTTTAACAAATCATGGGAGGATGGTGTGGTACCTGAGGACTGGAGGAAGGTGGGTGTGATTCCCCTTCACAAAAGTGGGAGGAAGACAGAGGTGGGAAACTACAGACCTGTCAGTTTGACCTCTGTGGTAGGGAAAGTGATGAAATCACTTCTGTAGGAAAGAATTGTTGAGTACCTAGAGGCCAGTGGGGCACAGGACCCAAGGCAGCATGGGTTCACAGTGGGAAGGTCATGTCAGACAAATCTAATTGATTTCTTTGACTGGGTGATCAAAGCAGTAGACCAGGGATGGGCTGTGGACATGGCCTACCTAGACTTTAGTAAGGCATTTGACACAGTTCCACACAAAATAATTATAGTCAAATTAACCAGCCTGGGAGTTGGTCCCAGGGTGGTAGCCTGGGTAAAACATTGGCTAGACAACAGGACACAGAAGGTAATTGTAAATGGAGTCCACTCTGAAGAAAGAAGGGTTACTAGTGGGGTACCACAGGGTTTAGTACTGGGTCCAGTCCTTTTTAATGTCTTTATAAGTGACATTGCAGAGGGACTGGAAGGAAAAGTATGCCTCTCTGCAGATGACACAAAGATCTGCAATAGGGTTGATACACAAGGAGGCGTGGAAAGGATGAGAAGGGACTTGGCAAGGTTGGAGGAATGGTCAGAAGTATGGCAGCTTGGATTCAATGCAAAGAAGTGCAAAATAATGCACCTGGGAAACAAAAACCCAGGGGAAGATTACGTAATGGGGGGTAATAACAACAAAATGGAAAGGGACCTGGGGTAATCATATCAGATGACCTTAAGGTTAGCAAGCAATGTGAGAAGGCAATAGGGAGGGTTGGGGGTTACTGGGATGTATAGGAGGCATCACCAGCAGAAAACAGGAAGTCATTATCCCTCTGTACAGACAGTTGGTGAGACCCCATCTGGAGTACTGCGTCCAGTTCTGGATACCTCATCTCCGCAAGAACATAGACAGGATGGAGGCAGTTCAGAGGAGGGCAACTAAAATGGTGCAGAGTCTGCATGAGAAGCCATATAAGGAGAGACTAAAGGAGCTTAATATGTATACCCTTGAGGAAAGGAGGGAGAGGGGGGACATGATACAAACATTTAAGTACCTCAGTGGAATCAACTAAGTCCAAGAGGGTACATCTTTCAGAAAAAGAGATGTGCAAGAACAAAGGGACACAGTTTGAAGATAGAGGGGGGACAGCTCAGGGACAATGTGGGGAAGTATTTTTTCACAGAGAGAGTGGTGGATGCATGGAACAGCCTTCCTGAGGAGGTTGTGGGGTATAAAACTGTGGGGGAATTCAAGAATGCATGGGACAGACATAAGACAATTGTTGTAGGGGGTAGGAAGAAATAGGCTGTTGGTTAAATAGGATCTGCAGCTTATCCTGTAGGTAAGGAACTGGGTAGACTAGGTGGGCCAAGCGGTCCTTATCTGCCGTCAAAAGTCTATGTTTCTATGCTTCTATGTTCTGCTGGTGAGCAACCTGAGTGAAATGATGAGAAAAAAGAACATTTAGTCAAAGGGATGCACAGTAAGGGAAAGGAGCATGGAAAGGTTCCACCATGCCATTTCCAGCAAGTACCAGTTCTGCAAGTACTGGTGGTGGTGAAGGAATCAGACAAGGCAGTGGTGGGAGTGGGAGTCATAGTCATAATGCTGAGAGGAGGAACAGGGCTGGACATGTAATAGACAGGCCAAGGAAAACATGGTTCATTAGTCCTCAGAAGTCCACATGCTCCCCTCTCTTGGAAAGCAGCATTCACAGCCAGTCAGTGCATCTGGTGGAAAAACCACCATGAGAAAACCAGAAACATACAGGTCTTCCTCTGTTCCTTCAAGCTATTCCACTTCCCCTAACAAAAAAACATGAGATCCATCCCGATTTGTAAAGACAAGTTCTCTTACAGTTCATCTTCTATGGATGAAGTGGCAACAGCTGTCATCACAGCCACCTGTGCACCCATTGTGCCATGGGCATGGAAATTACCATTCCACCTTGAGGCACTGTATGATGCCCCCATTCCACAAATAAGTATCAGTAGCAGCAGCACCAAGCCCAGTGCTGCTGCTCAGTCATTGTATGAGAATGATGGCATGGCATCTTCTGAGTCTGGCATGAATGCTATAGCTATCATGTCACCTAAGAAAAAAGTTGTTATTGGGAGGAAAATTCATAGGATGATAACAAAGTAGCCTACAGTAGCACAGCAACCAAAGCAGCTAATAGAAGAGGATAGTTCCTGTGACAGATACCTTTCTTACTACCAACTCCCCCCATGATGCTCAACACTGCTCCCTTCACTCCTCCCTATCTGCCCTCTCTCTACTCTCACACTGCCAGTCTCCCTGTTCCTCCTTCATCTCCAAATAATAGTTTGGGCCCCTACTATCTTACCTAGCTGCACTCCTCTCACTCATTTTCTCGACTTCATACTCCATCCACTCCAGGGATTCTCACACCTTCTCCATGCCCCACCCTCATTCCTCTTTTGGGTAGTCAGCCTTCTCCTATTGCCTTTCCTCCTTCTGGAACCTGCTCCCACCCATCCATCTCTCAACCTCCCCTTTTTTCCCTTAGGCACCAACAAAAGCTCCTCCATCCCCCTCCTGCTCCTATCAGTACTCTACCTAACCTACCCATGGTGCCTTTTCCACACACCCCCATGGAATCCCCAGGATCTGTTCATGTCACTACAAGTGGTTCACTGAATTGTTTCAACCTGCTTTTGTTACTTTAATTGGGCATTGCTGCTGCTTATGGTACCAACTTCTGTTCACTCTTTATTTTTATTTGCACTGTATTATGTTGAATTGTCCACTGTTGCATTTCTGGAATGCTTCTTTATTTCTATATGTAATTTATGATAACCCCTTTCTCTTTTCTCCGTGTCACACCTGAAAACAAGCCTTGGCTTAGTGTACCGTTCCCAAATGACACAGTATTTAAGTTCCATGGATAATGGTAGCTTCAATTCTTCTTTGCTTCCCTAGTGATCTAAAATGCCAAAATAGATAGCTAATTTGGGGTTAGATAACCCCAACTCAGCTACCTATATCTGCCTTTCTCCATTACTAATTTTCCAATAAATAAAGAAAGAAACTATGCAACAGGAGATTGCTGAGCAAGTGCAATATAGTAAAGTGGTAGAAGAGAGAGAAGCACATGTGGTGCAGGAGGCAAATGGCCAGGGGAAACACCTGATTCAGGTGTGGAGAAAATTGAGTGGGAGAAAGAAGCACAAGAGGAGGAGAAGAGAAGAAGCAGGAGAGGAGGATGCACATTGGGCAGATGCCATCGGGTGTAGAGGAGCGGTGGAATGAAGGAATTAACTGATCCTGCTTTGGTTTTGGGAGTGAGCTGAGTCCTGTATTGTTAACTGGATTTTTGCTTAATTAATGTACTGATTATACAATTTAGGGGCTCTGTGTGGGTTTTGTGGGGTGTGCACCAGAGGGCAGATAGAGAGAGGGAGATCAGTGACTGCATTCTGGTGCCATTGGCAGTCCCAACCAACCTCATGACTACAGCCAGCCAGTAGAGTAGCTGTAGTTGAGTAGCTTTATAACTAGGCTGCTCAGTAGTTTAGTCTTCAGTTGGGCAGACACCATTAGGCACGGAGGAGTGGCAGGAACCAAGGAGCTAAGTGATCCTGCTTGTGTTTTGGGAGTGGGCTTAGTCCTGCACTGTTAACTGGATTTCAGCTGCATTAATGTACTGATTATATGATTTAAGGGCTAAGTGTGGGTTTTGGGAGGAGGGGGGATGCACCAGAGGATGGGCAGAAGTAGACAAATCAGTGGCTGTATTGTGGTGCCATTGGTGGTCCCAGCAGGACCATGTGACTACAGCCAGTCAGTAAGGTGGCTGTAGGCCCTATAAAATACCCAGAGGGCCAAGAAATCCAGAAGCATGAGTGCCATAAAGCAGGAGAGTGGCATCTGTCTAGCTGACATATGGGGAGTTGGTAGGGAGTCTGCAGGAAGGACCACATACTGCAGACCATGCTGGTCAGTGGAGTGCAGGTAAATATAAAGGGAGGGCAGGAATTACATTATATAGTGCTGGAAGGACACTGCAGCTGAACCCTATCTAGGGTCACTTTATATTTGTATTGACCAACAAGGAAGAGGTAAGGGGTAAGAGAATCGAGAGGATATGAGGGGCTGTTCTACACATAGATACATAGATACATAGACAGTGTCGGCAGATAAGGGCCTATGGCCCACCCAGTCTGCCCATTTGAGCTTGTAAGTTCAGTTTGTTTTCCTAGAAGTCTGTTTTCCCTTACCCCTGACCTCTAGAATTCCTTTATGTCTATCCCATGCATTCTTAAATCCCGTGATTGTTTCAGCCCCCACCACTTCCTCTGGCAGGGTGTTCACTTGTCCACCACCCGTTCTGTGGAAGAAATTCTTTCTCATGTTTCCTCTGAATTGTCCTCCCTCAACTTCATCCCATGCCCTCTAGTCCTGGAACATCTTTTCGCTTAAAATAGTGTTTTCCTGCCTGTTCCTCCTGTAAGATACTTGTATGTCTCTATCATATCCCCTCTCCTCCTCTCCTCCAGGGGTACATGTTCAGTTCCTTCAACCTGTCTTCATAGGACTTGTGATGCAATCCATGCACCATCTTTGTTGCCCTCCTCTGAACTTTCTCTACCCTGTCTATGTCCTTACGTAGGTATGGTCTCCAGAACTGTACACTGTACCCAGATGGGGCCTCACTAGTGTCTTGTATAGCGAATTATGACTTCCCTTTTCCTGCTGGTGATGCCCTGCCTATACATCCAACATCCTATTTGCTTTACCTGCTGTCTTGTCACACTGTTTCCCTACCTTGAGGTCATCAGAGATGACAACCCCAAGATCCCTTTCCTGCTTGGTGCATGCTATATCCTCACCCCCAACTGATATATTGTGCCAGGGTTTTGTGCCCCATATGCATTATCTTGCACTTCTTTGCATTGAATTTCAACTGCCAAACTCCTGACCATTCTTCAAGTTTCTGCAGGTCACTTCTCATTCTGTCTACACCCTCTGGTGTCTACTCTATTACAGAGCTTTGTGTCATCAGCGAACAGTGAAATTCTGCCTTCTAGATCCTGTGCAATGTCACTGATGAAGATGTTGAATAGGACCGGTCCCAGCACTGATCCCTGTGGTACCCCACTGGTCACTCTTCCCTCTGTGGAGTGACAGCCATTTACCACCACCCTCTGTGTCCTGCCACCCAGCCAGTTACCTACCCACCACACTACTGTCCTGCCCACACCCATATTCCCAAGTTTGTGTAATAGTCTTCTATGAGGCACAGTGTCAAAGGCCTTGCTGAAGTCCAGATAGGCCATGTCCACTGCCCTCCCCTGATCCACCTCCCTAGTCACCCAGTCAAAAAATTCAATGAGGTTGGTCTGACATGACCTCCCCCTGGTGAAACCATGCTGCCTTGGGTCCTGTAGTCCATTGACAACCAGATGTTCCACCAATCTCTCCTTCAGTAGTGCTTCCATGATCTTCCCCACTACCGAGGTGAGGCTGACTGGTCTGTAGTTCCCTGCTTCCTCTTTGTTCCCACTTTTGTATAAGGGGACTACATCTGCTGTCCTCCAGTCTTTGGGTACCTCCCCTGTTTCCAGTGATTGGCTAAACAGGATAGCCAGAGGTTCAGCCACCACCTCTCTTAGTTCTTTAAGGACCCTGGGGTGCACCCCGTCTGGTACCTCTGGTTTATAAATGGAGGTACATGTATGGTAGGTTAAGAGAGACTGAGATTGGGAGGATGTGCGGGACTAAAATCATGTACATACAAGCATCAGGATAGTAAGAAAAGAGTTGCATGCTGTAATGGCTGTGTGACAGCAGTCTTCCTGGGGACAATGTAGGGTGCAGGGAACTATCCATTGTGCAGGAGCCTATAGCATCTATGGGTAGAAATAAGACAGCTCAGATGGGAGCTGGGAAGGATGGAGTGGAGACTAAGAAGAGGAGGCAAGGCAAGAGAAAGACAGCTGGGGGATGATCAGGGGAGCGAAGTCAGCAGATAGGGGAATAGGACTGGGTTGATCACCTAGAATCTGAAGGTACCCCTACCTCAGAGTGCCAAGGATCCTAGGGAAGGGGGAAAGGCAAGTGGTAGGGGGAAGGGACTGAACCACAAGGATTGTAACAGGAGTATGAGTTTTTGAAGGGGTGTCTTTAAAGAAGAGATTTCACCTATTGTCTGGAAGTGGGAGGAGCAGGAGGTGGAGTAAGAAGTCTGGTTAAGGCAAAGAAGTAAGGGGGCAGTAGGACAGGAGCGGGGAGGTAGAACTCTGCAAGAGTCAAGGTGGGTGGGGAAGAGGGAGCATGGAGATTAGATCAGAGGGTGAGGGAGGGATGGGGGATGGTAAGAGAAAGAGAGGGGAAAGAGACAGTGATTATGGCTGGCTAGAAAGAGAAGGACATGGAGGGGGTTTAGAAAAAAATGGAGGGGCAAGTAGAGTCTGTGGTGGTGTCAGACAAGTAGGGCTTGGAAAAAGCATGTGTGGGATGTTAGTCACAGTGGAGAGGGAGCAATTAGGTGGGCAAGAAGCTTGTATGGCAGTCAAAGAAGAAAGAGATGGACACAGAAATTAAGGGGACATAAGGGTGGAAATCCTAAGGGACTCCATAATTAAAATTATTCACAGGGGAAGGAAGGGGAAACAAATACAGGTAGGAAGGTGGCTTGAATGCCAGGGATGACAGCGGGGAGCATGTGCCCAACAACTGGGGAGTTGGTAAGGGTGGGCTGGAGGGAAACAAATCATAGTTTATATGCCTAGGTACCAATGATCTAGCCAGGGATGAGGTGGGGGTAGTACTAGATAGATTCAGTGTGATAGAGAAGACCTGTGGTGAGGTAATCAGATAGTTGGTATTCTCCGAGGTGTTACCAGTACCGAGGGCCAGAACAGAATGGTGCAAGGAGGAAAGGTATGACCATATTTCGGCCTAGGATGGAGACCTGGTGAAATAAAACACTTTTTGCACCATACAGACTACACTTCAGTAGGAGAGGGCTCAAGGGTCCTCTGGGATAAACTGGTTGGGCAAATAACCCATACATTTAATTTAAACTACTAAGGGGGGGACAAGCGGACCTGCAGGCCCAAAGTCTCAAAGAGGAGGAGGTCAATAGATCTCAACCCCCGTACCAGTAGAAAGGGTCCGGAGGGTGGCCATAAATGGAGAGTGAAGGGATTTGCAGCAGGGGGTGGGAGTACAAGTAGAGGGGAGAAAAGAGAAAGACAGAAGGGAGGGAAAGGAAGGAAGGGAAGGGGGCTCAGACTTCAGGTGGAAGGTGTTATCCCTAGATGTACAAAGTCTTGGAAAAAAGATGAATGACCTGCAGGCATTGTTGACAGAGGGGGGTGAGGGGACATTATTGTGGTCACTAAGACTTGGGTCACATCAAACCATGACTAGGACCTCCTGATCCCTGTGTATACATTATGCAAGAGGGACGGGGTGGTAGGAATGGGGGGGGGGCGGTGGTTTACTCAAGGGAGGGTATAACATGTACAAAGGAGGAGCTGGAAGAGGAAAAGGCAGAAGTAATGTGGATTCAGTGACTGTATAACAGAGGGAGGAAATGGACCAACCAACCAGGAGGAGGAGGAAAGAGGGAAATGAACTTACAATTCTGAATGCTGCGGGGAAGGGAGAGGTGGTAATAGTGGGAGACTTTAACCTTCCCAGGGTAGACCGGAATGTGCAAGTCATGACTTGCACTAGGAGTCAGGTGATATTAGATGTGTTGCAGAGTGTGTTCCTGACTCAGGTAATCATAGAACCCACCAGGGAGGGGGCAATACTTGATCTAGTGCTGATGAATGGGGAGCATGTCCAGGACATAATGGCTGAGGATCCCCTGGGTGGAAGTGACCATTGCACAGTGTGGTTTTGGTTGGACATGGGCAGGGAAAAGATTCCCACTATGACTAAAATCCTGGATTTTAGAAATGCAGACTTTGGAAAGATGGGTGAGTTGCTAAGGGGTCACGTGGCCAGCATCTGGGTGGATATCGGGGTGGACCAAAGGGCGTCCATCATAAAGGAGGGAACAATAGTTGACACAGGGCAGTGTATCAGGCTGAAGGGGAAGAACTGACCAAAGCACCCAACTGGTTTAGTACTCAAGATGCCCAGGCAGTAAGGGACAAGAGGTTATCTTACAAGAAATTCTGAGGAATAAGAGAGGATTACAAAGAAGATTACCTGAAGATGGCTAGCACAGCAGGTAAGGTACTGTAGTCTGGCTGGCTAAGGCTCAGAATGAACTGCAGACAGCTGAGGGAATTAAGAAGGGTGAGAAGACCTGTTTTTGCTATGTTAGTTAGAAAAGGGACAAGAACAAGAACTCTGGGACTTTTATGGTCAAGGAAAGGGGACAGGTGGGTGGAGGACAATGGGGGGGAAAGTGGAGGTACTGAATGAGTACTTCTGTTCCATCTTCACCAAGCAGCTAGCCAGATTAGTGCCACTAAGGGGAAGAAGAAGAGTGTGGGGGGGGGTGCAGGGAGCACAGATTTGGTAATAGAGGTGGATAGGGTGAGGACAGGGCTTCTTGAACTGAAGGTGGACAAATTCCCTCACCTGGATGGCATACACCCAAAGATGCTGAGGGAGCTGACAGAGGAGTTTGCAGACCCATTGGCTGGCCTGTTCAATAGTTCATTGGAGTCAGATGTGGTACCATAGTACCGGAGAACTGCACATGTAGTACCACTCCATAAGAGCAGTCCCAAGGATGACCCAGGGAATTACATACCAGTCAGTCTAACCTCAATCCTGTGCAAGCTCATTGAGACCACACTTAAAGAAAGGTTGGTAGAACTTCTTTGACTGGGTCACTAAAACAGTTGACAGGAGCCAAGCATTGAACATCCTTTACTTGGACGTCAGCAAGGCTTTTGACTCTGTATCCCACAAGATGTTGATCAGGAAGCTGGCGGATCTTGGGGTTGGAGAAATGTTGACCAGATTTGTGGAAAACTGACTGAGGAGCAAGACCTAGAGAGTGGTGGTGGTGGTGGGTGAGCTCTCCAGCACCAGGGAGATCACCAGTGGAGTTCCAAGGGGCTCAGTGATAGGTCTGGTACTGTTCAATGTCTTCATCAATGAAACTGGGGATTGCATTGAGGGAAAACTATGCCTATTTGTAGATGACACCAAGCTCTGTGGGAGACTGGACACTGCAGAAGGGATACAAGACATAATGGAGGATCTGGGAAAACTAGAGAGGTGGTCTGGGATTTGGCATCTTGGCTTCAATACAAAGAAATGCAGAGTTATGTGCACTGAAGCCAAGAACTCTAGGACTGAGAACAGCCTGGGAGGGGCCCAGGTATCTACATCAGAGGAGGAGAAGGATCTCTGAGTGATGATCACTAGCGACCTGAAACAGTTCATGCAATGTACAGTAGGAAAGCAGCAGCAATGGCAAATAAAATGTTGGGCTGCATTGCCAGAGGGATCAGCAGCAGGTGAAAGAAGGTTACACTGCCCTTGTGCAGATCATTAGTGAGGCTGCATCTGGAGTTTGGGGTATAGTACTCATGCCCATACCTTAAGAAGGATATTAACCTGCTGGAGATGGTTCAAAGGAGGGCAACAAAGATGATCGTGGGCCAGCAATGTAAAACATATGAAGAGAGTTTGAGGCCCAAAACATGTATTCCCTTGAGGAGAGGAGAGGAGAGGAGAGAGAGAGAGAGAGGAACATGATTAATACCGTCAGGTATTTGAAGGGAATAAATAGGGTAAATAAGGATGGTCTTTTTAAGCTAAGTGGCAAGAGAAGCATGAGGGGACACAGTCTTAAGTTGAGGGGAGTTTAGAAGAAAAGCTAGGAGGTCTTTCTTCATGGAGAGGGTGGTGGCTGGAAGAAGTGGTTTCACTGAGGATGGTGGGCAGCTTCAAGAAAGGCTGGAAATGAATTAAGGGGAAAATAAGGGTCAAGGGACTGGTAGATGGAGGAGGTGGGAGGAGGGCAGGGTCAGTAGTTTAAACTGAGGATCCGGCAGTATGAGCAGACTAGATAGATCAAATGGCCTTATTCTGCTGGCTTCTTTGCATGTTCAAACATATATGAGAGGGGAAAGAGGAAGAAAGAGAGGAGCTTGAAAGTGTATCTACTCAGAACACTCAACGAGTGCATGCTGAAGAGACAGCTTTCATAGAAGTAGCGTGTGTGATTAGTGTTGCTCAGATAGTATCCTAGAAATCAGGTTATCAACAGATACCTCCAATTTGGCCAGATAGTTGCTGTGGTAGGACAGCAGTGTTGTCTGACCATGGATCCTACTAACTAGGATACCTGGATCCTAACCAGGATCCATCACTATCTGGCCTGGGATCCTAGCTATCTGCTCTAGGATCCATGGATCCGAACTAGCATACCTGGATCCTAACCAGGATCCATCACTATCTGGCCCTGGATCCTAACTGTCTACTCTAGGATCCATGGATCTAAACTAGGATACTGGATCCTAACCATGATCCATCACCATCTGGCCTCTGATCTTAGCTATCTGCCCTAGGATCTATGGATCCTAACTAGGATACCTGGATCCTAACCAGGATCCATCACTATCTATTCCTGGATCCTGCATCTGTCTTTGGCAGGATATCTGGTAGGATCCAAGTCAGGATAACAGCACTATCTGACAGATAGTGGTAGGATGTACAAAAGCACTATCTGAGCAACACTATATGTGATCCATAATTGGATGCTGAGAGAGAAGAAATATCCAAATTGTTTATTTTTTTGTGCATATCTCCAAACCATATACAATACTGTCAAGCCTGATTCCCAGTGCAAGGTATCATGGGTATGTTAATTCTTTTGCAAGCCAAGCTGACAAGGCTTCAGCAGAATAGGCATTACCTTTAAAGCAGGTTTACACTTCTGATCTAACATAGACTAAGAATGATAAAGTACAGACGCTTGTTACATCCTCTCTGGGACTCCTCAGTGTACTGCCGTTATCATAATCTCAACCAGGCTCCATGTCAGAAGCCCAGTGCAAGGAAGCTCTTTACTTAAGAACCACCAGCAGCAGTGGGAGTCCCTGTGCAGAGAGGGGGGACAAACTTAATCAAAAGTTGCTGCAAGCATGGTCACCATCATATTTCCTTCAGGAGAAAGGGACAGCACTGAAAAGCCACTACTGGCATGAGGTTCATTCACCTCAGAAGTGAGGGAAAGACTTCAAAGGTGTCTGCTGGCAAGGTTAATATCTGGGTCCCACTCAGAAGCAGAAAGAAAAGAGAGAAAGGGGAGACGTGATAGAAATATTCAAATACCTCAAGAGTATCAACAAGGTACAAGAGGGTGGCATATTGCACAGAAAGAGATGCTCAAGGACAAAGGGGTATGATATGAAACTGGAAGGGAGAGACTTAGATGGGATGTGAGGAAATATGTTTTCATGGAGAGGGTGGTGGACACCTGGAGCAGTCACCCAGCAGAGGTGGTGGGTACCGAAATGGTAACAGGTTTCAAGCATGCATGGGACAGATACAGGGGAATCATAGTAGCAGGGCTGGGGGGAGGGGGTCATGTGAGATTAATTAGGGTCTGAAATTGCACAGTAGGTAGAGACTCTAGGGCAGATTAGGTGGGCCAGGAAATCCTTTTCTGCCAACAACTTCTAAATGTCTATATTTCTATGAGGCAGACTTAATAAAATGCTATGTCAGTGAGGTGGTCACACAGTCCCAACTGGGTGGGGGGGGGCACACTTTACTCACCAGCAGTTGTCCCAGTTCAGTGGGCAGCAGTTCTTCCTGGAAAAAGTTCCTGGTATTTGTATGCTGTTACTCTGCTTCAGTTACAATGATCGCAAGGCACACAGTGTGTAACTCATTACTACTGAGGCTGCATACACAAGAGTGCCTTGTTCATTGCACAACACTCTTAACTTTTTATCAGTCAGTCTACTTGGAAAATAGTGGGCTTTTGAGAAGTCCTTCATAGACTATAATGGACTAAATCTCCAAAAATATACTCCTTGCCATGACAGTAGTCTGCCAAGATTTAGTACCTATAAATTGGTCATCTACAACAGATCAGTGATACAACTGAGCATGTTGACTTCCACCATGTGCAGTATTTCCTGGAGAAACTGCATTGTAAGGTCAGGGTTCCAGGCGATAGGGTGGATATCAGTTTGTGAGAATCATTTTAGAGAACTCTGGATATAAAAATATGTAGGAAAAAATATGAGTTAAATACTGCATTAAACAAAATAATAGTGTTGGGGTAAGGCACTGAAACATTCAAGTAGTAGTCCCTGAGACTGAGGTTACTGTAAATTTGCCGAACTGAAGAATCAAATAAAAAAATGAAAATGCAAACAAAATGATTCAATAACTCAGAATGTACTTATTCACACAACACTGATACAGCATTATTCTGCAATTAGAGCACCTGAAGAGGACCACACATTTTTTGTTAAAAAATTAACAGCTACTGTAATTCATGTTCAGACAAGTTAATCAGACTGCGCTGACCTGCAGGAAGTCACATAGCCTGTAGTCATTTGTGGTTTACATTAAAGATAGTGATTATTTCTTACTGGTAAGTAAACTGAGTCACATGTGATCTCATGAAACAAGTACAGACAGCTTCGTTCATTGAAAATGTTTTTGCATCCTTATTTAAATTCCGTATCTGGGACAAATATTACATGGGAACCAATCGTGGGAAATGTTTAGGATTACAAAACTAATAGTTAGTCATTGACTGTCTCTTTAAATTGCAAAACATCTATTTATGCAGTATTTTGCATTCAGAGAATTTGCATTCAAATCATTTTATTATGACATAATGAACAGGTACTGTAATTCGTATTCAGATGACTTAGCCAGACTGCGCTAACCTGAATACCGTCAAATAGCCTGTAGTCATTGGTGGTCTACACTTGACAGTGTCAGACATCAGAAGCATTGTTTCTTTACAGAAAGGCACATTTACTATAAGTAAAAGGCTTACATTTCAAAAGAACTGTTAAGGTACCATGCTTTAGCAATAAGCTGTGGCAAAGTTTGTCTAATGCATGTTTCTGTATACTGTAACTACTGTAGATAGATCAGGTGGCTTGTGAAATCACACAAATACCAGAACACTGCTGTCATTAAAAGGATGATAGGATACCTGGGTGTGGGAAAATTGAAATAGGGATGATCATGATGTGCAAATAATGAACTAGTAATTCATGGTATGCAACAGAACTCACTGTTACAGCATACATGCAAATGAATCATAGAAACATAGAATCTGAGGGCAAATAAAGAACCATTTTGCCCACCCAGTCTGCCCATTTTTTCTACCTTCATTTTTGCTGCTGACCCACTTCATCTATGGCGCTGTCTCTTCCCCCCCCCCCCTTCTTACCTCTATGATTCTCTTGTGCCTATTCTAGGCATTTTTGAACCCCATCACTGTTTTCATGCCCACTATCTCAGCTGAAAGGCTGTTACAGGAATCCACCACTCTTTCTGTGAAGAAATACTTCTTAACATACCTCCTGAATCTACCATCCAGCTTCATAGCATGTCCACTTCTCTTAGAGCTCTTTTTTTCTGAAAAATGTTCCCCTCCTATACCTTATTAACCCCTGTGAGGTATTTAAAGATCTCTATCAAAACTCATCTCTCCGTCCTCTCTTCCAAGGTGTAGCTACAGTATTGAGCTCTTTTAGCCTCTTATCATAGGGCTTTTGATGCAGCACTGCACCATTTTTGTAGACCTCTTCAGGACCACTTACACTCTGTCTATGTCCTTCCTGAGATGTGGTCTCCAGAAGTAGACACAGTACTCAAGGTGGGATCTTACTAGTGATCTGTATAAGGATAACACCTCCTCCCTCTTTCTGCTGGTGTTACCCCTTCCTATTTATCCTAGCATTCCACTAGCCCCCCAATTGCCTTGTCACACTGCTTGGTCACCTTAAGTCATCTGATATGATTACCCATAGGTCTCTTTCCTGCTTGGTCATTGTCAGTATCACTCCACCAATTATGTACTGCACCCCAGGTTTCTATGGCTTAAGTGCATTCTTTTGCACTTATTTGCATTAAAACACAGCTGCCACATCCTTGACCATCTTCCAGTTTTTTTTTCAGATCACTGCCTATCCTTTCCACCCCTCATAGTGTCCACCCTAATCTAGTCTTCAGTGTCATCTGCAAAGAGGCAGACTGACCTTCCCTTCCAGTTCCTCTGCTATGTCACTAATAAAAACATTAAAAAAGACTGGTCCCAACACTTTTCCATGAGGTACCCCACTGGTCACCCTCCCTTCCTCAGAACAAACTCTGTTTACCACTACCCTCTGTTTCCTATCCCATAACCTGTTTCTTACCCAGATTACCACCTTGTTGCCCACCCCCCAAGCTATGCATGCTTGCTTATCAGCCTCCAGTGTGGAACAGGGACAAAAGCCTTATTGAAATCCAGGTCGACCACATCCATTATTCCACCTTGATCTAACTCCTTGTCATCCAGTCAAATAAATCTATTAGATCTGACAATGTAAAAAGCAAAATCCTGCACTCATCGCCCAAGGTAGAAAAGTCTACTTACAAGCTTTTAAAGGTGCTTCAATTTATTTTCAAAAAGTGCAATGTGCCAGTTCCAGACACGTTTTAGAATGCTAAATTCCTTTCTCAATGGATCTGTCAATATTTTAAAATCTGTATTGAGTAGGGAGATTGGTGTCCAGTTATTGAGCTGCTCCTTCTCTCCATTCTTATGAAGCAGAATAAGTAACCCTGTATGCATGTCTCCTGAGAGCTGATGTTGTGTTAGCATATATTTATATAGTGATGTGAGTTTGGGTAATAGATGCGGGCAATGTTCGTATAAAAATGTTGGATAAACCATCTGGTCCTGGGGCTGTGCCTGTTGAAAGTTGTGAAATAACAATATAATTCTTTGGAAGTTATGGGACTGGTTAAAAGTGAACTGTCAGATAGGGATAGTTGTGGTACAGTAGGTGGCAGGCTTTGAGCCAGTCAAAGGCGTTTTCAGAATCCCGAAGAGCTGTGCCAAATAGAGTAGTAACATGGTTTTCGATTTCTGTTAAAATGTTTTCATTCCTGTAATGTCGCTATTATTTGTAGTTTTAAGGGAAGTGATGTTTTTCTTTCTGGTTTGAGCTGGACAAATTTCAAAGCGGTTGGCTTGATAATGGTTCCCTTGAGTGCTGAATCGCTGCTCAATCTCTTGAGATTTGCATCTATTCTATTGATAAGAAGCTATTTCCCGCTTTATGAGCTGAATTTGGGAAGAATAATCTTGTAAGGTTTCTTCTTGTTGAGAATATAATTTATGTAAATGCTGATGCAGTTCCTCATAAGTGGAGTTCCTGTGGAAGCCTACTAGTTTCCTAATAGTTTTTAAGAAACTGGTGAAGTCAGATTTGCTCTGTACTCACCATTCTATTGGGGAGTCATAAAGAAGAAAGTCAGATTTCTTAGCTGTTATGATATCCTAAAGGCCTTGTGAAAGTAGCTTATCCTCTAGTAGTGTAGCATTTAACCTCCAGCAGCCCTTGCCAGCTGTCACATCAGGTGAGGGTGAGATCGTAACTTCTAACAAGCAATGGTCTGAAGTAGCTATTGGAATCACTAAGGAATGGATCACTGGGAAAAGAGGGGATAGGAACCAATAGCCAATAATACACATTTTCAAAAATCCTTGGAAGTAAGTCAGTTGGGGTTTATCATGGAGTTTGTGAAATATATCTATTAACTTGGTCTGCCCTAGCAGTTTATTCAAAAAGGAGGCATCACAGAAGATTTTCTTCATCTTTAGGCCTCTATCACATTTAAATCTGTTACAGGTGAAGTCACCTTCTAATTGAATAGCACTTGATGTAAAGAAGTATGGCTGGATCAGGCTTAAAAGCTGGATATGTCCAGCTTTATCCTGGGGGCTGTACATGTTTATTAATCTAAAATCTTGTTTTTCAAAGGAGACATCCAACATCAGTGCTCTTTCTGGGTTTATATCTATAACCCTGATGATTTTGAACATGGGATTGTTGATTCAAATTCCCACCACACTACATATGTCCTCCCAATGGACAAGTGAGTTGCCCCCCTTAGCCAGCCCACACTGGCTGTTTGTATCTCCTGTAATGTATACAGCTGTGTGTCCTGAAAAATATGATGTATTTATTATCTGAAAAATAAGCAAAGGTAGATTTTCTTTTTCTTTCATATTTCAGGCTATTAGCATTTAGGGAGGCTATACTGTACATAGGTCACAACCCATTAGTTACAGCAGTTTGTCTGGTGTTTTTTTCTGTAGACTAGCTCTTGTGCCCATCTGTTTCATTTTTACTTTTGGCTGATTTACAAGTTCTCCCCCCTCAGAGATTACCTCCATATGGGAGGAGTGTTCAGAAGCAATGTCTGAATCAGGTTCTAGCTCAGTGTCTCCCCACTGGAAAGTGGAGAATTTATTTTGCAGATGGATCGCATCATCTACAGCTGATTTGCTCCCACATTTTCCTTGATTCTCCTTTGGGAACAAGCTGAAAGGGTAGGTTCTCCAGATTGGGGGGGGGGCATTTCTGTCTCAGATGGTACTGCTGTAGTTAGAATGGCAGTGCTGGTGGAAGCCTGGTCTGAATCACTTGGTGCTGTCGGGGGGGACTGGCAGTAGTACTGTTGTGCTTGGCCCTGTGGTTGAAGCTTGTGGGGATCTTGCATATGTGCTTCTCTGGTGACCTTAATATAGAAATCCTGCTATGCAAAGTCAACGTTCCCAGTTTTGTGGGAAACCCTGGGGCAGGTTAGGAAGGAGTGCCCTTCCTCATCACATAGGTGGCACAAAGGGGAGGAAATACAGTGAAATCCTGAATGGCCTATTGAGCCACACTGCAGACATTTCAGTACTTCACATGAACTACTTAAATGGTGTTGAGATCTACGCCTGTCACAAGAATGCTGCTGCCCTTGGTAGAACAGGATCCCCTTGTCACTGCCCAGATAGAAACAATTGGGCAAATGTTTAATACCTGTATCATCCTGATTCAGTTTTACTCTAACTTTCCAACCCCCAATCCAGAACCCCTCCACATCTACAATGGGGTCTGGTACTCCTTGCACATCACATTTTTGCCCTAACCAGAAAATTAATAGCTGATACATTAACTTCTTCATTAAAATACAAAATTTGTACCATCTTAAAACTTGGTTTCATGAGGGGGATCACCTGGAAAGGCTTCCACAGACGGGTCTATTTGTGTGCAGTGTACTGAGTCCAAAGACAGTCTAAAAGAATAGCTGACCAAAAACTGATGTTGAATGTTGCCTTCCCTGGAGCATGGATGAGGGCATGTACCTCTGCTGGAGAAAACCCCAAGTCTTCTTTTAAGAGCTGTTTCCCACAAAGAACCAGTTGGTGGGAGTTCAAGGCCTCTAAGATATCAGAGTCTCACAACAAGCCTTCATTTGTCTTGCTCTATGGGTTTCTGAAGAAGACTAACATATATGACAGCTGGAACAGGTTGTTCAAGAGGGGCTGCAGGCTCTGCATCTGTCAAAGGCACCTGATTCACATTTGGTAAAGTTATAGTCTGTGGTACATCAGTAACAGCCTCATAAAATTCATCTGTAGAGTTTTCAATAGGGGAAAAGGAGATACCTTCTGTTTGTGAAGCTGTCATGGCTGTTGCTGCTAGTGAGGCGGTAGTCCCTTTGGTATCTCCTTTGTGGGATTCAAATCTTCAGTGTTAGAGGTTGGATTCAAAAAAGTAGATGGTGACCCTGGTATTGGGATTACCTGATCAGGGATCCTTTCCCCTGTTGCTGGTTTAACCAATCCTGCCTTTTGGAGTGCATCATCTGGTATCCAGGCAGTCTTTTCTGGGATATTGGAAGTGCCAGGATGACTTTGTGGATGTGCGGCAGCATCTGGGATATTTTGTGCCCCAAAGACAAAAACGTTTGTAGATTTCCTAGTCCTGTATTCTGGAGATGTGTCTGTCTGTCATTTGTACTTCTTCTCTTCCTCTAATCTGGATTTGTCTGCTAGGTACACTGCTTCAATAGCAGAGATCTGAGGGATCAGTCCCTTCTTCTTCTTAAACATTTCTTCTGTAAGTAAAAGCTCTGCCTCTTGTAATGTGGTGTCCTCTGTTCTATCCATTGCTGTTTGTCCCACATTTTGCTGCAGTCATGCGTTATTTTCTTCAATAATTTCTTCTGTTGAGTTTTGTGGGACGTTATGCTGGCCACCTGCATCGAGTTGGTTTCCAGCCATCCTGGAGGATGTCTGCTCTGCATCTGGTGGCTCCATGTTCTGCTCATAGGTTCCCCTACCACAAGAGTAGGGAATTTCCCCAGTGTCCTGGCCAAAATTTCCTCATTCAGGAAAAATACCACCAACAGCTTTATCTGGTTCAGTGTCAGTTGGCATCCAGCTGTACCCCCCTCCCCAGGACAAGGCTGAAAATAGGCAGAATTGTCTAGTCCTCCCTTCCTGGTTAACAAAAAATAAATAAAAAACAAATTAAAAGAGCAAAAATGGTGCATTATCCTGCAGTAATTAGGCATCAACACAGAGCAAACATTCCAGAGGAAGCTAAATAAGTACGATTTGGGAAGTGTTGCGTAGTCAGTGATAACAGTCACAGGGGTTATGCGGGTTGAGTGAGGCAAGTAGTTGTGATTTAAAGCTGGCAAGTGAGACAGAGGTTTTGAGAGATGGAGTGAGGGAGTTCCATTGTTTAGTGAACCTATAGGAGAAACAGGATTGACAAAGGGAGTTTTCCTTCTAGGGAGCATCATGGAGTTGTCCAGCACCCCCTAGCTGAGTACCTGGAGGCCATTGGGCTAATGTGGGATAGGACACTAGAGGACAGTTGACCAAGAAAGGCTTTTTTGCCTGTGATGAGAGTAGCATAGTGTGGTCAGTGATCAGAATTAAACTACCATAGGTTGTAGTACAGGGTGCATTTGTGAATGTCCCATTTTTGGTTAAGAGCAAAGTGGAAGGCCCTGTTCATTAAGCCCCAGACCATATCAAGCACTCTGCTACAGGCAGCATCATAGATCACCAGTCCATAGTCTACAAGACTGAGTATGTGGCATCTGATGAGTTGTTGCTTGAGATTAGGAAGAAATGCATTTTTATGCCTACAGAGCATGCCAAATCTAGATTTAGCAGCCCTAATGAGTGAGTCCACATGGTCTGAGTAGGTTAGGCCTGAGTTGAGGGTAATCTGGTATCCTGTCAAACGGGTGACTGAGATTGAGTGACTCAAATATAAGTGAGTCAATCTCACTGCCTGTGTTATGGGGTACCCTGAAAGATTAGCGACGGGTGAAAAGGAAGCAGATGAGGGTGACCGGATCCACACCACGAGGGATGGAAGAGGAGGGAAGGTATGTGGGAGACAGTGCAGCAGAAAGCTGCCAAGCTGTTCATGTAGCATGATGGTGAGGGTGGCTGGTAACAGTTGGGAGGATGCAGGGTTTGGGTCTGGGGAGGCATGAGTGTTTTTTTTCGTTGCAGAGTTTTTTGTTTTCTTTTATAAGTTCCCCCCCAACATGCACCCCCATGGAGTTGAGAATGTTTAGTTAGAGGGGTGGGAGGACACAGTACCCAGCATAAATAGAGATCTGCATCAGTGCCATTGTTTTTGCCACAAGTATACATCACCATTTTTATTTTTGTCAATGTACACTTGCCCTAATGGTGATTGCTGTTCATTGATCACCTTTATGACATAGAACCGGGTAATCCCCCCAAGTATTTAAATGTGGTTACTTGTTCAATTGGGGCACCTCGGTCAGAGGTGATGACTACGGTAGGATGGATTGGGGGTTTGCATCCAGAGTAGAAAAGCATGGATTTTGTTTTCTTTAAGTTTAAGATGAGGAGGTTTTTAGTGAACCAGCTACAGATAGCAGTGAAGTCAGTTTATAGGTTATGCTGGATGTGGGGTAGGCTGCAGTGTGTGGCTGTGATAACCTGCATCATCTGCATAAAGGAGTTTGTTTTTTTTTGTGGAAGATCAGACTTTAGGGAGATCATTAACAAAAAGACAGAACAGAAAGGGATCCAGGATAGATCCTTGGGGGCCACCCACTGTCACGGGCCTATAATAAGATTGGGTCACTCTACATTTGACTGCTAGAGTACGGGTAGTAAGATAATTTGTTAGCCAGCTAGTGGCTTCCACATTTAGGCCTAGTTTGATTAGTCTGAGGCAGAGCAGGTTGTGATTAACAAGGTCAAAGCCCTTGGTGAGGTCAATAAATATGGAGCCAGCAAGATCCCCACTATCCATTTCAGGGTAGAGATGGTCAGTGTACTTTATAATTGCCATTAGGGTACTATGGTTCTTGCAAAAGCCATGCTATTCAGTGGTTAGTAAGTCATATTTACTCAGGTATTGTGCAATTTGTTCATTTTCTTGCACATTTCAGACACCCTAAACATGCTCAAGTTTGGGAAAAATATTTTTTTTATGTGGGTTTTAAAAGTAAGAAAGAGATCAAAATAGAGTCCCAAATATTTAAATTCAGAGACTTTTTCCAGCTGCTTATTTTTCAGAGAAATAATAAACATTCAAAACTTGCCAGGTTGTGTTGTGAGCTGAATAACACTGTCAGAGGTTTTTTTACCATTTAAAATTAGAAACATTTTCTGAAAACCAATTCACCAAATTGTCCAAATCCTGTTGTAACATTTTACACAAGGACAGGACTGATTTAGGAGCCAAAAAAAGAATGGAATCATCTGCATAAAGATGGTCTGACCAATTCTGAATACCAAAGGGCAAAGGATTTACAAAGAAACTAAGCAGAATATGACCTAGAAGAGATCCTTATGGAACTCCAATGGTAACAGGAGGAGAAGGAGAACGACACCCTTCTCAAAATTTGATTGAGACACCCTGTAAGTACAAAGTAAAGTAGCTGATAATATTGAGTAAAAAAATATAGAAAGACAAGAAAGAAGTAAAGAAAAATTAATAAAATCAAATGCTTTGGAAACAACAACAAATACAGAACCAACAAAACAGCCAGAATCAAGAGCACTTGAAAACAAGAATTTGGACCTTCCTATGTGAAATGGAATAACTTTGGATTGTTTCCAAGCCACAGGGAAAGAATGAGTGATCAATGATGAATTAAAAAGATAAGTCAGAGGGGGATGTGTGCTAATGCTATGGGCCTGGGTAATAATACCTGTGACCTCCAGGTAATAATGGCAAATGCACAATTGGACATGGTGCTTGTGATAAAGATCTGTGCACCACAGCACTATGAGTAGGAACTGAGGATACCAAAGTAGACAATGTTCCAGAGAGACAGGGAAAAGGAAAGGGAGGGGAGTGGTATTATACACTAAGTACTGGGCATCGTAGCCTCAAAAATCCAGTAAGGAAGCCAGGTTATGTGAAATGAAACAGTATGGGCACAAGTAATTGTGGGGGAAAGGAAGGGTGATTTGAGTTGGAGTGATATATAGGCCTCTGGCAGAGGAAGAAGAAACAAAGAGCTAGGATAAGAGAGCAACAGGATGGTAGGACTGAGAGAGGTGCTGATACTGAGGGATTTCAGTTTGCCAGATGTAGACTGGAGCATTCCAGTAGCAGTGAGTGCAGAGCCAGGCCCTGGAGGAGAAGATACAAGAGGCATTTCTGAGCCAGAGGGACGCAGAACCCACTAGGGAAGGGGCCATACTGGACCTAGTCCTGACAGAGGGACAGTGTGAGGGAGGTCTGGGTAAGGAGACAACTGGGTTCTATTGATCACAGAACCTTATGGGTTGCAGTCAACTTTAAACAAATTGGGGAAACCCCAGGACTGAGGTCTTGAACTGGAGGTGTTGGTGGAAAAATTGCTGGGTTATGACAGTAGCAGTAGAAGCAGCCAGCAATGGTGATCTGATTAAAAAGGGACTACTGGAAGTGACAAGGCTATGTGCAAAGATGGCAGGGAAAGAAGAGAGGGGGAAGAAACCACTAGGGTTTTCAAAAAGGGCAGCAGAGTTAGCGAGGGGAAAAAGAAAGACATTCATTAGATAAAAAATAAATCAGACAGAAGGGAATGATGGCATATCAAGAAAAGATGAGAGTGTCAAACAGGGTAGTGAGACAGGCAAAGGTGGAAACAGAGCTCAGGCTAGCAGAGAAGATTAAGATGAGTGGCAAAGCATTGTTTCACTGTGTACAATAGCTGTACCTAACTTACTTCTCTCCCACTATTTAATGCCCTTGATGGTGCTATGATTGAAGATGCTTCCTCCTTTCAGTACCCCTGGGACTGCCTTGGCTGGCATCTTGAGTTCTCTTAGCATATTGATGCACTTCACTGTACGTTTCACCCTAAGCTTGGTGCTTTGTATAGGAAAAAAGTGGATAATCCACTCCCTGCCTGCTGAGAAATTGTATTAAAGGAGATAGGAAATGGTTGTGCTTAAATTTAATAAAATGTTATCCAAAATCAGTGTCTGGTATATTTTTATATGTGTCTGAAAAGTAATTAGCCTTTCTAATAACATAATCCATTTTTGCTACAGAGCTGTCAGTGTTTGACCTCACTGAATCAGTCAGTTTAATGTGAAAGCTTAGCTCATGCTGTTTCAGTGGAGTTCTATAATGTAGTAAAGTAGTAGTAAGTAGTAAGTAGTAGTAAATTTTGTTTTTCATACAAAAAATGAATATGGATATCTCCTCTGAGCCAAAGCTCCTTTACAGTGAGATCCAGGTGTCAGTTCCAGTTACTCTTATAAGTTAACAATGTGTAACAGACAAAGGCACAACTACACTATAATTATACATCAATAAATATAACACAATTCCAAATCATTCACAAACTAACACTACAAAGACATACAACAAAAAAATAATATAATTCACAATATACATTTAATACAATTTACAGTCTACCATCCTAAGATTCAATCTAGTCCCCATCATAATTAATATTTTCAATAAGCCATCGATTAATTTGGTGCAACTGAAAATTTCTCTCAAGGGGTCTAAGCTTCCCAGGCAATTTATTCCATATAGATGGTCCAAAATTTAAGAAATGCTTATCCCCACAGGCCGTTCTGTGACTTGGAACAAAGCAATCCAAGCTATTTGCAGAACGCAGGCCCTCAATTGATCTTTTTATATTAATGGTCTCAGCCATATATTTAGGGACTTTTCCTGAAATACATTTTAGCATTAACATAATTGTACTAAAAACCCGCCCTTGAGATAAGGTATGCCAGTCCAATTCTTTATACATATCTACTGTATGTGCCCTCTTTGTTGCACCCAGTATAAATCTGGCTAATTTATTGTACATAACGTCTGTTTATATAGCTGCTCTTTAGACGCACCCATATATATCAAGTTACCATACTCCAGTATGGGTAGTACAACAACAGTTACAACTAATTTTCTAATTTCCAAGGACATGCTATTTCTTACTCTATATAATGAACCCAAGCACTTACCAACTTTTGTCAAGGTGCTATCTATATGGCTGTCCCATTTGAATTTTGTGTCTAAATACACCCCCAGGTATTTATATCTAACAACTTGTTGCAAAATTCTTCCAGAAAATGTTTTAATTTGTAATCCCTCTTGTTCAATTTTAGACCTGTGACCCCTATGGAATACCATTACCTGAGATTTTTTTTCATTCAAAACCAATTTAGATCTAAGCAAAAATTCCTGTAAATGATCAAAAGCCTGTTATAATACTAACTGAATAGTTCTCACTGATGAATCAGCAGAATATACAATTGTGTCATCAGCATAAAGGTGGTATTGTACCTCCGGTTGTTCAAACCACAAATCATTCATGTATAAATTATATAGTATGGGACCCAAAATGGATCCTTGTAGGACTCCTGACACAATTGATTTCAGGTGAGATGACCACTCTCTAATAGTCACTTGCTGCAATCTTGAATCAAGAAAATTTCGAAACCAATTTACAACCGACTCAGACATACCACAGGTTTTTAGTCTGGACAGGAGGATGCCATGGTCCAACGTATCAAAAGCCTTTGAAAGGTCAACAAAAATTGCTCCCACTGGCATCCCCCTGTCCATACTCTCCATAATATCTCCTGTGACCTTTATAAGGGCAGTGTTTGTTCCATGCTCAGGTCTAAAGCCTGATTGATAACCGTTGAGAATTTCATTATCTTTCAAAAATACCTGTAATTGTTTTGCAACTATTTTCTCCAAAATTTTAGAAATCGTTGGTAAAAGGGAAATTGGTCTATAATTTTCTAATAGCAACCTGGATCCTGTCTTATGAATTGGCACAATCTTGGCGGTCTTCCAAGCTTGAGGTAATTCCGCAGAAAGGAGAGACAAATTAAATAAGTTTGCTAAGGGTAAATCAATGATAGGGGCTGCATACTTTAATAAGATATTAGGGATACCATCCATACCTTCTGCTTTATTGGTGTTAATTTGAAGTAATAAATCCCTAACATCTCCTCTAGTAACAGAGGTAAATTTGAATAATGATGTTCAAAACTCTCACTCAGACACAGAGAGAGAGAAAGAGAAACTGTTTCATAGGCAATTGGCTGAGCAATAGGGAAAGTCACTCCTCCCATTGCACAAATAGTGATTTAATGTGTTGTTAATTGTTAGAGATACACAGCTATGTGATTATAGTTTGGCAGCTGGAGCTGTATCACTGTTACGATCACTCTGAGTTTAAACAGCAGTTTGTGTATTTTTTTTTTTATGAGAAGCTGGCTTTAGTTGAATTATGATCTGTCACCTCAGTTGGTACCCCATCACACATCACACACGCTCAAAAAGTGTTTTAGGTGATATTACGGACTCCTTGCTCACTTTTTCATGTACTGGACATTTGCAGGAACTGTAACTGTTTTACAATCATACTGAGTGATTACAAAGACAAGCAGATGTAAAAGATGTCATGTCATAATAAATGTTATATGCACTTGCTTTTGTAATCATTCAGTACATACAGCAGTGGGTATAGAGTCACTAAATAGCACCTAAAACACTGTTTGAGACAGTGTGATGTGTGATGGGGCCCCTACTGAGGTGACAGATCATAATTCAACTCAAGCCAGCTTCTCTTAAAAAAAAAATACCAAACTCCCATTTAAACTCAGAGCAATCGTAACAGTGATACAGCTCCAACTGCCAAACTATAATCACATACTGTAGCTGTGTATCTCTAACAGTTAACAACACATTAAATCACTATTTATGTGATGGGAGAAATGGTTTTCTATTGCTCAGCCAGTTGCCTGTGTATACAATCTGCTCTCTCTCTCTCTCTCATGGCAAGCCGTTGGGACATAATTCATAATCTCTGGCTGTATAGTAAAACACATATATTATATGGTGAAATAAATACATCATATAGTAAAATATATACATTATATGGTGAAATACGTACACAATGTAGTGAACCACATACAGTATCTACTGAAATATATACATCATATAGTGAAATACATACTGTATACTGAAATACATATATTATATAGTGAAACACATATGCTATCTACTGAAATCCACATACTGAGTACTGAAAATCCACATACACTATATACTGAAACAAATGTACTATGTACTGAAACATATACACTACTTATTGAGATACATACACTACAGACTGAAACATCCACATAAACTGTCTACTGAAACAAATACTCTATAGAGTGTAACACATACACTATATATTGAAAAAAATCTTCACACATTATATACTGAAACAAATACACTATATATTGAAACACATACACTACCTATTGAAATGCATACACTACACAGGGAAAAAAACACATACACTATATACTGAAACAAATACACTATATAGTGAAATATCTACACTTTATATTGAAATACATACACCATCTAGTGAAATAAATACACTATGCACTGAAAAATTGCATACACTATATACTGAAACAAATACACTACATGGTGAAACACATACACTATGTATTGAAACACATACACTGTAGACTGAAAAATTCACATACACTATATACTGAAACAAATAAACTATATACTGAAATAGACTATGTTCTGAAACTACCCATCTACCTGCCCCTCCCCCTTGAATGGCCTGTAACTGAACTGCTTATCTGCTGCATTCACTTAGCTGCTGGCTTGACGAGAGGATGTTTTTGAAACTGCAGAGCATGTAAACAAAACAGGGCTATCTCTTATTCTGCTTCTTTATGGGATTTTACATCTTGTTTTGCTTGCACACCTTTAATCAAATTTCAGAACATTGTGATGTGACAAGAAACTTTTAGAATTTAAAATGCTCCAGTTTATTCTTTTAAACCGCCTAGTGTCTCCTGCCTGTTTTGCTCTTCCCCTCGAGGCAGGAATTGCTTGTTGTACCCCTGGTGGAGGCCTGACTTAGTTGTTTCTTCACCTTATGACCTACGGCTAGTACTTTCTTTCTAGGTTCCTGTTAATTAGGGCGTGAACTGCTCTTACTTTAGCTGCTCTATGAATCAGACTGCCGAACCTGCTTCAGCGCACGAATAGTGTAAGGGTGGTTCTTGGGAAGTTGTCACAGTCACCATTGCCCGTTACTAACCCTTGGCCTCCAGGCCCTACTCTTGCTATCCAGGCGAGAAGCACAGATAAGCCACATCATGCCTCCTCCATACTGGAACAGGGGCATCATCCTGGCATTGATTTACATACTGGGGCAACTCGGGACTGGCGTCCTCGCTGAAACTGCCTTCTGCCCCCCGACACCGTGAGGGGTCGAGAGAAGGAGGCTCGGACACTTGCATGTCCCTCCCCAAGGTGCAATTCCTTCTCCTGGCAGCACATGTATTCTCTAAGAAAGGGTCCTCTACAGGGTCCTTCTCTTCAGTAGGAGCCCTACCCTAGTCAGGTCATCGTGTCCATACCCCTTCCAACCCTCACACTCCTGAGCTCATTAGCTGCCCTTCTACTAGTGGCAGGAGATATCCAACCAAACCCTGGCCCAGAGACAGCCAATGTCTCTATCTCCTCCCCCCTTGATAAGGCTTGGGACGGAGCCAAGGGTCTGAGGATGGTGTATATGAATATCTGCAGCCTGAGACCTAAGATCTCAGAGGTGCAGGCATGGCTGGCAGTCTATAATCCGGATCTATTAGCGGTCTCGGAGACTTGGCTTAAACCCCACATTCCAGATCATGAAGTAGCAATCTCCAGATATGTCCTTTTCAGAAAAGATAGACCCTCCAAAAGAGGGGGCGGGGTGCTAATTTATGTCAAGGACAATATCTCTTCCTCCCTCGTCAGGCAGCCCCTTGACCTGTCCCTGAATGCTGAAGCTATATTCGTTCGGCTCAAAATTGGTGGGTTAAGCACCTCACTATTGGCTGCGTATATAGCCCACCATCCAATGCACTTCGGCTCTCTGGATGAGCTCCTGAAGAGCTCAGCGGTTGACCTAGCTTCGAGACTATCCTTCTAGGCGACTTCAATTTAAACTGGGGTCAGGAAGGGAAATCTGCCATCAACGAAACTCTACACGACTCCCACCTCGCTCAAATAATTACCCTACTGACCAGAATGAACCACAAATCAGGTAAGCACTCTATAATAGACTGGGTCCTGACCTCGTCCCCTAGTAATGTAAAGCTGGCCGGGATCCTGGGAGATGCCCTGAGCGACCGCTCGCCTATATTTGTCATTTGGAAGAATAATGCTATTAAAGTCCCTCCTAGGTCTATTACTACCAGAGACTACTCCAACTTCCACCCTGACCAGTTCATTGGCTACCTAAATAGCACTGACTGGAACCCCATTAGACTCCTACCTAACCTGCAGGATGCTGTCAAATTTTTCCAAACCACCCTCATTAAAGTCACCGACCTCTTTGCCCCTATGAAAACCTATAGGGTCAAAGGCAGCTGTTATAAGTGGATCTCACCCCCCCTAAAAGCCCTGATGTCTACTTGGGACAAAGCGTGGAAAAAGTTCAGGAAATCTAAGCTTCCAGTGGACTTTGTTAGCTATAGGGCCCTCAGAAACCAATGCAAACTGGCCATAAAGAAAGCCAAGAAGGAATATATCACCAGTCTCCAAAAAGCTAACCTGGAAACCCTAGATACTTCTGGTCACACATTAACGAACTCCTAAAAGGAGGTAAGAATCAACAACTGGCCCTATCCTGGTGAATGGCAGGTATCAAGAGAGCGCCTCATCGCAGAGGCCCTGGAACTGTTTCTTCACAAACCTGGATGCGTACAAGGTGGGTCCCTTCGATAACAAGAGTGAACCCAATAGGCCCCTGACCCTTGAACTAGACTGCCCTCTGTTTCATCCTGCATTTGGTTAGGAAAGGGAGGTACTGCCATCCCAATCCTGGCGGGCGAGTGGCACTGGGGCCCTGATGGGATCCAGACTCAATCCTCATGAGGGCGCCCCATCTTTAGCCAAGCCTCTAACCTGGCTGATAAATCGGTCCCTTATGGAAGGGTCTGTCCCTGAGCCATGGAAGCAAGCCCTTGTGATCCCCATTCACAAGGGTGGGGCCACCGAGCCTATCGGGAACTACAGGCCTATCTCCCTGTTGTCCGCAATAGCGAAATTACAGGAGAAGCTTGTATACTATCAACTACGCGAATATCTGGAAACACACCAGATAATCTCTTCATCACAGCACGGCTTCAGATCCAAGCATGGGATGGACACTGCACTAACCAAATTTTCGGCTGATATCCTAGGCAATATAGACTCAGGGGTCAGCACAGGCGTGGTCTTCATGGACCTGTCTAAAGTGTTCGACCTGGTAAACCATAACCTCCTTTACAAAAATGTGCGCCTAGGCATGGACGCCATGCCCTTGGATGGTTGGCTAATTACTCTACGGGCCGGACCCAGAGGGTCAAGTGGAAGGACTATGTCTCCCAGTCTGCACCGCTCAAAGTAGGAGTACCTCAGGGTCAATACTTGGTCCCTTCTCTTCACTTTGTTTATAAATGATCTGCACTCACATTGGGGAGCAGCAGCGTCATCCAATACGCGGACGATGCTGTCATTTTCCCGAGCCTCTCTAACTTAGGAGAACTGGGAAAGCCTCCAAGAGGACATTCTTCTGCTGGAGGACTGGCTCACTCAGAATAAAATGGTATTAAATACCAGCAAAACTAAAGCAATGTTATTCGGGCCCAGATCCTTGGGTACAGATAGGTCGCTGCTCTTCCAGCTCCAGTCCAGAGGGCGATAAACTTGAGGTGGTTACCTCCACTAAATACCTAGGGCTAACCTTGGACCAAGGCTTCACCCTAAAAAATCATGTTGGCCAACTCACCAAAGCCATACATGGTAAACTCGGTATCCTCTACAGAATAAAGGACCAGATTATCCCAGAAGCCAGAGTTGCCATCGCAACTAGCATACTTCTCCCCAAGCTCACTTTTGAGCACCTGTTCTCCAAGGCATGGCAGCCACGGAACTTGGCAGGCTCCAGACCCTATACAATAAGATTGTCCGATTTGCAACATTATCTCACCCCAGGACACACCACTGCAAGGCTCAAGCCAAGCTCAGCTGGCCATCATTGGAAGCCCGCCTCATCTACCCCACTCTATGTCTCGCTTTTAAGCTTCTGGGGCTCTTACCTCCCCCTAGTCTCAAAGGACTAGTTAGTGTCAAAATCAACCTGAGGAGCCTCCGTTCCTCAGGACAAAACCTCTTAGTGGTCCCCAAAACAAAGACAAAAGCTGGGTCCAGGTCCTTTGCTTTTACTGCACCCTGCCACTGGAACAAACTCCCACTGGAGGTAATGGAGGCAGGGTCTACTACCTGCTTCCGTCTAAGCTCAAAGCTCACCTGTTCGCAAGAGCACTTGCCAATGCACTAGGAACTGACCTTACGTCTCGGCCCTCCTCCTCTCCACCTTCTGTATGGTAAAGGCTATTTAGTCTTTCACAGTTATACAGTATGGAATTTGCCTTATGTGTGTTATCACTGTTTAAACCATTTGTAATTTATGCAAGCTTGCAGCCCTGCTTACCTACTTGTACTGTCTGTTAACCGGTATGTTAATTTTACAGCTCTTACCTGCTTTTACTGTTTCTATGTACCTGTACTGTAGTGTTTACCCCCGGGTCGCCCCTGAAAAAGGGACCTCCGGGGCCCAGTGGGCCTACCCGGTCAACAAAATTCAATAAATAAATAAATAAATAAATAAGTGCTGCCTTCATTTACTGTTAGACACTTTTGTATAGGAAGCTAATACTTAGGATATTCCTAACATACCACTCTCATACCTTATAAACACAGAGAACTGCATGCATTTTTCTAAGTTAAACTTGTGATTAGATTTATGTGTAATAAATTACTGTGTTGGTCAAGCAACTTATCTGAGCTGAATGCTAGGAAAGTGTACTGCAGGAGCTGTGAAAGTGTAAGTCAAATGCTTTTGTAGTTTGTACTCTACTGAATTAGTTTTGATTTAGTTTTTGTTTTTATTTGAATGTTTTGTTTAATAAAGGTTCTTGGTTAAGAAAAATATATATATTGCAGCAATCACAGGGCCCAGTTCTCATCAGGATCTCAGCTGGCATATGCATAATTTGCACTTTCTGTTCTGAATAACTTCACTGTGATGCCTCACTGGTAGCTCTCACAGCTCCTAACCTCCTGTAAAAGGAAACACCTTCTTCATTGGAGCTAAAACTGTAACCACCTTTCTTTCTTTTTATTTATTTCAAGTCTGTTGCACAACAGCATCTCTATCTCTACCCCCTTTTTTCCTTCTTCTATATCTTGTTCTGGTTCTAATTCTAGATTTTTCCCCGTGTATTTTTAGCGTAATGATAGACTGGCCACCTGCCTTTTACGCGAATAATAGCCCCTTTCATTTTTTTGCTTTAAATCCTGTGCTTTTTGGTCTTGGTTATCTAGCTCCTGAAAGAAACGTTCCTGATATATATTGCAATGAGCAAAGGGAGGTGTGTGACAGAAGTGCTGCCAAGATATGCCCATATGGGTGGATCGAGGAGCAATAAAATGCATTTTTCATGTGCTTTTACAACGCTAAAAAGTGTTTGCCTGAAATGAACGCCATGCGGTGTATGACAAAGCCCCTCTGGAAAGCCACTGCATTTTTGGGTGGTGAAGTTGAGAAGTGTTTCGCACCACACCTAAGTAAGCAGGTCCAGCTGATACCGTTGTAAAGTCAGCTTACTCAGGATGCGTGGTGCAGTGTGGCGTTTCACCTTAAGTTCTCCCCCCCTTTTACCGTCCACTTTTATTTAATTGTTGTGCTGGCTCCTGCATAGCCAGTGACTTTCTTTACTTCTTCAGTTTACTGTCATTTGAGCAGCGATACATCTAATATTGGCACAACATTTTAAGAGAGAGCGGTAAGAGAAACAATTCAGCTCAAGTAAATGAGCACTGGTAGAACCACAGCACAACAAAATTATTGTTCATTTCATGAATTGAATGTCTTTTGTACAAGGATACTTGCCATGTTTCAGTAATAATTCATGTTGGGTTTTCCTCTTTTGGTTTTCCTGTGCTGCACTGCTGGAATGTCCTCTCCACATTAAGCTTACCATCCTAAGAGCCGGCCAGCCTCATTTTGCTGTCATTTATGATACAACTTAATATAGGAGGAGCCAGGGTAAGAAAATATGGAAAGTATCTCTCCAAATTCATATAAAATCTCTATCCTTGAGTTGTCAAATGTTTTGTTATGCAATATATAAGTATATATAAATATTAGTTGATTAAAAATAAATGGTTTTAAAGAAATGCAGGTTACATAATGGAATATGGGAGGGGTTTTGGGTCATCTGATCCAGCTCCTAAATAAAAGAGCTCTGCTTCTGAGTAAGTTTAGTATGAGTTGGTCTGTCTAAGGCTCAACATCTCTCTAGCTTATACTAGAGATACATTACTAAAGCTTTCTTATTTTGCCTTTTGGACATTTGTTTTGTTGTATTAAGTTTGTTCAGTTTCTTCCTTATTTTCTTTGTTTTACTAATAAATATTGGATGGAGAAGTCCAATTTGTGCATCCTGCTTTGGTGTCCATGTAATCAATCCCACTACCTTCATACCTCCCCATTACATATCTGCAGAGCATTGCAAGGTGAACAGAGCTTTGCCAGGCACTTGGTCTCCACTAACAAACCTGCCCTGGTCTAGCCTCATAGTGCATAATTACGCTGTTTATATGGTATGACTGTGTTATTTAGTCTGAGATTCCCAAACTGTGTTTTATTTCTTTTTCAGATGAGATGTTTATCTTCTAGGTCACCCACTGATCCCCCTTGTGCACTGGCCTGTCCATCCACATCACCCAAAATCACCAGAACCTACCTGTTCTGAGAGCTCCCATGCCCCCCCATAGTGGGGCCAAGAGGGAGAGGGCCATTCACAAGGAGCCACATATTCAGGAGCAGAGCCTGGTTAGTAGTGCAAAGCATGTGGCAGGTTGGTGGATTATTTTGCCATTGGAGGTTTTCTACCTTTGGCTTATCCCCTGGGCTGTCAAGCATGCAATGATGCCAATCCAATGAAAGGCAAGTACTGCTTTGTACCTGCCTGCCTGAGCACCACCAGCTTCTCTCACCTAGGTGGCTGTTGAAGAGTGGGGTGGTCAGACTCCCCATCCCTGATAGGAGAGCAGTCCCAGAGATGCTCAGTCATCTCTCCTGTCAGTTAATGTCTGTTTGACCCAGGTCCTCCCCTGAAACTGGGCCACTGGCATAGGAGGCAGTACAGTTTCCACTAAGCCTAAACTAAACCACTAAACCAGACTGTATTTTTATAAGTAAATAAAAACAGCACTCGGATGAAAGAAGAAATTGTATTTTAGCTAAGTTGTTATAAATATTTAAGACACATCACAGTGTTTTGAAACTGATTAAAGGTTTTCCAAGGAAAATAACATAAAATAATACATAAAGATGTAGAATAACATAATCCATTTTTGTGTACTTTCTGCATCTTAAGAGGCATTGGCAGGGGATTTTTAGTCAATTAGGGTCCCATTTTCAGAAGGTTAGCAGAATGATGTACAGCTAGGCACTGTGCCATGTGGGAGAACAGCAAGGTTGAACATGTACAATATATTTAGCAGCCCCAGATACTAACCGGATCATGTGCATGTGCATATGTACTACTAAAGCCTTGCAAATGAGGGATCCCCTCCTGCGTACAGAGCATAGTGCTATGTAAAAGGTTTTGAAAGTGCTTAACAACTGAAATTGCAATACTGTTTACTGCTTCCAAAAATCTTGCCCTCATTTGAGCACACAGTGGTGCATATAATTTCAAAATATATAACATACATGGAGCAGAGTGGTACACAATCACAAACTACATTGGGAATAATACATGCAAGAGATGAGAACTTGAGTGATAAGCAAACAATTGACAATGCATATACAGCACAGTCAGGAGCCATAAACATATGCTGGCAATCAAATACAGAGCAGTTTAAATCAACGCTGGCTATAAACATTTGTGCATAATGCCTAGAGTGGAAGCATAAGGGCCAAATTATCACTGTACCTAAACTGGAACAAGTCATAGGAGAGCAAGAGGGAAAACTAGATCAAGTACAGGAGGGAGAGGTGAGATCTCTGAAGTGGTTTGAAAGAACCCATGAGAGGGAGATTGATGAATGGCTGAGGCAAGGGAGTTCCAGATTTTAGGGAAGCGGTGGCTGAATGTGGCTTTGCCGATGGTTGTGGAAACTGAAGGGACTGCTAGGGTTTGAATATTTCAGCTTCTGATTGCATGGCTGTGGGGGGACATCAGAGAGATAGGAGGGTAGGGAAACAAACCAGATTTGCCCACAAAGCTGGCACAGTGGGCATGGTGTCTGTCCACAAGAAAAGAAAAGGAGAGAGATTCATAAATAGAACAGTGGTGAGTCCAAGAAGGATAGTCGAGAGTGTAATGGCAGAATTGTTAAAGAGTGTGTCCAGTCTGGCAAGGGTAGTGACTGGGGCCATGCTGTAGACCACATCACCATAGTCAGAGATTTGGAGGATCATTCTCTGAATAATAGCACAGTATGCTGGAGGTGGGATACAGTCACAGTTCCTATAAAGTGCACCAAATTGGGGTGCAGCTTTTTGACTATAGCATCCACTTGTTCAGAAAAGTTTAGGTGCTGGTCTAGCCAGATACCAAGATAACTAAAGGTGGTAACATCCTCCACAGGGGAGCCATCCAGGGTATGGAAAGTAGGAAGGGGACGGAGCCTAGAGAGTCTGCGCTTGTGCCAAACAACATGGAGACAGTCTTCTTGGCATCGAGGAAAAACTGATTTGTGTGTGGTCAGGGCTGAACTTGATCAAAGTCCAGCTGGAGTCTGTGGGCCTGCTGTGAAGAGGACCGTGTCATCTGTGTACATGTGAATGGATGCAGACAAGCATATGGAGGGGAGATCATTAAGGAAAATGAAGAAAAGTAGTGGGCCAAACACAGATCCTTGTGGGACCCAAGTGGATACAGACAGAGAGAAGAGAGGGGGTGACCAATTTTGACTGCTTGGGACCTACTCCTGTGGTAGGAGTGGAACAGTTGATGGCTAAGTCAGAGAGGCCTGCAGCCTGGAGCTTGGCTAATAATTGTCATGGTAGACAGGGTTGAATGCTTTGGCTAGATCAACGAAGATAGCAGAGACTGTGATCCATACCATTATGGATGGATTTGGTGAGCCTGAGCAGGAAGATGGTGGTGGAGTGATTTTTGTGGAAGCCAGACTTGTATTGGGTGGAGAAGGAAGAAGAGTCCAGAAAGGGAAAGAGTTCTGAGAAGATAATTTGTTCCTGTATTTTCGAGGGAAGAGAGAAATGAGTCAGTAGCTGTTAGTACCAGATGGGTCACCACCTTTTGGAGGAGGAGTAACAGTGGCAGTCTTCCAGTCAGCAGGGATGGAGGAACACCAGAAAGAGAAGTTAGGGATGTCAGCCAATGGGGAGGAGATTGCAGAAGCAGAGAGATGGAGGAGCTTGCTATCCAGGCCATCTGGGCTCTTAGCCTTGGAAGGATTAAGGGCGGGAAATGTGTCGGTGATAAAGGATGGAGTTACTGGACAGAAAAAAAAAACAATAGGGGGAAGGAAGGAGATGACAATCATACAGGCTGGCAGGGGTGAGAGGGAGGTGAGGAAGGGGAGAGGGAGGAGAGGAGAGAGGAGGTGCAGGTGATGAAAAGGAATTACATCTCTATGGTGATGAAGGAGAGGTTAGAGATAGGAGTGTCACTGACTTTGAGGACAGGCAAAGGAGTGGGAGGGGAGAAGAGATTGTGATAGCCTTCCAAAATTTAGACAGGTAACCAATGTTGGTACTGAAGTTAGATGTAAAATACTCACCCTTGGCAAGCTTATTGCTGTAGTACAGGTGCTGAGGAGGTGATCATACCTCTGGAAGCCATGGGGGATGGGTTACGTTTATTTTCTGACCAGGCCAAATCATGCACTTGTAAGTAAGCTATGAGCTCAGGCATGATCTAGGGGAGGTGGGGTACCATTTCTGATGTCCTGCTCTGGGGGGGCATGGCAATCCCATATTTTGAGGCATTGTTTTTGAAATATGTTAGCATGGAGTCAGTGGAGCAGACCAATGAGATAGGGGGGCAATCATAGTGGCTTAGGTCACGGCACAAGGGGGTGAAGTCCAGGGATTTGAAGGAAAATATGAGCAGTGTTTTGGTAGGGGTGAGGGGGCTTTAGTTGAATGAGAGGCAGCAGAAGGTTGTGATTATGGTGCCAAATCAGAAGAGAGGGAAGTCAAGAGTGGAATGCCACAGGGATCCATCCTGACTCTTGTATGCTCATTAACAATGTTTGAGAATGAATCTGGGTTTGTTTCTCTTTGAATATGACACCAAGCTCATGGGAGAGTAGTGACGGGGGAAGTAGGAAACTGCAGAGTGACATGTAAAGATTAGAGAGGTGGGCTAAGGTTTGGCAGTTGAAATTCAATACCAAAAAGTGCAAGGTGATTCACTTAGGGGACAAGAACCCCAAGACAGAGTACCGGATAGGAGGGGTAGAGCTGACCACTACAGCTGAGGAAATGGACCTAGTATTCATCATTAGTGACTCCCTTAAACAATCAACCTAGTACAGTGAGGCATCTAGTAAGGCAAATAGGATACTAGGACGTGCCAGAAGCGGTTCTGGTAGTAGAAGAAAAGAGGTTTACTGCCTCTTTATTAATCATTAGTGAGGCTGCACCTGGTATACTGTTCAGAGTTCTGAACTTCTGAAGACCTCACCTCAGAAAAGATAAGGACAAAGGGTGATCAGGATGATTCAGAGCTGACAGGACAGATCGTATGAGGATCTGCTCAAGGCCCTGAACATGTCTTCACTGGAGACCAGACAAGAGAGGAATGATATGATAGAGACCTTCAAGTTCCTATAAGGGATAAACAAGGTGAATGGAGAAGAACTACATAGCATGAGTAACAGTTCAAGGGCATGGGGGCACAAGTAGAAACTGATGGGAGGGAGGTTCAAGAATGATATTGGAAAGTTTTATTTTCCAGAAATGGTGTTGGAAATGTGGAATAGTCTGTCAACTGAGATGGCAGGCACCAAAACCATAAATGGTTTCAAGCATGGCTGTGAAAAAGTGAAGGGTATAATGGTTACTCAGGCTGATAGTAGTAGGGAGGGGAACAAGGGAGTGGATAATGAAGGCTAGTACCCTGTATGGACAGTAGGTTCTGAGGTTTTATAGGGGAAATAGGGGCAGATAGGATGTACCATTTTTTTTTCTGCCATCGTCTATGTTTCTGTGTTTCTATTTTTCCATGATTCCTGACATCTAGTAGCCTCACCTGCCAGTTGCAAATCTGAGCCATCTCCCAAAGCCATCCAGCCGGGTCCCTCCACCCCTTCCCCATTGGCCCCCCATTTACCCAAGATTGCAACCACTTCCCTGTGACTGTGATCGGTACAGCATCTTAGCTCATTACCTTGGCTGATCACTGTCTGAGTGAAAGGGAGTGAGTGCATGCCTACTGTAGAACATCTGTTTCTATAGTAGGTGTATACTCACTTCATGTCACTCAGAAAGTGGCCAGCTGAGGTGGCAAGCAGAGGGGCTAGACCTGTCACTATCGCAGTGGAAGGGACTGGCAGCTAGAGTAATTTATGAGTCACAATATAGAGAGGGGTGGAAGGACCTTAATGGATGGAATTGGGAGGGGGCTCACACATGCAGTCAGGGTGATCTATATGCCAGGGATCCTCTTAATATACTAATCAGATGCATCTGAATGGTGATTGGGGGTTTGGAAATTCTAGACACCAGGGATCATTTTATTATATCAGGGGCATCTGAATTGCGATGAGAAGGTGGGGGCTGGCACTGCTCTGTATAATTCCTCCATGCAGTCATTGTGTGGAAATGTTAGTTAGCCCATATGGGCCAGCAAATGTCCCACTAGCACCTTTTCTGCCCTATGGACTTAGCATGCTGAGAGTTGAAAATGACTCATGGGGTAAAGGTGCATCCTATTTGGGACATGCTTTCTCCATGTGTTCCTCTGAATCCCTGACTTACTGGAGGCTGTGATAGTGCCTAGTCATGCCATAGTGGGCTATCCAATGGGAACCAGTGATGACTTTACAGTGTGGTTCAATATTACGATGGTTGCAGAGGCAAGCCACAAAAAGACGATGGTCCTGGACTTCAGTAGGTTGGATTTTAAAGAAATCGGAGACTTCTTCAGAAGCAGCCTATCAGGGGAGGATTGTCAGAGAGGGGCAGAGGAACAGTCGAGAAATTAAGTAAAGGCATAGGGAAGGCAAACAGCATCTGCATGAAGGAAGTGAGCAAAAGCAGGAGAAAACAAGCATTTGTCAATGCTGAATGTTGTACTGCTGGCATTGGCATTGGTAGTGCAGGAGTTAGAGAGATGCATAATAGGAATGGCAGTGAAGTATAAGTGACACCAACCCCACACCACCCTGCAGAGACTGACAGGCATTGAGGTGTGCCTTTGGATCATCGACCATAATGCTCATGCCATTTTACCTCATCCTACCCTGCAGACTCCGACAAGTGTCACGTTGTGCCTTTGGGCCATCGGGCCTTATGCTCACCCCATTCCATAACAAAATACATTGAGATGGGTGCAGCATAGGAGAATGGGGTGAACTTTGGGGCCGAAAAGTCCAAGGCACACCTTGATGCTTGTCACTGGCTGCAGGGTGGGAGTGGGGTGGAATGGTGTGACCACTACAGCCGACAATCCAAAGTCACCCCTTGATACTGGTCAGTCTGTACAGGGTGGGATATTATGGGTAGAAACCTTAATGCCCTGGGCATTTGTTGGTATTTGCACTCCAAATTTTCAACATGGGCTTTTTGTGACCCCACCGCATGAAGGCATTTGGGACCTCTGCTCATGAACAGTGGCACTATGATTTTGTTAATATGTTCTGAACGTTGATTTCCCATAGCAACTGTGGCATTCTGCTCCAGATGTGAGGAAACACATTTTGGATAGGATGTGAAAAATGACAGCTCTACTGTTCATAAGGATGTGTGAAGAAATGGCAATATTGGAAAAATCTGGAGTGAAAATATTAAAAGTTCTCAAAGTTATGAGTGTACGTGGAAACTGCACAATGCACACTCATAACACAGTCATTTTGTGGACTTTGTTCTCCAGATTTTCAACATAGGCATTTTGGGAACCCATCTTATGAACAGTGACACTGTCATTTCAATAATCGGTCCCAAAAGGTGATTCTGCGCAGTGTCCATGAAATCACCTTTCGGGATCGAATAATGAAATGACAGTGACTGAGTTCATGAAGTGGGGTTCCAAGAACCCCATATTGAAAATCTGGAGCCAAACATCACAAGAGTGGATGAGATATCTACTTAAGTTGAACCCCCACACCATTGATGCTATTATACAGCTTACCAGCATTTCTTCAGTTCGTGGTCGGTTTTGAAGAGTGCAGACATGTTCCTGCTCCACCGAAGATCACAGCGCTGGACTCTGGAGGTAAGTATGGGGTGGGAGGTTGGGGTGTGAGGTGTGCAGAAGGTGGGTGCAGGTTGGGGGAAGGGACCCAGTGGCAAAGGACCATTTTGTTTGTTTCAAGTTATAATAAAAATAAAAGAAAGAACACGGAGGACCATTTTCTTTTTTTTTTTACAGGTGTAAGGAAAATGTTGGGCAACTGAGGTGGGTTGCCAGTGTGTCCCATGAGTGTGTGGTGTGATGTTAGCCACACTGCGGTGGGCAGGGGCAAGTGCTGACGCAATCAGCTTTTGAACATAGAGGCACACTGGGGTGGGCTTCCAGTGTGCCACACAATCTTGGGGGGTTAACTATGCCAACAGGGGGATTGGGCATCCCAAAAGTTGTCTTGCTGGGGATTATGAGAGACAGATGGCAACAGCCTCAACCATGTTCATTGAAATGTTACACCAGGCTCGGCACTCCCTGCAATGATGGGGAGCACCCTCATTGCAGCGACAAAATTGTTTCAAGTTGGTGGCACGCTTTTGCAGTGCTGTTATAGACAGCATGCTGTTTCATTTGTGCCACTGAGCCCAGCCCGAAAAAGCAGTTGTGCTTTTGGCCACAACACAACCGCACCTCCAAAACCTGCCACCACTATACGTTGTCTGTGCTGTGTGCACAAGACAACATAAAAAGGACCATTATGGAACTGTAGGGAAGTTGCCATGAAGGTGTCTGAAGGACATCCCCCAACCAGTCTGGTTAAGCAATTCCCTCACTGTTTTAGAGGAGTAGGCTAGCCCCACAATGGCACCCACAGCTGAGACCAAGGTGGAGGGGCAGATCCTCAGTGATGCAGCAGCAGGAAAGGGGGAAAGAAAATCCCAGAGGAGAAGGAAGCTTCTCTTGGTGGGGGACTCAGTTGCCCAAGGAGTGAAGTTAAGGGAACCCAGCAGGAAGGACTGGGAGGTAAAGTGCATTTCAGAAGGCACTGCATGGTGGGATGAGAAGGTGGATAACTAGGATCACAAGTGTAATGGCAAGGAGGGAGGAACTGCATGTTATCGTCCACCTGGGGATGAATGACTTGGCAGGAGACAAAGTGGAAGCAGTTAGAATCTAAAAGGATTTTAGGAAGTTGGGGGAGTCTGAAGTAAGTAGAACACTTCAATGAAGCAGTGCAGTGCAGTGGTTTAAGACTCGGAGCTGCAAACCTGGACACCTGGGTTTAAATCCCACAGCCCCCATTTGCATACTGTGTGACCCTGAGCAAGTCATTTAACTTCCTTGTGCTCCCAGGTCACACCTGTAAATAAGCTTCAGCTTAGCGTGTCTCTCCTGGAAAAAAAAACAAAAAAACAATCCATCTCTTTCTCGGAGGTGCCACCTGTCCATAGCAGAGGAAAGGCTAGGGCACTCCACATCCAGTAATTCAACTCCTGGTTGAAGGAATGACATGGAATGGAGGGTTATGGCTTCATGGGGGATGGGGCCCCACCTGGACGAATGCAAGCCTGTATAAAAGTAATGGCCTGCATCCATCAGGGACCATGACCTGAGTAAGAGGTGTGAATGCTTCAGTGACAAGCATTTAAGATGGCCGGGGGGGGAGTCAGGAAGGTCAGATGACTTAGTATCACCCCCCTGGGCACATGCAGGAAATTTAGTTGAAGTCTGGGACACTGAGAGCAGAAGCAGAGTGGGAAGCAGTGAATTCTAGGCCACATAAGAAAGACAACTGGGGAGGGGGGATGAAGCAGAGATGGGGAGGGGAAAGGAAGCAAGACAGCAGCAGCAAAGAGAAGGATGGGGATAGGATGCAAATCTTGGAAGGCATGGTAACAAATGCCTGCAGCCTGGGAAATAAAATCCCAGACCAAGAGGCATTGATAGTAGAGGCAGACATAGACACAGTAGCAATATCTGAGAGATGGTACACTGTTAATCATGGGACATTAATGTACCAGGTTATGCTCTGTTCAGGAGGGATGGAGGGTAAAAAAGGAGGGAGCGTGGCCCTGTATGACAGAGAGGCTATAAAGGAGACAGAGGTACAGGGTAGACATGGGGAGGCTGAGGCACTGTGGGTCATCCTTGAAACTGGCAAAGGCTCAGCAATATGAACAGAGGTGATCTTCAGGCCTTTGGCACAGCAGGAAGAAGTGGACTGGGAGCTTGCAGATGGAATACACAATATGGCAACAAAAGGTGAAGTCCTGCTGCTGGGGGATTTCAGTATGCCAGATGTGGATTTGACCACCCAGGCAGCTGCTTCAGCCAGAGGCAGAAGCATCCTGGATTCCCTACAGGGGGCAGGTCTAAGGCAGCTTGTGCTTGATCCAGATAAAAGGCCATTCTTGACCTGATACTGACCAATGGGGACAAAATTCAGATATCTGTGTGGAGGAACAACTGGAATCCAGCAACCACCACATAGTGTAGTTTAGCATGGAACTCAGGACCCAGTCCAGTCACACGACGGCAAACATTTTGGATTTCAAGAAGGCAGACTTCACTGACATGGGGAGGTGCATCTGAATAGCCTTCTTTAGAAGCTTGTAAAAGGGTGGCATTCAGGAGGTGTGACGAAACACAGAAGAATGAGAATAGAGAGGTGTATCAGGTAAAACAGAGGGAAGCAGGTAAGGTAATGAAGGGATCAATGGCTCAGATGGAAGAAAGCATAGCCAAAGGGTATCAAAAGAAGACCAGATTTTCTTCAGGTACATAAACAAGGAGAAAAAGGCAAGGGAAGGGATTCTGAGGATAAAGAGGGTGACAAAGGGAGACTGCACAGAGGGGATTAGTAAAAAGTATACATCCTGAACAGGTACTTCTACTGTTTTCACAGTGGAGAGAGAGACGGGGACAGTTCACCAAGCAGCAGCATGAACACTGCAGGGGGAAGTGGACACAAGTCCATTTTCAAAGGAAAGAGTATTATTGAAGGGACTTCAAATATTAGCGTAGACAAGGCCATAGGACTGGATCGATACACCCAAGGGTATTAAGGGAATTAGGCAGGGAGGTGCTTGCTGTTCTACTCATGGCCTTATTCAGCAACTCAATGGAAACAGGAGTGGTTCCAGAGGACTAGAGGAGAGCAGACATAGTTCCATTTTGTAAGAGCATCAGCAGGGAGCAGGCTAGCAAATATAGCCTGGTCCGTCTTACCTGAGTCATGGGGAAATTAATGGAATCCATACTAAAAGGGAGACTGTTAAAAGTATCTTGAATCCAGTGGGCTGCAAGATCACAGGCAGCACAAATTCACAGGGGAAAGGTCATGCCAAATGAATCTGGTAGATTTCTTTGACTGGATGACCAGGTAAATAGATAAGGGGAGAGCAGTGGACATGACTTGAGCTGGAGTTTAGCCAGGCCTTCAGCACTGTGCCACACGGGAGGCTGATAAATAAACTGAATGGCCTAGGGGTAGGATCCAAAATGGTTAATTGGGTTCAGTGTGCCTGTGCAACTGGTTTTGTGTTTGTGTAACATAGATAATCTTTGGCTGTTCACCTCTCTATCCATGGGATATACCACCCTGTATGGGCATGAAGGGTAGGAACCCTAGAGGAGGGTTCCACCCCTTGAGGTGCAGCACGAGTGATTCCTTTGGCTAATGGTACCTTAAGAGGAAGCCCATGGGAAAGAAAAGCATGCTGCTGGAGAAGGAGGGTTGGATGGAGGGGCAAGAAAAAAATACTTGTGTGTGGAGTGAGGAGAGCAGCCCTTAAATGGGCTGAATGAGAATGTGTCAAGTTGCACCGCCCCCTTAAACTACAGACTGTAGCCTTCCAATTAGTACAGTAGCTAGTAAATGGATAAGAAACAGAGGGTGGTGGTTAACGGCACTCACTCTAATGATGGGAAAGTGATCAGTGGGGTACCACAGGGCTCAGTACTGGGACCAATCCTTTTGAACATAGGGACACTGCAGAAGAACTGAAGGGAAGGTATGCCTTTTTGCAGATGATATCAACATTTGCAATAGGGTAGACGCCGAGGAGTAGTGAAGAGAATGATCAGGGATCTTGTGAATTTTGAGGAGTGGTAAAAAGCATGGCAGTTGGATTCAATGCCAAAAAGTGCAAAATCATGCACCTAGGGCATAGAAGCCAAGAGCTGAGTATAGGATGGGGGGTTATTGACAATTAATAAACAGGAAAGGGGTCTTGGGGTTTTTATGTCTGAGGACCTCAAGGTGGCACTGTTGCAAAGCAGTGAGCAGGGCTAGTGGGATGCTGGGGTGTGTAGGGAGGGTATCTCCATCAGGAGGATGGAGGTGGTGTTACCAGACCCCACCTGGAGTGCAATGTAATTTTGGAGAACAAACCTCAGAAAAAACATAGACAGGGTGGAGGAAGTCCACAGGAGGGCAACTAAAATGCTGCAGGATTTACATGAGAAACCCTAAGAGGAGAGACAGAGGGATCTCAGCATGTACACCCTAGAAGAGAGGAAAGAGAAAAGTGACATGATACAGTCCTACAGGTATTTTACAGGCAGAGGCATTGCTAGCATGAGATATTATTCGGGGCTTGAGCCCCAAGCAAAAGTCTGGGGGCCACCTAGGCCCCCAGAAGCTATCAAAACTTTGGTGCTCTCTCGTGCAAAATAACACATTTTCTGCTACTTTAGCCTTGTTTTTTCCCCCACTCCTGTTCCATTATTTTGTGTCCTTAACTTCATGTTGTGGATTAAAAGTCATAGAATCAATAGCGTACATCTTAAATATCAGTAGATCTGGGCTAAATCTACTGATATTTAAGAAGTACATGGGGCATGAAGGAGGTCTGGGCCTGCAGCTACTGCTCACTTTAAATTGTATGCAATGCATTGCAATTGCTTGCCAGCCACCATAGTGCAGTCCACACAGGCACACACACACCAGGTGTCAGTGCCCACTCCACTGCTGCGCTAACACTACTTGACTTTATTGAATTTTGCTGCCTGCCAGAGAGTGTCTATCTCTAAGACCCCACAGCCTACACCCTTCCCTTCCTCACTTTAGTTTAGTTTTCTCCAGGCAGTCCTTTCCAAATGGCATGCTGACTAGGGTTGCCAACATTGGATTTCAAAAATAAGGGACAGACCCCCCCCACCCCTTGCACCCCTTCATCATCCCTTCCCTACCCCCCTGGCCACTGCCCAGGCATCACGGAAAGGTATTGATTAAATCTTGGGCTCTAATAAGCAGAGGCAGTTTGCCCCTAAGCAAAGTTTATTTTTATTTTAATGGACTGTACTGTAATTATGGGCCCGTCTTCAAAAAAAAAACCAATAATTCTTGGGCTCTAATAAGCACAGACAGTGCTGTTTTAATGGACTGTACTGCAATTATGGACCCCATCTTTGAAAAAACACAATAATTCTTATGCTCCAATATGCACAGGCAGTTTACCCCTAACAAAGTTGTTGTTTTAATGGACTGTACTGTGGTAAAGAGGCAGTGCTTGCTAGTGGCAAAGAGTGAGACAGAGTCCTGATATCATTATTGCTTATGCAGGCCAGGCAGGTATTGAATTTGTCAGTGAGGCCCACACATTTTTGCTCCACCAGAGCAACTCTAGCTTGTCTTGTTATTTTGATGAGCTTGTTCTGACTGCTGAAAGCCCAAAAATCTGCTTATTTCTCACTAATAGAAGTCCATTAAAATTCCCATCAAATAGCAAGGCCTAAAATAACCCACAGTCGGCTCAAAAAAGGAGCCCCCCCCGAAACTAAGCACCCAGACCCAGGCAGCCCAGCCTGGCAGGCAGCTGCCAGGCACGATCTTCTCTGGAGAGTCAACAGTTCGATTGACAATTCAATGTTGAGTGTGTGTGCAGCACTTACTTTTTTGCTCAGTCCGAAGTTCCAAACTGAAGAAGATTCTCTGTGCAGCCAGCAGTCCCCACGCTGATCATCAGACCTCTCCTCTGTCTCCAACTGACACCGACTCCATCTCCTCCTTATCTCAGCAGCACTAGCACAGACCAAAGACTCCACTCCTGAGTCCAGAGTCCAAAGATGGTGAACCCCACAGGCCCCAAATAACACAACCTGCGTCCCGGTCCCACAGAGCAGAGACTGAATCTGATTCCTGCTACTCGGTGATGATTTACTAAACCCTTGTTGAGGATGCCAGGCCAGATGCACTTGCAGGCAGCTCGAGTCGTAGTGGCAGCAGGCGGCTTCTCTCCCGTGAGTCCCGCTTTTTTAGGATGACGTCCCCGCTGAGTCAGGTGTCCCTCCTGCATGCGCACAGGAGTTCCACGGATGCTACAGATCTTGGGACACTGAGTTTAGGCATCTGTGACCCATATGAATTTCAAACAGGAGAGGGAATTTTACTACAGAACTAGTCCAGCAGGGCTTAGGACCACCAGGTGAGCGCATAGGTCCCAATTTTTACCATCTGGAATGCTGGTCACTGCGGGGGGGGGGCTGGTTTAAAAATTTCTATCTGATGGGGAGCAGCATCAAACCGTGGAAAATTTTCTTAAACGAAACCTAAAAAAAAAAAAAAGTAAACACTACAAGATATCACCTCGATGGATGCACTTACTTGAGATGGGTGCACTTCAGACTGGTGGGCCGATGACACACTAACTGTGTTAGTTTTCTCACAGATTCACCCGAGTGGTGGTCTGCCTTGCTTAACTTTCAGTCTGCATGCAGTAATGGTGTTTAGTAGCCGATCTGTCAGTCTGTCACCACTCACATATAAACTTCTGCTTTCACAATTCACAGTGCTATTAAATTAAATGTTACTTCATTTTTCATTCAAACTTGGGCCACTTCTCACTTTCTCAGTCAAGTGCAGCACACTGTTATGATCACCTCACCCTCATCTCCCATATTTTGCAAATCTGAAGTCACACCCTCACACAGTGGTTTAGCTCTGACTCTGTTCACTTCCTGACAAATTTACTGTGGAGGCAGCAATGAATTCAATAAATTGCAGGCTTACCCGAAGACCAGACTTTCCCATTGCCTTTGTTCACAGGCTGGACAGAGGGTCACATCCTGGACCACGCTCTAATTCTCACTGCTGCTCAACCTTCGAGTCTTCCGGCTCCACCTCACTATAATAACCCCCCCCCCCGACTCCTAGATTCAACGATGTCCGACAACATTGCGGCGACCGGACAAATATGTTTTACTTATGTTCCTTGTCTTGGCTTGTCAAAAAAGAAATCGACTCATTCTCAGTCTACCTGGTGGGGCTCTTCCTCATTCTCCCGCTCACTCTGATTTGCCCATGCTCTGACATCCACAGGGACAGGATGCATTGGACAATTCCACAGCTGCACAGGGAGCTAAAGAGGCACTGGGAAAGAACACCAGGAACGCGCAGCCGTGCTGTCATTCTGCGCATACATGGACTTCAGGGATTAATGGTTCTGCAGATTCTTTACTTTAAAATCAGGTCAGACGGACCCCTGAAATGCGGGTCACTTGGGATTATGTGAGCAGCTCAGGGAGCAGGGGGAGAAATGGTCACAAAATCAGGGGCAATTGGCAGTGCACAGAAACGGGACTCAGAGGCAGATCACAGCACAGGAAAGGTTCGGGGCCCCAGTCAAAATGTTCGGGGCTGTAGCCCCGGAGACCCAGCCCTAACAACACCCCTGATGTGTGACGTAGACATAGCGGTATATTAGAGAAGAGGTGGGAGGGTCAATGGAGATCAGACAGCATGTGAGGAGGAAGATGAGGCAGGAAACATCTAAGCAGACTAGGTAGGCCAAGTGATCCTTTTCTGATGACAAGTTCAGTGTTTCTATGTTTATGATTGCACACCTACTATAGAAACAGCTTTTACTACAGTAGGCATCTGATTGTGAATTGTCATTCAGTTGGTGGCTGCTTTGGATGTGATTGGAGGGTCTGTGCTGGTCGCCGTACACCATAGGTTGGGGGCAAGTGAGGGCAGTTGTAGTGGTACTGGGTGGGCTGGGTCAGGGGTAGATATTATAGCTATGGGGCTGGGGAATCAATCAACACCAAGGATCTGGTATGGAAGAATTACAGCTCTTGCCAGACTACTAATTGGGACACGTGGGGAACCCTGGTCTGGATATCAGGCAAATGGTACCGAGGAATAACTGATCTTTATCAAGTGCCTGATTGGGCACAGTTGATCAGTGGTGGGGGGCTCTGCTGTCTGCTGGACACATGGGACAGATGTTTTATTACACAGGCATGCAATTTGGGGGGGTGGGGCACTGGACACAGGGACAGTTATGCCATGTACCAGTGAAGGGACCAGGGCTAGTGGTAGCCTGACATGGCCAGGTTTAGGGAGTGTATGAATGCAAAGTCCATAACACCTGGTTTGGGGAACCAGTAACTAGTGTTGCACTAATGGATAGCTACACCTTCCCAACCCTCCCAACATGCCAATGTGCCTATGCGCAAGGTGCTGTCGGCTGCTTTACACAGGTGCACAAGGATGGATTAGGGCCACTTACAAATGGGCTAGTGACTTGGTAACCAAGCAATCATATGACCCTGTGCAGTACTATCCTGCTTTAGAGGTGCAAATTGGGATTAGCAAGTTGATAACCTGTCTAACACTCACAAAAAAGCTTGAATATTCTGCCTTAGGGCTTTTTAAAACCATTGCAACCCTTTTAAATGAACAAGGAAATACCCCGGAGTTGTGGTTGGTGACAGTGCACCTTGACCTCATACCCACTGCCGGACCCCATCCACCTGGGTCCCAATCCTCTGTGTGCCTCCTCTGCCTGGATATACTGGATGTCTTGGGTGCCAGAAGAAGTGACAGTCCCACCCTATGGATAAGCCAGGGAGGTCTCTTGCTAGGCTAGGTAGGCATTAGAGGAGCCTCGGGAGGGAACCCAGAGTGTGGGCATGGGGGCAGATTGGTTGGGAGAGAACTGGGGATGATGCCTGAGAGAGGACACATCTCTGGTGATCAGAGGAAAAAGAGTTGGTAAAAAAAGAAAAAAAAAATTCCCAGACAGCATTCCCTCTTTTGATTTGAATCCAAATCATCTTTTGATAATGCAGCCACCAAACTACCTGACTATCTAACTGCTGCAGGTACTACCAAACCCAAAACCACTGCTATCAGTTCAAAAAAGACACTCTGAATTTTGTCCCTGAATACCTAAATGCCAAGAGGCTGGTCTGAGGTGCAGCTGGTTGGCTGGCATTGGCACACCCACCTGAACCAAACAACCCCCTAACATGTTTCCCTTGATGACTTTAAATTTTGAACTGGTTTTCAGTGCCAGTGGACTTGAACACAGATAACTATATATATATATATATATATATATATATATATATATATATATATAAAATAAAATATTCCCCAGGTGCAGGGCAATTCCTGCCCTCACTCACAGCTCTGCTGTATTAGTCCTAGGATGGCACACATGACTGAAGTCCTGGGGAGGATGGATCAGTAGATGCAGAATCGGGACTGATGCTTAACACTTGAAGGTGTGGAAGCTACATCTTGGATTTTCAGTGTGACCCAAGGTCTTTCAGCCCTGCCCCCCCCGGCCCACAGAGGCCCACTGCAGGGCATCACACAAGACCCACTGGCCACAAGGGACTCAGACATGGGAGCATGCCCACGGTCTGGCTCCTCCACAGGTCAGAGCACCCCAGCACCTGGGCACAAACCCACAATCCCTTACCACCAGCAGCACCACTTGTTAGGGGTCAGTGAGCTCCCCACCTAGCACGTTTAGGATCGATTCTTCTGATCATTTCCATTCTTTCCTCAGTTACCTGCTACTCTGTGTAGTCAAGCAGTCTCAGCTACCTTCTCGAATATCAGGCTCTGGGGGCACTGTGTAGAGTCTGAAATTCCAGGGATTTAACACAACAGTCTCCCATCTTGCTGCATCTCAGGAGCAGACAGCAGGCACCCACCCAGACAGCACCCGCTCATCCCCCTGCCCCCACAGTCTTTCAACTCCAACACAGTGGCCACTCTTGTGCTCTGGCTCACATACAAGTTCAGCAACTCTTTTTCAAAAATACATCAAGAAAGTCCCATTTCTCACCATGCAGGTGCTAGTCAACTCCAGACAGAAGAGGCTGTCTTGTCAGCTTCTTAAAACCTTGGTTCAAATCCAGTTTTCATGTCCATTTTCTATAATCCATTTTTTCTGCCAAAAAACAGTCCTTTATCCTTGTCTTTCCCTTTTCCTCTTGATGTCTTGTCAGCCAGTGTCAGACAGAACCTTTTACACTTTTTCTTCTCTCATCAAAAATCTTTGATCATCCATATCTCACCGATGTGGCTCAGATAAAACTGAAGAGGCTTTCTCCCCATCCTCTTGACACAAATCCATTTTCTTAATCCTTTTTCTCAATCCATTTAACCTGTACTCTGAACAATTTCATCGCTGTGGTGCAACTTCTCTGACAGCAACAAAATACTGCAGGTCTCCCTCTCTGCAGAGCTGCCAGCAAAATCCTCTCTTTTCTCTCTAGATGGGGAAAGGCACAACCAGCTCTGGGGGACAGATGGCTTGCAGCTCCCCTCACAACCCCACCTTCTTCCCTAGGGGCTGGAGACCCTCTCCCTGTGAAGGGGCTTCCACCAAAATTAACTTTGAAACCAAAGTTCTTCCCCCTTGGGAGCTTTCTGGCAGCTTCCCATTAGCAGGAGCAACTGTAAACCAAAATTAACATGTACAAGGTTCCCGCAACACCTCACTGGTTGCTGAAAAAGGCGCACAGACTGCCCCCAGTATTTTTCCCCCCAAGAGTCTTCACTGAAGTTCTACTCTTTAGTAGCCTTTTCCCTCTGATGGCCCAACAAACAGTTTAGCATTTTTAGTTATTTTCCAGCCAGTCGTTAATGCTGAAACTTGTTTTCCCCAGCACCAGACAAGCTGAGACATATGTGTAGTATAACAGCAGCAGGAATGAGGAATAAATGTTCTAACTCTACCTGGATTAGGTGAGTGGGGGACTACCCGACTACCAAAGAATTATTTTTTTATTGTGTCCAGAACTGACAGTGTGTGTATGTGTGTGTATGTGGGGGGGGGGTTGCTGGCAGGCTGCGTTTGTGCAGTTAAAACATGATTCCCAGAATCATTAACTAGCACTAACCACAGTGTGTTAGCATGTCAAGAAAGCATTTAATATATCTGTAAGCCTTATATGCATTAGAGTAACACCCAGTTGTATGAGCACCTGGTTGCAATTAGTAATCTTGTGCAAAAAAAATATATATAGTGCCACATTAACAGGTTAGCACTGCACAGAAGAATGCTTTTTAAAATAGTACCAGCTATGCTTATCACAATGCAGTGCTAATTCTGTTACAGTGGTGTATGGGTCCCCATTTTCAGATTAGTGTTGTGCACTCCTAAGTGCTGCACCTGAGATAGTGCACAGCTACAGTAGGTGGTGGTAAATGGCACTCACTCCAGTGAGGAAAAAGTGATCAGTAGGGTGCCAGAGAGCTCAGTAATGGGACACGTCCTCTTTAGTGTCTTTATAAGCAGCATAACAGAAGAACTGGAAGGGAAGATGTGCCTTTTTGCAGATGACACCACAATCTGTAATAGTGTTGATAGATGCAGATGGAGAGAATGAGTGGGGACCTTAGAAAACTTAGCGTGCTATGGACATGGCAGCTCGGGTTCAAAGCCAAAAAGTGCAAAATCAAGCATCTAGGGACTGGAAGCCTAGAGGCTGAGTATAAAATGTAGGGGGAGGTACTTATGGTCACTAAGGAAACCTTTTATACAGCACTGTGCTCTGTATGCAGGAGAGGATTACTCATTTGCATGCCCGTAGTAGTATATATGCACATGCACATGATCAGTGTAGCATCAGGTGATGCTGAATATGACACTGATCCAACCATGCTGTTCCCACAGTGTAATGTTTAGCTCTGCATGCTAACCTTCTGAAAATGGGGCCCTAATTGACTAAAAATCCTGGCCGATGCCTCTTAAGATGCAGAAGGTAAACATAAAAGGGTTATCTGTCTGTTTATGTATTGTTTTATCATATTTTGCTTGCAAAACCTTTATCCAATTTCAAAACATTGTGATGTGACTTAAAATGTTTATGACAGACTAGTTAAAATACAGTTTTTTTCTTCTTTTACCTATATGCTGTCTTTTTTTACTTATAAAAACACAGTCTGGTGGGATGGTCTAGTAGCTTGGTGGTGATTGCACTGCCTCCCATGCCAGTGGCCCAGTTTTGGGGGTGGTCCTGGGTTGCACAGGGGTTAGCTGGGGAGAGATGTGATTGAGCATCTCAGGGAATGCTCTCCTCTCAACGAGGGGAAGTCTGACCACCCCGTTCTTCAACATCCACCTAGCTGAGGAGGGCTGGCAGGGCAGTGGAGTTGCATGAGTGGGAGGGCTCAGGCAGGCACAAAGCAAGTATGTGTCTTTATAAGCAATTGCATCATTGCATGCTTGGCTGCCCAGGGGATGAAACCAAAGGTAGAAAACCCCCAATGGCAGAATGATCCAACAACCTGATGCAGATTCTGCTCTGCTAACCAGGCTCTGCTCCTGTCTTAATATGTGTCTCCTTGTCAGTGGCCCTGGCCCTCCCCTTCCTGGCCCCAACACAGGGGATGTGTGTGTGTGGGGGGGGATCTCAGAGCAACTATGTCATGTGGACGGTAAGTGATTGGGCTGCATATGTCAGTGGGCAAAGGGTTAGCAGGGTGACTAAGGAGATAAAAATCTCTATGGGAAAAAAAAAGAAAACAGTTTGAGAAGCTCAAACCCCAAAACAGACTGTGCATGCCTCCAGTGTGGCATTGCAGTAAAGCTATTTAGTAAAACAATGCAAATTATATGCATATGCCAGCTAAACTCCTGATGATATAAGAAATAAAAATGATAAATCTCCAGTAGCTTTGCACTTTAATGAGGCTGGGCACACGGGAGCGTCCCTTAGGTTTTGGGGTCTTGAGGTAGTGAAACAACCTCTTAGAGGTGGTAACTACAAGACATTGTTAGACAAGATGGAAATTAAGTGGATTTTCAGTTTAAAAACTTTAGACCCATTTATTGGAATGAATATTGATTGCAACTGGCAAGCATGTTTGTAATCAAATACCAAATAAACATTGCATTCTGTTGTTTTTATTCAAGTCTATAAATATTAATAACTGTCAAAATTATGTATGCTTGATATGGTTATTGTTAGTTCATAAATGTACAGACAATTGCTTAGGAGCTCTGTGATGTTTCTTATTCGGAAGAAATGTTGGAGTGAATCACAATATTAAATAAAATGATTCTAGATCATTAAGATGTTGGCATTTCCTGATGTGGAAATGGCTATCATTATAGCATATTTTCATACCTATTAAGTTGAAATTAATGAGTGTAATATTTTATAGTAAGACTCATATTCCTAGTCTATACTGTTTTAAGTATTCCTGTATCATAAGGCATAATATCAGAGTATTGTATTTTAGTTTCAACACATGACATAACATATGAAATTGTTAGCCACCTTCTGGCATTATTAAAAGTTTTCTTTTCTCTCACATTGTTTTAATTATTATATGTTTTTTAAAACGCTGAAACAGCAGCCTTGTCGATTCACGAGCAGCCTGATCGCACCGCATGCATTCCCAAAGTTTAGGGAATGTGTGTTTAGTTGCTAAGCAACGCTCTCGCGAGGAGCGAGAGTTTCAGGAAGTGACACGTCACTCCCACAGGAAATTCAGGCTGCTCAAGAGGGATAGCAGCTTTGGGAAGCATTTCAGCGCCTTAGCGTTCTTGCAAGTATACGCCATTATGGTATAACTTGAATACGTACTCTAAATAGCGACAGGTTAATTTTAAAACCAAAAAAGATAATTGTAATGCTCAGAATCATGCATTGAGTTATCGCTAAGTGGGTAAGTTAAAATCTGAAATTGCAGTAAACGCATATTTCACTATTACACTGAGCGATAGTATTTGGCAGATAAGCAACATTGGTCAAACGGGGTATTTTTTGATTATTTCAGAGCAATTAAAGGTACACAGATTGCAGAGCGGCATTCATTTGTCTTCCCAAGGTATGCGGGCTATGTGGTTGTTTAAGTTTTATAACTTTTGTTACATTTAGACACGACTGTAACTATCAGCGTTTTTAATAAAGTATTTGATATTTTTGTCAGGAAGAAGTTAAAAGACATTTAAACCGTGAAGTTCAAAGCACTAAAGTGTATAGAAACACATTGGTCAGGTAGATATATGCAGTGGAAGTATAATTATTTTAATTAATTGAAAACTGCAGTTGTTAAGATTTGTAATCAAATATTTGTTTGTTTCTGAATAGAGATCAAGCTCATAGGAGCGAAACGTAGGGGTGAATTAAAATAAAGAGAACGTATCACAAGCAACAGCAGACTCCGGATTTTATTTGTTAATATTGGAGTTCAACGAACCCTTTAGGAGTTTGTGATTTATATAACAGTTCATCATTACCCAGATATTGTTCTGTTTGTTGTAAACTCCTGATGAGAACTGAATACTGAGGGACTGCAGCAAAAATTGGTTCTTAACCAAGAAACGTTTATTAAACAAAACATTAAAATAAAAACTTCATCAAAACATAGTCCGTAGAGTACAAACTAGCAACGTTTTTGGCTTACACTTCCACAGCTCCTGAAGTGCTTCCCAAGCATTCAGCTCAGATAAGTTGCTGGACTTACACAGTAATTAATTACACATAAAACCAATCAACAATTTAACTTGAAAAAATGCATGCAGCCCCCTCTGTATACAGGTATGTTAGGAATATCCTGTATTAGCTTCCTATACAAATGTGTTGTCTAACAGTAAATGAAGGCAGCACTTATTTAAAAGAATAAACTAGAGCATTTTAAATTAGTTCTAAAAGTTTCTTGTCACATCACAATGTTCTGAAATTTGATTAAAGGTGTGCAAGCAAAACAAGATGTAAAATCCCATAAAGAAGTAGAGTAAGAGATAGCCTTGTTTTGTTTACCTGCTCTGCAGTTTCAAAAACATCCTCTTATAAGCCAGCAGCTAACGGAATACAGCAGACAAGCAGCTCAGTTGCAGGCCATTCAAGGGGGAGGGGCAGGTAGATGGGTAGTTTCAGAACATAGTCCATTTCAGTATATAGTTTATTTGTTTCAGTATATAGAGTATGTGAATTTTTCAGTCTACAGTGTATGTGCTTCAATACATAGTGTATGTGTTTCACCATGTAGTGCATTTGTTTCAGCACATAGTGTATGCAGATTTTTCAGTGCATAGTGTATTTATTTCACTAGATGGTGTATGTATTTCAATATAAAGTGTAGATGTTTCAATATATAGTGTATTTGTTTCAGTATATAGTGTATGTGCTTTTTTCAGTGTGTAGTATATGCATTTCAATAAGTAGTGTATGTATTTCAATATATAGTGTATTTATTTCAGTATATACTGTAATGTATGAAGATTTTTTTCAATATATAGTGTATGTGTGTTACAATCTATAGAGTATTTGTTTCAGTAGATAAGTTTATGTGGATGTTTCAGTCTGTAGTGTATGTATCTCAATAGGTAGTGTATATGTTTCAGTACATAGTACATTTGTTTCAGTATATAGTGTATGTGGATTTTCAGTACACAGTATGCGGATTTCAGTAGATAGTGTATGTATTTCACTATACAATGTAAGCATTTCACTATATAGCATATGTGTTTCATATCCGTTTATTTGAAATCTGTATATATTAGCTTAGATGGTGTGCATTTTTATAACTATATGAAACTATGTATTGTTTGCTATGCTTAGGATGTAAACTTAGACAGTGTTGATATTGAAATCTGTATATATTAGTTTAGATGGTGTGCAATTGTATAACTGTATGTAACCATATAATTGAACCTTGACCTTACCAGGTCCATCTTGCAGATGAGCTGTGCTCAATGGTGTCCGCCTGGATAAATAAAGATTTGATTGATTGATTGATTGATATAATATATGTATTTCAGTATACAGTATATGTATTTAACTATATGATGTATATATTTCAGTAGATACTGTATGCAGTTCACTACATTGTGTATGTATTTCACTATATAATGTATATATTTCACTATATGATGTATGTATTTCACCATATAGTGTATGTGTTTGACTATACAGCCAGAGATGATGAATTATGTCCCTAACGGTTTGCCATACTCCCGCTCTCTCTTTCTCTCTCTCTCTGTCTGTCTGAGTGGGAGTTTTGAACATCAGTATAAAACTCCACTGAAACGCAGCACAAGCTAAGCTTTCACACAAAACTGATTGATTCAGAGAGGCCAAATGCTGACAGCTCTGTAGGAAAAACAGACTGTGTTATTAGAAAGGCTAATTACTGTACTGGCACATATAAAAGCACAATAGACACTGATCTGAGATAAAACTGCATTAGATTCAAGCACAACCATTTCCTATCTCCTTTAAAAATTATCCTTCCTATATTTGACTAAAGTTACTTAGTTGACAGTAGTGCCCCTAAATCCTTTCTTGCCAGACTGGATCCCCTTTTTCATTCTTTCTGTCATTTTACTTTAGATTATTCACCTCACACTCACTACTGTTCTCTGTACTCAGCCCTTTCTCTCCCCTCTCTTGATGTTAGGCACCTTTCTAATTGTGTTTTATTTTTATCCAAATTCTGGTTTGGCTCCCTTCCCTCTCACCTCACATCCGTCTTATCCCCTCCTTCCTCTTCTTCCTACCCTCTTTGCAACACTTCTTCCCATTCTCTCACTCTCTCTCTCTTCCTTCCAGAAAATCTACTGTTGGTCAATCTGCTTTTTCTTACCACTTTCCTAAACTTTGGTCCTTGCTTCCCTTTTCTATTCATTCTGCCTCTTCTCCTTCCTCTCTAAAGTCTCTTCTGTATGACTTTTGTTACCCTTCCTGCAATTGTCTATGACCCTTTCCTCTATTACTCCCTCATCACATGCAAAATGGATTGCCCTGTTCTTACTCCCCTTATCTAGTGTTGCCTCTTTCATACTGTTTCACTTTTTCCCCTTCTTTACATATATAGATTGTTATATTTCTTTTTTTAATTGTATTTCATTACAAAATTGCTTATACATTTATGATTCTTCTTGTAATTCTATATCATTGTATTTTACTTCTCGTATTTTTATTAATTATATTGTTGCTATCTCCTTCTACCCTCTTCTCCAGAACACATCTGAAAATGAGGTATTCTAAGCTCAGTATGTATTTCCTGGTTACACTTTTTAAATAAATAAATAAATAATTAAACCAATGAATGTTTCAGCTAAAGAAGGGGGACTTATTTATTTATTAAAATGTGTAGGCCCAGGAATGCTTTCTAGAGAGCATGTGCTTAGTTAGGATGCATATCTTAAAGAGTGAAGGTTTAGGGCCTGTAGGGGCCTTGGTAATCATTTTGTTTACATTTTTTGTTTACGTACCTTTTCATCATCTTATTTTGCCAACTACTAGTAAAAAAAATTATTCAATTGAATCCTTGTATTATGAAGTCAAAATATATTTACTGGCAAGCCTGGCAGTGTATTTCAGTGGGAAATTGATAATCTGTTATCAGAGTTTTATACTGAAGTAAACTTTATTCCACTAAAATATTATAGCTTTACTAGAATTACGTGATTGTTCATAACATGTGATTTTTTTTTTTAGTAGGTGATACTTTGTTTCTAATCAGATTATACTTGGGAAGAAGAAAAGTGAAGCCAATTACTATTTAAAACAAGCATTTGTTAATTCTCAATTGTTGGCTTGCTGGCATTGGCACTGGTAGTGCAGGAGTTAGAGAGATGCATAATAGGAATGGCAGTGAAGTATTGAACTTATGCCAACCCAACCCCCACCCTGCAGAGACTGACAGGTGTTGGGGGTGTGCCTTTGTGTCATTGGCCATAACGCTCACTCCATTTCACCTCACCCTACCCTGCAGACACTGACAGGAGAGTCGCAGTGCCTTGGGGTCTTCAGGCCTTATACTCACCCTGTTCCATAAGAAAATACACTGAGATGGGTGTGGTATAGGAGAATGGGGTGAACGCTGAGGCTGAAGACCCCAAGGCACACCTCGATGCCTGTCTCTGGCTGCAGGGTGGGAGATGAATGGTGTAAGCATTATGGCTGACGATCCCAAGTCACAGCCCTGACACCTGTCAGTCTCTACAGAGTAGGGCGTTATGGCTGGAAACCCTAATGCCCCAGCTGTTTGTTGATATTTTCACTCCAAATTATCAAAATGAGATTTTTGTGGACCCACCTTATGAGCAGTGGCACTGCCATTTCATTACTCAATCCTGAAAGGTGATTTTGCACAGCAACTGCACCATTTGGTGACCACAGGTGTGAAAACACATTTCTGGCAGGATATGAAAAATGACAGCTGTACTGTTCATGAGGTGGTGTGAAAAAATGGCAATGTTGAAAATCTGGAGTGAAAATATGAAAAACTGGTGAAGTTACGAACATGCGTAGAAACTGCACAATGCACACCTGTTTTTTCACCAAATCTTCTACATGGGCATTTTTGAACCCCTCCTCATGAACAGTGGCACTGTGATTTTGTTACTCTGTCCTGAAAGTTGATTTCCCACAGCGACCGCACCATTCTGCACCACAGGTGTGAAAACACATTTCAGGAAGGATGTGAAAAATGACAGCTATACTGTTCTTAAGGAGGTATAAAAATGGCAATGTTGAAAATCTGGAGAGAAAATATTAAAAACTGGCAAAGTTACAAGCATGCATAGAAAATGTGCAATGCACACTCATAATGCAGTCATTTTTTGGAATTTTTTTCACCAAATTTGTAACATGGGCTTTTTGGGACCTCCTGTCATGAACAGTGGCACTGTTGTTTTGTTACTTAGTCCCAAAAGGTGATTCTGCTTAGCGATCACAAAATCACCTTTTGGGATTGAGAAACTAAATGATAGTGACATATTCATGAGGTGGGGTTCCAAGAACCCCATGTTGAAAATGTGTGGCCCAAATTCCAAAAAATGGCTGGGATATCATCCCCCCGTTGCCTCCCATTATAAAGCTTACCAACATTTCTTCAGTTCACAGTTCAGCTTTGAAGAGTGCAGAAGTGTCCCTGTTCAGAGAAGATCACAGGTTCCGACCTCCAGAGGGTAAGTATGGGTGGGGGTTGTGGGGAGGTGGGTGAGCAGAGGGAGACTGGGGATGGGGAAGGGGGACAAGGGAAACACCAGTGGACCATTGTCTTGTTTGCAGGGGGAAAAAAAAAAAGACTGCAAGGGAAGTTTTTTTTCATTTACAGGTTACACAAAAAAAAATAGGCACACTGGGGTGGGCTTGCCGTGTGCCACAATTCTGGGGGATGCCAACACGGTGAGTGGGTACCCCAATGCTGGCAAGGCATATAGATGGGGGGGGCACATCTAACACCGAGAATGGGCATCCCAGTGTCTGAAAGTGGAAACTGTTTAGCAGGAAAGACACACTAAGAAGAAAAACACACTAAGAGGGGGGATGCGACATGACAATTGGGCACCCCAATGTCAGCATTTCAGGAGTGTGTGGCAGGCAGCAGGGCCCCCATGTTACAGTGTGCCACATAATGTGGGGGGGCAACATGACAACATGGGGATTGGGCACCCAGATGTCGGCTTTCTGGGGATTGTGTGGCGGATAGCAGGAGCTGCCATATTTATAGAAATGTTTCACCAGGAAAGGCATATAATAGAGGCATGTCATCTGCTGCTGCAATGACTAACCTGTCTCTGAGTGCAGCAGCAGATTTGTTGCAACTCCTGCGGCTCTCTCTGAAACTGCTGTCATCGGCAGCATGCTCACTGGTTGGCAGCTGAGGAACACACCCACTAAAGCATCCCCTGCATTAGCCACAACACTGACACACCTCTGAAATGTACTACTACCACAAGTTGTTGCTTGTGCATGAGCACAAGCCAAAATAAAAAATGTGAAATCATGCCAATGAACCACAGCAATGCAGACATACAAAATGCAAAGCTTATATGAGTAAAGAAGTCGGGCTACTCAAAGTAACTGGTCCAACCACTTTTGAGTTAAGTGGCGTTCTTTATTTGTTAAAAATCATTGAAAAGCAACAAAAGTTCTACCACCACAGGTGCTTTGTGGTGGTAGAACTTTTGCTGCTTTTCAATGATTTTTAACAAATAAATAAATAAAGAACATCACTTAACTCAAAAGTGGTTGGACCAGTTACTTTGAGTAGCCCGGCTTCTTTACTCAAATATATATTTCAACTGTCAGGACACCTGAGGAGCTTTCTAGTAGCCGCCTCTTTCTGTCAAAATGCAAAGCTTTTTGTTAAAAGTATGTATCTATTTCTTTTGAAAAAGACAGAACAACAGCTTTAGTTTCTTATTGAAATACTTTGGGCCTCTAAGTAGTTGACTGTTTCTGGCAACACAATACCAACATTCAAACAAATTCTTTTTTAACTAGCAGTGTGAAAAGCAAATATTAAAACCCACTTGTTTTACTGCACAAACAACTATTTTATCATAAAAGCAGAAAGTAATTTTTAACACATCAAAACACAATAAATAAAATAGTCAGTTGCGTATTAATCCGAAGTGAAAGCTGTATAAAGGCCAAAATCCTGTGCACAAAAGATTCCAGGGCAAAGGAAGTAAAAGTTACAATACAAACAATAAACAACATGGAAATTTTTTAGTTTTGAACATGTACAAATTAAGCGATAAGGCATGACAGGGTGTGTGTTATTGTATAATAACGTCATGCCTCGAGTGGCTGAAGCATAAGGCAGCAGGTCGAGTATGTTCAACACTTGAGAAGTGATGTTATTTAAGTGATAACGTTAAGTTTTGTGGAGTATACTCGCAATAACCGGCTTCTGTGGATGACTAAACACCGAGGCATTTAATCCCCACAGAAGCCGGTTATTGCAAGTATACTCCACAAAACTTAATGTTATTACTATTATACCACTAGAATTTGTGGTAAAAATGTATTTTGCAGTAGATATTAAATTTTACTCGCAGTGCACGTAATATCTCCTCCATGCATCTGTGACCTATAGTGCTGCGGGAGCAAGTAAGAAGCTTGTTCATCACTAACTGATGATTTTCATGTTGTATGTATAAAATTAGTAATATCAGAGACTTATAGCCAGATAGATTATTTGCAAGTTGGTCCCGTTCAAAAGCAAGCACTAAAACCCTTTTTATTTTCTCTTGCGTAATGGAATTTTGTGATTTTGGACATGCGCATAACCGAAGCTGGTAATGCACAAGTGCAGATTCACAGATTTGATTTGGCAACAGAAAATAAAAAGGGTTTTAGTGCTCACTTTTGAATGGGACTAACTTACAAGTAATATATTTGGCTGTAAGTCTTTGACATTACTAATTTCATACATATAACACGAAATTCATGAGTTAGTGATAAATGAGCTTCTTACTTGCTCCTGCAGCAGTGCAGGTGACAGTCGCACAGAGGAGATATTACGTGCACTGCAAATTAAATTTGAGGTGTGGTGACATTTTGCTTTACTAAAGAAATCAGTGGCATTTGTACTTAGTTACATAGGGTTAGTCAGTGAATGAGAGTCGGTGTGTGAGTGGAGAGGAAGGAAATGCAGATAACCGACTGTGGGCGTGGTTAAGATGAATAAACTACTGTGGAAAGATGATTAAACTACTGTGGGCATGGCTATGTGTGAATAAACTACTATAGGCATGTATTTATTTTTATTTATTTCACTTTTGTTAACCGGGTAAGTGCACTAGCCATAAAATGACTATTTTCAGGCACGACCTGGGAGAGTACAGACATGCAGAAACTTAACAGGATAACAATTTACAAGTGCTTTACATACAATGAGTTAAAGAGGATACAATATATCAGAACATACACAGTAAAGCGCTTTATATACAATGAGTTAAAGTGGATACAATATATCAGAAACATACAGAGTAGACCATTCATAAGTTCATAGGTGCCTACCTATGCAATGAACAGAGAGGACCTTGGACAATAAATTATCAGGTGACGTATCATATGAACAGAACAAGGTACACAAAAACAAAAACAGGTAATACAAAAGGAAGAAATAACCATTGAGAGCAGGGGGTGTTGTTAAGGAAAAGGTCGGTAAGTGAGAAGAGGGGAGCAAGCCATGAAATTAGATTATATGAGTGTATGTAAGGTAAGGGAGATGCCTGCAGTACAAGATTGTGTATGGGCAGGGAAAGGGAGCTGGGACAGGCTGAGGCAGTAAAAGGATTATATAGAAGTGAGGAAATACTATTGTATGGCCAGAGACATCAGTCATTAGGTAGGGTGAAAGCAGGAATAGGTATCAGCAATCAGCAGATTCGAGCGCAGTTTTCTCTTAAAGCATGTGTGGGAGCTAGAAAGTCTAATGTCGAGGGGATGGGAATTCCACAGCTGTAGGTGGTAGTGTGTGAGGGAGAATAACTGTCAGTTTTCCTGTGTTGTGACTGGCTGATAGTAGATACCTGTGGTATAATACACACTAACCCACATCCCTGGAGTGTCTCATTGCTATTATACAAAGGCTCACTTTATATAAAAAAAAAAAATGAAATAAATTCAGTTTTAAAACAGCTTTTATCAAGCTTTTCAATGTGGATGCACATTCAACAAAAAAAGAGTTCCTGTTTTTCTTTCTTCAATAGGTGGAGCTGTGATCAGTGTGTTTTGTCAGCCTTCATGTAAACATGGTAATGCTCTTTCCCCACCCCCCACCCCAAGTTCTAGTTTCGGTAACAGTCCACTCTGTGTGTTTCTGTCTGGCTCCTCAACCCACTATGTCACTTCCTGGGTACATTCTCCTGGTAAAGTAAAATATGGGCATTTGTACTAGAAGACAGAGAGAGAATGTGTTCCGAATTCCCGAATGATGATTGGTCAGTACAGTGCTGAAAGAATCCAGGTGGAGACTTCCGGTTTTCTGGTATGATGAAAGTCACCCTGACCTGTTGTTTGGAGGGGACAGCAAGTGAAAGTTTTTAAAAGGTTTTAATTAAATTCAAACTCATATTAGAAATAGGTGCTGCTTGTGGCTTTCTGAAGAAATGGCCAACTGCCAAGAGTCAAGCGTGCTCTTCATTATGGCAATCAGTGAACTGAGTCTGCACACAGCTGCAATTTCTCCACTTAGTTTACTTTCATTTAGTAGTTAGAGCTAAGAGAATGTTACAAAAAAAGCCAGAGTTTTTTTTTACAGCAGAAGGGAGTGGAGAGGTGACACTGCTGCTTGGAGTAACCTGTTTATTTTGAAAGTGTGGGGTGTATGAATATATGGCATGTTTAGTAATGTAAAAAGGTCATGTGTGTACCTGGACTTGACACAGTGATGTTATGGTCAGATAGCATCACTGTGCCAGGTACATGCTGACCAATTAGAATCCTAGAAGTGTTCTTGCTATTGTATTATGAGCAGTTGTTTTAGAGTCAGCTTGCAATGGGTATCCCCTGATATGGGTGAGTCAAACTGAGTGACTCAGTTTGAGGGATTCAATTTGACCATGTGCGAAAAGAACAAGTGTGAAAGCATAGAGATCATCGGAACAGAGATTGAAAGGGGACAATAACTGTGGCTGAAGGATAGAGTGATGGTAGGAGGGATCTCAAGGGAATGAGGATATGGGAGGTAGTTTGGGGAAGCAGTTTGCAGCTGGCTGTCTGGTCTAGTGGAAATAGTCTGTGCCTATAGTGCAGGAGGAACTGGGTTCAGACCTGGCCAGGTGTGGGGTATACTATTTTGTATCTTTAATGTGCTGTGCAAATAAATTGCTTTCCTCATATTCCCTGCTCCTCTGCATCCTGGATGTGGTCCCCTTCCCCATCTGGGGCCCCAAATGGCTCTCTCCCGAATGTTCTCCTGTACCTTAGTAGCAGCCCCGAGTTAACATAGACATAGAAACATAGACTTTGATGGCAGATAAGGACCGCTTGGCCCACCCAGTCTGCCCATTTCCTTATCTATTGGATAAGCTGCAGATCCTAGTTAACCAATAGCCTACTTCTTCCTACCCCACCAATGGATTGCCTTATGTCTGTCCCATGTATTCTTGAATTCCCCCACTGTTTTTGACCCCATGACCTCCTCAGGAAAGTCATTCCATGTGTCCACCACCTTGTCTGTAAAAAAAAATACTTCCTCATGTTACCCCTGAGCCATCCCCCCCTCTATCTTCAAATTATGCCCCCTTGTTCTTGCACATCTCCTTTTCTGAAAGATACTACCCTCTTGGACTTTGTTGATTCCCTTGAGGTACTTGAAAGTTTTTTTATCATGTCACCCTTCTCCGTCCTTCCCCAAGGGTATACATTTTAAGCTCTTTTAGTCACTCTCTTCTTATGGCTTCTGTTGCAGACCCTGCACCATTTTAGTTGCCCTCCTCTGGACTGCCTCCATTCTGTCTATGTCCTTGCAGAAACGGGGTCTGCAGAACTGCACGCAGTACTCCAGATGGGGTCTCACCAATTGTCTGTACAGAGGGATAACAACTTTCTGTTTTCTACTGGTGATGCCTCTCCCTATGCATCCCAGTATCCCCCCAGTCCTCCTTACTGCCTTCTCACATTGCTTGCTTACCTTTAGGTTATCTGATATGACTACCTCCAGGTCCCTTTCCAGTATTGTTGTTGTTAGTATCCTCCCCCATTGTGTACTCTGCCCCTAGGTTTTTGTTTCCTAGGTGCATTACTTTGCACTTCTTCACATTGAATCTAAGTTGCCATACTTTTTACCATTCCTCTAACCTTGCCAAGTCCCTTCTTATCCTTCACATCCCCACGTATATCAACCCTGTTGCAGATCTTAGTGTCATCTGCAAAGAGGCATACTTTTCCTTCTAGTCCCTCTGCAATGTCACTTATAAAGACATTAAAAAGGACCGGTACCAGTACTGAACCCTGTGGTACCCCACTAGAAACCCCCTTTTCTTTGGAGTGGACTCTGTTTACTATTTCCCTCTGTGGCCTGTTGTCCAGCCAATTTTTTCCCAGGCTACCACCCTGGGACCCCCTCCAAGGCTGACTATCTTGTTTATTTTTGTTTTGTGTGGGACTGTCAAATGCCTTGCTAAAGTCTAGGTAGGCCATGTCCATAGCCCATCCCTGGTTTACTGCTTTGGTCACCCAGTCAAAAGAAATCTATTAGATTCATCTGACATGACCTTCCTCCTGTGAATCCATGCTGCCTTGGGTCCTGTGCCCTGCTGGCCTCTAGGTACTCAACAATTCCTTTTTTCAGAAGTGATTCCATCATTTTCCTTATGACTGAGGTCAAACTAACAGATCTGTAGTTTCCTGACTCGGCTTTGCTCCCACTTTTGTGAAGGGGAATCACATCTGCCCTCCTCCAGTTCTCAGGTACCACACCATCCTCCCAAAAAGGGTAGTCAGTGGTGTCACTAGTTCTCTCCTTAATTCTTTTAGAATTTTGTGGTGAATCCAGTCAGGCCCCATTGCTTTGTCCACCTTGAGTTTTAGGAGTTCTTTCAGGACCCTTTCTTCTGTGAATGGATTAGTATCGACCCCCTATCCAGAGTGTTTCTATTGATTGGATTAGGTACCACCCCCTCCTCTTCTTTTGTGAATACTGAGCAGAAGTATTCATTCAGTATCTCTGCTTTTTTCACTGTCATCTTCTGCCCACCAACCCTCCCCTTTATTAAGCCTCACTATCCCTCCCTTGGTCTCTTTGCTCCCTAATGTAGATATAAAAGGTTTTATCCCCCTTCTTAACCAAGTTGGCTATCTTTCCCTTGGTTTGGGCCTTTGCTATTCTGATTGCCTTCCTTCTGCTTTAACTGGTACAGTTCTCTGTTCTGTTCCTTCTGTCTTTCCTTATAATTCCTGAATCCTATCTTTTTCTCCCTAACCTTCCCCCCCACCTCTTTCGAGAACCATAGTGTTTTTTTTTCCTTTGTTTTGATTTGTTTATTTGCTTCACACAAAGGTGTGTTGCCTCTGTGATGGCAGTCTTGATTTTTACCCATTGTTCCTCCACCCCTCCTTCTTGCACGTTTGTTAGTGCTTTTCTGAGGCACTCTCCCCTTTTGCCAAAGTCAGCCCTCCTAAAGTTCAGTACCGTCACTTTTGTATTGCTTGACTCTACAGCTAAGTTTATCGTGAACCACACTGTTTGGTGGTCACTTGTTCCCAGATAGCTACCTACTTCAAGATCAGAGATCCTCTTTCCATCCCCATTTGAGAGTACCAGGTCTAAGATTGCTCCCTCCCGAGTGGGTTCCAGCACTAGCTGTCTGAGGCATGCTCCCTGTAGGGCATCGATAATGACCCTGCTCTTGGATGTGGCTACAGCAAAGGTGCTCCAGTTAACATCTGGCATAATCAGGTCCCCCATTAACAATATCTCCCCTTTTTCTGCCATCCTAAGGATGCCTTCTATCACTTCCTTGTCCATTTCCTCCCCCTGAAATCGGGATCTGCATACAACCCCCGTGCAGATTGTGGTGCCATTTCCTGTCTCCAGGGTGACCCACAGTGCTTCCTCACCTCACTGTTTACCCTGTAGTTCCATTGCTTTGATCCTTTCCCTTACATAGAGAGCTACTTGATTATAATTACAAAGGGGGGTGCAGAGCTCCCCTGCATAAAAATTGTAGTAGATATAGTCCGTGGTCTGAATGGTACAGATCCTCATTGTTTTCAGATCTGCTGTAATGCAGATTGCCGTTCTTGTTTTTTGGCAATTTGCAAACGCTCATGTTTCTTTCACTGTTTCATCCTCGCTCGTATCACATGGAACCCTTGCAAAGCATCCCAATCCTTGGCTAAACTGCACAAAAATGCTTTCACTCCAATAGGTATCTTACATTTTGGACCATTTAAAATAATGTAACACACCTTGAGGCTGCAGCTTATATTGGCTACCAGCAGGAATGAACAAATGTCTAGTGGCTGGCTTGATTGTAAACACATTTCTAGATAATCAATAACCAATGCTGCTTCCTGAAATTACTTGATTTCCAAATAAATTACAGTAGTGTGTGTCTATTCTACAGTAAAGATAATATGTACACAATTTATTGTATACTTTGTCCAGGCAACAGTAACATTTTTGTCGCATTTTGATAAACTACATCACCATATTGTATTGCAAGTATAACCTCACTTTGGTAGTTACTGTAAGTGTGTGTTCTTCAAGAAGGCTTCTGCTTTCTGCATTGTGCCAATCACTGTGCCCTTAGTTTGACCTGGCAGCTGGCCCACCTGGACATTCTAAAGGGGAGGGGCTAGAGCTCTGAGTTTGAAAAAGCTGGGAGTTCTAGTTCAGTTGAAGAGAGCCTTCATACTGGCATGTACTGCCTGGCTCACTCTGTGTAAACTCTCATTTCTCAGAGGTTGGCGTTGAAATAAACAATTCGTACATGGCAGTGGTCATTGTACCAGATCCCTAAAAGGGGGGTGCCCCTCTCCAGCGGGAAGAACACGCATTTTGGAGTTTTAGGACTGTCTGTGGGGATGAACTGTAGCTGAGAACTGCTGAAAGACTGAGGTGACGTTTTGCCTTAATTTGAGAGAGTGAAATGAACAATCTGCTGAGTTTTAAATACCCAGTGCTGCTTTCTGGGTTTTGAACAAAGGTTTCCTGTCAGAAAAGGAAATATTTCTGTCAGAGGGTGGCAGTCTCTGAGTGAAGGGGGCTGTCATGTCACTATGTGAGAAAGGGTTAGAGTGCTAGAGAAGGCACTATTTATGCCTCCTTTGGGCACAAAGAAGGTTGTGGTACCGCCCACGGTGAAGAGATTATAAAAGTAGAGAAACTGAGAAAATGTTCTGTATACCACAGAGTAAGAAAGTTTATCCGGGTCGCTTCTGAAAAAGGGACCTCTGGTCTCAGTGAGCTTACCTGGTTATCAAAATCTAAATAAATAAATAAGAGACTGTGTCAGTGCATCAGCTAAAGTACAAAGGGTTCTAAGAGAGAGCAAAGGTGAAAAGATGTACTGTTTTCATCAGAGACATCTAATCTAGAGCCAAAACAATGGAGTGTGGGAGACCCAGCTGGGTCCCTGAGTGAAGGATTTGCTCACTAGTTCAGTGGCTGGTAAATCTAGATACCCTGTCTGTGCTGATAAAGATGCCTCCTGCAATTTTGGACTTTGGGACCCTCCTCTCATGGGGGTCAGGACTTGAGAGAGGATGGGGGTAGAATTCCCACGGCACTTCAGACCCCCAGGGGATACTCTGCCCTCCTATGCCCCCAAATTATGCCCATTGGGGCACCCTGCTTATGTGGATTCAGAACTGTCCAGTCATGGGGGTCAGGTCTTGATGGGAGAGTGGGAGGCTTGGTTCAAGGCACCTCAGACCCTCATGGGACCATAGCCCCCCACTTGCCAGCAAATTGGGGATGGACATAAATGAATTTTGAGTTTGAATAAGTTAAAAGGTCTTTCCCTAGAAGGCAGACAAAGAGCCAATGTAAAGATACCCACTGGGGTTATTCTGTTTATGTACAAAGTTCAAGAACTGTTTTAAAATGATTTCGGAATTGAGCTCCCCATTGAGATTTGAATTTGTGCCCCAACTGGGCTGAAATGCAAAGTGGAATGAACTGTGATTTGAAACTGCCTTCAATTCTACATTTTAAAATAAATTATTTGAATCATGTTTTTTAACTTCACTACTGGATTGGACAATGGATTATTGGAAACTGTGCCAGTGCTTGTTAACCAGTTCTAATCTGCAGCCTTGCCAGCCCACCTTGTGCCATGGGATGCCTGGAGGTCACTCGATTCGACAGAGGTCAAGTAAGCGCATTTGGTTTTTGTGCTTGCCACTCTGAATATGTTGGCTCCCCCCTTAGATGCCTGGGGATTAGGGGTTACAAATTGGTGCACTGGTCAGGAATTGAAGTGCCTTGTGTGGTTTCTGGCAGTCTGGAGGGTGGCAGGCACAGATTTGGGATTTTTTTAATTTGGTAGCTGAAGAAAAAAAGTTGAACATTTTAATCTACATAGTCAGTGCTGAAAATGGCACTGGGAACAGTTAAATTCACACCACTAGAGACAGTTGGAGGCTGAAACTGTTTGTCAGTGTGAGCAACTGCCATGCTGAAAGAGAGAGAGAGAAGCTAATTTACATGTTCAGCCCTGATTGTCTCATTGTTGGGACTGTGCCTGTAAGCCGGGGGTGTGGGTTCAAGCGTGCTCCCAATTATGTCAGAGAACACGTCACTCAAGTGCTCTGCAATGCCCCCTGCCTGGTCTGCTACCTCCTATTGACTGCATCCCTAAAAGGGGGGGGTGGAGCAGGGCTGCACAAGCAAAATGTAGTTTCCGCCTCCCGCACCATGTTGGATTTTGGTGCCAGGAGGCCTTGAAGAAAATGCTGGCCCGATTTCAAGAATAAAACCCCCTCCCTTGAAGAACTAGTGCCTGATTGCTTCAGTAGTCCCCAGCTCATGGGGGAGAAGAGGAGAGTGGCACGAGTGCACCAGGAAAAAATGGAGCTCCTGTAACACGATGTCACATGCGTGATCACTCTTAAGAGCAAGGAGAATGCTGGGAGTTGTAGTCCACTGCCCAAAAGCGACCCAGCTGTGCTGTCAGGGTGGCAGGTTAAGGAAAAAAAGATTAAAGAGCAGAGGAGTACCGAATAAACTATGGCAGTAGTGACTATTTAAAGTGAGATGAACTGTTCTCTGAGCTCCTACTCCAGTAGAAAAAAAAGACAACTGAAGCAGAGTGAGTACTGTGAGGGAGAGAGAGAATAGCCAGTGAGCATTCCATGCACCAATGACTGTTAAAACAAGCATTTGTCAATGCCGAATGTTGTCTTGCTGACATTGGCATTGGTAGCGCAGGAGTTGAACAGAGGCATAATAGGAATGGCAGTGAAATATGAAAGTGACACAAGCCACACATCACCCTATAGAGACTGACAGGCACTGAGGTGTGCCTTTGGGCATTGGCCATAATGTTCATGGCAGTTCATCTCACCCTAACCTGCAGTGCGACAAATATCGCATTGTGCCTTGGGGTCCTCGGGCCTTATGCTCACCCCATTCAGCCATGACGCTCATGGCATTTTACCTCACCCTATCCTGCAGACACCGACAAGTGCCGAAGTGTGCCTTGGGGTGTTCGGCTTTACAGTCACCCCATTTCATTAGGACATACGCTGAAATGGGTGCAGCATATGAGAATGGGGTGAACTGTGGGTCCGAAGAGTCCAAGGCACACCTCAATGCCTGTCAGTGGTTTGAGGGTGGGGGGTGGCATGGCATTAGCATGACAGCCAACAATGCAAAGACACACACCTGACACCTGTCAGTCTGCACAGGGTGGGACGTTATGGTTAGGAACCCTAATGCCCCAGCCATTTGTTGGTATTTGCACTACAAATTTGTAACACAGCATTTTTGTGCCCCCCCCCCCCACCTCCTGAAAGTGTTTGGGACCTCTGCTCATGAATAGTGGCACTGTGATTTTGTTAATCTGTCCTGAACATTGATTTCTCACAGTGACCAGATGTGGGAAAACACCATTGATTCAGGCAGGATGTGAAAAGTGACAGCTGTACCATTCATAGGTAGATGTGAAGAGATGGCAGTGTTGAAAATCTTGAGTGAAAATATTAAAAATGCTCGAATTTATGAGCATACTAGAAACTGTACAATGCACACTTGTAACATAGTAATTTAGTGGAATTATTTCACCAGATTTTCAACATAGGCATTTTGAGACCTCTGCTCATGAACACTGTCACTATGATTTTTTTCATCTGTCCTGATCGTTGGTTTCCCACAGCGACCTTGCCATAGTGCGCCACTTGTGTGAAAACACATTTCTGGCAGGATCTGAAAAAAGACAGCTGTACTGTTCATAAGGATATGTGCAAAATTGACAATGTTGAAAATGTTAAGTGAAAATATTACAAATTGTTGAAGTTACGAGTGTGTGTGGAAACTGAGCAATGCACACTTGTAACATACCAATTTTATTGACTTTTGTCACCAAATTTTCAACATACTGTTGGCATTTTAGGACCTCTGCTCATGAACAGTGCTGTTGTGATTTTTGTAATCTGCCCCAAACACTGATTTACCACAGAGACCGTGCTATTCTGCGCCAGTACTGTGAAAACACATTTCTGCCAGGATGTGAAAAATGACAGCTGCACTGTTCATAAGGAGGTGTGAAAAAATGCCAATGTTGAAAATCTGGAGTGAAAATATTACAAACTGGCAAAGTTGCGAGTGCACATGGAAACTGCACAATGCACGCTCGTAACACAGTCATTTTTTGGAATGCTTCCACCAAATTTGTAACTTAGGCTTTTTGGGAGGCCACCTCATGAACAGCAACACTGTCAATTTGTTACTTGGTCCCGAAAGGTGATTCCACGCAGTGACTGCAAAATCCCCTTTTGGGACAGAATAACGCCATGACAGTAACTGATTTCATGAGGAGGGGTCCCAAAAACCCCATGTTGAAAATTTGGTGCCAAAATTCCTCAGAATGCCTGAGATATGCACCAAAGTTGAAAAAAAACTATTTATGCCGTTATACAGCTTACCGGCATTTCTTCAGTTCGCAGTCGGCTTTGAAGAGTGAAGACATGTTCCCGGTCCACGAAGATCATTCAGCTGGGCTCTGGAGGTAAGTATGGGGTGAGGGGTGTGGGAGGCAGGGTGCACAGAGGGTGGGAGCGGGTTGGGAGGCCACCGGACTCAACGAGGGACCGTTTTCTGGTTTACAGGTTAAAAAAAATAAATAAATCAAAAATCACGGGACAGTTTTTCATTACAGGGACATGTGGCACACTAGGATGGGCTCCCATTGTCCCTGAGTATTTTGGGGGCTGTACCTGACAGGGGTTGGCACCCCACTGTGCTCTGAGTTGGGGGGGTCGCATGGGCCAAGGGGATTGGGCACACAAGAAATGGAGGAGATATTATGCCGACGGGATTGGGCACCCCATCGGCAAATTAATTTTGGAGAGTGCATTCCAAAAGGGGGATTGGGCACCCCTGTTGGCTTTCAGAGGGACTGTAAAAGGTGGCAGCTATCCTTTGGCTTCTGTGGGGACTATGAGAAGCTGATGGGAAGCTGCTGCCATGTTGCTTGAGGGGACACCAGATGAGGCAAGCAGTAATTTGCTGCTGCAATCAGGGGCCGCCCGGTGGTGCTCCCTGATTGCAGCGGCTAATTTCTTTCAAAGTGGTGGCACGTTTTCTGAACTGCTGTCATAGACAACATGCTATACCATTGGTGCCACAGAGCCCAGCCACAAAAAGCAGTGGCACCATTGGCTGCAGCAGGACCCTACCTCCGAAATCCATTTCTCCACTGAAGCAACCACAATATGTTGTCTGCACTGCGTGCACAAGACAACTTAAAAATAAAATAAAATGCACTTGCTATGTCCCTGCCTGCTATGCCCTGCAGCCTGCAAGATAAAAATCAAAGTGAATGGAAGCAGATTAAGCACTGCTGAGGACTTAAAAAGGGGGATGTTGTTATGGTGACCACCAGAGCAGGAGTAAGGATATTGGCTACTGTAAGGAGAAGAAATCAGATGCTAAGAGACTGTGCATGCCTCTGGATAGAAAAAAGAATTGACTGCATCTTGTGTTTCCTGCCTGTTCTGCCTGCACCTGCTATTGCTGTCCCAGCGAGGATGCCCTCAGGTTACCCATCTCTGCCTTCCCTGTTCTGGAGCTGCTCTCTGCATGGAGGATCCAGTCACTTCCAGCTGGCCATGGGGGACACTGTATGGCCCATGTATGGAGACCCCGGGGGTGCTGCCCATATGACCTGTGGGTAGGTGTGGCTTGAGGAGTGCAGATGCCAGGTGAGGGAGATCCACCAACCTCCCACCATGCACTGGGTTGGTGTTCTCCCATGTCTGGCCGGTTCATCACCAGGAATAGACCACCATCTGAGATGACCTCAACCCAGCTGTCAGTCATCCCCAGAATGTGACCTCATCCCAGCTGTTGATCATCCCCAGAATATGACCTCAGCCCAGCAGTAGGCATCCCAGATGATGACTTCAGTTTTTGCTGCAATGACTTCATGCCAACATCCGATGATGTTTGAAGTCTTCCAAGAGGAAGGAGAGCTTGTGGTAGTTGTCTGCCAAGTTGAGTGGAAGAGGACACTCAAAAGCAAGTCCTAGCAGCTGACACAGAGGTGATGCCCAATCTGGACCACCTGATGCTTCAATTGTTGAGTCTGTTCCATTTTTTTGCCATGGGGTGGTCTGGAAATTTAGACATTGCTGGGATTTGAACTGTGCCAGCCATTAACTTTTTGGAACAGAAACCAGACACTTAATGACTGTGGTTGCATTGGGGTATGGGGAATTGTTGGTGTGTTGATAGTATGAATAAAATGTAGTACATAGATTAATGTGGTGGGAGGTATGGGATACACTGCAGGTATCGTGTATGTTCCAAACTGCATAGCCTCATTAAGAATGGTTATAGAGTATAGAGTTATAGAGACAGTTAGATGTTATAGATAGATGTATGTTGTTTAGAGAAAAGAAAAATGTTTAGGTGTAATGCAGAGTAATAGTATGGCACAGGTACATTTTTAAAGGAAAGAAGAAAAATGTGTTAGATGTAATGCAACGTAATAGCATGACATACGTACATTTATAGTAAGCCAGGTAGTCACCACACATGTGATGAAGTTAGTGCCTTGGTCATGTGTTTAGAGTATAGAAATACAGCCTAGTTGGCTGGTATTTAGAACTGATGTGCCACTTTAGGCACCTGAGGCAGACCCCGCACATGTTCTGGAAGTTGGGCCATCACAGGACCTCGAGGATGGTTTGAGACCTCAGGGTTCTGAGAATTTATTTGTCCATTTAGTGTGCACTGCCCATACAGTGTACCAGCCGTATACCTCTCTGGGGGTTGGCTGGTGAGGAGGTGGCCAAACCTTCACCAGATGGGCCATCAGAGTGGACGGTTGTTGATATTATTTCTCACCAGGGATGTCGAGCCCTAAAAGGTAGGTGAATGTAACCACTCTTTGGGAGTTACTGTAAGTGTGTGTTCTTCAAGAAGGCTTCTGCTTTCTGCATGGTGCCAATCACTGTTCCCTTAGTTTGACTTGACAGCTGGCCTGCCTGGACATTCTAAAGGGGAGCAGCTAGAGCTCTGAATTTGAAAAAGCTGTTAATTCTAGTTCAGTTGGAGAGATCCTTCAGACTGGCATGTACTGCCTGCCTCCTTCCATGTAAACTCTCTTTTCTTAGAGGTTAGTGCTGAAATAAACAGTTCGTATGTGGCAGCGGCCATTGTACCAGATCTCTAAAAGGAGGAGTGCCCTCTCCAGCAGGAGGAACATGCATTTTGGAGTTCATAGGAGCTTCTGTGGAGATGAACTGTAGCTGAGAACTGCTGAAAGCAGGTGATATTTTGCCTTAGTTTGAGAGAGTGAAATAAACAATCTGTTGAGTTTTAAAGACCCAGTGCTGCTTTATAGGTTTTGAACAAAAGTTTCCTGTCAGAAAAGGAAATATTCCTGTCAGATGGTGACTATTCCTGAGTGAAAGGGGCTGTCATGTCACTCTGTGAGAAAGGGTTAGAGTGCTAGAGAAGGCACTATTCATGTCCCCTTTGGGCACAAAGAAGGCTGTGGTGCTGCCCACAGTGAAGAGGTTCTAAATGTAGAGAAATTGGGAAAATGTTCTGTATGCCACAGAGTAAGAGAACTGTGTCAGTGCATCAGTTAAAGTACAAAGGGTTCTGAGAGAAAGCAAAGGTGAAAAGATGTACTGTTTACCTCAGAGACATCTAATCTAGAGCCAAAAGAATGGAGTTTGGGAGACCCAGCTGGATCCCTTAGTGAAGGACTTGCTCGCTAGCCCAGTGGCTAGTAGATCTAGATGCCCTGTCTGTGCTGATAAACAAGCTGCCTGCAGTTTTGGAGTTTAGGACCCTCCTCTCATGGGGGTCAGGTCTTGAGAGAGGGTGGGGTAGAGATCCATTGGCAGCTAGGACCCCCAGGGTATACTCTGCCTGTTCTGCCCCTAAATTTTTCCCATTGGAGCACCCTGCTTATGTGGACTCAGGACTCTCCTCTCATGGGGGTCAGGTCTTCAGGAGAGAGTGGGAGGCTTGGTCCATGCAAGTCAGACCCTTAGGGTACTGCAACCCCCCCCCCCTTGCCAGCAAATTGAGGATGGACATAAATTAATTTTAAGTTTGAACAAGTGAAAAGGTATTCTCCTAGAAGGCTGACAAAGAGCCAAGTGTGGTTATTCTGCTTATTTACAAAGTTCAAGAACTGTCTTAAAATGATTCAGGAATTGAGCTCCCCTGGTGGGATTTGAACCTGTGCCCCAATTGGGCTGATATGCAAAGTGGAATGAGCTGTGATTTGAAATTGCCTACAATTCTTTGTTTTAAAATAAGTTATTTGAACCCTGTGTTTTAACTTCACCACTGGTTTGGACAATGGATTATTGGAAATGGTGCCAGTGCTTGCTAACCAATTTTAATCTGCAGCCTTGCCAGCCCACCATGTGCCATGGGATGCCCAGAGGTCACTCAATTCAACAGAGGTCAAGTACATGCATTTGGTTTTTGTGCTTACCCCTCTGAATATGTTGGCTACCCCCTTAGATACCTGGGGATTAGGGGATACTCAAGCTGTAACTTCTGTTTAAGTATTTTTGCACTAGCTTGCTAACAAACACTGTTTCTATGTAGCGCATCCAGTTTTGCATTTGTCTTTTTGATAACCTGCATGATGTGTTTCTCAAAACCCAGGTAAGCTATCAGGCTTGGGTTAGGCTGCTGTACAGTAAGCCTGCTGCAAGGATATTTTGTAATGGTGTATTATCTGCCCCTGTGAAGCTGAAAAAAGGAACCAGGAAGAGATGTCCCCATCCCCTCTATTACTTAATTCCTAGAACCGTTGGCTTGTAAAATTAGAACATATCACCAGATGTTAGGGATACAACAATTAGAAGGGAATCGTATGAATGTGTTACTTATGTAGATGATATTCTCCTTCACCTGGCTATATCTGAGGCATTTCTGCCTACTGTACTCAGGATAATAGGGAATACAGAATGCTGTCAGCGTGTGAACTCAATGTACTATAAGTAAAACGGTAGTGATGCTGCTGAACTATGGAGTCAGGAAACAAGTTGTTGCAGATTTGGGTCTGAAATGGTCCCCCAAGAGGCTAAGATATGTGGGTATAAAGATGATTATGGATGAGAACACCCTTAAAGCCAAGAATCCAGATGTGCTAGTGACCAGTCTGCAGCAGGACCTGACCCAATTGGCAAAGCATCCACTGTCACTAGTTGGGAGACTTAGCATGAATAAAATGAATCTTTTGCTGAGAATCTTCTATCCACTACATATGTTGAACATGATCTTCCCCCTGCACAGGTTTAGTAGAATCCTTGCAATGATAGCGAAGTTAATATGGGACAAGAAGTTAACTCAGAAAGCATATACAAAGTTAACCCTATCCAACACATGAGTGGCCATAATCTCCCAAAATTTTACTTGTATTACTTGGCCACACACTGTAGTAAGTTTCTGTAGTGGCACAATATGCAGAAACAGAGGGCCACATGTCAACCATGTGATCACAAATAAAGAAACAGATTTGAGAATACAAAACCATAAATTTGAAATTGCTCCTTTCAACCCCTTACAAGCAGCTACCCTCTGTAATCTGGAATACACCAATAGGGGTGTCAATTTGAGTGCATCAGCAACTGTGTAGACTGCTGAAAATGTTCCCTTACACTGACGTTGGACAATTGTTATTTCATAAACTCATCTGGTAACAATTGATGTAATTATTCTTTAAATTTATTCATCGGGTTGCCTGCGTGTTTCCTATACCTTTGGCTATCATTCAGAATCTTGTATGCCATATCACAATACTGATCTTTATCTAGGAGTACTATATTTTTTCCTTTTTATCTGATGCAAAAGTAACAAGTGAAATCACTGACAGTGAATTTCAATACCTTTGGAAACCAATTCCAACAATGCCTGCTTTTTATGTTGTGCCTAAAATTTACAAAAGCATTATAGAGCCTCCAGGACGCCCCATTGTCTCTGGAGTAGGATCTCAAACCAAAAATGTGTCAGTTTTCATAGCTTAATATCTTAAAAAAGAGGTTATTAAACTAAGATCCTAACTCAGAGATATGGGGGATCTGTTTTTAAAACTGAAGGACTTCCGATGCCAGGAAAACTATACATGGTTAACGATAGATGTGGAACAATTATACTCATCTATCAAACATAGTGATGGAGTAACAGCTTGCAAATATTTTTTGGAACACAGTGTAACAGCAAGTCCAGTTCATTTTTTGATAGAAGGGATATATTTTATTCTTACTCTTAACTCTTTTGAGTTTAACCAGGAACATTTGTGCAAATATTGGAGATGGGGATAGGTACATGCATGACACCATTGTATGCAAATTTAACTTAAGAGTTTTGGAAAATGGGAAATATTTACTCCTACTCCTTTCCATTTGTGGATGATGTCATTATACGGTACAGGTTCATTAAAGACCTTATTTGCGTCTGGAAGGGAGACCGGGATCGTGTTCCCGTATCTATGAAGTGGTTAAATGAGAATTGCTTGGGACTGAAAATGACATATCAAACAAAAAAATCTATTACATATTTGGATGTAACATTAGAAGGTAAAGTAGGGGAACTGGTTGCCACAAAGGGGGTTTAGAAAAATTACTGCATGTAATTCATATCTTTATTCTGAGAGTGCACATCCAAAAAATTTGAAAAAAGCAATCCCATACAGCCAAATGCTTCATTTAAAAAGAAATTACAGTAATGAAAATTATTTTACATTGCAATGTGAAGAATTGATTGAGAGATTTATAAAAAAAAAGCTACAATAATGGGATTTTGCAAGAAGCTAAAATGAAAATTAATGAATTGGACAGAAATATACTTTTGAAAATGAAACAAAATGTGGGCATGAAAACAAACCAATAACATTTAGTGTTGAATTTAATAATTTATTGGCGGCAGAGGGAAATATTATTTACAAATACTGCCCATTTTTTCTTAACAATCAGAAGCTTGCAGAGAAAATAGGGAACAAACCACGGGTAAGCTTCAGGAAAGCAGCAAATATTAAGGATCAAATGATTCAAAGTAAGTTAAGTGCTAGAAAAGAAAAAAATTGGAATGTTGTCCCCCCCAAAAAAATGATTTGAAAAATGTAAAAGGTATAACGTATGTAAGTAAGCTATAGAAGGAAGACAGTTCATACACCCACAGACACTAAAGAAATTAAAAAAATAGATGAATGTATTACATGTGATACAGTAAATGTATTGTACTGTCTGGTATGCCCATGCAATCTCATATTTTGGAAGGACAAAAAGGCAATGTAAAAAATGAATACAGGAGTATTTACGGAATATTACTAATATCTGAAAAACAAGCCCAGTAGCCATGCATTTTAAAAACAAACAGTGACACTAAGGGAATTAAATTCATGGGCACATAATGCATTAGAACAACTAAAAATCATGATATTCAGTTAACACTATCTCAAAAAGAAACACTGTGTCTGGAAAATAGGATATTTAAAGCCCAATGGACTGAATGATATTTTGGACTTAAAGCCATACTTGTAAATGTGGAATCTGATAGATTGAATTTTATAACTGTGATCTTTGATGCATTAACAGTATGTAGATATTTGAATATTGTGTTTTGGTTTCATCCTAGAACCCATTTGCTTTTATGATGAATATACTGGCATATCTGATCATTATGAATCTGAATCTATGCTAAGACTGGTGGCATGATAAGAAAAGAGAAGAACACAAAAAGCATCATAAAAGTGAAGCTAATGAACTGCAGATCTAACGGACTGAATAGTTTTCTTTATTGCTATTCCTATATACTGAAATATAACTGCAAAGTATAGTTCAAAAATAGGCTGTTCCAAACAGTGAATAGACATTGTAGTATTAAGGTATATTTATTATTAAGTGATCAGGTATCTAATGTATGAAAGGAACATAGAAAAAGGAAACTAGATATCTGATTTATGAAAGTAATATAGAAATAGATTTTAGGAGAGGAGTCACGTGATGAGCTGGATTGGGTAAGACGTGTGCTCCATCACTCTTCTTCTTGCCCTTATTTAACATTTATTTTTTGATGTCTTAAGAATTTTTTGCCCTTCCTTACCTCATCCGATCATAAGTAGAACTCACCTGGAGCTCGGTTTTCTGCAGCTTGCTGAAAGAAATTGATTCCGCGATGAAAAATGTGTCAGTGCATCACACACCGCCACTGACACCTGAACACGACAAGGCCTCAAAACGGCGCAACGCTCCACAGAGATCAAAGAAAGCATTGGCTTTCGCTCAGCAGCCCTTAACTGAAGAGTATCTCTTACAGGAGTTCTCACAGATTAAAGATATGCTGCAACGACTCAAGGAGGAGCTGTCTTCACTTAGGAAACTCTCAGACTCCCACACCCAGCAGCTGGGAGATGTGGATGCCCAAGTGAGTTCCCTAGAGGACTGGCGGGTGAGGGCTGAGCCAGATTCCATTTCACTTCAGTGAAAGATTGCTTGCCTCGAAGAGAAGCTCGAGGACCTAGAGGGAAGGAGCCGATGCAATAACCTGGTGATCACTGGTCTCCCAGAAGGGTCTATGGGCAGAATGCTATTCTGTTTGCTCAGTGCTTCTGCACTAAGCTTGCCAGTCCTTCCCCCAATGAAGTAGATTACATTATTGAGCATTCCCACCAGGCACTCAGACCTACTCCCCCATTTGGCACTGCACCGAGACCCTTAATATTTAAACTTTTTAATTACTTGGATATATGTCGGCCCGGTGGCGCTGAGGGTTGAGGTGCTGGATGCCACACTTCGCGCCACGCTGGTGACCCGGGTTTGGGGATGGACTCAGGCCAACGGGGGCTGGCAGGGGAAAGGTAGGATTGAGCATCCCACTACTGCTGTCCTACCTCTGGGGTGGGTTCGGGTCATGTGTCGTCCTGCAGCAGTGCCTAGCGGAGGCTAGGTGCACTGTCAGTGGTGAGCATACAAAGAGAAGAAAGTGTAGTGGATGCCTGCACATAGGTGCATCAGGCATCATTGCACATCTGGCTCCCACTGGGGAAGTAAAAAGGTGGAAAATCGTGGGGTGACCGCAGCGGCTCATGGCCAAGCCCCGCGCCCTGGACATGACGGTGTGGCCACCTGATTCCTGGTCACAGGTCCCTCTGAGGGGGGTGTCCTGTTAATTTCACCGGGCCTGTGTGAGTCAGGAGCAGCAGCATACACCAGACCTGGTCCAGGCCGGCAGTTGTTGTGGCCCGCTCTGTACCGGAGGCGAGTAAAGTGTTACATGATAAAAAAAATAAATTACTTGGATAAAGTTCATGTCCTGGCCAAGCTGAGAGAAATACAGTCCTTATCCTGGGAGGATAACTCAGTGTAGGTTACCCAGGATTTGCCGCATTCAGTCCTCCTCAAGCGTGCTGCATATGGTCCTGCAATATCGAAGCTGATTGCAGCCCAGATAAGGTTTAGGATGCTCTAGCCAGCTCACCTTCAATTCACCCACAACGGTACCTCAAAATCTTTTGACTCCTTCGAAGTGGCTAAAAAGGAGCTGCCCTCCCAGTTTCCAGACCTCTTCAAAAAAATAACCTGAGCAGGTCATTATTTATACCTGCTTGATACTTTGGAATGCCTTTGCTGAACCTGCTGAATCAGTTATGCCTTACTTCTGTTTGAACTCAGCCCAAACTCTCCATTTGAGGTGTCTTGCTTGTCTCAGGACTATTTGACTACCTCGACCTTGCTTATTTGGATTTTTGAACTTAAATACTGAGTAACCTTATAATGGACAACAGTTTTCACTATGGATAATTCTGAAGTGCCTCAAATTTGTGCTGCTGCTTCGGTTTCCCCCTCATCCCGGTTGGACTCTTTGCAGGTGCTTTTTGCCTTTCTGGGATGTTTCCAGTTGAAGCAGCTCGGACTTTTAGGGGATTTTTGTCCAAACTGTTTCACGTTTCTGAGAGCAGATAATGGTTTTGTTGGAGGTTGCTAAATGGTGGGTTTTGTAGCCTGCTTCCTGTCTCAGAGGAAGATGGACCAGGACCCCTCACAAGGCATTTACTTTCCCTTTGCTCCAGGAGTTCGAGTTGGTTCTCGGCTAGAACCCTATATTTTAGAGCTAACCGAATGCAGCTCGCTAGATGAGCCCGGGGGTGCTTGCCCAGGATGGACTGTGGGTCACAACTTTCCATAGGGATTTACTTGGGACGAGAATGGTTTTCTTCCCCCCCACCCTTGTCGGGTGTCTGTTCAGGCTATTTCTCTCTTCCCCGTTTTGACTGTCCGTGCACTGGGGCCAGTAGGGTTCCGCTTTTTCTCTTGGCTTGGTGGGTCATTCTCATCATGGACCAGCTATTTGGGGAGGTGTAGTCTTTGGGACTGGGCTTTGCTGTGTTTTACTTTGGGGATTTATGTTTGTTACTTTGCTTATGTGTAGGTATTACTGGAAGGGGTGGGACTTTAGGATTCATATGGGATCTAGATGTTGCCTTTTTTTCTCTCATGTCTTGGGTTTCTTTCTTCGGGAGTTTATTATAAGGGGATTGCTTGGGGGGGTCTCAAAGCTTGGTGAGTTAGGTGCTATTGGTATCATACAGGAAAGTGTTTATAAAATATGCATGATCAGTAAGGATTATACTCTCTCTTCAGAATGGCCGGACCATATAAGATAGTTTTGTGGAATGTTAAAGGAGCCAGAGATAGATATAAGCACCAAATTATTTTATGTTATCTTAGGCATTTGCAAGTCAGTATTGCTTGTTTGCAAGAGACGCACCTGCTGAGGAGTGATGTGAGTTATTTCAGGTGGGACTGGTCAGGACAGGTATATGGGGCAGGATCAGTTCTAGAAAGAGAGGTGTTGCTATACTTATTGTGTGCCAGGTGTCATTCAGGCTAATTCAGGAATTCATTGATCCCGATGGATGGTATATTATCCTACATGGATGGGTAAGGATCTCCCAGGAGGTTCTGGGATCTATTTATGGTCTGAATCTTGATTCCTCCTCTTTCTTTGTACAGTTGGCTTCCCATCTTTTTCCCTTTTCAGAGTGTGGAATGGTTTTAGGAGGTGAATGGAATTTGGTTTTTCACTCAGGCATTGACAGATTAGAGTCCTGTCATAGGAATCTCTTGCCAGTGCAATGGGCGTCGAGTGAAATGGCAGAGGATTTGGGTCTCATAGACCCTTGGCTTATCTTATATCCAACAGAGAGACAGTATACATTTTATTCTGCGACTCAGTCCACGTCGTCCCGGATAGATTTTTTCCTTATTAGTCAAGAATTGCTTCACGGGCTTCTGGTAGCGCAGCACCATGAAACAGTTGTCTCAGATCATGTGCATGTCTCTATTATTCATTCACTCTGGTGTCCTTGGGAGCATGATGCATTGTGGAGGCTTAACTCACAATTATTGCTTCATGCAGACACAGTGGAGAAAATTAGAGAACGTATTAAGTTGTTCTTTCAGGAAAATGAGAGTTCTGTTGAAGCCGCAGACTCTCTTTGGGGGGGGCTACCAAGTGTGTTCTTAGGGGTGAGCTGCTTTGTTTAGCAGTGGTCGGGAAGAGAAAATTCCATCATATTCTGGAGTGTATTCTATGGGATATTAGTGACTTGGAAAATATGATCTCTTCTTACTCAACTGAAGACACTTGGACTCTTCTACATGAACGGAGGGCTCAATACTTTGACCTTATGGCTCAAAAAGTGGATCTTGCCCTCCAACATACAACATTTTATCATCCCGAGTCGGGGAACAGGACCGGTAGATTATAAGTCTTGCATATGTGTAAGCCTCATGCCGCTAGGGGGGTTTACCGGATCCTCTCAGATTTAGCTGAAAGATTTGAGACTCATCTTAGTCGAATTGCTGCTATTTTCTGTGATTATTATTTGGATCTTTACTCAAATGAATCCTCGGCAATGTCTAGCTCAGAAGATATTTTAACTTATTTGGATTTGGTGCCCCTACTGGTTTTGGATCCAGATCTAGCAGAATCTTTAGCTCAGCCCATATCCCTTCAGGAAGTATGCACAGCCATAAAACAGCTCCCTCTTGATAAAGCCCCAGGGTCTGATTGCTTCAGTAACAGCTTCTACGTCACCTTTGCTCTGAGTTAGCTCCCTTCTTAATCAGGCTTTACAATGTTTGGCACTCAGTGGGTTTTTCCGAAGCTAGTTTATCCAAAGCTTTAATAAGTTTAATTGCTAAACCTGACAAGGATGATTCCTTACCGAGTAGTTATCATCCCATGTCTTTAATTGGTTCTATGTGATAATGGCGACTACCAAACAGCGAGCCACATTATTGCGACGTCAGGGTGGCAAAAACATTTTTACCACCCTGACATCCTCGGTGCATGGAAGAATGGCACCAGGGACTTATTTTGCTTTCTGAGGGGGGCTGTGCCCCCCCACACCCCCCTGCTAACGGATTCTCAACTCCAGGGGGGTGCATGTCGGTGGGGGGAAAAGGCAAAGAAAAACAAGTTTCAGGCTGGGTGCAACAAAAATGCAGTAGCACCCGGACCCAGACCCAAACCCAGTACCCCCCACACCGCAACCAGACGCCAACCTCTGACGCCACGGCGCAGCTTGGCAGCCATCTGCAGTGCCACCTCTACATTTCCTCTGCCCCCTCCCAGTCCATGCTCACTGTGCTTGCTCCCCCCATGCGTCTGTACATATAGCGACATCCTGTCGCTGCAGTCGCCCTCCTCACCACATCCGGTCGCCCTACCCCTCTGATTGCCATTCGGGCTTTTGTCCACAACGCATCACCTTTTTGGATGACGCCGTCTTTCCAGCTCCAACATCACAGGCTACCTCTTTAATTAACACTGATATTAAAATTCTGTCTAAGATTTTAGCTACCAGGCTTGCACCGGTTCTTGATATGCTTATTAGTCTGATTAAGGTTGGGTTCATGAAGAACAGCTACTCCAATGATCATCCGTGGAAGCTCCACTATATTATGGTTAGTGTCCAGGGAGAACAGGACCCCTATGGCCCTGGTCTCCCTGGATGCTGGAAAGGCCTTTGATCGGGTCTCTTAGCCCTTTCCATTTGCCATATTGCAGAAATTTGGGGTTCCCTCTACATTTATTAAGTGGGTTCAGCTCTTATATTCTTGTCTGTCGGCAAGGGTCTAGTGCAATGGGGTAATTTCTGACTCATTTCCTCTTTGTCGTGGTATGAGACAAGGTTGCCCACTTTCCCCATTGCTTTTTAACTTATATTTGGAGCCTTTGATAAGGAGTTTGCAACATGCTCATGGTGATAGTGGGATTCAGGTAGTAGGAAAGAAATATTTATTGTCAGCTTATGTGGATGATCTCCTGTTACATCTTGTGAATCCAACACAGGTTTTTACCTGCTGTTTTGACCACTATCACTCAGTTTTCTCGGCTCTCTGCTTATAAACTCAATATTTCTAAAACACAACTTTTCCCTTTGAATGAGTTGATTTTCAGTGGTAGCCTCAGCAGTTACTATATTTAGGAGTGTTCTTAGCGAGGTCGGTATCCTCACTTATGAAAGATAACCTCTCCAGTTTGCTACAACAGATTAAGTTGGACATAGGTGGTCTTCGCTTCCCCTTTCTTTATGGGCAGAATAAGTGTTATTAAGATGAATATCTCACCGCGAATATTGTATCCACAAGGAATGCTAGGACTTTTTCTACCAAAGGTCTGGTTCACCCAGATACAGTCCCTAATTAATACTTTTCTCTGGCATGGCAAATGTGTTCGGTGATCATATTTTAATCTGAGCTTTCCTAAACTTAGTGGCGGTGTGTCCCTACCTAATTTTTTCTTATATTACTGTGCTTTGCATGCCCATAAGTTTTTGCGCTGGCAGTCACACCCAGTCCTCCCTGAGGGGGTAACTTACTACCCGCTTTGGCTTGAAATTGTAAATTGCCTAGCCTACTCTATGTGAAATTTAAACAGCTACCCGGGCATTTACGGCCTACACCATTGGGTTGGTCCCTTAAGGCTGTTTATTTGTATTTATTTAGTTATTACTAGGACTACAATACCTTTGAATCAGTGATTCTTTTACAAAGGTTCTGCATCAAGTACAAACAGAGATTGAAAGTGAAATACAGAAATAGGTAATATAGATGAACATAGAAGAGAACATGAGTTAAACAGTACATTAAGGCCCGGATATTCAGACTGCACCAGGCTGTGGTGCAAGCCTGGGTGTAGCGCAACTTGGCTGTGCAGGGGCTTTGACTGGACGACATTCAACGGAGCTGCGCCATGGCACAGCATCGTTGAATATCGCACCCTGGCCACCCACAGTGCACATGGCACAGTGGCACTGCGCCAGCACAAGTGGCCAGAGTGGAGCAGGGGGATGCGCTAGCACAAGTTCCTTTGGCGCTATGCACAATCCGATATTCAAAAGTGCACATGCACATGGGGCCATAATGTATGCAAGGCACAAATGGGGCCATTTGCATGTCATTATGGCCCCATTTGCATGCAGGTGTGCCGATCCCCGGCGACTTGTGCCTGGCGCCCTGCCAGGCAGCAGCCATCGGGAACCGACACCCCATGCACAGTGCGGCAATGTGCCCCTCTGCCTGATCGCAGGCATATGTAAATTTAAATAACGTCCCATATCCCTGGTGGTCCAGTGGACCGCTACACGCCCGATTGCTGGCTTAAGTATAAAAGAATTCATGTCCTATATCCCTGGTGGTCCAGTGGACCACTGTCAGCCCGATCGCTGGCTTAAGTAAACAAAAATTCACATCCTATATCCCTGGTGGTCCAGCGTAGTGCCGAGAGGAAGCACGCCCATTGGCTACGCTAGGACCAATGGGCGACAGCACCACTGCATGGTGTCAGTTGGTGGGTGGCGGTGGCAGGCAGGTGGGTGCTGCCGCCCGCCACTGACCGAGGGGAGCAGGGTGATGGGGCTCAGTGGGTGGGTGGGGAGGGAGGTACCGCTGGACCACCAGGGATATTGGACCTCTCCATTTTATTACATATGCTCGCGATCAGGATGCGAGCGGTCCACTGGACCACCAGGGATATTGGACGTGTTTATTTTCTACATATGCCCACGATCAGGCTGCAAGCAGTCCACTGGACCACCAGGTATTTAGGACAGCTTGTATTTTAACAGATGCCCACAATTGGTCTGGGAGCGGTCCACTGGACCACCAGGGATATTGAACGTGTTTGTTTTCTACATATGCCCGATATCAGGCTGCGAGCGGTCCACTGGACCACCAGGGATATTGGACGTGTTTATTTTCTACATATGCCCACAGTCAGGCAGTGGGGCACTTTTCCGTGCTGTACAGGGGGCGTCAGTCCCCAACGGCTGCAGCCTGGCAGGGCGCCAGGCGCAAGTCACCGGGGATAGCACACCTGCATGCACGAATATACGACATGCAATGGCCCCATTTGTGCCTTGCATATTATGGCCCCATTTTCATGTGCACTTTTGAATATCGTGGTTGTTGCAGCTAGCGCATCCCCCTGCTCCACTCTGGCCACTTGCGCTGGCGCAGTGACACTGCACCATGAGCACTGCAGGTGGCCAGGGTGCGATATTCAGCGATGCTGTGCCATGGCGCAGCTCCATTGACTATCACCCTGTCAATGCCCCTGTGCAACCAAGTTGTGCTGTACCCAGCCTTGCGCCACAGCCTGGTGCAGTCTGAATATCCGGGCCCTAGTGCCATGGTATTTTCAACATTTACAGGTTTCATACACATCATGGTATTTTATGACATAGTGTTATTGCATACTAAATCCAGCAACGAGGAAAACAGACTGTTGTTTTATATCAGCGTGGAGGTCACCACAGTAACCTCCCTGTACAAGGATCTGAGAGGGAAAAGGAAAATTAACGAGGACACTATAGCACAGTCAAGAAAGGGGGGGCCCATAGGTGGTCAACCTTATGGACTATAAATTGTAAAGGATAGATCAGGCTAAGAAATAGAAGTTCTGTTGCAACAGATTTAAGAAAAGGTCAGTCCTCAAGAGTGGCAGGATCTCCCTGTCACAAGGAGGTTGAAATCACACTCCCTGGGGAAGCTTGTGTGGTGAAGCACTGGGGTTTGTTGGTGGCTGACTATATCGGGACTGGGGCAGGTCTGTATGTTTTTGTGCTTTTCCGAAAGGATAAACAAGCAACTCTAAATAATGGAAAAAACTCGAGGAGAGTTTTTTTACTGACTTGTTGAAAGTCATAAACCTTAAGGAAAGTGAGCTTCTGATAGACCACCCCTGGTTTGTGATCCCTTTTTAATGTGGTTACATTAAAGGCAGAGAGAAGACCAATATTTTGTGCCAGATTTAAACAGAGGCACAGCCTGACAAGTAAGACCATTTTTAAATTCCTACAGATGACCCAGGCTATTGCCCAGCACATAGGTCTCCAGCCATAGCCTGCTGAGTAATCTCAACAAATGGTCCCACTTCTGGCCTTGGCCAATGAGTCAGAGATGCCATTTCCAAACATATGGCCAGCTTACCTCTATGATATTGGATTCAGAGACAGTAAAAGGGATATACTGGGTTCATGCACTGGAACAATGAAATAAAACCTGTATTGGGCATGGCTCTGGAGGAGTACATATAAATACATGACTTCTGGTGACGTCACCACACAATATGGCCCCTTAAGATCATGCTCCACTACCTTCTCCTGTACAAAGTGCCCAAAATATAGTTATCTTCTTTGATACCTCATCTAGTTTATCATTGGGCCCTCTACATGTTAATGGGCAAACAATCTGGGTCTGTCTTGACCAAATCCACAGTGGTAGTGCAGGGCTGGGAGTCTGAGGATTCCAGCAGCGAGACCGCCATACCCTGAACCATGGCAATGGGCATAACCAAAACAGGACTCCTGCCTAAATCCACCTCAAAAAAGCGGAAGCTTAACTTAATCCTGCAAGAGTTGCGGAAATATCAAGACAAACACAAGGTTGCCCTGGCAGATATACATTCCAATATTCAGTGACTGCAGCAAACTTCAGATGACCAACAGGCCACACTTGTGGAGCTAGATTCCCATGCTGACCATGCGGATTGCCTTCTACTGGAGTCCGTATGGAGAATAGCCTCACTGGAGAACAAATGTGAAGACCTGAAGGGCTGTTCCCGATGTATGAATCTGAGAATTTATGGAATCCGGGAGAAAGCAGAGGTGACAAATATGATCTCTTTTTCCACACCAGGCTTGATCTCCACTTGGATTTTGTGCAGAGCATCGAGAAAACAGATTGAGCCTTAGACCCTCACCCAAGAACGTGCAGCAAGGCCGGCACTCTATAGTCCTCCATTTCCAAAGTTTTGCAGTCAAACAAAAAATCCTATTAGGGCTCTGTTGAAAGAAAGAGCTGTTTTTTGAGGGCCAGAGATTCTATGTGGATCATAACTATTCACTCTGAGTCATGGAGCAGCGCAAGAAATATGGCCCCATACTTGCTGTGCTGTAATCAGAAACTCTGGTTTCAAACACCATTTCTAGCTTAATTGAAAGTATTCAACCCTGATGGCCATAAACTCTATAATAATCTTACCAAAGCAGCTGCTGGACTCCAAGACAAGGGCATTGCTGTTCCTAAACCACCCTGCTGTGCTATTCCTGAGAGTCAGTTAGCTCAGGAGTTTAACCTGCAAGACATCACTTGCCAGGCATGCCGCTCTCAAGCTGCAGCTACAATAAAAGACATTCAGGCATTGCTGCAATCTTTTAACACTGCCTCAGAGACATGAAAATTCCTTTATGGTAACTGATTTCAATCTTCTGACTGATTCAAATACATCTACCCTGCCTGCACCACAGAACTGCAGTTTAAATGGAATTCAGTGGCACAGACTAACTGCATTGAGTAGTTGGTCATCTTTGAACTGTTTGGTTCTCCTGGTGCAGACTAACTTTCTATAAAACTTTCTTATTATTTGGTTCACTGACTGACATAGCAGATTAAGAGACTCATATTGTACTTAGCGGGGTGGCCACCTCTGAGGCAGATCTATGCTTTCCTTTTTTTTTTCTACCCTACCTCCGTATTTAACTCTGAAGGAGCACTCTGTCATACTAATGTCCAGTGAGCTTGTCCAGTGAGCTAGTTCCCTGCTCCTTGTGTTACATTTCAAATGATTTTACTGTGTACTGGGGTCTATACTGGGGCCCCCCAGAAGCTATTGCTTTGCCAGCAGAACTAGCAAATTTAAAAGGAATAAGCATCTTGCATATTAACGTATGTAGCCTCCTTAAAAAGATAACCTTAATACAAACCTGGGTAAATCATACCTCTCCTGACATACTTGTGATTTCGAAACTTGGCTTAGACCCAGCACCACTGATAGAGAAGTAAACATACCCAACTATGCCTTGTTCAGAGCTGATAGGCATGCCAGAGGAGGAGGGTAGCTATCACGTTAAAGACAAATTTTCTGCCTCCAGCTTATCCTCACATCTGTCACCAGCGACCGAATGCCTAATTCTCAAAGTGAAAATTACACAGACTACTGCACTCTGCATAATAGGATGCTACAGACCACCGCCTGCTGGCCTACAGCTTGTGTCATATCTAAGTGACAAGTTGGGACAGGGCTGCCAGAAACTATTATTTTAGGAGACTCTCAACTTGATCGGCTCTCTAACACAGCTGCCCCCTTGCATCCTTCTGTGATGAACATGGACTGACGCAACTTATTACTGAACCAACACGCCCAAACGTGAAGAACCCCAGTAAAAGTACACTTTTGATGTGCTAATGGTGAGCAAACCTCATCTCTCTCCCACGCTGATGTCTTTTCAGAAACCAGCTAATCATTGTTTTATTGCGAGTAAGATCCACCAACAACCCAGCACCCATCAGCAAGTTCTCTATGAAGAGATCCAGGCGCAACTTCAATGAACATGCCTACCTAAACGAAGCTTATATTCCCTGAGTGGCAAGAGATTTCTACCACAAACGACACGCTAGCTTACAATATCTTCCACAACATTCTATCAAGGACCTAATAAGTATGCTCCCTTATTAAAGTTCTAACTAGGACCAAAACCTGTAAATGGTTCACCCCTCAGATCAAGTCTTTGCTTCTAGAAAGAGATAAGCTCTGGAAAAAAGCACTCAGACTGAACGCTGCAGAGGATTGGAACCAGTTCAGGAGACTATGAAATTTATGTATCAAAACAATCAGAGAATCGAAGACCACCTTCTTCAAATCCGAACTCGACTCTGCCACAAAGAGCCCAATCAAGCTCTGGAACACAATCAGTGATCTGCTAGGCCACTCCCCAGGAAATTCACTCCCAACCAAGATTACCTCTGGCAACTTGACTATAACCGAAAAGATGGATATACTTGACGCATTCAATAACCACTTTGCTACTGCAGGCATGGCATTTGATAACTCCCCTGCAAACATACTTCGCTCCCAGACTGCCAGCCAACTGTCTGAAACTCCGATAGCGCCTCCTTTCTCACTTCAACCTGCCACACTGAAAGAGGTGAGGATCTCTTGCTTCAGTTGGATACTAGAAAAGTGCTGGGGCCGACTCTTGACCCTTACTTCCTAAAAATTGTCCTACCACCCACTAGCGATACCCTTCACCCACCTTTTTAACTTATCCTGTCTCAGGGCACCTACCACCCATATGGAAGACAGCACATGTCATACCACTGTTCAAATCAGGTGACCGTGGCGATCTCAATAACTACAGGCCAATTTCCCTCCTTCCGGTCCTGTCCAAGCTCCTAGAGAAAATTGTAAATGCACAGCTGAGGACTCACCTTGAGTCTAGGGAACTGCTAAATCCTATGCAGTCCGGATTCAGAGCTAAACATAGCACTATCTCAGCCCTCACCAAAGTTACTAATGACTGGCAGCGCAATCTTGAGAGCAAAAACTTTATTTGTGCTGTTTTCCTTGATCTAAGCAAGGCTTTCGACACCGTCGACCATAGTCTGCTCCTCTCCGCCCTTCAAACCATAGGTGTGGACCCCTCCTCTCTGCGTTGGTTCACTGACTATCTTACAGGGCGCCTTCAACAAGTTAAAGCTGAAGGAGGCCTGTCCCCCTTAAAAACTCTGCAAAGAGGGGTACCTCAAGGTTCTATATTAGGGCCCTTACTTTTTGCAATCTACATTAATAACATCGACTACTGTATAAAAGAAGCCAACATCCATCTGTTTGCAGATGATACAGTTCTCTACGTGAGTCGCCCAACACCTGAAGCTGCCTGCAATGACCTACAGTCAGAATTCAACCTTTTGCAAAGCCAACTCCTCCAAAAAAAGCTACTCCTTAATGCCAAAAAAACTAAAGCGGTGGTCTCTCCTTTTATCCGTACAGCTAACCCTGTGTCCAGTGGAACAGTTCCCCAAATTACCACAGTTCTAGGTGAAAACTAGAATTTGTTACAAAATTCAAGTATCTGGGAGTTTGGATAGACCAAAGACTCTCCTTCATTGAACATATCGAGGACTTGCATAAACGACTTTGGCAAAGGCTTGGACTGTTTTTAGAATCAGCCAATTTCTCACCAGAGATGCCAAGAAACAACTGGTCCAATCCATTTTCCTATCATTGGTTGATTACGCTGACTTCATCTACAGCCAATGCCCCAACTCTCTACATGGCTAAACTGGACACACTCTACCATCGAGCACTGAGGTTTATAATGGGACCCCTTGACACACATCACTGCACCCTATATGCGGCAGTGGGATGGACATCACTAAAGTTCAGGCGCCACAGAAGCACTCTCTGGACCTATAGAGCCATCTCTAATAAGCTGCCTTACTGTATCTCCTGCTGTCTCCCCTGAGTATAATTGGGAAATACAGCGTTAAAGTTACTCAGCTATTACACTTAAAGTACCAAAGCAAAATCCCACTTGGCAGGGCAGCCATAAGCTTAGCATACCTACCTTATGGAACCATCTACAAAACCCTCAAATTAAGCACTCTAATCAGTATAAATGCTTTCAAGATGCTTTATTTCCATACAATCAGAGAAGTATGTAACTGTTTCACCCACTCAGACCCAGTACTGGTATATAGCCACGCCTAGACCCAATTTTAAGTACTGACCCCCCCAGCTTGCTCCTCACCAGCCTAATTGTTCTCTCTCTTATCCCCCTGTCTTATCAACACTAGGCCCATCCATCCCCTTATTCTTCCTTTCCCAACCCTGGATAGGAGCTCACTACCCTGGGTTGTGACATCCTACCATGCCTCATACTTTATAGCATTCAATCCCGGGGCTCACACATACTCCTTTTCTCCATCCGCCTTCTCTACATCCAGCTTTACCAACTCCTTTCTGTGCACAGCGTGCCCTCCTAGCCTTTCTCCCTACTCCCTCCCTCTTCCCTACCTCACCTCCACCTGGTGTATATTTTATTTTTATTTTTTCTTCCGCTACTTCCTCCTGCAACCTTAGATAACCTTGCTTTATCTTCCTATAGACACTTCTATGTATGTAAATACCGTGTAATCTGTATAATATCTGTATAATTCTATGTACATATGATCTTCTTTTTCTTCCTCTCTGTAAAGAGTATTATCTGTATTGCCTTGTAAATACCTGTGTTGACCTGTATATACAATTGTTCATGCTCCACCCAGGTCCATCTTGCAAATGAGCTTCTGCTCAACGATGAACGCCTGGTTAAATGAAGACTTGATTGATTGATTGATTGATTGATTGATATTGGTACTCACTAGTATTATTTTTGCATGAGGTTATTGTCTGCTCTGCCTACTGCCCCACACAAGGGGTCACCTTCTTGCACCACATCCCTTTATCCTGCACTTAGATTTACTGCTCCCTTTTCAATGTCTTCTACCCCTTGGTCTGTATTTGACATGGTCATTCTGCTGTCAGTGTTGCCAAACTGTATTATTATTGTTCTGATATTCTATGCATGCTGCAAGTTTCAAAGCTTTAACTAACACACTGTGGGGTAGTCCTCTAAGATACAACCATTTGATTTACAAGCTCCCTAGTTTATCTCCACTTTTAGTTATACAGGGGCACCCAATATATTTCTTATGCTGATTTGATGGCTATGTTTGTTTCTTATCCCCAGCAGTTTTTCTCTGCCCACAGCTATATATGGGCACTATTGAATATATTTTTTATACGGGGTGTTGCCTGTCCTACATGCCTCATGACAAGTAGCTGTCCCTGTCGGTTGACTTTATCACTGTGCAGCATGCACATCTTGTATGATGTTAGTTGAATTCTTTTTGATTGCATTTAGAAATGTTTACTCCTTTAGCATTACCTAACTGCGCAATATTATATGTTTCCTTTTATGTTTAAAATATCCATGCTTCCTGCCCCCCATGGAGATGTCTACTATGACAGAAGGGCACCCTCCTTTGGAGATGCCCCTGTCTTATATGATTACCCAGGGGTGGACCCCCTTTGTGTAGTCTCCTTATCCCTTTGAGTTTCACCATTCCTTTACCATTTGCCAGTAACTGGCATATCCAAGGCCCTTACTCTGTACCCCTAATATAGCTGAGAATGAAGACACTGGTGGAATATGGCCACACCTTTCCTCTTGCTTGGGCAGCTAGATGATCTCTTCCATCAAGCTCCTCAGGAGTTTAGAGAGCTCAGCTTCCAGCTCTCCTGCCTTGGAAGTTCAGCACCTCATCTATGTTGGTACCCCACTCGGTGTCCCTCCTTGTTTCTTAATGTTCATATTGTTGTTGTTGTTGTTGTTTTTGTGATTACTCAGTTCTATGTCTCTTTGTTTTCAGCATCTTGTTCTTGATTTTATAAGCTTGCTGTCACATCATATCCAAATCAAACCTCACCTCCCCAAAAAAAGCTTCCCCAAATTTTGAAATTCTCTTCCCCTTCCTGTCCACTCTGCCCCTTCCCTGCACTCTCTTTCCTTGCTTCTCTTCAAATTCTGTTCTCACTCATGCAACTGCACCTGATCCTACCTCTGTACCTTTCTTCCTATCCTTCCACTTGCTTCTTTCTGCCACTCCTTGTCTCCCCCGTGCTCCCTGCCCTTATCCCTGCTACAAACCCCCATTTGTTCTTCCCCCCTCTCCAATTACACTCTTCCTTGATTCCCTCTGGATAGCTTAGCTACCACTTGTCTACATTTATTGCACTCTGCACTTTAATATCACCCTCTTGCTACACTCCTGGATGCATTTCTGCTATATCCCATGCCATTGCGCATAATGTCCATATAGCCTATCTACTGTACCTTGTATGTGATGCTTATCCAATTGTCCGTTATGTATCTATTGTTACTCATGTCCCTCCACCCCCTCCACCCAGGATGCATCTGGAAATGAGCTGCTATCAGCTCAGTATATCGCTCCTGGTGGAACTTTTGAAATAAATAAATAAAAAAAAGAATTCTGTATTCTTAGTTCTAGGAGTACTCAACCCACCTGTACTGCTAGAAATGTTTACCTGCTTTCAGAATCCACCCCATTGTTGGAAGACAGGGGATTGAGGATTTTTATTCTATGAGCATAGGGGCCTACAGTATATGCTTTCTTAGTCAGCCTTTTGTTATTATGGCTCATCAAGTAACACAACTCTACGGCTAAAATGTTAATGGTCTAAATAACCCAATTAAGTGCTCTAAAGTGCTTGCTGCCATTAAAAACCCCATCCTGACTTTGTGATGCTTCTGGATTTCCATTTGTCTGACTCTAAGCATCAAAAATTATGCAAATTTAGTTTCTTCCAAGTGATTTCCTCTTCATATAAGCAAGGACAATGCTACAGAGTGGCAATTCTCTTTCCTAGGCAAACCCACTTTCACTGTACATTTACCTACTCTTACCCCCAAGGAAGACTACTTGTCACTGCTGGTACTTACCTGGGCAGTGAACTTACCTTAACTAGTCTTTACATACCCCCAGGAGTGGACACCCCTGTAATACAGACCATCCTTAACACAGTCCTCTAATATCAAAAGGGTATGCTTCTCTTAGGTGGGGACTATAATTTATTATACCATGGACCTTAGACAACAACCAATCAAAATGACTGACTGGCACCTTACCACCATTGTAAATCCTCTGATAATCACAGCAAAAGGTGCCAGCCAGTCGCATCTTGGAAAAAAAGCACTCCGATGGCGAAATCGCAGAACTCCGACCGCTTGTTTCCCCGCTAAGTGGAGACTGTAAAACAGCAGCTCCGTACATCAGGGGAACGTAAACAAAAATACTGACTGTTTCTACCTATTGAGTCACTTATTTAAAGCATTATAGCAAGTACTGTTTTTTTTAAATAATGAAAAAAAGCAGTACTTGGTATAATCACAATAAGCCACTCGGGGGAATCTGGGTTATCGGGTGATTTACCTCGGCTGGCGTGGATTTACTCACTCAGCTGCACCTCGTGGGCAGACCACTCCAGCTGTGGTAAATCCCGCAATAACCCACACCCCCTCGTGGCTTATTGCTTAAATCATTCATAGAGAGGACATTTTCAATCCATCACCCCCCCCCCAGAGTCGATGGCGCAGAAGTGAGTATGTGTGATTCTTAAGGAGTTGGGATGTGTTGATGTGTGGTGTCACCTAAACCTGTTGCAGAGACATTATACTCACTGCTCCCTTCCCCACCGTACTTACTCCTGAACTGACTTAATCCATGTTATGTCCGAACACATAGGGCTGTAAAAAATTGCAAGATTCTGCCTGTCTACCTCTCTGATCATGCCCCCCTGTTAGTAAAAATAGGTTGGGAACCCCCCTGTGTCTCTAGACTTTGGAGACTTAATGTTTCCATATTGAATAGGCAGGAAACCAAACAATTTATCATACATAAAATAATCTCAGATTAGAGCAGATAATAAGACTCCTGACCTGGCTCCTGGCATCCTTTGGGATACATGGAAAACTGTCTTAAGGGGGGAGTTAATTAAACATGCCACATGTCTAAAAAAACAAAGGGAACACAAACTGCAGGCTGTCCAAGTGCAGTTACCAGTGGCCCAGGTGGCTCATGCTCAAGGTGACTTACCCCAAAGACCCTAGATTATTAAATTACAAAGGGAAATTCAAGAAACACTTAATCTTAAAACAGAAACAGCTCTGCAGTACCTAAAGCAACATTTCCATGAGGGGGGCTCCAGGTCATCTAAAGTTCTTGCCTTCGATCTGCGATGCCAAACAATGCAGTCCACCATTAGACACCCCACTCTAAATAAGACATACAGTACAGTGACCCAACCAGTACACATCAGATCTTTGGAGAGTATTATGCTACTCTTTATTCTAAAGATACTGTAATGATCCTCCTCCAATTTAAATTATTCACTATTTGCAACCTTTAAATTTCCCCCAACTCCCAGAAGAGGTAGCTAACACTTTAATTGCCTCTATCATCTATTCAGAATTACTTACCACTATTAAGGCACTGAAGAATTGAAAAGGCCGGGACCTGACAGCTATTCGGGGGAGTTTTATAAAGCCTTTCCTGACCGCCTTGCTCCAATATTATTACGAGTTTGCCACGCTATCCATGCTGGAGATCCAGTTCCTCTGTCCTGGCAATATGCCATAATTTTGACTATTTTAAAACCTAATAAAGATAAAACCAATTGTGCCTCCTACAGGTTCATATCGGTGTTTAACTCCAACTATAATATTTTAGCATTAATATTAGCTAAGCAAATGGATAAACTCCTACCATCTTTAACTGACAGAGATCGGATGGGCATTGTTCATGCACGTCAGATGCAAGATAAAATCAAACGAACCCTGCACATCTTGTTCCATGCCTCCCGGTCTAGTCACCCTTTTCCTTTGCTTAGTTTAGATGTTGAGAAGGCATTTGATTAGGTGGCATGGAACTTTCTGTTCGCCACCATTAAATTCATGAACTTTTCCTTGTCATTTGTTATGACCCTGCGTACCATCTACAGTGACTCAAAAGCTTATGTTAAAATTAATGGCAATATTTCTGACCCTTTCCCTTTATGTAGGGGAACCTGTCAAATCTGCCTTCTTTCCCCTTTATTATTTGCTATTTATTTAGAACTTCTTGGCGAAGCCCTGTGGCATCACCAAGATATCCATGGCCCTACCTTGGGTGGTAGAACACATACCTTGGCCCTATAGTGGATGATTTGCTTATTTATCTACAAGACCCTGAGACAGCCCTTCTTAGTTTATGGCAGGTGCTTTCTGGGTTTGGACACATAGTGAGGTACCACCTAAATACAACTAAGACTGAGGTTGTGGGGACAGGACCTATGAGGAGAGGCTCGAAGAGCTAAATATGTACACATTGGAAGAGAGAAGGGACCGCGGGGACATGATAGAGGTCTTTAGGTACATGAAGAGGGTAAATAGGGGAGGAACAGTCGGGGTGCTTCGAAGGAAGGAGGAAGGGGCCACTAGAGGGCATGGCTGGAAGCTGGAGGAGGGAAGATTCAGGGGAGAAAGGAGGAGGTGCTACTTCACTGAGAGGGTGGTGGAGCCATGGAATGCACTGCCTAGGGGGCTGGTGGAGGCAGAGACAGTGGAGGGGTTCAAGAGGGGGTGGGACAGGTACAGGGGAAGGGTTCTGGAAGCAAAATCCAATGCAGCAAGAATATCCGGAACTGGGAAGGGAGAAGCCAGAGAAGGCGAGGGGGACAGCAAGGTCAGCACCCAGGTTGGGGACTGACCAAACGAGCAGACACGAAAGACCGTTAGGCCTATTCTGCTGGCATTTTAGTATGTTAGTATTTTAGTATGTTGTACAGTTCAACTATACTCCCAGTGCCTCCATTAAACAACGTTTTTAATTTAGATGGGAATTACCTAAACTTAAATATCTGGGGATCTACTTAACAATGGACTTTGCACAACTGAGTAAAATAAACTATGACCTTTTTAAAGCACAACTTACTAAAGACCTAGAGGTCTGGAATACTATTCCACTCTCTTTGTTAGAGCACATAGACCATATTCAGAAATTTATATTTCCCCACCTCTTGTATTTGGCACAAACCCTACCCACATTTCCATCAGGGGGCACCTTTCAAAGGTGAGATAAATTAATCTCTCATTACATTTGGGGGGAGGGTGACAAAACCACATATTAAATTTTCAATCTTGCAACTTCCTAAATCCAAAGGAGGCTTAGCCCTCCTGACTCTGTCTCTCTACCATACTGCAGCCCAACTCTGAACAGCCCTTTACTGGCTGTTAAAACAATATACAGTACAACTCATTGGAAAACCTTAGAGTTAATAGAGGAGGACCTTCTTCATGGAGGTGAGAGGTGGGCTGTGCCAGTCGCTGGCTGGGGATGGGTGGGGGTGCTGGGTGGCTGGCCCGGCTGGGTGAGGGGTGGGGTGCCACTAGACTACCAGGGAAATGGGAATCATGTTTTATTTTCTTAAGGTACAGTTTGGGGGCACTAGACTACCAGGGAAATGGGAATCATTCTTTATTTTCTTAATGTACAGTTTGGGGGCACTAGACTACCAGGGAATCAGGAATCATTTTTATTATATTACTGTACAGTTTGGGGGCACTAGACTACCAGGGCTGGCTTATTGCTGCATATGCGGCAGGTGACTCACAGTTCAGGGCATGGGTGGGGGGATGGCAGTGCTGCCCTGAGGGGCTTCTGCTAATTGCTGTTTCAGGGGGCTGGGGGTATGGGTAGCCCTGTGGGGCCCTGCTGGGGTGTGCTGGGCATGGGGAAGGGAAACTGTGCACTGTCTGCTGGACAGCCGACAGGTCTACAGGATCCCCAGGGGCATCCGTAAGGTATACCAGCTAAATGCTGGTATAACTTACGTTGTTGGATCTCCTCTGGGGGTTCTTGTAGAATCCCAATGTGGGCACTTTGTGGCTGCCCTTCTAGAATGGGGTACAACTGCTGCTGTAAACCCCCTAGCTGCCATGTCGCAGGGGGTTTATGCGGCGTAACAGCTGTTCAGGGCAAATGGCCTGTGAGATGTCGCAGGCCACTTTGTAGAATCGCCCATGTCGCAACTGCTGGCGTAAGTTGCTACATGCGCCATTCTGCTTGGCACAACTGCTGTTACACAGGCATAACCCTTCTAGAATCTGGCCCATTGTTTTTTTGCTCAGTTCCCCTCCATGTGCCTTTGATGCCCTTTTACTAAAAAACATTACCTTTATTTTTGTCCCATTTAACACTATCTCTAACTCATGGAACCATCTCTGCAGGTTATCAAAATCATGCTGTACCTGATTTAGTTCTATCATTGAACACATTTTGTAATAATGGAATGTGTTGTCCATGTATAAGTACACTGGGCTGCATCCTCACATACTGTATCTGGAAGGTTGATTTATAAACAGTGAGAAAAACAGGGCACCAGGACAAAGCCCTGTGGGACTCTGAACCTGTACACAAAGAAGAGGAGGTGGAACCCTGTACAACAACCAATTGTTTCCTGCCTGATAAATAACTTATTCCACTCTGTTGTTCATCTTAGAAAAGTTCAATTTTTCAAACCTAGACAACAAAAGCTGGCAATTAACCAGGTCAACCACCTTGTTCAAATCAATGTACAGTAAACAGCACCAGCAACACCATCTTTATCAAGGCTTCCAACTATTTCATTTGTTACTTTCAACAGGACTGTTGTGGTCAAGTGACCTATTTGAAAATCTGACTGATAATCTTTAAATATGTTAATTTGTTATACAGTACATATTCCATCAGTTGCTTATGTGCAATTTTTTCAACAGTTTTTGAAACAGCTGATAGAACTGATATTGGTCTATGTAGTTCCAAAGGCTACCAGCGTCCCCTCCCTGCTGCACCAATGTTCTCAATATCATCTTCCAGCCCATGGGAAGTTCACGTACTGTAAATCACATGATAAGTATATTATACTTATGGTGATAGTATAATAATAAGGTATTGTCTGACATTTTCAATAAACAAATAAAAATAAGTCTATAATGCCTATCAGTGCTTTATTAATGTAAGGTGCCATAATCTTCAGCATCATTGGATCTAACCTAGTTTGTCCCCATTTTTTATTTACATTCAATGATGTCAGCTCTTCCAGGATATCAATCTGCTGGATTGGCTTCAAAATTAATTTCATCCTCATACTTCCATTAGCATTTCTGAACAATGTGATCTTTCATTCCTTTCTGTAGTTTCAAGTCAAAGAAAGGTGTTCACATTCATGAATGATTGTTAGTTTTTTGAGTTATCAAAGTTACATCTGTTATTTTTTCCTTATTAGCCACTATACCTGTAATCTGTTGACTCTTAAACTGAAGATGACAATGGTAAATCCAATTTACTCAGCAATTATTTCTCGTTGGTGTTCACAGGCTGTCTACCAAATTGCTGCATAAAAAAACAATGAGGACTCAGTAGAAGAAGCCAACATGAAACCCATGACAGAGGAGAGGGCACTGAGGGGCTCACAGGACCCAAATAGAGATGATGCAAAATAAAATTTTGCTAGGAAAATTGCTGCGAAAATGGCAATTTCTCCATTCAAAATGTTTCACAAAATTGCAGCGAGATGACGAAATGTAGCCACAATTTTGCACCCTGCCATTCCCTATATTAAACTCTCCCTGGTGTCTAGTGGTCCCCCCATTCCACCCCGGCCATTCACCAGCCAAAATTTTTTGTCCCTGGTGTCTAGTGTCTTCTCGGCCGATCACCGTCCGTAACTGAAAAGTTCTCCGTTAGACTAGCCCTTTCATTTCCATAATGCTTTTTAAAAATAAAAATAAACAAAGAAAGAAAACCCACTCCCTAGTGTCTGGTATCTCCACACCCCACCTATCATCATGAACTAGTGCACCCCGCTCCTGTCAGTACCCCAGTTGGGCCTCGGCACAGCAATCCACTCACCTCCATGCTGGCAGCCTGACTGAGCACTTGAATGAATGAGCATGTGCTTGTACAAGAATGTGCTTATTCATTCAAGCACTCAGTCAGGCTGCCAGCCATGGAGGTGAGTGGAGGGCTGTGCCAGTGGCCTGATCGGGGTACTGGGGGGGAGCGGAGTGGGCACTAGTTCATGGTGACAGGGTGAGGGTTGGGAGATCCACTAGACATCAGGGAGTGTTAGTTTTTTTTTTTAAGAAAAGCATTATGGAAATGAGGGGTCCAGGATAACTGTGGGGGCTTTATTCAATTACAGCTGGTGATCGGCAGGGGGGGGACTGTTTAGACACCAGGGACAATAATTTGGCCTTGAGCAGCCGTGGAGGTTGGGGGACCACTAGACACCAGAGAGTTAGTTAAATTTTTTATATATTAAACAAGGACATGAGGGGGTGGGGTAACTGGGGGCTTTATTCAGTTACGGTTGTATTTCGGCCAGGGGAACCTTCAAACTCATACATTTGGCCCACGGGTGGCTAAATGTCACCTGCGGGAGGCAAAATTTCATCCATTGGTGTGAAATTTCACAAGTTTGTGAGTAAAATGTTACTCACTCTGGGGGGGTGAAACCTCGCATTTCACCCTGCAAAGTTATTTCGCATAATGCACAAATTATGTGAAATATTTCGCTGGGTGAAATTTTTCAGTTTCGCACAACTCTAGACCCAAATGTGAAAACATCATTGGGCCCATGTGGGATGCATCTGAAGGTGTTAAAAGAGATGGGTCAGGTCTTGGCTGGACCACTAGCAGATCTCTTCATTTGACCTTTAGAGACATGGGTAGTGCTGAAGGAATGACAGACTACAAATGTGGTTCCCCCATATAATAGTGGTGGTTGAGACATGCTGGGTACCTATCAACCAGTCAATCTGATGTCCATGATAGGGAAACTATTGGAATCTGTTATAAAGGTGAGGATAATTTGATTCCTGGAGGTCAGTGGCCTGCAGGACATTAGTCAGCATGAATTTATCTGTGTGTGGGAAGGGGGGCAGCATGCCAAATTAAACTTATTGAATTCAGTTACATGATAGAGGCAGTGGACAGAGGTTAGGAAGTAGTTGTCCTGTACCTAGGTTTCAGGAAAGCCTTTGACTCTGTTCCACATGGAAGGTTGGTAAAGAAACTGGGTGACCTGGGGACAGGAGATATGATATTGAGGTGGGTAAAAAAATGGCTCATTGGGAGGAACCAGAGGGTAGTCCTGCATGAAGAACCCTCGGGGGGGGAAGGAAGTCATGAAAGGGAAGTCCTAGGGGATTGGTTTTATTTATTTATTTATTTATTAGCATCTCGGAATTACCACCTTTGAGCTGGAAGCTCATTTACAAAGGTTTCACATCGTTTTGTACAAATTCAGATACATACATTCAGAACACAAATGCAAACATTTGAATACATAGAGAAATTTACAGATAATACAACAGGGGAGATAAATCAATACAGCAGTCTATACAGGTTTTCAGCGAACAGAGTACTAATGCACAGGGACGGCAAGCTAAACAGTTAGTAAGTACTAATCACTACAGCAGAGAAATAAATTCAGGAATTGACCAGAAAAATGGAGTATGTAATGCAGTTATGTAGCAAAGGAGATATAGTTGGGGAAGAGAAATGAGGGAGTAGATGGTGGAGGAAGTGTAGTGGTCAGAGAGGCTTGCACCAAGCAGTGTGCAGTGTGCATCAGAGGGGAGGAGGGCTGGGCAGGAGGTTAATGATAGTTGGGGGGGAGCCACCCTGGAGCGGCCTTGTCGGATCAGTGGCAGAGATAGTCAGTGTAGGAGAGGTCATGGGGGTGGGTGGAGTAGGAGGTGGGAAAGGGGGTTGGATGGGACATGGGGGAAGGGGTGGGGCATAGGGGTGGTGGGTTGGTTGTAACAAGGGGTGGTGGGGATGAGGGGATCAGGGCCTGGGGGTGGGGGGGTAGGGGGACAAGGTAGAAAGTAGCAGAGGGAAGAGGTGAGGAAGGTGTAATAAAAGAGAGAGAATGGTTGTAGATAGAGAGAAGTACTAGGGATCAGGGGTGAGGGGAGTGTAAGTGGTAGTGTGAGAGGGGAGGTGGAGGGGAGATACACTGCAGTAGGGGTGAGGAAGGGGTGGGGGAGTGAGGGGTGAGGAGGGGGCAAGAGTGTGGGAGATAAGTGCTGGAGTTGGACAAGTCATGGTAGACAAGGAGGGAGAACTGCAAGGGGGGAGCGAGTGGTGCTAGGTGTTGCAGTCACACGTACTTGTGGCAATGAGGTGTTTGCAAAGAAGGGTTTTGAAGTGGCCAGTTCTTTGTTCCACTTGAAGGTCAGCATAGAAACATAGAAACATAGAAGTTGACGGCAGATAAGGACCGCAAGGCCCATCCAGTCTGCCCATTTCTTTTTCTACCTTATAAATGTGCCATCGGCCTTTGCTCTGTCAGTGACCTATCTATTCATAGTCATTTGTATTGCTCCCTTATGCCTATCCCATGCCTGTTTGAAGCCCTGCACTGTATTCATAGCCACCACTTCTTGTGGTAAGCCATTCCATGCATCTACCACTCTTTCTGTGAAAAAGAATTTCTCACATTCCCCTTAATCGCCTCCTCTAATCTCATGCTGTGTCCTCTTGTCCTGCTATTTTTCTTATATTTAAACATGTTAGACTCTTTCACCTTGTTTATGCCCTTAAGGTGTTTAAATGTCTCGATCATATCACCTCTCTCCCTCCTTTGCTCAAGGGTATACATATTGAGCTCCATTAATCTGTCCTCATATGTCTTCTGATGCAGTCCCTGCACCATTTTGGTTGCCCTTCTCTGGACTGCCTCAATTTGGTTAATGTCCTTGTGAAGGTGTGGCCTCCAATACTGCATGCAGTACTCCAGATGGGGCCTAACCAGTGTCTTGTACAGAGGGATTATTACCTCCCTCTTACGACTTGTGATACCCCTACTAATACACCCTAACACCCCCTAGCCTTACCTACTGCTTTAGAGGTCTGCTTGATGATTTTAGGTCATCAGTGATGATGATGCCCAAGTCTCTTTCTTCCTTTGTGACTGCTAGCTCCCCTCCCAGCCTATAAGTGGCTTCAGGGTTTCTCTTCCCTACGTGCATGATTTTGTACTTCTTTGCATTAAATCCCAGTTGCCACTCTTCTGACCATTCTGCTAGTTTATCCAGATCTCTTCTCATTCTGCCCACCCCATCTGGATCATCTACTCTGTTGCATATCTTGGTGTCATCTGCAAACAGACAAGCCTTACCCTCTAGTCCATCTGCGAGAAGAGAGAATTGATCCATTTAGGAGCTCTGCAGGCAAAAGAGCATTGTCCTAGTGATGTCCTTTGAAAGGGGACTAGCAGCATGCTTTTACTTGCACTCCTGGTATTTCTAGGTTGAGAGGATGGGCAGAGGAGGTTCTGTACCCCCGGTGGAGTGAGACCAAGGGTGACCTTCTTGCCTAGGAGTCAAGTCTGGTACTGGATTCTGTTGTGTAAGTTGAGCCACTCTGTGCTAGAGTAGAGCTCACAGGTATGGGTTAACCTGTGGACACCAAGGACTAACCGACAAGCTTTATTAAGTGATAATTTTACCCTCTTGAAAGTGGTAATGTTGGCAGCACCATAAACTGCGAGCCTGTAGTCTTTGACTGACTGAACAGAGCTAGACACCACAAGCTTGAGGGCAGCTTCGTTAAGACAGTGCCTATTCTTGTAAAACTGACCTAGTCTTGCATTGGCAGCCTTGGCTACTTGATCAATATGCACCGAGAATGTAAGGGCACTATCGAGTGTGACCCCAAGTTATTTGAAGCTGTGGACCATTTCGAGTGGAGTGTTCTGATTGCTTTGGATGTTTAGGCAGTAAGACCTATGCTTATTCTGCACAGAGGCAAACAGCATTGTCTTAGTCTTTTTGTAGTTTAACAGTAGCTTGGAGTTGCTAAACCAGTCTTCAAGTTCAGTAAAGTCATCCTGATGTTGTTTCTCCAGGGCTTGGGGGTTGCAATGGTTGGAGTACAGAACTGCATCATCTGCGTACAATAGGACATTGCTATGACAGGCCTTAGGGAGGTTGTTAAGAAACAGGCTGAATAGAAGAGGTCCCAAGATTGAGCCTTGGGGGACCCCAATCGTGACACTGAGATGATCTGATAAGGAGCCTTGTATATTCACTTGTTGACTATGCCCTGTTAGGTAGCACTGGAACCATTTCACCGGTTCTGTCGATAGTCCAATGTGTGATAGTTGACTTAGCAGCAGGTTGTGACTGACCATGTCGAAGGCCTTGGTGAGGTCAATGTAGGTAGCTCCCACCAAGAGCCACCAATCAAGAGCCTCATGGTTATAGCCAGTGAATTCCACAAGCGCAGTGTTCGTGCTATGAGGCTTCCGAAAACCATGCTGTTCATTGCTTTGGAGGCTATACTGGTTGAGGTATTCTACAAGCTGGTCATATACAATCCTCTCTAGTGCTTTTGAGAGTGGTGGAAGGATATAGATAGGCCTGTAGTTGGAGTGATTAGACCTATCTCTGCATTTGAAGACAGGTGTGACCAGTGCCACATTCCAGGATGAGGGAAATTTCCCGGTTATGAGGGACAGGTTGAGTATCTTCATTAGTGGGGAAAGAAACTCATCTAGTGTACATGCTAGGAGCTTGAGGTTTATGGGGCCACTGACTGACTGTGATTTCCTTAGTACATGATGAAGGTATTTCTTGGCTGTGTTTTTGGAGATGATTTTGAGGTAAAAGGGGGGGAACAGAGTAGCCAAGCTCATTGTTGACACCTGTAGGGTCAGGGCTGGCATTTGGTGCAAGAAAGTCAGGGGGGAGTATATCACTTAGGTCTGTAAAAGCCTTGTTGAAGTAGTTTGCCATAGCAGTAGGGTCTTGCGTTGTGGTACCATTGATAACAAGCATTGTTGGTGGCGTTTTATTGGTTTTTCCAGTAAGAGACTTTATGTTGTCCCAGAATTTGCGGCTGTCTCCCCAACAGTTTTCAAGCTAGGATTTGAAGTAATTGCTTTTTGTAGAACGAAAGGCCCATGTGCATTCATTGTGGGCAACCTTGTAACTCTGATAGTCAATAGGTGACCTAGAACAGCTGGCTTTGTACCATAGGTTGTCTTTACCTTGCAATAACTCTAGCAGTGCTGGAGAAATCCATGACTTACTGGTCCCCTTGATTTTCTTAGTCCTATAGGGCACGTAAATATTGCAGGAGGAGTTGAATTTGCTGACACAGTCTTGCAGGCAGAGTCAACCTCTTTTGTGCTGTAAATAGTAGACCAGTCCTGGTGCAGGAGATGCGCTTTAAGGGAGTTGAGCTGACCTTTTTTAAGTACGCAGGTAGTCATGACTTTGGGCGGTAATTAAGGAGTTTTGTTGGTCCAGGTGCATAGAATGGGGGAGTGGTCACTGATGACATCAGGGAGTACCTTAGTGTTGGTAATTCTGTCAGGTCTGTTGGTTAGCAGCCAGTCTATTAGTGTACTTGAACCAGTGTGGTAGTTCATGCGGGTGGGGGTCTCTATTAGTTGGGTCATGCTGAGAACAGAGAGGATGTCTTTGTAAGTAGATGCCTCAGGGGACAGCCAATTAATGTTGAAGTCCCCAAGCAGAAGTACTTCAGAGGTGAGTTTCTGCTCCGATAGGTAGTCTATTACAGAGTCAAAGCCAGCGGTCAGATCCTTAGGGAGTATATAGACAGTAACCAAAGTGATGGATTTGCCACCAGTGCCCACTTGAACTTTAATACTGAGCATTTGCGTGTTCCCATTTGTGGGGGGAGGGCTAATTCCAGCCCTTGTCGGGTGTCCTTTAAATATACAATACAATCCCCACCTCATTTGCCTGCCTGTCCTGCCTGAAAGTGATGTAGCCATCCAGTTGTATAGACTGGTTTGGGACTCTGGGGGTTAGTCAAGTCTCAGTTACCGACAGAATGTCTGGTTGGTGCTGGGCGACCCAGGCATGAAGAGAGTCAAATTTTGCTTGGAGACTACAGATGTTAATGGAGGAAATTTTCAGCAACCATCCATTCTTTGACTGTGTGGTATTGTTTTCTTTTGGACCAGGATTTGAGTGGACATTGCCAGACAATAGGAGGAGCAGCCACTCCATTCTAATGGCATGCCTTTTTGAGTATATTAAGGCTTTAGAGTGGTCACGCTGAGTGCCTTTGACCGTCTTAGGTCTATTTGTAGTGATGTGAAAATTGATCTGGTCGGGGAGGGCAAGTAGGATGGCGGGGTGAGGAACTTGACCGTGTGAGCAGAGGTTCCAGCCCTTATGAGTGGCCAGGGGTCCCAGGTATTGTAGGACTGTGAGGTATTTAAGTCAGATCTAATTTGGCATGGGCTTAGAATCAAAGGGGGTAGTTGCAACAGTATTAGGAAGAATAGCATCTTCGCATGGAGAGAGGCTATGGTCACCACAACAGGCATTATAGAATAATGCGGTAATGTAGCTGAAAGCCTTTATTGGTGAAGGCTAGCTTACTGGGGCAAGAGTAGCAGCTGAGATCGCCGGGGGAAAGGAGTTGCAGTGTTTTGGTCCTTTTTGAGCAGCGCTTTATTCAGCACTAGAGAATCAGTAACCTAAGTTTGATTTAATTTTGCAAGAGACTGTAGCACTTAGCAGCAAGCTCTAAGGATCTGCAGTGCCAAGCTGCCTTGTGCCTAGCAACAGTTAAACTACAGTTCTTTCAGCATTTCAGCAGAATGTAGCTGTAAGAGGGAAATATGTGGGGAGAAAGAGAGAACTACACCCCAAAATAAAGAATTTTGTGACCTGTTGAGGTAGGGAAAGGATTGGTTACGTGCTTCTAAGAGGAGGACCAATAGAGGATGAGGAGCAGCGAGGGGGGGTAGGATTTAACTCCGTTTAATAGAGGTCAGGACGGGGGTGGGTAGGTGGGAAAAATTACAAGTGCTTAGTTACACAGGGCTCTGAGTTAACTTAAAATCTAGCTCAGCACTTCAGAGAAATTCCTTAAATTAAAGTGTGCTAGTCACTTAAGAAGTGTAATATAAATTTCCTTAGCATTAATTAAATCGAGCTGTGCACTTTGGAGAACTCCCTTGAAATAAAGTGTGCTAATCATTTAAACAGTAAAAAATGTGTTTTTTTTTCTAGGCAAATCTCTGCAATAAAATACAGTTCCTTAGTCTCTCTTATTTAGGCACAGGGGCTGTAATCAATACTACAAAGTAGCAAGACATTGTAAAGTCTTAAACTTTATAATTGGGAAGCCCTGGCTAAGTGCAGAAAAGGTGCCAAGCTCAAAAACTAGGCAGAGCAGGAACGCTGACTGCACTGCTATGCTTCACTTGGTTCCATACCTGGAGGTTTGCCAGCAGATGGTGGGAGCTCCATCTACCGCTGAGGGGTGGGCAGGTATGCTCAAGCAGGAGAGGGAAGTCTGAAGGTTTGCCAGCAGGTGACGGGAGCTCCATCTACCGCCGAGGGGAGGGCAGGTATGCTCAAGCAGGAGAGGGGAGTCTGGAGAACTGGTCCTCTTTAACATATTGATATGGGGCATACGGGAAGGGTTTAATAACGGAGTAGTTGAAGGAACCAGCATAGTGTAATAGGTAGTGGTGGGCCAAGTGGGCTCAATCTGCTCCGCAAAGCAATTCGCGGAGCAAAGGCGGATTCGTGGAGTGCTCCGCAACGCGAAGTGGAGTACTTCGTGTTATAATGAGGAACGCAAAGTCCATTAGAAATGATGACTTTGCATTACTCCGCTACCCCAGGCCACTACTCTGCCAATTTTAAGGCGAAGTGCATTGCTGGCAGTGCACTTCGCCTCATTTCGCCTTGTTTTTGAGCTCCAAAGGTGAATTTTGCAGTGATTCATGGGATTTCCGGTCACATGGGCTCTATATTGATCTGCACAGCCTCACTTTGGGGTAGTGTGAGTAGGAAGGAGTAGGAGACAGTGTGCTCTGATAGCTGTCTGTAATAGGAATCTTGTAAATGCTGTTCAAAAAGCAGTTTTGTTTTTTTTGGGGGGGGGATCCAACTTTAGTTCATCGACTGTAGGAAACCCTCCTGTGCTCATATCATCAAGCATTTTTGTTTGTCTGTGGATTTTGAGTGTTAATTTACAACATTGAGTGTGTGTGGTGAAAGACAGTGAAAGTGTGTTTTGGGGGAGGGGCATATCTGTGGTGTAGGTAGATTTAAGTTGGAGAAATAGTGATTTCTTTGCTTTTTGGTTATATTTTTGTTATATAACTGACTGTGTTAATGTACACATAGTAATATTGTCAGTAATAGTAGACATTTTCTTGTTGTTTGTTGTGTGGATGTGGTGCAGCAGTTCATAAGGTCAGGTTGTTTAAATTATAAATTTACAATACGTAACGTGGCATAGTACTGAACTTTTGCATTTGCGTCGCATTCCTCGTTCAGCATTGTACACAAGCTGTTCTGTGTTGTGTGTGAGTGTGTGTGTGCAGTGTTGCATGCATCAAATAATACACCTTTTATTGTGACATAGACTAGTGTAATTGCAACTAAGTGCAGCAGTGTGATCCTGCTGTCCACTGCAGCTGCTTGATTTTGTACTGTGATCATGGTATCTGTTCTTAGTTTTGCTGCTTGTTGTGCCGTAAAAATCAGCACTGTCTGTATTCAGTGCTCCCCCCCTCCACACCCCCATGTTCAAAAGGTATTTTTTACCAGACTTGATTGTTTTTGTGACCTCATCAGCACCACTAGTTACTGAAGTTGTTTTAATTCCATGACAGTCTCAGAGTAGTCTCTTATCTATTGCTGAAGCCACAGTTGTTTATTTGGCTTCACATCCGGCCAGCATCCCTTCAATCAGAAAGTGAATGTATCAAAATCTGAATTTGGTAATAATATTTGTGGTTGATCCCCCAAATTGCCTGCAAAGAGAAGTGCAAGCAAAGCTGTTTCTCACCATGACAATGTTGGCAGTACGATGGTCTGTGGTTGTGGTAGTGATACGCACACGCAGAAGTGCATTGCTGATGTGAGGAAAGGTATTTCTCCTGGAATGTTTTTTACAGTCCAATCAGTGGCTTCACTCATAGTTGGAGATGATGTTTTTCCAGCTGGTGGTGTTAGTGTTGCTGGTGTTAGTGGTGGTGGAGGTAGTATTAGTATTGTTACATCAAGTTCTAATTCCGATCAGTGTAACGTTTCCAAAACTATTGAGCGTGAAGCAATGCAAGTGAGTGGCAGCGTAGATGATGTCATACTTCCCAGTAACATCCCAGTAACTGAACTTGAGGATTCTGATGATAATGTCAACAATAGCATACAATGTGATATTCCATCCACCATGGCACTTAACGTCACGCATTTTCCATGCTGTGATTCACAGTGTGGTGAAAAAATATCAGGTGAAGGTGGTGTAGATGCTGATGATGAATGTGATGATGATGATGATGATGTTGCTGTTGTTGCAACATGCAGTCCACATGCTAGCATCCAAGCAGAAGATGTGGATGTGTGTGATGTTGATGAATATGATGATGATGTAATTGACCCCAGTTGGGAACCGGAGAAAAAGAAATTAAAAGTGGCTGTGTCTGAGTCTGTCTGCAGGAATCCTTCCCCTTGTAAAAACCTGTGATCTACCGCTTTTAGTTGATGATGATGATGATGATGATGACCCAGTAATCAATATGATAGGTAGTCGTGGTGGTCATTTGCAGTCCAGGTGTGCAGTGCCCAAAACATCACGTGCCCCCCCCCTTCAGTTCTTAAAATAACAGACTTCAATAAGCCACATCATCATGGCCATGTTAAAAGCAGAGCATCACACTCCCTTGTTTGAGATTTTTTTGTTCAAGATGCAAATGGTGATTCAATTGCAATCTGCCAGGTTTGTCATGTGCGTGTGAGTCGAGGTAAAAAGGGGAGCCATCTAGGGACAGGAGGACAGCATACACATCTTAAGAATAGGCACTTGGCTCTCTGGACCCAGCACAAGCTGGCAGCTAATACCACAGTGGGGCGTTCACCTGTGTCACCAGCAACCATAGCCAGCATGTTATCCCCTTCCATGACTATTAAGCCCAGTAGGAAATTAAACTTGTGCAGTAGTGCGGTAACAAGAGCAGAGAATTACTACAGGCATGATGAGGTGGAGGATCATAATGACTTTAAAATGTTGTCCAGTGCTGGTGAGAGTAGCAATTTTTGTGGTGATGGTGGTGGTGAATGCAGTATGTCTAGTGCAAGTGGTACATCAACCCCGGTTGGCAAATCTGGCAAAATGACATCATTTCTGGGTTTGTCAACATCACCTGTGCAACCGTCTTCATCAAATGTTCACACTCCATGCCCTGCCAATGCCATTCATCACAAAGCACAACCATTTGTGACCAACAACACACCCCATGTAAAACGTTTAAGTCAGCCCACGTTACAGAGTGTTTTTGCTCATAAGCTGAAGTACCCCGGAACCATACAGTGTCACGTGAACTCAATGCTGCTGTAGCAGAAATGCTGGCAATTGATCTTTTGCCTTTCTCCTTTGTGAAGAATTCTGGGTTCTGGCAGTTTGCTGCACGTGCCTGTCCAAAATGGAAAGTCCCATCCAGGACATATTTTTCTACCTGTGCTGTCCCTGAGTTGTTCCGCACTGTGTCCGACTCAGTAAGACATGCCCTTCAACATTCCTCCTCTCCATTCATCCATTTAAGTATGGCTATGTGGACAAGTGGCAAAACAGAGGGGAGTTCATATCCGTGTATAACTGCAAACTGGGCGCAGGTGCCGGGGGTTGTTTGTGATGTTGGTAGTGTGAATAATCAGTGTAGTAAGGTGGATTGTAGTGGTAGCAATCTTCCTGGAATTCGACAGCATGCAACGATTGCTATGTGCAGTGTGACCTGTTCACACACTGGTGAGAACATGTTGGACATGGTACTGACAGAAATTGACAGATGGCTAAACCCTCTGTCCCTGAGAGCTGGGTTCATAGTGTAACCCCTAGGTGGCACTATCCCAAGGGCTACTACCCCTGCCTGCTTAACTACTACCAGGTGGAGGGGCCTAGGTCCAATAGCGGGTGCCTCCACCCAGAGGTCAGGGTTTGCAGTAGTTAAACTAACTTGGTCACAGCCCTCTGGGACACTGTAACCCCCCTTTGTTCCCACAAGTGGCCCACACAATGCACTCCTTGTAGCCTGTATGCAACTTTGTCTGTGTCTTTTGGGGACCTGCATTCTCTCTTCATGTGCCCATCCTTCTCACAATTATAGCAAAACATACCTTCCAGAGATTGAGCTGGCTGAGGCATCACACTGGGAGCCTGGGTGGGGGTACTTACAACAGAAAACCTTGGTGCCATCTCTGTCTGCGGCGTGATAAACATTTGGAGACATCTCATCAATTTCCCCACTTCCATGGTCAAGACATCGAGTTTTGAGCTGTTGTCAGCAGGAGATGCATGGGTGGGTACCCCTACCCCCATAGCAGATGCAGTCGGATCAGGTTCGGGGCCTGTACTTGCAGGAGCGGCCTTCATAAAGAGACTGTTTTTATTTCCCTGAACTCTCAGCAGTTCACCCCATGGTGGGACATCTGTAACCATCCCTCTCCTGACTGGGCCCCCCTTGGCTAACATGGGGACCGTGGATTGGGTCATGAGATTTCGATAATTCTAGGCCATCAGCATCTGACCCGGCACCTGGAGCAGGGGAAGTAGTAGCTACAACTGTGCAGGGTTCTGACAAACCTTCCTCCTCCTCAACTTCCCGTACCTCCCTCATCAACACATGGAAAGGCAAAGGACTGAATTTCCTTTGATGCAGTTGCAATTTGAGTAACACCCAGCTGGAGTGCCGGGCAGAGCAGAGTATATGATCCAGCCTTACCCGGTCCACTTCACAAGAGGTCCAGCTCCTCTTCTGAAAAATAGTCTGTAAGATCCCCTCTAATCGATCCATATAAGCAGATAACAATTCCCCCAGCTGTTGTCTAACTTCTCTAAGTCTCCATTTCAAGGCCTCAACACTAGTGGTACCCCGAAACACATTCTCAAGGGTGACTATGTACTCTTGGGCTGTGGTGTCAGGGTTAGAGGACCTCAGGGAGCAAAAAGGTACATTGGGCGGGTCCCTGGAGGCTTTCCCACAGATGGGCCCTTTTTTCAGCCTCTGAGCATTGCCAGTCTTGTACCGCAAGAGCAGCAGAATCTATCCAGGTCTCCAGGTCAACTTTCCCACTTGGAGTAGGGCGGATACCAGAGAATACCTTGAGCTTGCGGTAAGGTCCACGACTACTGGCTTGGGGGCAAGTATAGAAGTTGGCAACAGGGCAGGGATTGGAGCGGGTGTGGATGTTGGGGGTGGTATGCCCCCAGGTGGCAAGAACAGTTTCTCTAAGTCCTCTACAGTTTTCCCTTCCTCCAACAACCATTTAGCAAATTTCTCCTCAAAAGTTTCAGATAGTGGGGGGGGGCTCATTCCCCCTCGGGTCTTTACTGTCCTTAGTTATCACTCCCCATACAGGGAGGGTTTCCTCTGGGGTAATAGTCTGTGGCACTTTAGAACTGTCTACAGGGTCCTTACACTCTATTAAGGACATGAAAGTTTGGGCGAGCAGATCAGCCTGTCGCCCCACCATCACAGGGTCTCGTAAACATTCGACCTTGGAAAGTACTCCCCCTACAGTGCCTGTACTGGTACCCAGCGGGATATCCAAGATAAGTATAGCATTTTGGGGGTCGATCTCCTGCCCAGAACACCACCTTACCAACTGGTGTACAGCCACTTCTGTTGAGGTACCCATTTATTTTTTAACAGTAATTCGTAACTGTGGCCACTACAGGACACTAATCCCAATGGTGCCTCCAAGATGTAACCCCTAGGTGGCACTATCCCAAGGGCTACTACTCCTGCCTGCTTAACTACTGCCAGGTGAAGGGGCCTAGGTCCAATGGCGGGTGCCTCCACCCAGAGGTCAGGGTTTGCAGTAGTTAAACTAACTTGATCACAGCCCTCTGGGACACTGTAACCCCCCCTTTGTTCCCACTAGTGGCCTACACAATGCTTCAGGAATATCTTCACAATGTACACTTACCCCCAGGACTGGCTCTGTCGACTGGACTCTGGAGACCCCCTGTAAGACAAGATGATACAGTACAAAAGCCACAGTACAATACTTTAACATACATGAATACCTCAGTCAGTATAACTTTGCTGAAGCAAACAGATCTGATTTATTTAAGGAGCTGTAACAAGGAAGGGGGAAATTGGGTTAATTAGGTTAAACACATTAATAATCACAGTATTGTGCACATATTCAGAGTCCCAAATTGTCACTTTCACTGGGCACCCAGGATGGGGGCTAGCCAGATCAATGCAGCTGGTTGGGGCCCTGTGATGGAACAAACACTTGCACAATACCCAATTGTAATCCGGAGCCAGATGGCTCATTTCATGAAGAAATGAAAAAACAACAGTTAGATGGCACACTTGCAATTTGATAAACAGATGGCAGGGAGCTACCCTGCTTTGTACTCACAGACTCAATGCTGGGAACTGGATGGAAGGCAGATTGTCCTGGATTGTCAGGAGGAGCAGAACTTGTGGAAAAGGTCCTTGTGACTGGACCCCACTGCAGTTTACAGCAATCGCATGTAGTCCGAATCAAGCTGGGGTTTACTTCCAGCTTCATGCACTCAATTCGCTGTACAGGGGATTTGAAACACGATTCCCCACATGTACTACACACATTTATATGTAAAAGGAAAGTACTATACCAGGCAGGCTGCTTCTCGATCCCGATCACAATTACTGCACGATGCCCGAGAGAACCCTCAGCAGCTTCAGTTCCTGACAGACCGAGTGCGATTCAGCAATTTCTCCAGTCTTCTATAGGGTGAGCCTGGCTTCTACTCTTCAGATCTCCTTGATTCTCCTCACAAGTTGGATTCAGTCTGAATGGGTGCTTACACAGGCTGCAGTCCGAAACTCAAGGCCTACCAGGCGCTCCCCACGCGAAACTAGACACCGCAGAAGCGCAGAGCTCCTTGTCTCTTCACTGCCAAAACTGATCTGATCTCTCCAGTCCCAGAGCAGTGCATTTCCTTTAGCTCCACACTATTCTGTTGGCTGGTCCGGCTGTCACTCACAATAAACTCCCCCTGTTGGTGGAAAAAGGCACCAAGGTCAAAACTACATTTCCCAGAGTCACTGGCCATACAGTACATAGGTGGCTGGCTCCACAATGAGAGTCCAAGTTTTGATTTGACAGCAGCAGGCTCCATTTTAAAGGTCCCCCCACACTGATTGGTCCTGTTCAGCAGTTCAAAACCAGAATGGAGGGCTAGGCAAAAACAGTTCAGACTGCAAAGAAAAGCAGGTTAGACAAACTGTATTTTCATTATTACTCTAAATGATTTCTGGCAAACAGTTACATCTTTGAAAAGTGCTCACTCTGCCCACTTAGCGACGGCAGAAACGGAGCGATTTGGCAGCAGCTTGAGCGGGACTCAAGCAGGGAAACACACAGTCCCCCATACAAACTAATTATGTCTGCAAGCAGACAGCTCTTAAAGAGACAGTACCAGAGGCTCTAAAAGCACTCACCGATAAACGGCTTAAACGCCAAACACCATTCAGGCTTGGAGCATTCAAGAAAGCTCCTGGAAGACTTTTTGGGAACCCCCATTTGCAGGGGGGTTACACCAGCAAGTGACAATGGGTCAAATGTGGTGAAATGCATCACTAATGGTGGTTTGTTTTGTGTTCCATGCATGGCCCACTGTTTAAATCTTGTGGTTCAGGAGTTTCTGCAGCACCCTGATATAAAGGAAATGCTGACCATTGCATAATGTATCTGCTCTCACTTTTCAAGATCTGGAAAGGCCTGTGACCAACTGCGGCAGTTGGAGATACTAAACAGTCTGCCTCAGCACCACTTGAAGCTGGAAGTTGTCACCGGCTGGAACTCCATGTTATACATGGCAAAGAGGTTATATGAACAATACAAAGCCATCTCAGAATATCTTGTTATGCACACTAGCCGTGACAGTTCTGGGGCCTCCATGTCTATGATGACTGAACAGTGGCACCTCATGGACTCTGTAACAACAATTTTGCGGCCTTTTGAACATGCCACACAGGCAGTGAGTGGCGAATCTGCCTCCATTAGCCAATCAATTCCACTGCTGTGGGTGCTGAGGCAGACATTGGTGAATGTACAGCATAGCCTTCATGTTGCCGGAGATGGTGGTAGCAGTATGTTGCTGCAACACATGCTGACAGTATTCAACCAAATCGTCATGTTGTGAGCATTCAGTGTAGTGACAACTTTGCCATAGCAACAATGCTGGACCTATGATACAAACATGGAATTGCATCAGTACTGGAAGGAGGGCCTGAACAGGTAAAAAATATCAGTGGTCAACTGGTGCGCTTAGTTCATGTGGCACAGAAGTCACGTGCCAAGGTTAACAAACTTCAGCAGCATAATCCGGCTGAAGGTGTACCTGCAGGACCATCAAGCATATCCTGCAAGGGGAAGGGGACTGTAGTTCCAGGTGGTCTGTCATCCAAAGTGGCTGGCATCAACCAGCTTTGGGAGGCTTTGTCCCAAGTGAGTATTTGTGAAATAAATTATTCGGGAGAACAGGATGATGCATCAACAATTGGACTTAGTGCGGCACTGAGAATGGTTGAGTCATATTTGTCTGAAAACAGGCATCTGACAATAAGTGAAGATCTTCTTTTGTACTGGAGTGGAAAGGTCAGTGAATGGCCATCGCTGACTGCAGTGGCACTAAAGTACCTCACATGCCCACCCTTCAGTGTAAGTGTTGAGAGGGTGTTCAGCTCAGCAGGTGCAATAGTCAGGGATCGTTGGACAAACCTGTCTCCTGCAAATGTTAGTTAGCTAACATTCATTAAAATGAATGAGAGGCACATACCAGCACAGACTGCAACCTCGGTATTCATACCCTGGCCTAGTCATGGTGGTCTTGCTGATGTGGAAATGGAGCATTCTGGTGGCTGCCTGAAACGGCCCACCACTGACTTAGATGATGACACAATGGAGAAAGAATTTCCCAGTGGTCAGACTTCAGACATCAATGACTGTGAGGGCAGTTTTCTTTATGAGGATGATGATGTGGCTAATGTTGGCAGGTTTTAACTGAAGTATTTAAAAGGTGGTGTGCCCCCCCGACCACGACCACCGGGACTGATGTTATCCACTGCCACCACTGCCACCATGAGTCTGTCTGCCCCTTGGACCACCACCACTGGGACTGATGTTATCCAAGTCTACCACCATGAGTCTGTCGGCCCTCGGATCACCACCACCGACTGATATTATCCAAGTCTGCCACCATGAGTCTGCCTGTCCCCCTGACCACGACCACCGGACTGATGTTATCCAAGTCTGCCACCATGAATCTGTCTGCCCCCCGGACCACCACCACTGGGACTGATGTTATCCAAGTCTACCACCATGAGTCTGTCTGCCCCCCGGACCGCCACCACCGGGACTGATATTATCCACTGCCACCATGAGTCTGTATGCCCCCCCCCGGACCACCACCACCAGGACTGATGTTATCCACTGCCACCACTGCCACCATGAGCCTGTCTGCCCCCGACCACCACCAAAAGGACTGATGTTATCCAAGTCAGCCACCATGAGTCTGTCTGCCCCCCCGGACCACCACCACCAGGACTGATGTTATCCAAGTCTGCCACCATGAGTCTGTCTGCCTCCCCCGGACCACCACCACTGGGACTGATGTTATCCACTGGCACCACTGCCACCATGAGTCTGTCTACCCCCCCAGACCACCGCCACCAGGACTGATATTATCCACTGCCACCATGAATCTGTATGCCCCCCCGGACCACCACCACCAGGACTGATGTTATCCACTGCCACCACTGCCACCATGAGTCTGTCTGCCCCCCTGGACCACCACCACCAGGACTGATGTTATCAAAGTCTGCCACCATGAGTCTGTCTGCCCCCACAGACCACCACCACTGGGACTGATGTTATCCACTGCCACTACTGCCACCATGAGTCTGTCTGCACCCCTGGGACCACCACCACTGGGACAGATGTTATCCAAGTCTGCCACCATGAGTCTGTCTGTCCCCCAGACCACCACCACCACTGGGACTGATGTTATCCAAGTCTGCCACCATGAGTCTGTCTGCCTCCCGGGACCACCACCACTGGGACTGATGTTATCCAAGTCTGCCACCATGAGTCTGTCTGCCCCCCTAGACCACCACCACTGGGACTGATGTTATCCACTGCCACTACTGCCACCATGAGTCTGTCTGCACCCCTGGGACCACCACCACTGGGACTGATGTTATCCAAGTCTGCCACCATGAGTCTGTCTGTCCCCCAGACCACCACCACCACTGGGACTGATGTTATCCAAGTCTGCCACCATGAGTCTGTCTGCCCCCCCCGGACCACCACCACCGGGACTGATGTTATCCAAGTCTGCCATCATGAGTCTGTCTGCCCCTGGACCACCACCACTGGGACTGATGTTATCCAAGTCTGCCACCATGAGTCTGTCTGCCCCCCAGACCACCACCACCAGGACTGATGTCATCCGCTGCCACCACTGCCACCATGAGTCTGTCTGCCCCCCCAGACCATCACCACTGGGACTGATGTTATCCAAGTCTGCCACCATGAGTCTGTCTGCCCCCCTGGACCACCACCACTGGGACTGATGTTATCCACTGCCTCTACTGCCACCATGAGTCTGTCTGCACCCCTGGGACCACCACCACTGGGACTGATGTTATCCAAGTCTGCCACCATGAGTCTGTCTGCCCCCCGGACCACCACCACTGGGACTGATGTTATCCAAGTCTGCCACCATGAGTCTGTCTGCCTCCCGGACCACCACCACTGGGACTGATATTATCCACTGCCACCATGAGTCTGTATGCCCCCCCGGACCACCACCACCGGGACTGATGTTATCCACTGCCACCACTGCCACCATGAATCTGTCTGCCCCCTGGACCACCGCCACCGGGACTGATGTTATCCAAGTCTGCCACCATGAGTCTGTCTGCCCCCCCGGACCACCACCACTGGGACTGATGTTATCCACTGCCACCATGAGTCTGGCTGCCCCCCCGGACCACCACCACTGGGACTGATGTTATCCAAGTCTGCCACCATGAGTCTGTCTGTCTCCCGGACCACCACCACCAGGACTGATATTATCCACTGCCACCATGAGTCTGTATGCCCCCCCCGGACCACCACCACTGGGACTGATGTTATCCACTGCCACCATGAATCTGTCTGCCCCCTGGACCACCGCCACCAGGACTGATGTTATCCAAGTCTGCCACCATGAGTCTGTCTGCCCCCCCAGACCACCACCACCGGGACTGATGTTATCCACTGCCACCATGAGTCTGTCTGCCCCCCCCGGACCACCACCACCGGGACTGATGTTATCCAAGTCTGCCACCATGAGTCTTTCTGCCCCCCCGGGCCACCACCACCAGGACTGATGTTATCCACTATCAGCACTGCCACCATGAGTCTGTATGCTCCCCCCGCCCACCACCACCAGGACTAATGTTATCCAAGTCTGCCACCATGAGTCTGTCTGCCCCCCATGGACCACCACCACCAGGACTGATGTTATCCAAGTCTGCCATCATGAGTCTGTCTGCCCCCCATGGACCACCACCACCAGGATTGATGTTATCCAAGTCTGCCACCATGAGTCTGTCCGGACCACCACATCCATCAGCCAGAGACAGAAAGCTTCTTAATATTTAAACCATAAAGTGAGTATGTGTACTCATGTTTGTTATGCTGCTTCACTTTCTTTAGTTGTATGTTTTGTTTTCTGTAGTTTTTCTGAGCCTCAATGGTAAAATACATACAGTACTCTTCTTTTGTTTCTTTTACAGGGTAACAAAAAAAAGGCTCCATTGCTAAAACTCATTGGGAATGATACTGTAGCTGTACCGTACAGAGAGGAACCGATGTAATATCCATGTGAAATCCGTTCTGATAAGTATGAAGACTTTATTTCATCCATTTCATTGTTTTGTAAAGACTGCAGCAAATATTGCACACAGGTTGTGTTAGTTGACAAGATGTGTCTTTGAAATGTAACTTGACTTTAGGGATTGAGATTTGAGAACCAGGGAGGGACACATAACAATTAAGTTGTAAGAAGTCATTCATTTCTTTTTTTAGGAAACTTCCAGTAGCTTTGTTGTTTTGACGAAGTGGCCTTATCCAAACAAGTTCTTCAACATCAGGCCCCTCAGGGCTGGGGTGCACATGCAACAAACAGAAGTCATTTCATTAGATGACCATGACCATCATTAACAACCAAACTCGAGAAGGATGCAGATGATATCTGTGAAGAAGTAAGAAAATAAGAAACCATTACAGACAAACCTGCAAATATGCTTCCCCCCACCCAAAAAAAAAACAAATACTTACCTTCATGTGCTTGACAGTTATCCATTGCAAATTTCTATGCAAAAAGTTCTAGTCGAGCACTGGAATGTACACACCAACAGTATCTGTGACCTGTGATACAGAATAATACCATGAGTACATGTCCATGTCAACCCCCCTCACATACAAAATACAGAAATATATATCTATATATATCAACTCACCAAGGCTACTATTAGTGTCCAGACAAAGGGCACCCTTCCATCCAGTTGAGAAGATCACATTGCATTTGCTCAAATCGTAGCACACATTGGACCAGCAACAGTTTGCTCATGGTCATCATTTTATTCTGGGGCACTGGGCGCATGAGTGACTGTGCAATAAATTCTGGGGTACTTTGCATGTGCTGAAACAATCCCATTACACTTCATTACCACTTGTCAATTTTCTGCACAAGGAGGATGCATTTTGGGCTGGCAGAAAAAATCTGGGGACTCTGTGCCACCTTTGTGTGCATGATTGAGTGTGCCATTAATTCTGGGGGACTTTGTATGTGCTGAAACAATCCCATTTCACTACGTTACCACTTGTCAATTTTCTGCACACAAGGAGGATGCATTTTGGGCAGACAGAAAAAATCTGGGGACTCTGTGCCACTTTTGTGCGCATGACTGAGTGCGCCATTAATTCTGGGGGACTTTGTATGTGCTGAAACAGTCTCATTTCACTGTGTAACCACTTGTCAATTTTCTGCACACAAGGAGGATGCATTTTGGGCCAGCAGAAAAAATCTGGGGACTCTGTGCAACTTTTGTGCGCATGACTGAGTGCGCCATTAATTCTGGGGGACTTTGTATGTGCTGAAACACTCTCATTTCACTGCGTAACCACTTGCCAATTTTCTGCACAAAAGGAGGATGCATTTTGGGCCTGAGAAAAATCTAGGGACTCTGTGCCACTTTTGTGTGTTCTGTGATTTTTGCTGTGAGCTCATGATGTCATATTGACATTTTTACAATTAAAGCAGCATTGCAAGAATGTCCTCACAGTTCTGAACTGTACTTTTTCATGCTACTTTACATTGCCACAGCCACCACTACTTGCCTTCGAGTCGTGACTTGAATGATATGATTCTTTTCACAATTTATGTCTGCTCTACTTACTTGACTACTTTTTTTCATGTATGAAAAAAAAATGAGCACGTCTTCCAATATTGTTCGGACCAGCTTGGTATTTATTTGCAGCTGCTTTTCAATAACTATTGTTCCGTGGTGTCATAAAACACTGCCTGATGCATAACTGTTAATTAACAACAGAAGTGATAGATAACAACTACTTGATGTGATGGAGAAAAGCAGAGGAAAACAATGACTAAGATCTGGTCAGCACCAATTTAAAAGGAATGTTCCTTTCATTATTTCACACATGAAAAAAGGTAGTACTTCAGACTCAACTACTGGAAATTCTCGTATCATTCCAGTCAGTCAGGATGTAAGTAAAGGAAGTTGTAACATAGTATTAAAAAATATAGGACAGAGTTATCAACAGATTGTAGCGCTGCTACTTTACAGACATTCATCACATTACATAGTTACGGTGATACACATAAACTAATATGTGGGGCATTACTACCACTGGAATATTTCTTGCTCCACAGAGTAAAATATATTTCTGTGAAAACCACCCATAATTTCATTACAGTGAGTCCCATGACGGAGGAATTACCAATCAGAAAAGCCACCCACATTCTGCCACCCTTTCTTAGCAACATTAGGACACGATGCCAGGGGGAGCGCAGGTGCATGCTCCACTATAGTGAATGTCTGGCAGCTATCCCAATGTTTCCTTATGTTATAAGGTTTACTTTGTGGTGAAATGTGGGATGTTTCCAATAACAAGGATCTTCTTACTGGAAACGTGGCCACACTTTTCACCACAAACTGACCATTATAACATAAAGAAACCTTTGGAAACCTGCAGACAATCGGATATTCACTGTAAGGAGCACGCACGTGCGCTCTCCCTGCCATCACTTCCTAATGTTGCTGAGAAGGGAGGCAGAATGTGGGCAGATTTCAGAATGGGAATTCTTCCACCACGTGACACACTGTAATGAAATTACAGGTGGTTTTCACAAAAAGGTATTGCACTATGTGGTACAAGAAAGATTCCCCTGGATGGGAAAATGTGTATGATTAAACAATAACAAACAAAAAACACACAAAAAAAGTACAACACAGTAGTGGGGTGGGGTCAGGGTGGGTGTGGGTGTGGGGGGCAGAAAACAATCCCCTCACTTACTATGGCCGTGGGATGCCATGGTGGTCCAGCAGCAGGTGCAGCATTGAAAGTATTTGCTGCTGCTGTGCTTCCACTCTGTTAACCTCCTGCTCCAAAGCACTGAACCACTCATTATTTTCCTCGGGTGCTGCCCACACCAGGCTGATGTCAGACTGGGTTGCAGGGACTGTGGCTGGGTCCACTGCAGTGGGGAATCCAGGTAGTGGGGCTGGTGGTGGATAGGGTGGTGCTGGTGGCTGTGGTGGCGGTGGTGGTGATGGTGGAGGAGGAGCAGCTGCTGTAGTAGCCCTCCTCCTCCTGCTGCGGTGGTGACTGATGCGAGGCACATCTCCCACCCCAGCAGCACCCTCAGCCACTGCCACAGAAGGGCCAGCAGGTGGATGCCACTCTGCCCTGTGGTGGTTCAGCATGTGGGTGCACTGGCCACCGGTCCCCAAATGTGTCCCTTGGGGGCCACAGCGTACCAGCACACAACACACATGGCACTCCACCACTGTGCTGTCTTCCCCCACACAATTAAAAAACTCCCACACTGGGGATCTGTGGGGGGAACCAGACACAGTCCTCACATGTCGGGCACGAGTCCCACCACCACCTACAGTTTCCGGGGCCACCTCCTGTGACTGTGGAGGTGGTGGAGGGGGAGCTGCTGGTGCCCCAACAGCTGCTGCTAGTGGTGGTGGTGGTAGTGGCAGAGAAGGTGGATGCGCAGCAGCCACCGTTGGCACTGGTGCTGCTGCTGCTGCTGCTGCTCCTGTTGCTTCAACAGGGGAAGCAACACTGGCCTGGAGTCTGGAGCGGTCCAATATCACATGACCACCCCTCCATGGGTCAGCACTCCTCCCCTCCTATCGCGACCACTGGCCAGCAACTCACCTTCCCCTACGTGACCCTCCATCCTCCTGAAGTCCACGGGATGACACACACACACAGACAGTGGACACACACACACACACAGTCAGTCACACCCACACAACAAAACAAAACAAAACTTATACAAAAAAATTCACTGACAAAAAGAAACACTAATACAATACAAAAACTAAATAAAATAGCTTTTAAAAAAACTGTTTTGTTCTAGGTTCTGGTACTGAAAAGCAACGAAAGGTATGCAAACTCCTTTCCTCTCGCAACTGCTTTCTCCCTTTACAAATGCAAAGGAGAAAGTGAAACTGCTTCTCTGACTCACTTCCTTCCTGCCTGGCTAAAGCATGTGACACAGTACTGCAAGCCATGTGATGTGCCTATTTTCTTCTCACTTCACCTTACTTCGCGTTAAGGCATAATGGCAATGTGAAGTGGTAATAATAATAACATGAAGTGAGCACTTTACAGGGTCTACTTCACGTTGTGCTCCACGGACGCAAAGTGCCCACTTCGCGGGCGGATTAATAATTCGCTGCATCTCTAGTACTAGGGCTGTGGAAAAGATGAATCATATGCTGGGATTGGGGATGTTACAATATGAAAATTTTCACAGAATGGTAACATCGAAGAAATGATCATGGTTATCATGCTTTCACATTATTATGGTTATCTGGTTTAGGTTCTGTGGGAAGGACCGTCTGCACCCTAAATTGCAGGGGAAAATACAGTAGGATAGTAGACTGAGAATCTGAATTTTTCATTGTTTATAATTGCTATATCACAGTATGTTGTGAAAATGGTTAACACTATGTAGAAAACAGATGCACTATCAGTATCATCAATGAAAATTATTATGGTTATCATGACATTCCTAGCTGGAATGCATCAGGAGGGGGATCACAAGCAGAAAGAGGGCAGTTATATTTCCCTGGTATAGATCCTTGGTTCAACTACATCTGGAGTACTGTTTGCAGTTTTTGACTCCACATTTGATGAAAGACAAGGATAGGCTGCAGGTGATGCAAAGAATGGCTACCAAAGTGACACGGGGCAACAGAGGCAGTCTTATATTAAGCACTTGGATGATCTTGATATGTACATACTGTAGTGATAGGAGGAAGAAGGAAGATATGACTGAGATGTTCAAGGACTTCCATGGGATAAACAAGGTGGATAGCAATGAGTTGTTTACAAACACAGGCACCAGGGGAAACTTCCATTTCTCTTATGAGTCAAAATGATGAACTGTTTACATAATTTTGTTGTGACACCTGATTGTGAAAGAAGTTCCCTTGAACTGAACCTCTCTGGTGTATCTCCAAATTATCATAGCTTATAGGAAAAGCATCTCACTTGGCAGCAGCTTAATTTCCTGACTCTAGATATGATAGATGCTACACTGATCAACTCACTAGACTGCAGAATAAAAACAATTCCTCCCTAAACCAAGGAGAAAAAGAATAAAATATAAGAAGGTAATGTGCTTAGCATTTTAGACTATAAACTTGCATACATGTTAAACGAGGGCATCAGTGATACGCACCAGATATGTCATGGCTCTGATTTTGATATAATTTGTATTTGCCCTCATATGACAGGGATTATGTACTTACAGTACCTGTGGCTTCACTTTGCTCCATGACTCATGAGTAAACAGTCTCAGGCAGACATGAGCAGATAAAAATTATATCAAAATCAGTGCTGGGGCGTGGGAATAACGAATATTAATACCTCAAAAATAAGCCTTCTTGAATCTTAACTCGAAAGATGAATAGTTTTCACTGTTTGTATTTGACCAAGGGTATTAACGAATTAATATGTAAAAAAGGTCTAATTGGTCAGACTGCCTATCATCACTGCTTCTGATGCTACTGCCCCACTCCCTCCCTCATGAACTTTTGTGCCCTTTTCTGTTTGCACTCGCTATACTGATTAGCTGTGATTTAGTGAGTAAAGCCAGCTGTGGAGCCTGGAGAGAGAAGAGAAGGGGGCTTAGTGACTAGCCTGAATATTTGACATAAGCCCCCCACCCCAAATCAAGGATTGGGTTCTTGGGGAGGGGGATGGGTTGGTGGGCCCAGGAGAAGTATAACAAGGTAACTTGTATTAAAAGGGGGAGTCAGGCTAGGGTGGGGGGTATCATAAAGACATTGTCATTTTCTAACAAGGTGCCAGACATGGGTTTTCCCTTTCCTTAGTTGTACGGGGCTCCTGGGAAGGGGGAGGTGGGTGGCAAAAGTTTGGAATCCATTGGTAGGATGGCCAAGAGCCTGTCCATGGACACCTGGGTGGAGCTTTTTTTCCCCTTCCACGTATGATGAACACTGAATGCTGAATATTTGGGCCCCTGAATAGAATATTCAGGCCAAATATTTGGTATAAAGTATTCTCACACCCCTGCTCAGAGCCATGACATATCTGCTATATATTAAACTTATGCTGACCTTGTGGCAGGCCAGGCAATGCAGTGAACTAATAAAAACATTTTCCATGTTTGTTGCTTACTGGGAACACATAACATAAACAAAGCTGATCCCTTTTTGCCACAAGAGAACAGTTCTGGCTGAGGCACTGTGTTGAAATGTGTTTTGTGTGCCATGGCCAAACACCAAACAGGGAGAGAAACCAAGGTGAGTCACATGGAAATGAGAGGTTGGCAGCAGCAAGCAAGTAGAAGTCAAACATGCAGTTTGTTCAGTTGATTGGAAAGATCATCCTGGTTCTGCATCCTCACCTCCATACAAGATGAGCCTGCTTGGCGTGGCTGGTCACCACTAGTAAATAACATAAAAAAGGTTTACAGGAAGTAGGCAATGAGCCTTTTTGTGTCACATCTCCTCCAGTCACTTTACTCTCATGAAAAAGTTATGAGTCCTGCCTAGGCTGGCGGCTGCCAGTTGCACCTGTATCTCACACATGTCCTGTTTGGATTGACAAACAAACAGAAATATGAGAGTTGTAGTATGTACCTGGGTGGAACTCCTCCCTTGCCCAGATAGACAACTGCCAGCCACACAGTGTGTCTAGAGGGGAGACAGACATGGCACAGAGAGAGAAACACATGCATTTAGAAGCAAAAAGTAAAAAGTAAGTGATTGAAGTACTAAAAACGTAAGAAAATGATGGCAAAAAAAGACCCAAGGTCCATCCAGTCTGACCAGTTCTTCTACCTATTCCCCATTGACTTATTGTTGAAGGGGGTTCTTACCCTGAGATCTGGTCCTCAGTTCCCCCAGCTGACCCCCCCTCCACATTTTATTCCCTCACCCCATATCTCTGTTTCAGTGCTATAAGCTCTCTGTAGCTGTCCCACAGACCTCAAACTCATTTATAGACCCCATCTCCACCACCTCTTTTGGTACTGTAATATATATTAATTGTTCCATCACATCTCTCTTAAACCTTCCCCTGATTAGACTACACCCATGCCGTCTCATTATTATGTTTCCCTTCCTGGTGAACAGGTTCACACTGTAAACTTTGTTTATCCCCCTCAGGAACTTGTAAGCCTCAATTGTATCGCATCTTTCCATCCTGGCCTGCAGTGTGCACATGCTCAGTTCTGCCAGCCATTCTATGTATGAGTCCCCCCCCTGCAGACCCTGGATCATCTTGGTGACCCTTTGCTGCAATGTCTCTCATCTCTGCCTGTTCTTCTCAAGTGAGGCTCAAGAAATGATCACATTATTTTGGGGGGTGTCACCAAGGGCCTGAATAGGGGAAATATCACCTACCTCCTCCTGCTATCAAATCCTCTTCCTCTGTCCCAGCATCCTGATTGCATTGCTATATGTCTTGTTGAATTGACCTGAGTTTTTTAGATCACTGCTGATGATGAGCTCCCTAATGAAGACTTAAGAGTTGGAGTGCCAGAGCTTCTGGTCTGCACCACACTGAGGTCCTGTATTGTTTATGCACCTGGATTTGTCATGGATTTCCAATAGAATACTCAGCATCACACAGTGTTAGTGCTATGACCTGGTTTTAGTTACTCAAACCCAAACTTGGAAGCCAAATGTGTAGGAGGCAACATTATTTACTTTAAAGTAGGAGCAAAAAGGGGTCAAGCACACATGAGACAGCTGTCCCACTTGAAAATCAATATGCAGGATACAAGAAAAACAAAAGTGTGCAACAGAAATAACAGGCTGCAATGCAAGGTATTACTGCTAGAGTAAACCATTTATTGTGCTCGAAAACAATGAATGTCACTAGACTCCAGGGTAGTAGACCTCACATAAATCACACAATGTCATAAGTTTCACAGGACAAGCAGATAGATAGCAGGAAACCCATACTATACCATTCTATAGGTTTTATTTTAAGCTACAGACATGAAAAGAACAAGCATTTGCCAATGCCGAATGTTTGCTTGCTGGCATTGGCATTGGTAGTGTAGGAGTTATAGAGCTGCATAATAGGAATGGCAGTGAAGTATTCAACTGAAGCCAACCCCACCACCACCCTGCAGAGACTGACAGGCATTGGGGTGTGCCTTTGGGTCATCAGGCAGAACGGCCATGCCATTTCACCACACCCTACCCTGCAGACACTGACAAGTGTCACGGTGTGCCTTGGGGTCTTTGGCCCTTATGCACAACCCATTCCATCAGGAAATATGGTGAGATGGGTGTGGTACAGGAGAATGGGGTGAACATTGGGGTAGAAGAGTCCAAGGCATACCTCAATGCCTCTCACTGGCTGCAGGGTATGGAATGGTATAAGCATTATAGGCGAGAATCTCAAGTCACACCCCTGATACCTGTCATTGTCTATAGGGTGGGGCATTATGGTTGGAAACCCTAATGACCCTCAGGCATTCGTTAGTATTTTCACTCCAAATTTTCAACATGTTTTTTTTGTGACCCCCCCACCTCATGAACAGTGGCAATATCAGTTTGTTAGCCAAAAGCTGATCTTGCATAGCGACTACAGCATTTAGCACCACAGGTGCAAAAACACATTCCAAACAGAATGTGAAAAATGACAACTGTACTGTTCATGGGGAGGTGTAAAATGGCAATGTTGAAAATCTGCAATGAAATATTAAACTTGGCAGTCCTGACGTGCATAGAAACTGTGCAAAGCACACCCGTAATGTAATTAGTTTGAAGATTTTTTACAGCAGATTATCAACACAGGCATTTTGGGACCTCCGATCATGAACAGTGTCACTGTGATTTTCTTTATCTGTCCCGAACAATAATTTCCCACAGCGACCACGCATTTCTGCACTGAAAGTGTGAATACACATTTTGGCCATGTTGTGAAAAATGGCAGCTGTACTGTTCATAAGGAAGTGTGAAAAAATGCCACTGGTGAAAATCTGGATGGAAAATACTACAAAGTCATGAACTTACAAGGGTGCGTGGAAACTGCGCAATACTCACTCGTAACACAGTCATTTTATGGACTTTTGTCAACAAATTTTCAACATATCCATTTTAAAACCTCTGCTCATGAACAGTATCACTGTGATTTTCTTAATCTGTCCTAAACATTGATTCGCACGCTGCTGTGCCATTGTACTACATCTTGGCGGAAACACATTTTGGGTGGCGTGAAAAATTACAGCTGTACTGCTCATAAGGAGTGTAGTAAAATAATGTTGAAAATCTGGAGTGCAAATATTAAAAATTCGCAAACTTACGAGCATGCGTAGGAACTGCGCAATGCATGCTCGTAAAACAGTCATTTTTAGGAATTTTTACAAGTTTGCAACATAGGCTTTTTGAGAGCCCACCTTATGAACACAGGCACTGTCATTTCATTACTCAGTCCCGAAAGGTGATTTCACACAGTGACTGTGAAATCACCCTTCGGGCCCGATTAATGCCATGACAGTTCAAGAATTCATGAGGGGGGGTCCCAAAAACCCCATGTTGAAAATTTGGTGCCAAAATTCAGAAAAATGCCTGAGATATGCATTAAAGTTGAAAAAAAACCTATTTATTGCTTTATACAGCTTACTGGCATTTCCTCAGTTCACGGTCGGCGTTGAAGAGTGCAGACGTGTTCCCGCTCCACGAAGATGTCGTGCGGACACGGAGGTAGTATGGAGTGGGGTGGGGTGGGGTGTGGGGAGGAAGAGTGCACAGTGGGTGGGCATGGGTGGGCTGGGAGACCGCAGAGGAACATTTTCTTGTTTACAGGTTTTTTTTTAAGGAAGACGACAGGGACGTTTGCCACGCTGGGGTGGGCTCCCAGTTTGGCAGCTTTTAAGGCTTTGTTTGAGGGGGTGAGCCTGTTGGCGACGAGGGATTGGGCACCCCTGTCGGCCATATGGACTTGTGCCACACTGGGTTGGGCTCCCAGCGTGGCAGCTATAAGGCTGTTTGGGGGGGTGGCCTGGAGCCAATGGGGGTTTGGGCACCCCGTCAGCCATGCCAACGTGTGCCATGCTGGGGTGGGCTCCCAGCGTGGCACCTGGAAAGCTTTTTTTTGGGGAGGGCGTGGAGCCGACGGGGGATTGGGCACCCCTGTCGGCCATACAGTATGTGCATGGGGGGGGCCGTGAGCACGCAATATGCGTGCATGTTGAGGGGGGAGCTCTGCTCACTGAAGTGGAGCTCTCCCTTTCAACTGTGTGCCACTGCATTTTCAACTGCTGTCATAGACAGCTGCAGCAGTGATTGGGGAACTGGGGCCACACCTGCAAACATATTGACTGAATTGGAAGACGGCTGCCACACCTCCGAAAACTCAGATGATGGCACTATGTTTCTTGCACATGCGTGCAAGCAAACATAAAAAGGACATATAAGCAATTATATATAAGCAAATAGCAAGTAATTAAACAACAGTGTCTTTCAAATTCACTTGTATTAGTGCACTCTTGTTAGAAGAATAAACATAGAAACATAGAAACTGATGACAGATAAGGGCTGCTTGGCCCATCCACTCTGCCCATTTTCATTATGATCACTTATACATTTTGAAAACCAATAAAGTATACTTAATAATAATAAAAAAAAAGATCATTTATGCTGCAGATTATCCTTAGTCTACGGCACTGTCTCTTCCACCCCCTTCCTTTCTTGTATGATTCCCTTGTGCCTACCACAGGCTTTTTTTGAATCTCACCACTGTTTTCACCCCTATTGCCTCTGCTAGAAGGCTGTTCCAGACATCCACCACCCTTTCTGTGAGGAAGTACTTCCTCACATCTATCCTGAACCTACCCCCTTCCAGCTACATATCATGACTCCTTGTTCTAAAGCACCCTTTTCTCTGACAAATATATCCAGCCTGTACCTTATTCATCCCGATAAGTTATTTAAAGGTTTTGATCGTATCCCGTCTCCCTCCTGTCCTCCAGGATGTACATATTGAACCCCTTTAGCCTCTTCTCATAAGGCTTTTGATGCAGAGCCTGCACCATTTTGGTAACCCTCACCTGGACCGCCTCTACTTTGTCTATGTCTTTCCTGAGGTGTGGTCTACAGAACTGGACACAGTATTCCAGGTGTGATCATGCCAGTGATCTATATAGGGGCAACACTACTTCCCTCTTCCTGCTGGTGATACCCCTACCTCTGCACCCCAGCATCTCACTAGCTGTCACAATTGCTTTGTCCCATTGTCTGGCAACCTTTAGGTCATCTAATATAATTACCCCCATGACCCATTCTTGCTTGGTCATTGCAAGTATTTCTCTCACCATTTTGTACTCCACCCAATGGATTTCTGTGTCCCCATGCATTATTTTGCACTTGTTTGCATTAAACTCTAGCTGCCAAACTTCTGATCACTCCTCCAGCCATTTTAAATCTCTTGCCATCCTTTTCACCCCCCCCGAATGTCCACTCTGTTGCAGATCTTGGTGTCATCCGCAAAGAGGCAGACCTTCCCTTCCAACTCCTCTGCTATATCACTAATGAAGACATTAGAGAAGACCTGCACCAACACTGACCCCTGAGGTACCCCACTAGTCACTCTCCCCTCCTCAGCCTGAACTCCATTTACCACTACCCTCTGACTCCCATCCCCTAGCCAGTTTCTTACCCAAGATGCCACCTTACTGCACCCCCATGCTACCCAACTTGTTTAGCAGTCTCCTATGTGGAATGATGTCAAAAGCCCTGATGAAGTCTAGGAAGGCCACATCCACACACCCTCCCTCATCCAACACTTTGGTCACCCAGTCAAAAAAAATCTATCAGATTTGTTTGGCACAAACGTCTCTGTGAAACCATGCTGCCTTGGGTCCTGCAATCTGTTAGATTCTGGGTATTCCACAATCATTTCCTTTAATAGTGTTTTCATTAATTTCTCTACCACTTAAGTCAGGCTGTCAGGCATATAATTGCCCACCTCCTGGCTACCCCTATTGTAAAGTAGAACTACATCTACTCTCCTCCAGTCCTCCAGGACAACGTTGGTCTCCTGTGAACAATTAAACAAGTCTGCCAGGGGTGTAACCAGTACCTCACTGAGTTCCCTCAACACTCTTGGACGCATCCCATCTAGCCCCAAGGCTTTGTCCACATTCAGATTTATTTATTTTGTTTTATTTATTGAATTTTGTTGACTGGGCAGGCCCACTGAGACTAGAAGTCCCTTTTTTCAGGGGCGATGGGGGGGATACAGATGGTACCCAACTTAAATTGAACCAGATTAAGCTGTTGGTGGTATTTTTAGTGAATGGGGGAAATTTGGCCTGGACACTGGGGAAGTTATTCTACTCTTGGATAGAAGAAAGCTGTTGTCAGTCTTGTGCAATGGCTAGTTCAGCCAATGAACCGATAAGGATGGATGTGGTCTCGGTCTCTGACCCAGCCTTGATGGTCCAAGAGACTGAAATTTTTTTTGATGCAGCAGATTGATCTGAAAGTAATATTACTGACATAGGACCTGTATCGGAACATACAGAGCATGAAGACCATTCCAGAGACCTGTTGATTATGGACAGTTTAAAAGCAGTTAAAACAGTCAATAATTTACAAAAACTCATCCTAACTGAGGAAGCACAGTACCGAGCAAAACAGCAAACCCTGCAGACAGCCATGGCATGATTTACCAAGTAACACAAGGCACCACACCCTGGAGGCCTCCACGTCAGCAAGACCAGCTGCAGTAGTTCCTCCCTAGTTATGGACACCACATCTAGTGCACCACACCACAGAACCCAGGTACCACTTTCTAACACTATTTACCAGACAACTCCTGATACACAGGAGGCAGCAACTGTATTTATATTTTCAGGAAACAGTATGGCAAATGTGGGAGCTGGGGGGGAATGGGCCTCTCATTAGTCTCCCAGGTAAGACCTTTGCTTCTATGTCCAGCCCAAAGGTTACAGCTGCTAAATCTACTTTGACAACTGGTATACATTAACCTGGGGTTTCACAACAGCTATTTACCGAAGTGCACTCACAGAGCAATCCTGAGCCTGGTGATAGCAAAGCGGGACTGCGGGTAAGCACACAGCTGTCCTTGGCGGTGAATTCTTTGCCCCAGTCTGCAAATCTATTGCAGCAACCAACTAAAGCTCCCAGATCACACACATAAGTGGAAATTGAGTCAGGAATGGCACATACCGAGTATACACACTCTGGCCTAAGACTCCCACTTTAGGAGCAGATATTTACAGATGTTGCTTCAGAAGCACAGCAGCTTGACCAGCCCCCAGATATTTCAGATGCAGATTTGTATGAGAGAAAATATCCATTAATAAAAATGTTGTCAGAGGATGAAGGGGTTCTAAATGGAAGACTGATGATTCCAGAAGGAAAAGGGACAGTGTGGTGCTGCAGCACAGACATCTCTCACCTAGTACTAACCTTAATAAACTGGAGGCCAAAGACCCGGCAGATCAGTTGCTAGTGACTTTCCCACCTCCCGAGTCAGCAGCTATGGCTATTAAGAATGCTTTTGGGATTTCACAAACCACTGATGCAGATAAATCCTGGTCAGATTATGCCCTGAAAAGGGCAGGATGGATTCAAGACTCAGTTGGAAAGTGGGTGCCTGACCCCACTTGGGACCCTACTCCCTTTTTGAAATCCTCTGCAACCCCAGAATGGTGCCCCCACTTGGTTACTCAGAGCAATACAGGCATAGGTAGTAACATCACCCTACCCAATAACCTGGGAACAAGTGAAGCTGTAGCTTTGGGTGTGCACCCCCCCCTCAGATGGACACAAGCATGACAAAACCCTTAGAGGGGGCCAGATGAACAAGATTGTCACTGACAGTTCACAACCTGACATACCAGACAGTTCCTTATTGCCTCAAAACCTCACAGCAACTCCCACCTCCAAGGACATATTGGTACCAAATGCAACCACGGAGCCACCACCTACACAAGGAAACATAGGATCTTCGAACTCCATGACTCATGAACCACCACAGGAACAATCACAGAGACTCTTATTATCAGAATTGTTCAAAAGGAATAGAACAGAACCGCTGCCCAGAAGACATGCTGTACGTCTTAAATATAAAGAGGAGTTGGATCCCAGTCCAGACAGACAGTATGTTGGCAAAACACTTATAAAAGACTCATTGCGATTTTATCCAGCAGTTGTGTTTGCATTTATTCATATCTCTGGGGAAGGCATTTTCGATATCCGCTTCAGGTCAGTACACCTCCTGGATCTTTTTTTGACAAAATATAATCAGTTAAAATGTTCCTCACTTTGGACTCTTTTTGTAGCCATCCCACTTATGAAACCACTAATCAAATCAGTGACCATCATGTTCTGAAATGAAAGTGTACCGGTGGGGGATATTTACTACAGACTGCAACAGAAAAGTGAAGTTTCGAGTGCCCCAGAAACTATACTTGACAGAGAACAATTCTGAATGGGGGTTGGAGATTTAAAGTCAAACATAGGGAAACAGAAGATGGCATAATACATATTCCAAACAGTTTTTTTCAGGGACGGGACCAGGGGGTTTGTTTTTACCCTGGATGGCCAAAGGCATGTTACCGCTGCGGGTACAGGACACACTTCTCCAGGGTATGTGACAAGCTCAGATACAGTCTCTGTGATGAGGTGGGGCATATCAGTTCACAGTGCAATAACCATTCAAGATGTAACCTTTGTGAAGAAAATGGCCATCTTTACAAAAACTGTCCATGTGCATCTGCCAATAAGACTCCTGATTTCGATCCAGAAGACTTAATCAATAAAGCACAATCAGAGGTTCCCCAGAAACAAGTACCCCCATCCTCCTCTCCTCCATAAGATTCTGCAAACACCAGGCACAAAGAAGACAAGACACGACACCTGACCTCACCTCACCTCCACCTCCAATGTTGTAATGGAAACAGAGTTCTTTCGGCTAAAGATCCAGAACAGAATGATATAGACACCGCACCTAATCTGTTTGATCCAGTTTGCTATACAGAACCTCCGGAGAAGGGACAACCTGAACTACCATCTACCTCTCAGGACTTTACTTTATCCAAAAATTGGAGATCCTCCAGATTACAGAAAAAGAAGAAAATCAACCTATTGACACTGACAATCCATATGAAGTACTTGCAACCCTGACTTGAGGTGAATCAGACATGGAGGACAAGTTGTTGAAACAATGGATCTGGTAGCCTGTGATTATGGCGACCACGATTGAGCACTTTCAAAAAGGGTGGCTAAGTCATGGCACCTGTACACAAGGCTACCAGACAGAAAGGGCGACCGGATGGAGGGGTCTGTGAATAGAACAACAGGATGTTGCTATATGTACACACACGTGGGGGTGAGGGACCACACTATGCGATTGACGGAAGGGGAGGGTTTGTGGGATGTAGTGTGGTGGTGGGCTGCCAAGCTGGCCATGTGGTATGGTGGGTTGGTGGCAGGCTAAGGTTGGGAGGGTGCTGAGTTTGGTTATGGGTGTGCATTCATTTTTTTGCTCTGGTCCTGGAATTTAATTTTTTCTTCTTTTGCACCCCCCCAACATTCACCCCACTGTAGTTGAGAATTCTTTAGTAGGGGGTATGTGGGGGTGAAGCCCCCTGCATAAAAAAAAAATCCAAGTCTCTGGCGCCCCTTTGCTGTACGCCAGGAGTGTACATCACCAAAATTGATTTTCAGCGATGTACACTCTCCCTAACGGCTATCGCCTTTCAGTGATCACCGTTATCACATAGAACCATGGAACTGGATGTTCCACTCCCACAACCACCAGATAAATTGTACAGTGGAAAGAAGAAATGATAGAAAAAGAGATGAACTGCTTAAACTGAACCGGTAATCACTGGTTGCCATAACAGACACCAAGGTGGCATCTCTTAATTGCCACAGTCTTGTAAATAATGCCAAAAGACAGGTCATATTTCAGTTATTATTTAACTTACATGTTGATATTATCCTTTTACAGGAGACACGGATGTGGTCTGTATCCCAACAGGCTCGGTTTCAATCAGAACGGCCATGGGGTCCTACTTATTGGTCATTTGGGACTGACAGGGCTGATGGGATAGGGATATTATCTTTAGGGCACATGTTCTCTCATTTTAGGTTGATCAGTCTCATCCCAGGAAAATCTTAGATGGATACTGGGACAAGATCCCATGCCATATTGTTAATATGTATGGCCCGCAACTCAAGACGGACAGGTTTGCCTTACTAGAAAAAATCCAGCCTTATTTGGCTACAGCAAAAATTGTCATACTTGGTAGAAACTTTAATTGTATCTGATATGTCCCAAGAGGTCATGATCCCTCCTAAAATATAGTGTGATTCCACTGCATTAAAGAAATGTATTGCTGTAGCAGACTTGGTAAATTGTAACAGCAAGGTTACACAGACCCCATACTTCACTTATAAAAGGGCACAGTTTACAACAATCATTGATTATGTGTTTGTCTCCAAAAGTCTGACTGCTGGGGCTTTGGAATTATGTCCGGTTTAATTTTCAGACCACCAGATGATTATTTCCACTTTAGATCCAGACACTTACTGTTTCATTACTAAAACAAAATGGTAACTAAATACACAAGTACTGTCAGATCCCAAAAATTCAATCTGCAGTTAGACATCTTCCGCTAGCCCAGGCATCAGTACTCGATGTTTATGAGGATATAGGAGCATGGTGGGCTCAAACCAAAAAAGATGTGCAGACATATTTTCAAAAAATTGGGAAAAATAAAGCCAAACTAAACTATTTTACATACCTAGCATTTGTCACCACCTACAACATTTATTTTCTTTAACTCCCTCTTATAAGAATGATTTAGCTCCCCAAATGGAAAAAATTAAAGCTGAAATGCAAGCCATACAATATGACAGAGGCAGTTCCATCAGAGCAGAATTGTCCTTTGGCACCCAGAAAACCCCAGTCTTTGACCCACGTGCAGGGTGTAGGCTAAACGACAGGTGGCCTCAATCTCCACCTTCTGAGATAAAAATGGTTCCCTGCTGTCCTCCTTCATGAACCTGGTGAGAGTAGTCACAGAGTCCTTACAGGACCAGGTCATCACAGCGGAGTCTAGCATAGTCACCATATCTGAATATCTTTCAAATATAACACTAGTTACATTATCCCTAGAAGCCTCATTGAACCTAACAAGCACCATCACTGTCCCAGAAACCTCTAGAGTAATTCAAACAAGAAAATTAGGGTCAGCCTCAGGTCCTGACGTACTGCCCTTTGAACTTTATAATACATTTCTCCCAGAATTAAGCATATTTTTGGACAAGTTATTCTGTTTTTTTCACAAACATTGCAGTCCCGGTAGAGTTCTCTAAAAGGATACTGATTTATTTATATAAATCTGGCAATAGAACATTGATACAAAATTGATGACCGATCGGCTTGCTTAACTCAGATTTTAAAATACTATCACAAATTTTACATCTCTGTTTAAGATCTATAGCCACCAGCATAATTTACCCAGATCAGTTCTGCGGGCTACCAGATAGAGCAATACATCACCCCTTGATAATCTTATGGGAATTCTGGGAGTTATACCAAAAATCCCAGAAAACAGGATGGATTATCTCCTTAGACCAGCAGAAAGCCTTCGACAGAATGAATCATGTCTTTCTGGTCCAAGTGTTACAGGCATATGGCATACCTAAGGGATTAATTGATAAAATTAGAATGCTGTATACCCAAGCCTACTGTAATCCTCTTATTTCTGGTAAATTGGATCCAGATTGTGCAATAAATGAAGAGGTAAGACAGGTTTGTCCTCTGAGCACTTTGTTGCACACATTCTCCCTGAACTCAGTTTTGGACCATAATGTCCAGAACCAACAAATAAAGGGACTTTCAGGGGATACGCAAGGGGACAAGGTGAAGGTCTTGGCCTATGCAGATGATACCTGTCTAACCTTAAAGAATCACAGGAGTATTATTGAAGTGGGCAAATAACTATAGAAATATTGTGGCAGTCACAGAAACATGGTACACAGAGAACCATGACTGGGATGTAAACATACCATGGTATGCAACCTACAGGGGGGACAGGGAGGGTAAAAGGGGAGTAGAAGTAGCTATCTACGTAAGAGAAGGGATCAAAGCAACAGAACTAAAGAGTAAGCGGGGAAGAGAAGAGGCACTGTGGGTCACCTTGGAGACAGGTAATGGTACCACAATCCGCACGGAGGTTGTATACAGACCCCCATCTTAGGGGGAGGAAATGGATAAAGAAATGTTAGAAGGCATCCTTAGAATGGCTGAAAAAGGGGAGATTTTGTTGATGGGGGACCTGAATATGCCAGATTTTAACTGGAGCACATGTGCTGCAGCCACATCCAAGATCAAGGTCATTCTTGATGCCCTGCAGGGGGCATGCCTCAGACAGCTAGTGCTGGAACCCACTCGGGAGGGAGCAATCTTAGACTTGGTACTCTCAAATGGAGATGGTGAGAGGATCACAGACTTAGAAGTGGGTAGCCATCTGGGATCTAGTGACCACCAAACAGTGTGGCTCATGATAAATACAACTGTAGAGTCAAGCCATACAAAGACAAAAGTACTGGACTTTAGGAGGGCTGATTTTGGCAAAATGGGTGAGTGCCTAAGGAATGATCTAGCACATGGGCAGGAAGGAGGGGTAGAAGAACAATGGGAGAAAATCAAAACTGCCATCACAGAGGGAACAAGTCTTTGTGTAAAGCAAATAAACAAAACAAAAAAAAGTAAACAAACACAATGGTTCCCAAAAGAGGTGGCGGGAAAGGTTAGGGAGGAAAAGATAGCATTCAGGAAGTATAGGGAGTCACAGAATGAGCAGGACAGAGAACTGAATCAGTTAAAGCAGAAGGAAGCAGGGAAGGCAATCAGAATTGGCAATGCCAAACAAAGGAAAAGATAGCCAATGCTGTTAAGAAGGGGGATAAAACATTTTATAGGTACATCAGGGAGCAAAGGAAGACCAAGGAAGGGATAGTGAGGCTTAATAAAAGGGGAGGGGAGGTGGGCAGAGGATGACAGTGGAAAAGCAGTGATACTGAACGAGTACTATTGCTCAGTATTCACAAAAAAAGAAAAGGGGGAGGTACCTAAACCAAGCAATAGAAGCACTCTGGACAGGGGAGTTGATAATAGTTCATTCACAGAATAAAGGGTCTTGAGGGAACTCCTAAAACTCAGGGTGGACAAATCAATGGGGCCTGATGGGAATCACCCCAGTATTCTAAAAGAACTAAGTAGAGACCTAGTGACATCACTGACTACCCTTTTTAACAAATCGTGGGAGGACGGTGTGGTACCTAAGGATTGGAGGAGGGCAGATGTGATACCTCCTCATAAAAGTGGGAGCAAGGCAGAGGCAGGGAACTACAGACCTGTTAGTTTAACCTCAGTGGTAGGAAAAATGATGGAATTACTTCTGAAATAGAGAATTGTTGAGTACCCAGAGGCCAGCGGAGCACAGGACCCGAGGCAGCATGGATTCATAGCGGGAAGATCATGTCAGACAAATCTAATAGATTTCTTTGACTGGGTGACCAAAGTAGATCAGGGAGGGGCTGAGGGGCTGTAGATGTGGCCTACCTAGACTTTATCAAGGCATTTGACACAATCTCACACAAAAGATTAATAAACAAGTTAGCCACGTTGGTAATGGATCCCAGGGTGATAGCCTGGGTAACAAATTGGCTGACCAACAGGAAGCAGAGGGTAATAGTGAATGGAGTACACTCTGAAGAAAGGTTGGTTACTAGTGGGGTATCACAGGGATCAGTACTGGGACCAGTCCTCTTTAATATCTTTATAGGAGACATTGCAGAGGGGCTGGAAGGAAAAGTATGCTTCTTTGCAGACAATACAAAAATCTGCAACAGGGTTGATACATGGGTGGGGGATGATAAGGGACTTGGCAAGGTTGGAGGAATGGTAAAAAATATGGTAGCTTAGATTCAATGCAAAAAAGTGCAAAGTAATGCACCTGAGAAACAAAAACCCAGAGGAAGAGTACACAATGGGGTTGGGGGGGGGGTGGGGAGGCACTAACAACAGCAAAAATGGAAAGGGACCTCAGGGTAGTCATATCAGATGACCTTACGGTAGGCAAACAATGTGAGAAGGCAATAAGGAGGGCTTGAGGGATACTGGGATGCTTAGGGAGAGGCATCATCAGTAGAAAACAGGAAGTTGTTATCCCTCTGTGCAGACAGTTGGTGAGACTCCATTTAGAATACTGCATGCAGTTCTGGAGACCCCATCTCCGTAAGGACATAGGATGGAGGCAGTCCAGAGGAGGGCAACTAAAATGGTGCAGGGTCTGCAACAGAAGCCATATGAGGAGAGACTGAAAGAGCTTAATATGTATACCCTTGAGGAAAGAAGAGCAAGGGGGGACGTGATAGAAACATTCAAGTACCTCAAAGGAATCAACAAAGTCCAAAATGGAAGCATCTTTGGAGAAAGAGATGTGCAAGAACAAGGATGTACAGTTTGAAGATAGAGGTTGGACAGCTCAGGGGCAACATCAGAAAGTATTTTTTCACAGAGAGGGTGGTGGACGCATGGAACCACCTTCTTGAGGAGGTTGAGGGGTCAAAAACAGTTGGGAGATTCAAGAATGCATGGGACAGACATAAGGTAATTATAGTGAATGGTAGGAGGAAGTAGGCTGTTGGTTAACTAGAATCTGCAGCTTATCCAATACATAGGTAATGGGCAGACTTGGTGGGCCAAGCGGTCTTTATCTGCCGCCAAAGTCTATGTTTCTATGTTTTGGAGGTCTCAAGCTGCAAGTCTGAATGAGGGGGCATGCAAAGACCAATTGGTCCCTTAATTAACCCCTAGAGGCAGTGAATGGCTTCATAGTGGTTACAGAACCAGTAAAATCCTAGGCATCAGTTTTGGGACTCAAAACCTAGTTACATTAAATTGGGATAAGGTACTACAGGGGTGCTAAAATTAAGTAAATGTATGGAAGGGGTGGAAACTCTCCAAAATGAAAAGGATACATATTATTAAACAATTTTTGATACCCAGTCTGATATATGTTGGTACCGTATTTCCATTACCAATAGCATTAGAGACCCACATGTACAGCATTTTTTTTCATAGGCAGTTGCCTGAATCCAGTTAAAAAAGGCTGTACATACTTCCCCCATCAGAAAGGCAGCTTGGGAATGATAGACCTGGTTGCCTTTTTCCACTCTCTATTTTTGACCCATTCCATGAAGAAACTATTGCAAATGTTACCCTCATTGATCAATTTATGGTTTATGAACAACTGGTGTATTTTCATGACTAAATGAGAAGATTTACTCACACAATTTTCAAAATTTCTATAGATTCCTGATTCTATGAAATCCTCAGTACAAAAACTTAATAAATGGAACATTTCAAAATCTTTCTCTAGGTCAGTGACACAAAAACAATTATATCAGCACATTTTGGAGATTAGTGGCCCCACGAGTCCAAAGTGAAAATACTGCGGACACCAGAATACAGATAAAGTATCAACCATGCTTAATGAGGGACGAATCCCAGTATACATATGGGAAACCATCTGGCTTAGTGCTTATGAATGACTCAATGTCCTTGGCAACCGTAAGCACAAACCACTTGAAGAACGATCATGTTCGTACACAGACTGTGGAGCACTGGAAGAATTCATGGAACATTTTGCCCTTTATTGTTCATATTATAGAAACCTATGGATTTTCCTAGCTTAAGCCTGGAAATTCCATTGGCTGCAAAATATTACATATGAAGCCCTAATGTTAGGGAAATATACCTGCCATTTAGATAAATACCAGAAAAGTTCCTTATCTGTTTTTTCGCTGTATTAAAATATTATTTATGGAACGCAAGGGTACAATGGGTGCTTAGGCAGCAGAGAATGCGTTTTCAATATTCAAAGTTGTTTGTGAAAATGCCCTTTGAACAACTGTTGATAAGGAACTGTTGACTCGTGAACTGCAGAAAGTTAAATTGTGGTGGAGAGGCCTCTCCTTTTTTATACAATTTAAGTAAACTACTAAACTTGAAAATTAATTAGGATTATGCATGGGGGGTGTTTATAATATGTTAGGGATGGATTCTCTTAGGTATATTATGGGCTATGGTAGGTTATTTGAGGTTTCTATCATTCTGTTTGTTTATACTGAATAAGGACTTCATTTTGTTTAATTGTATGATGTATCCTGATTTTTGAAATGTTCCACATTTTTTGTGATTGTTTGTGATTTTGTTTCCTTGACTGCGCTGTTGTTTTTTATGTATTTGTTTTGTACCCTTCAATAAAAAGCTCCCCTACTCTCCTGCAGGGGGAACTGCTGGTCATCAGTTAGGATAGTCAGTTCTGTCCCAGACCCGGAAGAATTGGATGTGTGGGAGGCTGGGGAGCAGGTCTCCTCCCCTGCCTTGGTTCAGTAAGAGACCGAACACTTTTTTGCTACTTCTGGGCATGTTGACTCAGATTTTAGAACAGGCCTTGCTAGTAACACTAGGGAAATAGATACCACAGGAATTCAAGGTACTTCAGAGGCTGTACATTCTAGTTCAGTGTTATGTGATCCTGAAACCTCTGGCAGCAAATATATGTACTTTATTAATCAGCTGGACACATTCATGTGTTATTAGCTGCAGAAGAAGCCCATTTTGCTAAACAGAGGGAAGATCTTACAGCTGCTTTGGCAAGTTGCCAGGAGAGATTGACAGTTCAGATGAGTCCACTGCATTCTGCAGACCAGGCCCACAATGTAGTCTGCGATGTAGATCAAAGAGTCACTGCCAACTCCACTGCTACAGAAGTTCCTACAGTATCTCTAAGACCCAGTACCACATCACCGTGGGCATGCTTTCTCTGTGGAGCAATGGAATCCTTTCTTGTTTGTCTTCGGTCAGAAACAACTACAGGTGCTGAAACACTGCCTGGAAAGGCATGAACTAAATGGACTAGCCAATGTCGGTTTCCAGTCAATGAATCTGCATCCACATCAGAACAAGCCTGGTCAGTTGAGTCGGCTCTGCGAGCTGCAGGATGGATGAAGAAGACATCTTCAGGCAAATGGATATTGGGCTTTTTGCCAATCAAAATGCAGACTGCACACTCAGTCTTGGACCCAGATATGCCTCCTATTTCCTCACCTGTGCCTTCTGTACCAACTGTTGATAATCCTCCTGTACAAACTATTGACAACCCTCCTACTATATCTGACTCTGAAACGGAAGTGGTTAGTAGTGGAGCTAAGTCTCCCTTGCACCTACATGATAGTCTTCAACTTGCACAGAACCCCTCTTTTCCAGTATCTACTGTTGCTGAGGCTGCTTCTACTGTTTATGTGAATGACGGTGAACAACCAGGTCCTTCTTGGCCTAACTCTCCTCATTGTCCCATCCTGCCACAACAACCACATACTGAATTTCATGTTAATCCTGACCCAGATGACCCTTCCTGGCCATGCTCCAGCAACAGACCGTGTGCATCCTTGTTCCATTCTATAAACGCACCCTCACCACCACCTGGGGCTCCAGAAAAAATTTCTGGAGTAACATCAAGGAGCTCTGTGGGAAACCTGTCTCCCCTCTCCCAACCCAAATTACAGTAATTGGGATTACTACCCAGGACCCCACGGCTATCTCCGAAGTCCTCAACACCTCCTTCTCTGACCTCTCACATATCCTCCCACCTAACTTCTTTGACCCGACCTCCCCCCCACCCGCCATCACCTCGGCCATCAACACCCCTCCACCCTTTAGGCTAAGAGTACTCTCCTATAATGAGGCAAAACGCTACCTCACCAAAGCTCTGGTAATTCTCCCTACAGCTCGGACATGCTGGACCCCAAACTCATAAGGTTGTCCCTTGATGTGACTCTCCCCCTTCTCACGAAAATCTTCAACCTGTCCTTATGCCTCAGCCAATTCTTCTCAGCTTGGAAGGGAGTAGTGATAACACCCATACTAAAGGGCGGGGACCCCACGGCAGCTACCAACTATAGACCAATTTCAATCCTCCCACCCCTCTCTAAGGCTCTTGAAAAAATAGTTTTGGATCGGCTTACTGACCACCTATCCAAACATGACCTTCTCTGCCACGAACAGCACGGTTTCCAGAGGTGCCACAGCACCTTCACCATCCTCATTGAATTCACTACCTTTATTCATGAGGCCCTAGATCAAGGATCTGTTGCGGGGGCTGTCTACATTGATCTGACCAAAGCATTTGATACTGTCAGTCACGAATTATTACTTCCTACCCTCCCATCCCTTAACTTTTCCCCAGAGGTCACCGCCTGGTTCAAGGATTACCTCTCAGGTTGGTCGCAGCAAGTCAAGATTAACACAGCTATCTCCACACGCAAGCCAGTTCAAGCTGGAGTCCCACAGGGGTCAATACTAGGCCCCCTGCTATTCACCCTCTTCCTTAACTCCCTACCTAAATCCTGCAGTGGTCACTTACTGCTCTATGCTGATGATGCAGTAGTTTACTGGAAACACCCACATCCCAACTCTCTTCAATTAGCCCTGCAGGGTCACTTCAGGGAGCTACAAACCTGGTTTTCAGATCACCGCCTTATTATCAACTACAACAAAATGAAGTCCATGATCTTCGCACATTGCCAAAGCCCACACTGTCACGTGCCCCTAGTAATAACAAACACCCATGGCTCTGCCTTGGAACAGGTCTCTTGTTTTAAATGTCTTGGAGTCACCTTAGACACCCAACTCTCCTACCACACATATATCGAACAGGTCTCTTCCTCTATCAACATGCGACTCAGGATCCTTTTTAGACACAAGCACTGCCTACCCCTCCTTGCCATGCACCTAACTGTATCCTCCTCAATTCTATACATGGTAGACTACGGGATAGTCATTTACGGGTCTGCAGATCAAACTGCCCTGCACAGCATCAACCTCACCCTTAATAAAGCCTGCTGGTTAGTCTCAGGCTGTGACAAGTTAACCCATACCTGTGAGCTCTATGAACACACTGGATGGCTAAACTTCCAAGGCAGACTTAAATATCTCACCTGCCTTATGGCAAAAAAGATACAACTAAAACTATCCCCTATCGGCCTCCACCCAATTTTACACACAGCCCACCAGAGGCGGACACAACGTCACGCAGCTAATCCCAACCTGATTATCCCCCCGCTGTAGAACATCTCTCAGTCAAAGATCCTTCTGCTACTGGGCCCCTCTCTGGCTGAACAGCCTCCCACCCACCATCTCTTTGACCCACAGTCTCAACCAATTTAAGTCAGGTCTCAAAACCCTACTCCTCAACTCCTCAGCTTGTGTCTGTAATTAAATCCCCCCATCCCTATCCTCCCCCTCTCCATCTCCTGAGTCAATTTACCTTGGAACTACTCGGTTGCAGTAACCCCCTTCTCTTTTAGTTGACTGGTACGTGCCTACCTCCAAAGGCTCTCAATCTTACCTGTCCTGTTATGCAGGTATTTGACCTTGGGTCCCTCATGACCCTACCAATTTGTATACTGTCTTAACTTTGTTCCCGGGGACTCCCCTATGCTCCCAGTTGATGTTTCCTGCTATGTTAACGGAAGCCTTGATTGTCTAACCTGCATTTTTATTCACTTCTGTACGTGTAACTGTATTGTGTCTTGTTTTGTCATTCTATCTGACGTGGAGCCTTTGCAAAAGAGTCTATGACTCAAAGGATTGTAATTCTGATTATTTCAAATAAATAAAAAAATACTCCAGTACACCTGGTGAAATAACACAATGCTGTTCGTCTCCACTTCAAAGGTGGCATGGATACTTTGCCTGACCGGGTGTTTATTGCTCGAACCCTGCTAAAAGAATCAATGGGTTTCCTTGCTACAGAGATTTATGCCCTCATACATATCTCCAGTGAAACATCATTTGATGTTAGTTTCAAACTCAGCAGTGGTCCGGACAAATTTTGGAAAAAAATTCCATATTCTAAAGCAGACTCCTTTATGTTCCCCCTTCGAAGCAGTCCCTTTAACCAGACCGGCCTTCAGCACAAGTACTGTACTTTTTTGAAATGAAGGAGTCAGAATGACAGATCTTTTGTACTGGCTGAAACAGTACTGCTCGGTACAGGGTCACCCAGAGGCTATTTTTGACAGTGAGCAAATGTGGATGGCAGGATGGAAGATCCGGGTGATACTACACTCCTCAGAAACTGGATTACAACACTTGCCTACCTCTTTTTATATAGGGCGAGACCATGGCATCCTGTTTTACACAGGACAGCCAAAAGCCTGCTACAGATGTGGATCAACAAATAATCTCAGCAGTTTATGTGACAGGTTAACATGGATATTGTGTAATGAGCTTGGCCTCACTAGTGGCCATTGCAGGAACCTGCAACTTTGTAATCTATGGGCTGGGGTTGACTAGATACCAGGGATTTCATTTATTTTTTCTTTTTTTACATAGGGCCAGTGATCATGGGGTGGCAGAGGGACCACTAGAGACCAGGTATTTTAAATTATATGCTCCTGCAGCAATAGCCATGGTGGGGATTTGGCAGATCATAAGGGCTATTACACTGATATCCCAGTAAGAAACAGATACAGACCGGTTCTTACAGACATGTACAACCATCAGCAAGTGCCCCATGAGCAACTACCAGCTGTACCAACACTTGAGGGACACCAGGTACTTTAAATTAATTTTTTTTACATCGGGGATGGCGATCAGTGGAAGGGGGGACCATTGGACACCAGGGATTTGACAACTATAATTTTACTTCAGGGCCAGCATGATTGGCGGGAGGGAGAAACCACTAGACAACAGGGATTCAAAAAAGGAATAATGCATGACAGAGTGTGTGTCGTGCTGGGATATCGTCACACCTGAGGTTATTAGGCACAAGGCCGCAGACCGAGTGTGACTAATCACCCCAGAAGTGATGTTATCCCAGCATGACACACACCCTGAAGTGCATTATTCCTATTATACAATGCCTGTCTTGTAAAACAAGTAAAAAAACATTGACTAAAATATATGTTAAAGTATTTTTAAGCAATTTTTTTACTGAGTAGGTATACAAAGAGGAAAAATAGTCCTGCTGTATTGTTGCTCTGTAGATGTGTCTGCTGTTTTTTTTTCCCCAAGTGGGCTGCGTCTGTATTCCCCTGACTCCCCAGCTCAACCCTCCCCCCCCAGACACACACACCCACCTCTTTCATGACACAGATGTTAAGCAGCCCCGGTCTCGCTGCTCACTAGAGGACTGGGTGAAGACTGTTGAGGACCGAGTCGCTAGCAGCAGTGAAGCCACCCCACTGACAAGCCCTGCCCTCACCCCGCCTGCTGCTCTCTTTTTCTTTTGTTGGAGAGGTCTCTGCTTCAGGTTCTCCTAGTACAGTTAACATATGTCTGTACTGGGAGAAGAAAGGTTCTGAATAAAAGCCACTTTTCATTTGGGAAGAAGATCATGATCTGAGTGGCAAGGAGCAAGTGCGTGTGGGCAACAGTGAAGCCATTGGGAGCTCGCTTACCTCTGCTCTTCCCCCTGAAGCTCTGTATATGTAAAAATTAGGGAAGATTTTTAGGTTTAGCTTTGTAGTTATCCCTAAAGAAAATGGAATATGAAGACACTGTGTGGTGTGTGATTTGCTTTTTTTCCCAAGTGATGTACTCAGTGCTCTGGGGAAGGGTAAGGAAAACTGTGAAGTGGGGACTGTTGTGAAGCCGGCTTTCACTCGGCTTGTATTGTTTTTCAATGAAGGAAACGAAAGAAACGAAACATTGTTTGGGGTAATGTGATACATTTCAGGGTCACAATACTGTGAAAGCCAAAGCCGATTGGAAACATGGCTTACACTTCGGCGGGGACTTGGGAGTGCAAAACTGATGATAGGGTTACTGTGGAATGATTTTTATTTTGTTTCATGTGGTCGTAGTGTGCTGGGACTAGAGCCATGATGTTATGCAGGGATAACATCACGGGTCCAGTCCCAGACTGACCTATTAGAGAGTAACATTCTTTCTTGCCATTGTATAATTAAGCAATAATGCATGACAGGGTGTGGTATATCACGGCATATCGTCACGCCTCTGGTGGTTGGGCATGAGGCCACAGGCTGAGTGCATCCAATGACCCGAGAAGTGATGATATCCCATGATATACCACACCCTGGAGTGCATTATTGCTATTATGAAGAGGTTTAAATATTTTTTAAAGTAAAAATAATTGAAACATTTTAAAAATGTGTTTTGTGGGTGTTGGAGGAATACCTTTAAACAAAATAGTTCCTGGAGAGCTCTGGGCAGCAGGTGGTGCTGTTGGCCGTGGTAGAGGAAGTGGAGCTCTTGTGACTGGGTGCCCCGCTCCTTACCATTGCAGTTTTCTTTTTTTAAAGTGTTCTCCATTCACAGTGCACTTTATTTTTATTTTTTTTTTCTGGGAATTGGATGCTGAGGACTGGTAAGCTGAGAGAGAAGTTGGAGAGGTGAGCCAATGATGAATGAACAAGAAAAAGGTAAAGTCTTGGTGTGATTCATTTGGGACTGTTATTGTAAGAGCTACTATTAGAATGGTTAGGAATGTCTGGGATAAGACTGGCAGTTTTTTTCTATGTGGCTGGGACATAGCTATCTTTTTGGTGGGGGAGCCGCGGTTTGTGTGAGAATGATTACAATGTGCGGGTCTGTCATTTGTCCTTTTCAGAGAAAAAAAAATTATTCATCCCGTGCTGCCACTCGCATGCTGCTGGATATGTTGCTTTTGAAAGTATTGCTCCCAGCGGCTTCCGTTGTGCTGAATTCTGTTGTGTGTGCAGCTGGTGGGAGTTTTTTTTTTTTTTTAAATATCGGCCGACGGAAGTCTGACTCGCTGCGGACTGCTGGAGATGAAGAAGACTGTGTGGTCAGTGAGGAGGCTGGTGGCCAGAGGTTTTCTAAAGCTGTGATGATGTAGCCTGATATCATCATGGCTTCAAAAAACCTCTCGGCCAATCAGCTTCCCGTATTTATGATGTCCAGTTCATAGTAAATATTATTTTACACTGGGGCCAGTGATCGGTCGGTGGGTGGGTACCACTAATCCAAGATATTTAATACATATTTTTTTTCATGTGGCTAGTGTTCGGTGGGGGCACTGAATACCAGGGACTTGGGGGAGTTGCAGCTTGTAACTTCTCCTTGCTTTGTTGGTTTTTTTTAAGTGCAATTTGTGCTTAAAAAAAACAAAGACAAGCTGAAGTTACAAATGGCAAATTGGCATTCAAGGTGAAAACTTTGTGAATTGATCCACAAAGGTGAATTTGTGACTTCGCAGACAATTCACAGGTGAAGTCAAACTTCGCTGAATCTCTAGATGTAGTGCATCAGCAGAGGTGGGTTGGCATGCAAAATGGGTCTTGAAATATCTCAACTATTCTGTTTATTCCATTTCAAAAGGGTCCTTATCAATCAATCGATCATCAATCATAATTTATTTGTAAAAAGTGCCTTTCAGCAACCAAGGCACTTGTATAACAACAGAACAAATACAGTAAATAATTCCAGATATAATCAGTAGAATTCTATATTTTAAAAACACTCGCAGTTAAAATACTGTCAATTAGAACCACCAAATGCTGATTCAGATAAATAGGTTTTGAGTGCAGTTTTAAACTCCTGGATGGTCAGGCAATCTCGTATCCAGCAAGGTAGAGAATTCCACAAGGTTGAGGCCACAAAACTAAAGGATCAGGCCCCAGATGTCTTTAAACGGACCCTGAAAATCTCTAGCAATCTCTCTTCGGTGGATCGGAGAGGGCGGAGGGGACAGTAAGGGTGAAGGAGATCTTACAAGTACCTAGGTCCCTGGTCGTTTGGGGCTTTATAGGTCAGCAAACCAACCTTGAAGGTGATCATCCACCGCACTGGAAGCCAGTGCAGTCCACGGAGCACAGGCATTATGTGACTGGCTCTAGATGTACCAGTCAGCAGCCTGGCTGCCACATTCTGCACTAGCTGAAGGCAGTGGACATCAACCCCTGATAGCCGTAGGTACAGAGCACTGCAGTAGTCAAGGTGAGAGGTAATGAAGGCGTGGACCAGTGTTGAAAGATCTTCAGGAGGAACCAGGTGTCTCACCCAGGCAATATTCCTCAGATGGTAGAAAGAGGTATTGATGACTGCTGACACCTGTGATTTCAGGGTTAAACTGTCGTCAACAATGACGCCCAAGTTCTGCATCCTGTCTGAGGATAGACATAGTCCTGAGGGTGAACCTGCCGACATACCCACCTCACAATGATCAGGGTCCACTACCAGCACCTCTGTTTTAGCCGGGTTCAACTGCAGCCAACTTGCACTCATCCAGTCCTGGATCTTAGGTAGACAGTTGTTAAATATCGAGAGGAACACATCTTGACCAGGTGCAAAGGATATGTATAGCTGAGTGTCATCTGCATAGTAATGAAAACTCAGACCATACCACCTAATAATCTCTCTTTACGACAGCATATACACTGCAAACTTCATGGGTGACAAGATGGAGCCCTGCGGCACCCCACAGAATAGGGGGAGAGGGGCCAAGGAATAAATTCCAGACACCGCTCTCTGAGTCCTGCCCTCGAGGAAAGATCAAAACCAACTGAGGACTGTACCAGACAGTCCACAAACAAGCCGCAGGTGCTCAAACAACACTCCATGGTCCACAGCGTCAAATGCTGCAGAGAGATCAAGGAAGACCAAGATGGAATGCATCTTCCGATCTCTCGCTATTAGGTGGTCATTTAGCACCCGGATAAGGGCCGTCTCGGTACTATGTCTCTTCCTAAATCTGACTGGAGAGAATCATAGACATTGTGGCTGGTCAAATGACCATCCAGTTGCGATGCAACCACCTTCTCAATAATCTTACCCACAAAGGGTAGGTTACAGACAGGTCTGTAGTTTGCCAAGCAGTCTGGTCAAGGGAGGGCTTTTTAAGGAGAGACCAGACAGCCACCTCCTTCAGGGGATCTGTTCAGATCCCCGTTCCAATGACCTCCAAACTATCTCAGCTAGGACTGGGCTGATCTCATCAATGCATCCTACCAGGAAGCGTGTAGGGCCTGGGTCCAAACTACAGCTGGTTAGAGACATAGAAACATAGAATTTGATGGCAGATTAGGACCACTTGGCCCACCCAGTCTGCCCATTTCCCTTCCTATTGGATAAGCTGCAGATTCTAGTTAACCAACAGCCTACTTCCTGCAACCCCCCACTACAATTGCATTATGTCTGTCCCATGCATGTTTGAATTCCCCCACTCTTTTAGACCCAACAACCTCCCCAGGAAGGCGGTTCCATGCATCCACCACTCTCTCCATGAAATAAAATGTCCTCACATTGCCCCTGAGCCGTCCCCCCGTTGTCTTTAATTTGTGCCCCCTTGTTCTTACACATCTCTTTTTCTGAAAGATGCTACCCTCCTGGACTTTGTTGATTCCCTTGAGGTACGTGAAAGTTTTTATCATGTCCCCCCTGTCCCTCCTTTCATCAAGGGCATACATATTAAGCTCTCTCGGTCTCTCTTCATATGGTTTCTGATGCAGACCATGCACCATTTTAGTTGCCCTCCTCTGGACTGCTTCCATCCTGTCTATGTCCTTACGTAGATGGGGTCTCCAAAACTGCACACAGTATTCCAGATGGGGTCTCACCAACTGTCTGTACAGAGTGATAACCACTTCCCTTTTTCTACTTGTGATGCCCCTTCCTATGCATCCCAGTATCCCCCTGGCTCTCCTTACTGACTTCTCACATTGCTTACCCACCTTCACGTCATCTGATATGACTAACCCCAAGTCCCTTTCCATTTTTGTTATTGTTAGTACCTCCCCTGCTATTGTGTACTCTTCTCCTGGGTTTTTGTTTCCCAGGTGCGTTACTTTGCACTTCTTTGCATTGAATCTAAGTTGCCATATGTCTGACCATTCCTCCAACCTTGCCAAGTCCCTTCTCATCCTATCTACCTCCTCTTGTGTATCAACTCTGTTACAGATCTTTGTGTCATCTGCAAAGAGGCATACCTTTCCCTCCAGACCCTCTGCAATGTCACCTATAAAGATGTTAAAGAGGACTGGACCCAGTACTGAGCACTGAGGTACTCCTCTAATAACCCCCCCTTTCTTCATAATGTGTTCCATTCACTATTACCTTCTGTGTCCTGTTGTGCAGCCAGTTTGCTACCCAGGCTACCACCCTGGAACCCACTCCCAGGCTGGCTAACTTAATTATTAGTTTTTTGTGCGGGACTGTGTCAAATGCCTTGCTAAAGTCTAGGTAGACCATATCCACAGCCCCTCCCTGGTCTATTACTTTGGTCACCCAGTCAAATAAATCATTTAGATTTGTCTGACACGACCTTCCTGCTGTAAATCCATGCTGCTTTGGTCACAGCTTCTGGATGATCATCACTATGTCAGTGATTGCAGGTCGGCTAAAGTCAGACCAGGCAAACTGAGGGCCCAACATCTCCTGCCAACCACCGCAACTTCCATTAGAGTGAGCCAGACAGATATCAGACCTGATTCTGGCAACCTTATCTGCAAAGAATTGAGTGAACTCATCACACCGTTCTTGTGACAAGGCTCCTCCAGACTGGAGGCAGGTTGGATTGCACAATCTGTCCACAGTCCAGAAGAGTGGAGTTGGTCGGTTCTGTGTAGCAGCAATCTCTCTAGACAGGAATTCTGCCTTTTAATGGGTGATTGCCGATTGATAGACCACATAATGGTCTGTCAATCTAAGTTTGTCACAGTCCAGGCCTGATTTCCACCAGCTCCGCTCTAGCCTTCATCCCACTCTCCTCAGCTCCTTCAAGGTCTCATCAAACCAAGGAGATCTTGGACGGAGGGTAAGGGTTGAACATGAACAGGTGCTATGGAATACAAGGCCATCATCACCGCATTATTATAGGCAAGTACTAGATCCCCTGAATCCATACATTCACTCAGTACACCCAATAGATCCAGTACCCTCATTAGGCCATCTGAGGTAACACCCCTTAAAGGACGGTACCAGACCATCTCTGTAGGGGCAGGCCTACTCGGGGAGCCCTGAAACTGAACCCAATGGTGTGATGGTCAGACCACTCGACTGGCTCCACCACCAGATCAGATATCTCCATTCCCAGGAGAAACACCAAGTCCAATGAGTGCTCTCCAATATGGGTTGAGGAGGTAATAACCTGTGTAAGGCCCAGTGAACTCATTAGCTGGAGGAAGTCTTGACCAAACTGTGAAAGTTTATTGTTGACCCAGGCATTGAAATCCCGCAGGATCAGCCTTCTGGGGGAATCCAATGCCAGGTTGACAATGAAGTCTGCGACTTCCTGCAGGAAAACTTTCCCATCTCCTGGTGGACGGTAGATGAGATGAATCCTACACCCTACACCCTCACCCAAGATACACTCAAAGGAGTTGGTGGTCCCCTACTGGAACCTCCACCAGGCTCAGTTTCAAAATAAAACAGATGGCTACACCCCAGCCCCTACGATCCATCCTTGGGCGGTGTATCACCGAGTACCCAGTTGGAATTGCTGAAGCCAAAACTGGGCCAGCATTTTAATCCAGCCGGGTCTTGGTGATGTAAGCCAGGTCAGATGATCCAACAAGACCTGCTATTAAAGCAGTCTTGTTCTTAATAGACCTGGCATTGCATAACACCACCCAAGTAGGATGAGTGACCAAGGAAGACTGCATTACTTGCCTACCAATAGCAGAGCTCTTGGGTATGGGGAATCAGGCAGGGAGGACCCCTTTCCTGAACCCACTTCGCCCCAGGGCATCTTCTTGTTCCCACTACCCCAATCTGCCCACTCCTTTCCATTCCCCCGCCAGTCCCAGCCCCTACCTTCCTCCTTCTCACTCTCCCCAGAGCTCTACACCACCTATATACCTCTGGGGACAGTGGAGGACAAACAAAAGGGCAGAGGGTCCTGAGTCGGGGATATTGCCTGACTGTCCCTGCACCCTTCTAGCACATATTCCCAGCTAGCAGCCCAACAAAATAAACTCAAATCAAAGCAAAAATGCAAACAAACTAAATTAAATAAACAACACCTAAGAATACCAGAGAAAATAACCAACCCACATACACTCCCCAACCCCAGTAATACAACACATAATAACATTTCTTTAGCAGAGTATGAGGGTGATTGCAATAAAAAGAGAGATCACACAAAACTCTCAAACATGCATATTAGTTGGTCTCTAAAGAGCTCCCACCTCCCCAGAGAGGAAAGAATTGTATTGCCTCCTGGCACTATCTCACACCTAGGTCAGGAAGACAATTAACAGCTTATCAAGCAAATACATTAAAATAGGGCACTCTCACTGCCCTTAAACCAAGACTAAATGGTGCAAAGAAAAAAAGATAGTCTGACCATCCATAAAATAAGGGAATAGTGTCCAAGTGAATCTCTTCCTCTCAGATGGACTTCCATCAACACGGCCACAGCTTCGCTTATTCAAAACATTTCCCTTCGTGAGAAAATTCAGGCAATCAAGCCATTCTCCAAGAGGTCACTGCCGTAAAGCCCTCGGCTATGTGTTGCTCTCAGCGTGGAGCAGGCACTTCAGCCCCTCCCCCGAGAGTCCAAAGAAACTCCCGGCACTACAGTGCACACTCTCCAGTGGCACTGGGCCCAGTCTCCCAAACACCTGATAACCCCAGCGATTTCTCCCCCAGGTTCTGTCAGAATTTATCCCAATCTCATTGGGAAACAGGCACAAAATAGTGGGCCCCAAATCCAAAGGACCCAAAACTCCTCTGTCCATAACTTGAAGCAGGCCAGTAATGCTGTTTCGATCTCAATCACAACGTCCGGCGTTACCACCACCACAGCAGAGCCCTCAGTACCCCACTCCAGCAGACATCATCTGACAGCACATCAACTCCAGGCCAGACAGGGTCCACGTCTGGACACTGCTCCCCTCAATTCCCGGACAGCCAAATTGACTCTCCTTCCTTTTCCCAGCCTGATCAGAAACAATAAGCCAGGTAAGAAATACAAATGGTGTTTAGCACCACAAATTATCAAGGTGAAACTAAAATATCCCAGCAGTAACCAAAACCGCTTAGGAAGCAGATGAAGAATATTATTAGTTTATTTGTTTTCCGATAGATGTTATAACCTCAACCTGGTACGTCCCTCAACTAGTTACATCACTTCTTCACCCCTCTCTAACTACTGCTAAAGTAATAAACAAAATAACAACGAAGTAACAAAAACAAATTAAAAAAATTAAAATAATAAAATAAAATAAGATGTCATCACTAACACTGCTGCATCTTGTGACTAGCTCAGCACAGACACAGTCATGAACCCCAAAGCATGCCCAGACATGAGATCAGTTTGGATAATCACATATTAGGATACAATTTCATGATCACAAAAAGGGGAATTCATTTTTAAGAAACTACATTACAGATTGCATATACATATATAAGTGAGACACAGCGGGGACCTCACGAGTGGTATAAACAGCATGAGTACAGATAAATCATTTATCACGCAAGGTCCCCTCTGCATATTTAATTTATGCACTAGGATAGGACCTTAAGTAGTAGATTTTGTTCAGCTTTTAAAAAAATATTTCTAAAAGTCTGTGGGTTTATGTTTGGAGCTAGTGTTATTATACGTCACTCATCCCATTTGCTATACACATTGCCAAGGATGTGGTGTCAGGATGACAAGCCTACGCTGCTTTGTGGCAGTTCACTGGTGCTGCAGAAGTTGTGCTGAAATGAAAAATCACTGCCACAGAAGTTTTGTGGCAAATGGTAATCCTACTGCATAACTTGGTCCCAAAGTGCTACAAAAAAGTCAAGGCCTTGCTTATAGTCTAGGGTCAACTCCATTTAGCTATGTGTTTCGTTGTCCTTCCCAGAAAAGAACAGGCTTTTCTGTACCACTTGAGAGCAGTTAGGAAAATATGGGGTTGCTGCATGCAGGCTGTCTTAAAATGGAAGAAGGTGTTAGCCTCGCTCCCATTAATTCTTGTTTGCCACAATTTGCGATATCCACATGTGACGGGGTTAGTCCCTGCCACGGAGCCTTGCTTGGGGCCTTATCTTTTTTCTCTTTAAAAACTCTGTTTGCAACCACTATTTTTCCCTTCTTTATGCTGTCCCTTTTATTCTATATGGAGGTAGGCCACCTCCTTACAAAAACCCTTCTACACCCTTTCTTATTCCTTCTGTTTGTTTTCTCTTGTTTCCAAGGTCCCTAGTCCTCTTTGTGCTCCCTAAGCTACTTGGAAGTAGTGGTTTGACAGATAGGTTGTTATAAAATAAGCTTAAAAACACCACACCAGCAGTTACCCCCCTTTGTTACCTTTGTGCTCTAATAAAAGCTTCCTCAGCTGAATTTGGAGTGCTAGTAAACAAACATAGCTGGCTTAGTCATTAAAGAAAGCCTGCAGTCTGAAGAAAAAAACATTTCTGAGAGAATTACTTCTCTGCCTGGTAAAAGTGTCTCTAAGAAGGAGACGTAGACCTGTATCTAGTGCTGGCATTTAAAAAAACTCTCCTATGTTCCAGGAGAGCCCCTTTAAGTCTCAAATGGAAGCATAAACAAAAGTAAAGGTTTCAGCCAATGGCTTGACTCCCCCCACCCCTTAAAGCTGCTTCATTTGTTTCTTTCTTCTCAGGGATATCCTGTAAAAGCAGTCTGTCCTGGGTTTTTCTCTCTCTTTGAGAGAATTGTGGCCCTGTTCTTCTTCAGTTCAGGACAAGACTAAGATACTTATGTACCCTGAAGTCTGGAAGTTTACCAGACAGTTTGATAGGGCAAGTCTTGACCTAGTTTCTTTAAAATACCTTTTAAAAAAGCATTTGTCAATGCCGAATGTTTGCTTGCTGGTATTAGCATTTGAAATGCAGGAGTTAGACTGATGCAGAATAGGAATGGCAGTGAAGTATGGAAGTTCACGTCAACCCCACCTCCATCTCATAGAGAAGGAGAGGCATTGGGGTAAGTGTGTGGGTCATCGCCCATGACGGTCATGCCATGTCACCTCACCTTATTCTGCAGACAGTGACACGTGTTGAGGTGTGCCTTAGGGTGTTTGTCTGTACAATGACCCCATTCCACATGAACATATGCTGAAATGGGCACAGCATAGGAGAATGGGGTGAAGTGTGGGGCCGAAGAGTCCAAGGTACACTTTGATGGCTGTCAGTGGCTGGAGGGGTGGGGGTGGGATGGCATGTGTAGTAGTCGGCAATCCAAAGGCACAGCCTGATGCCTGTCCATCTATACAGGGTAGGACGTGATGGTTATAAACCCTAACACCTCGGGCATTTGTTGTTATTTGCAGTACAACTCGTCACCATGTTCACAAACAATATTACAGTTGTAGTGACGAGGTGGCCCGTGATTGCTGCGGCAAAAATGTTACAACTTGGTGCAACTTCTGGAAGCCAGTGTCATCAGCACTCTGTGCCTCCATTGGTACGCCATGGCCAAGCTCCAAAATGCTGTGCCTCCCTGCGCTACAGTGCACGCCTCCCTAACCCGATCTTCCTGTTGTCACATATCGTTTCTTGCGCATGCGAGCAAGCAAACATAAAAATAAACCAGTGCTTCTATTGTGAAAATAAAACATCTTTTTCTTTGTCTTGTTTAATAAAGGAGAAATATGTAAACAGCCTACAGCAGGAAGTTAACTAAAATATGAAAATATTACTTGAAGAAGGTAATGCTTTAAGAAAATGGAAACTTGTAATCTGTTGCCAGAAAATAAAAGGGAAGGTCTGGTTACTAGCAGTTCAGGCAGCATAATGAGAATCACTACAGGGGATCAGTGGTCCCTAGTGACTCATATTTAAAATAGACAAACTGTCAATCAATTGTTGGAAAGCCTGATTGTTGTTTAAGATCTCTTAAAAGAGTTTACTATGTATATAAAACCATTTAGAGGTTTTGTGCATTTGTATAAATCACAGTGATGCCTATAAATATTACTTTTGGAAATATATTAAACAAATTTACTTTTAAAAAGGAACACTAGGTCACCTGACCAAGGAGGTGGTTATATAAACCCTACCTCTTCAAATTGCAATTTAGAGAGGGTCAGTTCTTCCTGACTTAGCTGGAGGGAAGTTCCAGTCAGCAAGAAGATAAAAAGTCTTTGGAATTGCCATTGATTGTTTATTATTTTGTTTCTTTTGTTTTCTGTATTTATTACTTTTTTGGTGCTGAAGATTGTTTATGAAGTAATAAACATCCCACCAAGCAAACAGTGGGTTGCACCTGAATTTGTTGTTTCTGTGTACGTTATTTGTCTGCCTGTAGACCCACCCTATAACACCACATATGCCTTCTCCTGACTATCTGACATTCCCTTTTTAACTTGGGAGAGCTAGTGGTCCATGGTTACTTTCAGTGAGCCCTTTTCACTTACTTTTCACCTCAAATGCACTGCATCCATTGACCCAGTAAGTCTTGGGAGTGCTTAGAATCTTGTCAGAAAACATGGTTGCGAATACCCCTGTCCCCCTATTGCCTCTGGATGTGTTCCAGATAGCATACCCACCATTGAATAGTTGGGAAGGGGGAGAAATAGGAAAGATGCTAAGTGCCACCATATACAAGCTTAGATGGGTCCTTAGCACTGTTGACCTTGCACAAGGGTTACACACCAGGACAAAGGAGGTTGTTCCCTATAACACCTATGGACATCCTCATGTCTAGGACTAGGGAGTAGTCCAGACTAAAAAACAAATTCTAAGCAGAGCAACTACGGCTGCTAATGCATGAACTTGAAATGGGATATAAAATGAATGTGTGTGGCGATGCATACCTGATGTACATTGTACAGACAGTACACTGGACAGACAGTAGTTTTTTGTATTATGTACATATACTGACATCAATTGTAAGAAGATGATTTCATATAATGAAAAATAATTTTATATATAGCACATCAAAAGATACTTGTGGTATTCTTTCAAAGAACTCTACAGCCTTGTTTTTTTAATACATAACATTTCCATGAAAAGCTGATCATTATGTCTTAGATTTCATTCCATTCTCCTGGTCTTATCCCCATTGAAGCTGTAATCTTGAACCTGTGAGATTGTAGTAATTTTACAACACTATTAGGATGTCTCAGACAGACAATTATGACTTCAGTGCAGGGAAAACAAACAGAGGGGAGGAGTTCTGAGACACAGACATCCTGTTGTCATGTTCTCATTACAGTAATAATGCATAAGGGTAGTTAAAATTGGCAGATTAATAAAATCTCCCGAATTGTGTGTGAATATTAAATTTTGAAAAGTAAACACGGATGCTAAAAGTTGATTTAAGGTTGCTTTTACTCTTCAGACTAAAAGTCCCTGCACTAGTTATTATAAAAAGCAAAACATAAAAGTGTATGTCTGTGAGGGTTTTGTTTTTCTTTGTTTAAACACATCATCAGTGTGTGATGACCACATTAACCTCTCACAACACGCGCCTGCCCTTGCATCGTTCTGAAAAGCACCATGGCTAATCAATGTGAATTACCCTGAAAGAGCATGAGATGACTAGGTTTTAAAGAGGCTAAAAGGTACCACAAGGATTCGGATTAAATAGGTTGATGTATCTATTAAGGGACACCCAGTGACCCAGTGGTAAGCGTACTCGCTTACCATGCAACTGACCCCAGCTTGCACACCAAACCCAGAATGATGCAGATTTTGCAGCAGTTTGTGAGTATGCATCAGGTTCAGTTCTTTCCCACCTCTGGGAATGTGGGGGACCCCTTGCAAGTGCATGACTACCCTAGTGGCCCAGGGGGAGATATTCATCTGGGCAGGAATCTCAGGCTCCATTAGCCAGCTCCCAGCCTTCTGATGCTCAGATATAGAGGTATCAGTGTCTAGGCAGGAATCTAAGTGCAGCAATAGGTTCAGCTAACAAGACCACCCTACAGGGTCTAGCCCACAGGGAGGAGGAAATCTGAGGACATGCATATCTGGTTGGCCAGGAAGATGAAATCCCTTCTATATCCATAAACACAATGACCGAAGTCCTAGATCCTTGCCACTACCAACTCCAGCAGTCTCCTCTCCAGTCCTGCTTGAGATACAGCAGAAATGGTCTTCCAAGGCTTTCACGTTTCTCTTTTTGGAAGCCCCACCATCGGGGCTGTCTATGGAGACCTATGGAGGGATGTGGGTGTGTGCTCTTTGGGTCAGAAGTGCTAGACTCTGGTGATGGAAGGTGGTCCTGGCAAGGTCAGGAAGAATTTAAAGAGAAAAAAAAAGTAAAAAAAATATGTATATTACACACATAATACTGTACATCAACTGAAACATGATCATTGGCACTGTGGTGGGAGACCCAGGTTCACAGTGGTGCACCTGGCTCAAGTGGTGAGGAGATATAGATCACTTGAATGAGGATAAGGTATGACAATGAGAGTTCAATGATGAAAGTGTGGGAAATAGTGCTGGGCAGAAGTTGTAAATTCCCCTTTAGTGGAATGTTTGTGAAAGTTTGCCAACCTTCACAGAATTTTCCAAAATTACACATTTGGTGAATCAGAAATCTTCTGAATGTGTCTGATGAATTTTCACCCTGTTCTGCAAAACGTTCTTGCTGAACTGCAGAATAATCCAGCATGGGGTCATAATGTTGCAAGACATTATGCCATAGCCATATACTGCTCTGCCAGTACAGCACGATATGTTGCAAACTGCATAATTCTTATTTTTGAGGGGGCTCCACCCCCTGCACCCCTGTTAAGGGGTTGGAGCCCTCCAAACCCCCCAGCTAATATAACTAACTCGGGGTAACACTTAATATCGCACAAAGTGCAAAAAAAGAAAAAAAATTCCATGCATCTGCGACAGGGCATTGAAACCTAGTCCCAAACACACTGCTTGCCTCCCTTGCTGCCAGTGACTCATACCATCAAGCCACGGCAGCTGTTCAGTGGGCCCCTGTCCCTGCAGGATTCTTAACCTGCACTGGGAAGAGTGAGATGGTGCACTAATGTGCATACTTCCTTTTGGGGTTTTGCACCCTCTCGCTTTTACCTACCGTTCTGTTCCTACCTTGCGATCATGTCGTGCACTGTAGAGCGTGCAGCATTTTGACCTGGTAGGGAATAATACCCATGAACTGTGCAACCAATCCACAATTCATGTTTGCCAGCACCATACCATTTAACATTTCCCTGGTGCCCAAACTGCAGTGTTCAGTCCCATAAAAACATTTAATACTTCCCAGATCTCTGGTATCTAGTGGTACCCTTCCCCCTCCCCCTCCCTGGTCACTGGCCTGGTAAAAACACTTAATACTGTATTTCCTTCCCTGGTGTCTAGTGGCACTCCTCACCCTTCAATTGCTGCCCTGAATTTTCTCCCTGATGTATTGTTGCAGGAGATAGGAAATGTTTATTTAATGAATGAAAGCCACTGGAGTACTATCAAACTGTAACTGTGTGGCATTATGGGCAATACTTACACTTGGTTTTACTTTACTTTTGACTGTTTCTTCAGCTATCTGACCAAGATTGTTTTTTTCCATCAGCTATCAGCTGAGTGCTGTTGTAAAGTGTGAGCTGTGTGCTGTGCCAGTTTTTTATTTTCATTACATTGATAACTCTCTCATGTCCATAATGCTGGCTCAATTTGTGGTTCAGTTTGTGGCTCTGATGGTAGATATCCTTCCAGCTTAGTGATAAAGTTAACCAATCTGTATTTGAAGTGTTTCAGTGTTTTTTTAGTACTATTTGTATTTGTGAATACATACTGGAGCCCACACACAGTGTTGCTACTGTCTTGTGTCCAGTCTCACAATCACGCTTGCAACTGGTTTTCAATCGGAATCCACTTTGTGTTTTTGGTGGTGCTTGTACTTTGTTTTATTGGATTAAAACTCTTTCATTAGTTCCTGCAATGTATGACAGTAGGAACTAATCAGGAAAATAAAATTTGAGCCATAATTTTAATATAATAGTAAAGGTGCTGCAACTCCACTCAGTCATAACGGGATCCCAAGGTGTTGCTGTGTGTGCATTTGGATACTGCAGTCCATCATCCACATTATTCAGCTGGGGCAGATCTGGAGGTAAGGGTACTGTGTTGTTTTTTAGCTTGCTTGATGGCCTTCTTAATTTACTTAGCAGGTGGTCACTCCCTGACATTAATGGATAAAATCAATGCTGCAGTTTTTATGGATATATATAATGTGCCATAATTCCTTATAAATGCACACAACACAAAGTGTGTATCTGTCCAATACAGCTACACGAATAAAATATAACCATTTATTCAAACAAACACAACAAAATATTGCAGATCTGTAAGAATCATTAGGAAACTTCATGCTACCCTTTTAATGAATTGGGAAGATTGTGTGGCCGGGGACTGTGCTGTCTGTGAGTTGGGTTTAGGTTATGCCTCGATTCACTTAACATCCTCTACAGAGAAAAATAACTTCCTTCATTCTTGTCTGGGATGGGCTGTGTTGCCATCACTGTAATGCAGGCAGATTAAAAAAATGTCATTATGTGCCCAGGGTGCTTTTAACATCATTTAAGGAGGCAGTATAGTACAGTGGTCTAAGGCTCTGAACTGCAAATCTGGTGACATCTAGCAGACCAGAGGTGAGTTTAAATCCCACAGCTTCCACTTGCATACTGTGTGACCCTGAGCAAATCACTTAACCTTGTGTTCCCAGGTTGCTCCTGTAAAAAGCTTTCAGCTGAGTGTGCTATACCTGGTTAAACAATTAAATAAATCATAGCATTAAGAAGCTGATCCATTACCATTATGGTGTAACTTAGCATGGATATGTATTCCATCTCTAGAGCAATATATATGCTGACCTCCTTCTATTGTAGGGGCTGGTAGTGGTAGTGCTTTGTAACTGTGCTCTCTGTGGCTTTGGAGGGCTATTTCTATGGATTTCAAGCATACAGGATTGAGCACTGTGAAGGATGATGTTACCCAGGAAACCAAGACTCCACCCATAGCCTCTGCTCATATCAGAGATGTATAGGTTCAGTTCTGTGGCTATTATTGAGAACTACAGGGACCATGAGTGGGGGAAAGTGTGGATTTCTGCTGTCGTGGACATTTTGGAAATTTCAAAAATGTTGTGGAATTTTCCGTTCTTTTGCCTGTGGTGAAATTCCAAACTTTCACCAAATAACTGTGAATTTCCACCTAGTACAGTGGGATTTAATTACAAACTGCAGACTTTGTACATGACATGTGGAAAAAAAGTCTCATGCATTACTTCTGTGTTTTTTTTTCCCACAGATTAATACATAAACTGCAGAACTGAACACTGACAGTTATCAGTTCTGCAGTTTTTTTCCTGAAGTGTAACACATTAACCCACATTTTTTACATTTATTCTGCAGTGTTGGTGGAATTTCTGCATAAGTTCGCAAAATGATTTCCAAACTTTCATGGAAGCGAAAATCCATCTTTCGTCGAAATTCCGCTGTCAGAAATTTTTTTTGCACACCCCTGACAGGGACCTTAAGTAGTAAGGATACTGACATATAGGTTAGTATAAGAAAACTCTGCTGAGAATGGGGTAGCCTGGGGTAGGTGGGAACGGCTTACAGTTTGTTCCAATGGTCTCAAATTCTTTTTTTTTCATAACAGTTTTTATTAGATTTTTACATCTTTTAGACAAACACTATGCATTAGTTTTCAAAAATACAATATACATTTGTTCAACTGATATTTGTTGAGAGTTCTGTACCAACAGTTCCTAGAGATACTAGATACTGTATGTGATATGTAGTTATCAAGCAAGAACAGGAATTGCAGAACATACAGCTCTATTGGCAACTATACATAGGTGTATCTAGACAAGTTCTACTACACTTAATGGCTAAACAACATGAATAATGTATATGATTCTAATTACAAGTGCTTAATTAATTCAGGAAAACTGGTCTTCAGAGCTGCACATATTGCCAACAGTTGTAGCCATAGCTTTGAACAGCGGGAGAGTGACATCAGGAGTGAGTGATGTCAGAGTTTCAATGAAAGCTCGAGACACTTGAAAAACAGCTGCTCACTGATCGGCTCTGACAGGTACAAAAATAAAAACACTAACATAGCTTTATACATGTTTTTTTTAAACCAAGGGCATTTTGTTGCTCCCAGCTCACTTCCTGTGATAAGACAGCAGTAACAGCTTTTCAAAGGCAGTTTCTGATTTTGGCAAAATCACGGTAATCAATATACTCATTGCTGCAGAGTGTCTGTAAAAGCTAGAAACTGCTTTTGTGAGTTTCCAACTATTTTGGTGGCATGTAAAAAAACATATTGTTGAATAGTACTATTTGTGCTTATGTCTACATGCATACATGTTTTTTTTTTAAAACTAGCTAAACCAGAAGTCAATGCACAGCAAAAGAAAATAGTGTGTGTGTGGGTGTGTGTGTGTGGGGGGCAGAGACAAAAGTACAGCACTGTGGTCTACTGAATGGAGATAGTGGAGTGCATCAATTAGCAAAGGGATTGTTCTTCAACTCCAAAATTTTATGTGCTTTGTTAGGAGTGTGACATGCCTGCTCCTTCTCTATGATAGCAAGACAGCATGCAGAGCTCTGCCCTGCAGCCATAAAAATACATAGTGGACTAAAGGCATGCCTGTATGGGTGGGTGGATCCTTAAAATGCATTTAATCCTGGACCCTCCATGCTGTATTTCTCATAAACTACATTTTCTCCTTTCCTTTCCTTTAGGTTGGCAATTGCAAAATATCTATGAAAGAAACTCTTTTCTCATTCAGGCTGCAAAAGCCTAATGCAACATAAACATTAAGATACAGCAGGGTGTGCATGGAACAGATTTTACCACATACCCAGGGTCACAGTGCAACACAAGGCCACAGACTCCTATTGTGCTTATAAAATGTGGTTCTTTCTTTAACTTTTTACCGTTGGGAAAAGTATGTTTGTATGTGGAAACAATAGATTTACTTGTGTGCATTTATGATAAAATATTGGTAGTCCTTCCACCCACAGCAAATGATGTCATTGTATTACTTCTGTACAAAATTTGTCCTTTGGTGGCATCAAGATTCAAGATATGGAATGTTTATCATGGAAAGTTTACCATGGAATACATGTGTGGAGGGGTTGTGGGATAACAGATGGATCAGACACCGAACTTCAGGTTTAACACACAATCTTTGTGTGATGTTTATTCAAAATACAGGAAATAAGCTTCTGCAATGCCATATTCCTTCTTCATTACATCAGTTTGCAGCAACAGACTATGTATGTCCTTTCTCTGCACTTAGCCAGCACCTACTGACACTGATTTCTGATCTAACCACTTTTCAGTTAAAACCCTTCATCCCTATGTGGGCCCCTTTTGCTTGGGTAGTGGGGGTCAAAAAGATAAAAAAAAACAAGCTAAAAGCAAAGCACCTCAGTGCAGAAACACTGAAACATGGGTTACTTCAAAGGGCATTGGCAACAAATCAAGTTTCAAAGAAATACAACATCATACATACTTCCATAATTCAAGGCATCATGGGATATATGCAAATCACCATCAAAATTCAGACTTGTTCAGTTTACAGCAATTTACATGAATTTTAAATAAGACAACAAACTTCATTTTTATAATAGTCACCTAGTACCTTTTACCATCATCAAAAGCACCTAGTGCCATGGTATTTTCAACATTTACAGGTTTCATAAACATAAGGTATGTACATTAAGGTATTTAATGACATAATGCTATTACATACTAAATCCAACAATGATAAACACAACCTGTTTTATATACACTTGGAGGTCACCACAATAACCACCCTATATGAGGACCTGAGAGGGAAAAGGAAAATTAAAGAGGACACTATAGCATAGTCAAGAAAGAGAAGGGGGTGCCCATAGGTGGCCAACCTTATGAACTAGAAATTGTAAAGGATAGGTTAGGCTAAGAAATAGAAGAACTGTTGTAACAGATTTAAGAAAATGTCAGTCCTGAAGAGTGGCAGAAGCTTTCTGTCACAACATGGATTCAAAATTCTGTTTAGTTCCACTGGCAGAATGTTCCTCTCTTAACATACTGTACACACACACACAACAAAGGCCTCTTCTGCAGCCAGTTCTCAATTATCTTACTGTCAGGACAAGCAGAAGAGATTTCCCTGATGAGCAGGTAAAGATAGAAGGGGGATTTTTCATTGTCAGCAAAGAAACAGTTGTAGTGGAAACTATAAACAATACTTATTGTTTCTAATTTGTTTATGGGTGTAAGGAAAGTGTGATGATCACGGAAACAACATTTACTTACTTTGTTTTCTTTTTTATTTAAAGTAGTTTTATTTTTAGGGCCAAATTGAAGATTTTTGCAGTGTAAAGGTAGCAGTCATGTTTGTGATGGAAGATCAGTTCTCATTGTAAGGGGACTGCTGAAAGACAGTTCAGATTGCAGGAGGACTAATTTGCTCATTGAGTGATGAGGTTTAGGACCAGGATGACTGTGCATGAAACAGATTTCATGAATGGTCACATATATTTTGACCAATTGGACTTCTTTATTTCAGATGCCTATTTTATAAGAAGTTTTAATTCACTGATGAATTTCTGGCAAAGTCACAAAATCTGCCTGCACCAATCATTTTGCGAAGTTTTCCTGTTAGATAGGAAATTTGTCACTTGAAGTTTCACCTTGTTTTTTTTTTTTAGTGCAAATTGCAGTGAAAAAAACTCAAGTGCAAGCCAAAAATAGAAATGACACCCCCCCCCATGATCGCTGGCCTGATCTTTCCTTCATGTCTAGTTGTCACCTCACCACTTGCTGGCCTGCCTGACAAACTAAATAAAAAGTTCCCTGGTGTCTGGAGGCCACCACTACGCAAATCGCCGGCCCAATATAAAATTAATTTCCCTGTTGTGTTGTACTCCCCCCCCCGCCAATTGCTGGCCCAATGTAAAATTAATGTCCCTGGTGTCCAGTGGTCCCTCCCCCCACCTGCACCTATGCCAGATCAAAACATATTCCCTGATGTGTAGCGGTCCCACCACCCACTCACACCCATGCCTGATGTTTCAAAACTTATTCCCTGGTGTCTAGCAGATCCCCCCACCATGCTTTCCCCCCACCCTGACACCGAGCGGGTGACCAGCACATCCCTCCATTCTCCATCACAATTGGCCACCCAACTCAGCTGTTAGTGCATGAGTGCATACTTGTACAGGCACATGCTCATTCATTGACAGCTCAGTTGGGTGCCTGGTTGGGGTGGAGAGTGGAGGCTTTGTACTGGTCACCTGCTCAGGGTCGGGGTGTTGGGGCACTCCCTGCCAGTGTGGAGTGTGTGGAGTCTGCTAGACACCAGGGAATATGTTTTGAAACATCAGGCATGGGTGTGGGTAGGGGGAAGGACTGCTAGACACCAGGGAATAAGTGTTTTTGATTCAGCATGGGTGAGGGTGGGGGAGGTACCTCCGGACACCAGGAAACTTTATGATTTACATTGTGCCATCAATCAGCAGGGGGGGACCAATAGACACCAGGGACATTAATTGTACATAGGGCCAGTGATTGGTGTGGAAGGGGATCACTACACACCAGGGAAATAAATTTTACATTGAGCTAGCAATTGGAGGGGGGACCACTAGACACCAGGGAATGTAATTTTACTTCAGACCAGTGATCTGTGTGGAGGGGTGGGTTGGCACTAGACACCAGTAAATTTAATTTTACATCAGCCCAGTGATCAGTGAGGAGGGGGAGACCATTAGACACCATGGAATTTTATTCTATGTGGGGTGGCGATTGGTGGGATGGGGCGGACCACTGACACTAGGGAAAAAAAAACACTACAAACTGCAGGGTTTGAACTCCACTAGCAGAGTTCAAATTCCGCATTTTACTGTTTCTTTTGGGGGAGGGGCAAAGTTGAGACTTTGCACCACGGATTACCTTTGCAAAATGAGGGAAATCCACAAATTAATCTGCAGAGCAGAGTTTTCCAACTTTGCACATCTCTATTTCTGAATAAAGTCAGTATCACTTTAACAATTAAGTCTGAACATGTTGATTAAAATAACATTTCTCTATAACACTAACTGAGCTAGCTTTGTTTTCAAAGCATTCATACAGTATGCTTGAAGGTCATAGCTGGCAGCCATTTAACTTACAGAATGGGAGATAATTGTATCAGTTTAAATTCATTTTAAATTTGTAGCATCGTATGGTTCAGACCATATCTTAAAATTAGGGGCCTGATATTCCAAAATGGGTGAAGCTGAGCACACAGTTTTGTACTGTGCTTGAATACAGCCCACAACCATGAGAATGCTACTGTATATTCAGTTGTATAGCACACCAGCACTATCTGACTAAATATAAGGATATGTTGGCGCAACACTAAGTCAAGTATCACTACCCCAATATGGAATCTGGAAGTGCAAAGAACAGTGCCACCAGACCTGATAGTGCTGGTAGCTCCTGGCATGATATTCAGATGGCCCCAGGCAAATTATCCCATTGGGCATGAAAGGCACTAGGGGGTCATTTGCATGCCCATTATGGCCACATTTGTATGGGAACTGGCAGCAGGTTTGTGCCCCTGTGACCAGTTATGCTCCCACCCCGATTGCCTGATTCTGTAACAGGAAGTAATTCCTGGTGCTTAGTTGTAAGTGTAGTGGACCTTACATAAATCCTACAATGTCATGAGTTTCTCAGGACAAGCAGATAAAAAGAACACACACTATACCATTCAATAGGTTTTATTTTAAGCAACAGACTTAAAAAGAAAAAGATAACTTATTAACAATTAACAAGTAGTTAAGCAAGAGTCTCTTTCAAATACATTTGTACCAGTGCACACTTGTTAGAGGAATAGTACATTGCTGACAATCTTTTGCTTTCCATTGGAAGGGGAGGGTGGTGGGAAGATATGGGGTATGTTCTTTGACAAGTTCCATTTGGGTGGATACACTCAATAGAATGGTCCCAATTTCAACTTGGCATATAACCACTCCAGATGATGACAATTTATACAGTTTTTAGCAGAACAAGTTCACACACATGCATTAGCCACTGGATAAACCCACAGCTCCACCCAGGTAAACTCTCACTCCCAGCCATTTAAGTCTCTTGCCAAAGATGATACATCAGCTAGGAAGTCTTTTTCTGGCAAGGACTCAGTCATTGAAAAGCATTTCTTTTTATATGGTCCATGGGGGGTGGGGGTGGGGGTGGGGAGTGATACTTGTTGGCATTCTCTCCCTAAACAGTTCAATACAGTGTAACTGTTTGGAGCATGTGGGAGTCTTGTTGCTGACAAACTTGTCGCACTATGATCCTGAAATATGGTAGATGGCATAGGATTCTACATATTGTTGTCTTTCTCCTGATATACCATAACTTTGAGCTACTGCAGACAGACATTTTTATTTATTTAGTGATTCAGAAAAGACCTTTGAGTGCAAGATCTTTTACAAAGGTTCCACGTCACAGACTGCAAAACAAAGTACAACAGGATAAAGCAAAGGTACATCACAGTGAGCAATACAGCTTGGATTCAGAACTTGCAGAATAACTCAAAACATAGGAACAAGTTAAAATAACAAGAAAAACACTTTATGGGTGGGGGATAAGCAGCCACAAAGTGCCTTGTCAGTAGTTCAGAGGATGGGGATAGATGGCAGTGGGGTGAAGAAAGGAGGTACGAGAGAGAGGTAGGTGCAGCGTTAGAGGTGAAGGGTGGGGGAAGATGGATGTTAAGTTATAGGGAGAAATGAGGGGTGAGGGGAGGCTGAGCAGAGAAGATGAGCTAGAGTAAATGGTGGGGTGCAAGGGGGCACGGTCAGGCAGCTTGCATTAGTAGTGACTGTTAGGGAAACTCACGGGACTGGGAGTTGGGAGGGGGGGAGGTGGAGTGGCAGCTGCCAAAGGAGCATGATGTGAAATGATTGCTGAGGCAGGTCATAAGAAGGGACAGAAGGAGGGGGTACCTGATACCTGCCTAGTGCTTGCTGGGGGACAGATGGAGCGGGTGTGTCTGGACTTAGGGGTAGGTGCACTTAGAGAGTGTTATTAGGTGCTGTTTGAGGTCAGTTTTGATTTGGGCTAGACAACTGGTGGCCAAGAGGTGCCCAGGGAGTTCATTCATTCACAATGGGGCCCGGTAGGCAAATGCACATTGCCCAAGTGAGGTGCAATGGAAGGGGATAGCCGAGGCCCCTCTTTTCTTCCCCTTGGTGACCTGTAACAAGTTGGTCACCTTGATCAAATTGCCTATACAAGCTGGTGTTTTACCCAATAGAACCTTTCTCCCTAGGATGCAAGTCTGGAATTTGACTCTGTTTCTTAATGACAGCCAGTTTGCATGTTTGTACACAGTACAGGTGTGTGTGCCATGCTCAGCATCCAGGGTGAGTCTGCAGGCTTTGTTGAGCACAGTCTGAACCCTCTTGAGTGCTGTATCCATTGCCGCCCCGTAGAACACTAGTCCATAGTCATTAGTAGATATGATGGAGCTGTGGACTGAGAGGCAAAGGGTCCCCGTAGAGAGGTATTGCCTGTGTCTGTACAGGACACCAATCTTGGTACTGACTGTTTTGACCAGAGAGTCAATATGGTGTGCAGACATGAGGGTATCATCTATTATGACCCCCAGATACTTGAATAAATGGACTGGTTCCAGCGGCTCACTGCATGAGTTGGAGATGATGAGGGGGTGGTGCTTATTTTTGTGAGGGCTGGATATAAGCATGGCCTTGGTCTTCTTGTAGTTTAGTAGCAACTTATGACTACAGAACCAATCCTCGAGTTTGGAGAAGGAGTTCTACAGCTCAGATTGTAGGGTAACCTGAGATGTGCTGCTGCTCAGGAGCACAGCATCGTCTGCATATAGTATGAGTTTAGTGTTGCAGGCTGTGGAAAGGTCATTTAAGAAGAGGCTGAAGAGTAGGGACCCCAGTATTGATCCCTTGGGTACCCCTAATGATACCTTTCTTGTGCGAGATACTGTTTTCCCAGTTTTGACACATTGATCTCTCTATATCAGGTAGTCTTGGAACCAGCAAAAGGCATTGGGTGCCACACCCATGTTTTGCAATTGGGTCAGTAACAGGGGGTGGTTGACTGTATTGAAGGTTTGGTGAGGCCAAAAAAGACAGACCCCACCAGTTTGCCTTCATCCAGGGCCTTATGTGCATAGTCTGTGAAGTCCTGCAGGAAGTGGTGGTACTGTGATTTTGTCTGAAGCCATGCTGGTTGGGGCATAGTAGATCATACTTATTGAGGTAGTCGATGAGTTGACCCACCACATTCTTTTCCAGTGCTTTGGACAGGTGGGAGAGGATTAAGATGGGACTGTAGTTGGCTTCCAGAGACTTGTCGCCTCCTTTATGCACTGGCGTAACTAGGGCCTGCTTCCAAACTGCTGGGAATTGGGCAAGGGCCAGGGGCTTATAGTACGGTGTGGTAATGGGCACTATAAAAATGTCCAGGGTGAGGGATAGACATTTCATGTCTATCCCATCACTGCCCAGTGTGGTCTTACCTAGTACTTTCTTGACCATAGTTAGGGCCTCCTTCACCATCACCCTTTTTAAGTAGAAGGTCAGGTCAGAACACTCTGTAGGTATGTTGTTGGAATGGTTCAAACCAGGTTGAAAATAGGCAGGTGGTAGCACTGGGGTAAGATTGGTGAAGGCCTTATTGAAGGCTTCTACAATAGCTAGAGGGTCTGTAGTGGGGGTGTTACTGATACTGAGCAGCTGAGGGTACTTCTCGTTCTTCTTTCCAAGGATGCCTTTGATGTTATCCCAGAATCTTTTCCCATCACTCCAAGAATTGCAAAGCTGTGCCTTATGATAGCAGGCTTTGGCAAGCCGGATTCACTTGGTGCAGCAGTTCCTGGCCATTCTGTAACACTGGTAGTCATGCTTGCTACATGTGTTTCTGGCCTTCTCCCAGAGTATGTCCCTTTCTTTCAGGTGGGAGAGGAGCTCTCCATCAGTCCAGCCATTTGCCTGCCCACAAATTGTTATTTTCATGAGCAGGGCATAGATGTCACAGATGGAGCTAAAGCCCTTAATGAAGTAACTGAGGGCCTGATCAGGGGTAGGCACCAGGTCGATAGGAGTCGAGTCTTGTTGGGCAAGGGCTGTTTTGAAGGCTCCATGTTTACCCTTCCTCAAGACTATGCTTTCAGTGAGAATGGGTGGGCTTCTGGTAAATTTATTAGAGCACAGGAAGGTGATTGGGGAGTGGTCACTTAGCGTGTCTGGGAGAACTTTGATCTCATAGATCCGGGATGGTGAGCTTGCTAGGACTCAGTCTAGGAGGGTACTGTTTCCTGTCTTATAGTTCTGTCTGGTGGGGCAGGCGACAAGTTGTGTCAGGTTGGAGGTGGCTATCAGATCCCTGAAAGGAGAGTAGTTGGTCACATTTTGTGGTTAAACTGTAGATGTCCAGTGATGCTATTTTTAATTTTTAGGCCTTTAACCTTATGAACACCAGAGCCCATTGAAGTGAGCAAGCCTGAGTTCAAGTGAATGTTGCCAGAGAGGAGCAGGAGCATAAAGATGACCTTTCTGGCAGAAAGGTTTATGCTAAATTCAGCTTGTACCTTCTGCCGCTGAGGCATCAGGTGATTCAGGTGGTTGTACAGCAGTTTAATAATTAGAGTATAGCTAACCATTACTACCCCTATGCTAGGGGAGGGCATATGGCCACCCGTGTTTGTACAGTAAAGCCGCCGAGTGAGTCGCTGCCCCAACCAACTGAGGCAGTTTCCGAAGGTGCGTTTGACAGCCATGCACTACCCAGTAGTGGTTCAGCGGGGGTTAGCAGAGGCTCAGCTAGCCATCTGGTGCCAGCTGTACCAAGCCAGGTAGCAAGGAGTAGAAGGAGATAGCACCCGTTGATAGGGGACATGGAAGCTTGATTCAGTCGTCAAGCCTGATACACTGGTGCCAAAGTGAGGCTGTACAGTTAACCACTATAATTGGTGGGTAAAGAACAGGCAGTACAGCTTTAAGAGGCCGTTGGAAGATTGTAGCTGAAGTGGGTGGAATTAGCAAGCATGAGCGTGGCTACTGTGTATTTAATAGAGGCCAGGATTGGGGCAGGCAGTGTGGGACAAAATCCTGTTTAGTTATAAAATTAAAATAGCAGGCCCTGGTTCCCAAGAAAAAGCAATGAGAAAGAAAGCTCCAGGGAGAGCAAGGCAGGGAAGCAGATCCAGAAAAAGAGGTCAGCAAAGACACAGCACAACTAGCTGTATAGAGTAGGGGAAACTCAGACCCAAGGAGGAGAGAAAGGCAGGTGCATCCTGACTGATACAGCACCATAAGTAAGTTGATGATTAGTAGCTGCTTGCTTACAGGATAGGTTGTAGGAAGCCAATAAAAATCAAAAGGAACACAAGGGCGTGGCCTATTGTGTATTTAATAGAAACAAGGGTCAGGGTGGGCAGGACGAAAAATACAGATGTCCATGAAAAGCTGTAAAATCTGGCAAGCAGAAAGCTGAGGAAGCCCAATGTGCAGGTATATTAATGGTATTTTAGAAATTAGGCACCTGCTTGACACTAGTCAAGCAAAAATTAGAGGAGAGAGAACAGAGCTAGAGGGAGAAGGAATCCTAGCTGGGAGAATATGCTTGTCAGGAAATAGAGGAGCTGGAAACTTTGAATTTAGGAGGCAGACAGGCAGTGAGAAATAGGTGGGCAGATCAAGGTGGGGGGAACAGTACGAGATGGGAATGCACTTGACAGGTGATAAGAGTAGCTGTCACTTTGACTTAGAAAAGCAGAGAGATAGAGAAAGAGTGTGGAGAGATGAGAGAGCTAGAAGGAGGACTTACATTAGATAGGGAAAGTGCTTCACAAGAGACACTGTTGCTGTCACTTTAAGCTTGAGTAGCTGGCTGGCAATAGCCTGTAGGAGTGAGCTAGTAAGCTGGGGCAGGGTTTAAGTGTATTTAAACAGGACCTGGGTGGGGTTGGGGGGAATCAGGCTCCTAGGGCTCCCTTCCTGGAGGTAATCAGTCCCCGAGGGTGAGTCCGTACCCGGGCTTCTGTGACAGGCTGGTGGCTTCAAACCCTGACCACGTATGGTAGTCTGGCAAGTTGGGTTCATTAGAGAACCATGGCTGTGGCTCTCAGACTACCTGAAAAGGGAAGGACAGGGAGAAATTAAATAAGAGAGGTGGGGGTGGGACTGTTTGTGGAGCTAAAAAGAAATGCAAAATGGCTGAAACAGGGGGTGGGCTGCTGACCAAAATGTAAGGCAAGGTGCCACAAGGTCTGAGACAGCAAGAACAGGGCTAACTAAAACACAATACCAGAGTAAAAAGGTGAAGGGGGGGTTCAAGACCTGAGCTGAGATCGCTGCTGGGTCTTAAAGAGGAAACACTCTACATGCACTTAGATTAAATCAGCAAAATTTGAACTCTAAAACTCTAGCAAGAGAGTATTAACAGAAATCAAAATCCAGTAAAATATAATTCAAGCATTAACAGTGCAGAAGATGTGGCAATGAGGTGTAGATGATGTGACAATGATGTCGAGAATACAGTCTTGATGGTACTGGATTTTCAAAACACTTTCTTGATGGCATTAGATGTTAAGAAATACTCTACCACATCTCTTGATGGCAGTGGATGCTGAAATGCCATCTTTATGGCAATCAGACCTGGTTAATCTTTAAACATTTGTTTTTGACCATTTGATTGCGTAATAAGAATATACATAGTAACCAGACAATGACGAAATGATTTATTTTTGTTTACTTTATTAGAAAATTAGAAATTTGGTACTACAGTGCTGAACAGTTAAAATATTCTGGTTTCTATGTTTTGACCTTTTTTGTTAAATTAATTTATTTTTTGCCATTTGTAACTACAGTTAATCCCTCTCTCCTCAACAGTTGTTGTGCTCCCTTTTCAACTGTCTGGACATTCTATGACATTAGAAACACTATTCCAGGTCATTCATATGAATAGCCTGGAATGGTGTCCCTGATTCCATGGAATATTTAGGAATATGAAAAGAAAGAGCAGTAGCTGGAGAAAAGAGTGTAACTTGAGGTAGAGCTGAGTGCATCCCTAAACTAGGTTATTTATTTATCAAAAATTGGTCAGAGCATATCAGAACACATACTGGCATAGAAAGGAAAATGGGAGGGCTGTTAACTATCAAACTCATTTCCTTTCTCCTTTAACACGACAGAGGGGATTTAAAGAGATTAAGAAGACTGCCATTAGCACACTTATGAACATCTGCATTGGATTATCCAGGTTAAAATGAATGGGAATAATGGTCTCTGTACTCTGGACATGGGATTCAGATTCAGAAACGGAGGTTTCCATATTAAAGAAGTAATTAACATGGCAAAAAATCAGTTTCAGAGGTTCCCTGTTCAGATAGTCAGGTATACGTAATAACAAGGCATGGATTAACCAGGTCTGACAGTATTGTTTTTCAGACATACCACATCTCTCAATGGCATGGAATGTTCTGAATACTATAATCTTTCTTGAGAAATGATTGTATTTTTATGCAGCACACTTTACATAGCAAACATTTTTTGTCTCACATTATCAGGCATTAAGATGGCTAAGCTGAATTTTGTTACATTTTAGCTAGGAACATTTTATAAGCATGTTTTTTGTATATCCTTGAAGAGTCAGGAGATTATTAGAAAAACAACAATGCAGTCATTTCAGCCTTAAAATAACAGGCTGGCTTTAGTGAAAACAGAACAAAACTGAAATAGTAATACTTCCATTTAGTGAACAGGCCTATATAATTCAAGTTCAAGCTTGACATGAAAATATATGATCGTATATTGCCCACAACAGTGAGTCTGGTTATTGAGGGGGTACTTTATGCTCTGAGGTGAGTGCAGTTCTCCTTTACCTAGTATTATACATGTTCAAAAGTTTGGTAAACCCTGACACTGCACCCCTTCTCCAGCACCACAGAGTGCACATCTTTCTGTACAGGCCTCACCAAAGGTCTGTACTGGGGAAGTATCACCTCCATCCTCCTGCTATCAAATCCTTTTTCTCTATCCCAGCATCCTGGTTGCATTGCTATATGTCTTGTTGAACTGACTTGAGTGTTTTTTAGATTGCTGCTGATAATAACCCCCAGCTCCCTTTTTCCTATCATTATACATAACTGACCCCCTCCCATCTAGTACTCTGTGCATGTCTTCTTCTTACCAATGTGCAACACTTTACATTTTTGGCATTGAATCTAAACTGCCAGAGTCTGGGCCACCTTTCCAGTCTCTTCTAATCCTTGACTCCCACTTTACTTTACACCCTGCAACAAAGCTTCATGTCATCTGCAAAGAGACAGATCTTGCCTGGATACCCTTCCTATACAATGTTACTGTTAAACATGCTGAGCAGGATGGCACCCAGGACTCACCCCTGTGGCACTCCACTTGTGACGTCCCTGTCCTCTGATTTAATGCCATTTACTGCCACCCTCTGCTTCCGTTTCCCTTATCAGTTCCCAGTCCAACTTATGGGCCTGTCTCCTATTTCTAGATACTCCAGCTTCTTTAATAGCCTTTTACACAGAACCAAATCAAAGACTTGCTGACATCAAAACAGAACACATTGACTGCCTCCCCCCATCTACTGCCCTGTGACTCAGTTATAGAATTCTAACAAGTTGGTTTGGCACGATCTTCTTGCCATGAGCCCATGCTGCTTATAGTCCTGTAAGCCGTTAGCCTCTAGGTATTCCACAATAGTTTCTTTACAAGAGTCTCCAGAAGCTAACTAACAATTGAGGTAAGACTGACTGTTCTGTATTTACCTGGATTTTCCCTGCCCTCATCCTTGTGCAGTAGAACCATATCTACAGGCCTCCAGTCCCGTGAGACTTGTCTGTTTTAAGAATGCCTGAACAAACCTGTCAGGTGTGTTGCCAATTCTGGCCCCATTTTGTTCTTCAGCATCCTTGAGTGTAAACTGTCATGTCCCAGTGCCTTGTCCACCTTAAGGACTGTGTGCAAGCCCTTGGCACACCCTGTCTTCTGTGATCATTATCTGCTCCATTCCCTTAACCCCTGCAGTGGAAGCCTTACTGATTTTCTGGTATTGGCCCCTTGCCCTCCTTCATGAATACAGAGCAAAATAAACTGTTTAGTAAATCAGCCTTTTTGTCTATCCACTAAGCTTTCCATCTCAATCAATCTAATAACCCCCCTTCATCTTTTGTCCTCTGATATATCTAAAAAGTCCTTTCCCCCCTTATTCCTTCTGCCGTCGGTAGTTCTATTTCTTCTTTTGCCTTCCCAACCAATCTCCTTTCTTCCTTCTGTTTCTTTAGTAACCCTTCCACTCCTCCTGCTTTTTTTTGTACAGTACCTCTTGAAGGCCCTTCTTTTGGCCCTGACTGCCTCCCACACCTCCTTAAAAAAACAGATTGGCTTCCTGTGTTTACAGCTTTTGGAAAATTTTCTTATGCACAAGTCCATCACCTCTGTTATAGCTCTTGGTAATATTCTTTACTTATCCTCATATCCTACTACCTCCTTCTACTCATCAACTCATTCCTGATCATTTCCATCATCTTGCCAAAGTCTGGTCTTCTGAGATTCAGGAACATGACCATTGATGTCAATCTCAAATCACAATGGCTTGTGGTCGCTGAACCCCATTAGTTTCCTAACCTCTTCCCCTCCTACCATCTCTGTTTTGGATAGTACCAGATCAAGGATGGCCTCCTACTTGATTGTCTCCCAAATCCACCATACTGGCAACTAGTCATGAATGATGTCCAGCAGTAACTGACTTCTCACAGTCTTGGCTGCAGGAGCTGCCCAATCCACCCCAGCATGTTTAAATCATCCACTACTACCACTACTTCTCCCGTTGCAGATCCCCTCTTGATTTCTACACCCAAATCTCTTTCCCTTTGTAGCCTGTAAACCACTTCCAACATAATCTTTTCCCCATCTTCTGTTTTTAACTGCACCCAACTGATTCCACCTCCTCCCTTAATTGTAGAGTCTTACATGGCCTCTATTCCTTCCCATATGTATAAAGCTATATCTCCACCTTTACCCTTCCCTCTACCTTAGCCGAAAAGAATTTACCATATGATTGTACTAGATATGGGGTGGAAACTGTCTGATACTGGAAGTGCTGAGAATTTAATGATTTGCCTTTCTGTTAGTACAGTATAAGTATAGGCTGAAGAAGGCTTTAAGTTTTATGGAGTTGTTTCTTTCTGTGGTTCTTCTCCTAGATACCAATCTCTCCCACTCCCTCCCTACATGACCTCAGTCACTTATTTTGTGGGACATCTCAAGGGAAAAAAATGTAAACTCACTAAACAACACTCTGCTTATAGTTTGTGGAGCATATAGATTACTACAGTGCTGAACACACTCCTAATTAATTTTATCAATGAGACTGTTTAAAGGAAAAATGTCACTTGTCCTTTTTCCCCCGCTCACTCAGTTTGAAAACTAAACTAATCGTCCCTCCCTTAATTAAAAATAATCAGACAGACAGGCCCTTTGGGGACAGGCCAGTAACCCCTTCATGTGACATCTAATGTAGCCATTATGTTAGGGTAGAATATAATTTATGCCTTTTGTTGATATTTTAGGTTTACAATTTCTTTATCCATGACAGTACAGTTGTAGTACAGTAGGAAAAAGGCTTTATTTTTCCATACTCTGATTGGTACCATGTCAGTATAGCACTTAAAGAACAGCGCTGCAATAACCGTGCTGTGGAAAGGATGAAAGCATTTAGAGGGAATTACTGCTACCCCTGTCGTACTGGGCTGTTACACGGAAGGGATGAAGTTGCTGTGTGTGTGGCGCCTGGTCAAGCTGCTCCCATGGTAGAGTGGATAAGTTACCAGCACATGGCAAGGTTGGAGACTTGGGACCACAGTTCGGTTCCCCCTAGATCTCTGAGTGTTACTACTTATTTCTTTTTTAAAGGAGTTTTCTCTGCTCCTAATTTTCTCCCCATCCCCAAAGTCTACAACCCACTGGAGTTGGTTATTTCTAGTCAGGGGGTGTGGGGAGGCAAAGCCCCCCCATGTCAGTGGGTGCAGGGGGCAGCGCCTCCCACAAAAACAAAGAAGTCCCATTGCTTTCAATGGGTGTGCCTTTTTTGTAAGGTTGGTGTTTTTCCCCACCTTGTTTCAGCACAAGACTTTATGCTTAAGGCATTGATTGCTGCACTATTATTGTCGGCAACATCATGACCCTGTGCACTCTGACCTTTGCAATATTCACAAAGTTAAAATAACACTTCTGCTAAGGGGTGCTACTGGTTTTGTGCATGTAGCAAACAAACAGAGTCCAGAGCACAACCCCCCCCCCACACACTCACACATACACTCACACATGGTAAGTCTGAAAAGTAAAACTGTTTTACTGCCTAAATTGGCTATTTTCTTACCTTCATCTCCATAGAAAATGTGTTATTTTTGTTATCTGATTGGAATTCCAATATGAACAAGCCAAACCACCAGATGCCAAGGTGGAACCCCACCGTTTGGTACTAACTATGCTATGCCTGCAATGGCCACTCTTAAATAGAGTACATTGCCAAAATTGGCTCCTTTAAAGTAAAGTGCTTTCAACCTAGGTACTGTAATTTACAGGTGATCAAAGGGAGCATGTTAAAAGGAGTACCACAAGCTCTAAAACTCTAAACACATTCCAAGACTAGCATGCTGTAACCTCTGCAGTACTCACAAAGTTAAAATCAAATTTCTGATGAGGGGTGCTACTGGTTTTGTGAAATGTAACAAACAAACACATAGGGCCCAATTCATAAAGCCCCCAGAATGGTGCAAAGGGCTTGTGCCTCAAGGACTGGTTCAAGGTGCAGCTTATGCCAAAATATACACCCCTAGCAATTCACAAAAGCAGCCTGTCTCAGACTTGAGCTGCATGCACCAAAGGTGGCGTGCACTGTCCTTGCAGCACAAAATGGGCTATGACATGATGCTATGGGGCTTTGTGGCAGGTGCAGGCTGCCATATCCCCTATATTGGGATTAAGGAAATCCTCCCAGAGGGCTCATTTCTAAGTACCGTTAAACCAGCCAGGGCTGGTCTAAGGAGTACCTAGAAATGTCCTCTCAGAATGCTGAAACAACAGGCCAATAATGCGCTGTCCTCCCTACCCTCAATCTCCAATGCAGGAATAAAGACACATCCCTGGTGGTCTGGCAGCCTCCCCAACCCGATCCCTATTTATTAAAAAACAACACCCCGGTGGTCTAGCACCCCCCAAGCACTGTTCCCATTTTAGTAAAACAATAACAATGTTCCTGATAGTTTAGCACCCCCCCAGCCCCAATACCCATTTATTAAACAACCAATGTCCCTGGTGGTCTAGTGGACCCCTTCCAGCTCCAATCCACTTTTATTAAAACACTCACAATGTCCCTGGTGATCCCCTTTTATTAAAAAATCAACAACATCCCAGGTGGTCTAGTGGACCCTTCCATCCCCGATCTACCCATAATATTTAAAGAGATCTTACCCTGGTGGTCTAGTAGACCCCTCACCCTGGCAGGCAGTGCCCCCCATACCCCCCCCCAAGTGCTATCCCAGAGTCAGCGCCTGGTACAGCTGTCTGCTGTCCATCATGGCCAGGCACCAAATGATCTATCAAGGTGCATACTGTGTACAGTACATGATTTGATTGATAGCTCGCGCATACTGTATACAGTATGCTCCTTGACAGCTCAAATCAGTGCCCAGCTGTGGAGGAGACTGGAGGGCTGTGCTGGGTCCAGGATCTTGGATGGTATGGGGGAAAGGGGTGAGATGGGGTGCTGCCTGCCAGGGTGGGGGCCCCTAGACCTCCAGGGTAAGATCTCAGTAAATATTATGGGCAGATCAGGGAAAGGGGGGAGGTCTGCTAGACCACCAGGGACATGTTTTTTTTTTTTATTAAAAGGGAATCAAGGCTGGGGGGGTCCACTAGACCACCAGGGACATTGCAATTGATTACTAAAAGGTGATTGGGGCTGGTGGTTCCACTAGACCACCAAGGATGTTTTTTTTAATAAATGGGGATCATAGCGGGAGGGCTGCTAGACCACCAGGGACATGACTTTATTTCTAGAATGGGGGTCAGGGATGGGGAGTGCTAGCCACCAGGGACTGCTGTTCATAGTGCTATTGCCACAGGGCCACCCCACAGCTTGTGGCACACCTTCCGGATGCCCCCTCTGTTTGGTTCAGGGCCACGGTTGCCCCAAGCTGTGGTACTTTGCTGCTGGGACCCTACCCAGTTGTGAATCAGGTGCAGGGTTCCTGGTGTACCAACGTTTGGAGCAGCTTGCACCGACCTTAGTGAATTGGGTCCACAGAATCCAGTGCACAATCCCCCCCCCCACCCACACATGGTAGATCTGAAAAGTAAAACATTTTTACTGCCTAAACTGACTATTTTCTTACATTTTTGTGTTTGCTTGCACGTGCACAAGAAACACCTTACTTCAGTAGGTAGCAGTTAATGAGTATGCCACTATGCTCAAAGAAATTGACCGCTGCAATCAAGGAGTACCCTATCACAATCAGCTGTGTTTGCAGAGTGGTCCCTGACTGCAGCAGACAATTACAGCTGCATTGTCTGGTTTTTAATTGTTGTTCCCTACACTGGCCATGCCCCCTGTTTATGCCATGCATGCATCAGGTCATGCTCCACCCCCTTCACATCTCATTAGTCCCTCGCTGGTGTGTTTCTTGAATCTCCCTGTCAATAATCCTGGGTTCAGACTCAATCACTTTCTCTGTACTTCCATCCCCTTTCTTAAGCTGCCAATCAGCGCCACCTTTGCTACTGAAAAGCACTCAGACTAATTTCAACTCCCTCAATCTGAGTGGCACCAGCTCCGTCCACGGCTTCTCGATTTGTGGGGACTAGTCGATTTCTCCCACCCCCCTTGATTGTGGCGATTGATCAAAGGAGCCTGGAACTCATAAAACTGAGGCACCCGAAAGAAAAACAAACTTCATCTTGGACACTTCTCTCCTCCCCTGAACCTGCAGGAGGAGCAGCCTCTGGAAAAAAAACATCAAAACTTTGTTTGTGCTTCCAAACAACAACAAAAAAAAAAAGTTTCATGCTCTGACTTTCTTTCCGTGTTTTAGTTTCTTGGGGTGTCTGCATGCCAGCATGCTCCGTGCACAATGCTCAAGGTTTCTTTGCAGCAGGCAGTGACATAGCTTTGGGGGTTTATGCTTATTTTGCAGTCGAAGCAAGCAAGAAAAGTAAGCAAGAGAAATTGCAACCCAACTTTGTGCTCACTTACAAAAGTTTTTGTGTCTTTCTCACTCCTCTCCCTCCCCTCCATGTTAGCCGTGAAGCAACAAGATGGAGGTATGTTCAAGGGCCCACCATACCCGGGCTATCCGTTTATCATGATCCCAGACCTGAGCAGCTCCTACCTGATGAACGGCTCGCTCTCCCCCACCACCCGCATGGTGAGTACTGACTGCTGTTACTCCCACTGTATGTGTCCTGGGCTCTCTCACTCGCCCTCTGCCTCCAGTCACTCACCACTCTCCCTCCTGCACCCACTGGCCACTCATTATGCATGCAGGGCTAGGGTCTTCCCTCCCCCAGAATAATGCCGCCAAGTCTCCCCCCAACTAGCAGAGGAGCCATTGCATTTAATGTGCTATTGCCAACTTGCCATGTATCATTTTCTTTAATCCAGTTTTTCATTTCCTTTCCAGCACCACCATGCATCTTTCTTCTCCTCCTCTCTCTTTTGTAATCTTAGGATCCTGCTAATGGGATTGTATTGCAGTTTGATTTAAGATTCTTGTGAAAAAGTTTTTATTCTGGTTTTCACTTTTGGAAGTGCCCACACCCCCTGTTAGGAAATTATTTTTTGTGAGTCTGTTTTTTTTTTCTCTGTTTCACTTTGTTTTGGATATGATATATAAATGAACACATTTGTCACTCATTTTGCTGGTAGTTTTGTGTTGCAATTGTTTTTGTTGTTGTTGTTGGGGTGTGTGCAGTTTAGAACTTTGACCCGATCACCTTTACCCATGAGTTCACTTCACTTCCACTCTGGGCCTAAACACACCACTGCTCCGTCTCGAATTCATCGATGCCGGTGATGTTCACTGGTGTTACTCCACATTGAATTATGAAATCAGTACAGTTTGTTTTGCACTGAAAAGACACAAAATAAAATAGCATGCCACATGCAGGTACCTTTTTAATACAGCGTTTGGAGAAACAAATTACACTCTTACCATATGGTCTTGGAATTTTCTAGGCAAGAAATCTTTTTAACTGTTCCTCTCCCAGATTTTTCTCTACATTCTCACTGTGGAGAGATTAAATCTCTACACATAGAAACATAATAAAGTGCATATATTTAACTCTTATTTGAAAGAAATAAAGCTTCAATCTGTGTATGTATCTTCTATATTTGAGGAGTATTTTGTTAATATTGTTTTGAATTGGAGAGTTGGAGTGCCTGCATGTACCTCAAGTGCTTTCAGCCCTTGGATGTTGGAAACAAGTGACATTTGCAAGCATGCCGGACAGTGAAAGACACACACATACACAACAGACGTGGGACAGCCCTTGCCGTTTTATCTTCTTATAACTGCTAATGACTGAGTTTTTAAGGAGTTTGTTTCTGCCACCACCCCTCTCCAAGTCCACATAATCTGAGACATGATTCCCTTGTTTTTTTTTAGCTGGTCTTGACTGGTGGTAGCCAACCTTGGAATGCATGTCATTTCAAAATGTGAAGTTTTAAATTGCCATCTCTTTCTGTCCATCTTTATGCAAATTGTATTTTTTTTTGTACAGTATGATGTTATAGTTCCCTCAATTTGTGATCCCTATTTGCCCCTTTGGCATGAGCATTATGAATTTGTAAACAAAAGTCAACACCTTTGGTGTTTAGCCCATTTTAGACAAATAGTTTTTTAGGACCTTTAGTTATTTGCATGTATAAGCAAACAATAGAAACAAGCTGCATTGTATGTGACTATCTTTGCACTTTCTCAGCCAATTAGCCTGGATCAGAGTTCAGCCCCCCTCCCCCAAGGGATCTTCTAGCAAAACCTGGTGTACATTGGGAATGCAGGCAAGGCAGTACAGGGCTTGCTTTGCCACTGGCCCCCTCGTGTTGTGTGTGGGGCACCTGCGTTTAAAGCTCCCTGTACTTGAACCCTGCATTCCCTGTTGCTGCAGGTGATGGAGCAATCTTCCTTATAGTATTGTGTAAATCAAGTTTAATGACAAAACTACTTGATATATGTCTGAGGGTTTCAAGTGCAGTTCTGAATCTCAGTGGGGAGATAACATAGGTCTGGGTCAGTTGTTTTTCTCTGCCTCCTTCTTCTTAGCCTTTGCTTAGGCTACAAAAGGCCCTGCTTTTAGGGTTACCACCTTTTAAGAAGCCCAAAGTGGGACATTTCTTACCAAAACATGATTTTTCACAGGACAGTACGTAACCTCGACCAATGCAACAGACTTGTTTTCTCTATATAATCAGAATTAAGGCTAAGTATTGTAGTTTCCTAGTTGCTTCTATTGTTTCTTATCATTTTAAGGTATTTTACTTAACATAGTATAGTTTTCTGCAGCATTTAGTGGAAAGTTAGAAAAAAATTTTTTTACTATAAAGTCAGGACATGTAGTATTTTTCATGTTTTTTTGCAGGACACAGCTGCCCAAATCAGGACTGTCCTGCGAAAATCAGGACAGGTGGTAACCCTACCTGCTTTAGAGAAACCCTGCCAATGCAAATGTCCCCATAATTCCCTTTTCTCCTTTCTCACAGATAACTCCAATAGACATGGTAACAATCAGTGCTCTGTGTTCTTGAGGAACTTGATATTGTGATTGGTTGGCATCCATGGCACTCCAGACATTACCTCATGGGTTTCAGCCCACCTGATAGGCTAGTGATGCACTGACCCAGATCAAATTTCCAGCATATCCAGGTCCCAGAAACCCCTGCTCTCCAGTTTGAATCGTGCATCTGAACAAGGCAAGAAGCACACCAGGAACCCCTGTCTGCTCTATCAAGGTAAGACTCATCAGAAACATTTATCATTCTCTGGCTTAGGTCTCCTTCTGAGTTGGCCTTCTCTGAAGTTATTCTTAAATATAAGCAAGTTTTGTGAGAATGCAGTTGTTTATTGTTATGTTCTGCCCTAGTGTTTGTGGGCAGGATATGTTTATTGAGAGTGCAATCGTTTGTTTTTATTGTCTGCCCTAGCGTTTTGCGGGCAGGATATGTTGTAGCCCGCCTGCGGCTGGGCATTCTCCTTGTCCCCCCCGTAGTGCTCTAGCGTCGCGGTTCCCGGCGTCGCACGGCAACCCGCGCCAAGCGTTTTCACCCTTAGGCCTCTCGCTCAGCGAGACAGAGTGTGAGCCACCACCGCAGCGGTCCGAGACCGTCTCTGCTCCTCTCCCCTCCACTACCCCTTCCTGGCAGATGCGCCACGCCTACACTCCTCTGGCTCCCCTTTCACGGCGCCGATGCACCATGGACTCTTCTCGCGCTTGGGCACGTCGCTAGGCCTCGTTTGGGCCTTCCATCTCGCGACTGGCGTGCCCCTCTAGGCCTCTGCTTGGGCCTTCCTGCCGCGCCAGCCGCACGTCCCCTCTCGTCGGCTCTCTCTCTCTCCGAGTGAAGGATAGCCTAGGATCCTCCCCTCCTCCCCGGGACGCCGCTCGCTCCACACGGCGTGTCCATCTGGGGAAGGGTAGGAGAGAGAGAGAGAGAGAGAGAGAGGAGAGAGAGAGAGAGAGAGAGAGAGAGAGAGTCTCTCATCAGGGGGGCAGTTTCTCCCTCAAGTCTCGAGGGCTTCACCTTCCTCCCTCTGGGAGATGGAAGAGTGTGGGGCTACTCTACTCGTAGAGGCCCAACCTAGGCCAAAACACAGGGCCCGGGCCCCCTTCCCTATCGTGATCTCCCCCCCCCTGGCCTACCAGCATATGGAATTACTGCCACTTGGAAACACTACAGTGGCAGTATTCTAGCCAATGAAGCCTATCCGGGGAGTTTTTGGTAATTCAGACTCCCACCAGGTTTCACGGTGGTGTCTCGCTAGGCCATGGACCAGCGCATCAGGGGTTGGGGTCTCACCCCACCCCCCTCCTTTCACCAGCTGAAAAAAAAAAAAGAGGTTGGGACCAGGCATTGCTGAACTACTGTCTCGGTCTCTCCCCGGGAATAATATAAGAGAAAGGTCAGGGCCTGGCCCCACCCATTTGCTACGCCAGGGTCTTCCTCCCACCACTCGGGTCCCTCCCACAGTGACCTCAGTAGGTGCCATCCTCGTCATCACACAGTTGCCTCGGCTCCCTCCCATAGCGGGCCTCAGCACCAGACCACCGCCCATCGTTGCAGGGGTCCTCACATAGCACCCCCCAACCTCAGGCGTGCCTCTGCAGTCTCTGTGAAGCAGGGCTCGTTCAGCATGTGGGTGCAATTTTTAAAAAAAAAAAAAAAAAGGGGGGGAAGTAATACGGTCTTCCTAAATACACCGCTCTCTATTCCAGATGGTGAAAGCGGAGAAATGCTCCGCGTGCAGCGCCATCCTCCTCCCCCAAACCCTGGGCCCCCGCTGCGCGGCCTGCCTCCTAGACAACGATGACTCCTCCCTGGAGTGGACCCCGCCCCTGGCCCCCAGCAACCCTGGACCCAGCAACCCTACTTGGATGGACCCGGGATCCCTGCTAATCCAGAACCAACAGGCCGTGGTGGCCATGATGGAGAGCCAACAGAACTTTATGCTCAAAATCATGGAGAAACTGGAGTCCCTTACCCAAAACAGGGCAAGACCACCCAACTCAGAACCCGACAAAGCAGGGGGCCAGCCGGAGGAACTCCCAATCCCTGAGGACTCCCTCCCAAGCATCCCACTCAACAGCACGCACGAGGACGGAGAGAGAGAGGACGCTGGGGATGAGGATGACGCAGATTCGGACACAGAGGAGATGGAACTACAGACGGCCCCTTCACTGACTTCAAAATTATGTTCTTTCGACACGATTCCGGGGCTCATGAAGGTGATCAAGGCCACCATGGGGTTCGACACCGAAGACGCTGAAGAGGGCAGGCCCAAATCGAAACTCGACCCGATGATCCAGCTAAGGCCGTCAACCACAGAGACCTTTCCCGTTTGTCCAGCTATCGAAGACATTTTCAACACTGAATGGCAATCCCCCGAACTGGGCAGGATGCCGAACCGCAAAAACCTGGAAGGATGTACCCGGTACAAGGGGAAAAATCGGACGCTTGGTGCAGGGCCCCCACCCTCGACCCTCAAGTGGCAGCCCTCAGCAAAAAGACCGTGCTCCCTTGCGGCACAATAGCACTCAAGGATCCTACAGATAAGAAGGTCGAGGACATGCTAAAGAAGGCATTTGAGATTGAGGGCACCGCTGCTAAGGCAGCCACCACAGCCATTTACACAACCGGGCACAGATTCGCTGGCTCGAGGAACTCCAGGAGCAGGCCACCCTAAGTCTAGGGAGGCAGAACTGTTGGAGTGCACACTAGATGCAGCCAAGTACCTGGCCGATATGGCAGTAGACATCCTGCCTGCAAGCAAGGGCCACCGCTATCACCAACCGGCCCGTGAGCTCTGTGGCTGAAACTTTGGGACGCAGACCATGAATCCAAGACTTTGTTGCAGAATCTGCCTCTGCAGGAAAGCATGTTTTGGGGAGGGGCTGCAAGATTATTTAAAGCAAAAGGAGGAGGGCAGGGACCTCCTCAAGAATAGGTACAAGTCCTCTTATCTATCTTCCTCTAGGCGGAGGTTTCGGGGGGAGAGCAAACCATACCAAACCCGCAGGGATCCAACTCAGCAGGCTCATTCCTTTCGAGGTAGAAGCTCCTCCACTGGCTTCCGTTGCCCTTATGCTCAGAACTATCAGTCCACATCGTTCAGAGCCCGAGGCCAAAGATCCGGAGGTCGAGGTAGAGGTTTCAGGGGGAAGCGGCAGTGACTGCATCCCACTGAAGGCACGGGGCCAGGACCCGTACCCACCAGTGGGGCAAAGACTAGCCCTCTTCGCCCACCGCTGGATAGCCTCGACGTCGGACAGATGGGTTCGAGACGTAGTGTCCAAGGGGTACTCCATAGAGCTAACCCACACCCATATCCCACACAGGTTTGTCTCATCTCCCGTAGCCAGGAGAAAAGCGTCCCCCATCAGGTCCAACAAATCTTATCAGAGCTAATCCAGAACAGGGCCATTCAGCCCGTACCGGTTCCAAAGCAGGGAATAGGAATCTACTCCATCTTCTTCCTGGTACCCAAAAAAATGGGGGAGCTCAGGCCCATCCTAGACCTGAAGCATCTGAACCAACACGTAGTCCCACACCGATTCAAGATGGAGACCATCCAGTCCACCCTCCAATGTATCCGGGTAGGCGACTTCCTGACGTCTATCGACCTAAAGGACGCCTATCTCCATATTCCCATCATCCGGAAACACAGGCAATTCCTCCATTTCCACGTCTTGGGCCACCACTTCCAGTACAAGGCGCTACCCTTCGAGCTGTCGTCAGCCCCGAGAGTGTTCACCAAGGTCTCTATAATCCTAGTGGCCAGACTCAGGGAACAAGGACTAGACATCATCCCATATCTAGACGACTGGCTCATTCGTGCTCAATCCGAAATCCAGGCTCGGACGCACACGGAATTCACCATCCAGGCACTCGAAGACCACGGTTGGGTGGTAAATCAAGAAAAGAGCCACCTCAGCCCCACTCAACAGATCGAACATCTGGGGGCTCTCATCAACTCGGCCGAGGGTTGGGCAAAACCGGCCCCAGCACGAGTTCACAACCTCAGGGATCTGGCGCGCAAAATGAGGGCCAGCCAACACTCAACAATGGGGAAGATAGCCCAGTTGCTGGGCTGTATGGCCTCCTGCATAGACCTTGTGCCTTGGGCCAGGTGGCACATGCGCCTGCTCCAAACCTACGTCCTGTCTCGGGGGGCGCCGAGTGAGCACAACCTTCAGTGCGTGGTACCTCTACCCCAGGCAGTAAGATCCTCCCTAACATGGTGGACAGTGGAGGGGAATCTATCCAGGGGAGTCCCGCTGGAGCCCCTTCGCCCAGTCTCCATAAAGACGGATGCGAGCCTTTTGGGATGGGGAGCCTGTCTAGGAGACTCAACGGCACAGGGCGATGGTCACCAGCAAGTAGCTCTCCATCAACATCTTGGAGATGAAGGCCGTATTCCATGCCCTGAGGGCATTCAGGCACCTAATACCGGTCGGTGGGTCCTAATCCATTCCGACAATCGGGTGACGGTGGCCTACATAACAAAACAGGGTGGGACCAGGAGCAGGGCCATAATGAGGGAAACAACGGCGGTCCTCAACTGGGCCCAGACACACCTCATCCACTTGAGTGCAATCCACCTCGAAGGGAGGCTGAACGTCCGCGCAGACTGGCTCAGCAGGCAACAAGTACACCCGGGGGAATGGCGGTTACACCTGGCGGTATTCCAGGTGATCCAGGCGACATGGGGGCCCATGTCCATGGATCTCATGGCATCTTGGGAGAACGCCCAGGTCAGCGAGTACTACTCGTGCTTCAAGGACGGCCTCTCCCAGGGGACGGACGCCCTATCGCAGTCCTGGAAGAGGAGGAACGCCTACGTCTTCCCACCTCTCCCTCTGATTCCCCAAGTCCTAGCCAAGGTTTGGGAGTCAGGCCTCACCGATTATCTTAGTGGCCCTCTATTGGCCATGCAGATCCTGGTTCGCAGCTGCCGAGAGATGTCAGTGGCCAATTCCAGATACCCTATCGGCGGACATGCTCTGGGGGCCAGTGCTCCATCCGACCTGGACCCTGAAGCTCACGGCCTGGCTCCTGAGAGGAGGAGACTGAAGGCAACAGGGTACCATGAATTGGTAATCAGCACCCTGCTCCAGTCCAGGCCGGCCTCCACCACATCCACTTACAAGAGGCAATGGGCCATCTTCACTCGGTGGTGCCGAGAACAGGGGACGGTGCCCGAACAGACCGACCTGGCCAACATCCTACTATTCCTCCAGCAGGGAGTGGACAAGGGACTGGCGCACTCCTCTCTCAGAGTGCAACTGTCAGCCATAGGGGCGGCCATAGGCCTCATGGAGGGGTATCCCCAGGGAGCGCACCCCGACTCCATACACTTCTTGACGGTGGTGGAGATCATGCGTCCAAGGACCAGACCGGTAATCGCCCTGTGGGACCTTCCAATGGTTCTGGAGTCCCTCAGATCGACGCCCTATGAGCCCCTCCGAGAGACAGACCTCTTTTGGGTCGGCCTCAAGGCATGCTTCCTGGTGGCCATCTGCTCGGCCAGGAGGATTGGGGAACTTGGCGCCCTGTCCTGTGCAGAACCTTACACAGTGTTCACACCACTGGGGGCCAGTCTGAGAACAGTCCCAGCCTTCCAACCAAAGGTCCCTACCAGCTTCCACAGGGAGCAGCCCATCGAGCTGCCCACCTTCCCAAGTGACTCCACACAGAATCACAGCGGGACCCCTCACCACCTCGACGTGGGATCAGTCCTCTCGGTTTACCTAACCAGAACACGTCCCATTCGCAAGACAGAGAGGCTGTTCATCATCTCGAAGGGGCAGAGACAGGGGTATGCCGCCTCCAAGTCTACCATCGCAGGATGGCTAAGACGAGTCGTCCAGAACGCGTACACAGCAAACCGACTGGTCCCACCTCAGGGGATCAAGGCTCATTCCACCAGAGTGGTTGCCACTTCCTGGGCAGAGAGAGCCAGTGTATCCTCAGAGGATATTTGCAGGGCTGCCACATGGACCTCCATACACACATTCGCCAGAAACTACAGGCTGGAGCAACTCCAGGCCATTCGTCCCTCTTTCGCGTCCTAACAGCAGCTTCCTCAGCCGGTCACTCTTAGTCCTCATTCCTCCCGGGTACTAACTGCTTCTTATCTACCCATGAGGTAATGTCTGGAGTGCCATGGATGCCAATCACAATGGTGTTTACTCACCTGGTAAAGGTGATTGTGTTGGTTGGCATCCATGGCACTCCAAACCCTCAGAAGCGACCAAGTGACCGGCTCCGGGGCTAAAGGGTACTTAACATGTAGACTCTAGGAGGACAGACAACATGAATGATGCCATAACAAATAACCAGTCGAACTCCGAGTTGAGTTTTAGATTGTAAAAATAGGGGAGACAAAGATCCAGGCCCCAGGGCCTTTAAGCTGCTACGTCATGAATACGACTCCTTTGTACCCTGAGTCACGTTTCTGGTATTTCTCTTAATGCACTGCGCTGTATGTCTTTTCTTTCTTGTACTAATTAACCTTATTTCAGCTATGGAAGATTCGAACTGGAGAGCAGGGGTTTCTGGGACCTGGATATGCTGGAAATTTGATCTGGGTCAGTGCATTACTAGCCTATCAGGTGGGCTGAAACCCATGAGGTAATGTCTGGAGTGCCATGGATGCCAACCAACACAATCACCTTTACCAGGTGAGTAAACACCCATTTCTGCAGTGTTTTTTTTTTTAATTGAAACTTCAGACTTGGAGGAGAACTATGCTAAACCCAAAGTTATTTTTCCAGTAGAAGCTGTATTTTTTATACTGGTTCCATATCTGTTATTGTTCATCTTTATATGTCTATTGGCAATCTGAGCGGGTGTTTCTGAATTACACTTTGGTGGCAGGCACCATTTCAGGACTGTATGATGTAGCTTGTTTCTCAACCACAGAGTTCTACAATAAAACATGAATGCATTGTGCCAGCAGTGTAAGAGCTGAGCAAAGACATAAAGTACATCATACAGTTATAAAATGGTACTTAGTACCTGGGTGTAAATCAGAAACACCCATTAGGCTAACTAAAAAGCCAGAAGCCAGTAGAGATGAAATGAAATGGAAATGGAACCATTATTTAAAAATCAGCTTCTACATGGAAAAATGATGTACAGGTTCAGGGCAGTTCTCCTTTAAAATATGTGTGTGGTTGGGATTTTATGCCTGCAACCACTGGGATGGCAGTATAGCCTAGAGGTTAGAAGAACGAGATGTGAATAAGCTTGGTACATCTAGCAGACCAGACCAGAGTTTGATTCTCACAACCTCGACTTGCATACTGTGTGACTATGAACAAGTCATTTTACCGCCCAGTGCTCCCAGGTCGCCCCTGAAAACAGGCATTATTGCCTAGTGGGCCTTACCCAGTTACCAAAAGACTAAAAGAAAAAAGAAGTGTATTTAAAGCATTTTTCCAGTATCTATGAAAACATTTTAAACTATAACAGCTGGGTACAATTCAACTTATTTCATAATTTTCTGTACTTGAGTATGTCCACAGAGTTTTTATTACAAAAGACATCTGTATGAAAATGTAGTTGTCCCCATATTTTATCTCCCTGCTCAAGTCAGAATTCTGTGTCTGTGACATCATAATCTGTTGCCATGAAAATTATTCTGATCTCACACATGGAGGATTGTGACTTCATTGGAAACGGGGGGATTAGCAGGAGAATTAGATTATGTCTGAGTCTCCAGGGCCCTTTTTTCTTGTAAATGACTTCAGTAGTAAAGAATGAGGGGTCAATAATACAAAAAATTTAATGAAATATAAGATGAATTTTGTCTGACTTCTATATTTTATTTATTTATTGAAATTTGTTGGTTGGGTGGACCCACTGAGACAAGAGGGTCCCTTTTTCAGGGGCAACCCTGAATTAATTACAATTAAAAAGGCACATAAGCATACAGGAGACAAAGGCAGAGAAATTAATTACATAGATTACACACATAAGGTGCATATAGTAGACATAAAATAGGTAGCAGTAGAGGCAGTCAGTTATACAAAGTAAGGGTACAAGGCTAGCTACGACTAGTCAAAATAAAGGCAATCAGAAACATATCAACATGCAGGAACCTGGGGGGGGGGATTACTGCAATGCAGTTGCTGGGAGATGGACACCAACTCGGCAAGAGGTGTACTTTGGTTGGGCGCTAAATCTGTGGGTGGCCTGGCAAGGGAGGAAGGCCCTGGAGTTCATTTGGGTACACAGTAAATATAAGGCCACCAACATTTCAAGTGCAAGTACACTGATTTACTACTACAAAGTGGGATTTTAGAGCTTATTTAAATGAGTTCAGAGTAGAGCAGTTCTTCACCACTGAAGGTAGGCTGTTCCAGAGGGCCAGGGCAGAGACGGCAAAGGACCTGTCACCAGCTAGGGATCTTGTCCTTGGGACATCCAGGATGGGGTGGGCAGCAGACCTTAGGTCACATTTAACTTTTGAAGTTATTTTTGGATACTGACAAAATGCTCTAAATTAAGGAGAAATGTCTTCACCCCCCCACCCCTTCGTTGGGTACTGATGTCAAGTCAACATTTTAAAATGGCTTAAAAATGTAGGAGCTTTTAAATCATTACTTTTCTGCTTTAGTTGATGTAATCTGAAATGCAGCTGTCTCTTTAAGCTTTCTGATCAATAAGTCTGATCCAGGAGGCAGTATAGTGCAGTGGTCTAAGACTCTGAGTTACAAATCTGGTGATATCCAGCAGATCAGATCTGGGTTTGAATCCCACAGCTTCCACTTGCATACTGTGTGACCCTGAGCAAGTCACTTAACCTCCTTATGCTCCCAGGTTGCTCCTGTAAAAAAGCTTTTAGCTTAGTGTGCTATACCTGGTTAAATAAAAAAAATAAGTTTTTTATGTGGTGGTATATTTAATTAGTTTTATTGGTCTTTGTTGTCGAAGTTTTTTAATGGTATCGAACAAGTAATTTTTATCAACGCAGTAGCATTTGAAGCAGCATGTGACAGATCATTAGAATTATCATAGGGCGTTTGCTTGTTGAACTTGCATCCACGTTAAGACTTCTCTGCTCTCTGTAAACATGTTACCAGTTTGGTGTTTCTTATTTCTTGATTGCCTAAATATTTTGAGATCATTTGGAAGACAGACAATCAGTCTTCCCCACCTCTAATTCCCAAAAGTCTCGCCATTTGTGCAATACCTGTCAAGTCACTGAGCAACTTCTGGGGTTGCATGTTGTAAGCCACAGCAGCTTTTCAATTAGGCTTGCAGACTGGATAATTTAAGGATTATCAAGACTCCGGTGCTGGATTTGGAACACTGGTTCTTGTGTACCTGCTGGTGCCAGAGTCTGAGTTAACTTGTTTATAATCCAGAAGTGTTCTATTAATAACAATAATAAAAGAAAAAAAATCACAGTGAGCAAAATAATCTACTGTCTTGCATTGCTGAACTGCCATTTAGTGTAAACAACACCAGAGTGTTGTTCAGGTAACATGTAGATATTACTTGGTTCTGGTAAATACACTGGTCACAAGGATTGCCACTTTTCTTTTCAGTCTAGTTGCACCATTATGTGTGGGAATAATATTTGGGTGTAAACATGTTATAGTTGCTAAGGCAGTTTAGGTTAATGGATTACACCCCCTCCCCATTAAAGTGAAGAATGTGTGTGTCTTTTTTTGTATGTGTTTGCATACTCGATTTTCAAGATTATTTTTCATTGAAATTATACAACCTCGTACATATTGTATGTAACCTATGTAAATTTTTTGCTGTCCTAAAATTTCTGTATGTTGACTTGTATGTACTATCCCGTTCCCTCTACCCCTAGGATGCATCTGGAATCAAGCGGTAGTCTGCTCAGTATGTCTTTCCTGGTAAAACTTTTAAATAAATAAATAAATAAAATACTCAGTCCTTTTTAACAGTTATTGGGCTTTGGGGTGGAGAACGCAATTGGAAAGCAAATGGTTAGCAAGTTATGAAAGAGTAAAATGTTTGCTTTGGCAATTACGATCTCCTAAATTGTAATCCCTGAACAGCTGGGTGGATGGTTGCTTGAGAGAGAGTGAGAGAGAGAGAGAGAGAGAGAGAGATGGAGGGACGGAGAGAGAGAGAGAGAGAGAGATGAATTTGTGAGATATCACTTGTGCTTTTTTTTTTTTTTAAGGGGATGACTGTCTCTTTGTTATTGGTGTTCACTTGCAGACATTTGTGCTCACTAGTAACAGGACAGTTAACTGGCCACACATTTTATACAGCTAATTGAGGCTTCAGATTGGCCATAGACATTCTGCAGGTTTACATCAGAATTTCTGCTGGTAAATAGCTATGGCAGTCCATTGTAAACCTCCTGTGCTTTTGGTACAGCATGTCTTCAATATTTAGTTAGCGGGCCGGGACAGGTACATTTGGGCAAAGTTAACCCTAGGGTTGCCGTATTTATTTTTGCATCATTTTAACAAAGAGAGGGCAGTAACATTTCTACAGTTTGTTTGATTGCTCTGACGTGCAGTCTTAACAAATTACAAAAGCCAATGCAAAATAGTTTTGGTGATCACCTGCTACTTGTTAATTAAGCAATAATCCATGGCAGATTGTGGGTTGTTGTGGATTTTACCCACACCTAGTGTGCTGTTTCAGAAGGCTGCAGGCTGACTGATGAAAACCGTGCCAGAAGTGGAAAAATTCCACAACAAACAACACCCTGGAGTGAATTATTGCAATTATGCAATTGGTAGTAAATAAAGATTGAAAAAAATATTATAAAGTTTAGATTAAAAAAGTGTTTTTTAATGATTTTGTAGAAATATCCTTCTTCGCTGCAGAAATAGTCTTGAGTTGCTAGGTAGAATATAAATGGAGCCCCCCACCTCACACACGCATACAGATATAGACACATTCTGGGAATGCTTCCCCCCTATTTTCTGTCTCTTTTTTTTGTTAAAGAAATGAGTGGTACAGACTGTCAGTGGTTCCTGTTATTGCGTGATGAGAGATAGCATGGTGCGAGGAGAGTTGTAAGTTATCTCCTTAGAAGATATCATGGTGCGAGTGAAGTTGGGGAGGAGAACCTCAGCTGTGGGCATGCGGAGCAAGTGGCGGTACAGCCGGAGCCAGACAGAAAAAGAGAAATAGTGGGCTAAGATTTCTAATCATTAGCCTGTTTGGCACTGTAAAGTAAAATTGTGGTTCTGTGCTGGTCAGTGAGTGTCTTAGTGAGTAGAACAGCGAGCACTGTTGACGTAGTTTTGAAAACTTATGACCAATCAGGTTACAGGATTTGCAGATTCTGTTGTATAGTGTTAATTATGCAATGGAGTCAGAGAATCCTTCTCTCTGATTCGCTGACTGGCACTTGTGAGCAGTGGTAAATCCCTGCCTAACCCATGTAAAAGGTACTAGTCCACCACTTAACAAAACTAAATTACTGTTCCTACTCCAGTGTTCCAATTCAAAAGAAAAAAAATACACCATATTGTTTTCTCACAAAACACCAACTGCCAGCAGCCATCGCCAGTCTCTCTCTCCTTTTACCAATCATAACCTCCCTCCCTCCCTCCCCAAAAAACAAGAAGAACTTGAAATAATGGTACAGTTACAGTGCTCCAGCAGTCATTATTCCCTGCATTCACCCAACAACCCTGATCTGAGTCAGTCAGAGCTACAGAGACAACTGCCACACCTTACGACTAAAACCTGTGTGGCAACCGCGCCTTTCTTCTGCCTAACCCCTTAACAACATAAAACCAGAATAAAATAAACTGTGCCATGGGGGCAGTGTATCTGTAGAAAGGGGTACATGTGGGGGGAAAAAAAACAAAGAAATCTGCCAGCTCACAACAATGCTGCATCTCTCACTCACCTGAGCTGTCTTGCTCAGCCACTGACACTTCGCTCCCATTTGCACATTTAGTTTGAATCGGATTGAAACTAGATTTAGAGCTAAAACAGCAACCTTATGTGAAAGTGGATATGAGGGTGAGGGGCAGGGTGGGTAGCCTCCTACAACCAGATTCTACCTAGCAGCAGAGGACTATGTAACATACAGAGAATGTATATTACAGTAAAATTCTATTTAAAAAACGTAAGCTTTTTAATACTTTGTTTAAGAACTTTTACTTGCTACTAGTTTATAATCGCAATAATCCACTCCAGAATGTGGGTTATGCTGGATTTACCCACTTTTAGTGTGGTGAAGTCACTTGGCCTGTGGTCTTGTGACCAAACCACACAAGGCATGGGAAATCTCAGCATAATCCACACCCTGTTGTGGAGTATTGCTTAATTAACCCTTCATGAGCTGTCCTAGTAGTGCCGAGGGCCGAGGCTCAGTAAGTGCCTTATTTTGTCCCACCCTGGTGACCCGAGTTTCGGAATGGACTTGCGTCACTTAAAGGTAGGCCAGAAGAGGGAGGATTGAGCATCTGTAGGATGGCTCTCCTCCCTCAGTTGGGCTGAGTCTCTCTACTCGACTGCTACCTAGAGGAAGCCTGATGGCAACTCATGTGTGAACACACTGTAAGTGGGAGGAGCATGCATTCTGAGCACCAGGGGGGTCTCCATGGAGGCGGAGCATGCATGCTGTGCTCACTGCATGTTTGCATCACCTGAGGAGAAATTCAGGAGGAAAACAGGAGGTTGGGCCTAATGAAGCCCTTCTCGTTCATTGATGGCCCACCTGGTCTTTCTGACTCTGGGGAATATCTTGATCTGTGTTCTGAGTGGGGCAGTCCACGTGGGATACAACCCTCAGAAACCAGAGGAGACACTGGACGGCCATGGTTGTCAGGATGGGCTGAGACAGCCCAGCCTGCCACAGAAGCAGTAGAAATCTATATGGAAAATTAACCCTACATTATCTTCGGTCTAACTTGACCATCTTGGGAAACTTTAGGAGTCTCAGAAGAGCTCTGCCCTGTGGTACACACAGGGCTAATAAGGGTAATTTCCAAGAATTGTTATGACAACACTTTCCACATGTGACATTCCATGCTCCTGGCAGTTTTATGCAATATCACATATCATTACACAGGTCATTACATTTCAAATAGCGAACAATAAAATGCTTATCACACTAAAAAAGAACAGGTGTTCTTGGTATCCATGTTGGAAGGGGGTTGTCTCCTCCACTGGCTCATGAAATAAATGCTGTACCTGTGACTGGCAACCTGGGTGTTTATTACTTTTTTTTCTTTGCTGAGATTTCTGCTAACTCTGCTGTACAGGCCTTTCAGTGTTATACCACTCCTGTGGCCTTGCTACTCATGAGTTATGGGGTTTATCTGAACTTGTGTGGCACACTGTGGTTATCCCACTGCAGTTCATTATGTGTGTACATTTCTATCTAAGTGCTAATAGTAAACTAGTAGATGGTTATTTAGTTTTTACAAACACAGCAGAAGGACTGTATTATACCCACAAGAGCAAATCTAAAAGTTGTCTCAGGAGTCTTAGTCACATGCATACAAACTTGATGCAGTAATTGACCTTAAAGTGGACCCAAAGACAATCCAAGTGCAGCAGAGCTCAGTACTGAGACCGGTCCTCTTCAATATCTTCATAAGTGACATTGCAAAGGAGCTGAAAGGGAAGGTATGCCTTTTTGCAGATGACACTAAAATCTCTGATAAGGTGAATTCTCGGGAGAGGGTGGAGAGAATGAATAGAGAGACCTGAGAGAACTTGAGGAGTAGTCAAAGGCATGGCAGCTGGGGTTCAATACCAAAAATTTCAAAATCATACACCTAGGACACAGAAACCCATCAGTGAGTATAAAATGGGGGTGGGTGGATACCGATGGTTGCTAGGCAGGAAAGAGACTGTGGTGTTGTCATATCTGATGACCACAAAGTGGTGGGCAGTGTGGGTTGTTGGGGTACATAGGGAAAGATATCACTCGCAGAAGGAGGGAGGTAGTGTTTCAACTGTATTGGTTGCTGGTGAGACACCACCTGTAGTACTGTGCTCAGTTTGGGAGGCTGTATCACAGAAAGGACATAGACAGGGTGGAGACAGTCCAGAGGAGGGTAACTAAAATGGTGCAAGGGTTGAATCAAAAGCCCTACAAGACGAGACCAAGAGAACTCAGTATGTAGACCCTAGAAGAGAGTAGGGAAGGGGGACATGAGACTTACAAGTACCTCATAGGAATAAACAGGATACAAGAGGGGAGTTTATTTCTATTGAGGAAGTGTGCCAGGACAAGAGAGCATGCAGTGAAGCTGGAAGGGGGGCATTTAAGAGAGATGTGAGGAAGTACTGTTACACTGAAAGAGTGATGGACACCTGGAACACAGTCTACTAGCAGTGATAGTAGGAACAAAAACAGTGTGGGGGGGGGCTTCGAGTATGCATGGGATAGACATAGGGAAATAGTGGTAGTTGGGCCAGGGGGTGGGGTCATTTGAGAAGAGGTAGGGTCTTCGGAGACAAATTAGTTAGGGAATATCTACAGACTGGATAGACCGAGTGGTTCTTTTCTGTGGATATATTCTTTGTTTCTATGACTACGAATGAGACAGTGTAGTGGGACCAATGCTTTCAAACTGTGACAGGGCTTTGGTGTACTTATTTTCCCATTTGTTTAGTAATAAGTACTTGGCATGAGAATTACAAGATGAAAGTTCATGGGTTTTTTTTTTTTTTTTTTTGCAACAGCCATCAACGTGAAAGTTAATTCTTTGAGGCAATTTTGTAGTTTGGGAATAGCCAGTCCCATTTAACTATTTGATTCAGGTCAAACCCCTGGGGCCAAAGACTCCTTACATGGCTTTTAGTTTTGCTGGAATATTTTTGTGAACATGAATACTGAATGAAGATTTTATTTAGCTTGTGTTGGCTGGGAAAGGCACACTGAGCTGAAACTAGTTTCCCGGTGCAGCCTGGGACAGAATTATGCACAGGGAGTTTAGGTGACTTGCTCAGGGTCACGCAGTATGCAAGTTGCATACTTTTAATGGAATCAACAAAGACATCACCTCACTGCAAAGTCTTGGCCAGTTCAAAAGCTACCTTCACCTTCACCTCTCTGCCACCAGCTCCTGTAACTGTTACTGGTAATTCGCTTCATTTGCCTCGCCCCTCCCTCACACCCTTCCCTTCCCCCCTTCCACCTCCCTCCCTGGCTTAGCACTCCATGAAACCTGACAGGGCCCTCGTCTGCTCCTCAATTTCTGTTATTCCCCTTGATCTCTTAACTTTCACCTTGAATCCCACCTACCTCGTTTCCATCCCTCCCTCTTTTGCCCTTATTCCACTGCTTGTGATTGTGTTAAATCCCATGATATACACTGTTTATTCAAATTCCTGTTCTGTCCTGTACATACCTCCCTCAAATGTCTGTATTCATTCTGCCTGAATTGCTAATTTCAAACTTTGATATGTTTGTATTGTTCTCCAATTTGACGTGGAACCTTTGTAAAAGAGCCTTGGCTCAAAGGTACTTGTAATCTTAGACTTAAATAAAAAAATAAAAAAAGTTCCGGCTGTGGGAGTTGAACCTGGGTTTCTTGGTTTCCAGGTTCACAGCTACGTGCTGTAACCACTAGGCAATAATACCAAGTTTGGACACTGGATAGGCCTGTTTCATTATATTAAATGATTATTGTCCATGACGTTGAATTAGTTCAGAGAGTTACCACTGAAGAACTGAAACTGCCTTCAACACCTTAGAGCCTGATTTGGAGTCTTTTGGGTGAAATTAAGTCTCATCTTGAGGGGGGAGGGGGCATTCAATCCTGGGTCTTTTGGGTCTCCAGTGTCACAACTGTGTACTCTACTCACTAGGCGATGATACCTCACAAGCTATAATGGCTATAATGTGGTTACATGGGATCTGATCACGTGTACTGTCAGCACACTGGATTGAAAGTCCATTTAGAAATCGAACAGTTGCTCAAAGAAGCAGCATACAGCATGTTGATATCTTCATGGGAGGTTTAGGATCGGCAGACTATAGGTTCTAGGATGTTGGAATTGAGTGCCCACCACTACCCTCTGAGATGTAATGAAATTATAGAAGTGTTCAGACGACTTAAAAAAAAAAAGGGTTTCTCCCCAGTGCAAATGCTTAAACTGAGAGGTAATTACACTTCCACATCATACCAAATAGTGATTATATTGTACACAATGGCAAATCGCCCTAGGTTTTACTTTAATTTCTTTTCCATCTGGAGTTTGAATTTCCCTGATATGACTTCATTTCAGACAAATGCTACAGTGTTTGGTCACCACTCTTTGCGCCCCCCCCCCCCGGGGGGGCAATAAAAAGTAGTAACAGTGAAGTTTTGTGTTTCAAGACAGCTGCATTTACTCCAAAGATAAAATACTTTACTGTGGCTTGATGAAGAGATAGGAAAAATTTGCAGTTTTTGCAGGCATGGGATTATTTGAAGCTTTGAGTTTTGCTTTGGACTGCTCTGCATAGTTAGGAGAGTGTTTATTGAGGGGGCCAAAAGGTTTTAGGATGAGAACTCTGGGACCCCCTCATATGTTTTCTGAAGGCCTGTGTTGTTGCATCAAACTTTCTTACCATCCACAATGTTGAAATGGTTCATAGAGTTGCCACTGAACAAATGGGACACCCTTTTGACTCTGTATCCCTGTTCAAGAGTCTTCTGGGTGAAATCCAGACTCATCTTCTGTGGGGGTGGGGGAGGTTAAGCTTGGAGAACTTACAAGTATCATGCCATTGCTCGCATGTCATTTATACCATCAAACATATGGGGCACCCTTGACCCCCTGGGCCCCTCACTGAGAGCCTGTAGGTGAAATTAAAGCATGTCTTGGGCAGGGCAGGTGTGGGGAAGTGAGAACTTACCACATCATTGCTCTCATGTCATAGTTCAATATCTGGGCAGGGGCTCAGTAGATTTCATGCTTGTCTCTGGGGTCATGGGTTCTAGCACTATACTAGGTACATGGGGTAATATCCAAAACTGACAAATGCAGTGCAATACAGGGGAGGGAGGGGAAGATACTGCACTGCTGAGGTGATGCCCTTCAGATAAAACATTAACAGAGGTCCCTTCTGCCCATCTGGTCACTGTCCAGGTTGACTTTAAAGTTCCGAGAAACATAAATAAAGCAGCGCTATACCAAGACTCGAAAATATAAGTTTACTGAAGAGCTTTCCAAACAAACAGAAATACCCTGGTCCTTCGAGGGATCGCAGCCCTCTTCATCAGGGGGTGGAGTTAGATTCAAAATCACAACTCTTAAATAATGAAAAATGTCTTGACATCATAATCATGGGACATTCATATTAATTCATATAAAACATAATATTATAACACAATACACAAGTCAGGCACCTCACCACAGGTGAAAAAATAGAAAACTGAGCAAGGTCAAAGATAAAGTTATCTTGTTTTCTAACGTTTTTAGAATTCATGAAAGACCAAGTGTTAGAGCGCTATCTTGTTTTCTAACGTTTTAGAAATTATAAATTTGTCTTTGATCTTGCTCAGTTTTCTATTTGTCACCCGTGGTGAGGTGCATGACTTGTGTATCATGTTATGGTAGTATGTTTTATTTGAATTAATATGAATGTCACATGATTATGATGTCATGACATTTTTCATTATTTAAGAAATGTGAATTTGAATCTGACTCCACCCCCTGATGAAGAGGGCTGTGATCCCTCAAAGTGCTGGGGCCCCTCCTCTGGTGGATCCCAACCCACCTTTGGGCAAGGGTTGGGCACAGAGCCTACACCTCCTTCAGGCAATGATAAAGGTAAGGCTTCTCTTAAGCACTGCTCCAGATCTCAGTTCAGGAGTCCAAATTCCTCTGGATCCTCAGACTGCCACAGGTACAAGCAATGGTGCAACAGGTCTTGGTCCTCCTTCTCCTCATCAGTGGACTCTGACCGTTCCTCGAACACATCCTCCTCTGACGTGCCATCTATTGGGGACTTGTTCCCCTTAGACCCATGAGATACTCCCAAATCCCTGCCAGATGACCCCTTCTTCATGGAAATCATGTGGCATATAAAAACCAATATGGGATAGGAGATGGAGGACTTGGATCCAGAGAGACTCTGCTTGACCAAATATTTGCACCAAAAGGACCCGAAACCGGTGGTCATCTCACCCCTGGTGGATACCTTCGTGGACGTCACCAAGGTGGCTTGGAAGTGCCCCATACTTCTGCCTCCATATCCAAGAAAGTGAACCACCTTTACAGAGCTCCTAAGGAGCAATCCTTTTTGGGAGAACATCCCTTGGCAGACTCAGTGATTAACTTGGCTGCCCACAACAGGTCACAGAGGCAGAGACACCTCAGTACTCAGACCCCAGATAAAGAATCTCAGCAATTAGATTCCATGGGGTAGAAAGTTTACTCTTCCACCACCTGTATCATATGAACCCTGAACTTCCTTACCCATATGGTACAGTTCCAGGATGCCCTATTGGAACTGGAGATTGATATTGTCAAAGATTCCAGATTGTCCACAGAAAGCAGAGCTTGAAAAGCTTCTGAAAACTAGTTTGGATGTGGCCACCCATGTCCTCCAGTCAGCCTACAATTCGGTGGACATGGCAGCAAGGGCTGCAGCCAGAGAAGTGTGCATCTGGTGGTATTCATGACTCCGTATCTCAGGTTTCACACAGGATGTGCAAAGTAACATCCTACATGCACCCTTCCAGGGTTCTGTTTTCTTTGGTCAGAACTCTGAAAAGATCATCACCAAACTGCAGAACTCTGGTAAGTCCATTCAGTCAGTGCACTCCATGAATAAACCGAAGCAAAGGCCTTTCTGAACGCCTCGCTTTTGAGGGAGAGGGGGACAGCAAGCTCGCTTTCAGCTTCAGCAACAACAGCGAGGTGGTTATAGCCATAAGGGAACTCTTCCAAATTCGCCACAGGACCCGCCTCTTGAGCCGCCAAATCAGCCCAGGCTGCTCTTCCCCTCCCACAACTGCCTGACTCCTTGTTGGACTCACCTCCTCCAGTGACGCTGACAGGGGAAGCGGTGAGAGGCTGCTTTTTTCTCTATGCTAAGGGATGGCAAGAGATCACCTCAGACCAGTGGGTTCTACAAATGCTATACAATGGACACTTGGTAGAGTTCATTCAGATGCCACTAGACAGGCCTCCCCCTTCCCACCCACTGTTCTCCGGATCATGACAGAATCATTCAAGCAGAGATGCAGGCACTCTTGCTCAAAAGAGCTATAGAGCCTTTACCCCCATCTCAGAGGGGCACGGGCTTCTATTCACATTTTTTCCTTGTGCCCAAAAAGACCGGGGATCTATGCCCCATTTTGGACCTCAGCAACTTCAACCAGTTTGTGGAATATAAACGGTTCTGGATGGTCACTCTACAGGGTTTGCTACCCATGATTCACCAGGGGGATTGGCTAGCATCACTAGACATGTAGGATGCCTATCACTACATCCTTGTGTCCAAGCTTCACAGGAGGTTTCTCAGATTCCATTTCCAAAGGAGGCATTACCAGTTCAGGGTGCTACCCTTCAGTCTATCTTTGGCCCAAGGGTTTTTACCAAATGCCTATCAGTGGTCACAGTGGCCCTCCAAAGGAAAGGGCACTATTTTTTCCCTTACCTGGATGACTGGCTCTTGACAGCCCTGCCCAACAAGCAGCTGTAGCACACGATTTGGGACACCTGTTCTCTCTTTGGAGATCTGGGTATCAGTGTCAATGCATCAAAGTCCTCCTTAGTTCCGACCCAATCCCTCCAGTTCATCAGAGCACTGCTTGATACCACTTAAAGGAAGGCCTTCTTGCCACAGAACATGGCACTTCACCTTCAAGGCTTGGCACACCAGGTCTTGTCCCTTCCAAAGGTCCCAGCCAGGACACTGCTCCAGCTTTTAGGCCATATGGCTGCATCCATCGTAACTGTCCCTGTAGCCAGACTGCATAGCAGGACAATTCAATGGACTCTGCAAGTCCAATGGGACCAAAGATGAGATGATTTGGACCAACTGGTCTCCATACCAGAGCTGGTTCATCAGGAGCTCCACTGGTGGATGACATCCCCCTGTCTAGCAGAGGGGATACCAATTCAGAGAACAGCTCCAGATCAAGTCTTAACTTCAGATGCCTCAGGCATCAGTTGGGGTGCACATCTGGGCATCCACAGGACACAGGGCACCTGGTCTGCAACCAAGGAGCTTCTCCACACAAATATTTTGGAAATTAGATCAGTTCTGTATGCCCTGCAGGCTTTCAGCACTGTGCTCCACCCGAGTCACCTCCTCATCCAAAAAGACAACATGGCAGTGGTGCTTTACCTCAACAAACAAGGTTGCACTCACTCTTACCCCCTTTGTCGGTAGGCAATATGAGTCTGGAATTGGGCCATCCCCCACTGCCTAGAAATTTTGAGGTTCATGCTCCAGGGGTTCAAAACACCCTGGCCTATGCTCTCAGCCGGACTCAGTCCAGAGCACATGAATAGTCCCTTCTACAGTCTGTCATCAACAGCCTCTTCAACAGATGGGGCAGGCCAGAGCTGGACCTCTTTGCATCCCCTAACAATTCAAAGTTGCCAAGTTTTTTCTTACTAGATCCAGGGCCTGGAGTTTTCTGACAAGATGCATTGTCCCTGTCTTGGAGAGGGAGGTTCCTTTACACCTCCCCCCTATAACATCGAAACATAGAAAAATAGAAATTGTTGGCAGATGAGGACCGCTAGGCCCATCCGGTCTGCCCCTAAGTCCTGAACTTGATGACAGCTTTTGACCCTGCCCCAGCTTAACTTCTATGGTTCCCCTATACCTGTCCAGTACATGTTTAAATCCAACCACAGTGCTCGTTCCCAGCACCTTCTGTGGCAGACCATTCCATGGGTCCACCACCCTCTCCATAAAGAAAAGCTTCATCACATTCCCTCTTAACCTGCCACCTTCCAATTTCATGTCATGCCCCCTAGTTCTTGTACTCCTCCTTTGTTGGAAGAGTCCTCCCCCCACCCTTTTTATGCCTCTGAGATACTTGAATGTTTCTATCATGTCCCCTCTCTCCCTTCTCTCCTCCAGCAAGTACATACTGAGTTCCCTTAATCTCTCTTGTAAGTCTCATGGTGGAAGCATTGTACCATCTTAGTCACCCTTCTCTGGACCGCCTCCAGATAGTTAATGTCCTTTCAAAGTTGTGGTCTCCAGAACTGCACACAGTACTCCATTTGAGATCTGACCAGAGTTTTGTATAATGGCATAAATGCCACAAGCCTTCTGCTGGTGATACCTCTTGTTATGCACCCCGGCATGCCATTGGCCATCCCTGCTGCCTTTGTGCTCTGCTTTGACATTTTCAGGTCATCTAAATAGTAAACCCCAGGCCTATTTTCTCTCTTTCCCCATCCCGCTCCTTCAGAAGGTTCTTCTCAAGTTGCAAGCAGAAAGAGCTGTGATGATCCTTGTGGCCCCGCTGTGGCCATGACAGATTTGGTATGCACTGCTGCAGCAACTAGCTGCTGAACCCCTGATTTCTAGCTAAGGCATGCTTTGGGGTCTCAGACAGGGTTGCTAATGTTCTGGTGGCTGCCAGGAAACCCTTCACCAGAGCCACTTATTGTCATGAAATGGAAGTGCTTTTGCCTCTTGGTTGCTGCCTGCCATCTTGATCCCTGGGCCTGTCCAGTGAGCTCAGTCCTCAAGTACCTGTTGTTGCTCTCAGACTTTGAGTTGGGCTACTCATCCATCAAAGTGCATCTGTGTGCAATTTCTGCCTACCTTGCCCCTGTTCAAGGCAGAACTGTGGCACAGTTGAATGTAGCCCACACCTTTTAGCGGGGCATTCTTCATATGAAGCCCGCCATCAGGGATGCTGTCCATCCTTGGGACTTGCTTTTCATGTTGGAAAAGCTCACCTAACCCCCGTTTGAATCAGCCATGGATTTTGAGCTTCACTTTCTTACTTGGAAAGCATTGTCTTTGATTGCTGTTACTTCTGCTCATTGAATTTCCGAGCTTCATGCCCTAATGTGTAAGGAGCCTTAGCTGGTGTTCCACAAGGAGCCAGTGGCATTGAGGACCAGTCCTAAGTTCTTACCAAAGGTGGTGTCCAAGTTGACTCTGAATCAAGACACACACTTCCCAGTGTATTATCCTGAAAACTCAAACCAGAGGAGGATCTTCTCCACACGCTAGATGTTTATTGCATTTTGTATTTCTATCTCTCCAGAACAAGAGAATTTTGATGTTCTGATCAGCTTTTTGTTTTCTTTGCCTCCAGGATCCATGGGGCTCCTGTAGCCAAACAGACTCTTTCTAAATGGCTTGTTAACTGTATTTCATTTTGCTACCAGAAGTATAATGAACCATTGCCGGGTTCGGTGAACAGTCACAGCAGAAGGGGAGTAGCAGCCTCTTTTGCCACCCTTAGAAATGTGTCTGTGACGACATTTGTGCGGCAGCCAGATGGAATTCTGTTCATACCTTTATCAGACACTACAATCTCGACATTGCCTCCAGACGCACAGCAGGCCTCAACCTTGCAGTTCTGCAGGGACTCCTCTCCTGACGGCACTTCCCTAGGCATGTTTTTCTGCTTCCTCCACCCAAGACTAGTCTGGGTCTCCTTTACTGCTTTTGGATTCAGTCCTATATGTGTTACCTGCTACAAGAGCTGACTGTAGATGTAAGATAGTACAGTTACATAAGAAATTACCATAACAGTAGGTCTTCAAGAGAATCTCATGCAGCAAGTATGGTATCCTGACCACCTTCCCGCTAGGGGACTCTCTGCTGCACTTGGTTTGCAATGGCAATGTTATGATTGCTCTATGTGGTTCTTGCCTCAGTTCTCTGTTCCTGATCACCTTCCATCCTCAATGCCGGAGTCTCTGGCAGGAGAACTGAGGGATGCTGGAACCGCCTTGCCTTTATTCAATACATGATGTAGGGGAAGGGCTGACATCAGGGAAGGTTGCCACCATAGACACCACCACCATAGCATAGACTACTGTCTAGAAGTTTTCTCTAGGGTCCTGCCACCAGCAGGCTACTGTCCTATATGCATTACCTGGTGCAAATGCTTCTCTCGCAGATCGACTGTTATGGTAAATGTCACAAATGCACTCCAGAGGTCTGGCCCTCTGCTCCCACAGTGCCAACCTCAGAGTGCAATAGTGTGAACAGATAACAGACAGGGTAACTCTCCTGTCTGCTTTGTGTCCGAATCACCTTTAGCCTAGAGTTCTGGAGGGATTCAGACCATGAACCTTATGCTCACATACCCAATGTACAGGCTCAGATATGTACCCTCTTCAGGACTGCAGTACAATCTTTCACCAGAGACACCCAAAAAGGTATCCAAAATTAACCCTTTTTAACTCTATAGAGACCTAGGTAGTTCTTACCTTTTTACACAAGCTCAGTAACACAATCAAGCTTTTCTTTCAACAGCTGTCAGACTTACATACAGGTACTTCACGTGCAAAAAGGAACTGAGAAGACACTCAGGCAGTATTTCAAAGAAACTGTTGTTTACTAAAAATATGATAACAAGGTAAAATTAAACACAGAACAATATATCATACAGCTTACAATCTTGTAAAACAAAAAAGGAAGTTTCAGAACAAACACTCCTACCACAGATAATTAATTATTTTCTAGCTATTACCTTTCTGAGTGCTTTCCCAGTCAGAGTATAGAATCATATGTCACCATCCCATATACAATGTTTCATTTTTAACTCTATCTGTCCCCACCTCCTTTTGCTGAGGTGAGCTAGAACCTCCCTTTGATAATTTCTGACATAAGTGTCTCTGAGCATGTGAGTCATTGCTTTGAAAAATCTGTAACTAGCCATTTCCCAAATATGACAGTCTTTAATTAAACATTTTCTCTTTGAATTTAGCAATCCCACACTTGTCCTCATGGGCTGATTTCCTGTGATAGTGTGATCTGAGGGATTTTATGACTTTTCACACATTTCTGGTTATATGTTAAAAGGAGAAGAACCAGCCCAATTACCCTGCCTCCTGTAATGTCATAAAACTCACATTTGGTTTTCAACTTCAAAAGCCTGGGCAGATCATAAAAGGGCAATAAAATACCCTTCTGTAAGGAAGTCTTAATTAACTGGTTCTTCTGGTCTGCTTTACAACATCCTGTGGTTTCAGCTACTGACCTTGAAAGTTAAAGGCCAAATCTCTCACATACTGACATTTCATACACAGATTATTTATTTATAATATAAATATCATACAAGTAACCAGAAGCAGGAGCAGAGCATCACAGTAAGTTCTTACATAACTCCAACAAAGTCAACAAACTCAACAAAGTCCAGGATGGTAGCATCTTTCAGAAAAAGAGATGTGCAAGAACAAGGGGCACAATTTGAAGATAGAGGGGGGACGACTCAGAGGTAATGTGAGTAAGTATTTTTTTCACGGAGATGGTTGTGGATACATGGAATAGCCTCCCTGAGGAGGTCATGGAGTCAAGAACAGTGGGGGAATTCAAGAATGCATGGAACAGACATAAGGCAGTCCTAGTGGGGGGTAGGAGGAAGTAAGCTGTTGGTTAACTAGGATCTGCAGCTTATCTGTTAGGTAGGAAAATGGACAGACTATGTGGGCCAAGCGGTCCTTATCTGCCATCACATTCTATGTTTCTATGTTTCTATGTAACTGTACTTTATCAGATTGAAATTCCAATGTGAAGAATCCAAGCCACCAGACACCAAGGCAATGCACTCTGTTTAAGAGTAGCCACTCCAGGCATTTCATAGTTAAGACGAAACCGTGGAGTTCCACCTTGGTGTCTGGTGGTTTGGCTTGTTCACATTGGCATTCCAATCTGATGACAAAAGGAATCCCTCTTCCATGAAGATAAAGTAAGAAAATAGCCAATTTAGGCAGTAAAATTGTAAGGAAATAGTCAATTTAAGAAGTAAAAATGTCTGACTTTTCAGATTTACCATGTGGGGTATTTGTGCACTGGACTCTGCTTGTTACATCCCATAAAACCAGTAGCACCCTTCAGCAGAAATGTGATTTTAAAGCAGCAATACTGGATAATCAGGAAGGTAATATTAAAATTCTGCTTCTTGGATGGAAGCATGCAGTCATACAGTAGTTCCAGTTTCCATATCTGTAAATATTTTTTCTATCAATCTTCAGTTTTTCTAGACATTTACAATTTATTTCCATTGTTGTGGATCTATAATAAGTATGGCTGATGCCCAATTTGCAGCCAAGCTCCCCCCACACAACACATAATGTCTTCTATTTACTTCCGTGGGATCTTGTGATGTGTGTTCCACTGTCACTATGTAGTACTGTGAGTCATGTGCATGTGAGGTTGGCAGCAGAGGTTTCCAATTCAACATGGTGGGTGTGATAAATGTAAACAAAAACAAAGGAAAATGGACCAAATTACAGGGTAATAGTATTGCAAAAACAAGAAATATTACCAGGCAAGTGCTCAACAGAGGACAGGGAACAGACTGTTGGAAAATATCTGATTATTTTTATCTAGTACTGCTGCTTTAACTTTGTGAATATTGCAAAAGTTAGAGTGTACTAGTCTTGGAATGTGTTTAGAGTTTGGGAGCTTGTGGTACTCCTTTTTAGCCTGCTCCTTTTGATCACCTGTGATCACCCTGAAAAAATGTAACACCCTATCTAGGATAAGACTACAAAGAGGAAAATAAAAGCAAAAAGGGGACAACTAAAATCCACCTATCTAGGGTCATTATACAAAATGGTTAAGCAAACAAAAAGAGTATGGTACAAAGCAAATTGCAGTAAACATAGTGAGTGAAAGAATGAACATGTTGGGAGTGGTGCAGTGCAGTGGTTGTGGAACAGCAATTTTCAGAGATACCCTCTGGAAACTGAGGTGCTGCCCCCATCTGCATGCACCTCTTTGATTTCAGGAAGGAGATTGGCTGTACTGTGGCCTAGGTTGGATAGAATGAGGGGGACCTCCTCCTCCTCCACCCTGGGGCCATTGAGTCTACCCCTGCTGACACACAGGATGCCAAGGAGGATGGCCTGTTGAACTATGGTGGGCTTCAGGAAGGTGGGAGTGGTGGGTCAGGGACACATTCCTTAACCTGTGCCACAATGAAAACTCATTCACAACTCTGGTGAGAAGAAGCACCTGTGGTAGTGGCCAGGGAGAATGTGGGGTTCTTCCATAGGGGAGTCCCCAATGTGGAAGGCTGAGGACTCTAGCAGAGGAGGAACTTCAGGTGGGGGACTGTATCATTGGGGGTCGATTTGAGAACATGAAGGGAGGGAAAGAGGGATATGAGGTGCCAACCTGGTGCTTTGGCTGGAATGGACTGAACTCGGATCCTAAGGATCGCTTGGGTGGTGGGGCAGGAGGGGGAGCTGGATGTCATTGTCCACCTGTAGACTAATGACCAAGGTAGGGACAGGACTGTGCAGAGAGATTTCAGTGAGCTGGAGTGTGGTCTTAGGCAGCTAGTGCATTCAGTGGATTTTGTTGAGGTGCTGTCTGTCTCCAATGGGTGAGGCTAGGGTTCTTTGCACCAGGAGCTTCAACTCGTGCTTGAAGGAATGTTGTAGAGAGGAGAGGTTCAGCTATACTGGGGACTGGGGACCAACTTGAAGGGATAAGGGCCTATATAGGAGTATTAGCCTGCATATTTCTGGGAGGGAAGCTGCAGTCCTCAGTGAACAGTTTACATGTTGCTTTGATTAACATTTAAGCTAGCTGAGGGGGGTGGCAAGAGGAATCAGGGAGGCAAAAACTGCCCCCCTCACAGACTGAAGCAGAGAGAAGGGAGGACTTGAGGGGAGGTAAATCTAGTCAAGTAGTGCTCATATACTGTTAAGATAAGTCTCCTTAATTATAGCTGTTCATTTCTACCTTCTGGTGCACACTGCTCAAACATAAGCTTCTGTCCTTCTGATTCTTCCTTACCACAGCCCTTCTTTTATCCCCTCCATTTTACTATACTTGCTTTTTTTGTCTCTCCTCACCACAGCCTTTTTTTCTCCTCTTCCATTTTATTTGTACTTGCTCAACACACTCAACTGTTCTTCCTTCCCCCTCCCATTTTACATACCCTGGCTTATTTTTCTGACTACTGCTAGAGGCATGCTTCTCTTTTCTAAACCCTACCTCCTACACTTCCACTATTGTGATTCACCCTCCCACTGTTATGAGCACCTCTCTGCACATATATTCGGTGCACTAACCTTTCTCTCACCCTTTCCTGGAAGGCTCCTGCTGTTTACTAGTCCCTGTTCTGCAAGCCTCTCCCTTTCAAGTGTACATCCACAGGATATTGGCTGCCAAAACAAAGGTACGACCGCCACACTGATGACCTCACTCTGCTGTTCTCCAGCTTGACTTTCCAATGTCAAATCTTGATGCCAGTTTTCAGGGACTCTGCTGATTTGATATGCCACAGCATAGAACATTCTGTGTGCAGATCTGCGGCAGTTTCTGTTAATTGAAACAGTAAACTCTGCTGCAGTTTTAGTCACTTTCAAAAGTTATTGTACAGCTATTTTAAGCTCCATGGACATAGATTAATTTGCATTTGTACAGTTATTTTCAGCTCTGTGGACATAGATTAAGTTGCATAGTTAATTTTCAAGAAAAAAGGAACAATTTTATTTATTATATTAGTAAGTCACATACTGACGCCGCTATGTGGCGTGCCCCCACCCACCTCCACCATACCCATCCTTGGCTGTGGTTTCTTATATAGGTATGGATATATTGGCTGTGTAACATTTTTCTATTTCCCCAGTTCCTCATTGGCTCCTTATACCTAGATGCCGAGAGATGGCCCTGAAACTCTTGCTTATCATCTTCTTGCTTCAACCTCTGCACACATGAGACAAGTTACCCTGGAAATAGCTGGTCCAAAATTTATAGATATATTAGACTATACCTTAAATATCTTCTCTCCAGACTCCAGATATATCTGCCTCAATTTAAAATATCCCTTACTCAATCCAGCACAGTCTTTCTCCTTATTTAATTGCAGGCAAAGTACTTCAGGTTTATTGGAACTGTTGCTAAACTCCACTGAGAATACCCAGTCTCTGTCAATCCATTGTCAGCTGTACAACTTCTAGCTGATTCTGTCAGTCCAATTTCTGCAGCACTTATTGGAAGCCGAAAGTCCACATTTTTGCAGCTCTTTGCAAATTGCCTCAGCATTGCAACCTTTCTTCTACAACTGTTAGTCCACTTTATCTCTATGTCTCTTTTCTAACCCCTCACCTCTTCCAATCATGCGACACACTGGATATCTTGCAGCCCTACTATATATTATCTATTTTATTCTTTCAGTTCACTTGGTACAACTAGGAACCACCGCTACTCCCACTGGTCCTTCATCCTGTCCTCCAATAACAGAATACCCTAAACCTCTACCTAGTCTCCTGCTTATTTCTTTTCTCTCAAAGAAAGCAACCTATTCCCTTGGATCATGGTATGCCCAAAACCTATCTCGGCTTACTCCCAGCCACACATTTACTAGACTATTACCTTTATTCCTGCTGCTTATTGTGGCCGGTGATGTTGAGCAGAACCCTGGACTCATGGGACTACAATTTGCCCCCTCCACTCCACTAGTCTACCTCTGCCTTTCCATCAAGGGCCTGAAGACAGCCCACTTAAATGCCCAGAATCTGCATCATAAAATGGCTGAGGTAGAGGCCTAGGTCACACTTCATAATCCTGATGTGCTGGGTATAACTGAAACTTGGCTTAACCCTGGCATCCAACCATATGAAGTCACTCTGGTTGGCTACTCTTGTGGTGGGATAGGTTAGATAAAAAGAGGGGTGGCATTCTCATTTAGGTCTTGTCCAGTATTGTGGCTTCTGAAGCTGCTTATCCCTCCACAGTCCCTCCCTTAGCAGAATGCATCTTCTTCACTGTAACACTGGGTAACATCAAAAGACTTCTCATAGGATGTGTCTACCTTCCCCCTAAGGATGCTAATAACGTCCTTCCCTCTTTTATAACTTCCCTGTCTGACCTTCCCAGCCAAAAACTCATACTCTGTGGAGATTTCAACATCAACTGGTTGAACAAAAATAAAAACAGCTCATCCGACACTAGCTGACTCCAAAGTTTTGTAACATATCTCCCAACCCACTAGACTGAATTCTAAGTCAAGTAACCACTCATTACTGGATTAGATAGTCTCTAACTGCCCTCATAGGATGCAGTCTGTTAATGTCTTTTCTGACTGTATTAGCAACCACTCTCCAGCTCTCTGCTTATGGAGCAACAATCGTCTGACCCCTCCACCCAAAATGACAGAATCTAAAAATATGTCACTCTTTGACCTATCAGCCTTCCTGTCATCTCTCTCTCCATTGCCGACTGGAGCCCTCTTAAAGCTTTGCCAGACACCAAACAGGTCTTAGACCATTTTACTAAAACACTGCAAGCTATAATAAATCTACATGCTCACCTAACAAAAAGGAGGTCCAAAGGTCTGAAAGCACCTTGGCTAAGCAAGGATCTGAGGCGTCTCATGTTCCATCCAGACTCAGCCTAGAAAAACTTTAAGAAAAGCGGTAACCCCTCTGATTGGCAGACCTTCAGGCAACTCCATAATTTATGTAAGAGCAAGCTCTGCAGTGCAAATACTGCAAGTAATACAGTTCTCTGTAGATTGAATGTCTCAGTGACCCTAAAGTGTTCTGGAAACAAGTCAACCCTTTAATTAAAGGTACTGCCCAGTCTCCCGTAGCACCTTATCAGCTGGTGGCACCACACTATCTGACCCCACTTCTATTGCAAATGGTTTAAATCACTTATCCACTGATCTCAACTATAATTCACACTTTGCACCCACTCCCTACTTTGACCTCTCTTCACTCCCACACATGCAGCTTCCTTCTTGCCCTGAATTACCCCTTAACTTTTCTACACACAAAGAAGTACTGCAGCTATTATTAAAATGAAAGAGCTACTGATGCCTCAAAGAAAACTTATAAAAAAAATAACAATTAGGTGCAATTCTGCTTGCATTCCATTTATATTTTATTTATTTCTCTTCCCCATAATTTATTACTAAGGAAATGTGTATGGATATATGATTGTTATCCCTTAGAGTATATTTTGAGTTCATCTGCCTCAGTAGCTTACTCCCTACGCCAAGTCATAATCCTCTGTTGTGACATCACAGTCTGTTGGCATGGGAGTAACTGTGAGGCCACAAGCAGTGCTCTATGACTTCAGGTAGGGAGAAAGCAAGCAGAATAGATGAACTGTTCAGGAGCAGAAATCATGTTTTCATACAGTTGACCTCAGTAATAAATAATGGGGAAGAGAAATACAAAATTAATGGGAAATACAAACTGGACTGTGTCTAAATATTACATTTTGTTAAAATTCAACTGAACGTATCACCAGCTCTTTCAGGAAGATAGTTCCCCAGGATTCAACTCCTTGGAACCTCGTTTTCTTAAGCTAGGTGACTCAGCTGTAGTTGTTCCAATCCATGATCTGATGAATAAGTCTCTTTCTACTGGAGGGATGCCAGTTAAATGGAAAGTTGCAATAGTCATTCCACTGCACAAGGGTAGTACACACAGAGTTGAACATTTCAGGCCCATATCAATCCTCTGCCCCATATCAAAGATTCAAGAATGAATTATATTCAACCAACTTCAGTTCTACTTAGAATGTCATAGCCTACAATCCAACTGTCAGCATTGCTTCAGAAAGAATTATAGCATTCTCACTGCTCTTACCAAAGTAACATCAGATATCCTCGGCTCAATTGACAAAGGGTTTTACTCTGGGGCCATTTTTGTAGATCTTACTAAAGCCTTTGATTTAGTAAACCATAACTTGCTACTACGCTACAGTCTTTGGATATGGATCAACTATCACTCTCCTGGTTTCAGAATTACCTATCTGAGTGCTCCCATCGAGTAAAATGGTCAGGGTGCCTCTCTTCATTTAATACTATAACCAATGTTGTACCACAAGGCTCAGTTCTGTGGCCCCTTCTGTTCTTTCTGTTTATAAACAATTTACCCCAGAATTGTGGCAGATCCCTTGTGCAACTTTATGTGGATGACACTGTTTTATACTGGTGTTCTCGTGATACCCACTGGCTTAATCACAACCAGGAATCAGATTTCCACACAGTTGAGAAATGGTTCCTTAAGAATCACTTGGTCTTTAACACCAAAAAAAAACAAAAAAAGCAATGCTATTCCCTAATCCCACTGGAAAAGTGACACCCCATGGCTCACTTCATATTCAGTCTTCTTCAGGGGAAACCCTTGAATCTGTGAAGTCATTCAAATACTTGGGTATCCTGCTAGACCCCTAAGTATCTTTCAAGCACCATGTGGCACAAACTACTAAAAAACTCAAAACTAGATTTACTCTATTGCCTTTGTCCTCTCCTCTCCTCTCTCGTGCCTCCTGTTAAAAGATTGCCACCACCTGCCTCCTCCCCATACTCTTCTAAGGCACCCTTATATTGCTATCAGACAAGGCAACCACACTCTCCAGGCTGTGAATCCTATATTACAGGGTGGGATGATTTGTTTTTGGTAACTAACTGGCATCATCGCCATTGTGAGGTCCTGGTATCACTAGGTTGGCCCAACAATGATCAAAGATTACAGTTCTTCTCCCTCTGCTTCATCTATAAACTTACCTTCCTCTTCTCTCCCCCTGCTTGAGTGACATACTGACACTTAAATCCTCTCCACCTTTAATCAGGTCTTCCTTGGCCCCTTTGCTTAACATTCCATATCCTTTGCTAGCTATAGGCAAACATTCATTTGCTTACTCTGCACCCCTCCATTTGGAATGCACTCCCTTTATTTTCACTCTCCCTCTCCTCTCTTAGTATGTTTAAGTGCTCCCTCTCTGCACATCTGCTGCAACCAAACTGCTGCATCTGCTTTGACTAATCCTCATAGTACCCAGGTGCACCATTATGGGTTTTTTTAAACTCTGTTTCTTGCCTGCCTTGCTGGGGCATCTCTTGGACTAGCTCATTCAGTTGGAGTCCCTAACCGCCAGCCTGAATCACTCCCCCAACAATCACATTGGGTTCAGGAACCCCAACTCCTCCCGGCTCACAGAGAAGGCCAGGGACCCCCAGGGGGAGAGTCGAGTTTATGGCCAGCACTGGTCATGTGGAACTGAAGCCCCTGGAGGTCGCCATTGCCTCACTCAGCAGGCAGGGGTTTTCTTGCATTTTTGTATCCCCCTAGGAGTGCAGTGTGCAATGACACCTGCACATGGCTGCCCTGTTGGCATCTGCTGCATTCCTCCCCTTACATAGATCATGTACCTGCAGTGCCCCTGATCTCCCTCAGAGGATAACAGGACACTGGTAGTCCCTGGAACCATCCCCCAGGAAAGGAGAGCAGTCCTCTGGATGCTCAATCCTTTCCTGCCCTGCTGACCCCCAGCTCCCCGGGTCCATTCCCGAACCCCGGTTGCCGATGTGGTGTGAGGTGTGGCATCCAGCGCCTCAACCCTCAGCACCACCAGGCCAGCCACCATTGTGTTTCTACTGTGTATATTTTGCTTTCTTGCTTTGTATTATCTGTGTTTCATTTGCTGTATATTTTTACTGTTCCAGTCTAATTTTTGCTACTTCTTGACTTATGTTTATATGCATTGTACCTTGCCCCAGGTTGCCCCTGAAAAAGGGACTGTACTGTTTCAGTGGACCTACCCAGTTACCAAAATTCAAATAAATAAATAAATCCCCCAGGATACAAAATAAAGACAACAGCAGTGTGGTAGAAAATAAAGGGGCAGGAACATAAAAAGAAAGTAGAAAAGGACCAGGGCAAAAAGAAAACAAGGGGGTTAACAGGCAGAGTGGTAAACAAGAGTGGAAGGCCAAGTGTACAAATGCCAAAAGTCCAGGAAATAAAATTCCAGACATAGAGCCCATCATGGCAAAGACAGACCTAGATATTGTGGCCATTACTGAGTTATGGTACACAGGAAACTCCAACTGGGACATGGCCATAGCAGGCTATACTCAGATCAGGAAGGATAGGGTGGGAAGGAAGGGAGAAGGGATGATGCTTTATGTATGGGAGGGTATATAGGTATTGTGGGTCACCCTGAAGACTGGAACAGGAGCCACTATTTGCACAGGCATGACCTACAGACCTCACACAGTACTAGGGAAGTCATTAGTGCAACAGCATTAAAAGGGGAGGTACTGCTGGTAGGGGACTTCAGTCTGCTGCATGTAAATTGAAGCTTCACATTGCAGCTTTAACTAGAAGCAGGAATATTATGGACTCCTTGCTGGAGGCGTTTTTCAGGCAGCTAGTCAGGGAGCTCTCTTGTGATGGGGCAATACTTGACCTAGTGCTCACTAATAAGGACAATATTGCAGATCTCAAAGTGGGAGGCCACATGGGGACCAATGATCACTGTACAGTGTGGGTCAGCAGAAGAATGGCTGTGGAAGTAAGCCACACAAAGACAAGTGTCCTGGACTTCAGGAGGGCCTCAGAGATGACCGGGGGGTGATCCAGTTGGGGAGGAGAAACAGTGGACTAAGTTAAAAGAAGGCATAATGAAGGCAACAAACCTCTACACAGAAGAAGTAAATAAAAGCAGGAAGAAAAAAGCGACCACTGTGGTTCTCAAAATAAGTAGCTAAAAAAGATAAGGGCTAAAAGGGTAGCATTACGGAGGTATAAAGGGGTACAGAGGAAAGTGGACAGTGAGGTGCATCAGGAGAAGCAAAGGGAAGCAGGAAAAGTGGTGTGGAGTGCAAAGGTGCAAGCTGAGGAAACAATAGAACAAGGGGTAACTAAAGAGGGAAATGCATTTTTTAGGTATACAAATGAAATGAGGAGGTCTGGGGTGGGATTGTAAAGTTAAGACTGGTGGGGAGGGCTGTTCAGGAGAGGATCAGGAAAAAATAGATATCCTGAGCAGATACTTTTGCTCAGTCTTCACAGAGGAAGAGGAAGGGTTTGGGCCACATGAAAACACCAGGAGCACTGGGTGAGATGGAGGTAGACACAAGTCACTTCACAGCAGAGTACTGAAGGGACTTGCAAATCTGAAAGAAGAGAAAGTTATGGGGCAGACGAGATACATCTAAGCATACTGAGGGAACTCAGAGAGGTTCTTACTGCACCTCTGGCAGTTCTATTCAACAACTCACTTGAAACAGTAGTGGTTTCAGGGAACTGGAGGAAGAAGATGTAGTCATGCTTCATATAATTGGTAGCAGGAATGTGGCTGGCAACTATAGGCTGGTCAACCTGACATTGATGGTAGGAAGGTTAATTGAGTCACTCCTAAATAAAAGGATGGTGGAGTTTCTTGAATCTAGCGTGTTACAAGATCTGAGGCAGTACAGATTCATTGGGGAGAGGTTATGACAGACAAATCTAATAGATTTCTTTGACTGGGTGACCAGGGGAATAGATCAGCCTTGGGCGCTGGAAGTGGCCTTCATAGATTTTAGTAAGGCTTTCAACACCATCCCACATAGGAGACTCATAAAGACATTGGGCAGGGGCCAGCTCCGTGGTGCCAAGCAAAGGGGTTTGCTTGGCATGCTGGTGACCTGGGTTAATGCCCCGAGCCCAGGTACCAGGAGCAGAGACCTCCAGAGAGAGAGAATACAAAGCAACGATTCAGATGCTTCATTCCCAGGGGTGGGAGGACCTCTGCCACCTGATTTGTGGTTTGGGAGATGTACTAGGTGGTGTGCTGCCTTGACATGCCGCTGTACATCCCCACCCCAGGTTGCCACTGTATAGATCCATTTTGGGAGGTGGGAGGAACAGAAAAAGAGAAAAAGATGGCTGCCCACCACCCAGATGATGGCGATCTGTTCTTCCGCTGCCACAAAGTCAGTTAGCCCCATGCTGCAAGCTCATTGCTCTGATGAGAATGGAAGGAATGTGTGCCTCTGGACACACATCAGTCTTCCCTACCAGTACCAAGCATGGGATAGGGGCCCCCTGATGAATGGATATGCTGGGTTGGACAGGAAGTGACATTGAGGGGCAGCGGATGGCAGCCAGAGGACATGAGGCAGCAGGCTTGGCAGCCTGAAGAAGTGGGTGGCTGGTTTGGTGGGGAGGGTAAAAGAGCATCAAACAAAAAAGGAAAAAAGAAATTGGGCAGCTTAGGGGTGGGTCCAGATGTGGTAAACTGGGTAGAATTTTGTTAAGGGATAAGTGACAGAGGGTTTTGCTAAGCAGAGTTCATTTCAGGGAAGGCAGGGTGGCCTGCAGGGTACCTCAGTGCTCAGCAATATGACCAGTCCTGTCTGATATCTTTATTAGTGACATTGTAGATGAGCTGGAAGGAAAGGTATGCCTCTTTGTGGATGACATCAAAATCTGCAATAGGGTGGACACTTCAGGGGGATGGAAAGAATATGCAGTGACTTGAGAAAACTTAAAGAGTGGTCAACAGCATGACAGCTATGTTTCAATGTGAAAAAAAGCAAAATCTTTAACTTACGGCAAAGAAACCCAGTGGTGGAGTGGAAAATGGGAGAAGGGGTACTGATGATCAGCAAACAGGAATGGGACCTGTAAGTAATCATATCTGATGACCCCAGGTGACTGGCAAGTACAGCAGAGCAGTTGGTAGGACCAGTGGGATTCTTGGGTGCATTGAGAGGGGCATAACAGAGCAGAAGGAGAGAGGTGGTGCTGCCACTGAATAGGTCACTGGTGAGTTGCCACCTGGAGTACTGTGTCCAGTTCTGGAGATCACATCTCAGGGAGGATATAAAATGGAGGCTGTCCAGAGGAGGGCAACTAAAATAGTGCAGAGTCTACATCAGAAGCTCTATGAATGGGTGTGCAGTCTGGATGTTATTCTTGATGAGTGGTTAACCCTGACATCTCAGGTGTCATCCATCATCAAGACCTCATTTTATAATCTGAGGAATATCACCCGGATCAGGCATCTGTTTCATCCAATTACTTGCTGACACTGGTCCATGCCTTTGTGACCTCTCACCTGGACTACTGTAACACCCTTTACCTAGGGCTGCCAGGGATTGATACCCACCATCTGCAGCTGGTGCAGACTGTGGCAGCCAGGTTACTGATTGGGCTCTCTAGATCTATCTATATTACTCCTGTGCTGTATGAGCTGCACTGGCTGCCAGTTCAATGGTGGATCACCTTTAAGGACAACTTGCTGACCTATGAAGTCCTACGCTGACAGGGACCAGGCTACCTGCAAGAGCTTCTTCATCCCTATTACCCTTCCCGTCCACTCCACTCCACCAATGAGGGATTACTAGGGATTCCCAGGGTTCAGTTGAACACATCTGGGTCATGATCATTTGTGTTTGCAGCTCCCACCCTGTGGAATTTTCTACCCTGTCAGGTTCGAGAGTGTCAGACTGTGGAGAGCTTTAAAATAGCACTGAAAACCTATTTATTTAATCTTGCTGTTTCCAATTAGTTGAGATAAATCAGTTTTGTATGCTATTTCTGAATTTTTAATTATTATTGGTTTTAATAGTTTTATTTCTTTCTTGTAAAGTGTTTTGATATTTCTGAACTGCTCTTTATAAATAAAGATGATTTATGTTATTATAAGAGCGACTGAAGGACCTTAATATGTACACCCTGGAAGAGAGGAGGGAGAGGGAGACACAATAGAGATCTATAAATACCTCACAGGGGCAAAAAAAGATTCAGAAATGGAGTGTTTTTCAAAGGAAAAATGCACGAGAACAAGGGTACACACTATGAAGCAGGAAGGGGTAAATTTAAGAGAGATGTATGAAAGTAATTCTTCACTAAAAGAGTGGTAGATGCTTGGAACAATTTTCCAGCAGAGGGGGTGGGGTGAAAACAGTGGTAGGCTTCAAACATGAATGGAATAGGCACAAGGGATTCTTAGTGGATATCGGGGAAGGGGGAGCCTGAGGTCAAGTAAGGTCTGCAGTGTTAGTATAGGCAGGAAAGAACTGGGCAGACTTGTTGTGCCAAGTGGTTTTTATAGAATCTGCTGTCAAATTCTATGATTCTGTGTTACTGTATTCCCATATGAGTGAGTCTGCCTCAGCCATAGAGTATGTTGGACATCATTGCCAGCCGCTGGAATCTTTTCTTTGAATATTGTGAGCTTTTGCCTTTTAGAGCCTGTGAGGAGGTTGAGTGTATTGGTGGCAGTGTGAGCATGAATTACTGGATAGGTCCCAGGCTCTGGGTTTTGCAATGTGGAGAGGAGTCATAGTGCAGGCTTTTTTTTTATTAGAAAATAATGCAAGGTACGTTACAGATAACGTATACAAATTCAGTATTCTAAAAATAAATCAGTACTGGTTTAACATAATAAGCAATATCTAGAACAATACATAATGTGAAAAAGGATTGTCTATTTTGGATAAAAGAGGACACAGATAGAAAGAAAAAAAGCAATAAGAGAATGAGCATCTAGAAGTAGACAGCAGTAATTCCTCCTGTAACTTGAAGAAAGTATTAAATAACACTAGAAAAAGGAGAAAGAGAAAAAAAGAGACAAATATGATAAACAGACCAATAGATAAGAGGGAAAATATCATCTAACATGATTGCAGATCAAGTTCATTAAGGTTAAAACCTCAATAGAATTAATGATTTGTCTAAACTGCTGCCAGATATTACCAAAGTTGTTCGAGTTGTTCTCCAAAGCATAATACATTTCTTCTGTTTTATGAATGACAATCATGAGATTCATCCGGGTAATAAAACTGGGTGGAGAAGAATCTTTCCACTTCATATAAATACCTTTATATGCATTTATAAAGCCTAAAAACAACCAACCTGTGTTGTAGCCATGTTTCTACATCATACACCCTGCTGATAAAGCATGATGCATTCCACGTTTTTAACTAAATTCAGTGAAGATGCCATCTACAGTGTTTTTAACAATTTGTTCCGAAAAGAATCTAAGGTAGGAGAAGTAATCAGTGTATGTTCTATTATACCTACTGAAATGGTACACCTAGTACAGATGTTTGAGTATTCCTGATTCATTAATTTTAATCTACGAGGTGTGTAGTAAGGTCTGTGCAAAATATTAAAACAAATTTGCTGCACTTTTGTGGAAAGAATTCCTAATTTTGGAAGATCAATAATACGTTCCCATTTCTGTGTTGATATTTCGCATACTAGTTTTTCTTCCCATTTAGATTTGAGATTGGAGAAATTGCCCGAACATTTTAGTACCAAGAATGCATAGATTTTTGATATAAATTTAGGTCTGATATTGCTAGTGATAATATCCGCCAATGCATTTTGCTCTGGGTAAGACTATATATTCATGTTTTTTGTAATATTGTCATGGATGTCAAGGTATGTAAAATTAAAAATAATCTATCTGAGGTAAGTTATACAGAAATTTTAATGTAGTAAAGTCCATAAGACCATTACCATTTCTTACCTCTTTGAAACCTTTAGAATGCAGTTTTTTTTAAAAGTTAAATCTAAGATAGAATGGCTAAAGTTTCCATTTAGAAATACAGGGCAATGGAGAGAAATTTTATGAGATATGTTAGTTAGCCTTATTACTTTATCCCAAGTTTTACAAGTCATTATGATGCTTAAGCAGAGGTTTGTTGTTTACTTCCTGTATGGTCTGGCATATAATACGTGCTTGATATTTTCATAAGGACAAAAAGCTGTCTCAGTTTGACAAGGTAGCTAATCAAAGATGTGATAAAACCAAGTATGGGCCAATGCCAGGTTTGCAGGCAGATAATATCAGTAACAATTTGTGAGTGAAAGGCCAGCTTGATGTTTAGGAATATAAAGTTTTTCATTTTTAGTTAAGGCATTTTCCACCTCCACGTAAAACATTTTATTATATTTTCTAAGTCAGAGAAAATTTCTTCTTAATCAAAATTGGTAGTGTCTGGAAAAGAAATTGAAATTTTGGGAGTATTTTCATCTTGATTACATTAGCCCACCCAATTATCACAAGGGGTAGGGTTTCCCAATGATCTAAGTCATTTTTTTATCTTTATTACTAGAGGGTTGAAGTTTAAATTAAAAATGCTTGAGAAATCATTATCAATATAAACTCCTATTTTAACCAGGTGACCTTTTGTATATTATATACAAAGGGTAGATTAAATACATCAACATAAGCTTTTTTCGATTAGTTCTAGTTTGCTCCAATTTATTTTGTACCCTGAGATAGAACTGGAGTGAGTCAATACACTATTTAATTCTGAGAAGCAGTGATTTAAATTATTATGAAAAACTAATGTGTCATCAACATAAAGTCTGATCTTATAGTCAGCCAAGTCTACAATTAGCCCCTTGATATTTGTATTGACTCTAATAACTGCTTATCGCCAAGGGCTCTAATGCTAGAGCAAAGATGAGTGGGAAGAGAGGGCAGTCTTGTTGAGTACTGCATCATGGTTCCAATGATTCAGAGATGTCTTTATTGGTCCTAATTCTAGCAGAACATTTTGAATATAGGATATCAATTCAAGATCTAAAATTGGGACGAAACTGAAAATGTTTTAAGACAGCTTTTATATAACTCCACTCTAATCTGTCAAAAGCCATCTCCATGTCAATAGAAAGCATAGAGCAGTATGACGTTTTGAACTTATCAGCCAAATTTATTGTACCTCTGATATTCGATCTGAGTTGATGCCCCTAATTAAAGCCATTTTGATCATGATGTATGATATCAGGCAGGATGGGACCTAGTCTATTAGCAACAATGTTAGCCAGGATTTTTGTGTCCGAATTGATAAGTGAAATGGGACGGCAAGATCCACAGTTGGTTGAGTCTTTGTCTTTTTTTAAACAGTAAAATAATAGCTTCAATAAAAAGGGAAGGAAGGGATCGATGAGAAAAACTGAAATCAAATAACTTTTTAAGGTGTGGAATAATTAAATGAGAAAATTATTTATGGAAGCCTATGCAGATTCCAGGGCCTTACCACTTGAATGACCGTTGATGGTGAGATTTATATCCCTTGAAGAGATCTCTGCCTCTAATAAAGTTAACTGTGTATGATTTAATATAGGGAAAGCAGTATTTTGTAAAAAAGAGTCAATGTCTGATTTGTCCTGCTTCCTTTCAGATGAGTATAATTTTTTTAAATACTTGAGAAATTCTTGGTTAATTTCCAGAGGGGAGTTAATGATGTCAACTGTGTCATTTCTAATATTAATAATATTGTTCTCCTCATGTTCTTTTCTGGGTTGTCATGCAAATATTTTATCCTGCTTTATCCCCAGGGCATAGTATTTACAGTCTGTCAATAGAATCTGTTTTTCCACTTGGTGAGTTGCCAAATGATTCCATTGATCTCATAAATCAAGTAATTCCTGTAGCAGTTTATGATTGCGGTGTACTTTATGTAGTTGTGCTTTATGTTTAATGAGCATTCTTAATGCATCCATTCTCAAACCTTTTTTACTTAGAATTATATGCAATTGTCATATCTCTGATATAAGCTGTGGATAGATCCCAAACCATAGTTATTGGAGTATTTGAACCATAGGTAACCTGAAGGAACTGTGAGATTTCCTTAATTCTTTTATTTTGATATGCAGGATCTTGCAGAAGTGTAGGATCAAGCTTAAAAGTAAACTGTGTTTGTATATGATTAAATTCTGTAGTGATTACTACAAGGGAATGGCATGAAATAAAAATGCATTTATATTCAGTCTCCCCTAATACTATGTAACAAGGAGTCTGAAGCAAAAAAAAAAAGTTAATTCTTGAATAGGCTTGATGGACTGGTGAAAAGTATGAATATTGCCTATCAGTGGGATGCACAAGTCTCCATGGATCAGCTAGTTTGAATCTGACATAAAATCAAGGAGTTTAGTTGAGGCTGATTGTATTTTACCCTAATGAAGGTATGATTTATCCAAGTTGTTATTTAATAGAAGGCTGAAACTGCCTCCAAAAATCAGAGGGGACTTACAAGTGGCAATGTTTAAGAAAAAATAAAGAACCAAGGTGAATTTTTGTTCGGGCCATAAATATTAGCAAAAGTAATCAAATGTCCATATGTGGAAATTTCACATATAGAGTATCAACCTAGTTCATCAATGATAGACTTAATTGTTATCCCAGAGTTTTTTTTTTTTAAATAACAACCCCTCTGGAATTAGATCTGAATGGACATTAAGATCTAGGCCATGTTTTTTGCTTTGTTCTAGGTCTCATTCCTTTTACATTCCAAGTTAGACTTTTTACTGTATTAACCATATTCCCTAGGCATAGTGCAGACTTACTTACATAGACATATAGAAGTTGTTGGCAGATAAGGACCTCTTGGCCCACCTAGTATGCCCTTATTTTCCCTACCTACTGTGCCGCCACAGACCCTACTCGATTTCTGATCTTCTCCCGCCCCTCCCGCCTTACTTCTAAGGTCCCCTTGTGTCTGTTCCATTCATGCTTGAATCCTGTTCCTGTTTTAGCACCCACCACCTCTGCTGGAAGGCTGTTCCAGGCATCCACCACCCTCTCCATAAAGTAGTATTTCCTCACATCTCCTCTGAGCCTCTTCCCACCCCCCCACTACCATCTTTATAGTGTGAACCCTTTTTATTGGAGCATCTTTTTTTACGGAAAATGCTACCTTCCTGTACCTTATTAATACCTGTGAGGTATTTGATTGTTTCTATCATATCCCCATTCCCCCTTTCCTGCTTTTCCTCTAGAGAGTAAATATTTAGTTCCTTAAGTCTTTCCTGATAGGGCATTTTGTGCAGGCCCTGTACCATTTTGGTAGCCCTCTTTTGTACTGCCTCCACCCTATCTATGTCCTTCCAGAGGTGGTGCCTCCAGAACTGGACATAGTACTCAAGGTGGGGTCTTACCAGTGATTTATACAAGGGTAATATTACCTCGCTCCTTTTGCTGGTGATGTCCCTCCCTATGCAGCTAAGCATCATGCTAGCCTCCTCACTACCTTATCACACTGCTTGGCTACTTTCAGGTCATTAGAAATGGTTGCCCCAGGTCCCTTTCCTGTTTTGTGGTTGCTAATGCCTCCACACTAAATTGATACATTGTCCCTTGGTTTCTGTGCCCCAAGTGCATGATTTTGCACTTTAGTTGCATTGAAACCCAGCTGCCATTCCCTTGACCAATCTTCCAGCTTCTTTAGATCATCCCTCACCCCCTCCCCATGTATCCACTCTGTTGCAGATTTTTGTGTCAACCACAAACAGGCATGCTTTCCCCTCCAGCCCTTTCACAATGTTGCTAAAAAAGACATTGAAGAGGACCAGGCCTAGTACTGAACCCTAAGGCACCCCACTTGTCACCTTGCCTTCTCCAGAGTGGACTCCATTTACCACCATCCTCTGACTCCTATAGGTTAGCCAACTTTTTTGCATTGAAAGGCTAGTTGCAGTCAGTGTAGCCATTGGATGATTTTCTGTCAGTACACTGGGCAACACTGTTGGCACTTAGTAGTTACCTCATTTCAGACACAGAGCTTCATGACTAAACCGCACAACATCTTACATACTGTACATACTGTACATACATACATAATAGTGTCAGCAGATAAGGACCTACAAGACCCACCTAATCTGCCCAGTATCCCCCCTTTACAAAGCCCCTTCCCCCCTCAGATCGTACTCATGCCCCTTCTCTCCCAGTATACCCATGTGCTTATCCCATCCATGCTTGAAATCCAAGACCATCTGTGCCGCAACTACCATTAAACAGCGGGCCATTCCAAGCATCTACCACCCTCTCTGTGAAATAGTACTTCCTCTTGTCACCCCTAAACTGTCTACCCTCCAACTTCATTCTGTTTCCCTTGGTTGTTGAACATCATTTCATTTGAAATAGGGCCCCCCTTGGTGTCCTGTTTATACCTTTTAGATATTTGAACATCTTGATCATATCTCCCATCTCTCCTGTTATCCAAAGTGTACATATCCAACTCCCTCAGCCAATCCTTGTATGCCTTCCCCTGCATCCCATGTATCATCCAAGTAGGCCCCACTTCTTCTGCCAAGGAAGGACCTACAGCAGCTCCAGTCTCCAGCACCAGTATCACATACAATGAAAAAGAAAGCAGTGACCTTGACTTAAAAGGATATCTGTGAATTATATGTAGTTTGCGTTCACTAGAATTGTGTTCTTATTTGCCCTGCTCTGGCGAAGGTGGTCATGGTGATGTTCCCTGATTTGTCTGGTGACTAATCTGTTCAGCACTCTACTCCTTATATATTGTATTGCCTGGTTGCATTACTACTGGACATAATAGAATGTATTCTCTTCTTGCTTAAGCATTTATTACTGATCTGTTATCTTGTTGATTTATTGTTTCGGTTGGCATCTTTGCATTTTCATGCATGTAACTAATTCCGGGTCATCCAGTAACATAAGATTTTTTGTCCCAGTGGGTTTACTGTTTACTAAAAACAAAAATTAAATAAATACATACACACACAAATACATACATACAAAACCAAAAACAAAAAGAAACAAACAAACCAAGTGCTATCCCTACATTTGCCCCCACCCGCACCCTAGGTCAGTTCTCCATAACACAGATTAACGTTCCCTTCATGGACACTCATGAGCCTTAAGGGACAGCATACATTTCACAGTCTCTGATTTTAAAATCAAGGCCAAATTACAGTAGTCTGGGACACACCAAGATTCTCAATGACCTATAAAACCATTGCAAGTTCTGAAACAGAACTAGACTTATTTTAGTGCCATGATTTTTTTTTCTTCCAAATCTGTCTTTCCTCATAAAAAGTGAAGTATCAGGAGGAACACTTATGCAAATCCTAAGTGGGCTATTGGGAGCAAACTGTCGTAACATTTTGCTTGAAGCATGAGGACACTGTGAAGAACAGTGAAGGCGGGACCATATGAAGCAGGATAAAGCAGACACAAAATGGTGTGGAGAAGTGACAAAGTGTCTGGAAGTGGTATTCTTTTAGCTCATTAAAAATAAATTGTTGCCTGGAGTCAGAAAAACACAGAGAAAAAGTGAACACTACTAACAACAGAAATTGTTATGGAAGCAAGAGAGAGACAGTTCTAGGAAATGAAAAGATCAAATGGTGATCAACAGACTGATCCACTTAAAATATATCACTCTCTTCCAGTCCAGTGCCATGGCAAGTCTGGCAGACACAGATAGATCTCGCCACAGCCTCCAATGTTATCAGCCATTCTTAATTTCTTTTTAATACAGAAACATTACTTTAGAAGCTGGAACTGTATTTCTTGAAAGGTTTTCAGCAGGAAAAGCATACAGTGGCGTGAAAAAGTATTTGCCCCCTTCCTGATTTTCTCTATTATTGCATATTTGTCACATTGGATGTTTTCAGGTCTTTAGACAAAATATAATATTAGATAAAGGGAACCTGAGTGGACAAATAACACTTTTTTTTTTACTTATTTCATTTATTTAATGAAAAAAGTTAACCAACACCAACTGGCACTGTGTGAAAAGTAATTGCCCCTAGTTAAATCAACCCAATTAAAGGGATAATTAGAGTCAGCTGATTGAACACAGCCAGGCTTGATTACAGCCAGCCCTGCTCAATATAAACCTCACTTATTTTGGCCTCTACCATCAGAGTCACATTGTCAGACAAAGATTCAACAAGCACATTATGCGATGATCAAAGGAAGTTCCTGAAAAGATCAGAAAACATTTTGTTGCCCTCTATCAGTCTGGAAAGGGTTACAAAGCTATTTCTAAGGCTCTGGGACTCCATCGAACCACAGTGAGAGCCATAATCTCCAAATGGAGAACACTTGGAACAGTAGTGAACCTTCCAGGAGTGGGCGGCCGCCAAAATTACTCCAAGGGCAGTATAAAATCATCCAAGAAGTCTCAAAGGATCCTAAACAACATCCAAAGAACTGCAGGCTTCTCTTGCCTCAGCTAAGGTCAGTGTTCATGACTCCACAATCAGAAAGAGACTGGGCAAAATGGGCTTCATGTGAGAGTAGCAAGGCGGAAACCACTGCTAACCAAGAAGAACATAAATGCTCATCTCTCATTTGCCAAGAAGCACCTGGATGATCACAAGCCTTTTGGGAAAATGTTCTATGGACAGATGAGTCCAAAGTGGAACTTTTGGACAACATGGATCCCATAATGTCTCAGTAAAGCAAACACAGCATTCCACAGTAAGAACACCATACCAACAGTCAAACATGGTGGTGGTAGTGTGATGGTGTGGATGCTTGTTGCCTAAGGACCTGGATGACTTGCCATAATTAAAGGAACCACGAATTCTGCTCTGTACCAGAAAATTCTTAAGGAGAATGTCCAGTCATCCTTCCATCAGCTGAAGCTGAAGCGTAGTTGGTCATGCAGCAAGACAATGATCCAAAACACAAAAGCAAGTCCACATCAGAATGGCGAAAAAGAAGTAAAATTAAAGTTTTGGAGTGGCTTAGTCAAAGTCCAGACTCAAACCGATAGAGATGCTGTGGTAGGACTCTGAAACGAGCAGTTCATGCTCGAAAACCTACCAAATGTTACTGAATTAAAGCAGTTCTGTGAGGAAGAGTGGTTAAAATTCCTCCACAGCGATGTGAAAGACTGATATTGAATTATAGGAAGTGTTTGGTTGCAGTCATTGCAGCTAAATGTATGTAACCAGTTATTAAGTGTAAGCAATTACTTTTTCACACAGTGCCAATTGGTGTTGGTTAACTTTTTTTCGTCAAATAAGTGAAATAAAAAAAAAAAACAAGTGTTATTTGTTCACTCAGGTTCCCTTTATCTAATATTACATTTTGTCTAAAGACCTGAAAACATCCAGTGTGACAAATATGCAATAATAGAGAAAATCAGGAAGGGGGCAAATACTTTTTCACACCACTGTAATTAGCTGATCAAAAATCATTTCTGCTGTATCATTACAGTGCGAGTCATGCTCTTGTGCACATAATGTGCATCAGATGACAAGCTGAGTCATGGCCCAGCTTCTGCAATGTTAGGCACAGCACTCATATTCCTTGAGTAATAAGCTGCCTTTGCAGCCCTGCAGTTTCCAGTCACTGTTGAAATATTGGGAAGAGGTCAGTTTGTAAATATGTTGTTGAGCTGTGAGGCATGCAGATTAAATGTTACCAGTAAAAATGCTGCAAATTAAATGTCAGGGACAAAACACCAGTATACATATAGCTAGACAAAATCTCATGGCCAAAATGTCACGGCTGCCACAATGTTTATTTGCTGCACCTCTCTCCTTTTATGTCACTGACAGGCATCCTCTATACATTACTCTGTCATAGCACAAGGAAACAATTGCAGTTTTTAAGTTGGTTCATCAGTGTTTTGTACTATTTGCACTGTCTGGCTTGGAGCATGACTGCAATTTTCTCACCATGCTAAAACCTTCCCTCTCCTAAGTTGAATTTGCAGCAGCCAAACTTGGATCGGTCATCCGAAACCACCAGTCGTTTGCACTGTTTGCACTGTCTGGCTGCATGGCTGCAATTTTTTTAATCTTCTAAAACCCTCCCTCTCCAAAACTGAATTTGCAGCCAGACAGCAAAACTCAGCTCGGTCATCTGAAATCACCAAAAACAAAAAAACACTGCCTCAATGCCTGATGCTCAGTTACCTGCAATTAGCTTTGCCTTGCAAGAGTGCCACTGTTTGCTTTTGCTGTTGTTTGTGAGTGTATATCGCACTGTTCTCTCCTGAGGCCTGATCACATGTGAAAATAGCAACAATGCAGCTGGATAGTGCAAACATTTTGTCCACACACAGTGCTTTTGCTGTTGTTCTATGAACTCAGAAATATGTAAACTGGTCCTCACAGTATTCCCAGGTTTAGGCTCCATAAACAAATGACACTTCATTTTGTTTACTGTAGCAAGACAATCAATGTGACCTACTGTATGTCTGCTTTCATGACAAACTTTAAAAATGAACAAATGAACTGCTACCCTGTCACAGTGCTCCAGTGTTAAATTAGATTATCAGAACCAAAAGCACAAGGCAGGTTTCAAGCAGGAATCTGGAGCTACACAAGTAAATCTTGTACAGTAGCTTGCATTTTCCAATGGTCTCACTGGACAACCATGGGGTTGTCAACACTAGAGCTCACCACAATGTTATATACTGTACCCATCTCAGGTTATTTACTCCTGGAATGGGGTAAGCATTAGTGTTGACAACCCCAAGGCACACCCCCACACCTGCTGCTGCCTGTAGGGTGGGAGGGGCGTGTTAGGGTTGGAAACCCTAACAGCACATATCCTTACTTTTGCTGCCGGAATCCTAACTACTGCATTAACAAAGTTTTTTGCAAAGATATATAATATATATATATATAAATATTTAAAAAAAACTATGACGTGGTGACACTCAGGGATAGGGTAGCCCTAGTGTCAGTTTTTTGGGGGGTGGCGGGTGCTGAACAGACATTGATGGATGGTTTTCTTTTGTACTGGCTATATATATAGTGGTGCCTTGCTTGCCTATATATATATGTGTGTGTGTGTGTGTATATATATATATATATTATTAAAAACAACCTATGTTGTGATGACACTGTGGAACTGGGCAGCCCCCAGTGTCAGTGTTATGTCTGTAGGGGGTTGTGGGGTGTTGGGTTCTGAGAGGGAGGGTCAGGTTGGAGGACAATTACAGGGAAGCCAGCAACAGACATTGATGGACAGTTTTCTTTCTTACAGGCAAAAAGTACAATTATTATAAGGGTGCGGTAGTGTCCCTATAGTTAGGGTTAAATCTTCACGTCTATGTTAAACTTGAATATTTGAACTTTGATAACTTTGAACCATTAAAGCAATTTACAATAACTTTTGCATCTGCCATCAGGGATCAAAGATCTCTTGACGTGCCAAGTTTCGTCCTGGCTGTATGTGCGGGTACAGAGATACAGAGTGTCAAAAAATGTGTAAATTGCATTTTTTTGTCAAATTCTTTGTCACACCGCTGCTCAACAACATTGCAGAATTTTGGTATGAAATTTTGTAAAATATATACCTGTAGGTCTTGGGTCATAGTGGTGCCTTTTGAGGATTTGGTGAAAAAATATGAATCTGTTCAAAAGTTATTAAATTTAGAAATTTCCCATTATTCTCAATGGGAAAAGTTAGATGTACACCTCGAAAAAGGATTCTTTGTCACAAATGGGCAATCTTTTGCTTCAAGTGGGTAATCCTTTGTTGCAAATTGCTATTTGCACTTTAATAGCTTCACAACTGATCAACTAATTTGCATGCAGTTTTTTTGCATGTGCCATCAGGGACGAGAGATCTCTTAATGTGCTAAGTGTCATTCCAGTCAAAAGGATGGGTGTGGAGATATAGAGTGTTAAAAGTCATGCCCCTATAGAAACATAGACTTTGACGGTAGATAAGGACCACTTGGCCCACCTAGTCTGCTCATGTCCTACCTATTGGATAAACTGCAGATTCCAGTTACCCAACACCCTACTTCCTCCTACCTTTCACTAAGATTGCCTTATGTCTGTCCCATGCATTCCTGAATTCCCACACTGTTTTTGACTCCACAACTTCCTTGGGAAGGTGGTTCCATGTGTCCACCACCTTCTCTGTGAAAAAGTACTTCCTCACGTTTCCCCTGAGCTGTCCCTCCTCTATCTTCAAATTGTGCCCCCTTGTTCTTGTGCATCTCTTTTTCTGAAAGATGCTCCCATCTTGGGCTTTGTTGATTCCCTTGAGGTACTTGAAAGTTTCTATCATGTCCCTCCTTTCTGCAAGGGTATACATGTTAAGCACTTTTAGTCGCTCTTCATATGGCTTCTGTTGCAGACCCTGCACCATTTTAGTTGCCATCCTCTGGACTGCCTCCATCATGTATATGTCCATGCAGAGATGGGATCTCCAGAACTGTACACAGTACTCCAAATGGGGTCTCACCAACTATCTGTACAGAGGGGTACCTACTTCCTGTTTTGTACTGGTGATGCCTCTCCTTATACATTCTAGTATCCCCCCAGCCCTCCTTTCTGCCTTCTCACATTACTTGCCTACCTTAAGGTCATCTGATATGACTAACCCCAGGTCACTTTCCGTTTGTGCTGTTGTTAATACCTCCTCCCCATTGTATACTCTTCCCCTGGGTTTTTGTTTCCCAGGTGCATTGCTTTGCACTTTTTTGTATTGAATCTAAGCTGCCATATTTGTGATCATTCCTCTAATCTTGCCAAGTCCCTTCTCATCCTTTGCACCCCTTCTTGTATATCAGCCTTGTTGAGGATCTTTGTGTCCTCTGCAAAGAGACAAACTTTTCCTTCCAACCCTTCTGCAATGCCACCTGTAAAGACATTAAAGTGGACCGGTCCCAATACTCAACCCTGTGGTACCCCCACTCGTAACCCCCTTTCTTCATAGTGTACTCCATTTATGATTACCCTCTGGGTGCTGTTGTCCAGCCAGCTTGTTACCCAGGCTACCACTCTGGGACCCACTCCCAGGCTGGCTAACTTGTTTATTAATCTTTTGTGTAGGACTGTGTCAAATGCCTTGCTAAAGTCTAGGTAGGCCATATCCATAGCCCCTCCCCTGGTCTATTACTTTGGTTACCCAGTCAAATAAAACTATTAGATTCATCTGACATGACCTTCCTGCTGTGAATCCATACTGCCTTGGGTCCTGTGCCCTGCTGGCCTCTAGGTACTCAACAATTCTTTTTTTCAGAAGTGATTTCATCATTTTCCCCATCACTGAGGTCAAGCTAACAGGTCTGTAGCTTCCTGCCTCTGCCTTGCTCCCACATTTGTGAAGAGGAATCACATCCACCCTCTTCCAGTCCTCCGGTACCACACCATCCTCCCATCATTTGTTAAAAAGGGTAGTTAGGGTTCTACCTTCACTTTTAAGTTAAACTCAAACTTTTGCACTTTAATGTCTTCGCAACTGTTCAACTGATTTTCATGAAATTGTACATGCTCCATCAGGGAACAAAGATCTCTCGATGTGCCAAGTTTGATTCTGGTTGGATGTGTGGGTGCGGAAATAGAGTGTCACAAAATGTGAAAATTACCATTTTTTGTAAAAATGTTTTGTCACACTGCAGCACAAATACAGCTTGGGATTTTGGTCTGAATGTTTTTGGGTAGAAAGGTCTTTGGTCATACATGTGCCTTTTGAAGATTTGGTGAAAGAATAATACTCCATTCAAAAGCTATTACATTTTAAAGTTTCCCATTATTTTCAATGTGAAAAGTTAGATGTGAGCTTTTAAACAGGATTCTGTTTCACAAATGGGCAATCCTGTGTCACAAATGAGTAATTCTTTGCTGCAAAAGGAGAATTTTTTCAGTGTTGCCATCATATTTTTTTTTAGCAAGGCATACAAAGTGAAAAAAACAGGAAAAATTATGTTTTATGAAGTAACCAACATACATGTGTTCTGCTAATTGGAACTTGTTTAATTGGATTCTGGTGTTAGTTTTTTCATAAATCACCTGGAAATGTGTTTTTTTTTAACATGCCGATTTCCTCTTTTGAAAATTTGCAAAAAAAAGAATCATGAAGAAGGATCCTGTTTTGCAATTTGTGAAAAAAAGATTTTTCTTTTTTAGCAAATTGTGAAAAAGAAGACAAAACAGGATTATGTTAGACAATTTTCAAAAAAGGATTTTTCTTTTTCACAAATTGCAAAAAAAGAATGCTCAAAACAGGATCCTGTTTTACAATTTGGGAAAAAAAACATTTTTATACAGTTTTTTTTGTCACTTCACAGTGAAGAAATGGTTTGAAATTCTGGTTTGACATTTTCAGAGTACAAACAACTTGCTCCACAGATGTGCCTTTTGATGGTTTGGTGAGAGCAGATTACTTTGCTCTGGAGTTCTGGGGGTTTAAATTTTCCTTCATTTCCCTTAGGATAACATTGTAATGTGAGGTGTATGCAATAATTTCTTTGTTACTCCACTGTGAAGACATGGCCTCCAGTTTTTCTATGAAATGTTCCGGTGGCCCCCTTTTGCCCAACACCCCGATTAAAATGATGAATGACCACCACAGCAACAGTTGCTGTAATGGTCCATTTCCACAGCTTGCTTTCCTCAGTGTCCTGCCCTTCCCAGACCAACTCCAACCTGGAGTTGAGAATTCTAAAGTCCGGGGGGTGCAGGGGAACACTGGGGTCTTGGGTGGCACAATACCTGTGTCGGTATTGTATCATCGCTGTGCGGGTGGTCAACAAATTTGTTGTTGCCCAAACTTGATTCTTCTGAAATGCTCATAGTTCAAAGGGCTTGCCCTAGAGATGTGCTTTTTGCTGGTTTGATGAAAATATATTCATTTGGTGTGGAGTTATACAGGTTTCAAATTTTCCTGTGACTCCTGTAAGATAACATTGCAATGTAAGCTGTTTCTGCTGTGCTGCACAGCTCCGGGTAGGAGACAACTACAATATCTTTAAAATTATGGATAGATGGGAGCCCATATGCAAATAAGGATCCTATTATGGAGTGATTGGTGTGCAAGGCCCAGAGGGCCCTTCACTCCCACAGGAAATTAAGGTTATGATTACAATATCTCAAAAATTATGAATGAATACTAGTGCAGGGCTCACTGGACCCTGTGCTCCCACACTAAAATATGGATGCCATTATGGACTGATGCAAGTGCAGGGCCCTCTGGGCCCTGCTCTCCCAGAGGGAAAGAAGGATACGATTACAATATCTCAAAAAATATTTATAGGTCGGAGCACAGGGACTGCTTGCAGGGTTTGGGTGGGGTGTTAGGGTAGGAAACCCTAACACATTTCCCTACTTTTGATGCTGGAACCCTAATTAGTGCATTAATGAAGTTTTTTTTGCAAAGAACAAAAAACCTACAAGGTGGCAACATTGAGGGATTGGTCACCTCTAGTGTAAGCATTATGTTTGTCAGTGACATTGATGGAAGGCGGATAGCTGGATGGATGGATGGATAGATAGATAGATAGATAGATAGATAGATAGATAGATAGATAGATAGATAGAGAGAGAGAGATAGATTAAAACTTTGAGGTGGTGACACTGGGGGATTGTGCACCAACAGTGTCAGTGTTAGGCTTGTGGGGAGAGGGGGTTGCTGAGTGGGAGAGTCAGGTGGAGAACAATTACAGTGGCACCAGCAACAGACATCAATAGACAGTTTTCTTTGTTACAGCTGGCATCTGCAAGAGTTCAGGGCTCTTCCTGGATGTTTGAAATTCCTCAGCAGGCTGATCATGACAGATCAGTACTTGCTGGGTGGTGTTGATGAAAGGAAAGTGAAGATGGTGGCATTGCAGTTTGAGGCTCACCTTGAGACCTTCAATATTTATGAGCCTCTCCAGTCAGGGATTTTAGAGAGATTCAGCACTGAGATTGCTTTGATCAGGGTGCAAAATGATCTGCTCATAGCAAGGATAGAGGAGAGAGAGAAGTTCTCATGATCCTAGATTTCTCCTGTGTTTGACACCGTTGACCCTGGGCTGCTTCCGGACCATCTCAGGGAATATGTGGAACTCATCAGCACAGGTCTGAGATGGTTCAAGTCATTCCTTCAGGGCAAGTCTCAAACAGTTTAAATGGGTAATTTCTCATCACATCCAAGGGACTTGCACTATGGGGTACCCCAGGGATTGGTTATTTCACCCATTTTGTTTTTGGTGTACATGCTACCCCTGGGCAAGATGATCAGGGAGTATGGAGTTAGGTTTCACTGCTATGCAGATGATACTCAGCTCTATCTGTATTTTGTACCTGAGGACTGGGGAACAGTAGACATGCTGAACAAATGTTTGGCCAAGATCCAAGGCTGGATGTCCTCAAGCTGGCTGAGACTCAGTCCCAATAAGACTGAAGTACTGGTGCTTCAGCTAGATAGAAAAGGTGGGACAGACAGTGTCTAAGAGGCTATTGAACCTCTATCTTGGTACCTCTTGCCTTGACACTGCCCAGTATATAAAGAATCTAGGCTTCATTCCCGATGAAGGGCTAACATTGGAGGATCAGGTGTTGGATGTCAACCGGAATGGTTTTTACCATCTTAGAAATATTAATCAAATTCATTCCCTTGTCCCCTCTGAGGACCTACCTTCACTAGAGCATGCTTTCTTGATGACTTGTCTTGACTCGACTACAGCAATGTGCTCTAACCTGGGGTCAGTGGAGGTGCACTGTGATGCCTGCAGCTGGTACAGAATGCAGCTGTAAGATTACTGATTGCCCAGTCCAGGTCAAACCACATCACTCCTGTGCTGTGGGATCTGCACTAGTTGCTGGTCAAGTGGCACATCTCCTATAAGATCGAGTTGTTAACCTATAAGGCGCGACACAGTCTGGGTCCTGGTTAGCTGTATGATCTCTTGCATTCGTACTGTCCCATTTGCTCCCTTCATTCTTCTAATGAGGGCCTCCTATTTGTTCCCAAAATTTGAATAAAAACTTTCAGGGACAGCACCCTCAGGGTGGATGGACCAATGTTGTGGAATGAGCTATCGAGGGGTCTGAGTGAGACTCTCTTGGTTGAACTATTTTAAAAAAGATCTTAAAACTTACCTTTTTACCCAGGTGTTTGATTCTACTGTAGATTTTAACTAATTTTAGTTGATTCATTTATTAGTGTTCTGCATGTGCGTGTCATGTTTTGTTGAGTTATGTAGTATGTGATTGCTGATGTTATTCCTCTGTAATGGTACCCTGGACCTCTGGGGAAGGGCACCAGAAATAAATTAAACTACTACTACTACTACTTCTGCTACTACAGTATTTTGGCACCTCTTCACAGTAACTCTGTTTTTGATCAGGCCAGAAACACCCCTGTAGCACTGATGGTGGATGACAGCAATAAATGATCAGATGATAAAGGGTGTGCCATAATGCTGAAGATGTTCATCGAATCCAGCAAAGGGGTGAAAAATAGATTTATCGATATGCCTATTTGTAATGTACCAAAAACAGTAAACTTATTCAGTCACTGATTCAGCATTACGTGCCAAGGAAATTCAGTGTGACAGCATCAAAGGATATCCATCTGATACAGGAGCAGTCATGGCAGGATGACACAGTTCTGTGCATTTGAGGGCGAGACCAACAATAATCAAGTTTTTGATTTAGGTTGTCTTTTGTATCTGGCCAGTCTGTGATATGGGCGAACACATAACAGTGAGCTCATATGAGTGCTGGCTACATTACGGTGAGGAGCAAAATGGCGAATATGATTTTCTGTAGGGGACTTTCCCCCCGCACCGCCTTACTAAATTAATCAACTCTGAGGTTAAAGCACCTCAGGGAGGGGGAAAAGCATTTTCACCATTTCATACCTTGCCGTGATGAGGGGCTCACTGTTATGCATTCGCCCATATCACTGGTTACTGACCAGCCTTTGTGTTATCAGCATGGTGAAACAACTACATCACCCAGTGGAAGATCTTATTGTGGATATATACTATTACTTCCATGGGAGTTCCAAATGGAGAAAGGAGTACAAGGACTACCAAATCTTCAGCAGTGTGGACATGGGGGAAATTCTTAAGCATATTAGCACCAGGTGGCTGTCATTGGAACAATATGAGAACAGGACCCTGAGTCAGTGGCCTGCATTAAGAAGCTACATTAACAGCCAGGAGCACAGAGACAGACCTGGAAAATTAAAGTGCTGTTTAGATTATTTTGACAATCAAGAAATGAAGCTACTTTTCCTTTTCTTACAGTTTTTACTTGCAAACCTCACTTGAGAGCAAATATCAAAGCAAGGCCAAGAAGGCAGCTGAATAAGGAGCTAGAACTTTACTCCTAGAACACTTCTTTCTAGGGGGTAGGCAGACACTTTATTAGAAGTGTAGGGTCTGCAAGGTAAATTGGAACCTTCAATTTCTGGTGACACAGTGAGAATGTCAGAGCCTGTTATACGACAACACACAGCACAGCTGCAACACACTCAGTACTCACACTTCCCACCCACGCATTTGGAGGAAGTCCTATTTTTATAGGCAACCAAAATGATTGACAGCATGCAATTCCTGGGCAGGAACAGGAAGTGAGGGAGAAAAAGTCCACAGCGGGAACCTCTCCCTATCACTGTCTCACACACACACACAGACACACACACACAAATTTTTTTTTTCGGGATTGAAGTAGTAAGTTGCAAAGGCTGTGGGGTACTCATCTTCAGGAGGCTGCTCTGGAAAATGGGTCAGTGTCCTACTGGCAGGAGTCTGCATGACTTTCAAGCTCAGCCAAAAGCAGCATGGAGGGAGATAGCCAGCCTGCATCATCAGCTGATCTGGAGTTCAAACCAACCACATCCTCTTCCTCAGAGCCACACTGGCCCTGGGGATTTGAGGGTAGTGGGTCAGGGGAGGGAGAAGACTTCAAGAATGAACCATGCAGGATCTGTTTGGACCAATACCATTCCAACAAGGAACCATTTTTCACCACTGGAGAAGATGAAGGATCCTGACCTAGTGAGAGATGACCCAGAGCTTGTCGAGAGGAACAGGCATAGTGAAGAGACGGCATCCAAAGGTGGCAAGGAAAGATGTAGTGGATCCAGAAGTAAGCAATATCTTGTTCTGGGGGATTCAATGATCAGGGGAGTCAAGTCCTACCTAAGTAAAGGTACGCAATTCAAGGTAACAGTTAAATGCCTCCGTGGAGTTTCAGCACAGCACGGTGGAGATTGGTAGACAAAGTGGAGAAAGGAGCCGATGTTCTGATTCATCTCAGTATGAACGACCTGTCTGCTTAAACAGTGGAAGAAATCAAGCAAAATTTCATTAAGAAGGGGGAATGACTGGTGGTTAGAACAACCAACCTGGCATTCTTGGATATCCTTCCAGTGTGGAGCAATGGGGCTTGCAAAGACAAAATCAAGAATAAGGACATAGAGGAATTCAATGCTTGGCTACATGGATGGTGTCGTGAAAAAAGATATCACATCATAGGCTTATGGGAGGGCTACTGGGAGAGGAACCTATTTAGGTTTGACAGACTTCACCTAACAAAGGAAGGTGTGAGTGCACTTGGGCAGAAATTCGATGTCCATCTTGACAATTTAAACTAGGTGAGGCGGAGTCTAATGCTAGGAAACCTAACGGAAAATACATTTCTGATAGTAACTTAGTCGTCACTCCCCAAAAAGCAGGAATTTCTCTCCCATGACCTAAGAAAACATGTAGAAAATGGTTGGAAACTATCTGGGACTGAACACAGAGCCACGCATCTGCAGATCCAAGAGCAGAACCAATAGTAACGAATAGCAGCAGGGGTAACAAACTATGGAAAGGGGTATGCATCAATACCAGAAGCCAGGAAAACAAAATGAGCAAATTATAGGCAATGATGGTGGATTCCTGAGTGAACCTGGTGGCAATCATGGAGACTTCGACCTCAGAGAAAAATGACTGGGACATTTTGTTCCTGACTATGTGAGAGTAAGGCCCCCCACCCTCCAGGGGTGGGCTTACTATAGTACCCTCTCCTGTCTGTGGCTAGTTTTCCTTTTGGGCAGCTTGAGTCCACCCCCTGGTGGGATGCTTCTTTTGCCCCTGCCCTCTGAAATTGGGGCAACTGGGAATGTTTAAGGAGGAGTTGGTGGGCTGGAGTTAGGGCCAGTGGGCAGGGGTTTCAAACCCCCGGCCCTGGGAGATTTTGGACATCTTTGTGGCGGCGATGCTATGTGTACAGGCTGTGGTGGGAAGTGTGCAGGAGAGTGTGACCTTAGGGATTAGGGTTCCATATAGGATGGCACTGGTAGTCAGAAGATTGGAAGTAAGCCAATCATTCACTGAGGCAGAGAGTGGGAATTCCTGGAGCCCAGTTAAAAGGTGTGATATTGGGTCTGTTGCAAATGTGGCAGGGCTGTGGCAGGGCCTCTCAGTGGTGGCAGCACTAAGAAGGTTTTACCAGTGTGGCATACTGCCAGGCCTAGTCTGAGGGGACTGCATGGGATCTCACTTTATTGGTCCTGCCTTGCCTTTGTCTGTGGCAGTTTCCTTGTTAGGCCTGTTAAAATGCAGTTGCAAGAATAGGTAGAAGGAGGGAGCTGTGTTTGCATCTTCTTGAATTTCTCTGTGTTCCATTCTTGGAGAAGAGATCATAGAAAGGAGCTGGTGGTTTGGCAAGGTTTCAGGGTGGCTGAGTTATAGACAATAGGCCTCACAATCCCCGGGGTTGGGCTATGTGGGGGAGGGGGAGTAAGTCACTCTCTCAGTCTGTTTCTTAGGTCCTGGGTTATCCTTTTCATTTTCTGGGCTTGTTTCCATCTCATGAAAATAACAGCATGGAGCTAGTGTTTGGCTGTCTATCTGTAACTAGCCCAATGCTATTTAAATCTCCTGTATGTGCCTTCCAGTCTGCTAGAACTCTCTGCTCCATGGAGCTGTGCACTATAAAACTATTTTATTAATTATTTCACTACAAAATTAAAAGAAAGTGATTAAATGTTTTTATTGTTCTTTTAGTCTGAGTGTGCTGGGATTATTTCCTATGAATTAATCATATTTGCTTCTCCTAAAAAGTAGCCTCTGTTCACCAGGGACTGGCCAGAAGTATACTGCAGCTGCTTGAGTTTTGGTTGCCCAGTTTTGGTAAGAAAATCACTGGGGCCATGCTGTTTGAAGACCGTCAAGCAAAGTAAGGCCTTTCTTATTTAAGCTAAAGACAGAGACTCCTGGAGGTTTCTAGACAGTGGAAAGGGGAGCTGGCACAATGTTCAGACAGGATAGAAGGCAGAACTGGGGGGGGTGGTAGCATATATGTAAATGATGGGATAAATGCCGTCTCAGTAAATAGATCAAAAAGGAGAGTGTGGAATCCTAGTGTATGCTACTCAGTTTGGTAACGGGGGACCAGATCCACATAGGTTGTGATGTACAGGCCTCTGGGGCAGGCTGAGGCAGGGGTGAAGAGCTCCTAGAGGAGATCAGAGGTGTAGCACAAAAAAGGAGATACACTGGTGCTTGGAGACCTGAATATGCCCGATGTTAACTGGAGCATCCCTGTGGCAAGTTCTATTAGGAGCCAAAAGCTGGTTAATGCTCTACAAGATTGCCTATTTACACAACTAGTTTGTGCCCTGACTAGGCTGGACACCAGACTCATTTGGTGAATGGCAGGACATTCGGGTATGTAGCTGTGGATCTTCCAGTCTTTGGACAGGATGAGAATATAGACTGAAGATGGGAAAAGATCATGAGGATGTCCAGTTGCACAGGGATGCTGAGCTTTAGGAACCTGGGTAAGTTAATGAAGGTCCTACTGATCCTGCCTGAAGACCAATCTTCTGCTGAGAAACTGTTTAGTATGGTCAACAAAATTGACTCTAAGTTCAGACCATCAATGTTAAACCAGTAACTGTGTTCTCTGCTACATTGTAAAAGCAATTCCGACTTTAGTTGCTACCAACTAAGTATAACAGTTGTACTCCTCAAGGCTGCAAAGCAGGCAGCCATGAAGTATAACCAGCAGCATATGGATGAAAAGGAAAATAATGAACCTGCAAATTACAAATAATGAACTTACAGTGTGTAATGGAACTTACAATCAGAACTGTAATTTTATTTAATGAGTTAGTGTGCTTGGTCAAAAATAGAACTTCAGCCATGTTAGAGTTGCTGTTCAACCTTTACTTGGGGAAGAATTAATCTGTTGATGTTTCAACTTAAGTGGTGCTATAATTGTCCATACTGACAGCCTCAGGGCACTTGCTCAGGGATTCTTGTCTTTTGTAGTTCTTCTCCACTGTGGGCTCCCCATGATCCAAACAAATAAGACCCTCCTAAGGCTGGCTCCCTTCCTCTGGGCTGAGATACAGCATGGCACACTGATGAGTCCTAACAAGGATGAAACACATGTATGTGTCTGCTGTTCTCAACCTTTGCTGGTTGCATTGTGAAGTCTTTCAGTACCATGCAATTCTGCTTAAAGTTAAGCCAGTTCAAATTCATTCATGGGGATTTAGAAACACAGAAACATAGAATTTGACGGCAGATAAGGACCACTTGGCCGACCCAGTCTGCCCATTTCCCTACCTAATGGATAAGCTGCAGATCCTAGTTAACCAGAAGCCTACTTCTTTCTACCCTCACCACCTAGAATTGCCTTATGACTATCCCATGCATGCTTGAATTCAACCACTGTTTTTGACTCCACAACCTCCTCCGGAAGGCCGTTCCATGCATCCACAACCCTCTCTGTGAAAAAATACTTCCTTACATTACCTCTGAGCCGCCCCACCCATCTTAAAATTGTGCCCCCTTGTTCTTGCACACCTCTTTTTTTGAAAGATGCTACCCTCTTGGACTTTGTTGATTCCCTTGAGGTATTGAAAGTTTCTATCATGTCCCTCCTCTCCCTCCTTTCCTCGAGGTTATACATATTAAGCTCCTTAAGTCTCTCTTCATATGTCTTCTGGTGCAGACCCTGCACCATTTTAGTTGCCTCCTCTGGACAGCTTCCATCTTGTCTATGTCCTTATGGAGATTGGGTCTCCAGAACTGCACACAGTACTCCAGATGGGGTCTCACCAGCAGTCTGTACAGAGGGATAACAATCTTGTTTTCTACTGGTGCTGCCTCTCCCTATGCATCCCAGTATCCCCCCAGCCCTCCTTACTGCCCCCTCACATTGCTTGCCCACCTTTAAGTCATCTGATATGACTACCCCCAGCTCCCTTTCAATTTCTGTTACTATCTCACCCCTCATTATGTACTCTTCCCCTGGGTTTTTGTTTCCCAGGTGCATTACCTTGCACTTCTTAGCATTAAATCTAAGCTGCCATACATTTGACCATTCCTCTAACCTTGCCAAGTCCCTTCTCATCCTTTCGACACCACCTTGTGCATCAACTTTGTTGCAGATCTTTGTGTCATCTGCAAAGAGGCATACTTTTCCTTCCAGTCCCTCTGCAATGTCGCTTATAAAGACATTGAAGAGGACCGGTCCTAATACTAAACCCTGCGGTACCCCACTAGTGACCCTCCTTTCTTCAGAGTGGACTCCATTTACTATTACCCTCTGTGTCCTATTCTCCAGCCAATTCTTTACCCAGGCTGTCATCTTGGGACCCACTCCCAGGCTGGCTAACTTGTATATTAATCTTTGTGTGGGACTGAGTCAAATGCCTTGCTAAGTCTAGGTAGGCCATGTCCACAGCCCCTCCCTGATCTACTACTTTGCTCACCCAGTCAAAGAAATCTATTAGATTCATCTGGCATGACCTTCCCTCTGTGAATCCATGCTGCCTTGGGTCCTGTGCCCCTCTGGCCTCTAGGTACTTGACAATTCTTTCCTTCAGAAGTAATTCCATCACTTTCCCTATCACTGAGGTTAAACTAACAGGTCTGTAGTTTCCTGCTTCTGCCCTGCTCCCACTTTTGAGAAAGGGAATCACATCTGCCCTCCTCCAGTCCTCAGGTACCACCCATCCTCCCATGATTTGTTAAAGAGGGTAGTCAGTGGTGTCACTAGTTCTACCCTTAGTTCTTTTAGAATTCTGGGATGAATCCCATCAGGCCTGATTGCTTTGTCCACCTTCAGTTTTAGGAGTTCTTTCAGAACCCTTTCTTCTGTAAATGGGCTGGTATCAACTTCTGTACTCAGAGTGTTTCTATTGTTTGTTTTAGGTACTTCCCCCTCTTCATTTGTAAATACTGAGCAAAAATATTTGTTTAGTATCTCTGCCTTTTCACCGTCACCCTCTGCCCACTCCCTCCCCTTTATTATGCCTCACTATCCCGCCCTTAGTCTTCATTCACTCCCTGATGTACCTAAAAAAAGGTTTTATCCCCCTTCTTAACTGAGTTGGCTATCTTTTCCTCGGTTCGGGCCTTTGCTGTTCTGACTGCCTTCCCAGCTTCCTTTTGCTTTAACTGATACAATTCTCTGTCCTGCTCCTTCTGTGATTCCTTGTACTTTCTGAATGCTTTCTTTTTCTCTTGAACCTTCACTGCCACCTCCTTTGAGAACCATAGTGGTTTCTTACATCATTTTGTTTCGTTTATTTGCTTCACACAAAGGCTTGTTACCTCTGTGATGGCAGTTTTTATTATTCCCCATTGTTCTTCCACCCCTCCTTCCTGCCCATTTGCTAGTGCATTCCTTAGGCACTCACCCATTTTGGCAAAGTCAGCCCTCCTGAAGTCCAGTACTTTTGCCTTTGTATGGCTTGACTCTATTGCTGTGTTTATTGTGAACCATACTGTTTGATGGTCGCTATTCCCAGATGGCTACCCACTTCTACATCTGTGATCCTCTTTCCATCTCCATTTGAGAGAACCAGGTCTAAGATTGCTCCCTCTCGAGTGGGCTCCAATACTAGTTGTCTAAGGCATGCCCCCTGTAGGGCATCTAGAATAACCCCATTCTAAGAAGTGGCTGCTGCAACTGCACTCCAGTTAACATCTGGCATATTCAGATCACCCATCAGCAATATCTCCCCTTTATCTGCCATTCTAAGTATACTGTCTATCATTTCCTTGTCCATTTCTTCCCCCTGAGAGGGGGGTCTGTATACAACCCCTGTGCGGATTGTGGTGCCATTGCCTGCCTACAAATTGACCCACAGTGCTTCTTCTCCTCCCTGTTTACCCTTTTGTTCTGTTGCTTTGATTCCTTCCCTTACGTAGAGAGCTACTCCTCCTCCTCTTTTACCCTCCCTGTCCTTCCTGTAGATAGTGTATCCTGGTATGTTTACATCCCAGTCATGGTTCTGTGTGTACCATGTTTCTGTGACTGCCACGAGATCCAGATGTTCCTCCTCCATCAAGGCCACTAATTCAGGAAGCTTGTTACCCAGACTATGGGCATTGGTACTCATTGCTCTCCATTTTTTGACGGCTTTACCTTCTGTAGCAGCATCCCCCACTGACCTTTCTACTTTGATCTTTTTCTCAGTTATTTCCCTGTTTTGTAGGGGGAGGCTGGGATTTTCCTGCTGCTTATCAGTGCCTCCCCCCTTGACTAGTTTAAAAGCTTGCCAATGAAGCATTTAAACCAATTGCCCAAAAGACTTGTTCCCTTCCTGGACAGATGCAGACCATCCTGCCAGTATAGGCTGGTGTCCTTCCATGTGGAACCCCAGTCCCCAATGAAGTCAAACCCCTGTGTTCCACACCATTTTTTCAACCATTCATTAAACTGCATGGTGCAAAGTACTCTCACCTCACCCATGCCACTGACAGGCAGCACCTCTGAGAAGGATACTGTGCATGCTACTTGTCTTAGACCCCTCCCCAACTCTACAAAGTCCTTCTGCACTGCTCTAATCTCATGATGAGCCAAGTCATTTGACTCTAGGTGGACAATGATGTCCAGCTCAGACTCCCGTGCAACTGTTCTCAAGATCTTAAGGATGTGCTTCCTGTCCCTCCAAGCTATGGCACCAGGCAGGCACCTTGCTTCAGTTTTCCCTGCTCCCCCCGGTTCTATCCCCCTAATAATTGAGTCCCCCACCAGGAGCTACTTCCTTTCCCTGTGGTGCCCTCTGCCTCTTTCCTGAGGGCCTCCCTTGTGACAGTTGTCTGCAACCTCCTTAGTCTCTTCTGCGGGTGCATGCGTAGGGGAACTATGCTCCCCCAGAATGGTGTATGGGTTGTGGAGTGGAACAACTGACTGGGTGTGCCTCTGTTCCACCACCCTTACCCTCCCTGAGCCCACTGTGGTCCAACTGCTGTGCTTTCTTCACAACCTCTGAGGTAGTGGTGGTGGCTCTTTTGCTCCCTGGATGGGGGAGGTTCCCTTACTATTGTCCAGTGTGGCCTGAAGATGGTCAGTTTCTTCCCTCAGGGCAGATAGTTGTCTGCAAACAGGGCAGCATCTCAGCCTCCAGAAAGACTCCCGGAAGACTGCTGCCCTACAGCCATTACATTGCACTACTTCCCACATGTCTGTCTAACTTTTTTTTTTTGTATGTGTGATTGATTTGTTATATAGAAATATATGTATTATATAATGTGTATGCTTATATTGTCAGTGCAGTCTGCTAGAGAGGTTATGACAGTGATATGCACCTTTCCCTCTTGAAGAAATTATGTCAGAACCCCAGGTATAAAGGAACTATTTCCGGGGGGATGGGGTGAGGGATAGGGTTGCCACCTTTCGATGAGGCAAAAACTGGATCCTAAGCTCCGCCCCTAGACCCACCCCTTTTCATGACTCATCATGCACTGCTCCTTCTAGAAATCTATTTGTTATATCAATAAAACATAACACTTAAAGCAACAGTTCAACAAAAATGTTAAGATACTGTACCGTACCTGTTAAAATTACTGTCCCAGGTTCTTCCTAGTTATTTATTTATTTACAGTATTTATTTATTGACATTGGTCTACCAGACAAATATACAGAGATACAAAAATATCATTTACAGATATGATCTAGGAGAGACAAGATACATACTGTAAATAGCATACAACAGTATACATGGTATATAATAATACATAATCTGCTGGCATTGTCTATATATCTATGTATAATAAAGAAATACTTTCCTATAATGTGTAATGTATATATTTTTCTGGCTCCATTTCCTTTTCATGCCCACAGCACTATTCCAAAGTAAAAGAAGTGACCATACCTTTTTTCTTGAGGAAAAAATAATTTAAAACATTTAAAATGCTCAAATTCTGTTAGAGATTAAAATGTTTACTAGCAAATGAAAGTGGAAGACATCTGGCTGTGTTGCTGTTACAGAAGGTGAGGGTAGCTTTGCTGCTATGCCACTTTAAGATGCAGTGGAAAAGATTAGGTTTTGTATGTGCTATTGGTGTTAATGGCCATACTTTACACCTCCCAGGTTGGCTGCTTTCACAAACAAAAGGCTATATTGACAACAGACCTTTTCTGTAATCTGGACATGCAGCTGAAACAATGAGTGAGATGACAAAATGTGTTTCAAAAGTACGTGAGCACTCAAAATGGTTCAAAAACCTGACCAGCACAGAGCAAAACTGGATTACCTGATAGGGACCCTGAAAACCTGATCACCAGGTAAAAAACCTGACAGGTGGCAACCCTAGTGAGGGATGGGAAGGGTTTGGGCCTAAACTGTGCCCTCACGAAACAATCAGCTAAAAGCTCTGAGCTACCGCTGCGATGAGTGCCTTCTTGTCAGTAAGATGCCCTACACGACAATTTGACAGAGAAAATACCCTGCTAATCAAACAGAGAAAAATCCAAACATCCAAGTCAGACACAGGTAAACCTCTCCAGCCCCAAAGCATCCTTGTGACTTGTGCTCTGAAAGCAGTCAGCCCCAAAACACGTCAGCTGTGCACAAGGACAGACTCAGTAAACAGTATTCAGTCCCTGTTGGTTTAAATTCTTCCTGCACTGAAAATCTTAACAATTGTAACAAAAGTAAAGCAAGGTCCACGTCCCTCTGTTGATTGAAAGACTGCCTTTTCTGATAATTTTAAGTTCCTTATTTCACCCTTCAGTTAGAAGTATCCTCCACCTGAAGAATATTAACTTTCCTAAGGAATCGGCTTCAAACCAAAGACAATTGTAAATTGTAAGGTTCACCTCCTTCTGCTATGAGCACAGCTCGCTTTCTTGCAAATCTTAAGTCCAGTGTTGCAGCTTTCAGCCAGAGGTAGCTTCACCTGAAGAATATTAGGTTATTTGCATATGCTTTTCATGTACAGATGTGTGAAACTGTCAAATTCCGTTACATGAAATAGTTTACAGACTTTGTCTGCTTTGCAAAATTTTTTGTGGAAGTGAAATTTGGAATTTCGCCTGTGTAATGCAAAAGTTCACCTGCAGAAGGCAAAATTTCCAGAAAAACACAAACTAAGTGCATCAAGAACTACATAAAGGAACAGCTATGGTCAAAAAGGCAGGTAGTCCATAGAACACAGAAAAACCAAGCTCTCTCAAGTGGGCAAAATTTCATCTGCAGAAGGCAAAATTCACCTTTCACCAGTAATATATTTTTTTTTTTATTTTTATTTATTAAATTCTCAGATTACAAATACCTTTGAGCAGAAACTGCTTGTTTACAAAGGTTCCACGTCAAAGGATGAGGGTCAACATACATACAGAGGTAGTAAAAGAATGCACAATAAACAACCAAAACAACTAAAAGAAAAAATAAAGATACTCAGTTATAACATACTTTGAGATAATATTCATAAAATGAGCAGCTTGAGTAGGCAGCTGGCTGCAGTAAAATAAGAGAAAGAGGGCACCATCGGCAGTTAGTATTGCAGGCATGCGACCGGGAGAGGAAGTTGGTAGCTAATGGGCCACTGTCCATGGTAGTGGAAAATGTCTTGTACCAGTGGAGATGTGAAGCAGGAAAGGAGTCACAAGGAAGGCCCAGTGCCAGAGGGAATGAGATTGGGAAAGGGCGGCTGTGAGACATGAGTGAGCTGGGAGGTGTTTAGAGAGATCTCTGTTCAACAAAGCAGTCACATTGGAGTGGTGGAGGTGAGGTAAAGTTTGAGATTCCTTTTGAAGGGTCCAAGTGTAGTAGAAAGTGATTCTTTATTGAGGGAATTGAACCATTGAGCAGCTCTATAGATAAAGGACCGCTGACCCATGGAGGTACGACATCTGGGAACCTGAAAGGTTAGAGATTGGGCACCACGTGTTTGTTGAGTGCCACTGTAGGTAGTAAGGAGTGAGCTAACACCAGGTGGCATGAGACCAAGGAGAATCTTTTGGTAAGTAAGCAGGTCTGGTATTGTATTCTGCTGCTTAGGGTAGCCAGCTGGCTGTGCATAGAGGTCACAGGTGAGTTAGTTGGGCTGCACCTGTCAGTAGTCTACAGGCTTTGTTGAGAGCAACTGAGATCCCAGGAGGGCACTTGTTGGGGCAGAGCCATAGATGGCAAGGCTGTAGTCAATGATAGAGGTGACAGAGCTGTAGATGGCTAGTTTAAGGGCATCCGTAGGCATACAGTGCTTGTGTTTGTGTAGTAGTCCAATCCATTATATTGGCGGTCTTGGCAACAGTGTCAATATGCAGTGTAGGAGAGGTACTATCCAGGGTAATACCAAGGTACTTGAACTCCTTGACATGTTCGAGTGGGTTCCCAGCTTGGTTCTTGATGGTGAGGGACAGAGAGTTGTGCCTGCTCTGTCGGTTACAGAAGGACATGGCTTTAGTCTTGCTGTGGTTCAGGACAAGTTTATGAGAATTGAACCAGTCTTTGATGCGATTGAAGTCGAGCTGCAGCTGGGATTCAAGGACTGTAACGTCATGGTGGCTGGAAAACAGGACTGCATCATCTACGTATAGTAATATTTTTTGTGGCAGGCACTGGGGAGATTGTTGATGAAGAGGGAGAAGAGTAGAGGGCCAGAATAGACCCTGGGGACTCCGGGAGCGGACCGGTTTCTCATCCAAGAGATCCCTGCAATCCTACACATTGGATCCAATTATCAAGGTAGTGGTGAACCATGGAAGGGCATCGCTGGAGATCCCAATGGAGGACAGTTGCTTGAGCAGTAGGGGTGGTTAACTGTGTCAATGCCTTGGTAAAGGTCTATAAATACTGCCCCTCCACAATTCCTTTGTCAAGCGTGGCATGGATGAAGGTTGTAAATTCAGTAGTGCAGTGGTGGTGCTGTGCCCTTTTCTGAAGCCATGCTGCTCTGGGCACTGTACATTGTATCTATCCAGGAATTCAGCTTAGTTGGTCCGACACTATTCGCCTCCAGCGCTTTGGATAGTAGGGGAGGAGTGAGATAGGTCTGTAATTGGTGTGCAGTGTCCTATCTCCACTTTTGTGAACCGGTGTGACAGTGGCTTTCTTCCAGAGAGAGGGGAAATGGCCCAAACTAAGCAAGAGATTAAAGATCTTTGTAAGTGGTTCTAAGATTTCATCGAGGACCTGTGCCAGCAGTTTCAGGTCAAGGGAGTCACCACTGTACCCTTGTTTGCCGATGGCCTTTTGAATGTATTTTCTAGCTACTTGTGGTGGGACCTCCTTAAAAAAAAACTTTGGGGTTGTATGTTCTAGTTGGGGGGTAACTTGGGAGGAGCTGGAGGGGAGGTTGTCAAAAAAATTTGGTGGAAGGACACTGTCCAGGTTTGTAAATGCATTATTAAAAGTGTTGGTGATGATACCTAGGTCGAGTGTAGGAGTGCCATGAAGGTTGAGCATAGCGGGTGGTGCTTTTAGGATCCTTGCCTGTGAGTTCTTTCATGTTGTTCCAGAATTTGTTTCCTGGCCCCAAGAGTTGGTCAGAGCCTCTTTGTAATAGCTGCGCTTAGCATTCCTAATTCTTTGAGTGCAATAATTTCTGGCTGCTTTGTATAATTGTATGTTTACTTGCATCGGAGTTGCATGAGCACAATGCCAGAGGTGGTCTCTGTGCTTGAGCAGAGTTAAAAGGTCAGTAGTAACCCAGGGGTTGGCCTGTCCTTTGACCTTCATCTTTTTCACTGGTGCATAGATGTCACAGGCTTCATTGAAACGTTTGATAAATAGGTCCAGAGCTTTGTTGGTGTCATTGAGGGAGTCAAGCACTGCCCAGTTCAGCCTGCAGCCTGGTTAGATGGGATTTTAACAGCTGGAGGTGCCCTTGCTTGATAACCCTGGCATCTTTGATGGCAAAATTTCACATTTCACGAGAGTAATACTGCATTTCGCACCCAGCAAAATATTTTGCATAATGGGTGAATTTCACAAAATATTTTGTACAGCTCTATTCTCATGATGCTTTGCATTATTGGGGTATGTGCAATTGTGTTTCTCTTTTAAATTTGGCTGTATGGTCAACACCCTTCTACGGTAATTCTTACCTCAGGGCATTTGCTCTGGGGTTCTCATCTTTGTAATTCTTCTCTGCTATGGGTTCCCCATGATTGAAACAAGTAAGACCTTACTAAGGATGGCTCCCTCCATCTGAATCAGACACTGGTAAGTCCTAACAAGGATAAAATATGTCTTTGTGTCTGCTGTTCTCAGCCTTTGGTGGTTGCATTATGAGGCCTTTCAGCATCATGCAGTTCTGCTTAAAGTTGAGCCAGTCCAAATTCCTTCATGGGGATTTGCAGTACTGGGGTATGTGCAATTGTGTTTTTCATAGATGGATAGATAGATATACAGACATACAGAAAGATAGACAGACAGGCAGGCAGGCAGACAGACAGGCAGACAGATAGATAAAGAGACAGACAGGAAGAAGAGGGGATCAGTGGCTCACTGCAGCCCCTAGCCTGACTTCCAACTGTGGCTGCATAACTCAAAATCCTGCTGTTGTCATACAGAGAATGTGGGTGAATAGCCCATCTCACTAAGCTGGTTACCTTGATTTGGGGGTAACCAAAAAGGGTTTTTCTGGAAAGTGTTTCAAGAAACAAACACCAGACTCTAGTTAAATGGGTCCAGTTTAACAAGGTTCAGGTTTTTTATTTATTTATTTTTTTAACTCGATTTCTCACCTGCCATCCCGGGGCATCTCTCAGGCTGTCCTCACTTTACTGCAGCCCCTAACCACCCACCTGAACAACTCCTCCAACAGATACATTGGTATCAGGATCCCCACCTCTCCTGGCCCCCAAGGAGAAGGCCAAGGATCCCAAGGGGGTAGAGTTGGAGATGTGGCCGGCGTTGGGCATGTGGAGCATCAACCGCTGGAGGTTGCTGTCATCTCACCCAGCTGGCAGGGGTTTTCAACTTTGTTTCCCCTTGGAGTGTGGTGTGCAATGACTCCTGCACACGGCTGCCCTGCTGGCATCTGCTGCACTCCTCCCCTTGTGTCGGTTAGTGTACCTGCAGTGACCCAATCTCCATCAGGGGCCATCAGGACACCAAGTAACCCTGGTTCCCTCCTCAGGGAGAGGAGAGCTGTCCTCCAGATGCCCCATCCTCTCTCTCCCCTGCCGAGCCCCAGACACCCGAGTCTGTCACCAAATCTGGGTCACCGGCGTGACGTGAGGAATGGCATCCAGCACCTCAACCCTCAGCACTACTGGGCTGGCTCAAGTTTTTATTTTTAATGTATCATTTTTATGCATTTTCAATGTTTTTGAGTAAGAAAGAAAAAAACAAGATGGCATATAGCATGAACATCTTTTTTTCCCACATGCTCTATATTTGTTTCAGCACCACAGGTAAATAATGAAAATAAGGACACATAATCTTTTTTTTTTTTACCATTCACATAAGGTCATTAACTCTAAAATCATAATAACTCTGGACCATATCATATTTTTTCACAAAACCTTCTAAAGGCATACCCTTGGTATTTGCCCCTTCAACCCTGAAAATTTCATTACAGAATTCTACACCATCTAGGCTGTAGGTGGGACCAAAAAATACTCAATGTTATGTATAAGGAAACCAAACATGTTTTCTTTTCCATTTTTTGGCACTCTCGAAAACCAAACAGGATACCATTACAAAACTTGTCATTTCTTGAGACTCCTGACAGCCTGACCATGTATGCCAGATTTTGGTCTGTTTCATCAAATGATGCCAAAATTCAATTGTGCTTACTCAACTGGATGAGATGTATGCTTGTGTGACTTTGATACATTGTGGCTGTTTGCCTCTCTACCTGTGGGATATATCACCCTGTAGGGGTACGACACAATGAACCTTAGAGGAGGGCCCCCCCCCCATAGGTGCCACAGGAATAATTCCCCTGGCTAAAGGTAGCTTTGGAAGAATCCCAAAAAGAATACCCAAAAGAGTATCGAGCACTGAAGAGGCGAGAAATCAGAATATATCGAGACTGAAAAGTAAGGAGAGAGATGTATATGGGAAGGACAGGAGGAGAAGAATAAGGTACGACGAAGACAATTGATGAAATGAAAACTGACAAGATGCAAAAGGGTGGACTTCCTAATGAGAGAGAGAACAGCTGGAGTCACCATCCAACTCAATCCACCAGCGGAACCTAACTACAGAACCTATAACAGCACTACCCCTGACTAATATAATAACCATTGGCATGGAGGAGAGGAAAAAACCCCTTGAGGAGGAAACCTCTGGGGATCCAAGGCCTAGGTCACCTTTGCACCAGGCAGAAGGGCGGTTTGATTAGTGACAGCTCGGCTACAGCAGTTTAAAGTCTAGATTGAAGAAGGAGGAAAAAGTCCAATTTAGAGGCAGCTCTTGCTCTGTCCTTCTAAATTGACCGCTGTTGAGGGATGCGAGCAATATTTCTGCAACTAGATGCTCAAACGCAAGACAGGATGTACGATAATGGAAAGAATCCTTGAAGGCCTAAATGGTTCAAGGTAAGGAATGAAATGGATGATGTATGATTATGAAATGAGGCCTAGAAGGCTGGTACTATTAAGGTGACCTATGAAGAGGAAGATGAACTATGATGGAGTGAAGCCGTGGAAGCTGGTATGGTTAAGGTGAGGTATGAAATGAATGATGTACGATGATGGAGAGAAACCTGCCTGCCCCAGGTGAAGGGCCAATAGACACAAAGGCATGTCTCTGAGTGGAGAGTAGGTCGAGTCAAGGTAGTGTGGACCTGAGAGGGTTATACTCATGTAGTTGATGTGAAGGAGTAGACCCACAAAGAGGTTGCATGAGCGGGGGATACCTAGATGCGGTCATGGGAAGACTGATAGCGATAATAAGTGCAGAAGTGCAGCAGTTCGATGAGGTAGCATAAGACCCAGTGAGAGGTATGCTTGAATAATCGATGTGAATGAGTAGATCCTGAGGTCAGACTGAGTGAAGGAGAACCAGACTCAGGCACCTGGACACCAGATGAACTAGGGTAAGAGGAGGATACGAATAGGGAAGGTGATGGTAGGACAGGGAAAGCCCCAAAAGAAAGCAAAGGTCAGAAAAGGAGTAGAACAGAGGGTGGAGGGAATGGGAGGAGGAGGAGGGCAACAAGTGGAATAGACAAGGGCATACGCCCCCAATATGAGGATATAGGTAGAGAGAAAGACCGAGTCAATCAACCGAGGTTGATGATGGAATAGGCAGTGTGACCACCAATAGCTCCAACTGCAGGGGGGAGGGAAGGAGAGTAATCCCAAACCAGGGAGACGTAGGGCTGTCACTAGACCGATGTAGGCAAAACAGTCAGGAACTGGGCATCCGTGCCCTGTAAAAATTATGAAACTGCTATATGTCCTGAAGATATAGTAGAAAAGATAATGACTCACTTTCCTCTAGACAGTGTAGAAAACTAGGAGACCTGAACTAAAATATCTGAAAATGACAACAAACAATGTGAACATTGAAAAACTATAACACAGTCATAGCTGGGATAATCTAGAGAAAAGAAGGCAGTTGCCGTGGTTGAGAACACACAGAGTCCGATGAAAACCATGTTTCAGCATGAAATAACCCACCAGGAGTGTCGAGAAAGGTGGGAAGGAGGAGGGTGAATGTCCATGATGATGTGGGAGTAGGGAGGGTCTGACAGTAGACAAAAAAAGGGAAGCAAGCAGAAAGAACTACTGAAAAAGCAGCAGCGGAGCAAGTCATGGCATTACCAGTCCATTACTTTTGAAAAGCGCTTTGGAACACAAAAAAAACAGGAAAAGTGCTAGAATGTGGAGTCCCAATCACTGCATGGCAAATTGCAGAAATACAGGGAACTGAGGAGCGAGAGACAGAACAGTCTGAGGAAGGCAGAGGTACTGGAAACCTAAGGAGCTAGGATACAGGGACTGAACGAGGTGAACACTGAAGTACACGACTGGGGCAGTAGTCTGAATAGTGAGCAGGGGTCCCAGAGGCAGGCAGTGATGGAAAAGGGAGAACAGAGGATCTGATTCAGGCAGGAACAGAAGAAGGCTGAGCACAGCTGGTGATGCACACTCGAAAGTGCCGGGGCCTGGAGACTGAACCGAGGCAGGCGAACAAGGCAGAAGTGGTGGAAGAAGATGGGGAGACAGAGGAAGAAAGGATGGCAGAAAAAACAAAGCATGGGGGGATGAGGACAAAGAGAAGGCAGAACAAGGATAGCAAAGGACGAGAGAAATGACCACTGAGGCACTCAGCTGGCCTACATGGGCCTATGAAACAGACCAGGTAAACCAGAGGTGGTTGGTGGAGAATGGCATAGAGGGTGCCTCTGAACCCACTTGGGCAGCCGAAGGGATCTTGATGAGGGATGACCAAAGGTCCACCCGGAGCGAAGACACTCTCACTCTAGGTCAGGGAGGAGGACCCCGCTCTGAGCTACGCATGCTCTAGATGTGGACATCATGGGTACAGAACGAGACCATTGGCTACAGGCTATCCCAGAGCCATCGAGCAATGGACATGGAAGACATGTCTCTGAGGGTAAAGCGGGGCAAGATGAGGTAGCATAGGACCCATATGAAGGGTATGCTCGAGTAGGTAATGTGTACGAGGAGACCTCGGGAGGAGGCTGGATGTGGTTAGTAACCACAGGAGTGCATGCCAGCCGGTTCCAGTCAAAAGCCAAACTAGAAGTGGGTTGAACTGCACAAAGGTAGGAATAAGAAGGCCGAGCAAAGCCCACAGCTGACCGGTGAGGAACAAAGTACAAAGAGTAATGAGGAAGGTGCTACAAAGTCGGGATGGATGAGTGGAGATTTGAGATGAATATACAAGGTATGCTTTGCATGGACTATGGAATGGGAACAAACTAAGCTAGGGGGCTAGATAAATACAGCCGGACAAAGCCTGCAGCTGATGATGAGTTGAGAAGTCGATACGGGAGGTGAGGATGGTTGAGAATGAATGAATGAGAAATGATGGAGGACTGAAAGCCTTGAAGGCTGGAAATGGTAAAGCAAGGTATGTGATAGACAAAGAAGGATAGTGGAGTGAAGCTTGAAGGCCGGTATGGATGAGGTGAGATATGACAAGGACGATGAATGATGCTAATGTGAAAATCAAGAAGGCTGGTAAGGGGAAGAGTAGGCAAGGTGGCAAGCAAAGTATAGGAAGAATGAGGTTCAGTGCAGGGCAAATGATGTGTAGGGCAGGAACCCTCAAAAAAGAGCCAAAGAGCAGACTGGGGACAGAAGCAACAGGAGCAGGAAACGAGCACAGGAAAAGCTATCAGGACTATCGAAAGCAGAGAGATCGAGGAAGCCAGCAAGCAAAAGAATGACTATGCCTGAGAGACTGGCCCCAGAAAGCAACCTCAATGGAAGCAGGTGGGGGAGCTAGACTTCGGGTACCACCCGCCCCGAGTTAGGCAGGAGAATTACAGGCTAGAGGACTACAGCTGGCAAAATGGGAACAAAGCGAATGTCCCAGATGGAGTGTAGAGAGACAGGATCTGACAGGCACAGCCAAGCAGAAGAGAGCAAGAGGCACTTAATAATGTCGGACATGCTGCGGCCCAGTGGACAGCCATGAAGCAATTGTCTGTAATAAAAAAAATGAAGTGGGACACACCGAAGATGAGATGAGCAAAGCACAGGTGTGAATCCAGACCAAAAAAGGGAGGCGGGGAGACAGGGGCCCATCCCAAAGGATGTGCACTGGGCCCCAAAGTCATAGCTGAAGACTGTAGAGCCAAAAGAACCTGAGGGGTTCTGAATGTGGGACCAGGAGAAGGAGAGTGTGAGTAGCGCATGTGAGGATGAGAGCAAGACACCCCAAAAGAATGGAGGGGTGAGATGGGAGAGAAAAAATGCCAAGTGAGGTGGACCCCGACCTCAGAGGGGATGATGGACAATTGAAGCAGTTGAGGCAGTATAGCGCAGTGGTTTAAGGCTCTGAGCTGCAAATCTGGTGATATCCAGCAGACCAGACCTGGGTTTGAATCCCACAGCTTCCAATTTCATACTGTGTGACCCTGAGCAAGTCACTTAATCTCCTTGTGCTCTCAGGTCGCTTCTGTAAAAAAGCTTTCAGCTTAGTGTGCTATACCTGGTTAAACAACTAAATAAAAAAATTAAAAAAATGAAGCAGTGCAGAGAGGAGACGGTAGAAGAGCCAAACCAGACTAGGACCAACACAGAGAACAGCAGGCTCTGCGGATAGCTAGGGTGTTTCTTTTTTTTATTTAATTTGTACCTAAATGACAAAAGGTCACTGAGACTCAGGGACTCCTCTGTCAGTGTCAGCTACTGCAGAGTGATCACCAGTTTTCAAGATGTCATGCTTGCAGTCAGAGAGGGAGAGATGCTGCAAGGGCCATAAAGCACGTCATGTAACATCTGCTGCTGTCGTTTCTCATTCTGTTCCCCCCGGAGATCCCACATGCCCAGAGCCTGAATGCGAAGCAATACTTTTTTTTTGTTTGTTTAAAAAATAGTTTGATGTTAAGATTCAAGTTTAATGATTTGTTTGCAGTGGGAGGTGAGGAGCTCCAAGTTGGCACTGCAGAATCTCAGGCGGCAGAACCAGACGTCCCCTTACATGCCTGCAAGCTGTATAAAGGCACTCCAAGGCTTCCTTATGGACCTGACATCATTGAAGATCAGTCTTTGGGACCAGGGGTAGTGTCAAGAAATGAAGCTTCCTGATATTGAAACACACAAATCAGCTGGTAGTGGGGTGAGATTCTGTGTTCGCTGTTCTTGTATCCTGTAATGGTTCAATTGTGGCAATCGAACTAAGTGGGGGCCTGCAAGACAAAATGCAATGGCAGCAGGAGAAAGGGCCGGGGGTGAGCGAGGTGAGGTAGGTGAAGCAAGCAAGTGAGCAGCAGTGGGGGCAGGGAAGGAGGGGGACAAGCGAGATGCATGAAAATTAGCCAAAAAGGGAGGAAGGGGAAATACGAGGAGAAGGAGCTGCAGCTGGAGGTGGTACAGGAAAGATGGGCAGAAACCCAAACGAGGGGAGCAAGGAAGGGTGGTGCCACTGGCCTCAAGGAAAAAAAGGGGCAAGACCAAGCAGGGAGCATGAGGAAACCAGAAGAGAGAGAGAGAGAGAGGAGAGAATAAGGTGTTGAGCAGAGAGGAAATTGAGGGCAGCCAGAGGCTATGCACAAACGAGACAACAGAGCAGGAGGCGAGCAGCCGACAGAGCCTCTGGCTGCAATGATAAAATGAATCTTGGAACAGTCCAGGAGGAGTGGCCTTTTAAGGCCTGATGAGGGAGTGACATTGTTGCTCTGCCCATTGAACCTCAAACATAAAGCCTTCCCATTATTATGGTGCAAAAATAGGAATTTAACAATAAGCAGCCTACTCAAACTTAACTATATAAAATTTATTCAGTTACCTGTTATATTTAACAGCATCATGCCACATTATGTCCATAGAGCTCAAGGTGGCAGCAGCACTGTGCTTCCTGACCAGTGAAACATTCCGGATGCTGGTGTGGACACCTCCTGTGTCTCAAAGTCAACCACCTTGCAGCTGTTGGGATGGTTCTTAGATGACATGCTGGTAGTGCTGAGGAGTTTTGTCTTATTTCCCATCATGGCAGCTGAGCAAACAGCAACCACTCAGCAGTTCTATTGGGTCATACACCTACCAACTGTACTTAGTGCCACTGACTGTACCCATGTTGCCATCTTGGCACCCACCAATGATGGACTGGAGATCTTTGTGAACAAGAAGGGGAACCACTCATCAATTGCCAGGTGGTGTGTGATGCATCAGGATACATCATCAATGTCCTGGCATGGTACCATGGCAGTGCCCATGATGCCTTCATTTGCACAGCTCCATCCTGTGCCTGAGGTTTGGAAGTAGGGACATCACTAGCGGCCACCTTGTTGGTGAGTATACCAGTGAGTATACCCCAAATCCTTTCCTCCCCACCCCGTGTTGCAGACAATGACACTAACCAATGTCCTCTACCTACACAGGGGGACAGTGCACATCCCCTGTGCCCCTGACTCCTCACACCTATCCTGTGACCTGCATCAGTTGCAAAGGACAAGTACGATGTGGCACACAGCACCCTGCATAACATCATCAACCTTGCCTTTTGAATGTTTAAGATGAAGTTTTGGTGCCTAGATTATTATACCTTGTACTCAACACTGCCTTCTTTACTCAGCCCTTTCTCTCCCCTTTCTTGATGCTAGGTACCTTTCCCATTGTGTCTCTGTTTTTTATTCAAATTCTGGTCCGACTCCATTCCCTCTTATCTCAGATCCTTCCTAGCCCCTTCTTCTACTCTCTCAGCCACACCACTTTCCTTTCTCTCTCTCTTCTTTCTAGAAAATCTACAGTTGGTCAATTTGCTTTTTCCTACCACCTTCCGAAATTTTTGGCCCTTTCTTCCCCTTTCTATTTTTTTCTGCCTCTTCTCCTTCCTCCCTAAAGACTCTTCTTTATGACTATTGTTATCCTTCCTGCAGCTGTCTATGACCCTTTCCTCTTGCACTTCCTCACCTCTTGTTACTGGTTGTCCTCTTCTTACAACCCCCAGTATAGTTTGCCATGTTCATGATATTTTTCTACTTTTTCCTTTCTTTACATATAAGAGATTGTTATATTTTCTGATTGCATTCATTACTAAAGTGCCTCTAATTTTTATGATTCTGCTTGTAATTTCTATATCATTGAATTTTACTTCTTGTATTTTTAGTAATTATATTGTTTAGCTATCTTCTTCTCCCCCTCCCGCAGGACACATCTGGAAATGAACTGTTACAAGCTACAGTAGGTATGGATTTCCTAGTTACACTTTTCAATAAATAAATAAAATGTTGTATGTGACCCAATGAACCATGCATAATGCATACTATGCCATATACAGGACCTGTAGTTAACATGTGTGGATCTGTTGTATCAAGGCTGGGGGATGGCAGGATGTGTGCACTACACAGGACACTGTGCACTGTGCAAGGCCATACCTACCACAGGAGGATGTATCATACCTGCTGCACAGGGCCATCGCATGCATGTGTGTGGTGCCACTTTATCACCCAGCAATGTTGTGGACCTACTCGGACCTGTCCACCCCCATCATGCACTTGTGGCTACCGGTGTACAGTACAGGTATATGGGTGTGTATACTGAGTAGGATGTATGGAACTATGCACTGTGTTCCACTACAGGATACCGAACAAATCTTTATTTTCCTCCTCTACAGGGCTCAGTGGACAACAGACCCTGACTATGGCCTGGAAGCAGCAGACTCACAAGGAGGAGCAGCCAGGAGACTCACTAGGCTGTGATGGGGCACAGCAGAGTGGGTCAAGGGAGTGGCATACATGTGAGTACCCTGCTTTGTGTGTCGCACCTGGGGCTACACTCTACATGTCTACACTCAATGGTGCCAGAACAGATGGGGTCACCATGGCCATGGCCCTATCAATGTTGCAATCATGGGATTTATTACTATGGAGGATTGTGCCTTTAAAATGAATCATGAGCTGTTAACAGTGTTATGTACTAATCACCCTCTATGTGGCTTGCAGGGTATCATCAGAATTTTGGAATGTGAAGGCCTACAGTATGTAGTGTGGATGGGGGTGGGCTGGGGTCATGGCCTGCTGAGTTAGGGCACAGTGGTCAGACTGTAATACTGTAAATTAAGGTCCTGACCTTCAGACGGGGGTAGCAAGGTACAGGGGGATGCTGTCAGTCAGAGGGGGAGTTACTCCACATAGTATAATACTGATCGAGAAAACAATAAGGGTGTGGGTGAACTTGCTCAATGAGGGGAGCCTTTATCCATGACAGCCTTGGCCCTGCCACTGTTTACACTCTTCTGCCACCTATGTCTACTCTATGCTGCACACCTCTGTGTCCGCAGATGGATGTCCTCGTGTGGCCTGCCATGGAGAATGCATGTCTATGGGGGCTTCACCTAAGCAGTTGTGGTAGGGTATACTCACCCTGCAGATGGGGCATTGACCCAATAGTAACACTGTGGTATGTCATAGCCTGTGCAGTGTACTGCTGTGCACCTGCTTGCACCTGGCATGGTGTCCTGTGTCTGTCTAGTGTGCTGTGGCATCCCTTACACCATGCAATTGTGTGTCCCCTGTGTCACTGACCAGGCACCACAGGGAGCTGGAAGTATTGCTTACAGCCCAGGTTGTGAACCTGTCAGTGTTGGCAGAATCTGTTCTGCCACATGCTTGGGACTGTGCATGTGTGTCTCTCTTCAAAAGGTAGGCATAGGCCACTGTAATACTAATTTACCACTGTGCCCTGCCATGTGCATCATACAGTACCTGTGGCAGTCCATCTGCAGCGGTGCCAGCTCTAGTGACATATGCACTGTGTCACACCTTTGTGGCTCAGTGGAGCCCTGCATATGTGGCATTGGGTCAACATAAGGTAGGTGGCATTGGTGGGTGGTGCACATAGTTTACCATATGTGATTGACACTGTTATTCAGAGCTGGTGCTGTCTAACCAACACAGCAATGGCCAGTATATTATTACTCCACCATACATGGGTGTGGCCATACATATATTCAGACACAATTGAGACTGTGCAGGACCAATGTCCTACACTGGCTCTGTATGAGTGGTAACCCTGTATCTAGGGTGTGATAACATCTTCGGGGAGCAGGGTGCCTCCAGGTGGGTCTGCATATAACACTAGTGCTGTGCCAGCAAAGGGAATGCATACAGCACCTCACCTGCATGCAACACCACATAACTTTCATGGTACTCTGGCTGCTGCACACAGTGCGGCATCCTGGTGCCATCCATGTTAGACTGCACTATGTGTAACATGTCTATGGCTGGCCTGGACCATGCAGCTGACAAGGATAGCTCATAGCTGTCTGTTGTCCTGCATAGCAATCTTGGCTTGTGTGCTGCATGGAGGTGTGCAGGTAACAGGGTTTGTGTGCAGCTCCCTGCACTTCCGACCATTCTGCAGTCTATTGCACCCTGGCTTGGTGCTGCTGTTGGTTATGTTGCAGTTCCACATCTGGCATGCTTGCCTGTCTTGACTGTCACTTGCATGGCTGTGTTCTTCTGTGTAGCAGCATGACACATCCACTGTATGTGTGGTCTACTATACTGCGGGTCCACAGTGCTTTTTCTGGTATAACGCCACACACGCTCTACTGTGGCTGTTGGACTCCCTCCACCTATGTACGATATGTAATCCAATGCATCTGTGGTTGTATGTGATAACAGCAACTACAAAAGAGTGCCAGCAACGTGTGCAAACCAAAAATAGCACTAAGCAATACAGCGAAGAGCACTATAGTGTGCTCCAAACTCAGCAAACATATATACTTGCTTTCTTTTGTGAGGGGCTCTGCCCCCACACCTCCCTTTGTGGGGGACTTTGCCCACTGCACCACCCATTATTTAATTAACTACCTACAGGGGGGATGAAAGTTGGGGAGAGGGAGAAACTTGGGAGGGGGGGATTACTTTACAAGGGGCGCAAGTCGAGGAGGGGGAGAAGGTTGGGGGGCTACAATGAAATCACCTCCACTGGGGGCAAAGGGGAATGAAGATGGGAGGGTAGGTGGATAGCAATTAAAACAAAACAAGCATTTGTCAATGCCGAATGTTTGCTTGCTGGCATTGGCAGTGGTAGTGTAGAAGTTACAGAGCTGCGTAATAGGAATGGCAGTGAAGTATTGAACCGAAGCCAACCCCCACCACCACCCTGCAGAGAGTGACAGGCATTGGGGTGTGCCTTTGGATCGTCAGGCATAACGGCCACGCCATTTCACCACACTCCACCCTGCAGACACTGACAAGTGTCACAGTGTTCCTTGGGGTCTTTGGCCCTTAAGCGCACCCCATTCCATTAGGAAATACGGTGAGATGGGTGCGATATAGGAGAATGGGGTGAACTTTGGGGCCGAAGAGTCCAAGGCATACCTCGATGCCTCTCACTGGCTGCAGGGTGTGGAATGGTATGAGCATTACAGGCAAGAATCCCAAGTCACACCCCTGATGCCTGTCATTCTCTACAGGGTTGGGCGTTATGGTTGGAAACCGTAATACCTCAGACATTCATTGGTATTTTCACTCCAAATTTTCAACATGGTTTTTTTTTGTGACCCCACCTCATGAACAGGGGGAATATCAGTTTGTTAGCTGAAAGCTGCTTATGCACAGTGACTACGACATTTAGCACCACAGGTGCAAAAACATTCCGAACAGGATGTAAAAAATGACAGCTGTACTGTTCATGGGGAGGTGTAAAAAATGGCAATGTTGCAAATCTGCAGTAAAAATATTAAAAAAAATGGTGAAGTCACGAGCATACATAGAAACTGTGCAAAGCACACCCATAATATAATTAGGTTGGGGATTTTTTTTTACAGCAGATTGTCAACTCAGGCATTTTGGTGCCTCCAATCATGAACAGTGTTACTGTGATTTTCTTTATCTGTCCCGAACAATGATTTCCCAGAGCGACCTCGCATCTCTGCGCTGAAAGTGTGAAAACACACTTCGGCCATGTTGTGAAAAATGACAGCTGTACTGTAAATAAGGAAGTGTGGAAAAATGCCACTGGTGAAAATCTGGACTTAAAATATTACAAAGTCATGAACTTACGAGGGTGCTTGGAAACTGTGCAATGCTCACTCGTAACACAGTCATTTTATGGACTTTTGTCACCAAATTTTCAACATAGCCATTTTAAGACCTCTGCTCATGAACAGTGTACTTGTGATTTTCTTAATCTGTCCCAAACATTGCTTTCACACCAACAGCACCATTGTGCACTACATATGTCAAACACATTTCAAGCGGCATATGAAAAATGGCAGCTGTACTGTTCATAAGGAAGTGTAATAAAATGGCAATGTTGAAAATCTGGAGTGAAAATAAATTACAAACTTACGAAGCATGCATAGGAACTGCGAACGACGTCAGAAAACAGTCATTTTAGGAATTTTTTCACCAAATTTTCAACATAGCCATTTTAAGACCTCTGCTCATGAACAGTGTCACTGTGATTTTCTTAATTTGTCCATGACATTGATTTCGCACACCGACCTGCGCCATTATGCGCTACATGGAATCGGAAACATGTTTTGGGTGAGATGTGAAAATGACAGCTGTACTCAGAAGGCTGTGGTAAAATGTAAATGTGAAAATCTAGATGAAAATATTAGTCGCAAACTTACGGCGTGCGTAGGAACTGCGCAATACTGCGGCGTAAAACAGTCATTTTTTGGAATTTTTCCACCAAATTTTCAAAATCGGCTTCTTGAGAGCCCACCTTATGAACACTGGCAGTGTCATTTCGTTAATTGGTCCTGAAAGGTGATTTTAGCAGTGACTGCAAAATCACCCCTCGGGCCCGAATAATGCCATGACAGTGACAGCATTCATGAAGGGGTCCCAAAAACCCCATGTTGAAAATTTGGTGCAAAAATTCCAAATAATGCCTGAGATGTGCAGCAAAGTTGAAAAACCCTATCTATCCCATTATACGCTTACCAGCATTTCCTCAGTTAATTTGAAGAGTGCAGACATGTTCCCGGTCCACGAAGATCGTTGCGTCAGACTCGGAGGTAAGTATGGGGTGGGGGTGTGGGAGGCAGGGTGCGCAATGGGTGGGTGTGGGTTGTGGTGGGGGCGAGACTGCGTGGGACCGTTTTTAATTTACAGGTTTTCTTATTTTAAATTGACAGCATAAGATGTTTGCCACGCTGGGTTGGGCTCCCAAAGTGGCACAAGGACGGCTGGTTGGGGGCGTGGAGCCGGCGGGTTGGGCACCCCGTCAGCCTAGTCTGCTGCCATGCTGGGGTGGGCTCCCAGCATGGCACTATCACGGGGGTGAGACAGTGGAGCCAGCGGGGATTGGGCACCCCATTGCTATACTATGAGTTGCCACGCTGGGGTGGGCACTCAGTGTGGCATGTGGAAGGCTTTGGGGGAGCACAGCACAGCCGACGGGGATTGGGCACCCGCCGCATAGGTGTATGCGTAAAGGGATGCAGTATGCATGCTGCGTTTGTGTGTGTGTGTGTGTGTGTGTGTGTGTGTGTGTGTGTGTGAGGGGGCTGGCATGAGCAGGCAATATCTTATCGCTGCTCACTGAAGCATAGCTCCCCCTTTCAACTGTACACCACTGCATTTTGGAGCTGTGATAGACAGCTCCAGCATGCATTGGCAGACTGGGGCCGCGCCTGCCAACACACTGACTGAATTGGAAGATGGGGTGACACAGCTCCGAAAACTCAGATGATGGCACTATGTTTCTTGCACATGCATGCAAGCAAACATAAAAATAAACAAATCTCCACAGCCCATATTGAACTCAGGTCTGCCAGCCACAGAGGCATTGACTGTAACCTCTACACTACATGACCAGCTTGGAACTGGCTCAATAATCAACCACCCACATACTTAGCACAGAAACTACCTTTATGGCTCCCAGTTGAAATGAAATCGCTTGCCGTAACATGGGCTGTTAAAATACTGTAGCCCATTTGACACTCACTCTCTTAACATTGCTCAAATTGACTTACTCTATTTCACACACTCAAATCATGGGATACCTGTGTCAGCTGGTTGTACTTCACTTCCACACATACTGACACTCCTGTGTCCCTTGTTCTGTGTGCTACACTGGCTAAGTTCTGTGTCTTGTTTTCCATAGGTGCCTGTGAAGCAGGTCTCTGGACAGATATGATTGACAGAGGGCCAGGATGTGCTGCTGCAGTGACAATGCCACCTCATCTGGCTGCTGGTGAGGAGGGTGGAGAAAAACAGTGCAGCAGTATGAGACCTCCAGACAGTGCTACAGTGATAGCAGCCACAACAACCGCCACCACCGACACAGAACCTGTGATATGGACTTTGCAACTACTGATAGGCAGGTGTCTCTTTTGGGTTTGTTCCCTCATTTTTATGGGTGATTTCCCTGTTTTGCTTTTGAGGACCCCCTTGGTATGGTTGGTTGCCCCTGTTTTGTTGTCTCTTCCCTTTGTAGGGTGGTTGCCTGTTGTTTTGTTGCCCCCCATTTTACAGACAGTTGCCAGTTTTGTGTCTATTATCCCACTGCCCCCCTTGTACCAGGCAGATGCCCTATAGACTTTGAGGGATAATAAGGACTGCTTGGCCTGCCTAGTCTGCCCATTTCCCTACCTATTAGTTAAGCTGCAGATTCTAGTTTACCAACAGCCTACTTCCTCCTACCCCCCCACTAGAATTGCTTTATGTCTGCCCCATGCATTCCTGGTTTCCCCCATTGTTTTTGACCCCACAACTTACTCAGGAAGGCCATTCCATGCATCCACCGCCCTCTCCATGAAAAAATACTTCCTCACATTACCCCTGAGCCATCCCTGCCATCTTCAGATTGTGTCCCCTTGTTCTTGCACATCTCTCTTTTTGAAAGATGCTACCCTCTTGGACTTTGTTGACTCCCTTAAGGTACTTAAATGTTTCTGTCATGTCCACCCTCTCCTCTTTTCCTTGAGGGTATATGTACATATATGTATATATGTGTGTGTGTGTGTGTGTGTGTGTATATATATATATATATATATATATATATATATATATATATATATTAAGCTCCTTTAGTCTCTCTTCATATGGCTTCTGGTGCAGACCCTGCAACATTTTAGTTGCCCTCCTCTGGACTGCCTCCATCCTGTCTATGTTCTTGCAGAGAAGGGATCTCCAGAACTGCACACAGTATTACAGATGGGGTCTCACCAACTGTCTGTACAGAGGGATAACAACTTCCTGTTTTCTACTGGTGTTGCCTCTCCCTATGCATCCCAGTATCCCCTAGCCCTCCTTGCTGCCTTCTCACATTGCTTGCCTACCTTTAAGCCATCCCATTTTTGTTGTTAGTACCTCCTCCCACATTGTGTACTCTTCCCCTCGGTTTTTGTTTCCCAGATGCATTACTTTGCACTTCTTTGCATTGAATCTAAGCTGCCATAGTTTTGACCATTCCTCCAGCATTGCCAAGTCCCTTCTCATCCTTTCCATCCCCCAAACTTCTCCTTTTTCCTCTGAGCCTGAATCCCTCTCCCCATGTGGTTCTTTTTCTTGTTATTTCTGTATTTGCCACTGTTATTGCTGCCTTTGTTTCTTTTGTATGGCCTGTTGCCTGTTTCATTAAATCAAGTTTATTTTTGATATATAGTCTGCTGTGTCGTGTGTCAGTCATTGGTGCCATCTCCCAGCCACAATCACCCCAGTGTGCAGCTCTGTACTCGGTGCTCTAGTCAGGATTGCACCACTACATGGCCCCTGTGTTCTTTGCTATCCTCAGTGCTATATTCAGAGCTGCGCTGCTGCATTGCACTGTGCCAGCACTTGTCCTTTGCACAGCATGCAGTCTACCCCCATATTCATAGGGTATAGCACCATGCAATGTCTGTGAGTATGGCACGGTAAGGTGCCAGCACAATCACAGGCACAGTGCAGACAGCACTGTCGTGCTTTTCTGAATATAGGGCCCTAAATGTCTAATGTAAATATTTATTAGTATTATCATAACATTGCTATATAATGCTTTTGTTTACATTTGCATACTAACATCAGAATAATACTATTGATATATTCACCATGTCTATGTGTCTATCGGTACTTTCTTATCTCAGTTGGTTGAGTTTTAGCTGATGTTTTAGCGATATTCATTAAAAAAGTATTTTTACAGAATTAGAAATTGTTTTGCTTGAAACCACATTTTTCTTGATTAGGCCATACATTCATTCTTTCCATAATAAGTAATACATTGTAAAAGTAGTGGTTCTGTTTTTTTTTTTCTTTTCTTAAAATGTTATTTTATTGATAACGTTATTAATATTTCACAAATTATGGTTTTATTGAAAAAACTTGTAACAATGTTTTTTGCAAAGTAAAATATTTCTTCTCCCTTTATATACTATCAATAACTGACACATGTTAAAAAACATCCAGAGCTGGGGGGGTGCAAGTAGTGCTTGATCAAGATAGTCATGTAGTTTCTACTCTACTCACCCCCTTTGCCTCAATCTACAAGCATACATGTAAAAATCGGTCTCAGTCAATCAAAGTCAGTAACTTTGATCTCAGAAACCATGTGCTATGTTTTGAATCTACTCTCAAGTAAACTGGACATACAACTGAGCCGCTGGATCTGCTGTTACTGCCTCCCTTATGCCACAATCTCACAAATGGCGACTGGTCTCCCGATAGATAGAGTGGGGGAAATGTTCTTGCAATTCCTGTCAGAAATGAATGACATTAAGGCTTACTCCATGCAGCACACCCAAAACATCACCAGCTTTGACTCCCACATGAAAGCCACAGAACTAAGGCCCCTGCAAACAGAGGACTCCTGCCAGGAACTACTAGCACTAGTGCAAAAGCAAGAACTTAAACTGCTAATCCTCCAGGAGAAAACTGATGATTTGAAGAACCAGGGCTAAAGAAACAGCCTCTGTTTCATCAGCTTTCTGGAGAAACTGGAGCTCAGAGATGCCATTGTGTTCTTGTGCCATGCCCTGCCAGCTCTGCTCAAGCTGCTTGGAGACCTGCGTTTTGATGTCTGACGGGCTCACAGGTTCCTTGCCCCTCCACCCAAGCAGGGTGACAATCCCAGATCAATTTTTGCAAGGTTTCTAAGATTTCAAGTAAAAGAAGATATCCTCTGGCATGCCCATGAACTGGGAACCCTATACTGGCAGGGCCACCGGGTCATGATTTTTTAGGACTATTCATATGATCTTACAACTAAACACACAGCACACACTGAGGCCTAGCAGTTCCTGCACCAGGCTGGGGTCTCCTTTACAATCCAGTACCCTGCTATGCTCCATCTCCACCACAACAGGCTTCCATGTACTTTTAACATCCCAGAGGCAGCTATGTAGTATATTCAGCAGCACTGGCCTAGAGCAGCTACTGCACATACAGCCCCTCCAGCACATCAACAGGGGCCTGCAGCTACAGTAGCAGTAACAATGAAGGTTGTTCTGAGCAGCTCTGAGCTCAGTAAATCCTCTTTACTGATCCCAGCAGATGACGATCTCTGGCTACTGCCACCTAAAAACAAGCAAAGGCATCAGAACCATGGAAGATCTAGAAAGAAGGCCTTGCAACAACAACTCTGGTCCTATAGTCATAGTGAGAGTGATGAATCTACTACTGGGGATGGTGACTCTGCTGAACTGCTAGAAATGAAGAGATATGCCCACATCCATCCTGCATCAGTGACTTCTACTATACCACAGGGCACCAAGATCTATGCCCAGCTACCAAGACCTCCACCTGCAGTGGGCTCCTTGGATCCACAAGCTCTAGTCCAACACCAACCCTTCTGGGCATATATAGTGGCAGCACTAGTGCTCATACCCACTTCTCTTCAGGGACTGTTGACAGCAGCCGAACTGTGCCACCATGTTTAGAGATCCACAATACAATCCCCTGCCCTGTCTTACCTTCTTGATCACCAGGACATACTAGACACCATTGGTAAACAATGAGTACTTTGAAGGAACTAGGATGGGGGTGCTACGCTACAGGACACAGTCTGACAATTTCTCTTATATTTGCTAGTATCCATTCCCAGTTTCGATGGCATTGACCCAGTGGCTGTAGCTCAGCTTCCACTAGCCTCATCTTCCCTCCATGATTGCCTATGATCTATCTTGATCCAGATGAACTGATAAACTTTGTTCATGAATATATGAATGCCTGCTGACTTTGCTGGAGTTTGGAAGATTAAATGGGAGAGAGCTCTAACTCACACCATCACTGGAACTATATCCTTTACCAGACTGTTACATCCTGCTCATGCTGTTTTACTGTTTTATTGTTGTCTTTGTTATAAGCAAGACAGCACTTAACAGTGGTATTTCGGGGGTAGTGAGGTAGGATCTCTCACCCTCCATCATGATTAGGGTCCTTTCTGTTCACTTCAGCTGGCCATAGATCTCGGGAGCTGAAGAAATGCTCCCATAAGGTAATCCCCCTGACATTCCAATGATCCAGTGCCCCCTTACACTGCTTGTGCAAAGGTATTAGCCGAATCGCAGCTTAAGGGGGGCACAGAGCAACTATCATATGCACTTGTGAGCTGTATGGGGTTAAGGGGTCTGTCAGGATGGGGTGATGTACCAGGTAGGAAACCCTACAGACCTCCAGTGAGCAGTAGTACAGATTTTCCTCCCTTTGAGGCAAACTGCAGTCTCCTTCATGACTGTGCAATTGCATGCACATTTGAGGAGTCTCTGCTGCTGTTTCAGCTCTCACTCCCAAATGTTTCCATGCTTCATACAACATACAGCTTCTGCATTTCTGAACAGTGCCAGGCTCAAGCCAGCTACACAGCTGCCCAGAAGATAGTGAGGTAAGATCTCTCACGCCTTTTCCTTGATTAGATTACAGGATTCAAACTTGCTATTCCTGGGAGGCAATGAGGTAGGATCTCTCACACCTCACCAGGGTAAGGGTCCTCTCCATTCACCATGGTTGTCCATACTGTAGGATTCATGAACAGAGGAAATGATCACTGAGGTGAGCCCCTTCCCAACCTTTTCACAATTCAGAACCACCTCTCCCCAACCTCCACTAAAACATTAACTGAAATGTGGTGTACTGGAAGTATGTACAGAGGTACCAAATGTACCTTACTCCTGTTGCATTTATGGTGCTAAGAGATCAGCTGAGGTGGGGTGGCAATAGGAGGGAGGCAATCCTAAAAATGTCCACTGAGCAGTAATAAAGTTCTTTGTTTTCTTGCCTCTACAGAAGGCTGCAGACTCCCTCATGGCTGAGCAATTATGCCCATGTTCAAGAGGGAGCCTCTGCTGATGTTCCCACTCTCCTTCTCAACTGTTCCCATGCATCGCACAGCATACAAGTTCTGTACTTAGAACAGTTACTAAGAACATACCAGCTGTGCAGCTGTCCCATTTGACACGTACTCTGTTGTAAGATTCAAACTGCATACAGGAAGGCTAGCATTCTCCTTCAGCTACTAATATGCCAGTACTACAGACAGACATCAGTTCTCCATCCTGGATAGTAAGTGGCTCCCAGTAAGTCAGCCCGGTACTGCCAGCTGGCACATACTGTCCTTTACCTACTTCATGGACTGCACCTGATAGATGTCAAAGGGACCCCTGGTAACCCCCTCCCTTTATTTATCTCCCTCATCTTCTTTTCTTTCAGCACCTGTTTATGGACTCAGCAGTAAGGTCTACTTGTACAATGATTCCTTGCTTGGACCTGACAATCGTAAGCCAGCATAGATATGTGTGGCCACTTAGCCCCACCCTCTACCTTAAGGACCCCTCATGAGGTTTCCTACCCCACACAGAAAGGAGGGCCTAGCAGCAGCTGGTAGACCCCCCCAATGGCCACAGATTGGATGAATCACACTAGCCATGAAGTCAAAGGTGGTCAAAGGTGGTCCTGGGACAAACCTGCTGCAGGTCTTAAACAAGACCATGATGCAAAAGATCAAACACCACAATGCTGCAACAACATTTAAGGCTATGAATGCAGTTATCTCTCTGGGACCCTCCCCACAAGGGGGCCCAGCACATAGATGGTAATGACTAGAACAATGAAGGTGGTGAGTGATCACTCAACTCCTAAACGTTGGGCATGGAGTAGTACCAGGCTCTCACACTGTTGCATAATACAGTATTCTCTTTCTCTCCCCTCTGCATAATCTTCCTTTTTCCTTTCATTGGTCCATGGAGCAGGGAGAATATTATTTAACTTACGAGTCAGAAGATCTAACATGTGGTACTAACATAACATACTGACATGTAGTACTAATGTAAGTCTCCCTGGATGTATCGATGCAGCCCGGAATAAGTGCTCTTGGGCCATCCGGAAAGCCAAGGCCGACCATTACCAGGCCACCCTTACCTCCTCCTGGGTTTCAGCCCGGACTTTCTGGGATAATATTAAACAACTAAATGGAAAATCACGCTCCCCTGCCCCATCCCAGTTCACTAGCAATGGCACTACCTCCACTGAGCCTGCCACCATAGCTAACTGGCTCAACACCGCTTTCACTGACCTTAGCTCAGTCCTCCCTAGTAATTTCTTTGACCCTTCCCCCAATCAACCTCCCCCTGTCCTCCAGCACCCCAGCTTCCACCTGCGCAAGATTTCTGCCTGGGAAGCCAGACCCATCTAATCAAAGCTTTGAATAGCAACAGTCCCAGCAGTGACTCACTGGACCCCAGTATCCTCAGGCTGGTGCTAGATGGAGTCCTTGCCCACTCACCAGCCTAATTAACCAGTCGCTCTGCCTGGGACAATTTCCACGGCTGGAGAACAGCCATAATCACGCCCATTCAAAAGCAAGGACAGGTCGTCGACCAACAACTACCGCCATCTCCACCCCCAAAGCCTCCTGGAGAAAGTGGTGGCCATTCAAATCACTGAATATCTGGCTAAGCATAACATCTTATGCCCAGAGCAACATGGCTTCCATGCTGGTCACAGTACCAGCACTGCACTAATTGAATTCTCCAACTTCCTACACTCCTCCCTGGATACCAGTTCCCTAGCTGGTGCAGTGTTCATCGACCTCTCAAAGGCTTTCGACACCGTCTACCATCCTCTTCTGCTGAGTGCTCTTTGCCACACTGGTCTCTCGGCTGGCCCCCTAGCATGGTGCACGAGCTATCTAGCCGCTCGATCACAGTGTGTTAAAATCAATGGGATACTCTCTGATACCCGTCCCATTCACTCTGGGGTCCTCCAAGGCTCCATCCTGGGCCCCCTTCTCTTCTCACTCTATCTGAACACCCTGCCCAGTGCATGCCCTGGCAAAATTCTCCTGTATGCAGGTGACACTGTCCTTTTTGCCACCCACCACAATCCCGTCTCCCTTCAGGACACCCTACAGCAGTCTTTCAATAATGCTGAAGCCTGGTTTAAGGAACGCAGACTCGTCATCAATCTTAAAAAAAACAAAGCTATGCTCTTTTCCCACCCCCAAAACAAAGCTAGCAACCACCCACTCTATATCCTTCCTAGTACCAAACAGCCACTGAAACAAGTCTGCTCCTACAAATACCTTGGGGTTACCTTCAACTCAGCCCTCACATTTCACAACCACATTGATGCCCTAACATCCACCACTAACACACGGCTTGGCATCCTCTTCTGCCATAGAACCTGCCTTCCCCCAAATGCGCTCCGGCTCGCTGTTACGTCTTCCGTATTGTCCCTTGTAGACTATGGTCTACCAGTCTATGGTGCTGCCCACACGACTGCACTCAAAAAAATTCACTTAACCCTGAATAAAGCCTGCAGATTGATCACTGGTGCCCCCAGACTCACACACACCTGTCAGCTGTATGACAAGGCTAAACTCCTTACCCTGGATGAACGGCTCCGATATCAAACCTGCCTCCTCACAAAAAAAAACCCTACTTGGGCTCTCCCCTCCTGGGGTGACGGCATCCATCCACCAGATCCCACCCACTATTGCAACACGGCCACCCAACAAGACCACTGTAATGGTCCCCAGATCAAGAACCAGCCATGGCCAGAGGTCCTTCTGCTACAGAGCCCCATCCTGGTTTAACTCTCTCCCTGCCCCCATCACCAATGCCACCACCATCTCCAAGTTCAAATCCACCCTTCGAAACCAACTCTTCAATACTCGTAGCTGCTCCTGTCTCTGAAGGCAGCCTCCACCTCGACTTCTCATGACAACGCCCACCGGGCGGCTCTCCACCTAGCCTCCCCACCACCTCTTCCCGCACACCATACCTATGTCTAACCTGGCCAGTGCCAGCTGTTTCATCGTATGCCTATTAGATTGCTCAATTTTTGATACCAACTTGTGTAACACCTGTTCTCAATTACTTGTACCCTGTAACCTAAATGTATTTTGTCTGACCTCAGTGTGACGTGGCGCCTCTGATGAACGCCTATTTTTAGCAAACCTGTGCTATGTAACCTAAAACTCTATGTATGTCTTTAATGTGATGAGGTACCTTTGGAAATGAGCCTCTGGCTCAAAGGTTATAAACTGATTTCACAAATAAATAAATACATAAAAAACGATGACTGGAATTCAAGGATACTGCCATAGGAATGTTAAGTCTTATAGTACCCTAGCGGACAGAATGTTTGGCAATCATATAGGATTGAGGGATGGAGGAGGGGAAAGAGGACTCTGGTCCCCATTGATATCTATTATCTACTGTATGAGTCTGAACTGAGACTTGCCCTCTGGACTAGAGCTGCAGCCCTTGGTGGGCACAGAGTTGACCTGGGGTGCTTATAGGGCCCAGTCTATATCTCTTTGTCCTACTAGTGATAACATTTATCATATCCATTGTGTTCACTCTTCATGCTTATTTTCTTGTTAATCATTCTATTCTTACTGTTAATAAGTTTGTCTTTGCTTAGTAAGTGGTACAGTTGTTGTGACTTCTCAAACCTGACACTCAACATGGAGATGGGAAGGAGGTATAGGTGGTAGATGAGTGGGCTAACGCTGTCCCTGGTATCAGTGTTGTGACTTCACATTGCACACAGAACCCAAGCATAACAAGCTCCAGGTCAGTTTCCCTGCTTAGGAGTCTCCCTGGCATTGGACCAATGATGTTGCATGCAAATACCACCCCCCTTGATATTGGACCTCTGGTGCCATGCCTGGAATGTCCAGGCCCAGAACTCCCCAATAAAACATAAGCAAGTGATGACTCACCTTCACCTCCTATAGTCACAACTTGCCCTCCTCCATGAGATCAAATTGATATATGAGGAAGTTCAGAAACCCTGGAAGAGGTGGGTGGTCCACAGTTATATGGCAGCCAAACAGAGAAGTGTCTCCATACTGGTCCACAAAAACCTACACTGGAAAATTCAAAAGTCAGCCATTGACACAGAGGGGTGTTAGGTGGGGGTTTTGTTTGAGACACCCAAGGGACCACTAATGGTGGGCAACCTATATGCCCCCAATGTTAACTCACCACAGCTTTTCCATGACGTGGCAGACAAGGTGTCCCAATTTCAGGACTTTCAAGCTCCTCTCAAGCCAGAAGGAGATTTCAATCATACAATGGACCTGATATTAAAGCACAGTCATAGTACTATAGAATCATACACCATGGCTGCCCAAGCTGTCAAACTGTGGCACCCTGACCAAACCCTCTCTGACATATCATGGGTACACAACTCAATGATCTATGACTATACTTGTTACTTGGTGGTACATGGTTCGTATAGTCAGCTCAATCTGTGGTTAATATCCCAATGGATCACTCCCTTGGTCACTTCCATCACCATCACCCCTTAATCATATCAAATAATACTCCAGTCCAGATAAATCTGATATTGTGACAGATCGCACACTGCTCTCCTAGTTGGAGATGAGATTCTTGTCTCCTCCTAGATCCACAATTCCAACCAAGTCTAAAGAAAGTGATATTACAGTATTTCCAACTTCATGATAATGGAGAAACCTCAGTGGCTATCTTGTTGGAGACCTTCAAGGCCACCATCAGGGCAAATCATAGGGTTTGCCTTCCACTGCTACAAAAAAAGCAAATAAGAGATAGCCACCTTGGTGACCCTGCTCGACCAGAAAGACACTGCCCACAAGAATAATCCCAAGGATCAATCCAGCTTGTAAATGCACAAAGACATAGTGAAAGTACAAATGGACATTAACACTCACACAGCCAGGATAGCGGAGCTGGCCATTCTTTGACTTCACCATTGGTACTGGGAGTGGGACAAGAAAAGAAGGAAACTCTTAGCATATTGCTTGAAGAAACAATAAGTGGAGTGGCATACAACATGCCTATGCAACTTGATGTGTGCCCCCCTTGCACCAAAGAGGCCAACATCAATGCAGCCATGGCAGACTTCTATACTGGGTTTTTATGGCTCGTTCTTTGCTTCTGGAACATCCCAGATGAATGCTTTTGTTTTCAAATATCCTGTTGCCCTGGATATAACCGGATCAGGCAGCAGCACTGGACAACCACTTTATTCAGATGGAGATAGAAAAAGCCCTGAAGACATTTAGTCCTCACAAAGACCCAGTGGGGAGATGGACTACCCACAACATTTTACCAACTCCTATCCTTGCCATTATGCCCAGTACTCTATCACCTATACCTGGAGGTTACATCTACAGGGCAGTTCCCGTCTTCGATGGCCACTGCTACAATAATGGTCCTTCCCAAGAAAGGTAACAATCCAGCATTGCCTGCAAGTTAATGCCCAATTTAATTGATGGCATTAGACAGCAAGATATATGCAAAAGCATGGGCAACCAGGCTGCAGACCCTCCTAGTTCAGTTAGTTCATCCAGCGCAGATAGGATTTGTCAAGGGGAGATGTGGCACAGACTACCTCAGAATCCTGGTTAACCTGACACTTGTGGCCTGCAAGTCCTACAATCCAGCTGTGGCAGTAACAATAGACTAAAATGGCCTTCGACTTGGTTGAATAGGAGAACCTCTATGAGTTGCTGTTAATGATGGGGTTTGGTAACCACTTCCTCACCATACTGGGCATTATGTACTCAGAGCATAAGGCTCAGGTACTTATCAATTCCTCCTTGTTTTCCCCATTCCCCCTGGCTCATGGTACAAGGCAGGATTTTCCCCTCCCCCCTGCTTTCTGTGCTAGCCATTGAGCCCTTAGGAGAGGCAATCTCGCTCCAACCAGGTATAGGAAGTATCAAAGTTGGGGATACCCACCATGAAACCTTCCTCTATGGAGACAAACCCCTGGTTCTTCTGGAGGATGCACACTATAATCCCACTCATCAGATTCTACAAGACTTTGCCACCTTAATGTGGACTCAAGGCCAATTAGGGCAAAACCAAGATCCTGCCTCTTAATCATGAATGCAGTGCCCCCCCCCCCATTCACAGTTTATGGTCTCCACTGGCCACAGATTGCATCTTATAGCTGGGGATTATAATCCCCCCTCTTATAAGCAAACTGTGTAGCATGAATTTCACTCCCATGTTTGCTGAATTAAAATTTGAGCTGGGTTGCTGGTAACCACTTCAGTTAAGCATGGCTGGTAAAATAGAAGCAATAAAGAATATCAAGGCACTGAAACTTTTCCTTTTGATAGATTACATTCCAACTCACATCTTCAACAACTGGTTTGACTGCATGGGTAGAATACTTGGGAACTTTCTTCGGGATGGCAATTGGCCAAGGTATTGTTGCCAACAGCTGAGAACAAACTGGCATAAAGGTGGCTGTGGCCTCCCTTTGACTACTGGATCTACAAAACTGCACAAACCATCTGCTGGTTTCTGGATGCCAAGCTGATATCCCCTTGAATGGATATAGAATTGTATCTACTAGGTAGCTGTCCACCTCATACCTGTTATCCTTTCTGCGGGGGCAGCCAGCTATCCCTCCCATGGTCCACAAGTAATTGAAAATATGCAAACAGGGAGATGGCTAGACACAGATCTGGCACAAACAGCCTTCACCCCACTCTGGAAAAATCCAGGCATTATGACTGAAGAACAACAAATTAATTGGAAACAATGGAGAATACAAGGCATACATAGTGTGTCAGACCTCCTGATACCTCAGGGTAACTCACTTGATTCCTTTTCAGGCCTACAGAGCCACTTTGTTCTGCACAAGTCAGACATTTGATGCTATCTCCAACAGTGCATGGGCCCCATCCTTAAGAGTATAAAGGATGGCTGCTCCTGCCTTCCTTATGCCCCCTGGGCTCCTGGCTTGCTTAACCATCAGGGACAGCAGGGGCTATATACTTCAGAATCAGGGACTGTGTTCCTTACCAAACTGCCTCAGCCAGACAAACCTGGGCCTTATCCTTAGACTGCACCTATACTGAGGAGAAATGGCTCTCCTACTGGAAGGCAGCCCGTGTCTCTATAAAGGACTCCCATTGCTGGATTATACAAAATTAAGTGCTTGACTGCTGGTACTGCACCGCAGTGGCACTCCATGCAGCTCATGTCATTGAACAGAACAAGAGTTTGTGGTGCAACAGGCCCAAAGGAGATCTCTTCCATGTGCTCTAGTCATGCCTTGTTCTGTCCAAGTACTGGCAGCATACTAAGGCAAGTTTGTTGACAGTCCTATCAGCTCCCGTACCACTCACTCCCAATCTCTTCTTCCTGAGTTCTAAGCAGGAAGCCCCACACCTCTCCATAGCCCAGTTCAACCTCCTACTCCATGCCAGTATTGAGGTGATGAGGATGCTGCTTGCAGAAGACGTATACCTGAGATCCCGACCACAAATTAATTCCTGTCAACTATGTCCCAATTAGCAGGATTTAAATGCCTGTTGCATTTAGTCATGAACTCCCTTAATGCCTACAGACAGATGTGGTCCTCCTTCCTGACCTAACTCAGCCCTACTGGGGTGGGTTAATTGGAGGGCTGCAGCAAGATTCAGTGCTTCCCCCTTCTTCTCCTCCCACACCCATTTATTCAGCAACTCTGTGCATACAGTATAATCAGGTTTGAGAACTTTGATACACATTTCCCTTTACAATTTAAAATTATTCCCATGCATACAGGTACAGATTTTAGGTTGCTCAATCAGAGGGAATATCCCCCTCTCCCCCTGTAGAGCAAATTATGCTCTTGGCATTGTGATCCTTGGGTACCCTGCTGGTTTACAAGACTTAGAACCTGCGTTATTTTGGGCCATTATGAACATCTGTACTACTGTAGGTACTTGGTTTTAAACTGTTGTACCCATAGATATCCAATGAAGTATATCTGTAACTGCACTGACAATGCTGTATTTAAGCTCTGTATATAGTCTTGGAAAATGTTGCAATATGAATAAGAAGTTTAACTACAAAAAAGACCATCCACAGCTGACAAATGGATTTAGTCTCATAACACACATCTCAGTACCTGTTTAACAGTAATAAACCTATAATCTTCCTTGCTTTCCCAGTCTATGCCTGAGAAACCTTAAGAAGATAATGCATGAACACACACCTTGAGCATGCATAAAATAATCAACACTTGCTTGACATATACAAACTTTACAAAAATATTGTTATGAAAACAAAAAACAAATATAAAAATAGATATAAAAATATTATTATAGAAACAAAATAAAAAACCTTTTTGTAGCCTATTGATTAGTGATCAGAGCTGTAAACCATGACATTCGATTTTGAATCCCCCCACTGACACTCAGTGTGGGACTTTGAGCAAGTCACTCAACGTCCACTGTCTTTATTTTTTTCACTTTCTCTTTCACAGTAACTATCCTTGGGCTTTTCTTATCTTCTATCAAACTCACCACCTGTCTCTATGCTTTGTTATATGGCCAATGCAGCTGTTCATGACTTTCAAAGAACTTTGGTATGCAGTGTTTATAAAAGGCACTACAGAAAACCAAATTTCTTTTTCTAGCAGTTGTTAAAGAAAGTGAGTGAGTGAGTGAGTGAGTGAGTGAGTGAGTGTTTGAGTGAGTGAGTGAGTGAGTGATTTGGCAGTACCTTAAAGGAGTGCTTTGGGGAAAAAGAATGGATTTTCAAAGAGGAGGATGCAGGCAAACATTTTGATTTCAGACTGTGCCTGTCTCCTTCTAGACATTTCAAAATATTTGAATGTTATTTTCTAAATGTTTTTATGCATTTGCTAGTTTCACAGATTTAGAGTACAGAAATGATGCATACAACATTTTTGGACACATCAGTTTTAGTGTCACAAATTGCATCAGCTGAGCCTGAAAGGCAGACAGTTTCTAGGGTGGTCTCTCTTTGGGCTTCATGATGACTGCATCCCTGAGAAAGTCAACTGGACAGGAAGTAAAAATCTATATGGAAATAGAAAATTAAACACACAGTGAAACGAAAAGCTAGTCACAATATCAACAAGGCTCACTTTTCTTTTGTTTACTTTTATTGTAGTACAAAACAATACTAATATAATACAGTATTTATTTGCCCTTTTTGTACAATATATATTTTAAGTAATGTTCAGAAGAGTTATGAATATCAAATGGTTGCAACATAATATAAGGAATAAATTACACCCAAACATATATAAAATGGTAATGTTATCAAGGCATTCTGGAGACATTTGTAAAGCACAAGATCAGTGGTTGAGTGGTCTGTGTAATGTCTCCTGAACCCTAAGATAGAATTATACCTTTAGCTTGTAGAGTTTCAATTCATTTTATTTATAATAGGAGCACGGTAGCACCCCGTATAGTTAGGGTTGAGAAGACTGTTTAATAATAAACCCCACATTTTGCACCTTAATAACTTTGGCATCATTTTACGAAGTAGCCCAGATTTAGTCATGCATGGTCAGGCTGTAAGAGTCTCAAGATGTGGAAAGTTTCCTGATGATATCTCATATGGTTTTTGAAATACAGAGTGCCAAAAAATAAAACAAAAAAAAACCACACATTTGATTTCCTTATACTTAACATTGTGTATTTTTTGCTCTCACCTAAAGCCTACACCATGTGGAATTTTTTTCATTAAATTTCCAGGGCTGAAGGGGCCCATGCCAAGGGTATGCCTTTGGAAGGTTTGATGAAAAAAATATTATACCATGTTTAGTTATTACGATTTTTGAGTTAACATTCCAGTTCGATTGGTAAAAAAAACTATCGTGAAAGGTAAAAAAAAAACTATCGCTAAAGGTAGAACAACATTGCAAGTGGTTATTTGCATGATTTAAGTGTCATGAGGGAAAAATACAGTTGAGAAGGCCACCATTTTCTTTCTGTTTTTTAAACTTACAAACATCTAAAGTACATAAAAATTATGTCTTTTTAAAACATTAAGAACCTCAACCTTGCTAAATATAGAAACATAGACTTTGACGGCAGATAAGGACCACTTGGCCCGCCCAGTCTGCCCATTTCCCTACCTACTAGATAAGCTGCAGATTCTAGTTAACCAACAGCCTACTTCCTGCCACCCCCCACTACAATTGCCTTGTGTCTGTCCCATGCATGTTTGAATTCCCCCACTGTTTTAGCCCCAACAACCTCCCCGGAAGGCGAGTTACACGCATCCACCACTCTCTCCGTGAAAAGAATTTCCTCCATTACCCTGAGCCATCCCCCTCTATCTTTAAATTGTGTCCCCTTGTTCTTTACGTCTCTTTTTCTGAAAGATGCTACTCTCCTGGACTTTGTTGATTCCCTTGAAATTGCTTGAACATTTCTATCATGTCCCCTGTCCCTCCTTTCATCAAGGGTATACATATTAAGCTATCTCAGTCTCTCTTCATATGAGTTACTGATGCAGACCCTGCACCATTTTATTTGCCTTCCTCTGGACACTGCTTCCATCCTGTCTATGTCCTTGCGTGAGATGGGGTCTCCAAACTGCACACAGTACTCCAGGTGGGGTCTCACCAACTGTCTGTACAGAGGGATAACCACTTCCCTTTTTCTACTTGTGATGCCCTCTTCCTGTTCCCAGTCCCGGCTCTCTCCTTACTGACTTCTCACATTGCTTACCGACCTTTAGATCATCTGATATGACTACCCCCAAGTCCCGTTCCATTTTTGTTGTTGTTAGTACCTCCCCTGCTATTGTGTACTCTTCTCCTGGGTTTTTGTTTCCCAGGTGCATTACTTTGCACTTCTTTGCATTGAATCTAAGTTGCCATATGTCTGACCATTCCTCCAACCTTGCCAAGTCCCTCCTCATCCTTTCTACCCCCCCCCTTGTGTATCAACTCTGTTACCCATATAATATGACCCATTTAATTAGACTCTGGTGTTTGTTTGTTTTTTAATTTGCAAGAAATACCTTTTCTGGGCACACAAAATCTAGGGTTTCTAGCTTAGTAAAAGCAGCCATTGATCCATGTTCTCTGTATGAGAACAGCGGGACTTTCATGAGTTCTGCAGCCACAGCTTGGAAATCATGCTGTGGGCTGCTGTGAGAGCAGTGAGCTTCTCTTTTCCTGATGTCTACTGGTGTCCGCCACCCTCCATTGTCATCCCCTTGTGTTTGGAGTTTTTCTGTTGTCTAGTGGCACCCCTTCCCTCCTTCTGATGCTGTCTCATTATGAATGTTATGTTTCCCTGGTCACTTGTGACTCCCCCCATCCTCCTTCCAATCACTGTCCCCTTATTTTTCTTGTTACCCTGGTGTCTATTGGTACCCCCACCCTCTGATCACTGTCTCCTTATGTTTTCTTGTTCCTCTGTTGTCTAGTATCACCCCCACCCTCTGATCACCATCCCCTTATGTTTCTTGTTTCCCTGGTGTCTAATGGCACCCCCTGCCCTCTGATTGCTGCCCCCTAATGTTTCACGTTTCACAGGTGTCTAGTGGCACCCCCACCCCATTGATTGCTGTCCCTTATGTTTCTTTTTTCCCTGGTGTCTAGTAGTACCCCAACCCTCTGATTGACATCCCACATTAATATTAGCTCTAATAAAGAAAACAGTCCCTCAATGTTTTTTTAACCTGTAAAAAAGAAAACATTTCCTCGCCGATCTGACCCTCCCCAACCTGACCTGCAACTGAGCACCCCATATCCCCCACACACCCGCACTTACCTTAACAGGTCCCAGGATGTTGATCCAGTCTCCGATCAAAAACACTTCTTGCTGCTGCAACCGCTGACTGCAATATGAGAAACTAAGCTAAATATGGATCAATGTGTTTCAATGAAGTTTTCAACTTTGATTCATAACTTTGTCATTTTTGCATATTTTAACCCCACATTTTTAACATTGGCTTGTTGAAACCCCACCTTATGACTTATGGCAGTGGAATTATGGAAATCAGGCCCAAAAGGTGATTTCACGGTTGCTTGGCAAAATCACATTTTGACAGAATTTGAAAGATTTCCCTGCCTTTGTTCATGAGGTGGGGTCATAAGAAGGCTATGTTGAAAATTTGGGGTCAAAATATTTAAAAATGGCAAAATTATGAGCATACGTTGAAATGTTGCAATGCACACTCACAACATTGGTAATTTATATATTCTGATGCCACGTTTTCAACATAGCCATATTTTCACATCACCTCATGAACATGACAACTGTAATTTTTCAAATCCTGGCCAAAATGTGTTTTCGCTCCTGTAGTGTAGAATAATGTTGCTGCTGCATGAAGTCACTTTTTGGGTGGGTTTTGAAAATTGTCTCCACACTTTTTAATGAGGTGTGGTCATAAAAATCCTATGTTGAAAATTTGAGGTACAACTATTACAAAACAACAAAGCTATAAGCATACATTGAAATTTTATAACACACACTCATACTGTATCTTCGGCAAATTTAAATATTTTCAATGTGAATTTTCAACATTGCCATTTTTTCACATCACCTCATGAATGTAGCAACTGCAATTTTTCAAAACCTGGCCAAAGTGCGTTTTCACACCTGTACCATGGAATGATGTTTCGGCCAATATTTGAAAATTTTCAAATACCTGGTTCATGAGGTGGGTTCATAACAAGGCAATATTGAAAACCTGGGGTAAAAATATTTAAAAACACAGTTACAAAGTTACATTGACCTTTTTCTACTAACTTTTATAAGTTTGATAACTTTTAATGTCTGACACTGCACAGTACGGCAGGGTCAGCAGGGCCTTGCACTTCCATAGGCCCTGCACATCTGCACCTGGCCATGCAAGTCCCAAAGGGATCTGTGTGAATAAGGATATGATTCCACTATCTCAAAAAGAAGGCTAATTCTTGGCAAAAAACTTTATTAATGCACCAGTTAGGGCAACTTAACACCACAAAAGTAGAGAAATGTGGCATCAGCGTTTCCAACCCTAACTCTCCACCCCCTAGCAATAGAATGAAAAAACATTAGGGTTTTGGGTCTCCAGAGTCTTGGCAAATAAGTGTTGGGGTCTTCCTTGGGGTTGTCAACCCTAATGCTCCCCCATACCCCCAGGCCATAGCCTCAAATCTGTAGCACAAGGCAAAGCTCCAAGCCACTGCCTCATAATGATACACTCTTCAAAGGTAGAAAGTATGTCACATCACAGGTTGCCAACACAATTTGCTGTACTTTTAAGTGCCCTGCATGAAGAAAGGAAATCATGTGTGACACTATTTGCTCAGGTAATGGGGTGGGCTTTAGGGTTGACAACCCCAAGAAAGACCCCACCACTGATTCGCTAATACTCTTTATCAAGATTCCAGAAATCCAAAACTCTAATGTTTTTTTTAATTTTGCTGCTTGGGGGGGAGGGGTTTAAGGTGGGGAGTCAGTGTTGGAAACCCTCACGCCACGTTTCCCTACTTTTGTAGTATTAAGTTAACCTAAGTGGTACATTAACAATTTTTTTTTGCAAAGAATTATATTATATGCTTATGATGTAGGAGAAATTTTAGCACTGAATGATTTTTGACATTCTGAGGAGTCACTTGTGCACCCAACCAATATAGCCATTTAAACTACATAGCTCCCACTAACCTAACCTGAATCTTATGTGATCTTATGATACAATTTGTCATACATTCATTTTTTGGGATTAATCTGACTGACATAGGAACCTCCCTGGATTGACTAAATGACACCAGTTTCTGGATCATACCTCAAATGCAAAAAGGAGACTTATACTTCTCTACCAGCTTGCCTGCGACCTCAAGCCAGGATGGTGGCTCACAGCATAAGCCCTGGACCCTCTTACTGAGCTAAAATAAAGGCAATTTTAATCTCACAAGCAGCAGACTTGCAAGCTAAAAGAATTAGATACAGATACACAGTAGGGCCTGGCCCAACTAGGCATCTGAGCTGGAGTCACTGAAGGAAAGCGTACCATTCTAGAAGACTGCATAAATGCCTGTGGTCAAACCAGTGCAGTAATGGCTGCTGAGCTTCAGTGTCTTCATACAAAGCATTACAACCTTGAAAACTGTGGACTGCAGAGTAATATCCACCTAGTTTGCTTGCTAGAGGGCAGCACGGGCTATGATATGGCCTACATTTTTAAGAAAACAAATCCCTCCTTGGCTTCAACTGGGCCCAGAGTTTCTTTTGGAGATGTAGCAAGCCCACTGCTCTCTTACGGGAAAACCCAGGTCCCCCCACAGAACAACCACAGCTGGTGGTGATTTGTTCCTGAGATAACTTGATTGGGAGATGGTATTCAGAAAAGCTAGAAAACTATAGGGTGTTACTATATCTACTTTAATAAACTGCTCTTCTTTTATCTAGATTCCCAGGTAGTTTTGGCACATGGACACACTGTTAATATGGTCAAACAAGGCTTCTGAAAATAAAACTTGAAGTATTCCCTCAGTTTCTCTTTAATTCTTCACACAGCCTATGAAGAGGGATGAAGAGGGAATGGAGCAGTTTGAGATGTTAGAGGAAGCAGATAACTTTTTCCGGGCTCTGCCAGAGAGTCCACTGCAAGATAGGGCATCACTGAACCAGCATGTGACTCTGGCACCTTCTACTTCAGTGGAGACAGATGTTGGCTGAGGAGTGTGATGCCACCATGCAGTGGATTGCATCAAATGGGAAAGGCAGCTCAAAAGTCCTGAAGGTGCATCGGCAAATGCAATATCTAAGGCACAAACAGAAAAGCTTTGCACTCATGTACCATAAAGTGAAAAATGCCAGACGATGCAAAGAAATTGCTTTATTTTATTTCATGAGTGCAGCATACAGAATGCAGGTGGCCGACCCAAACAAGAACCTCAACATTTTGTGCTGCTGTACTTTGTCAAGAAACAAGGCTTCCCCTGGTGTTACAGAATTTATACACAGTAGTTAAAGACAGCAATGGGTTTCTTAAAGGTGGAACATAGTGCAAACAAGTGAAGATGCTTCAGTTAAACTGAATTTGGGAACTGATACAGTTTTAAAGTATTAGAAAAAGCTGTTTCCAAATTACCCATTGCTGAGGATAACTATCTTACTAGCAGAGGTACCCCCCGCTATCCATCCCATGTCACTCAGCAAACTTCCCTGCTGATGTCTCTACTTCTGTTTCCATTGAACTTGTCCCCTCCTGACGGTTGTTCTTAATGAGTCCAAGTTTGCTAGTGCCCCCCTAGCTACCGTCATCATTGTACTTATCTCCCTGATCCCCAAATAGGACTGAGATAGTTTCAAATGTTCTCAGTATTGACTGATTTCTCTAATAAATGCCAATGCCAAGATATTGACCAAGATACTTATTACCAGGAATTCAGTTCAGTAATTCTCACTTTGATCCACCTGGACCAAGTGGGCTTTTTCCCAGACTGCCTTGGTTATGATAACATCTAATATCTTTTTGACCTCTTGTGGTGCCATAGAAACTTCAGAATCCCTGCTGTTACAATGTCATGGATACAGAATAGTCATTTGCCAGGGTGGAGTGGATTTTCTTCTCGAAGCCAATGAGACAATTTTTTTTTTTTAATAAGTCTTTGACTGTATACGCCTCCTTTATCACTCTCCTTGGGTAGAGGTCCTCACAACTGGATTTGTTTCACCCCCCTTTCACATCTCTAGAGGCACCACACAGGGCTTCCCCATCCTCCTTTCTGTTCCTTCTGGCTATAGAGACCTTGGCAGTGAAGATTCAGGCTGACCCTGGATAGAAGGACTTGTCTGTAGAGATGTGGTGCTCAAGTTACTTCTCTACATTGATGACATACTGGTCATGATATCCAGTAGTGAGGCGACTAAGCCCCCTTTAATGCATACCCTACAACACTATTCCATAATTTCATGATAAAAACGTAATGCAGAGAACTCCCAGCTTTTTCCTATTTCTTCATCATGCCTCCCAACAATTATTCATCCCTATGCCTTCCATTGACACCACAGGGATATTTGTTATCTGAAACAGTACATGGATCATATCAAGGCAACCCCCCTAACTCAGCAATTGCTCTGTATTAATACTTCTACCTAAGGCTGGATGCAGTATATTCTTATGGGGTGCAATGAAGCATGTTTACAAGTAATACTCCTATGTGGTAAAAACCAGCTAATCCGCCATGCAAACCCTGGGGATGGTACTTTATCCCTCTCTTGCTGCATTGTGTGCACACCAATATTTTATCATCTAAAACTACACTGTATAACAAACTTTGACAGGCTTACCCTACTTTGTCCTGATTTCAAAAGTTTGAATCCCTGTGCTGTCTTACAAAGTATCTGTGATGTCTCAAAATGTATTTTTGTGCCTATGCTGTAGTATATAACCTACAATTCAACCAATGTGATTGAAAATATACTGTATTCCAATGTGCATGCTTGAATGCTTGATCCAGTAAAACCACCAAACCACTATACAACGTAGTTATCTGAGTACTTACCTACCCTTTCCCTCCCCATCTAGCTATACTGTAACTCACCAACCCACTCACAGGGCATGACTTATTTGTCTTTGAAACCCTACCCATTTTAAGTCATAGAACCTCCTTTCCCTTTTCCTTCCCACCCCCTTCTCTGCACTTCTGAGCCTCCTTCCTTATTGTAGTTATACCATGTTGGTGTTTCATTCTCTGTTCTCTACCTCTAGTTCTTTTCTTAAAGATACAATTATTTGTCATGAAGTTACCACTACTGTGAAACCGATGAGTTATGTAACCTTTTTAATAGCTATAGATTGATAAAGGATTCATCCAGTACAGCCATGTTCCTCAAAACAAAGTCGAAACAAGTATTAGTAGCTGCTTCTTGGGGAGAGGCCTCTAAACATCAGTATGTGGCTGATGCTAAGTAAACTAAAAAGTAATACTGGGTAATAAGGCTCACTCATCCAACATAAAAATAAATCAAAGTAGTTCTACTTTGATTTATTTTTAAGTTAATGAGTGGGCCTATTACCAAGTATACTTAGTCTTAGCTATAGATCGACCAAATATCTTACTGTCGCCAGTGGTCTGATATACCCTTAATCCCTGCTCTGGTAATCTCCCTATTTCCTTGTTATGTTGTAGTTACATATTATCCACAGTTGTGAGGTATTTATTTTTTGCATGATGGTGGGTAATAATAAGAGAGGAAATCAGGAAATGAAAGGGTGCTGGATGTGGTAATGCAAAAACCACAATATATTCATCTTCAGGCATTGGTTGTGATAGTGATAAAGGTAACACTCTCACTGGCATTTCAGTGCCAAATGTGCCCATGCAGGGAGACTCTAGCGGCCACACCTACATTGCTAGTGTTTTTGGGGAGGTCTGGGGGTCTGGGGGTGTAGTAAATCAAAAACAGGCAATACCCAGTCCCTGCTTGAATGGGAGGGCTGCAGATCTGCAGGGGATGTGGCAGCACTAATTCTGGATGCGGAAGCTGTTGGAAACTGGTGGAGGCAAACACAATTCCAGCAGTTGCAGTGACTAAAATATGACTGAGAGATTAACAGAACAGAAGTGGAATTGCAGTTTGTAGGGTATTCCGAAGGTTACATAGATTACTGCTTTATAAACTGCAAAACAATATATTTCCATATTTATACTTCATTGTGGAATTCTACAAAGAAGAATTGTTGATGAAACATCAAAAGTTTACACAATAGCGTAACTGTAAAAAATTCATGCTGTACTATTCACCTCTTTCATCTCACTTCCTAGTTATGCCAGTATCTCCCTGTTGTGGCAGGGTCCCATTTTCTCCCAAGTATACCAGTGTCTCCGTTGTAATAGTGTCTACTCCCATTTGTGGTTGCCTGGTCTCGTTTATGATAGAGTCTCTTGCCAGATATACATGTGTCTCCTTCCAGTTTATGGCAGAGTCTCCTCTCAGTTACGGCATAGTCTCCTCCCGCTTGCAGCAGGGTATCAGTTGCATCACTGCCTTCCCCCTAGTCATGGCAGTGACTCCCACTCTCCTCCCAGTTACACAAGTGTTTCACCACAGTAGTTATCCCAGTGCCTTTTTCCCTAGTTGCTCTAGCAACAACTCCCAGATAGAATAAGGTTTCAGTTATGAATTGTCACCTCACAGTTACATGAGCTTTGTCTCCCAATTACAACAAAATGTTCTCTTTCTAATCACTGAGTTCCAGTTATACCAGTGTTCTATATACCGTACTAGATAATAGAAGAGAGCAGTCCGTTTCACAAAAATTCATCCCTAATATGTGACAAATGTTTGCAGCATTTCATGTATTTCATGAAATTTTCCTCCGCTGATTGTGACATTTTGATAAAGCAAATGTTGCCATTCATGCAGATTTTGCCAGGGGTTTTAAATTTCACCAAGCACTACAAAAAGAATGTTGATCCCCATCTCCTAACTGATGGCTTCCTCCTGGACCATTTCAAAGATTTCCATTCCCTCACCCAAGCTAACAACAGCCCTCAACTGTCTTACAGTCTTTGGGCCATATGTCTCTGAGGCCCATGTCAGCAGTGCTGCTGCTGTATCTACTCTCTCTGTTCCTCCATGGAGAGAGAGAGAGAGAGAGTGAGAGCGAATATATGAGAATGAATAAAACAGCATCACTGCTGGAATAGCCTGGGAAAAGTACTGCCTGAATATTTAAAATGTGTTGGTATTTTGGATTTAATGTTGTTTTGGGGAGGGGGTTCAGGAATCTTTGAAATGGGCAAGTGGGGTGACAGCAGCTAGGATTAATAAATTGAGGTTTTCCTACAATGAGTGAAGAGGCATTTATGTGAACGTGTGTGTGTGTGTGGGGGGGGGGTCTGAGGCTTTTTCAACAGAACAGAAGGCTATTGACACCTGAGAGTGAGGATAGGGAGTTTATGAAACATTGAGGATAATGAAAGTAGCTGGGAGGTGTGATTACTGATTCATATTGGTGTGAATTTGAAGATAACAGCTGGAAGGACTGGGATTCAAGAACAGCTACCAGGATACTTTGTTTTGGTGTAAAGTTGTTTTATATACAATTGTAATTAGTTAAAAATATATGTTCTTTCTTCATTTAGAAAAAAGTTATCCATTTTACAATCACAATGAGAAGCTCCAGTGTGTGCGTTGTACTGTTATAATAGTAATTGTTCCTCAGGTGTTTGAAGGATCTTGGCTTCCTCTCATGCCCCATAACTCATCCAAGGCATGATGTTATTAAAAAAAGCAAATCACTATCACAGCCTATTTTTTTAGCTCAATGTCAGCTGTCTCACTTCTCTCCTCAATGTCTAAGTTTTTTGTTTTTTTTTTTGTGGGGAAATATACACTAACCAGGGTCAATTTCCAGGTAAGATCAAGGAGGGGTGGGCACAGAATGAGGGTGAATATAGCAAAAAAGCCATACAAGGATTAAATGAAACCACTCATACATATATTCAAAACAGCAACTATACATAATACCCAAAATAAGGTCCAACTGTATGTCATCTCTCTCTCTCTCTCTCTCTCTCTTTCCCCTCCCTCCCTCTCTTTTGCCTGTCTCAGGAGAACTTCAAACAGGCCAGAAGTAAATATCATGTGAATCCCACTAGAAAAAGATATCTATAAAAATAGTCTCTGTCTTTTTAAAAGGAATTGTGTGTATTTGCTGGAGTACCCATAGCAATGCCAAGCCATTAAACTGAAATAATCCTTGCCAGGGAGGAACACAATACATATGCTTCCTGCTAAGATATGTCCTTTGAATCACACTCCCACAGGGAGTGACATTTAGACACCTCCAATGTAAGATAATCCTGCTGGGGCTCTGAACTCTGTCAAGTGTGTGTACGTAGGCAATTCCTGCCCCCACCACCTTAAGTTCATGTCCCCCCCCATTGCAGGGTGAAGGAGTCATTGCAGCTACTGTATATAGTTGAAGAATGTAAATTATCAGTAAGTGCAGTATTTTTTTTGGCGTCCAGCAGTGTACAAGATACAGTATTGTATGTAACATTTTTAAAGGAATGCTGATTCTGCCTCTAGAAAAATTCATTTACTCAGAGTCTCTTGGGAGTATGTGCTCACCATCTGGCTTTAAAAAAATGGAAATCTGTACAGTAGGCTGAATTTGTAAGAAATGTCATGACTTAATCCATTTGGGAATACGCACCTGCTAATTATTTCCCAGGCTATGATGGTGTTTTGAAAAAGGAAAAAAAAAGAAACTGATATTCAGTGCTGAACTGGAAGATTTGCATAAGGTGTGCACTGCAGATACATGCACAGCTCTTTCATACGTTGTGCCCATCTGGTATTTCAGATGTGCATCTATGCACTTTAGGGGCACAGCAGGGGAACCCCTAGAAAAGGAGACGGGGACATGTTAGCATGGGTGTAAAGACTACACGCATAGTGCAGTTATGGTATGTGGCAGATGATTAGCGTTTTGCCTCTGAAAAACAAAAGGACTTGTTCTGTTATGTTTGTCTGCTCCAGTAAACCACCAGGACAAGCATTGTTTTTAAATAAATACTTTTTATGAGGCATATATGAAACACCAACAAAAAAAAAATAATACAGATGGTACTGTAAGGCAGGCCTGGCAGTGTTGGTTCCAGTTTCTTACAGAGCCAGTGTCACATTTTGAATAATAATATTGAAAGGAACCTATTGTTTGCATGCCTAAAAACTGCAGCATAACTAATGATACCAGGTCAGTTAAAAAATGAAGGGTATACAGTATGCACCACTTAAAATGGACACCTTTAATCCGGACAATCGCTTATCCTGGAGAAAACCTTTTTGCCAAAAAACACAGCCATAGAGCTTAATAGAAATCCTGAGCTTTATGGCAGATTAAGGGTGCTGTCTACAAAACACACTGAAGAATAAGGTGCCAACAGCCCTCATTCAGGCCTGTTGCTTGGAACCATTATTCACTTCATCCATCCCCTAACCTTAATGAGATTCAATAGATATAATTTAGTCAAACTGACTGCAGGAATAGGGGCTGTTATGTGCATGAGTAGTGGCAGGCTCAAGAGCCAGTAGAGTTAATGAGATGGCATGAACCGTTAAGCGACTGAGGCAATGACATGAATTGTGGCAGTGTCATTGGGAATGTGAACAGGCAGATGTGTGGAGAAGCTTTGCGTCTGCAAACTACTACAGTGTCAGTGATGCTGTCAGCTAGCAGACCACAAAGTCTGAGACCCAGAAGCAGAAAACAGAAGGTAGCAGGATCAGGAGAGAGAGCCACGAGAGTGAGAAGCACAGAGCTGTAACTAGCAGGCAGTATAAGTCCAGGAGATGTAGCAGGAAAAAAAAAAACAGAATGCGGTGCAGTTATCTGTCCTGCTTACCATGGCATTAGCCCCCGACCAGCATTCTTGGCTACTACTGTATGTAGCAGGTAGTATGACTCCAGGAACAGTATTGGAAAAAAAAAAAAAAACAACAACTAGTAAGCAGTGTAATAAGGGGAGAGAGTCGGGAGAGCGAGAGGCACAGAGCTGTAACTAGCAGGCAGTATGAGCCCAGGTACAGTATCATTTAAAAGAAAAAATAAATAAAACAGAATGAGGTATAGTTCTTTGTCCTGCTCACCATGGCGTTAGTCCCTGACCAGCATTCTCGGCTCCTACGGACACTACTTTTAATGGACAAAACTGCTGTGCACCAATGTGTCTGTTATAGGTGGTGTATACAGTAATACCTTATATTTAGAAAGTTAACCCTTCCCCCCAAATGGAAAGAAATGTACCGGTTTCCAGCAGGAAAACCATGGCTAGCACCATGAGAACTCAGTTACACAAAATCTCCCCATAACAGCGCTAATGCCAATGTTCCATATTTAATGCCACAGTCTGCTATACCTGTATCACTCTTGAATTCCAGCACTTGCCAATCATGTTGGCAGCTCAAGGATTATATCTGTCTGTCACCTGTAAACTACCAGTCAGCCCACTGTCACTGGCATCCCATATCCAATTTCTATTTAGCAAGTACTGTATGTTTACCTGATGGTAAGAAGCTCATGGATATGGGGGGTTGGGGGGATATTGATACATTGTAATACTTTATAAGTAGAGTTGTATTTTAATATTTTTGTTTTTGTTACAGTTTGAAGACCCTCTGACAAACTGAAGAGTGCTGCTGGCAGGAATATGTACAGTTCATCTGCACCACAACCTGGGGAGAGAAACCTGTGGTGAAGAACAAGTACATTTTCTCCAAGGTATGAGCACAGTAGACATGTTTTCCTGTGTTTTCTTTCCCTCAACATGCTTTTATTGTTTTACATGGTGTGACTGATGTGTGGCAGTTGGATGGCCATTGTAAATGTCGCCAAATTTTAAACTGAAAAAATACGGAACTTGGAATGCCAGCATAAATGGAAGCTTCTGCACATGGAAGATTAAAATGCTTTGTAATGATTTTCTAATGTTTGACGTGTGTTATATATGAATGTTGTTGTGCACTTGTCTGTCTTATGCATAACGTCCCATGCTAAACTTGAAAAATTGTGTTTTACTGATATCTACTATTCTGGAAAGAAAATGCAATACATAAATAAATGAATGAATGAATGAATGAATGAATGAATCAATCAATCAATCATATTGCTGCATACAGACTGCTATATTTCCTCTTCTACATAAATGTGTGATGCTGGTAACTCCTCCCCTGCATAGCAGGCATTTCATTATTAACATTGCAATAGGACTAGCAGCATATCTAACATGTGATAAAACCACACAAATGCACTTTTTGTAACTTTATGTAATCAGGCCTAGAGAACTGTCACAGTAGGCACAGTCAGCCTGAATTTCAAAAAAATTGTAGCTATAGGCATTGAATCAGAACATAAGAACATATGAATTTGACAGCAGAAGGCCATTTGATGTATCTAGTCTGCATGACTGTGGAGCCCCTACTGTAGATATTACAATAGACCCTGCCACCATCTCTGCCAACCCTGACCCTCCCTTCACCTTGTCCCAACCCTCTCAGACCCCCCGCCCATCATCTTTTGATTGATGACCTAACATGAGAGCTCTTTCCACTCTGGCAAGACCTGTTCCATAAAGAAGTGTCTCATGGTAATGCACCTGCATCAGTTAAATTCTGGTGTTCAGTCCAGTACAAAAAGTGTTTTGTCTTTAGTGTGTGTGTGTGTGTGTGTGTGTGTGTGTGTGTGTGTGTGTGTGTGTGTATGTGTGTTGTCCACCGGTGCCTACCCGACTGCATTTTTTTCCCCTGCTGACACAACTTTGGTAAAGCTGACACACTGCTATAGTATTATCCTACAGGTCAAGCACACAGAAATCCCAGCTTTAGGGTTCAGAAGCCCAAGCTTTTACACAGGGCAAGGATGGTGACAGGCTGGCAGTGGTTGGAGCACCTGGGGTTTTGCGTGGTGCTTTGCAAACTTCTGCTTGTCTTTTTGGGTGCACTTGGTGTACTGTGCTCAACACCAAGAGGACAAGCTTGTACAGGATTATTGGGGATTTTAGGATCTGCCTGAGACAGTACAGGTCTCTGAACTGGACCCACACCCTTATTAACACTACCCCTCCTTTTTTTATATTCTGGTTTCCACATCATCATCACCAGCACAGCCCATATCCTCTTCCTCATCTGTATCACCCTCTTCTTCACCCTCCCCACCCACATTTTTAGTTTCTGACTGCTCATCTGCCTCCTCTGATCATGCTCCTCACCTTGTACATAGACTTGTTCTTCAACATCAGCACCACATGGCACCTGTAAAACAGGGTAAGCACCAGCAGTGCCAGTAGCCACAATAACTCTCTCAAGCTTTTCCTTCTCAACCACCACTGTCATTTTACCAGCTTGTGTTCTGACCCTCCTGACACCTCCTCTCCAACCACCATGGTTGTCATAGCTTCCCCAACCACCATGGATGCTACAGCCATAGCAGTAACTACTTTGCAACAGTAACACTGTTCCTGCCACCTACTGCTGCATTACTACCTGCCACCCCTGAACATGCTGCTAAAGACTTAGGCATTTTACCTGCCGCAGGTTCAGCACCACGCTTTCGCCTCACCAAAGTTCCTGTTATCTTTGCTACCTACCCTGCATGTCTCCCTTTAACAGACTGCGTACTGTTCCCACTTAGTTTAATATATATCATGCAGATGTGCTCACAATTAAAATTACAGCCACATGGTTCACGTTATCACAACTGGGTCACTCACACTCTAGATCAGATATGTAGAAGTGACTGACCCACAAAAATACAACAATAAAGAGACAATGAAGCCAAAGAGAAAAAATGCACACAGTTAAAAAAAATACATTTTTAAACTGATGCAGAAATTGCAGATATTTATTTATTGAATTTTGGTAACCAGGTGGGTCCAGTGAGACAAGACAGTCCCTTTTTCAGGGGTGACCCTGGAAGTGCAGTAAATTGGCAGTGCCTTGCATTGAGAACAAATACATTCACTGAAACACCTCAGTAAAACAGCACAAGCTAACAGACAAACAGTACAGATGCAGGATACATTTAGAACAAATAACGCAGTAAATTAGAGCATATACAGTGATTGTAAATTCAAAAATGGGCAGTAGTTAGAGAACTCAGATACCTCATGCACAACTCATAGGTGAAGTCAGACTTTAGCTAACATGTCATTCACTAAACACAATTAGCAAATATAACTGGCAGGATAGGTAACCAGGCATTAGATAAGGTAGAGAAAAATTATTAAGGAAATACAGGATGGCAGGACAGAGATAACAGACTCCAGGAGTCAGCGAAAACAGTTGCATTGTGTGGCAGCAAGGAGAGGTAGCAGAGACACCTGAAAAAGAGGAAGAGAGGTGATAGCCAGAGTGGTTGGGGGAAGCGAGTTCCAGTAGGATACAGGTTAGAAGGCAAAAGACCTCTGGGCCACGGCTAGCCAAGTGTTAGGCAAGAGGAGTAGGGGCAGTGAGGCAGATCTTAGAGTGCACCTTGGGCACTTGCGTTGCACTAAGTCAGCAAGATAGGGTGAGGTATGGCGGTGTACCAACTTATGAGTCAAGCTTAGGGAAGAATACCGTAGTTTTGACTCACATGGTAGCCATCCTAAGAAAGATAATACATCATAGTGGTGATGTCGAGCATTGACCCCCAAAGCAAACCTACCTACTCAATAATAGACCTCAGTGAGGCAGGATATGATGGTGGAGGAAGTAAAGAGAAGTAAGGGGGCCGAATAAGTTAAGAGAGGGAGGAGGATAGAGGACTCTATTTTGTGATAGGAGGACAAAGTGAGGAAGGGACGAATATGGTATAATATGACTGCAGTCAGAGCATAGAAATATAGAAAAACAGAAACTGATGGCAGATAAGGACCGCTTGGCCCACCTAGTCTGCCCATTTCCCTACCTAATGGATAAGCTGCAGATCCTAGTTAACCAACAACCTACTTCCTCCTACCCCCCACTAGAATTGCCTTATGTCTGTCCCATGCATTCTTGAATTCCCCCACTGTTTTTGACTCCACAACCTCCTCAGGAAAGCTGTTCCATGCATCCACAACCCTCTCCATGAAAAAATACTTCCTCACATTACCTCTGAGCCATCCCCCCTCTATCTTCAAATTGTGCCCCCTTGTTCTTGCACATCTCTTTTTCTGAAAGATGCTACCCTCTTGGACTTTGTTGATTCCCTTGAGGTACTTGAAAGTTTCTATCATGTCTCCCTCTCCCTCCTTTCCTCGATACATATTGATCTCCTTTAGTCTCTATTCATATGTCTTCTGGTGCAGCCCCTGCACCATTTTGGTTGCGTTCCTCTGGACAGCCTCCACCCTGTCTATGGCTTTGTAGAGATGGGGTCTCCAGAACTGCATGCAGTGCTCCAGATGGGGTCTCACCAACTGTCTGTACAGAGGAATAACAACTTTCTGTTTTCTACTGGTGATGTCTCTCCCTATGAATCCCAGTATCCCCCAGCCCTCCTTACTGCCTTCTCACATTGCTTTCCCACCCTTAGTTCATCTGATATAACTACCCCCAGATCTCTTTCCATTTTTGTTGTTGTCAGTATCTCACCCCCCATTGTGTACTCTTCCCTTGGGTTTTTGTTACCCAGGTGCATGATTTAGCACTTCTTTGCGTTGAAGCTAAGCTGCCATACATTTGACCATTCTTCCAACCTTTTCAAGTCCCTTCTCATCCTTTCCACCACACCTTGTGTATCAGCCCTGTTGCAGATCTTTGTGTCATCTGCAAAGAGACATACTTTTCCTTCCAGTCCCTCTGCAATGTCACTTATAAAGACATTAAAAAGGACTGGACCCAGTACTGGACCCTGTGGTACCCCACTAGTAACCCCTCTTTCTTCACTGTGGACTCCGTTTACTATTACCCTCTGTGTCCTGTTGTATAGCCAATATTTTACCCAGGCTACCACCGTGGGACCCACTCCCAGGCTGGCTCATTTGTTTATTAATCTTTTGTGTGGGACTGTGTCAAATGCCTTGCTAAGGTCTAGGTAGGCCATGTCCATGCCCTCTTCCTAGTCTACTACTTTGGTCACCCAGTCAAAGAAATCTATCAGATTTGTCTGGCATGACCTTCCTGCTGTGAATCCATGCTGCCTTGTGTCCTATGCCCCACTGGCCTCTAGGTACTCAACAATTCTTTCCCTCAGAAGTGATTCCATCATTTTCCCTATCACTGAGGTCAAACTAACAGGTCTGTAGCTTCCTGCCTCTGTCTTGCTCCCACTTTTGTGGAGGGAATCACCTCTGCCTTCCTCCAGTCCTCAGGTACCACACCATCCTCCCATGATTTGTTAAAAAGGGTTGTCAGTGGGGGGCGGGGGGGGCGTGGCCTGGCTGTTCTAAAGATGGCTGCCTAATTTTGCTTCTCCCTGGGAACATTAACCATCATCATCCATCCATCTGCTCCCAGACATTCAGTCTTCACCAACAATCAAGACTTTACTTTGCTTTCTACAAAAGCCAATTCTGGCATAGTATTTTCAGAGTTACCTACCTCTAGAACCTACAGCAACATTGACAGTGATTCTCTGTGAAGGCCTACAACAATGGCCAACCAGCCTATTAAAAATAGCTCCCTTAACAGAGTGGAATCAATGTGTCAGCAGCTAATTAATGATATAAATGATTTAAAAATAGCTTCAAAACAGAATGCCACCAATATGCAAGTCCTCGACCACAAAATCAATGCTATAGAGACTAAAGTAAGCCATAATGAAAACTCAATTAATGATCTGCAAGCTACTATCAGGGAGCAGGACAGAGTTATTAGATCCTTACAAGACAAAATTGATGATATCAAAAATAGAAACAGACGTAATAACCTCTGATTCCTGGTTTTCCCTGAAGGTGTAGAACTTGGTGATACTAATGCACTCCTAATGCATGTCTTACCTACTCTGCTCAAACTACCAGCGGGTCAGGATCTCATCATTGAAAGATCTCATTGCACTCTAGGTCTGAGGCCCAACCCTGATCAGAAACCTTGGCCCATCATTGCTAAATTTCTAAACTACGCACATACTGAATTAATACTTAACAGAGCAAGGCAAGTTGGAATGCTCATGTGGCAGGAACATAAAATTGTAATCTTTAGAGACTTCTCGAGGGATCTTTCCAACAAGTGTAAAGCCTACAATCCTATTAAAACACTGTTACATCAGCAGGGCATTAAGTTTGCATTGCGATATCCAGCCACAATACATCTTTTTTTAGGAAAATCTACCAGGGACTTTTGCACCCGAGGCACTATCTGCATTTCTTGGTGCACCTCAAGCTGTACTCACCCCACCAAATATTAATGCTGTGGCTCCCCATGGCTCCGATTTGGTCATCCCACATCTGGATTGTTCTGCTTCTTCTACCAAATTCAGTCTTGTAAGACAAGAAAAAACTTCCCCGACCTTATCTACTGTTGTACCTTCCCTACATATTTCTGCTCACCTGAAAGATAAAAGATCCAGCAGTTCACCTCATGGCGGTCATTCATGCCGCTCAAATGATGTTCCTTTGGTCTCCCCTTCTCAACCTGAGCGACACATTGCTTTCTCCACTCCGTTGGCCATCTCCAATAAATTCTCCCTTCTACAGGAAGACTTGCATTCATCACAGGAGGAACCATGTGAAAATGATATGGAACAAGAATGTCAAGTTCTGAAAGAATCATTGCCCATTAGCAACTCTCCTGATTCTTTGTGGGCCAAATTGGTATCCAGCTCCCCCTTTAAATCAGCTGAACCTCCTAAGAAAAAAAGAAAAGTAAAGTTGAAGAATAAGGCAACCACTGCTTCTACAAATTCACATAAGCACAAGAATCGCTGACTCTTTCTACACTTTGTGCAGCTTAATGTAATGATATTTCTACCCCCATCAGTCTAGTTAACCATCCAGACCTATATTTAACTTCAACCGCACAGCACATTCCTAAAGCGTGCACTACTATCGCACGCAACCTGTTTGGAATGCACAAGGCTGTAAACCATGATTGTAAGTTCAGGATTATTACTCTCTTAAAATTCTCTATAGGGTTAAGAGCCATTCAACTATTCAACATTTTATGAATCTCTACGTTAGGTCACCTATCCCCTTGTTGTAGAAATGGTTATGGTATGGTCTTTCTTCATATATTCGGTGTATTGCCAGTATTTTGCACGGTTTAATTTGCCGTGGACATAAAGTTGCGGCCAAATCGGCGATTTCGCAATCATCGCAAGTAGACTAGGTCACGGGCAAAATGTAGACTGTGAGGCAATTTACCAGCAACTTTTTGGATGCGGTCTGCAAAGCACTAAAAGACATAAACCAAACACAGAACTGTTTAAATGTCATTCATCATGAAGGTTCTGTTTTTGCTGTCAATGTAGCGATGTAAAATGCAAGCTTCAGTTTTATCAGTCTATCACGGGAGGGCACCTGTGCTTCTCTGAAATGTTACAGCTTCGGTTCTACCTTTTCTGGATAATGATCTGTATCAGCATCCATACCTCTCAACATGCTATGCAGTTTATGTGAAACTGATGGCCAAATGTGGAACACCCACAACTGAGTGTACAGCATCACTAATTTTAGTTTCCCCATTTCATCTGTAATCGAGACTATTGTTTTCTGTAAGGCTTAACTGATCAAACATTTACAAATAAATGTTTTATACAATGGCTGGTATATTTACAGGGTTACAAGCTGTATTCTTATACACTGCTGGTCCAACTGGAAACTCATTAAAGTGACACAAGCACCAAGAATGGACACATTGAACAGCTTAAGCACTGAAGTTAAAATAGTGGCCAAGGAAGTGTGGTCCTCTTAACAGCAGTGACTTTTTTGTGATAGATCAACCCAGGAGATGGATCTTCAAAAATCTTGCTGAGAAAATCACCAGTAAACATGTGAGAGTTCAGTGCGGAGGACAGTTACGGCAGCTGCAGAAACTGGCACTGCTGCAATTACTCCCATGACAAACTCGCCAGTAATATCAAAAGGACTGAACAGAGGGACATCATCTGTTGAAAGGGTAATTTATACAGTGGAGGTATTCGCTCCATTCCATGGGTGTCGGCTGAAATACAGACCATTAAAAAAGCCCCAGGAAGTAGGTTTTTATGTAATGTTTTTCCTTTTTTTTTTTAAAATCAGCACCCTTCGAATGGCATCAGTCCCCTTCAAATCAGCTCCCCCTGAATGATATAAATCCTTGTGTGAAAATTTACATTTTGTCCAGCGACAATTGTGAGATGCGACTTTTGTAATCACAACATTTTGTCCCCGCAACCTTTTGTCTGCAACATTCTGTCCACACCATTTTTTCCAGGGGCAAATAGTCCGTACACAGTTCTATCCAGAGTTACACATGTGCAGCAATTTTATATACACACCACTATTAGATGTGTAATTTTGCATAGACATATATATGAAATGTTTTTCTTTCTTCCTTTAACACTTATCTAGCAGGCCTTTTGTTCCTGTTAATAATTTAAGTGCTTGCCACATGGATCATTTTAGTGTGTAAATTGTTTAAATGTATATGTTTGCTCAGTATTACCCTATTAGCTATTGATATATGGGGCTTCAGTGTTTTATATTATTTAACCAATCTCCATGCATTACTAAATTCCTAACTATAAATAGAAACATAGAAACATAGAAACATAGAATTTGATGGCAGATAAGGACCGCTTGGCCCACCCAGTCTGCCCATTTCCTTGCCTACTGGATAAGCTGCAGATCCTAGTTAACCAGCAGCCTACTTCTTCCTACCCCCATCCCCTAGAATTGCCTTATGACTGTCCCATGCATGCTTGAATTCCACCACTGATTTTGACTCCACAACCTCCTCTGGAAGGTCATTCCATGCATCCACAACCCTCTCTGGGAAAAAATACTTCCTAAATTACCTCTGATCCCGCCTCTATCTTCAAATTGTACCCCCTTGTTCTTGCACACCTCTTTTTTTGAAAGATGCTACCCTCTTGGACTTTGTTGTTTCCCTTGAGGTACTTGAAAGTTTCTATCATGTCCCCCCTCTCCCTCCTTTCCTCGAGGCTATACATATTAAGCTCCTTTAGTCTCTCTTCATATGTCTTCCGGTGCAGACCCTGCACCATTTTAGTTGCCCCCCTCTGGACAGCTTCCATCCTGTCTATGTCTTTGCGAGACTGGGTCTCCAGAACTGCATGCAGTACTCCAGATGGGGTCTGACCAGCTGTCTGTACAGAGGGATAATAACTTCCTGTTTTCTACTGGTGAAGCCTCTCCCTATGCATCCCAGTATCCCCCCAGCCCTCATTGCTGCCTTCTCACATTGCTTGCCCACCATTAGGTCATCTGATATGACTACCCCCAGGTCCCTTTCCATTTTTGTTGTTGTTAGTATCTCACCCCCCATTGTGTACTCTTCCCCTGGGTTTTGTTTCCCAGGTGCATTACCTTGCACTTCTTAGCATTGAATCTAAGCTGCCATACCTTTGACCATTCCTCTAACCTTGCTAAGTCCCTTTCATCCTTTCCACCCCACCTTGTGCATCAACTCTGTTGCAGATCTTTGTGCATCTGCAAAGAGACATACTTTCCTTCCAGTCCCTCTGCAATGTCGCTTATAAAGACATTGAAGAGGACTGGTCCTAATACTGAACCCTGCGGCATCCTCACTAGTAACCCCTTTCATGAGAGTGGACTCCCATTTACTATTACTTCCTGTGTCCTATTTCCAGCCAATTTTACCCAGGCTGTCATCTTGGGACCCACTCCCAGGCTAGCTAACTTGTATATTAATCTTTTGTGTGGACTGTGTCAAATGCCTTGCTTAAAGCCTAGGTGAGGCCATGTCCACAGCCCCTCCCTGATCTACTACTTTGGTCACCCAGTCAAAGAAATCTATCAGATTTGTCTGGCATGACCTTCCTGCTGTGAATCCATGCTGCCTTGAGTCCTGTGCCCTCTGGCCTCTAGATACCGACATTTCTTTCCTTCAGAAGTGATTCCATCATTTTCCCTACCACTGAGGTTAAACTAACAGGTCTGTAGTTTCCTGCTTCTGCCTTGCTTCCACTTTTGTGAAGGGGAATCACATCTGCCCTCCTCCAGTCCTCGGGTACCACCCCATCCTCCCATAATTTGTTAAACAGGGTAGTCAGTGGTGTCACTAATTCTACCCTTAGTTCTTTTAGAATTCTGAGATGAATCCCATCAGGCCCCATTGCTTTGTCCACCTTCAGTTTTAAGAGTTCTTCAGAACCCTTTCTTCTGTAAATGGGTTGGTATCAACTTCTGTATCCAGTGTGTTTCTACTGTTTGTTCTTAGGTACCTCACCTCTTCCTTTGTAAATACTGAGCAAAATATTTGTTTAGTATCTCTGCCTTTTCACGGTCTCCTCAGCCCACCCCCTCCCCTTTATTAAGCCTCCTCACTATCCTCCTTGGTCTTCCTTCGCCTCCCTGATGTACCTATAAAGGTTTTATCCCCTTCTTAATTGAGTTGGCTATCTTTTCTCAGTTTGGGCCTTTGCTGTTCTGACTGCCTTCCCAGCTTCCTTTTGCTTTAACTGATACAGTTCTCTGTCCTGTTTCTTCTGTGATTCCTTGTACTTCCTGAAAGCTTTCTTTCTCTTGAACCTTCACTGCCACTTCCTTTGAGAACCATAGTGGTTTTTACATTGTTTAGTTTTGTTTATTTGCTTCAACAAAGGCTTGTTGCCTCTATGATGGCAGTTTTATTATTCCATTGTTCTTCCACCCCTCCTTCCTGCCCATTTGCTAGTGCATTCCTTAGGCACTTACCCATTTTGGCAAAGTCAGCCCTCCTAAAGTCCAGTACCTTTGCCTTTGTATGGCTTGACTCTATTGCTGTGTTTATTGTGAACCATACTGTTCGATGGTCGCTAGTTCCCAGATGGCTACCCACTTCTACATCTGTGATCCTCTCTTCATCTCCATGACTGGGTGTGCCTCTGTTCTACCCTCCTCACCCTCCCTGAGCCCACTGTGGTCCAACTGCTGTGCTTTTGCAACCTCTGAGGTAGTGGTGGTGGCTCTGGTGCTCCTGGATGGGGGTTCCTTCCTACCATCCAGTCTGGCCTGGGGAAGGTTCTCTTACTGCTGTCCAGTGTGGCCTGAAGACGGGCAACTTCCTCCCTCAGGGCAGAGAGTTGTCTGCAAATAGGGCAGCATCTCAGCCTCCAGAAAGTCTCCCGGAAGACTGCTACCCCACAGCCATTACATTGCACTACTCCCCACATGATTATGTACAATTTTTTTTTGTATGTGTGTGTGTGTGTCTGTGTGTGTGTGCTTATGTGTGTGATTGGTTTGTTATATAGAAATATATATATATTATACAATGTGTATGCGTATATTTTCAGTGCTGTGTGCTAGAGAGGATATGACATTGATATGCACCTTGCACTCTTGAGGAAATGATGTCAGAACCCCAGGTATAAAGGAACTATTTCCAGGGCTGGGAAGGGGTTGGGCCTAAACTGTGCCCTCACAAACAATCAGCTAAGACTCTGCCCACCGCCGATGAGTGCCTTCCTGTCTGCAAGATACTATACACAACAATTTGACAGAGAAAATCCCTGCTAATCAAACAGAGAAAAATCCAGACATCCAAGTCAGACAAGGTAAACCTCCCAGCCCAAAACTGCCTGGTGGTTTGTGCCTGAAAGCAGTCTGCCCAAAATAAGTCAGCTGTGCTTTGAACTCTTCCTGCACTTAAAATCTTAGGAATTGTAACAAGACTGTCTTTTCCTGATAATTGTAAATTCCTTATTTCACCTTTCAGTTAGAAGCAGCCTCCACCTGCAGTATATCTGCTACAAAGCAAAGACAATTGAAAGGTTCCCCTCCCTCTGTTGTGAGCACAACTCACTTTTCTTGCAAATCCTATGTTCAGTATTGCAGCTCCCAACAAGAGATAGTTTGACTAGGAAAAATATTAGCTGTTATAGTTATGTGGACAATCTGTTAAACAAAAGGGCCCTCTCTGGCTTACATAACTTAGATTTCTTTGCACTATGTTGGCAATTATAAGTTTATGCCTTGCTATTATGTTTGAGATTTATTAACATTTCAACATTTCTATTATATAAATGGTAAGATGTTGGTTGTTCCTCCCAGGGACTCATTCGAATTACCTGAATACTAGTCACAGTTAAGTGTTACTAATATTGCAAATAAACTTTGTAGTTTAAGATTAGAGCACATTGCTTTTTTCTTAAACTTTACTTACTTCTTCTCATGCCTAGTAGTGTAGAGAGAGAGTTTTGGTGCTTCCACCGACTCTTATCTCTCTACATTTCATAGAGGTTTTTTAATCAGTTCTTTCTCTCTATTATAGTATATAAGTTTCTGTTTGTATTAATGTTTATACTCTCTACACTATATTACCTATATTATTCTTTAGTGAGACCCAATAATTTTAATCATTCAAAATCTTTGAAACTGTACAGTTTAATAGCCCTGCACACATATATCTATCTTATGGATACCCCTTTTAAGCCTATGACATTCTCTAACCTCCACATGAAGAGTCCCTCATTCGTATTTATAATCTTCTACTTTACCTACTATTGTCATGACTGATTTAATTTTTCATTCATGGAATGTTAAGGGACTCAATTCACCTTGTAAGCATAAGCAAATACTTACTTATCTCAAAAAACATAAAGTTCATATTACTTTCTTACAAGAAACTAAACTTTTATCAGAGGATGTCGATAGGCTTAAAAGGGACTGGGTTGGTCAAGTATATGCATCCTCCTCCCCTTTTAAAAAACTTGGGGTTGCAATTTTAATTCACAAATCCCTCCATTGGTCTCCTAGTAATACCATCACTGACTCAGATGGTAGATGGGTTATTGTTATATTGAATTCTGTGGTAGGTCCTCTTATGCTAGTTAATATCTAAGCCCCTAACTCAGACTCCCCTGAATTCTTCCACAATCTGGCTCAACATATTATGAATAACAACAACAATTTTCCTATACTTACGGGTGGAGACTTTAATCTTGCACTTGAGATGCACATAGACAGAAGTAACTCATCAAAAGATGCTCACCCCCGTAGTACTAATGCTCTGTCAATGTTATTGAAAGACCAGGGTCTTTCTGATATATGGAGACTTCACCACCCTAGACAATGTGACTACACATTCTACTCCCCATTACATAAATCTTACAGTTGAATTGACTACTGGTTCACATCCCCTTCCATCACTGAAAAAATAATTAATACAAATATTCTCCCTATCAGCATATCAGATCATTCTCCTATAACTTTGTGGTCCACATTCTACCAAATCTCCTTCCTGGCATCTAGATCCACTTTTATTGTGAGATCCAGAATTTATACCTTGGATTTCAACCCAAATTCATGATTTTCTCTCTTTTAATAACACTCTGGATGTATAGCATGGTACTATTTGGGAAGCATTAAAAGCCACAATTAGAGGCAAAATTATTAGTTATGCAGTTCACAGAAAGAAACAGAGAGAACAACAATTATCCAATCTAGAGAAAGCCCTTGAAGAAAAAGAAATTCTATACTACAAAGCAAATAAACCTAACCACAACTCACAACTCCATCAAGAAATCCTACAATTAAGAATCAAAATCAATGAATTAATAACTAGGAAAGCAGAACTTGCACTTTTAAGGCTCAAACATCGATACTGGGAACAAGGAGACAGATGTGGTAAATTACTCTCATACCAACTTAAATCACAGCTGATGGGAAGACACATTGCTGGCCTAAAAAGTTCCAAGGGCCAACTTCATACAGATAATTCTTCAATCAACCGTATCATGCAATCCTTTTACCACCAATTATATTCATATCAAAACATAATACATCCCAACCAAATAAAACATTTTTTGGATAAGTTGCAGTTACCTCACCTTTCCCACCAAGATATGGCCATGTTAGACGAACCCTTTACCCTACAAGAGATCCAGTCAGCATTAGCCTCCCTAAAATCCGGCAAGTCACCCGGAAGTGATGGATTCCCTGTTGATTTTTATAAACCCTTGACTGACACTCTCTGCCCTTTACTCTTTAACGTTTTTCAGGAAGCACTTTCAAAAAGCAAACTACCTCATACTTTAACCAAAACCATTATAACTGTTATGCCAAAAAAAGATAAAGATCCCTCATTCCCCTCTAGCTATAGACCGATATCACTACTTAATACCGACGGGAAAATATTTGCTAAAGTGCTAACCCTTCGTTTAGAGTCTTTAATCCTGAAGCTTGTCCATGCATCTCAAGTAGGATTTATCAAAAACAGAAATGGTTCTGACCATCTCCGCTCTTTATTCAATTTAATTCATAAAGTAAAATCCCTTAACACCCCAGCTGCAGCTATTGCCATCGACTTTGAGAAACCATTTGATTCCCTCAATTGGAACTATTTATATCAGGTACTATCCCATTTCGGCATTACTAACAAATTTTGTGCTTGGATTCATTTACTATATACCTTCCCCTCTGCTCATGTTCTTACTAACTCTATTCTTTCCCCCTCTTTTTATCTTGTGAGAGGCACTAGACAAGGATGCCCCCTATCACTTGTCTTATTTATTCTTGCCATGGAACCCTTATCTGCATCCCTTCATCAGTCTTGAAAAATCCAGGGTATCCCTATTGGTAACATGCATTATATCTCACTTTCTTATGCAGATGACTTTCTTATTCTATTACATAATCTCGAAACCTCCGGACATCCTCTAATACAACTACTTAATGAATTCACCTTACTCTCTGGACTAGCTTTGAATCTTAACAAGTCTGAAATGCTACCGCTGAATAACCTATGTAAACGCATTATGAATGCCTCGCTAGGTTTCCATCGGGCCCCCCATAGCATCACTTATCTTGGCATTCGGATCACCCCAACACTAGACAAAATTTGGGAGGCCAAACTTTCACCCTTACTAACTAATGTTAAATGCATGCTTGATAGATGGAAACTACTTAATTTATCTTTTAACAGAAAAATTTCTGCTATAAAAATGTCAATAGCCCCCAAAATATTATATCTTTTTTCTAATATTCCTTTAATAATTCCCTCCAATTTCTTCATCAAAATTGACAAAATCATTTGTAATTTTATCTGGGATGGCAAAATCCTTAGAGTCAGCTGCAATAAACTTCATTCCCATTGGACAAGAGGGGGTTTTGGACTCTCTTGGTTTCAAGCCCATTTTTGGGCGTTTTGATTAGCTCAAACTAATAAGTGGTTTAGTAAATCTAACTCCAAATCACCATTATGGTTTAATATGGAATCTTTCCTATGTCCAGGTAATGTTGTCACAACCTTTATTTACAATCCCCTCCCTCCCAAATTAAAGTCTCACCCCACCATCGCATCATTCACATTTTACTGGAAAAGAACTCATAAATTACTAAAATCAAACCCAACTCCTCCTGCTTTTGCCCCTATTTGGGGAAATAGTGACTTATCTCTAGATAACCATCCAATTTTCTGTCAAACCTGGAAAAATAAGGGTATTTTCTTCTTAAAAGATATTCTTAAACCCCATATATTAAAATTAAAATCTTTTTCTGACCTGCAAACTCTATGGTAGCCCCCCACCAGGACTTTTGGAAATATCTTCAGCTTCGTACGGCATGAAATTCCTATTTTTCCCTCTTTTCTACCCAATCTCTGGATAATAATCACATCTCTAAATGGACCAATATAACATCCAATTTAAATAATGTTATTTACAAAGCCATCAGAGATACACTTCCAGATCAATCAATCAACACAAAAAATAAATGGTGTAGGCTACTATATTATAATATAACCGATATTCAATGGTACCGATGTTGGCAAGCCTGCCACAAATATTTTAATGATAAACGCAGCTCTCTTATTCAAACCAAAATTCTTTATTTGTGGTATAGAACTCCAGCTATATTACATAAAATGGGTTTTATGGACAATAGTAAATGCTGGCATTGTAATTCACCCAATGGAGATCTATTACATATATTATGGAGTTGCCCTCCCATTTAAAAACGTTGGTGCCGTATACATAATTTTGCAATAAAAGTGATTGGCCAGCCTTTTTCATTGGATCCCAAACACTGTATACTTGGTATCTTCAATTTTCGCTCCCAAAAAATATCCCACTCTGCGAATAGATGGCTATCTATACTGTTTCTTCAAGTTAAGCGTAACATTCTGACACATTGAAGATCTAGTATAATCCCCTTGTTTCCCGACAATCTCAGTCAATTATCTCTTTATGCCTCTTTTGACCGTATGACACTTATATCTCTTGACCGCCTCACCATATATAATAATTGTTGGCAGGGCTTTTTCAATTATTTGGCATCATTCAATCCATCTGTTAACTAAAGTATGTTTTTTTGATATACACAATAATTCTCCATCTCACTGATACACTAATTAGTTAACCTGCTATGGTCTCACTTTTCTTTTTCTTTCTCGTCTTCTATTCTCTGCTCTTTCCTATCTCCCCCTCTTTCCTCTCCTCCTTTTATTATTCCATTCCTCTTTTCCCCCTTTCTCTTTTCCATTTTATTTTTATATCTTTTTTGGACTTTTTAAGTTTACTCCATAATCACCCTCTGATATATATTTTTGTCATAGTGCTACAATTTTTACACCATAGCATATTACATCCATGATTGTATATAATATTAACATGTTTTCATCAGTTTCTTTTTTAACTCTCTTTTATTCATATAATGTTAATCTTCATTTTATTGCATTGTATATACAACATGTTTTGATCTTTAATCATTTATTGTTATACTAACTGTACATTATTTTAGATAATATGCTGTCTCTAGCACCTCCTATATACATATATACCAATGTACTAGAGGGTGTTTTTTTATCCGTAGATATACGTTATTAATAAATAAAAATAGATTAACTGCAAAAAAAAAAAAAAAAGGGTAGTCAGTGATGTCACTAGTTCTCCACTTAGTTCCTTTAGACTTCTGTGGTGAATCCCATTAGGCTGCATTTGTTTGTCCACCTTCAGTTTTAGGAGTTATTTCAGAACCCTTTTTTCTGTGAAAAGATTGATATTGACCCCCCTATCCAGAGTGCTTCTATTGACTGGATTAGGTACTCCCCCCTCTTCTTTTGTGAATACTGAGCAGAAGTATTCATTCAGTATCCCTGCTTTTTCACTGTCCTTCTCTGCCCACCCACCCTCCTCTTTATTCAGCCTCAGTATACCTCCCTGCCCACTCACCCCAGTAGACAACACTTTCCTGAGAGATCAGCAGTGCTAGCTAAAAAAAGGAATGAAAAAGTGCTTGTTGAACTAGTACAGAAAAAAAAAATATTTTATTACCCACTGGTCACAAGTCACAAGTTAACTCTCAGCAGCTGTGTAACAGAGCACTGTCACTTTAAGAAGCACAACTGTTGCAAAACGTCACATACAGAGACAGAAAAAATGGCTTGACTTTAGCACACTTAAGTCACTATAATTCACAACAATTACTGTAAGTAAACTCAGCAAGCATGTAAGAGCCCTTTCACAGTAACACTAAAACCCTGCTGAGAATAGTAATGCTGAACAGACTGAACAAAAATGAAACTACAGATCAACTTATGGCACAGAGACTGCTCCATGCAGTTAGGAAGCGTGTCTGCATGTCCCCCAATAGTGATCTGTAGAGAAAACTGAAAAAACAAAACAAAAAAACACATTTTTAAAGTTTATAATGAAGTACAACACCATACACACAGACACACGCACACACACGCGGGCGCACACACACACACACACAATGTATAGTAGATAACGTCTGTGATCAATTTAAGCCAAATGATGCACTTTATTGTGTTTTAGCTATGTGACTAGAGAGACAGCCAAAGGGACAGACTAGGTCCTGCACTCCCTGTCAAAGACTGCATTGAAGACAGCTTCCACCTGGTCTCCATGCAGTTCCAATAACATGTAACTTGCGGCGTCTGCAGTTCCATGATACATTGTTTACTTCTAGTCTTCTTCTGGCAATTTGCTCAAGAACTCTGCCTGGGAACATGAGAACTTTGCTAGCAAAGTTCTGAGTTTACAACTTCGGGAAGTGGGCCCACTTCATAGAGTGCCATTTTGCCATGCAAATTTACTTTGCAATGTGGCATACCTTCATGAATTCATTAGCAAAGGGAATTTTTTGAGCAACACACACCTCTAGCTGTCAGATATGAGCAATTCAAAAATTCTGTAAGTCTAATTTGCTAAGGGTATGTTGTCAGTTTAGTCTGATGTCTGTTTTTGAAATACTAACCACACTCTTCTAAGTCCTTCACATAGTCTGCTATGGGGTCACAATCAGACTTTCTTACAGCCTCCTGGTCATGTGAAGCCAAGCAAGAGAATGTTTATTTTTAAGAATGTTAATTTTTCCACATTTCCTTCACTCAGCCCACTTTTAAATTTGGGTAAACTGAGGCACTGGTTAAGTGACTTTGGTAGTTGAGCAAACCATTTTGTTTTAAAACCTCAGTTCCTGGAGTTGCCTTGTGGTGGTGTTCAGTTTGACCATGAATTCCACTAGAATCCATGGAACCAAATCTTCAGAAATTCATCTTTTTTTTCTTGCTCCCTCTCACCACAATTTTTTTAAACATTTGTACCAGTCAGCAAGGTCCATCCCTCCCTACTCTATTAACTACAGACCAGAAGAGGGAGGGACAGACCTAACTGACTGGTAGAAAGGTTTAAAAAATAAATTGTTCTGTGCCCGTAGGCTGAGCTCATCCATCCCTCCATCCTTTCTCCATCAACCACAGACCAGTGCCCATGCCAGACATATACTTTTCCACAAAATGCTTTTTACCCTTCTTGGTCCTTCCCTCTTCAACTGCACCCATACCAGAGATGTACTTTTCCACTTGCTCCCTCTGTAACCAGCACATATGCCACACAGGTGAAATATTTCTAAAACACATTTTCTCTTTTTTTTTAAAACACTTTCTCCACTCAACACAACTCTACCTACCCTCTATCACAGACAAAAAAAAAAACACTTGCCCTACTCAGCACAGCCCTTCCCACCCTCCAGCCTCCTTCACAGAAAAGTACATTATTTTCTTAAAACCATTTGCCACACTCAGGATGGCATATTTTTTTTAACCTCATTGCCACAACTTTTTTTTTAATCCCTAATTCCCCTCACCTGGACCCTCCATGGCTCCACCCTCCCTCCCTCTGAGACCTCCTTCAAATTTTTAAACCCCTGGCCCCTCTTGCCTGGCTCCTTCCTGGCTCCCACTTGTCCTCTGAGACCAGTACAATTTTTTTTAATCCCTGTTCCCCCTCACTTAGATTCTTTCTGGCCACCATCCCCCCTCCAAGACCAACATCATTTTTTAAACCCCTGGCCTGCCTCACTTGGAATGTTTGATTCCTACCCTCCCTCCAAGCCAGCATTTTTTTTTAAATCCCTGCCCCCTCACCTGGGCCATATTTGGCTCCAATACTCCCTCTGAGACTAACACCCTTTTTTTAAACCCCTTGCCCCCCTCACCTACACCATTCCTATCTAGCACCCTCTCTGCAATGCCAGCATATTTTTTTTTACATCCCTGATCCCCTTGCAGTGGACCTTTCCTGGCTCCCACCCTCTCTCTACAACCAGCACACATTACACACAGGACAATTTTGTTAAAAAACACATTTTCTCATTTTTTTAAACACTTGCCCAACTTTGCATGGCCCATCCCACACTTCACATTCCTTCACAAAACAGAACATTATTTTTGTAAAACCACTTACCCAGCTCAGTATGGCATATTTTTTAACCTCATTGCTTCATCTTCTTTCACCCCTGCCCTCCCCTCACATTTACCCTACCTTGCTCCCATCCTCCCTCTAAGACCAGAACAATTGTTAAATACCTGTCCCCCTCACCTGAATCCTTACTGACTCCCACCCACCTAAGACCAACACAATTTTTTAAGCCCCTTCACCCCTCAGCTAGACTTTTTCTGGTTTCCACCCACTCCCTGAAACCAGTACAATTTTTTTTTAAACCCTGGTCCTTCCCCCTTGCCTAGGCCCTTCATGGCTCTCAACCTCCCTCCCAGACCAGCATATATATATATATATATATATATATATATATATATATATATACATATACACACATATATATTTTGTCTTGTTGCCCCATTGCTTATCCTCTTGATCCTTCATTTGACCCCCATGACCCCTTGCAAGCCTCTTTCACCTCTTCCCAAATAAACATTTTCTTACCACCCCCTGTGACAGCAGCCAGTACCACCACAGTTAAAAAGTGACCTACATTTAATATTTTAGAGAACACGCCTGGTCTGAGGTATGCATTGTAAAATCAGCAGCTGTCTTTTTGCAGGGTTCCTTAGTGCAAACTCCAGAATCAGCATAGGCAGTCTGGCAGAGATCATCCTAGGATGCAGACACAATTTGAAGTATAGCTGGTGCAGAGATGACAAGCTGACAAGCTCAGTCTAGTCAGTGATTTTAGCTTGATTAGATAGATGTTGTGATGGGCCAGCCCAACAATCAGCAGTGTTGCTAGATCACCAGGGAGACAGGCCAGAATCTGTCTTGTACTGGGCTTTGTGCTGTAGGTGTCATTGCTCCTACTCTATTCATCTTGTCATCCTCCCCCCAAGACCAGAATAATTGTTAAATCCCTGTCCCCCTCACCACTGGCTCCCACTGGAAGGAAGTTATCAATGTAGAAGGGTCCCATGTCTCTGACCCTGCCTCGGTTGCTGAGATTTTCAATAAATTCGTTGCTACTTGTGCACTCCCTGACACTTGTTCTCCTGTATCCCCCTCACACCCTATGAACCATGAGGTTATGACCAACATGATCTCTAATTATAATTTCCCCTGCTCACTCCTCTAGAAGTCTACTCTGCCCTTCTTGCTCTAAACCCCTCTAAGTCAAGCCCTGATGGTCTCCACCCCAGGCTTCTCCACTTATCTGCCCCCACCATTGCTGCTCTGCTGATCCATGTCTTAAACCTTTCTTTCTTCTCCTCCACTGTTTCCAAGGCCTGGAAATCAGCTAGATTCCTTCCTCTCCACAAATGAGGGGACCCCTCCTCCCCTGGAAATTACAAGCCCATCTCCTTCCTTCCCTCTCTAGCTAAACTTCAAGAATCGCTTATTCACTCAAGACTTTCCAACCTTCTTGCCAGATCCAACACTCTGTCCCCTTTCCAGTCTGGCTTTAGGAAGCATCGCTTGACTATATCTTCTCTTCTTCATGTCACTGACTCTGTACTTACTGTGATGGACAGAAGCAATATCACCACCGCAATCTTCATCGAGCTTGTGAGAGCTTTCGATTCTGTGTCCCACCCACTCCTATTATAAACTCTTGGCTCTGTCTGTCTCTCAGAATCTGCTGTAAACTGGTTCCTCTCATATCTTCTCAACAGAGAACAATCAGTTCAGATTGGGAATGCTTTATCCTCCCCACTCCCTATCCTCTCCGATGTCCCCCAAGGCTCCATCCTTGGCCCTGTCCTCTTCTCCCTATTTATAAACAATCTCCCCTCAGTCTATAGATCAGCTGAAATTCACATGTATGCTGATGACACTATTCTTTTCCTTTCTGGACCCTCTGTCACTAACGTACAGTCCCCCCTTCAGGACGATTTCAACAGAGTCCAATCCTGGTTCAAGGACAATAAACTCAAGCTTGACGTCAAAAAACAGTGGCTATGACCTTTGGCACTAGACAAAAGCTGTCCACCCTACAGGAACCTCCCCCCCACTTTTTCTGCCTTGGATGGTTCCATCCTTGAAAATGTATCGGCTTTCAAGTACTTAGGGGTGTGGTTGGATGAAAATCTGAATTTTTCCACTGACATTGATGCCATATGCACCAAGCTATGCCTCAAATTAGGCACCCTATTCCGACACCAAGCTAGCCTCCCTCTCCCTACCCATCATGAATTGGTCTCCAAAATGATACTACCAACTTTTGACTACGCAGATGTGGTGTGTGGAACTGCCTCTCAGGCTTCACTAGGCAAACTTGACATTCTCCTAAACTCCTTCTGTCATTTTGCCACTGCCTCTCCCCCCCTCACTCATCACTATCTTCTCTAGCCACCCATATCCCTTACCCCTCTAGTCAACAGACAAATGGTTCACTGTATTACCTTTGTTGCTAAATTCTGATTTGGTTTCCTCCCCTTCTACCTCTCCTCTCGGGTCTCCCAAGCTGCCTCCTCAAAATACTCCCTTTGCCACAGAGACTCTCACTCCTTTGCCATCCCTCTACCTCATTCTGTCTCCAGTCAATTTGCTTTCTTATTCCATTCCCTTCTCTCTGGAACAGATTTCCCTCTGACCTCCATTCATGTTCCTCCCTATTCTCACTCAAGAAGCTTCTAAAGCATTTTCCCTATCAGTCATGCTACCAATGCCCCCAACATTTACAACCTTAACTATATTTGTCTCTGCTGTGTTGCTAACTAGATGCTGTTATAAAAAACTGTTTTTTGGGGGCATGTATAACCTACCCCCCCACTTTAGAGTATCTGATTCTCACCTGTTCTTTATATTATTGCAGCTGTTGTTGTGTGGCTTTGTAATTTTCGTATTTGGTCTGTAACCCTGACTCATGCAATGATCTTCTATGTATTTGTATGCTTCCATTTTGTGCCTTTTGTTTTCTCCCTTTTGTTCCCCTCCCCCGGGTCCCACCTGGAAACAAGTTTTGGCCCATGCCGCTTTTCCTGGTTATCAACTTAGAAATAAAATAAAATACAAATCCTCTTCAGGAAGTCTGAAATGGTTTAGATGGGCTTATTACCTCTGTGTTCCCTGGTTGCTTACATTTGCAGGACCAATATGAACATGAGGGGGGACAGAGCATTACAGCACATGCATAAAATGTGTGAGTTTTGAAAAAGGGGAGTGGTGTCAGTGTGTATCACAATTGTAACTCAGGGGCAGTCTTGCAGAATGCAGCAAACATGCCAAACACTTCAGAGATGCCAACACTAGCTCAAGGATTCTGAGGGACACTACAGGACAGTCAGAGGGCTAAACATAAATTAAACCAAGGTACAACTGATGTAGAGATGGGGGAACAGGAAAAATTATGGGGGACAGAGTTTTTTGTGGGTGTGGCTAAAATTTAATTTTCCATGATAAAAACATGGCTGCAAATTTCCAGTGAATCTGCTAATTGCTGCTTCTGCTCAGTTTTCACAACAGAGGACAGTGTGCCTTTGATAGAACATGGCATAAAGGATGGAGAATCACAGAAAAAAGGCAGAAGATATTTACTGTACAAGTGAAAAGGTCAGGAAAGGGCTGTTAGCCACCACAATGGTCCAGCAGTGGCATGTCATGCTGCAATGCTGACACACAGATTCAGAAGTCAGTCTCAAAAGTCACATTGGGAGGCAGGCCAAGGCCAAGACAGCTACACTTGGCAGCACATGTCAGTTGAGGTGGGTTAGCAGTGGGTTTCCTACCACAGCAACTCTGTGGCTTGGGCAGGAACTTGCTTCTGCCACAGGATGGACTGCAGTTGTGCAAGGCTAGAAGAGGCATCACCCCCACCAAGGGGGAAGTAGGAAAGAAAAAGGTATGGAGAAATTTACAGAGTTGAATGCATTTTTGTGTGTATTGTACTGAATTTTAAAGTAGTTTCATGTGTATTTTATGTTTGTATGTTTGCAACTGTATATTGTGTACACAGCATGTTAATAAAAAAATGAGCTCTGCTAGATGGTATTTACTACTGCCTGAATAAACATAATTATAATGATAATGTTCTACTAATTAGAAAGGCAGGCACTCCACTCGAGTTATAATTAAGTTCATATTGCTAGGGTAGTCATCTTGTCAGTTGTTAAGAATGAATTTTTACTAAATATGCCACACATTGTCCAGTACACTAAGTATAAATTAATCTAGTTGCAACTGAGGAGAAGGCATTGATATTTCACTATTTAGAATCAATTTAGTTAAAATCCACTATCACAGTAATGCTGGATTAATTTAGTTAAAATTAATAGAGTAATAAAAGCTTGCTTCATTGTTACTTTCAAATACAAGTTAGCCACTGACATCTGTAATGATATCATTTTTTATGGCTAACCATGGCTAGACATGAGTAATTATGTTCAATAGCAGACAGTACAAGCTATGGCTGGATACAGCTGGTTATTGTTAGGTATCACCATGGCTACCAAATGGCTACCACTGTACTCATTCATTTTTTGTTTTATAATGTATTTACCTGGGATAGCAGAACTGAGATGTAAATCTCATATTAACTGAAGTCCAACTTCTACCCAATTTTATTTTATTTATTTATAGATAGCTAGGATTACAAGTACCTTTGAACCAATGGTTCATTTACAAACGTTCTGCATCAGTTTTTATTTTATTTTTTTATTTATTTATTGAGAATGTTACTGTTGGGTGTACTGCAGCACTCAGAGGTTGAGTGACTTACACAGATGGTTCTGACTGCGTTAAAATCATGATCTCCAAATTCTCATTGCCCCCATCATCCTTACTGATAATCTGAATGTTGACCAAGATACCAAGTTATTAATCATTTACAAATATCAGGATGGATAGTGAAATAAAATACAGACACAAAGAACAAAAATGAAGTGAAATAAAATGAAAAGTCTTGGTGAAATGGCACTCATTAGGTACCAGAGGTTTGCATTGCACTTTGGAGAATTTCTCTCATCACCTGTCTTAGCAGCCAGGACAGAATGAATCATGTGACATTATAATCTTGAATACAGATTTCTGATCCCTGACCATCGATAACTGAATTACTATGCTTCAGATGACAATGAAGGTAGAGAGTATGACCAGAATTACTATGAATAAAAAAAATCCTCAAGGCACTATCTGCCAAAATAGGAAGTAAAATACAAACCAGAGTTATATGATATAAAATAGAAATTAATTGGTATTAATAAATAACAGGACTAGAAGCAATATGGTGACAAATTCACTTGCACAGATGTATATACAATTCTTTTTTTGTTGTGTACTAGGTACAGTATTTGATTCTATGTGTTAAATACTGTACACCATATTTAAGAGAAAACAAAACAAAGGCCACTCAAAGGGAACAAGATTGTGCCATGAGCAAAAACTGCAGTCAAAGTCTCTCAAAAGTCAAGTACTCAAACACAAATATTGGGAGAGTGGCAAAAAAGGCTGCAAAATATTGGCTTACCGACTTAGAGCCCAACAGATGGAATGCTACATAGCAGGCTTGAAGGAGTCTTCTGGTCAAATGCATATTGATAATCCTTCTATAAATAAAATCATGACAGCATTTTACAAAAAGCTATATGCACCCTCACATCCCTCACAATCTGCTTCTATCAAAAGTTTTTTTGAGAAATCAATACTTCCCCAACTTCCTAAAGCTATTGTGGACTTGTTAGATAGACCCTTCTCAACTGAAGAGGTTCATCAAGCCCTTTCATCCCTTAAATCTGGGAAGGCCCCTGGAGGAGATGGTTTCCCTGTAGAATTCTACAAACCTCTGGCTGACCTATTCTGTCCTTTATTATGCAAGGTGTACCACAAATCTACCCATTGTGGCAAACTACTTTCATCCATGATGGAGGAAATCATTACAGTGCTTCCAAAAAAGGACAATGATGTTTCCCTTCCATCTAACTATCACCCTATATCTCTACTTAATACTGATGGAAAAATATTTGCCAAGCTCTTAGCTATGCATTTGGAGCCCCTTATTCCTCAGCTAGTCCATCGATCCCAGGTGGGATTTGTTAAAGGGAGGCTTGGTTCAGATCACTTACATTCCTTATTTAATCTTATGTATAAAGCTAAAACCCTTAAGTCCCTTGTGGCAGCCATAGCTGTTGATTTTGAAAAAGCTTTTGATTCTTTAAACTGGAACTTTCTTTATCTTGTGTTATCCCACTTGGGTTTCAGTGATCATGTTTACTCATGGATTAGATTATTTTACACCCTTCCCTCTGCCAAGGTCCTTACAAACTCCATGCTATCCTACCCCTTTAATCTTGCCAAAGATACTAGACAAGGCTGTCCTCTATCCCTGTCACTTTTTATCTTACCTCTTGAACCCTTGATGGCTGCCCTTTGGCAAACCAGTGAAATAAAGGACATCTCAATTGGTGACACACAGTATACCACTTTATCATATGCTGATGATCTACTAATTTTATTAGAAAACCTAGAATCTGCCGCCCAACCTCTTACTAGATTACTTAATACTTTTACTGAATTTTCAGGGTTGGCAGTGAATTACAAAAAAAAAAAAAAAAAAACAGAGGTGTTGCCTTTGAATGCCCTTTGCAGAACCCATATGAATATCCCTCTAGGGTTTTGGTGGGCACCCTAAGGCATTACCTATTTAGGGATCAAGATTTTACCAAATCTCGATAAGATTTGGGAAGCAAGTTTTTGTCCTTTACTTACTGAAATCAAAACAATTTTATATAGATGGAAAACTCTCAATCTATCCTTTACTGGTAAGATTGCCACTGTTAAAATGCCCATAACTCCTAAAATACTCTATCTATTCTCTATCATTCCACTATTCCTACCCCCTTCATTTTTGTCCAAAATTGATAAACTAATAGGAAACTTTATTTGGGAAAGAAATATCCCAAGGCTTTATCATATTAAATTATGTGCCTATTGGTCCAGAGGTGACTTTGGACTACCCTGGTTTCTAGTATATTTATGAGCATTCCAAACCGCCCAAACTATTAGGTGGTTTATTAAACCTGACCTCAGAATTCCTTTATGGGTGAACATGGAAGCATCCCTGACTCCAGGCAGGATCCCTACCATATTTATTTTCAATACCCTAACATGGAAACTAAGGAAGCACCCTACCATTGCCCTATTGGTTAATTATTTGTTTAAATTACAAAAAACAACTAAAATCTAATCCTACTCCTATGTTTTATGCTCCCATTTGGGGCAATCATTACATTACCCTTGATGGCAAATCTTTGTACTGCAATTCATGGAAAAGTAAAGGGGTATGCTTTCTGAGTGATATTATATCTAATGACTCCTTCAATTTAAACTCTTTTACTAACCTACAAGCCAGATGAGGCATATCCAGGTATGATTTCTGGAAGTTTTTACAACTATGTTGTGCATTATCATCTCTACTGCAACAAATGACTAGATTATCCTCTCTTGATACTTATATCACCTCATGAGCAGACAATAAGTCTGCCCTAGTCAGTAGAATATACAAACTTATCAGAGATACCCTACCAGACCAATCCCTCTTATCTAAGGCCAAATGGAGCGCAGCTCTACAATGTAATATAATGGACTCTCAATGGAATAAATGCTGGGCTTTCTGCCACAACACTTTTAAAGATGCACACAGTCTGCTTATCCAATTTAAAATCCTTCATTTATGGTATAGAATGCCACCAATTCTCTGTCGATTTGGATTGGTATCAAATGAGCATTGCTGAAGTTGTAGTTCTCTAGGTGGAGATTTATTACATATTTTAAGGTCCTGTAAACATATTTCTACATTATGGTGCTCTGTCCATCATTTGGCTTCAAACATTGTTGGTCATAATATTTCCTTTGACCTTAAATACTTTATATTGGGTATTATTGATCAATACAACAAGCTTTCTACATACCAACACAAACAACTGAATATACTCCATATGCAAGTTAAACATCTTATTTTGATGCATTGTAAATCTTCCATAGTACCTACTATCACAGATGTCCTTAGCAACTTAACCCAAACTGTGTTTTTAGAGCATCTCTCATATTTGGCCATAGACCAACTCAATTAATATAAGCTCTGTTGGCAAGATTATCTGGATTATTTAAAATCTACTTGATTAGGAGATATTTATAAGTCACTATCTCTTTATTCCCAAATGTAATACTGTTTATATCTTCGTTGTATCTCTTTACTGTATAAGTTTGTTGAAATTGTTACTGTATGATCTAGACTCATCTATTTTGAACAATGCAGAGAACCACTGATGTTAAACTGATAGGTACTTCATATCATTCTCCTGTACTATACTTGTGCAATCTTAGTTTGTACCTTCCTTTTATATTTTACTTATCTTATGAGGCTTACTGTGTATAATTTACTGCTGTACCCAGTTTGCTATACATTGTTCTCTGTATGGAATTCTCTGTATGTCTGAAAAAAGTTTTAATAAACAAATTAACTGCAAAAAAAAAAGTCAAGCACTCACCACCTGTTGAAAACATAGTCCAGACTCAACCATATACAGTAGTTTGCCTTTAAGGGGTGTGTAACAAATAATATTTCCTGAATGCCATGAATACTAGGCTATTCATTATTTGGGAAGAAATATAAACAATTGGCACTATTCATGGCTATTTGGCATCTTGCTGTTTGGTGAGAGTTCAGGATCTTCTGAGACATCCTGTCTGATCAGATGCCAGTTTGGAAGCTTACTGAAAGCAGCTTATGTGATCCAGCACTTGCAGAAGCTAATAGCAAGAGATAAAAATGTCTGAGCTGCAATGAAAGAGCAATCTAGTTCTATCCCCATGTAACAATTAGACACAAGGCAGAAATATTGACAGTTTGTGTTCCCTTTCTAATTCTAAAGCTGAGAAGATGGATTTTAGACTAGTCGGTTTTCAGAAAAGTTAACTGTAAAAGGCATTTTTTGTTAAAAGTTAGTAACAAGAGTTTTTAAGATAATTAGGGCTTGCTGAATCCAAATATGGTTGTTACCAAGGTGAATGTTGTGTATTAAGGCCTCTACAAAGAGAATAATTTATCACATGTAAATTGCTGAAGTATAAATCTTTATTTCCTTTTAGTCTAAGATTAACTTCAGTTGGATCTTAATGAACTCTAGGATATAATAAAGTGATCAAATAATATGCACAACCTTTTTATACAGCTATCTAATCTCAGTTTCTTATTTGCAAGAGGTACTAGAAATATTTTAATATGCTATGCAACCAAGAAAGTGCATGTTTACATGGCTTTTATAACATGAGCATTGGCACCTTGAAACAAAAGTGCTCATGCTGAATAAACTATCAGAAATACAACACATAGGGCCTGAGTCTCAAAGCTCTGAGAATGTGCAAGGGGCTTACACCACAAGGAATGGTGTGAAGTTCCCCTTGCACCACCAGGAAATGTGATAATTATATTAATACAGACAGATCAGGTTTAGGTAGGGGCATCCACTACACAACCAAGGAAAGTGATTACGATCAGGGATAGGGAGGGGAGTCTGCTGGACCACCAGGGAAAGTAACATATATTATAATACAGGCTGATTGGGGCAGGGGGTTCTCTAGACCACCAGGGATGTGTTTCATTGTAATATAAGGGGATCAAGGTTAGTAGGCTCTACTAGACCATCAGGGACATGTTTACTTTTAATAAAAAGGGGATTGGGGCTGGGGGGGCTGTTAGTCACCAGGGACATCCTAGAGTGGCACACAGCCCCCCACAGCTTGCAGCAACCAACCAGATGTGCTGTCTATTTGGTGCAGGGCTACAGTTGCTACAGGCTGTGGGACTTTGCCAGTGGTACCCTACTTGACAGAGAATTGGGTGCAGGATCCCTGGCACACTGGCAATTGGTACAAGCCGCCAGTGGCATGACTTTGGCTGTGTTTTGAGAATCGAGACCATAATCTGAAAACACCTGTTTTTAAAACAAGTGAAAATATTTTCTTGACTAAACATTAAGTAAACATTTTTTTTTTACTTTATTTCTGAATTCCTACCCAAGGAAACTCTCTCTGACAACTGCCAGCTCCAAGGTCTCTACCTCCTGCTGTGAGGCTCACTCAATTCTGCACCCCAACCCAGCATCATCCCCAGATCTAACCCACCATGGGGAAGGGCCACCCTATCCTCCCAGGGTGCTCTATTGCAAGTGTAGAGTGCCTGGCCAGAGTGGGGGAGCTCAGACAGCGAACCACTGGCATTGGGAGTGTGGACCCTGGACAGCAGCGCCATCGCCTATCCCCAGGGAGGAGGATTTTTCCACTTTTCTGCCCCTGAAGTTTGGACATGCAGTGGTGGCTAGGCATGGCATGCCACCGCCTGCTAAACTCCGCCCCTCTACCATACGCTGCCACCAAGAATTGTCACTATCCCGGCTGCCGCTAGGTGCCACTACAGCATGGTAGGACCCTAGAACCCTCCCCAGGGAAGAGAGAGCTGTCAACTAGATGCTCAATCTCTTCCCTGCCCTGCTGACTTCTGGCTCCCTGGGCTCATTTCCAAACACAGGTCACTGGCATGGCACAAGGTGTGGCGTCCAGTGCCTAAACCCAAAGAGCCACCGGGCAGGCTAAGTAAACATTTTAATACACACAATTAAGCACACATGTTAATGTTATAATAGTTCAAGAAATGCTGGCATACTGTAGACTGAATATAGATCTCATTAGGTCACTTATTATTTGAAAATACTGTCCTTATGCACTAAGTGTTGGATACACTGACACAATCTTTTTCCAGTTCTCTACATTTGCATACTCCTGTACAGACAAGTCATGCTGTCTTGCGTCTGCATCACTGACTTCTACACCCTGTTGTACAGCCACAGAATATTGCCTTCATACAGTCTGCTGGTACTGGTGGCAATGACATGTGCTGTGGCATCAGACCTAAGTCCTCCTGTTTCTATCTCTCTGTATTTGGAGGAAGAAGTATTACATTTGACCAGTGGGTCTGTATCCAAACTAGTGCCTGGTAATAAGCAGTTGTAGTAATAAGGAATCACTAATAGAACAGAATACTAAGGCTAACAAAGCCTGCCAGGTTAATCCCCCATTTGTAAAAGGTAAAGATGATATTATGGAATTTATTGATCTAACTAAAACAAGTAAAAAGAAACAAAAGAGGCAGAGACCTAGAATAAAGAAAAGTAAACAAAAAACACAATCACCTAAAATTCATACAGATAAAGATATGGTTAAAGAAACAGTGCAAAATATTTCAAAAATACAAAAAATAAGTTTACAAGTAAGTGATGTTAGCAAATTAGGAGACAACTCCCAACATGTTGTTGAAATAACAAATAAGAATGTGGACAGGAATGAGTTTAGAGAAGTGGATACCCTTGTAGAGAAGAAAAAATAAAAGCAAATCACATGGGCCTCAGTACTTAAAAAAGGAAGGACAGATTTTGAAAATCATAATGATCAACAACCTCAAAGCAATATACTGGAAAAAGGGTTGCAGGATAGGGACTTGGAAAATAAACAAAATTAAGCTGTAAACTTGATTGAATACACCAGATACCAAAGAATATTTAATGGAGTTACATGGTGTTCCATTACTACATCAAGAATCACAAGTAGTATTATCAGAATGTATACTGAAACTATTACATATAGAGGGTAATAAGGAGAATATCTATGTGACTAGACTTACTAATGCATTTCATCCAGACTGCATCTTAATTCACACTGGATCAGAAGAAATTGCAAATAAAATCTGGAATATGGAACAAACACTAAATAACAAGAGATTTAATTTATTTCCTCTTCAAATAGTTCCTTGGTCAAACATTAACAAGAAGGGTTTAATAAACAAAGACCTGGCAGAACAAAGAAAGCAGCCAGACAATCTGACAACAGTAATTGGTTCCTATGAAGAATATCAATCTAGACTAATGGAAAGTAAAACTCTTTCTGTGTTTGGGTGGGATTTAATTAAAGGACAGTCAGTGGGACAAACTAAAAAAGAGATAACATCTTTTTTCTTATGTGTTTTGAAACAAAACTTAAACCCATCATGAATAACCAAGATCAAAATCCATGAGGCAATTGGAGACTCTCCACAAATTGATATATTATTTGATTCACCTAAAATGGCAACATTAATAATGAAAAATTCAGAAGTTCTGGATATTCTAGGCATTCATATAATAGATGCATTAAGTTGGAAATCAATTGATATAAACAAATCTGTGAATCAGCAACAGGTATTAATGCAGACTACAAATAAGAATTGACTTAATAGGATTAACAATCATACAATCATAAAACAACAAAGGAAACAATCAATGAAAATAATGTCATGGCATATAGAAGGAATAACAAACAAATTAGCTGACCCCAGTGTTTTAAAATTTCTAAATGAAGGTGACATCATTTGTCTCCAAGAGACATGGTTAATGCATGAAAATCCACCTATGCTCTCAGGATATAGTGGCTTTACCAAAACATCTATTAAATCTAAAAAACTTGGTGGATCAAAAGAGGGAGTGATAGTTTATATCAAAACTTCCTTGAATTTTGAAATTGCAGTATTGGAAAATCTTTTACCTAATGTACCTAGTTTAGTCTTGGATCATAAGGGCATGAAATATATTGTAACAAATATTTATATACCCCAAGCAAAGTAAGATCTGATTTTACATTCCCTTGGGATGTATTTGAACAACACTTAGAGCTATTGGATCACAAATATGACTTATTCCCTATATTAGGCTGAGATGATTTTAACACAAGGGTATATAAGGAAAAGGAGATATTCACTCTAGAGGATGGTCTTTTAAAAGGAATAAATATAATGAATAATAACATTAAGACAAACAGAGCTGCTAATGATACAATCGCTAATATACAAAGGAAGAAGCTATTAACAGTTATGAAAAATCAGGAGTATTGTTTAATTAATGGCAGGGCAGATAGTGATTCCCTTGGGGAGTTTACATTTTTGGGGTCCACTGGAACATCTCTAATTGATTTAATATGAGCAAATCAAGAGGCTATATCTCTGATTGAAGATATGGAAATATTACATAGATCTGAATCTGCACACCTCCCATTGAAATTAACAGCCACAGGTAATGAATATAACTTACTGTATTTAACACAACAAACTGAGTTTCACTAGGAAACTTAGAGATTCTAGACCTTAAGAAAATTAGGTGGACTACTAATTCAATTAACACAATTATGGAAATATTAAACTCAAAATCAATTAATAAATCAAGGGATAAAATTTTGTCGGGAGAGAATGCAAATACAAATTTGGACTTCATTTTATGGCATTAGAAACCATTTTTGATAAGTCAATCATTTAATAAAGGTAATAAAAAGAAAACATGGTTCACTGACAAATACAAACAGATGAAAAAGGAAATAAACTATCTCTTAAGGGATCATAAAACCAGTCCACATAAACTTAAATTGGAAACATTAAATAAAGCCAGGAAACAATAAAACAAGTACTAGAATTTGAAATGCAAAAAATATCATTATCACATGTGGATGAAATTAAAAACTACCATTTTAACAAATAATATCAAAGCATTCTGGACATTGGTCATCCTCAGTTTTAATCAATACACAAAACAAGCTGAAGCAGCAATTACTCCAAAATAATGGGATGATCACTTCTCAGCTTTATACTATGTGAATGAGGATAGACAGAATGCTAGAATAGGAATTGAAGTTTTAATGTCTCCAAGACCAATACTAATAGAGAGGGAGGAAATTTTATTAGCAATAAAGGATATGTTGAATAACAAAACCCCAGGACCAGAAGGCATAACAACTGAATTATTTAAGTATTTCCCACAAAGGTGGACTCCAATTCTATTTGTATTGTTTAATAACTATGCTCATGGTGATACAATTCCCCAAACATGGTTAGGAAGTAACATACAGTATGTCCAATTTTTAAGAAAGGAAACATCAATGACCCAATGATGTACAGATCCATAAGTCTGATAGACACTTCAAAAAAACTGTTCACCAGAATCATCTTGAGAAGGCTATAAGCATGGGCAACTGATAATAAAATCATAAGCAAGCTTCAAAATGGCTTCAGGAAAAACAGGTCTATGCTCCAACATTGTCATGTTTTATACCATCTGATATGGAAGTATGTTAAAATAAAAAAAAACACAAATTATTCTGCTGTTTTGTAGATCTAAAAACAGTATTTGATACTGTTGATAGATCTCAATTATGGCAGAAATTAGAATCATATGATATTGATCTAAATTTACTGGATATTTTAATATGTATTCATAATAATACATGGATCCAGGTTCAATACAATCATAACAGGGATTTGTCACACAGAATATATACTAATCAGGGGGTTAGGCAGGGTGCATTCTGGCTCCTTTCCTATTTAATGCATACATTAATTCTGTTATTGAAGGTTTGGAGGACCCAACATTTCATTTACCATTTCTCAGGTTGAAGAAAGTTACATGCTTAACCTACACAGACTATATAGTCTTAATGTCCACACTTTATACAGAGGAAACTAAATTATTTTGTTAAACTTTGTCTTGATAACAAATTGACTATTAACATTCAAAAAACAAATATGGTGATATTCAGGAATAAACAAAGAAAGTACCTTATTTATATATCAGCAAGGGTAAAGTAGCAACAGTTAAAATTGATAATTATTTAGAATTGAGATACTTGGAAACTATAACCTGGAATAACCATATTCTTTTACTTAAAGCAAAACTTAACACACCAGTTAATGCCTTTAAATGATTTGTAGAAAAATATGAGAATGGAACTTTAATGGATTTCCTTAAAGTTATAAATACAAAATTAAAAAAACAAGTATTTTGTATGGGGCTGAAATATGGGCAAATGAAAATCTGAAACCTCTCAAAGTAATATTAAACAAATTATATAGATATATTCTAAGGGTTCATAACCCTGTCCTTATAGAAGTAGTTAGAAGTGAATTAGGACAATATTCACTGGTTTCACTTGCTAGTATACAAAGAATTAAACATATACTGAGATTGTTCATGTTGCCTGATTCTCAGTTATCCAGAATTGCTCTGCAATGAGCTATTTACTGTATTATAGCCATAGGGGGTTTACTTTCCCAATAATAACAGAAATTAATGATGTAATATTCCCCCTGGGGTTAGGAACCTTTTTGTATAGAAATTTATCAAACTCCTTTCTCAGAAATTAGTGAGATTATTGGTAATAGGTTCTGTGACTCCTCCATAAGAAAAGATGAGATTAGAATAAACATCTAAAACATTTTAGATGGTTCAAGACTATCAAATTACATCATGGTGTTGAACAATATCTGTTAAAGTTAACTCAACCATCTGATAGAAGACTGATTGCAAGATTTAAATTAGAAATCTATAAGGCAAATTATACATATTGCAAACAGCAAAGAGGTGGAGTCGCAAACCCATAGTGTAAGTGTGATTTAAAAACAGAAGACGACTTGGAACATGTGTTATTATATTGTCCATTATATGAGAGACAGAGGAAGTATTGGCTTGGTCCTATTCTAAAGTATTATAATACACTGCATGGTAAAGTACAGATTATAGAAGATCTTTTTAATACAAGTGATATAAGTGTCCTTCAATGGCTGGTGAATTACAGTATCTAAAAAGAGTGAAATTATGAATATGTTAAGAAATGCTATATCATTTTATATAAAGACCTGAATGCAATTTACTATTGTATGTTTTACGATGGAAGGACAATCAAGTATTTTATCTTGTAATTCTAATTAATGTCTATGTAATTATGTAATTTGTAAAGGCATGGTTGCTGAACAATAAAACTTTGTTGTACCTTTGTGCCTTGTACCTTTGGTAATAAGGTTTCTGTATTTGGAAAAAAAAGAGCATCACTTGTTGGGGGTAGAGCTTCTGAGGACAAGCAAGCATGTGAACAAAATGGCACATGCTTTATCAGTGTTGTGGACAACTGGCAAGCCGTACATCTTACAAATAAACTCTTTTGCAATTTTCACCTTCTCTGAGTCCAGGTCACTCTGTCCAAGGTGCGCTAGAAGCTGATGGTGTCACTGATAATCATTCCATGTGGTTTTCCTGCTGTGTCCAGCAATAAAAGAGTTAGATCACAATCAGTCAGGGCATGAAATGGGAGCAGAGTTTCCAGAACAGTGGGTCCATATTGCAGTTTCTCACAAACTGCATAAATAGGAAAGTACTTTGGTTCCACTGATGTGCCAGCTTTCATCCAACGTTGCCTACATATCAGTTTGTTATAGTGAGCCAACAAAAGAATAAGCACATCAGTGTCCCTGGATGCAACAACAACACTATCGGCATCACTGTGAACACGGTGTAAAATCATTCTTGTGTCTGCTTCTTCCTGATGAGCACCAAGCTGATTGGTGTCAACTGCTGCTGTTGAGCACCATACTTCAGCCTCATTCTAAAAGCTACTAGCCAGAATGATGATTTTAGCATGTGGTGCTTATGTCATTAGTTGCTCAGATAAAATTAGTGCAAGGTCCTCCTTATTTTTTGGAAGCATAATGAAATTCATCCAGTTACTTGGAAAGGGCACATATCTGCCTTCCACCACTCTTCGAATGGGTCTTGTACCTCTTGAGCATTTTTGCCTTGTACCACCCTTAATTAATTCCTTGTAGAACCTGTCAAACACAACGTCTATTCTTTGAAAGTCTGCTCCAGTCCTAAGGAGTATTTTTATAAATGTGTCTGCAAGGTCTCCAAATGTTTGGCTGTGGATGGCTTTATTATGGCTTGTACCAAAGCCTGTGTATCTATCACAAGACAGCTTCTCCCAGCAAGGGTAACTGCTGGTGGTCAGTGGACATCAGCTGTCAGTACATCACCCAGTATTGCTTTTGCACCTGTTCTTAGACTACCATTTGTCTGTGCTAATGCCAAAGGGATGGGCATTAACTCATGTTTCAAAATCTGTTGCAAATTCACAGTCCTGCTGGCTTTACAGGCCGTGATTAGTCACTGAAGAATATTTCTGTTTGCTATCATGGTTGAGGCCTTTTCTTTGACTTCTTTCTCTCCTCATATAACATGGAAAAAGCTGAAGCATTATTTTTTGCAAGTGGATCATGAATGTGCGCATGTCCAGGCTCCACCTCTTGTGTCATAAGCCGTTTCTCCACAGAGCTGTCCAATTGCTCTTTGCATTCAACAGTGCATCTTATATGGCTTCAGTAGCCAGATCCTTTGTCCTGGATTCCCACCTTTTCCCTCACAAAAAGACAGAGACCACTGTATGTTGTTGTGCTCAGATTGGCAATTAATTTATTACATATCAGAATTCCATTTTCCATCTCATCATCTTTTATTATTATATCTTTCACAATTGCATTTTATTGCATCCACATATCAATCTCTGATCATCCCTCTTTCTTCCTCTTCTCACTCCCGCCAGGTGAAAACCTGGGTGCCTTCTTCTTCTCTTTTCCTGTTAGGTAACGGTGAGAACCAAGACCGCTTTTTCTCCTTCAGCTTCTTCTTCTTTTTCTACTATTCTTTTTTCTTTTCCCCCCTCCCCTCCATCCCTCCATCCCCCCCTTTTTCCCATTAGCCAGTCTCCAGCTTGCATTGGATGACTGCCTTTCCCCTCAATTTAGGGTATTGTTCCCCCACCACTTAGGGGATCTCTTCCCTTTAACTTCTCTCCCATTTCTTTCCTTTTTTTTTATATTCCATTTTCAGCATGCCTCCTCCATGCTTCTATAAAACCCATCATTTCTGTATTAAACATATCTATGGCTAGATCTGACAGGTGCACTCCATCTGACCTGTAGAAATCCTCTACCTACTTTTCCACATCTCATAGTATTACGTGCCCCCTCCCATTTTCCTTATCAGTGTTCCTACCCTTCTATTCATCTTTCTCCTGGCCCTATCCACTGCTCTGTGACTGTGTTCATGTCTCCATACCCTTCTTGGAATCATATCTGACCATGCAAGGCATACCCCTGGCCACCACTGCTGTATTTTTTCTACGTCCCATTTAACTTGCATGTATGTGTCCACCCATGACTTTCCTCCAATGTCGTTACCCCCTAGATGTACAATAATTATGTCTGGAATGGGTCTCCACTCTTTTGTCTCTTTCAGCGTAGGAAGCAGTTGTGCCCATCTCATCCCATGGATGCCACGCCAAACCAACCTACAGTTTTTCACATCTTGGTATAGCTGCTTTCCCCCAGCCTTTTTTCTCCACTCTCTTTTCTACCCAATAAATATAGGAGTGACCACAGATCCATACTTCCTTGATCCTCCCTCTTCCTATAGGATTCAAGCAAAATAAATGTCTTATATACGTTCTTAGCTCCTTTTCCATATCTCAACTCTATGCCCCTCCCCCCCAATGTGGTTCAGTATCTGCAAAACAAAACACAGGTGATACATTAGTCTCCATACTGCAGTGCTCGAATGTATCTCTTGTAACTGTCAGACCGCCAGCACCCCTTCTCCATCATATGAGCCACTGTCTCACCTGTTGCTACCCACTGTGAAGCAGCCCTTATTCACAGGGACCGAGATGAGTAATTGCCTGGATCCTCCCCCAGGAACTGCATGCCTTTTTTGAGCATGGCCGTGACCTGATAACTTGCAACCTTTTTTCCATCTCTAGGCACAAATAATTTCCCTGTCCTATGTCCACGCTCTGTGGCGTAGGCCCACAAAGCCTTTACTGGGCACACTCTGTCATTTACCTGTGCCTCCAGGGTTATAGCACAACCCTGTCCCCCTTGATCCATCTTTGACTTCTTGATCATGATTTGTATCTCTTTCATCCCCCAATTTATATCTTCCCATTCCAACCCCCCTCCCTCGTCTTTACTGCCATGACCCACAGCCTCACTCACTGTCATAGCCCCTGAAAAGATTACCAAATAAATCGTGTGAAAAAGCTGGGCCTCATCTTTCGATCTGCAGATTGCCGGTAATACCCCTTTTAGTTTCACAAGCCATTTCTCCCCTACTGGTCTTCTACTATCCGTAGCTCTCTGTTTTAATATATCCTATCCTTGCATCATTTTTCTAATTAACATTGACTTCGTCGGGTCCTTCCAACCCTTCAGGCTGCAAACTACACTAATCCCTGCTAGATAGACCCCCATCAAGGTGTGGGATGTTTCTCTCTGCCATTGCTATACTGTGAACTTCCCTAACTGTTCCTCTGTAAGAGGCCTACTTACCTCCATGTGATGTGTTGCCCTGAATGTTTGAAACACCCTCCAGGCCCCTTCATAGGCCCTCAGAGTCTGTGGTGCCTATAAGCTGCGAAAAAAAATTTCTGATCCCTCTTGCCAACGTCCCAGATGTTTGTTGTGATGGGTGTTTTTTGCTCCTCTGCTGTTGGTGCCAGCCTCTGGAAACAATCCAGCTGCAGACGGGAGAGGCTGTCAGCCAGGGTATTGTGTACCCCTTCTATGTGTTTGGATCTGAATGACATATTCAATTTCAAAGCCCTTAGCACCAATTGTCGCAAGACCTGCATGACCGTTTCTGACCTGGCTCCCCTGTTGTTCAGAACATCTACCACTGCCATGTTGTCGCACCAGAATGTCACCTTCTGGTTGTGCAGTTCTTACCCCCACACCAGGGTGCAGGCGCAAATAGGCATGATCTCCAACAGTGTTATGTCCATTACTTTCCCATCCCTCACCCAGTCTGCAGGCCACGGTTCTATGAACCATCTGCCCCTCAAATAACCTCCCATACCCAGGCCCCCTGGATGAGCACTAATCTGATTGGTGTCAACTGCTGCTGTCGAGCACCATACTTCAGCCTCATCCTAAAAGCTACCAGCCAGAATGATGATTTTAGCATGTGGTGCTTATGTCATTAGTTGCTCAGATAAAATTAGTGCAAGGTCCTCCTTATTTTTTGGAAGCATAATGAAATTCATCCAGTTATTTGGAAGGGGCCCAAATCTGCCTTCCACCACTCTTCAGATGGGTCTTGTACCTCTTGAGCATTTCTGCCTTGAACCACCCTTAACTAATTCCTTGTAGAACCTGTTAAACACAATGTCTATTCTTTTGAAAGTCTGCTCCAGTCCTAAGGAGCATTTTTACAATTGTGTCTGCAAGGTCTCCAAATGTTTAGCTGTGGATGGCTTTCTTATGGCTTGTACCAAAGCCTGTGTATCTATCACAAGACAGCTTCTCCCAACAGGGGTAACTGCTGGTGGTAAGTGTATATCAGCTGTCAATACATCACCCAGTATTGCTTTTGCACCTATTCTTAGACTACCATTTGTCTGTGCTTATGCCAAAGGGATGGGCATTAACTCATGTTTCAAAATCTGTTGCAAATTCACAGTCCTGCTGACTTCATAGGCTGTGATTAGTCACTGAAGAATATTTCTGTTTGCCGTCATGGTTGAGGCCTTTTCTTTGACTTCTTTCCCTCCTCATATAGCATGGAAAAAGTTGGATCATTATTTTTTTTGTAAGTGGATCATGAATGTGTGCACATCTAGGCTCCACCTCTTGTGTCATAAGCCGTTTCTCCACAGAGCTGTCCAATTGCACTTTCCCTAGACTCTTTGCATTCAACAGTGCATCTTATATGGCTTCAGTATCCAGATCCTTTCTTGCAATATTTTGCAATGAAGTGGGTGGTTCCTCCCCTTAGAAAATCTTGAACCTTTGAAGTGCTTGTAAGAGTGCATCCTCATCATCATTGTTATATTGCTTTCTTGCCTTTCTTGACTCATTGTGAATAAGTTGGCCACATAAGCCTACACAGAACATGGCTCTAGTGTCTGCTGCAATATGATCTCTCAGGCTGTAAGACAAGCTCATCTGCTGAGGGCTGAGTGAGTCTTGGTGATACCTAAAACTCCATCTCCTTTCTTTCCAATGGCAAGCAATGTGAGAAGGCGGTAGGGACGGCTTGGGGTATACTGAGATGTATAAGGAGAGGTATCACCAGCAGAAAACAGGAAGTTGTTATCCCCCTGTACAGACAGTTGGTGACACCCTATCTGGAGTACTGCATCCAGTTCTGGAGACCCCATCTCCACAAGGACATAGACAGGATGGAGGCAGTTCAGAGGAGGGCAACTAAAATGGTACAGGGTCTGCAAGAGAAGCCTTACGAGGAGAGACTAAAGGAGCTTAATATGTATACCCTTGAGGAAAGGAGGGAGAGGGGTGCATGATAGAAATGTTTAAGTACCTCAGTGGAATCAACAAAGTCCAAGAGGGTAGCATCTTTCAGAAAAAGAGATGTGCAAGAACAAGGGGACACAATCTGAAGATGGGGGGATGGCTCAGGGGCAATGTGAGGAAGTATTTTTTCACAGAGAGGGTGGTGGATGCATGGAACAGCCTTCCTGAGGAGGTTGTGGGGTGAAAAACAGTGGGGGAATTCAAGAATGCATGGGACAGACATAAGGCAATTTTTGTGGGGGGTAGGAAGAAACAGGCTGTTGATTAAATAGGATCTGCAGCTTATCCTCTAGGTAGGGAAATGGGCAGACTAGGTGGGCCAAGCGGTCCTTATTTGCCATCAAAGTCTATGTTTCTATGTTTCTATACCATTAAGCCACTCTTGGCTCTGATCAGGGTCCACTTGTCTGAACTTCTGACATGATCTCTTGACAGCAAATTTCTCTTGCTGGAACTCCTTGAGCACTTCAGCTGGCAGGTGATGCATTTTTGTGATGTAGATGGCACCCCACCTTGCATAGTTTGTGCGGTCATATTCCATCAAGAATGGCAGCATACATTTGAAGATGAAGACATGCAGCTCCAATTTACTTTTAAATGGGCATGGTTGAACATTAGCAGTAGGGCCACCATTTCCATGTACTGCCACAAGAACCTGAAATTCATGCTACCTTCACCTTTGCTGGTCTCAAATGAGGAGGTGAGATTTTGAAATCTTTGGGAAGTAAGAACTGGCATGACCTCACCATAAGACTGTGACTGGTCCTCTTTGATGATATCCTTTTTGAGCTCTTGATCATGTGCTGCTGCAGTATGAAGTCTAAGAGTTGTGGAAGAAGCATTCACCACAGTGCTTGAAATGTCAGTTAGTGGGTCCACATTACCCTGGCATATGACTTGTCATTCATAGCTTATTCTGTTGAGTTTGGTCAAAGAACTCCATTTTTAGTCTAGGCCTCTGCTGTCTCTGAAATCTGTATTTGCTGACCTATAATGTTTTGAATGTTCATTGCAATATTGCAGCCTCCTAATCATGGAATAAGCCACTGTCTGTACACTGATGTGACCCATTTTAGTTCCATCAGTTTACAGTACAGGGCTTCATCAACAGAACGTCATACTGCTACCCAAGCACTGATGACACATTTGCATCTCTGCACAACAGTATTGAGGATGTCTAGCTCATGGGACTTGAATGATTGGCATGTATCCAACTGTAGTTATTTCTGGTGCTGTTGTTATTTACAATTGATTGAAATGTGTCCATCCACATCTTGGGTTCTCATTTTGATGTTTTATGATAAAGATCATATCAGAAGCTTTTGCCTGCACTGCAGCTTTATAGTATTCTTCAGATTCAGAGTACCACTCATTTCAAACACTGTCCCTGAATATTGGTTTACCTTTACTGACTTTTACATTGGCTGGTATGATTGTGTCGACTGCATCAGGAACATTGAATGTGCTGCTGTTTGATGGCTTTAGATCATTCAGCATCAGGTCTGGGGCTGGTTCTCTTTGCTAAGCAGCTACTTGGGCTGCATGGAATGTGTTTTTGCCATCCAGACAAGCATTATTTTTGTCAGTACTACTCATACAGTGAACAAACTTCTCTGGGACCAGGTTGGGAGGAATAACAGCACCATTCTCAGCTTCCACAGTTTGTAGGGTTTTCTCTGCTAGGATTGTGCCCACCTTTAGGAATCCTTCATAACTAATGCAGTGACCAGCCTTATGGAAAAGCTGAAAAGATGTTTTGACCTTGTCGACTGTTAGAGGGTGCACCCAAGACCAATATGGTTTGGTGTCCATTTCTTTCCACCACTCACACCATATACAATGTCTTGAGCTACACTAAATACCCTGAATTTCACTGATCCTTATTTCTCAATGTTCTCCTTCTCAGCATTACCATCAAGACAAGATTGCTTTTCATACAACAGGTGGGGGAACTTGTACAAGCTATTTTGAATACAAGCAGTTGCATCATCCTCACTGACAGTGAAACCTTTGTGGCCAGGGTATGACAAAGTAACTCCCCAAATTTTCAATGCAGCACATACCAGTGACAAAATTGTGTGTTCTTAGAGATGGTAAATGGGGATGGCCATCTCATCATCTTGTCAAGAATCGGTCATTTGTGAGGTGGGTACATATTTATGCTTGGTTGGAACTAAGAGTGTTTGTCTCTCAGCAGGGGACTGATCAGGCAAAGAAATGAACTGAAATAAATTCCCAATATGAGGCTGGAGTTTTTCCTTGAATGATGATCTACAACTGATGTAGGAGTGTGGGATTTCAATGCCAGTTTTCTTTGCAAGATTGCAGTAATGATGCCAAGCCTCAGATTGCTCCAAAACATGGCCTTGTATGGCTGCATGCTGAGGCTCATTTGGAAGCCAAAGCATTGCTGTGTCAATAATTTTTGTGCTATGACTCATTTTCATCACAAACCTTATAAACAGGATGTAACAAGTCAGGTAGTACTTGCCTTCAGCAGCTGTGAAATTATTTACTCCAGCTAAATAAATAATCATTTTGTGGTCAAGTACAGTTGCCTTCATTAGCTGTTCACTCATCTTGAATGTAGTTACAGAGATGAGTCTCTGTTTAGGATGTACTTCTTGAGAAAACATGCAGCAGTTCCAGTCCATAGGATTCACATAACTGGACTGTCTTGTATTAAGGGCACTGGTGTCTTTATTGAGATTACTACAGCTTAACACACATGCTACATCAGTTGCAGATGAGCTTGGTTTCTGGAACCTATGGATTTTGCCTTTGTCAGTGTACTGGGCATAACAATTTCTGTGCCACGTGACTGACACAGTCTGTTCTGAATGAAAGATGGACTCAATTCTGTCAATGGGCTCTCTGTATTTGACATCTTGCTGTTTCTTTCTAATGGCCGATGCTTCCCTTATTCTATGCAATCCTTGTTCACCTGCTAAATGCACATTTTCTTTACTTGATTCTTGGCAAATAATGCAGAGACTGTAGGAAATTCACATGACTCTCTTGAGACTTACTACTAGTTCCATAATTTACTTACAGCTGTAACCAATATGAGTATCATAAACTACCATATCATTTATGTAGTGTTTCTCTCAGTTTGTAAACAAACTCTAGTAACAGCCAATACAGTTGCAGAATTATTGTATTGTGGGCAGTGAGAAATGGGTAAACTGGCAATTTGTGCACTGACCACTGAGCCACCTAACTACACTTTCTAATTGCTGTGACACACCCGTACACACATACACACTGGCTAACATATTTACACAATTATTTACCCAGTTTACAAAGCTAAGATGCAGGATCTTGTCTTTAGTGGGGTCCTGCATTACAATTTATTTACCCAGGATAACTCAGCTGAGAGGCTGCATCTCATTTCCAAAGGGGTATTGCATTAACATTTATTTACCAGTGGGGTCTTGCATTACACTTTATTTACCCAGGATAGCCCAGCTGAGATGTATCATTATGTTTCCAGTGGGGTTCTGCATTTCAGTTTTTTTACCCAGGATAGCCCAGCTGAGATGCAGCATCTTGTATCCAGTAGGGTCCTGCATTACAATTTGTTTACCAAGGATAGCCCAGCTGAGGGGCACCATCTCATTTCCAGAGAGATCGTGCATTAAAATGTATTTACCCAAGATAGCTCATCTGAGAAGCAGCATCTCATTTCCAGTGGGGACCTGCATTAGAATTTATTTACCCAGGAAAGGCCAGCTGAGATGCAACACCTCATTTCCAGTGGGGTCCTGCATTAAAATTTATTTACCCAGGATAACCCAGATTAGATGCAGCATCTTGTTTTCTTTGTGGTCTTGCATTACAATTTATTTACCCAGGAAAGGCCAGCTGAGATGCATCATCTTGTTTCCTGTAGGGTCCTGCATTACAACTTATTTACCCATGATAGCCCATCTGAGATGCAGCATCTCATTTCCGGTTCAGTCCTGCATTACAATTTATTTACCCAAGATAGCCCAGCTGAAATGCAGCATCTTATCTCCAGTGGGATCCTGCATTACAGTTTATTTACCCAGGATAGCCTAACTGAGATGCAGCATCACATTTCTCCTGGGGTCCTGCATTACAAGTTATTTACCCAGGAAAGCTCAGCTGAGTTGTAGCATCTCACTTTTAGTGGGGTACTGCATTACAACTTATTTACCGTTGATTGCCCAACTGAGATGCAGCATTTGGTTTGCAGTGTGGTCCTCCATTATAAATTATATATCCCAGATAGTCCAACTGAGATTTGCCTCATTTCCAGAGTGGTCTTGCATTACAATTTATTTACCCAGGATAGCTCTGCTGAGATGCAGCATATTGTTTCCTTTTGGGTCCTGCATTACAATTTATTTACCCAGGTTAGCCCTGCTGAGCTGCAACCTTTGTTTTGCAGTGGGGTCCTGAATTATAAGTTTTTTACCCAAGATAGTTTTGCTCAGATATAGCATCTCTTTTCCAGTGGTGTCCAATGTTACAATTTATATACCCAGAATAGCCCAGCTGAAATGCAGCATCTTAATTCCTGTGGGGTCCTGAATTACAATTTGCTTACACAGTATAGCCAGGCTGATATGCAAAATCTCATTTCCAGTGGGGTCCTGGATTACAATTTATTTACCCAGGACAGTCTAGTTCAGATGCAACATCTCATTTCCCATGGAGTCCTACATTACAATTTATTTACCTAGGATAACCCAAGCTGTAATGCACCATTTCATTTCCTCTGGAGTCCTGCGTACAATTTATTTACCTATGATAACCCAGCTGAGATGCATCACCTCATTTCCAGAGGAGTTCTGCATTACAATTTATTTATACAGGATAGGTCAGCTGAGATGCAGCATCTCATTTCCAGTGGTGTCCTGCATTACAATGTATTTACCCATGATAGCCCAACTGAGATGCAGCATCTCATTTCCAGTGGTGTCCTGCATTGCAATTTATTTACCCAGGATAGCCCAGCTGAGATGCAGCATTTTGTTTCCCATGGGTTACTGCATTGTAGTTTATTTACCCATGATATCCCACTGAGATGCAATATCTTGTTTCCTGTTTGGTCCTGCATTACAATTTATTTACCCATGATAGCCCTGCAGCGATTCAATGACTCATGGGGCTCAAACCTGCAGTCTTTCAGTCTCTAAACCAGTGCTCTAACCACTAATATGCCACACTGACTCACTATCTGTAGATGCAGTGTGTAGTAGGATTTGATCCAATATTGTGGGTCTTCCATGTTATCCCTGCAGGATCCTGGGTGAATAAAATATCAACACTAACAACTAGTACATGACAGATATGCGGGCTTCATAAACAAATGCTTATTTCTGATTACTGATCCATTCTGGAACACAGTAACATCATCTGAGTGGAAGCTCATATTGTTACTTCAGTGCTGTACCTCCACTCTGCTCAAGTCTTCAGATTAAGGCCAGTTTCAGATATTACAGTGGCACAAGCATAGAAACATAGAAACATAGAATTTGACGGCAGATAAGGACCGCTTGGCCCACCCAGTCTGCCCATTTCCCTACCTACTGGATAAGCTGCAGATCCTAGTTAACCAGCAGCCTACTTCTTCCTACCCCCACCCCCTAGAATTGCCTTATGACTGTCCCATGCATGCTTGAATTCCACCACTGATTTTGACTCCACAACCTCCTCCGGAAGGCTGTTCCATGCATCCACAACCCTCTCTGTGAAAAATACTTCCTTAAATTACTCTGAGCGCTTCCATCTTCAAATTGTGCCTCTTATTCTTGCACACCTCTTTTTTGAAAGATGCTATCCTCTTGGACTTTTATTGATTCCCTTGAGGTACTTGAACGTTTCTATCATGTCCCCCCTCTCCCTCCTTTCCTCGAGGCTATACATATTAAGCTCCTTTCGTCTCTCTTCATATGTCTTCCAGTGCAGACCCTGCACCATTTTAGTTGCCCTCCTCTGGACAGCTTCCATCCTGTCTATGTCTTTGCAGAGATTGGATCTCCAGAACTGCACACAGTACTCCAGATGGGGTCTCACCAGCTGTCTGTACAGAGGGATAATAACTTCCTAAAAGCAGAAACACTTTAGGTTCACCTTCATTACAGCACCCGCTACCACCCCTTTCCTTTCTCCTACATCACACTACATCCAAATTCTCTGAACACAAGGGTGACAACAACAGTTTGGGTTTTTATATTCACTTTCATGTATGTCTCTTAGTAATAAAAGATAACAGTTCTTCAAATGTCTTAGGGATTAAAGAAACAAATGTATTCTGCTATCATAAACTATGTCTGAGACAGTGCTCATCAGATAGTATCTTAAGAGGTGAAAAAATAGTGTAAATCTTTTTAGGAGATTCCTTGCTCAGAAAGGCTGACTATGTGATACATTTATGAGGTAGTACTCAGCTCAAATGAATGCAGGAGACTGCTTGCTTCACCTATCAGCCTCATGCCAAAAAATGAGATTCTTAAAAGGACACTGTCAACCCCCTCGGGTCTCAAAGTGTCCCTAGTTTAAAAAACACATTTTATGATTGCCAACATTTGGTAAAGATTGCTGATGTAGGTGGTAGTTTGTTTCCGACTCTTCTTTTTTTTTTTAAAGGAAAAAATAGACTGCCCACCGTACTGGTGTTACCACACAAACACAGGTTTGTTTACATTCCTTGATCAGCTCCAGCTACATCTTTCCTGGACTTGGGAGCACCCACAACACAGTCTAGCCCCTCATGATGCCGTGGGAGTTTAGGATGCTATTGCATCATGAGTGATTGCACTATTTGGGGCGTGTTTGCAATGCTCATGAAGTATGCAGTAAGAACAGATTCAGGATTGTAAACAAAACAAGGTTGCTTATAAATATACATTAGCATGCATTTCAGTTCTATTAAACAAGGAGACAGACAAAACAAGCAGCAACATCAATGAATTTTAGAGAAGGTAAGCAATTATAAAATGTAGGTTTTTAACTAGAAATAATATGGTGAAAAACAGGTTGACAGTGTCCCTTTAAGTGACTTTGTTTAAAAGGTGCAAGTCATATTGTAACCCTAAAGTCACTTCCTGTTCCAACCAGCAGCTGAGGAAGAGCGGTTCCACAGTGTGTGGTGGGGGAAGGGGGAGACAGAGGGTATCACTGCAATAAATATAGAGAATGGCAGAGATTTTTGAGTAATGTCCACTCCAAAACACTCGAAGAAAGGATACAGTCATCATGTCCTGTTAGTCACCCCCCAGTAATCCCAAAACACCTACAGGGCTCCACCCATGCAGTCATAAAAAATATGCTCACCATCACTTCAATGTTTATTCTACTCTAACTGCAAAGCATTATGTACTATAAAACAAATACTAAGCATGCAAGAAAATGAGAAAATGATTTCACAAATTATGGGAAAAATAACCTCTGTTTTATGATTAACTTATTTCTAATATTATGGTATATGTATGACTAAATGCTATAAAAAGGTACATATTAGGGTGCAATAGGTGCTAGAACCATGATGTGTGTCTTCTCACTTTTGTTCTTAACACCCTGAAAAGGAATAATGCCAAACAGTTTGATTTTGCTGGCAAGTTAATGCACACACTGTTGGTATATCAAACATTTATGGTGAATTTTTGGTAGCCATATAGATTTGCAAGTATTATGGTCTAAACATCAAAATTCAGCTTGGTAACAACCATCTTCTAAATCAGCAGGTTCAAATTACGTGAGAAAAAGTTGTTACTAACTTTAAAAAAATATGCATCTAGACCCCTTATAGAGCATTGATTCTGAGATTTCCATCTAATCTATTTCTGTGCACTTGTAGTATGAAAAATAGGTTTTACGGCTGCAGGGTGGAGCATTGGGATCAAACTGGAAAACTGCAGCTCACCAGATTCTCACCAAACAACAAAATGTTGGAGTTGCAGCATGATCACTCCACAAATTGAAGCACTCCATTCTGTAGATAGTCATTTCTTTACTGTCCTGTCACTTTAGGTAAAGCCTGCCATGCTAAAAATGGCCACCAGAGCTCAGTGCACATGTGTGAGAACTTGTGCGTGCTCAATGGCAGAACAGTCTGCCATGGCCAAGATGGCCACCAGAGCTCAGTGCACATGTGCAACTTCACTGCAACTGCAGAAGTGAACTCATGCATGTGTAATGGCTTGTACATGCTTACTGAGCTCTGGTGGCCATCTTGAGCATGGCAGACTTTTCCACCATGAGCTTAATGAGTGCTCTTAAAGCACAACTGCAGCTATGGTGGCTCAGACCAGATCATGTTTTTATCAGAAGCTAGATTAAGAAGAAAGTGAAAGTAAAGAAGAGCTGTTTTCTAAGAGACACATGCAGGGGAAAAGACAGACACAGGCATGTGTGAGTGTGTGGCTGTGTGTGTGTGTGTGTGTGTGTGTGTGTGTGTGTGTGCGTGTGCGTGTGCACCCACACACGCACTAAAGCTGCAATGTTTAAAACTGCATTTGGAGATTTTGTATGGGTTTATTTAGTAAGCAGACATTTAAGTTTTTGTTGGTAACTTAGCTGGAGTTTTCTAAAACAATGAACAAGGCAAAGTACAAAAGAATTACATTGTTCACTTTCTGGTTTCAATATACAACTATAGCCCTGTGTGTATTTTAAGTTGTCTGACTACAAGTGCATAAACAACACCTAAAGATAGGCTTAAATAAATGTTCTGCATGCACAGCCAGTTTAATTTAAAATAATTATAATGTTTACATTTCAAAGCATTTAATTTTGTAACTACCAAAAACATCAAGTTTGTGACCGTATCTAATACCTCAAAAAATAACTATGAACTGACACCTGAAACTTTTATTTACTGAATAAAAATGAAAAAGATCCCAAACAGGTATGACTTTCAGGTTTTTGACACTCTTCAAACACTAAAACCACTGAACCAATTTCTACCAAATTTGGGAGGGTGCAGAGATCCTGCCATTAAGGGCATGCATGCGTGTTTAAAAGTCCCTAGGTCAAAACTCAATCGATCTATAATCAGTTGAAAATAAAGGTTAACACAAAAGTGCTTACTGGACCCTAATTACACAGGTGTAGCCTCACCACTTTAATGATTTGGAGATAATTTGCCCTATTGGATGTTGCACTGAACTGTGACTATGGAGACCAAAGTTTTGCTCCCACAGCTGACGCTTACTCTGTGTGCAACCCTGAGCAAGTCACTTAACCTCCCTGTACTTAACCTCTCTGTAGTATTGCTGACATATTTCTGTATCATTTGAATCTCTCTGTGTAGCTAATGACAGCAGTGAGGCATTCTCTCCCCATCCCTCTCTTAGAATGTAAGGAGCTTTGAAATACAGTTTCTGTGAAAGGCACTATGTAAAATTAACTGTCTTTCATTTCTTTCTTATACATAATTTTTCAATGGCCACCCATTTAACACCAGAGAAGACTGAGATTAAGAGGTTTAGTGCATCATGATTTCATGTTGTGACTTATCATGTTTAGCCTGGGCTATGATCACTACAGTAAATGTTGATTAACTTGTTTTTATAGATTTGGAATTCATTTTATTAACCAATATTTACACATCTATATGGGAGTCATCAGTTTCAATGCACATTCTACCTAAACAAAAACAGTTTTTAATTATTTATTTATTTGTTGATTGATTTGTGTATGTATGTTACTTGTAATTATTTAGTTATTTAAAAACTGGTAACCGGTAAAGGCACACTGAGCCGAGGCTCATTTCCTTACTTATTTTAAGGGCATACCTCTGGGATTCAATTCTCAAAGATCAGCACAAGCTGCAACAGTGGCAGCTTGCACCAGTCTCTAGTGTGCCAATGACCCTGCACCTGATTTAGGTACAGGAGGGATCTCAGCACCAAAGTCCCACAGCTTGTACCAAGTACACCTCTATGGCAAAAGGAAGGCACAAGGGGGAGGAATGGTGCAAGCAGTGGGGGCACAGACATGCAGGACTGACATAACCAGCGGGCCTGTTGCCCACAGTGTGGACCCAATGTCCACTGCAGTAGTCTGGCACCACCAATGGCACCAATTCTGTCTGCCAGCACCGGACCCATGTTTAGTATTCTGGGGTATGTCCCTGCCCCCTAGCAAGGCAGGCAGGGTGCTACCTATGTCCCACATGTTTCCCTGGCATGATGGGGAGCACACCCCCAGACAGCTCACCATGCCACCAGCAGTGCAGCCAGCCCATGGTCCATGCCAGCAGTCCACCACCATTGGTGCTGGTGGGCAGCACTGCTGCCACAGCACCCTAGGGGGTCCACAGGTGGGACACTTTTTGGCACACCAGGTGTAAGACCAGTTCAGGGCTTGTCTAACTCTGTGCTGGTGCTGCACAGATTACTACCTTTATGAAATTTCATTGTAGGGGATTTGGCAGCTGCCTACTGGTGCAACACCCCTCAGCACCATGCAAGTCAGCCACAAGGCTGTCTTGCAAGTTCCTTTAGAGAACTGGGAATGATGCAAGGTGCAGCACCTTGTGGCATTCCCGACTCTTTGAGAAGCGAGCCCTTTTTCTTCATGTGTTACAAAGGCTCTAATTTGTATTGTCTGGAGCTGATTCTCAAAAGGGTGCTGCAAGCCTCACCGAAGGTGGCGTGTACCAATTGCTGATGCTGGAGGGACCCTGTGCCCAATTCTCTATCAGGTCGGTTCCCATCGGCTAAATCCCAGGGCTTGTGGCAACCTTAGCTGTGTACCAAAGAAGCAGTGCATAGTGAAGGTATGCCGCAAGCCGCTGGACAGCTGTGTAGCAATAGCACAACAGACAACAGTCAATTCTGGCTATTTCCCCTCCCCCCAGCCCCGATCACCCTTAAAATAAATGAAAATTCCCTAGTAGTCTTGCACCCCCAGCCCAGATCTCCCATCATTTGTATATAGAAATCCCTGGTACCCTAGTGGGCCTCCCCCTCACCAAAGCCCTGATCACTCATCATAGCTGTATAAATATCCCCGGTAGTCTAGTGGCATCCCTCTTCCCCAGCCCCAATCACCTATTGTGAATGTTAAACTGTTCCTGGTGGTCTAGTGGAGTGCTCCTGCCCTGATCCCCCAGAATCAGACAATACCAAATACTTGGTGGTCTATTGGCTCCCCACTCCCCACCCCGTAGTACCCCCCACCACACTCCCCCTAACCCATAAGGGAGCTGGTGACTGGCTCAGCCCACTGCTCACCACCACGGCAAGCTGCTGACTGAGCTCTGAATAAGCATGTTTTCTGTATAGTATGCACTGAGTGACTGACAGCAGCTATCATTCATTGAGCGTGTACTATATACAGAATGCACTCATTCAGAGCTCAGTCAGCAGCTGGACTCAGTGGTGAGTGGTAGGCTGTGCAAGTCTCTGGCTTCCTTTTGGGTTGAGGGTGGGAATGGGGTAATGGGGCACTGAGGAGTGGAAGGCTCCACTAAACCATCAGGTATTTTTTAATACCTATTACCAGGGGATTGGGGCTGGAGTGCTCTACTAGACCACCAGGGATAGTTTAAAATTCACAATGGGTGACTGAAGTGGAGGGGATGCGACTAGACTACCAGGGATATTTATACAACTATGATGGGTGATCAGGGCTTTGGGGAGGGGGATTGGCCAATAGACTACCAGGGATTTTTATACAAATCATGGGAAATTGGGGTTGGGGGGTTGTTAGACTACCAAGGAATAGTAAGTACATTATACATACATTTTTACCTATTGTTATAACAGGTGCTTGGGGCTTGTGAGGGCACATTGGAACCCCTCCAGTGGATTTCTAAGTACTGTTAGATCAGTCATGTGCTGGTCAAATGGTACTTAGACCATTGGCCTCCGGGAGGGCTTTGAAAATAGCAAGGCTGGGGATGTGGCAGCCTGTGTCTGTCACAAGCCACCTTGTGCCATACTGTAGCCCATTTTATGGAACAAGGCTGGCACATGTCCCCTTTGGGGAAAGCAGCCTGCATTTGACATGGGTTGCTTATGAGAATGGCTCCAGGCTCATTTTTTGATGCAAGGTGCCACTTGCATCTTTATCTTTGACACAGGCACCTTGATTCATTCTAAGTGCTTTGAGAATCAGCCCCTCTGTCTCCAAAAGCTGGTTTACTTTAAAGTTTTGGTGATTTATGTTCAACACAATTCCTTCCCATCTTTAAGCATATGTCGTTCATTCAAAATGAATTAAATACTAGAAATTGGTGTTAGTTTAGTTCAGAATGAACATTTTGCTTTTTAAACATGCAACTTACATATTCAAATGTACAAATAGTACAAAAGTAATGAACTACAGTACTTAAGAGTCTTTACAAATTAAAAATCACATAATTGATTTTTAATGTATTTTCCTTTAAAATATATTTGTTGCACTCATTTTTTTTAACATTCCCTTGTAATTTCTAGCAGGTCAAACATGGAAGAAGTACTGAAAGCTTTAATGCTGCACATAGGCTTTGGGAGGCCCTGGGCAAAATTTGAGACTGGGGCCCCACCATTAACTCTACTTGTGAATCCATAAATACAAAATGGTGAGAGATTTTCAAGTGCATTTATGATGTTAGATGTCACATGTTGTTCTCAGCTGAAAGACTGAAAAGCTTAAAACTGTTTTATTACAACAAAAAGTCAAATTACAGTAAATTAATCTTTTGTATTTTTTTGATGCAAACACATTTTTAATGCTGCCATAATTCAAGCTTCTAGCCAGGTCATGATCTGTTGACAACATTACTAAGGTGGACATGAGCTGTTGATCCATAGTTGATGGCAGGCAGTTTTTCACAAGGGCTGGCTTGCTAAAAGACCATTCCCCTTCAGCGAATAAAACAGGTATTGACACAAAAGTCCTTAAAGCCACATAGATTAGAGGAGGAATATTTTGTAGTCCTGCATTCTATAGCTTGTTTAACAATTTAATATAAGTTACTTTCCCAAACAATGCCTCTCTCACCTTGTTTGAAAGATGGGTTTCTTCAGCAAAATCCTCTTCTATCAAATCTCATGGATAAAATGTTTATAGTTCTTGAGCTTTGAAAATGCAGCGATCGTTATCATCTACAGTTGGAGACCTTGGGGTCCAGATAAATGAAAACATGCAGTTGATTTTTTGATTGTTTTAGATCTCCTTGTCATTTCGCTGATAAGGGTGTTCAGAGAAACATAAAAAATGTCCACATTAAATTAGGTTTCTTGATCATCGTGATGGTGTGCAGTGGTCCTGTCTTCCTCATGGAACAGCTTCTTCTAACTATTTTTGTCTTGAATTCTGGTTCAACTCCTAACCCAGCTACCACAAGTTTTGATTCTTCAAGAATTAGAGGCCAAGATTGTCGAAGGCAGTCAAGCTCACTTAGCAATGTTTTTATTAACCTTAACTCTTCATCAAGTGCAAGTTCAGGACTTTGGAGCAATGATTAACATCATTGATGGCTTGTAGAGTGTTGAAAACAAATTCAGCAATTACAATAAATGCAGAAGATTGTTAACTATTTCGACAAAGCGTCAACATCATTGGATAATTTCGCAGGCAAGTCGAGTTCTTCCGTCAGTATCAACAAAGCCTGTAAAATCTCCATAGATCTCTTTGCTAGTGGCTTCAGTTCTTGCATTCCATCATGTCTGCGACATCCTATGTAAAGAAATCTTTGCAGCTTCCTGTAGCATCTTCTGTTGGGCAGGACTTGAACTGAACATGTTGTAGAGTTTTTGAACATTTCCAAAGAAACACTTTACCTGCAGGCTAGATTCTACTGCATGCACATGACAAAGATTCAGACTGTGTGCTCTACATGGTGAATACATTGCGTAAGGATTCTTCTGTAAAATTGTAGCATGCACTCCTTTATAAATCCTGGCCATGTTTGAATCATTATCATACCCTTGGTCTCTGCAGTTTTGCATGTCAATACAATTTTCTTCTAGTACTTTGCAAATTAGCTCTTGCAATATCCTGTCCTTTTTTCTTCTCACAATCCTCAAATTTCAAAAAGCAATTTTTGATTTCCTACATATTATCCTATTTTTGATGATCATACCACAAAATGAAAATGACTTGCTTCATATGAGAGACATCTGGAGAATCATCAACAGTAATTCCATAGTAGTAGGCCTTATGCACTTCTTCAGTGATAGCACTCATGACTAGTTCTTAACACACTTCTGTGAACTCATTCTGGGACCTCCAAGAAAGGTAATGTGCTTGCATACAGGTCTCCTGATTCTGATGCTTTCTCACTTCTTTGAGATGCAGCTCTAAGACCTTGTTGTGCTGACATAGCAATTCCAAGGTGCCAAGGAAAAGGCTATTCACATGGTCCCCTAGTTTGCTGAATGAGAGATCCTGTTAAGCTAAGAACAATGTGACATCTAACATGCACTTGAAAATCTCTTGTCATTTCAAAGTTTCTGCCTCATTTTGTTTTTGAAGGGCACCATTGGTTACAGTATGCTTTCTCAAGCTTGTCTCCAGATTTCCCAGTCAAATTAGAGTGACAAATGGACAGGGTTATATTCATGAACTTGAACTCAATTGTATAACATCCTCTAGTTGTCATTAAGACCAGCATCAGATCTGCCACGCATCGATGCTTGTTTCTATTGCTCACTGCATCTATCAAACAGACAGCAAGGAAACCAGAACAGGCCATGATCTGACTGACTCTACACAAGCCAATCCTTGGGCATCTTTTCTTCACTAGGTAAGGTTCTGAAAAATTTACTCAGTGGAAAAGCTTGTCCAAGGGAATCTCATTGAAAACAAGCTTGGTTCTTTGAAGGCCAATGCGATAACATTTCTATTTGTACTTGTCAGCTGTTTCCATGTGACTAGATCATTGCTGGGTATTTCAATGGTGCTCCTACCCAGAATTTCCTTATCTTCAGCAAGGTCACAAGAAATATCTTTATCATGGAGGTTTTTATTTTTGCCTGCTGCTGTAGACTCATCTAACATAATAACACCTTCAGTGCAGCCTCCACACTCATTATCAGCTTTGTCCACCTTGTTAGTGTCCTCAGTGTTTTCATCATTGAAAGGAATATTTTCATTGTGAGATCCTCTTGCATTATTTAGATTGTGACAAGCATCCTCTAATGTACCTTTTGCTTCCTAGCCAACCCTTCTAAAGTTTGCTTCCTCTTCATTTCATTCTCCAGGCAAATTTTCTTTAGTTTTTGCTTAGCTGCTTCAGATAAATAATTCTAAGTTCCAAACATGGTGGCCATCTTCAACACAATCACACTGTATTCTGGCCTTCCCTTTCCTTCTCCCACCACCCCCCAACCCCACCAGCTAGGTGCTCTTCCTTTCTTTCCCCTTGCCCTTTTTTTCATTTTTGTTTTGTTTTTCTTTTAGATTTTTGTTTGGTTTTAGCATCATGGCAGCAGGAAGTAGCCACTTAGGCTTTAGAGTCAGTCAGATATCAGACCCCCTCCCAGCCAGTTGATCTCCCTTTCTTTCTCCTTACTGCCTTTTGTTCCTCCCCCCCATTTGTTTTCTATTTTGTTCAATGAAGCCAGCAGTAAGCCACTTAGGCTAGTTAGTCAGACCCCCTCCCAGCCAGGTGATCTCCATTTGTTTCCCCTTGCTACCCTTTTCCTTTTGTACCTTTTTAAGGGCTGCAGTGGATATAGCCCCACAGACTCTTGTGAGCAAACAATGACTCCACTCTGACCGCACAACATTGAGGAGTTACATCACAGTCACCTCAGTGGTTTGTGAAGCACTTCCATTATGTCAATGTAGTCTTCTTATTGGCAAGGCCCCTGGAATTCTGCAGTTCTGCGGTTGTGGAATTTGCCGCAGAATTTGCATCATGCCACAGAATATATATAGTGCCACAGAATTCATTGTTTTTGGTGAATTTTCATATAAATATACTGTTTTTCCATAGTGTCAGGCTTTCTTTCCCACCTCGTTTATCCTGAAGCCCCTCCTCTATGCTCAGCATATGATGTCATTGATGACATCACATCATATTTAGCCAATGACAGGACTGCATTCTGCCAGAGAAATGAATAAATCATGCCGCAAAAATCAGAAAAATCTGCCGCAGAACACCAGGGGCCCTGCTTATATGCACTATTTTGAACTGCAGAAAGTTTCTTTGATGAATAGATTGCCACTGCCCTGTCTGAATTGTCCTAACCAGAGTGAACAGTAAAGGTACAGAATGTGAGTGGATTGTACCTCCACCCCTAACACTACCACACACACACACACACACACACACACACACACACACACACTCACACGCACTCTCTCACACACATGCACACACACTCTTACATACACACATAAACACACACAGACACACACACACACACACACACACACACACACATACACAAAATATCTGATTCCCATAAGGTACATAGAGGGTTTTGAATGTAGTCCACTTCATAAGGCACTTTGCAAATTAATAACCTCAGCTGGCTCTGAGTAGTTAGAATTCCAGTCTGGAATCTCATGGCTTTCCATTTTCACAGATCCCAACATCCCAAACCAAAGGGTCAACAAGTAACAAAACCAATATGGAAAACTTCAGCTGCTCTCAAACTCTCCGAGTTGAACCAGTTCAGAGTCTGGGAGATTGCCTCATCTCTTCACTTGTAGGAGAAGTACAAGGCTGGATCATGTGGTCTGCAAGCATTGAAGTAGCCTTGCAGCAGCTCCAAAACTTTAGATTATCAGACCTGACATTTCAAATTGGGACAAAATATGTTTATCTTTTATTCTTTAGTGCTGTAGTCCAGCACATCAGATAACTCCCAAACTGAATAAATAAATTGCATGCCAGTGATGTATAATCCTGAGTTACCTTGGCACTACACTGATGGTGTGATGAGGAGGGGGTGTCCCCACTGTCTACCCTCTGATCCTCCCTGTCCTGCAGTGAATTATCTTGACCCCCTCCACTAGCTGAGGTGCCACTAAAAAGGTCCAAGTTAGGTTCCCTCTCTGTCCCATGTGCAGCATCCCTGCAGGTCTATATGTTGCCGGTCCCACCTCCTCCCTCACAAGCCCCACCCATCAGAAAATAATGCTAGCAGCTCTACCTTTTAGCTGATTGTTTTGTGAGGGCACAGTTTAGGCCCAACCCCTTCCCACCCTCACCCCACCCACCCTGGAAATAATTCCTTTATAACTGGGGTTCTGACATCATTCTCTCAAGAGTGCAAGGTGCATATCACTGTCATATCCTCTCTAGCACACTGCACTAATAATATAAGCATACACATTGTATAATATAAATATATATATATTTCTATATTACAAACCAATCACACACACAAAAAAAAATGTGGGGAGTAGTTCAATGTAATGGCTGTGGGACAGCAGTGTTCTGGGAGTCTTTCTGGAGGTTGAGATGCTGCCCAATTTGCAGACAACTCTCTGCCCTGAGAGAGGAAGTTGCCCATCTTCAGGCCACACTGGACAGTAGTAAGGGGACCTTCCCCCAGGCCACACTGGACGGTAGGAAGGGAACCTCCCCCATCCAGGGAACACCAGAGCCACCACCACTACCTCAGAGGTTGCGAAGAAAGCACAGCAGTTGGACCACAATGGGCTCAGGGAGGGTGAGGATGGTGAAACAGAGGCACACCCAGTCAGTTGTTCCACACCGCAATCCATACTCTATTCTGGGGAGCATAGCTCCCCATGGATGCACCTGCAGAGGAGATTAAGGAGGCTGAGGACAACTGTCACAAGGGAGGCCCACAGGAAGGAGGCAGAGGACACCACAAGGAAAGGAAGCAGCTCCTGGTGGGGACCCAATTATTGGGGATAGAACTGGGGAGCAGGGAAAATCGAAGCAAGGTGCCTGCCTGGTGCCATGGCTTGAGAGACAGGAAGCGATCCTCAGGATCACGAGAACAGCTGCACGGAATCTGAGCTGGACATCTTGTCCACCTAGGGACAAATGACTTGGCTAATCATGAGATTAGAGCAGTGCAGAAGGACTTTGTAGAATTGGGAGGGACCTAAGACAAGTAGCACACACAATATCCTTCTCTGAGGTGCTGCCTGTCAGTGGCATGAGTGAAGCGAGGTACTTTGCACCATGCAGTTTAATGAATGGTTGAAAAATGGTGTGGGCACAGGGTTTGGCTTCATTGGGGACTGGGGTTCCACCTGGAGGGACACCAGCCTATACTGGCAGGATGGTCTGCATCTGTCCAGGAAGGAACAAGTCTTTTGAGCAATCGGTTTAAAGGCTTCAATGGCAAGCTTTTAAACTAGTCAAGGGGAGGCACTGATAAACAGCAGGAAAATCCCAGCCTCCCTACAAAACAGGGTACTAAATGAGAAAAGACCAAGTAGACAGATCAGTGGGGATGCTGCAAAAGAAGGTAAAGCCATCAAAAATGGAGAGCAATGAGTACCAATGCCCGTAGTCTGAGTAACAAGCTTCCTGAATTAGTGGCCTTGATGGAGGAGGAACATCTGATGTAGTGGCAGTCACAGAAACATGGTACACAAAACCATGACTGGGACATAAACATACCAGGATACACTATCTACAGGAGGGACAGGGAGGGTAAAAGGAGGAGGAGTAGCTCTTTCCATAAGGGAAGGAATCAAGGCAACAGAACAAAAGGAAAACAGGGAGGAGAAGAAGCACTGTGGGTAAATTTGGAGACCGCAATGGCACCACAATCCGCAGCAGGGTTTGTATACAGACGCCTTCTCAGGGGAGGAAATGGACAAGGAAATGATAGAAAGAATACTTAGAATGGCAGAAAAAGGGACATATTGCTGATGTGATCTGAATATGCCAGATGTTAACTGGAATGCAGTTGCAGCAGCCACTTCAAAGAGTGGGGTTATTCTAGATGCCTACAAGGGCATGCCTTAGACAACTAGTATTGGAGCCCACTCGAGAGGGAGCAATCTTAGACCTGGTTCTCTCAAATGGAGATGAAGAGAGGATCACAGATGTAGAAGTGGGTAGCCATCCGGGAACTAGCGACCATCGAACAGTATGGTTCACAATAAACACAGCAATAGAGTCAAGCCATACAAAGACAAAAGTACTGGACTTCAGGAGGGCTGACTTTGCCAAAATGGGTGAGTGCCTAAGGAATGCACTAGCAAATGGGCAGGAAGGAGGGGTGGAAGAACAATGGGGAATAATAAAAACTGCTGTCACAGAGGTAACAAGCCTTTGTGAGAAGCAAATTAACAAAATGAAACAATGTAAGAAACCACTATGGTTCTCAAAGGAAGTGGCAGTGAAGGTTCAAGAGAAAAAGAAAGCATTCAAAAAGTACAAGGAATCACAGAAGGAGCAGGACAGGGAACTGTATCAGTTAAAGCAAAAGGAAGCTGGGAAGGCAGTCAGAACTGCAAAGGCCCAAACTGAGGAAAAGATAGCCAACTCTGTTAAGAAGGGGGATAAAACCTTTTATAGGTACATCAGGGAGCGAAGGAAGACCAAGGGAGGGCTAGTGAGGCTTAGTAAAGAGGAGGGAGGGTGGGCAGAGGGTGACTGTGAAAAGGCAGAGATACTAAACAAATATTTTTGCTCAGCATTTACAAAGGAAGTGGGGGAGGTACCTAAAACAAACAGTAGAAACACTCTGGATACAGAAGTTGATACCAACCCATTTATAGAAGAAAGGGTTCTGAAAGAACTCTTAAAACTGAAGGTGGACAAAGCAATGGGGCCTGATGGGATTCATCCCAGAATTCTAAAAGAACTAAGGGTAGAACTAGTGACACCACTGACTACCCTCTTTAACAAATCATGGGAGGATGGGGTGGTACCCGAGGACTGGAGAAGGGCATATGTGATTCCCCTTCACAAAAGTGGGAGCAAGGCAGAAGCAGAAAACTACAGACCTGTTAGTTTAACCTCAGTGGTAGGGAAAATGATGGAATCACTTCTGAAGGAAAGAATTGTTGAGTATCTAGAGGCCAGATGGGCTCAGGACCCAAGGCAGCATGGATTCACAGTGGGAATGTCATGCCAGACAAATCTGATAGATTTCTTTGACTGGGTGACCAAAGTAGTAGATCAGGGAGGGGCTGTGGACATGGCCTACCTAGACTTCAGTAAGGCGTTTGACACAGTCCCACACAAAAGATTAATACAAGTTAGCCAGCCTGGGAGTGGGTCCCAAGATGACAGCCTGGGTAAAGAATTGGCTGGAGAATAGGACACAGAGAGTAATAGTAAATGGAGTCCACTCTGAAGAAAGGGGGTTACTAGTGGGGTACCACAGGGTTCAGTATTAGGACTGGTCCTCTTCAATGTCTTTATAAGTTTATATTGCAGAGGGACTGGAAGGAAGATGTCTCTTTGCAGATGACACAAAGATCTGCAACAGAGTTGATGCACAAGGTGGGGTGGAAAGGATGAGAAGGGACTTGGCAAGGTTAGAGGAATGGTCAAATGTATGGCAGCTTAGATTCAATGCTAAGAAGTGCAAGGTAATGCACCAGGAAACAAAAACCCAGGGGAAGAGTACACAATGGGGGGTGAGATACTAACAACAACAAAAATGGAATGGGACCTGGGGGTAGTCATATCAGATGACCTAAAGGTGGGAAAGTAATGTGAGAGGGCAGCAAGAAGGGCTGGGGGGATACTGGGATGCATAGGGAGTGGCATCACCAGCAGAAAACAGGAAGTTATTATCCCTCTGTACAGACAGTTGATGAGACCCCATCTGGAGTACTGCGTGCAGTTCTGGAGACCCAATCTCCGCAAGAATATAGACAGGATGGAGGCTGTCCAGAGGAGGGCAACTAAAATGGTGCAGGGTCTGCACCAGAAGACATATGAAGAGAGACTTAAGGAGCTGAATATGTATAGCCTCGAGGAAAGGAGGGAGAGGGGGCACAAGATAGAAACTTTCAAGTATCTCAAAGGAATCAACAAAGTCCAACAGGGTAGCATCTTTCAAAAAAAGAGGTGTGCAAGAACAAGGGGGCACAATGTGAAGATAGAAGGGGGGCAGCTCAAAGGTAATTTAAGGAAGTATTTTTTCACTGAGAGGGTTGTGGATGCATGGAATGGCCTTCCTGAGGAGGTTGTGGAGTCAAAAACAGTGGTGGAATTCAAGCATGCATGGGACAGTCATAAGGCAATTCTAGGGGGTGGGGGGTAGGAAGAAGTAGGCTGCTGGTTAGCCAGGATCTGCAGCTTATCCAATAGGTAGGGAAATGGGCAGACTGGGTGGGCCAAGCGGTCCTTATCTGCCGTCAAAATCTATGTTTCTATGTTTCTATGTTACCTTGCACATGCCTGGAGATGAAGGTGTCGGTTCTGGTAACACAGTCTCATTTGCCCCCTCGGTTGTTCTGTGGAAGGAGCCCACAGAAAGACACTAAACTATAATACACATACTATTAGGCCAGCCAGAGCAGCACATCTTACTAAAGGAGGGAGGAGGAGGAATAGACCGGCAAAATAGGGAGCAACATATGAATGCTGTGTGAATGTATGTGCACCAGTTTGAGTTCAATATCTTAAGTAAGATTTATGTATAAAAAAGGCAATATACCTTGTCATGTGCCTGCCGAGTTAAGTCATTTTAAAGTGAGACAGGGTGACAAAATCTCAATACAATTAGTCAGCCAGAACAGATCACAATAATGTGGGTGTTGGGGGCTGAGGAGAGTGCAGTGATAGGAGTGAAAAGCCATACATTTGTAACACTTCCATTTATTGCCCATGGAGATGTACAATACAATAGCCCTTATGCATGAGTTCAGCATGGAATGGGGTGAACAATTTCACAATTTCCTAAAAATGTTTCTAAATTGAACTAAAGAAAAAGGCACTTGCATTGTGAAATGGCACTTTTACAAATGTTAGCTAGCTTCTTCCTATATTTTTTGTTCAACACTGTTTGATAAATTGAAGACCTATTGACTAAACACTTCTGACCATAGGAACAGAGGGGCAACTGCTATGCTATCTGTATGACTTCTGCCTCAGCCCATTTGAAATTAAAGTCAAAGTCACTGCGTCTTAATGTTTATGAACTACTCTTTGCCCAGAACATGATAGAACTCCGGTTGTCTTATCTAGCTATGCTAAGATATGCACTTTTTTGGGGACAGATCATTGCATACAAATCAAAGGCAGACAGAAAGAGCTTCAGTAAATGAAGTACTAAAGTCTAAAATAGAAAAGCCAACATGAAAAATCACTGGCACTCACACACGCTTGGACACAGACACCAACAAAAGAGTTCAAGGTACTCAAGTCCTTTTAATGAAATTCAGCAGCTGCACACCATTGAGACACAAAATACCAGGAATAAAAGCCTCAGCATTTCACGCTGAACCCCTCTGCGTTTTGTCAAGAGAATAAAGTGCATTGACATGCATTCCTTTATGCACTGAATCACTGCACAGGTGTGATCAATTTAAATAACCACATGATCAATTGCAGTTACATACCAAAGTGTAAGAATCAAGGATAAAATCATTTTATAACACACGCATATACAAAGAATACATTGCTGCATAATGCCATGCTGAAATAACTGTTTCATTTATACTTCATAGGCGGAAACCTTTTACTATTGCACTTTTTGTCAAAGCAGTAAAGTGCAATTTTAAATGATGCTGCAGCACTGTTTTTATCACTCAAACAGTGAATGCTATTGTAAATGATGCTACAGCTCTATTTTATCATTCAAACCAGGGTAATGCATGGCCTACAAATTTAATATCCAATAGTTCTCTTTGCAGGCTAAAACAACGTTAAGGTTTCCCCCGTGTGGCCCTATTTTTGCTTTGTCTATTAGTGTAAAAAGCCAAGTGTGGTTCTCAGGGTCTGACATTGAATACACATGATTTGCTGTGACATATTCCAAATTGTTTTTGGCCACTGCCCTTATATATGTTCCCCCACCCTCTCCTTATTTTTAGTCCACCCCATATAAAAGGCTTCACATTTACGTGTGGCCAAATAAATAACATTATAAGTGACACAGTTGGTGAAGTCTTTAATCTCAATCACCTTAGCTGTTACTGGATGTAAAAAACTTTTTGTTACATTTACTTTTTTACAATATTTACATCTCTAGCACTTAAAACATCCATTGGGTAAAAGAGGTAGCCAGTTAATGTGGGCAACAGGTGCTGCAGTGGTGTCCTCCATTTGGTAGGACGAAACACATCAGGTGACTTTGGGTTACCAGGAAGTGTGCTTGCTTCAGGCTTGTTTTATGCTCCTCACCTTGTTTTCTTTGCTCTTGTTATTTGCACCTTAAAATAAAGGATTATGCACAAGAAAATTGCTTCAGAACTGGTGATTCGGTGAGTGTTTTACAATACTGAGACAGTATTCTGAGTCTTTGCAAAGGTGCTGGTCTCCCTTGTCTGTTCAGACAGAAAATGCCTCCCTAGACAACCAACTTCAAGCTACAAGCAAAGCAGCCAACAGCACGTCCATCCGCAACAACATCGAGCCACGTACTGACTGTAATCATACTTCCCACAAGGCTTACCCATTTCCTTTTTTCCTAGCCGCTTGACCAAACTGCAGCTGATCTGATGACTGTGATGTTGTTTTTGGTGTATGCAAGTCAAATGCAGCATGGAGGCTCACAACCACCTCCAACTTGACTGAATCATATGTGAGTGTGCCCATGAAAGGTCAGAGTTGGGATCGGGAAGCAGCAGCAGCAGCCTGAATGTAGTTCATGGACAGAGGAGAAGAAGCGATGAGCTGGGGACAGGGAAGCCATCAGAGGAGGAGTGGAGAACAAACCAACTCAGCTTACGGTACTAGCATGTGACCCGGGTGCTGCACATGGGTTGCATGCACCACAGTGCACGTTTTCAAAAAGGAAGGCAGGAGGCAGCTTGGACAGTCAGTGCACCACAGGTTGTGGTCCAAAGTCAGTTGCATTTATTGCCTGGGGCTTGGAGGTCTTCTGAAACTAGGGTCCCAGGGCAAACTAACCAGGTTGCCCCACCTGTGGGAGGCCCTGGAAAGTTTTGGTGTTCACTTACTATACTTTTAATGAGTGTATCATTTGTTTTTCTTGTGCAGTACAAGCTACAGTTTAAATCTACAGTATATTGCTATCAAGATTAGTTTTTGTTTTGTCTCATATTTCTATTAACTTCAGAAATATCACATGCAACAACAGAATGAACTAAACAATAAGCTATATCACATACATAATACTCTTAAGGGCAAAACATTGATCTTGCATATTTCACCTCATATTTCATGTACCTAAAATAAATAGCTTATAAAAAAATTATAAATACAATGAATAAATTCCTAACAAACATAACCAACCATCAACCCCCCAACAAGAAGGAAAAAAAACCCTCACACACATAAATGTATCCGTGATGTTTGATGGAGTACTACTTTACACTACTCAGCTTGGTCATAAAATAGCATTGGAGATGTGTTAAACCGAACAGTAATTCATTCCTGCAGCTAATATAATGTATCAGTGCATTTTAGGACTGCACTAAAGTAAGGGCATCCATTTACATCCATGTAACAGAACAGAAAGGTGTTCATTTTTGTCACATCCATTCTGTAAATTGCTTGGAGAAGACAACATTGCAGATGCTTTCTGTTCACTCAATGATGTTTCCTATCGGAAAGCCAATCTACTGCAATAGATAGGGACTTAAAAAGCTGTTTAAGATGACATTGAGGGATTTCAAGTTCAACAATATAGTTGACATTGGAGGAATTACTTTTCACATACTTTTACAAATATTGGGGGCAAGTAGGTAACTGTTACCTTTAGGTCAAATGTATTCCTTCTCTTGCTTTTGTAACATGTGTTGTTTTTATCTTGGGAATAGTTACAGTGTACCAGCCTGGTTCTCACTAATCTACACTAGACGGCTGCAACTGACTATCAGGCTGGCTGTACTAAGATACTGTATATGCTCTTGAGATAGCTGCTGCAGGATCATGCTCTTGCTTTTTTCTGCCTTGATTCCATGGTGTTATAAGGATGTTTTCCAACCAGTCCTCATGTTCCTTATTTGGAAATAAATGAACTGGAAAGGGAACCGTTTAATAAAAAAACACAATAAATAGTGCAGTACTATGTTCTGTGTTCCTCAGTGGAATACTGCTGTGGTGTGCTGTGGTATAATGTGCTGTATGTTTTGCAGTTACAGTTACTTTTTAACAACATCTCTTGCATCTGAAATGCAAGGGTGGAGATTGGCTCTGATTTTAAACTGGATAGCTTTGTCAACCCCACCATAAGTCCCTAAAACACATTATGCAGCAGTAGTATGAAAGTACTAGAGGACAGAGTTATTGAAAAAACTACAAGTCACAAGCTGTTATCATTGAAACATTTGCAGTTTACTTGGCTTTCCAGTGCCTAGCATGGTATGGTTCTATGTGATAATGGTGATTGCAGAATAACGCTCACCATTTGGGCGAGTGTACATCGCTGAGAAATGAATTTCGGCGATGCACACTCATGGCGATTGTGTATGAGGGGTGCCTGGAGACCAACAGGTTTCTTCCTACAGCCCCCCGCACCACCCTACTAAAGGATTCTCAACTCCAGGGGCATGCATGCCAGGCAGAGGGGTAAAATACTTTAAAAAAAGAACAGGCCACCTGCTGGCAAAAAAAAAAAAAAAACACAGTGCGCCAGACCCAAACCCTGCACCTCCCAACCAAACACCCTCCCCACCACAGTAGCGGACCAGCTCAGCAGCTGCCTGCCACACCCCCTCCTACATACCTTCCCTCCCCTTCCTCTTCCTCTTCCTTCCCCAGAGTGCACACTTCCGGTTGCCTTAACTCACCCACCTAGGTATCCAGTCGCTACCCTGCCAGGTAGCCCTGAACACAGGCACCATAACTAAGTTGCTGTTTTTGTAAGTGCTCAGTTACAGTCACTGTGTTCACTGGATACTGCATGGTACCAGGAGCTGGCATTATCATAATACTCAATCCTCCCTTCCTGGACTATTTACAAATACCTGTGTCTGTTAGAGTCTCCTCTTTTAATGATTCCCACTTTGGGGGAGCAATAGAAGTCAAACATCAGGCTTGCTTAGTCGTCCCCCTGCTTAAGCCACGACACATGGGTAAACATGCACCTGGGAGTGAGGAAGGATGGGGAGAAATTGTCAGCCTCATTGTTGATACCATCCTTACTAGAGAAACTAATTGGTCTAATTGCTCTTTGTGTCTGGTACCATCAGTTATGCCAACAGCTTCATCCCTGTCTTCCCTGCCTCCTGTGCATGCACATAGTCTGTAAATAGAACTGGTACACGCAGCATGTTACAGATGGGGGCTAGCTGTGGAGAAGTGAAAAAACATTGTTCTTTGCATAGTGCTATGTGTAGTACATATCTTCACATACCTGTAGTGATACACTTTGTGAAGATTGCACTATGTGCCTATGCAGAGCACTAAGTTTGCACTATGCATAGTAGAATGCTATGCAAAGTACACTATTTGGTGCACTTTGTGGCTGTTTTTGGCTACTTAGTGGTGTAGTACTAGTATGACATATGAACATATGAATCTGCCAGCAGAAACAGACCAAGTGGTCTAACAAGTCTGCTCAATTGTGCAACTAACACCCCTAAACTCCAGCTGCTTCACCTTCCCCTTCCCTTTGAGCTCCCACGCACCCTGCCCCATGCCCTTTTAAAGCTGCCCACCGTCCTGAAACCAAAGTGGCTAGTTCACCTTCAGTACATAAAGTGCTTATTGGGCAACCTTTTGTTAACTTTGCTGGTAAATTAGAAAATGCACCTACACCTAATGGGGGCATCTGAGATACAGTAGCTTCACATGGGACTTTTATTAAAGGTGGCCAAAACCAGGGGGGTTGTGGCTCTGCTACTGCAAGAGCACCCCCCAGTTTTGTTCCAATTTTGAATTTAAGCAGTACTTCCCCAACACCATATTGCAGAATGTTCTTTGCTCAATAAATCTACCCAAGCCTCCTACTTTTCCTGGAGCAAAAGCTTCCTGTCAGATGTTTTTATGGACCCGTCCATAACATATATTGCCTCCTGTAAGTCTACCCTCCCACTTGAAATTTAATAGCTCCCTCTCCATAACCCCCCCCACAGCAAAAAGAAAGTATGTTTATTTTCTGATACCTTTTACATACACTGTATCCCACAGTGTTCTGCAAAGCAATGAATTACATGATATTGGTACTGTGGTGCAGGGACATAAGGAGAGAAAACAATTAGGATTTACTGAATATAGCACTTTCCATATCAACTGTATCTCAAAGAACTTTACAATCCAGGGGGAGGTGAGTGAATGTTGCTGTCATTAGGTACAGTAGTTGCACAGGGAGATTCAAAGAGCACAGAGACAGATTACAGAGAGGGTAAGCACAGAGAGGTTAAGCAATTTATTTAGGATTGCACAGTGAGTACGGGGCAGCTGTGGGGATTCAAGCCCAGGTTGCAAGACTGATGGCTCATATCTAAGCAGCAGACAAAACAGTCTTTCTTGCCCACCCCCACAGATGCAGTACACTACTACCTCAGAGCAGTACTTCCTGGGGCAAGTGCCAATGAAATTTCTACACCCATCCTCCTTCTTGATCGGCAGTGGTTGGTCAAGGGGGAGGCATGATGTGCTGCAAGATAAGATTATTTGTCCTCGCCTACTACTGTTTTCTGTGTCTGCCCTTCTGCACAGCTGACGTGTTTTGGGGCTGACTGCTTTCAGAGCACAAGTCACCAGGCTGTTTTGGGGCTGGGGAGGTTTACCTGTATCTGACTTGGGATGTTTGGATTTTTCTCTGTTTGATTAGCAGGGTATTTTCTCTGTCAAATTGTCATGTATGGCATCTTGCTGACAGGAAGGCACTCATCGCAGTGGTAGGTCAGAGCTTTTAGCTGATTGTTTCATGAGGGCACAGTTTAGGCCCAAACCCTTCCCACCCCTCACCCTACCCAGCCCTGGAAATAGTTCATTTATACCTGGGGTTCTGACATAATTTCCTCAAGAGGGCAAGGTGCATATCACTGTCATATCCTCTCGAGCACACTGCACTGACAATATAAGCATATACATTACATAAATACATATATTTCTATATAACACACCAATCACACACAAAAAAAAATAAAATAAAAAAAAATAAACAAGGTAGACAGTTATGTGGGGAGTAGTGCAATGTAATGGCTGTGGGGCAGCAGTCTTCCGGGGGTCTTTCTGGAGGCTGAGATGCTGCCCTGTTTTCAGACAACTATCTGCCTGAGGGAGGAAGTTGCCCGTCTTCAGGCCTCACTGGACAGTAGCAAGGGAACTTCCCCCATCCAGGGAGCACCAGAGCCACCACCACTACCTCAGAGGTTGCGAAGAAAGCACAGCAATTGGACCACAGTGGGCTTAGGGAGGGTAAGGGTGGTGGAATAGAAGCACACCCAGTCAGTTGTTCCACTCCACAATCCATACACCATTCTGGGGGAGCATAGTTCCCCTATGGATGCACCCGCAGAGGAGACTAAGGAAGGTGCAGACAACTGTCACAAGGAAGGCCCTCAGGAAGGAGGCAGAGGGCACCACAGGGAAAGGAAGAAGCTCCTGGTGGGGGACTCAATTATTAGGGGGATAGAACTTGGGGGAGCAGGGAAAACTGAAGTAAGGTGCCTGCCTGGTGCCATGGCTTGGAGGGACAGGAAGTGCATCCTTAGGATCACGAGAACAGTTGCACGGGAGTCTGACCTGGACATCATTGTCCACCTAGGGACAAATGACTTGGCTCATCATGAGATTAAAGCAGTGCAGAAGGACTTTGTAGAGTTGGGAGGGGCTTAGACAAGTAGCACACACAGTATCCTTCTCAGAGGTGCTGCCTGTCAGTGGCATGGGGAGGCGAGGTACTGCACCATGCAGTTTAACGAATGGTTGAAAAAATGGTGTGAACACAGGGTTTGGCTTCATCGGGGACTGGGGTTCCACCTGGAGGGACACCAGCCTATACTGGCAGGATGGTCTGCATCTGTCCAGGAAGGGAACACATCTTTTGGGCAATCAGTTTAAATGCTTCATTGGCAAGCTTTTAAACTAGTCAAGGGGGGAGGCACTGATAAGCAGCAGGAAAATCCCAGCCTCCCCCTACAAAACAGGGTACTAAATGAGAAAAAGACCAAGGTAGAAAGGTCAGTGGCGGATGCTGCAAAAGAAGGTAAAGCCATCAAAAAATGGAGAGCAATGAGTACCAATGCCTGTAGTCTGGGTAACAAGCTTCCTGAATTAGTGGTCTTGATGGAGGAGGAACATCTGGATATCGTGGCGGTCACAGAAACATGGTACACACAGAACCATGACTGGGACATAAACATACCAGGATACACTATCTACAGGAGAGACAGGGAGGGTAAAAGAGGAGGAGGAGTAGCTCTCTACATAAGAGGAGGAATCAAAGCAACAGAACAAAAGGGTAAACAGGGAGGAGAAGAAGCACTGTTGGTCAATTTGGAGACAGGAAATGGCACCACAATCCGCACAGGGGTTGTATACAGACCCCCCTCTCAGGGGGAGGAAATGGACAAGGAAATTATAGAAAGTATACTTGGAATGGCAGATAAAGGGGAGATATTGCTGATGGGTGATCTGAATATGCCAGATGTTAACTGGAGTGCAGTTGCAGCAGCCACTTCTAAGAGTGGGGTTATTCTAGATGCCCTACAGGGGGCATGCCTTAGACAACTAGTATTGGAACCCACTCGAGAGGGAGCAATCTTAGACGTGGTCCTCTCAAATGGAGATGAAGAGAGGATCACAGATGTAGAAGTGGGTAGCCATCTGGGAACTAGCGACCATTGAACAGTATGGTTCACAATAAACACAGCAATAGAGTCAAGCCATACAAAGGCAAAAGTACTGGACTTCAGGAGGGCTGACTTTGCTAAAATGGTGCGTGCCTAAGGAATGCACTAGCAAATGGGCAGGAAGGAGGGTGGAAGAACAATGGGGAATTATAAAAACTGCCATCACAGAGGTAACAAACCTTTGTGTGAAGCAAATAAACAAAACAAAATGATGTAAGAAACCACTATGGTTCTCAAAGGATGTGGCAGTGAAGGTTCAAGAGAAAAAGAAAGCATTCAGAAAGTACAAGGAATCTCAGAAGGAGCAGGACAGAGAACTGTATCAGTTAAAGCAAAAGGAAACTGGGAAGGCAGTCAGAACAGCAAAGGCCCGAACTGAGGAAAAGATTGCCAACTCAGTTAAGAAGGGGGATAAAACCTTTTTTAGGTATATCAGGGAGCGAAGGAAGACTAAGGGAGGGAGAGTGAGGCTTAATAAAGGAGGGGTGGGCAGAGGGTGACTGTGAAAAGGCAGAGATACTAAACAAATATTTTTGCTCAGTATTTACAAATGAAGGGGGGGTACCTAAAACAAACAATAGAAACACTCTGGATACAGAAGTTGATACCAGCCCATTTACAGAAGAAAGGGTTCTGAAAGAACTCTTAAAACTGAAGGTGGACAAAGCAATGGGGCCTAATGGGATTCATCCCAGAATTCTAAAAGAACTAAGGGTAGAACTAGTGACTCCATTGACTACCATCTTTAACAAATCATGGGAGGATGGGGTGGTACCTGAGGACTGGAGGAGGGCAGATGTGATTCCCCTTCACAAAAGTGGGAGCAGGGCAGAAGTGGGAAACTACAGACCAGTTAGTTTAACCTCAGTGATAGGGAAAATTATGGAATCACTTCTGAAGGAAAGAATTGCCGAGTACCTAGAGGCCAGAGGGGCACAGGACCCAAGGCAGCATGGATTCACAGCAGGAAGGTCATGCCAGAAGAATCTAATAGATTTCTTTGACTGGGTGACCAAAGTAGTAGATCATGGAGGGGCTGTGGACATGGCCTACCTAGACTTTAGCATGGCATTTGACTCAGTCCCACACAAAAGATTAATATACAAGTTAGCCAGCCTGGGAGTGGGTCCCAAGATGGTAGCCTGGGTAAAGAATTGGCTGGAGGATAGGACACAGAGGGTAAGAGTAAATGGAGTCCACTCTGAAGAAAGGGGGGTTACTAGTGGGGTGCCACAGGGTCAGTATTAGACCGGTCCTCTTCAATGACTTTGTAAGACATTGCAGAGGGACTGGATGGAAAGTGTGTGTCTTTGCAGATGACACAAAGATCTGCAACAGAGTTGATGCACAAGGTGGGGTGGAAAGGATAAGAAGGGACTTGGCAAGGTTAGAGGAATGGTCAAATGTATGGCAGCTTAGATTTAATGCTAAGAAGTGCAAGGTAATGCACCTGGGAAACAAAAACCCAGGGGAAGAGTACACAATGGGGGGTGAGATATTAACAACAAAATAAAATGGAAAGGGACCTGGGGGTAGTCATATCAGATGACTTAAAGTTGGGCAAGCAATGTGAGAGGGCAATGAGGAGGGCTGGGGGAATACTGGGATGCATAGGGAGAGGCATCACTAGTAGAAAACAGGAAGTTGTTATCCCTCTGTACAGACAGCTGGTGAGTCCCCATCTGGAGTACTGTGTGCAGTTCCGGAGACCCAATCTCCACAAAGACATAGACAAGATGGAAGCAGTCCAGAGGAGGGCAACTAAAATGGCAGGGTCTGCACTGGAAGACATATGAAGAGAGACTAAAGGAGCTTAATATGTATAGCCCCGAGGAAAGGAGGGAGAGGGGACATGATAGAAACATTGAAGTACTCAAGGGAATCAACAAAGTCCAAGAGGATAGCATCTTTCAAAAAGAGGTGTTACAGAACAGGGTCTAATTTGAAGATAGAGGCGGCCGAGGTAATGTAAGGAAGTATTTTTTCACAGGAGGGTTGTGGATGCATGGAACGGCCTTCTGGAGGAGGTTGTGGAGTCAAAAACAGTGGTTGAATTCAAGCATGCATGGGACAACTATAAGGCAATTCTAGGGGGTGGGGATAGAAAGAAGTAGGCTGCTGGTTAACTAGGATCTGCAGCTTATCCATTAGGTAGGGAAATGGGCAGACTGGGTGGGCCAAGCGGTCCTTATCTGCCGTCAAATTCTATTTTTCTATGTTTCGCCTGTCTACCTGAGTTGCTCCCCATTTCCCTGCAGCATAGTCAGCTGGCAAAATATAAGCTCCTGACACCATCTTCATGCTAAAGCTACCTTCATAACCCCCTATGATGCCTAAATACCATTTTTTGTAGAGGACAACCCTCCTTACCCCTGAGCCATGATTTTCAGTCAAGGGGGCAAACAACCTGAATGCCAGGCTAGCTCACTCACCCTCTCTCTGATCTATGGCATGTTTCTCAGTCCCAGTGACAGACAGAGTAAGTGTGCACTGGGAGTGAGGTAGAGCTGTGCACATCTTTGACAACACAAGACAGACTGATTGCCTAGTGTAATTAATGAAGCAAGGCAAGATATAGAAACATAGAAACATAGAAGTTGACAGCAGATAAGGACTGCAAGGCCCATCTTGTCTGCCCATTTCTTTTTCTACCTTATGAATGTGCCATCGGCATTTGCTCTGTCAATGGCCTATCTATTCATACTTACCTGTATTGCTCCCTTATGCCTATCCCATGCCTGTTTGAAGCCCTACATTTTATTCATATCCATCACTTCCTTAGGTAGACCATTCCATGCATCCACCACCCTTTCTGTGAAAAAGAACTTCCTCACATTACCCCTAATCAGCCTCCCTTTAATCTCATGCTGTGTCCTCATGTCCTGCTATTTTTTCTTATATTGAAACATGTTAGACTCTTTCACCTTGTTAATGCCCATAAAGTGTTTGAATGTTTCAGTCATATCACTTCTCTCTCTCTCTCCCCTTTGCTCCAGGATATACATATTGAGTTCCATTAATCTGTCCTTATATGTTTTCTGATGCAGTCCCTGCACCATTTTGGTTTCCCTTCTCTGGACTGCCTCAATTTGATTAATGTCCTTGTGAAGGTGTGGCCTCCAGTACTGCATGCAGTACTTCAGATGGGGCCTAACTAGTGTTTTCTACTGAAGGATTATTACCTCCCTCTTATGACTTGTGATACCCCTACTAATGGACCCCAACATCCCCCTAGCCTTACCTACTGCTTTAGTGGTCTGTTTGGGTGATTTCAGGTCATCTGTGATGATGATGCCCAAGTCTTTTTCTTCCCTTGTAACTGCCAGCAACTTCCCTCCCAACCTATAGATGGCTTCAGGGTTTCTCTTCCCTATGTGCATGATCTTGCACTACTTTGCGTTAAACCCCAGTTGCCATTCTTCCGACCATTTTGCCAGTTTATCCAGATCTCTTCTCATTCTGCCCACCCCATCTGGATCATCTACTCTGTTGCAGATCTTGGTGTCATCTGCAAACAGACAAACCTTACCCTCTAGTCCATCTGCAACGTCACTGATGAAGATATTGAAGAGAACTGCCCCCAGGACTGATCCCTAAGGTACCCCACTTGTGACTTACATCTCTTCTGACTGTATACTGTTTACCACCACTCTCTGTTTTCTGCCTGTCAACCAGTTTGCCACCCAGCTGACCAACTTCTAACCCACCCCGAGCCTACCCAGCTTATAAATCAATTTTCAATGTGGAAAAGTATTAAAGTATTGAAAGCTTTGCTGAAGTCAAGGTAGGTGACATCAACTGCTCCCCCTTGGTCCACCACTCTGGTTTCCCAGTCAAAGAAATCTATGAGATTAGTGTGACAGGATCTTCCTGTTGGAAACCCATGCTGTCTTGGATCCTGTACTCCTATGGATTCCAGGTGTTGCACTATCCTTTCCTTAAGGAGTTCCTCCATAATCATGCCCACTACTGAGGTAAGACTGACTGGTCTGTAGTTCCCTGCCTCCTCCCTGCTACCACTGTTGTGGGACAGGATCACATGAGCCCTTCTCCAGTCTTCTGGGACCTCTTCTGTGCTCAGAAACTCACTAAACAGTTCTAATAATGGCTCTGCAAGTTCCACCCTTAGTTCCCTTAGTACCCTGGGATGTATACCATCAGATCCCATTGCCTTGTCCACCCTGAGCTTATCGAGCTCTTGTAGGACCCTTTCTTTTGTGAAAGGACTAGTGCACACCTCCCTCTCCCCTGTGTCCATGGTGCTGAGCTGCGGGCCCTGCCCTACCTTCTCCTCAGTAAATACTGAGCAGAAGCATCTATTTAGGAAGACATTTATTTTTATATAGCACCCCATCCGTGGAAAGCTTGGAGCACTTTATACAGTTATAACAGATCATGATCAGTACATATAAACATAAAACATTAGTATCAATGAATAATAGGGACATGCTTGAGAAAGAATGGCAACAAGTTCCAGATCAACAGGGCCACCACTGAGAATACTCTGTTTCCTGAAAGTTCAAGACATGCCTTCATGACAGCCAAAAGAAAGCATTCAGTGGAGTGGAGCGGTCAATCAGAAGCACACTAAGCTAAAAGACCTTTAAAATAGTCAGGCCCCAAACCGTGCAGGGCTATGAATTCAGCAGGAACTGAGTAAGAACACCGCTGCTTACAGTATTTGTATGAATCTACCAGTATACAACATGTAACCTCTGGGAGTGATACTGATGTTGGGCTTGCTAATCAAAAGCCATACACAATCTGGACCTCCCAAGATTTACTTGTCTCAACATTAATGGGCATGTTTTACTGAAATCGCATTTTCTTGGGACATTTTGCATGTTCAGAACTTCTCTACCTGCAATGTGTTATGCTCGTGAAATTTGATTCTGGCCATTCTGTTCAATGTTATGTACTGTTTCCTCTGTAAAATCTGACACCTCCTAATAATGGTGTGGAACTCACTGTGATTTGTAGTGCATCATCTTGTATACCTATACTTTAGCAAAGCCTTTGACTCTGCCCTTCACGGGAGTCTGGTCAAAAAAGATTAGAGACCAAGAGGTGGAGGAAAAAGTAGCAGACTGGTTGAAAGCTGGTTAAGTGGAAGGATTTAAAGGGTGATCGTTAATGGGGAGTTCTCAGAGGTAAAGGAAGTAAGAGGCAAAGTACCCCAGGAGCCTATGCTGGGTCTGGTCCTCTTCAGTATATTCATTTGTAACATACAGTAGGTGAGGGCATCAAGGGAAAAAGCCTACCTTTTTGCAGATGACACAAAAATCTGTGCAAAGGTAGAGATGGAGAAAGGAAGAAAAGAACTTAGGGAGTATCTGGACAAGGTGGAGAACTGATCAAAGATCTGGAAGTCATGTTTCAGTGCTAAAAAATGTAAAGTGATGCACATTGGGAAAAGGAACCCAAGAGGGCAATAGGAAATAACGAAAAAGGACCCAGGGGTAGGGATATTGGAGAGCCTAAAAATAACTGCACACTGTAACAGGACAGTGGGCAAAGCAAACAGGATCCTGGAATGTAGAGGGTGGGGGATAAGCAGTAGAAGGACGGGGTTCCCTCCTACTGTGCAGGTGCCTGGTGCAAACATACCTGGAATACTGCAAAAGGCACTGGAGTCCACTCCTGAGGAAAAACTGCAACAAGGTGGAGACAGTACATTGCAGGGCAAGCAAGATGGTCCATGGCTTTGGGAATATGACATATGAGGAGAAGCTGCAAGACTTAAACATGAACACTATTGAAAAAAGGAGTGAAATTGGTGACATGCTAAAAATTTACAAGTGCCTGCATGGGATAAACAGGATATAGCTCAAGTAACTCTACTCCTTGGGTTCAAATACAGGGCCGAGTGGGAATTCACTAAAGCTTGCATGTGGAAATTCAGAAAGGCCATCCGTAAGTATTTCTTCACAGAAAGAGTGGTGGGCAAGTGGAATAAGCTGTCAGAGAAAGTGGCGCAGACCCAGTCATCAGCTTCAAGCTGGGATAAGACAGACATTTGGGATTAGTTAGAAATTGGGGGTGGGCAGTAACTGAAGGTGCGGTGTGCCACTATGGCAAGTGCAGAGTAGTTAGGTAGGGCTGGAAGACTGAATGGGCTGAAGAGACTTTTTCTGCCATTATTGTCTATGTAGCTATAGCTGCAATGTTTGACAGAAGGTGTGCTGTGTTGAAATGCAGTACATGACAGGACTGCTATTGTGTTTCATCAGTGATATGCCTCCATGTCACATTTGAAGCAGGGCACAGGCACCCTTCTGGACCAGAGAGGGCAGCTGGATGGCTGAGAAGCTATTAGAAGTATTTAAAGACATTGCACTACACAGGGTCCCCTGACACATCTGTCTTCCACTCTTCACAGTAATATCAAAGGGATCTCCATGGTTTTTACAAATTAAAACTTTAGTTGCCCATTTTAAGCATGACACAACTGGTGATGACTTTGCCCTCAAAGTGTGGATTTAAGAATTAACGGGAGCTAAGTAATTGCCAGTTGTGCGTCGCTAAAATGACCAATTGAATTTTCATTCATAACTTGATCATTTTCTAGAACTGGAGGAACTGACTATAGCCACTTTTCTCTGTCATGCAGAAAAAATAAATACTGACTTTCAATTATCCGAAGGGGCAGGCCTTGATGCACTGTTCAAGCTTCTCTCATGGCAAATGATTTGTAAATGCCTGTTAAGATATCACACATGTAGATGAATGTGTATTCATTGAACTTGGCTCTTTTATAGGTATTTCACCTTTATTTAGCTGACCTCTTTTCTAACTTGGTTGTTTTTCCACCTTGCAAATGTTTTTTCATCAGATATAACTTATTTTGTTTAAGTTCATAGAGTCAATTGGTGTCTACTAAGATTTGAAACCTAACCATTGGATTAGTAGGAGATGGGAGACTAACAGATCTGTTGTGCTACATAGCTGAACTTGAGATAATGGCAGGCAATGTGGAGTAAAGGTTAAGCTATAACCCATGAAGAAGATGATTGTGATTTGCTTGTACCATGTGGAAATGTTCCCTGGAAAGTACCCATGGAGGACCTCTGAAGGAAATACAAGAAAGAATATAACTTGACATTAGTAAATAACTTTATTTTTTCTCTTGTTTTTCTTGCCCACAGAGTGGGGTGTGCAAGAACTCCAATGGTGGTGCTGTGCATGCTCCCGTATGCTGCACACACAGAGTCTGCACCACCTCTGTCCCACAGTCTTGGTAGCCAGCCTCTAGCCTCTACTAGGGACCAGGCTAATGCTGACTGCTGCTCCTGGGAGGTGAAGATCTATCCTAGGGATGCTTGATCCTCCTCCTCCTCAGCCGACCCCTGGTAACCCCCTCGCACCATGAACAGAGGTCGCTGAGGAGGCAGGAGGTAAGGCATGGATGCCTCAACCCTCCACGCCCCTGGGCAGGCCTTGTTCAATTCTTTTAAAACATTTATGATGGTTCTCAGACCTTCAAGAAGCAACACCAGTTTTAAAACTGTCACGCTGCTCTACTAGGTTAAAACCCTTTGTGATTGTTTTAAAATATTAAGATTATTAATGGACCAATATGCATATGCGAGAGGTCATTACAAAAAGTTATCTTCCTAAATGGCTGTCTGTGCCTTTCATGACTGTTTTATCTTCACTAGTAATGTGTCATTATTTACTAACTTTAAAAAAAAACACACCATATTGAGTCTCTTGTTAGATCCTCATCTCGAGTACGAATTTTTGGTTTCACTACTTTAAAGTGAAGAAAACAATCATAGTTTTGTACTCTATTTTTGCTGACAGTAACTATAACAAACTCAGGATGCATGAACTATAATTGTAAATTACACTAGCATTAACCTTCTGATCCCAAACTACTAAAAGAACCAATTCCTCAGTACCACCTAATGAAACTGTAATTGTCATGATCAAACCCCCTTCCATTTGTTCGCTGTCTGATGGCAACAATTCAGGAAAAAATGGGATGTTAGCATAAGACATACACTCTATAATTCAAAAAATGGCTAAACAGATACTTACAAAATTTAACAAACAATTACATCCTAGCACTGTGTCACATCACTCCCTCACATGCCCACCATCACCCTGACTTCCCCTGTGGCACCCACTCTGCCCACCATCACCTTGACTTCCCCTATGGCACCCAGTGTGCCCCTTCTGCCCCCGGATCCCACTTTCAGACCCCCCTAATTCACCACATTGTGTGGCACTGGCACAAGGTGCTTAGACCACCTCATGTCTGGTCTAAGTCATGCCCCTTGCTGCACCCATGGTGGGGCTTCCAAAATATGAAAAAAAGGGGATGGTGCAGCACCGCCATGGCACAAGACTCTTGTGACCCGTCGCACCCTGCAGTATCTCACTATGATGGCACAGTACTACTTTGGTGCAATGGCTCCCCTTTCCGATGCAGACTGCATTTGACAATTGGGAATGCCGCATATTTCAACATAAGGTGGCACTTGTGTTATTTACATTTGACACAGACACCTGGCATCATTCCTTGGGTTTTAAAAATTGAGCCCCCTGTCTCCAAGCTATTGTTCACTAAAGAATCTCTCTCTCAGGGTCAGGCTTAACCCTTTGAGCAATCTCTAGTAACCTGACTCAAGCTGGAAAAAGAGAGCGAGAGAGAGGCTTGTTACAAACTGTGACTAACGAAGGAGGGGATACCACTAGAATCAGGGATTTGACATTTATGAGCTAAGGTGAGGGGGTACCACTAGCACTAGGGATCTGATATACATTGGGATCAGGTGAAGGAGGGGGTGCCACTTGAACCAAGGATTTGACATTCATAGGGATTGGGTGTGGGAAGGGTTACCACTAGTATCAGGGATTTGACATACATGGGATTCAGGGTCTGAAGGTTGCACGGAATGTCACTATGAGTAATACATCCAAACCTACAAAGTCATGAAGGAATTGTGTGGAGCTGCTAATGACCACATAATAGTATTGTGTATATCTTATGTGGTCATTACTACATATACATTTGAATATGGCACTTAGGAGCAAAGGAACTAACCTGTTTTGGATGCATTAGCACCCTTTGCTTCTGGGTGCCTGTTGCCAGCAGGGGGTGTGGTGTGGTGTGCTGTGCCTCTGCACTTCTCAGGGTGCTATAATGGCCCAATATTAGTACATGCAGTATAAGGCTTGCTATGCATGTGCAAATATATAGCCTGGTTGCCAGAGCACTGAGTAGTGCACTCCACTATATTTTGCACAGTGTTTGCATACTCATCCGAATTTGTGGGCCCCAGGATTCAATTCCTACTAAAAACCTTACATTTGTGTATTTTCAGGCAAAGACCAGGGTTGAAATCCTAATAGGAACTTATTACTTTTTGAGGAAATTGTTGTTTAAAGTTATTTTTTATTGGGATGGTTATCCATGGCCATATGGTGTTAGAAAAGTAAAGATACTTGAAAGTGTGTAACTGCAAATTTCTATTAATTTTCCTGTGTTTACTTTAGCAGGCCCCCAGTGGGGGATTTCTTGGGGAAAATTTCCACATGATGCCAGTTATGAACATACAAACATAAAGAAGCCAGAAGAATTAGGCCCATAAGTCTATGTAGTCTGCTTATATTTCAGGGTCCATTGTTGGCTACTGAATCTGGCCCCCCACCCCATCCTCCCATCCTTTCCATCCACCCCCTCTTCAGACTTTTACTATACCTGTATGTCTATATCACCCTTTTTTGAGGGTTCTGAGTATTATTTTGGGTACATCAGTCTCGTGAGAGGAGTCTGATGTACATTGAGGACATATGGTGTGGTGAGAGCACAAAAGTGTGACTTCAAAATCAAAAGGACTTTGAACATTGTTGGTTAATTTTCTGTCGTCAGTCTGCACTATTTCTGTACTAAATAAATGTATGGTTATATAAATTTTAGAGATATAGGGTAATTTTTTAGTAGTTTTAGGTGGTGTGCTCCTCTCCCTGCAGTGGTGAGAGTACTGTGGGGGGGGGAATTAGAATTATAATAGATGTTGATAATTTTAACAGCACTAGAATTGCTAGATTTTGTGTTTTATTGTGATTATTGTTTTATTTTAGTGTAGTGTAAAAATGTGCTGGAGTAATTATAAGGTGGCCGGTTATTATTCTTCCTCTATGCTTAGGGACCTCCGTCCTTTCTCCTGTCCCCCGTTGTCAGCTGAAGTTTACAGGAAGTGTAGGGCTTTGGGGATTGCGAGAAGGAGACAGAGGCCTGCTGAGGGGAATGGAAAGAGTGGGTGATTGGGATTGTAGGTCAAGGAGACGCTCTGGGTGAAATGGGCACGGGAGAGAGGTTCTCCTGTCTTGTGCCCATACCCAAGGGTCTGGCTTGGACCAGCAGGTAGGCCGGTCATTATCAGAGGTTTGTCCCACTCGAGCGGTGTTATGCAATGCCAGGTCTATTAAAACAAGACGGCTGTTATAGCTGATCTTGTTGAGTCATCTGACCTGGCGTGCATCACGGAGACCTGGCTGGATGAAAATGCTGGGCCTGTATAGCCGCAGCATTCCCGCTGGGTACTGGTGATACACCCAGGCAGGATCTGAGGGGCGGGTGTTGCCATGTGTTATAAGTCAGAACTGGGTCTGGTGGAGGTGCCAGCGGGAGTCACCAGATCCTTTGAGTACATTGTGGGCGAGGGTGTGGCAGGATACTTCTGTGATACCGCCCACCAGGTGACGAGAATGTTTTTCTGCAGGAAGTCAAGAGATTCATTGTCGACCTAACATTGGGGTCCCCCAAATGGTTGGTTCTGGGGGACTTCAATGCTTGGGTCGACGAATTCTCTCGGTTTGGTCAAGATTTCCTCCAGTTGATGATATCACTGGGCTTCACACAGGTGGTTTCCTCCTCTACCCATGTGGGTGGACACTCATTGGATCTGGTGTTCCTTCTGGGGACGGGGATATCCGACTTGGTGGTGGAACCGGTTGGATGATCAGACCATCACTCCATTAGGTTCAGTTTTGAGGCCACCCCTGTTAGGTCTGCCCCCACAGAGATGGTTCGATACCGCCTTTGAGGGTGTATCTCCAGAGGACCTGATGGCGGTGTTGGACCTATCAAGCCTACCGATAGATTGCATGGATCCAGGTGATCTTGGTACATGCCTATAATGAAAGGCGGTAACAGGGGCCCTGGATTCTATTGCACCATTTAGGTGTTAGTCCTCTTACTCCTGCTTCAGGTCTCCTTGGTTTGATGAGACCAGGAGGAATTGAGAGAGTTGGCAGGCTGAGAGGCGTTACAAAGTCCGGTTGTGATGATGACAAGCTTAGTTTGATGGACCATTATTTGGTCTATCAATCCACAATCTCTCATAAGAAGGCAGAATTCCTGTCCAGAGAGATAGCGGCTGCACAGAATAGACTGGCTCAGCTCTTTCGGACTGTGGACAGACTGTGCAATCCAGTCTGTCTTCAGCCCAGAAGAGCCTTATCTCAAGAATGGTGTGAGGATCTTGCTCTCTTCTTTGCAGATAAGGTTGCCAAAATCAGATCAGACATTCGCTCTTCCCCTCCTAATGGGAGCAGCGGTGGTCGTCAGGAGATGTCAAACACCCAGTTGGAATGGTCTGACTTCAGCCTTCCCATAATCGAGGATGTTGTGATGATCATTCGAGCACTGCGACCGACCTGCTGTGATTTGGACCCTGCTCCCACGCGCCTCTTAGTGGGTTGCGTGGATAAGATTGGCCTAGTCCTAGCTTTGATCGTATGGAAGTCTTTGGAGAGGGAGATTTTTCCAGATCCCCTCAAAGAGGCTATAATTAAGCCTCTTTTAAAGAAACCCTCCTTAGACTCATACTGTCTAGCAAATTACAGGCCAGTCTCTAACTTACCCTTTGTGGGTAAAGTTATTGAGAAAGTGGTCGCAGTGCAGTTGGAGGATCATCTGACCAACAACAATATCTATGATTCGCTCCAGTCTGGATTTAGGAAAAGGCATAGTACGAGACAGCGTCAGACGTAGTACTAAATGACCTCCTAATGGCAAGAGATCGAGGACCGATCCATCTTAGTACTACTTGATCTCTCTGCAGCGTTTGACACCGTTGACCATGGTGTGCTGTTGGAGCACTGCGGTTAGTCTGTGGACTGTCTGATACGGTCCTCAGATGGTTTCAATCTACCTTGAGGGTGGGACTCAGAGAGTGGTGTCGAATTTTCTCCTCAGCATCATTCTCCCTGCCCTATGGGGTACCGCAGGGCTCCATTTTAGCACTCATGTTGTTTCGTGTATATGCTACCATTGGGGGTATTATTAGACGGCACGGTTTGGTTTCACTGCTATGCAGATGATACCCAGCTGTATATGTCTTTGTGCCCGGCCAGGACGCTGCCTTGTCGGTATTTAATAACTGCCTTGAAGAAATCCAAGAATGGATGAATGGGAGTTGGCTGAGGTTAAACCCGGAGAAAACTGAGGTGTTGGTTGATATAGGTCGCTGTGAGGCGGGTCTGCCAGAGGGATCACCCTCAGGCCTATGGCTTGGAGGTGTCCAGCTGACGACCTCAGACCAGGTGCGAAATCTTGGCGTAGTAATTGATGACCATTTGACACTTAAATCCCAGGTGTCAGCGGTCATAAAGACTTCCTTTTTTCATCTGAGGAATATTGCCAGGGTGAAGCACTTGGTTCCTCCAGAGGACCTTCCAACATTGATCCACGCCTTTGTTACCTCCCGGCTTGACTATTGTAACTCCTATACCTAGGGCTATCGGGGTTGAACTCATTGCCTGCAGCTGGTGCAGAATGTGGCAGCCAGGCTGTTGACTGGAGTTTCTAGATCCAGTCACATAATGCCTGTGCTCAGGGACTGCACTGGCTGCCAGTGTTTTGGCGATTACCTTCAAGGTCGGTTTGCTGACCTATAAAGCCCTACATGATCTGGGACCTACCTACCTGAAAGAGCTGCTGTGCCCCTATAGTCCCTCTCACCCCCTCCGATCCACTGACGAGGGATTGCTAGAGATTCCCAGGGTACGCTTGAAAACATCTGGTGCTAGATCGTTTAGTTTTATGGCACCTACCCTGTGGAATTCTCTACCTCGTCAGGTGCGAGATTGCCCGACCGTCCTTAGTTTTAAGGGAGCGCTGAAAACCCACCTTTTTAATATAGCTTTTAAGGATTTTTATTGTTTGATTTATTATATTTATTGTTATATGTATTTGTACAGGCGCTTTGATTTTAAGAAAAGCGCTTTTTAAAAATAAAGTTGAATTGAATTGAAAAAAATTGAATTGAATTTTGAAGCTGTCCTGTGTCACCAGTGAGACAACTTCTTCGGGCCGTGCATTCCAACAGTCCATCACCCTCTAGGTGAAGTACTGCTTTCTAGATTCCCTTCTAAACCTTCCCTACTACAATTTGAGACAGTGACCCCTCATGTTATGATTGCCACTTAGCCTAAAGAGACCTTTCTTATCAACCCTATTTATCCCTTTCAAGTATTTGTAAATCTCAATCATGTCCCCTCTTTTCCTCCTCTCCTCCAGAGAGTACATGTTTGGTCTCTCAAACTCTCCTTGTATCTTTTTCTTTTTTTCTCACCTGCAGTCATCTTCCTTGCACTCCTCTGTACCTTCTCCAGCAGGTTAATCATCTTTTTTAAGGTGTGGGTGCCAGTATTATACTTCATACTCCAGATGTGGTTTCATTAGTGACCTAAACAAGGGCACTATAACCTCTTTTTCCTACTCCTGATCCCCCTAGCATAGCATCCCAGCATCTTATTTGCCTTTGCTGCTGCTCTCCTGCACTGCGTGGTCATGGAGTGCTTTGGGTCACTAGTGATCAATACACCGAGATCATTTAACTCATTTGTTACAGATAACTGGAGATCTGCCAGATAGTACTCAGTCCTGGGATTCTTGGATCCAGTGTGCATAAGTTTGCATTTTTGGCACTGAATCCAAGCTGCCATATCACTGAGTACTTCTCAAGTTTATTCAGATCATCCTTCAGGTCCTGAATCCATTCAGTCGAGTTTACCCTCCCGCAGAGTATGGTGCCACCTGCAAAAAGGCATATTTTGCCCTTAATGCCATCCCCAATATAATTAATAGACATTGAACAACACCAGCCCTAACACCGAAACCTGCGGGACCCCACTAGTGACCTCTCTAGTGTCGGATAATTCTCCCCCCACCAGTACCCTCTGGGTTCTGTTCCTGAGCCAATGTTGCACCCATCTGGTCATTTTCACCCCAACCCCTAGATCCACCAACTTTCTGATCAACCTCTTATGAGGTATAGAGTCAAATACTTTACTGAAATCCAGGTAGAGGATGTCTATTGCTTGACCCTTATCCACTATTTTTGGTGCCCTTGTCAAAGAATTCAGTCAGACTCATTTGACACAACCTCCCTCTCATAAACTCATGCTGCCAAGCATCATAAAGACCCTGTTCTACTAGATATTTAACCAACCTTTCCTTAAGTATAGTCTCCAGGAGTTTGCACATGATTGAGGTCAAACTGACTAGTCTATAATTCCCTGGGTCACCTTTAGGACTGGTGTTATGGAGGAGCACCGCATGTGCCTTTCTCCAGTCTTGTGGTACCACACTTGACCCAACTGAACTATTGAATAGGCTTGTTAGTGGCTCCAAAATCTCCTTTGCCAGTTCCCTTAGCACCCTTGGGTGTATTTCATCTGGTCCCAGAGATTTGTCCACGCTTTAATGTTAGCAGCCCTTTCCTCACTATTTCCTCCTTTATTCCTTTATTTTCCTCCTTTGTCCTTTCTGTGTGTTCTCTTCCACCTCCCAGTTTTGAATCATTCACTTCCACTCCACCCCCAGACCCCTTCTGCTGTTATGAGGGTAGGACTGTTGTCCTCCTCCTCCTATAGTCTTTTGGCTTCTAGGCCAACCTGCCCCACCCCAATACTTTAAATTTAGTTTATGTGTTATGCACTCCCCCAGTTTATTCCTGGGTACTTTCTAACCTTCCCTACTGAGGTATATTCTGTCTGGTGCATAACATGATTTATTTGACTAAGTGTACCCCTAGTCACCCATGCAGATGAACCCTTCCTCCTTACACCATCCCCTCAACCAGACATTGAAATATTCTACCCTTTTCTTCTGTACTGTACTGCATTGTGCTGTCCTTTGGCACTGGTATCACTTCTGAGAATGCCAATGATCTTGCTATCTCATTGCAGATTCTCTCTAATGACCTGAATCTACCCTGTACTACCTCCGCCTAGTCCTCGGCTAGATTTCCCCTGTTTTGGAGTATACCTTCCCTGCTGTCATCACAGGCATGCAGATCACCTTCCTTCTTGCATTCTGGTATCCCTTTGATCAGCAGTGAATTCCCTTAATTATGAAGTCCACCAGGATTACCACTCTTCCATCCCTTTCATTCATGTCTATCCACCTTCTGTCTTTGACCACCCTACAAGCTTCTCCCCCACTTAATTGTTTTCCCTGCATTCTGGATAATGTCCCCTCACAATGTCTACTTATCCCTTCAACTATCTCCCCATTCCCCTGTTTGCCAGTCCCCTTCAGGATAGCTATTCCTGAATCCACTTTCCCCTCCCTTCCTCCTACCCTAGCTTCTCCCTCCACCTCGCCTTCATTTCCAAATTGTCTGTTGCTTCTTCCCAGCCCACCTTGACTACCATGCAGTGTCTCAACCTCCTTCTCTTGTCTTTAAACCTCCAACCTCATTGTTTTAACCTGAAGTCCTACTGCACCTCCAGTTGCCCTTCCCCTATCCAGACAGTGGGTCAAATCTATTCATCAAAGGCACCTCTTAAAATGATTCCCCCTCTATTGCTACCCTTGAAGTCCCCCCTTTCCCCCTACCACTTGCCATTCACCCTCCCTGGGATCCCTGGGATCCCTGGCCCTCTGAGGAAGAGGTGCACCCTGATTCTGGGTGATCCTCCATCCTCCATACTACCGTCGTCTGCCAGAGACCATCACTCCCCTGTGCACCTCCTCTGTGTCTTTCTCTCTACTAACCTGATTCTCTGTCCCTTCACTCCATCATCCCCAGCTCCCATCTAATCTGTCTTACTTCTGCCCTTAGCTGATCCAGATTCCAACACATGAGACATCCCCCTACACTCCCCATCTTTCCCTGAAAAACTGCTGTTCCACAGTTATTACAGTCTACCACTGTCTTCCCACTATCCTGATACTTGTATGCATTCCTGTTTCCCCACATTGTCCCAGCCCCAACTACTCCTAATCCCTAGATATATATATATATATATATATATATATATATATATATATATATATACTGTATATATCTTCATAAGTAACCTAATTAGGGATTCCTACATCAATTTCCATGTTTCCTCATTTCACCTTCCTCCATCTATTTCCTATTCCTCAGTGTGACGTGGACAGACAGTTCTGAGTGCTGTATCATTTTTTTTAATGCAAAATGTATTACTGACTGTCTCTGCTGGAAATCTCGTGCTTTAGGAGTGACCTAGCTCCCACCCAGGTTTCAGGAATTTGCACTGTTAAAACCTTGTTCTTTTAAAAGATTTGTATGTCTTGTGATATAAGAGTTCTGTATTTTGTGTTTTACATATTTTTATCTATTTTAGTGAAATTCTTTTTGGAACATATTTGGTCTGTCTTTGAATTTCTTTTATTTGTAAGAAAAGTATATATTGTTATAGCAAACATTAGACATAAGCTTGAATGATGGTACCAAACTGGAAATAGAAGCATTTTAAATCTGAGGTCTTTATTAAAGTTTTTAAGGGTTCATCTCTGTATACCTGGTTAGGTGCCCATAGGCAAAGATATTTGGTACCCCAAAGACAGAAATATCTGAGCCTGTGCATTGGGTATGCTAGCAAGAGGTTCACAGTTTGAGTCCCTCCAAGACTTGAGACCAAAGGTTGATCTGAACTCACAAAACAGACAAGAGGGTTACCTTGTTCTGTTAAACTGTTCACAAGACTGTGCTTGGAGGTTGGCACTTAGGGAGTAGAGGGCCTGACCTGCTGAGTGGGTTTGTGACAGATTGGTTGGCAGCAGTGGCATAATTTTGGTATCACAGGCTTTATTGTTCTGTGTCAGCTTGAGACCGTAAGCTCTCTTGCAAAGAAAGAAAAAGACAGAGTTTTATTTTAAAAAGCAAACAGAACTATATATCATCTGGTGTACAGTCAAGTTCCTACCTGTTTTATTTTTTTTCCTAAAGTGCAAGATCAGAGTAGCCATAGTCAGGGAAGAAGATGGCTTCTGACTACAGCAGGCACACTGCAGATTACTTGAAGCAGTTGTGTGGGGACAGAGGAGTCCTGTTCGAGGTGACAGCCAAAAAGCAGAACCTCATAGAGGCCCTGATGGTAGCAGATACCCAGAGCAGCAAGTCACAGACCATAACTGAAAGGGACCAGACCTTGAGTGTGGCAGGACTAGTGGCCAGTGCTGTGTCCAGATCTGGTAAAGAGGACAGCAGGGCCGCTGTCAGTGAAGGGCCACAGCAGCAGGGGAAGGTCACCAGTATCCTGAATCCAGAGGTACTCAGGCTGCAAATTGAGTTGCGCCGGATGGAGCTGGAGTTCCAGAGGGAGAGAGAGAGTGAGAGAAGTGAGAGGCGGACCGTGAGGCAGAATGAGAATGCCAAGAGGCAGAGCGAGAGAAGTGAGCGGTGGACCATGAGGCAGAGCAAGAAAAGCAAGCGGTGGACCATGAGGCAGAGCAAAAGAAGTGAGAGGCAGAGGAGAAGAGAGAGGAGTGCCGGAGGCAACATGAACTGGAGAAGCTATGACTATAACCAGCGGCACCAGAGCAGGTAAGTGGCTTGGGTTTAACTAGGACTGCAGGACTGGGTTACAAATTGAACTCCAAGTTAATAGCCAAATTTAAGGAGGGGGAGGATATGATGGATTTTTAAACTCTTTTGAAAAAGTTTGTATTCAGGCTAAAATTCCTAGAGAGTCCTGGAGCTTCCAGCTATCCCCGCTACATACCGGGAAAGCTTGGGATGCATTGGGTCAAATGGACAATGAGGACAGTAATAATTACAGCAAACTAAAAGCTGCACTGTTAAAAAAGTTTGAATTAACTGCTGAATCATACAGAGCTAAATTCAGTAAGCTCAGGAGAAGCCCTGATATGAGCTACGAGAAGCTAGCCATGAAACAATGTCAGTTTTTAAAATGTTGGTGGGAAGGAATTGAGGCAAACTCTGTTGACAAAATTGAAAATGTGATTTTATTAGAACAGTTTTATTGGGCTTGCCCAGCAGAATTAAAAACCTGGCTAGAGGACAGAGATCCCAAAACAGTGCAAGAGGTTGCTGAACTCTCAGACCGCTATTCCAAGAGCAGACCTGCTCTGAGAGCAAATGGGCGGGCATGGCAGTGCAGAAAAGGAAAAGCGTGCCTTTAGGGCAGCTAAAACCCTCACTGCCTCCACCAAAACCAGTTAGCCCCAGGCTTCAGAGAAAAGATTTCTCTGAGAGAAGAAATGACTGTTGGTTGTGTAAAGAAACTGGGCATATTGCCAGACAGTGTCCCAAAAAGGCGAGCAATAATACACAACAGGGTGCTAGAAAAGAAGTGGGTTGTTTTTGTGTCCCTGGAGGCATGCCAGTGAACATGAGGGAACACATGCACCCAGTCCTAGAAAATGGTGTGCAGACGCAAGGGATAAGGGACACAGGGGCATTCCTGACGTTAGTAAAGGGAGATCTGGTACAGCCTGGTCAGCTTATACCCAATAAATACATCACTGTACAGGACTTCACTGGTGAGGCAAAAACATTGCCCCTCCCTGGTGTTCTCTTAGACTGGGGAGAAACAGGGGGAACTGTGCAACAGGTGGCTATAGCCAAAACATTAGCAGTGTATGTGATCCTGGGCAACAATCTAAAACAGGGGATGGTATGTGCAGTAACCCGTAGGCAAGTGGCAAGGGAAAGTTGTAGTTCTCTGAACCCCACAGAAGCCATTGTGGAAACTGTTGACAGGCTGGTTCCCCAGCCTGTGTATCCTGATATGGAGACTGATAAAAAGGGGGTAGAAATTTCCACAGTAGCAAGTGACCACACAGCTATGGAAGGTTACTCCAAAGAGGAAGGGGTGACCCATTGTCCGAGGATTGGGATTGACAGTGATCCTGAGTGCTCTGATGCTACTGCTAGGGACCCTATTTTAGCGACTGAAGGGGACCTGTCTCATGTCTTAGGAATGTGTGAGGGGTTCACAGCTGTTCAGAGAAATGACCCTAGTTTAGAGAAGCTGAGGACTTAGGCAGACTCGGACGGCACACAGGGAGATGACGGCCGACATAAGGTTTATTGGGAAAATGGACTTATGTATACTCAGACAGTACAGACAGAGGGAGGGATGCTAGGCAGGCAGCTTATCATTCCCCAGGGGTATCATGAGCAGTTGCTCAAAATTGCACATGATAATCCCTTGTCTGGTCATCTGGGAATCATGCACACTACACAGCGGTTAGCCCAGAATTTCTACTGGCCTAACTTCACCCAGCAGGTGAAGGAGTATTACAGGTCTTGTCCCAGTGACAAGAAATAGGGAAGGCAGGCAAGAAAACTCAACCAGCCCTGATCCCCTTACCCATAGTGGAGAAGCCATTCCAGAGGGTGGGAATGGATACTGTGGGGCCTTTAAATACCCCCAGCTCCTCAGGGAAGAGATTCATCCTGACTGTGGTGGATTATGCCACCTAGTACCCAGAGGCAGTCGCCCTATCCTCACTGAGGACAGACAAAGTGGCAGATGCCTTACTTGGGATTTTCTCCCATGTTGGGTTTCCACAGGAGGTTATCACCGATCGAGGGGGTTCCTTCATGTCGGACCTGATGAAATGTTTATGGGAGAAGTGTGGGGTGGTGCAGAGATGCATGACACCATATCACCCACTAGCCAATGGACTTGTGGAATGATTCAATGATACCCTAAAGTCAATGCTCTGGGCATTTGCTGAACAGCATGGGAGGGACTGGGAGAAATACCTTCCCAACCTGTTGTTTGCATACAGGGAGGTGCCCCAAGAGTCAACAGGATTTTTCCCCTTCGAACTCTTATATGGTCACCGGGTACATGGGCCCCTAGACTTGATCTGGGAGGACTGGGAAGGCAAGCTCGCCACCCAGGGAACTCCCATTGTGGATTACGTCCTTAGGTTTAGGGAAAGGCTGAAGGAGGTTATGGGGACAGCCCAGAGCAACCTAGCAGCTGCCCAACAGAAACAAAAAGTGTGGTATGACCGCAGAGCCAGAGCTCTCATACATGGTGGGTCAGGAAGTCATGGTCCTTATTCTGGTCCAGAAAGACAAGCTGCAAGCTGAGTGGGCAGGACTGTACAAAGTGGTTAGGAAGGTAAATGACATGAACTACATTGTGGAGTTACCTGACAGAAGACAGACAGAAAGGATGTACCATGTAAACATGATGAAGCCATATGCAAATAGGGCTGACATGGTGATTGCAGTGTGTAGTCATGGGGAGGGGACGGACGAAGGAGGCCCCTTCTGGATTTGCTGGAGGAAAGTAAGTGGTAGTCCTCTGTGGAGGCAGTAAAATTGTCTCCCCAGCTGGCCCCGGACCAGATCCAGAAAGTAAGGGAGGTTTTAGCAGACTTTGCCCCCTTGTTTATCGCCAAGCCTGGACTAATCCCCTTAGCGACACGATGTGGAGACAGGGACACAGATGCCCATACAGTGGACAGCATATTGAGTGTCAGAGGCTGTCCAAAAGGACATTAGGAGGGAAGTGGAGGAGATGCTGGATTTAGGGTTAATCCAGAGATCCCACAGCCCCTGGGCCTCACCCGTAGTCCTTGTGCCCAAGCCAGATGGCTCAACTCATTTCTGTGTGGACTATCATGGACTGAATGCAGTCATGAAGTCTGATGCCCACCTGATGCCCTGGATGGATAAACTCCTGGCAAGTTTGGAGGGGCGACCTACCTTATGACTATTGACCTGACCAAAAGGTATTGGCAGGTAGAATTGACAGACAGAGCTAAGGAGAGGTCGACCTTCATCGCTCTGATAGGCTTATCTGAGTTTAAAGTAATGCCTTTCGGAATGAAGAATGCCCCAGCCACTTTCCAAAGGTTGGTGAACCAAGTGTTAAATGGTGCTGAGGAGTATGCCGTGGTGTATCTGGATGACATTGTCATCTTTAGTACCAGCTGGGAGGAACACCTATCCCACCTTAGGGAAGTGCTGGAAAGGATACAGAGGGCCAGGCTCACTGCCAAAGCCGAGAAGTGCCAGGTGGCCATGGGAGAAGTGGCATACCTCAGGCATGTGGTAGGCTGGGGACAGCTCCATCCTAACCAAATAAAGATAGAGGTGATCCAGGCATGGCCCAGACCAGAAACCCAAAAGCAGGTCAGGAGCTTTCTAGGGACAGCTGGGTGCTACAGGAAATTTGTACCCTATTTCAGTGCCCTGGCTGCTCCCCTATCTGACCTGACAAAGAAAAGGATGCCAAAGAAAATTACCTGGGGCCCAGCCTGTGAGGAAGCCTTTACCAGACTAAAGGAGGCACTGTGCAGTGCTCCTGTTTTGACATGTCCTGACAATATCAAATCCTTTATAGTTCAGACGGATGCCTCAGATGTGGGTATTGGGGCAGTACTGAGTCAGACATCTAGCCAAGGGACAGATCACCCAGTAGTGTACCTGAGTTGGAAGTTACTTCCCAGGCAGCAAGCGTACTCCATGGTGGAAAAGGAGTGTCTTGCCATAGTGTGGGCCCTAAAGAAATTAGAGGAATACTTGTATGGGCAGCATTTTGTGGTTCAGACTGACCACAACCCCCTGGTTTGGTTGATGCAGATGGGGAAGAACAAAGGGAGACTGCTAAGATGGAGTCTTGCTTTACAAAGGTATGATCTAAAAATCGTACATAGGGCTGGAGCGAATAGCCAGAACTCAGATGGGCTGTCTAGGGTCTATGAGGAGTGAACTGATGTGGGAAACTCATCCCATGTAGGGGACAGAACCCCCAAATTCAGTCTAGGTGGGGAGGAATTGTGACGTGGACAGCCAGTTTTGAGTGCTGTATAATTTTTTTTCAATATAAAATGTATTACTGACTGTCTCTGCTGGAACTCTGGTGGTTTCAGCTGAAAGATGAAAGCCATGAGAAAATGCTGAACCAGCATGTGAGATCACACACACACACCAGTTTTAGATACCAGGTGTTACGTGGAAGGCCTGAAGCTAATTACAGGGTGGAAGAAGCTTGATTTCAGCATATCCATTTTATGATGCTTCCAGAGGAAGAAAAGCAGGTTGTGATGTATTAGTGCAAAATCATAAAGATGCTTTCGTGTCCTGAAAGGGGGAAGCTTATCGCAAGATCAAAGAGATGTCATTTGAAGAACATATGAGTATGCTGAGATTTGCAGAATTTAATACTTTGAAAAAAATATCCTGTTTTTGTATAAGATATATATTTTTTTATATATTCTGACAGAGGAGGAGCTACTGACCTCACACAAAAAGGGGTTGGCAAATACAGTTTGTTTAAGGATTATTCTGTTTTCCTTCAGACACACTTTTTATCTAGACTCTGACAAGGACACATTTGTGAGCACTTTTAAACAGGTATTTAGAAAGCTAGACAAATCTAAATATTGTTGTAGGAATTTGCACTGTTAAAACCTTGTTCTTTTAAAAGATTTGTATGTCTTGTGATATAAGAGTTCTGTATTTTGTGTTTTACATATTTTTATCTATTTTAGTAAAATTCTTTTCGGAACATATTTGGTCTGTCTTTGAATTTCTTTTATTTGTGAGAAAAGTATATATGGTTATAGCAGACATTAGACATAAGCTTAAATGGTGGTACCAAACTGGAAAGAGAAGCGTTTTAAATCTGAGGTCTTTATTAAAGTTTTTAAGGGTTCATCTCTGTATACCTAGTTAGGTGCCCATAGGCAAAGATATCTGGCCCCCCGAAGACAGAAGTATCTGAGCCTGTGCATTGGGTACGCTAGCAAGAGGTTCACAGTTTGAGTCCCTCCAAGACTTGAGACCAAAGGTTGATCCGAACTCACAAAACAGACAAGAGGGTTACCTTGTTCTGTTAAACTGTTCACAAGACTGCACTCAGAGGTTGGCACTTTGGGAGTAGAGGGCCTGACCTGCTGAGTGGGTTTGTGACACTCAGTACAAATGTGAGATGACCCTAGATAGGGGTTTGCTGCATTCCCCTTCCATCCCTTTACCATGTATCAACTAGAAATGTAGGATGAATGCTACAAAATATGCAAAAAATAAAAATAAATGATCTATAAATAGCCTCATTGGTTAAACTTAAATAACTAAAACTAGGGCAAATGTGAATTGGTTCTCAGTTAGCATCTCAATGTAGTTTACAGTAGGCCACATGAAATGTTCATGTCAGAAACATTCAGCATTTATATAGTTTGTAATATAAAAGTAGACTGAGGGATTAGGATTCTCTTTCCAGTTTGGTATTCACCATTCAAGCTTATACTTAGTGTCTGCTATAACCATGTATACTTTTCTTACTAATAAAATAAATTTGAGATCACGTGATGTCTTCTTCCTAAGCGGATGCATTGTGCTCTCGCTCCCACCTCAATGGTTTAAATATTTACTAAATTAAGTAGATCGCTCATCAGGTACTTAAACTTTACCATGTACCAAATCTCTTCATATCAGGGAAGAACCTGTACACTGATTTGCACAAAATAAGCAGCTTCAATTACAAGAAATGGAGGCCGAAATAAAATAGGCCCTCCCATCCAGAACGCCGCCTACTACTCCAGATAAACAAGCGAAATGAGCCAAAATTCACACCGCAGGCACTGGTAAGAGCTCCCAATCTCCAGCAGCTGTTGCCCTGCTTTATGAAGATAGATTTCTGGCTGAAATGGCTCCGCTTAAGGCGGCCTTTACAGACTTCGCATCTGACCTAAAAGCTATACAATCAGAGCTGAAAGAGACAAACAAGGCACTCTCGAATGTCTCAGCCCATACATCTTCGCTTGAATCATGGCAGTCATGAGCGGAACCAGAAATGTCCTCTATCAGACATAAATTACACAAATTGGAGTTAAAACTGTAAGATCTAGAAGGCCGAAACAAGCGTAACAACCTGGCAATTTTCGGTCTTCCAGAAGAAGTGGAGGGTCATTCGCCTGTCATTTTTGCTCAAAAATTGCTCAGTAAAATAGCCTGACCTTCCCCTCACATTCAATGGTCTATGCAGTCAAAAGAGCCCACAGATCCCTAAGGCCCAGACCCCCTCCTGGTGCAAAACCTAGGCCATTTATTCTGCGATTGCCGAGTTACATTGATCGCCAACATGTCCTGTCAGCAATCAAAGATCTTCAAGAAGATAAATGGGAGGAATCTCCGATCCAGTTTTCCCAAGATTTACCAGCGGCTACACATCAATAACGGGCTGAATACCATCATTCTGTAACTAAATTAATTGCCACTGGAATAAAATTCCGGATGCTATTTCTAGCCAGGCTATCTGTCCTACATCTAGGCAGCTGGAAAACATTTGAAAATGCAGATCAGGCTAAAAAAGAGCTTACAACTCTCTTCATTGACCTTTTCACCTCAAGATGAGGCTTCATCATAATATCTTCCTATAGTAAATCCAGAACTGTCAGGAAATTATCTTGGATGCAAGTTTTGATCATAACTGATTGCTTCTGTTGACTGCTCGGAGGAAAAGCTTAATCTGAGTGTGCTGCCAGCAGTATAGTTTTGGTGTTTGACCCCATGGATTTCTGGACCCGCTTTTCCCCTTGTTGGAGTCTTAGTTCATCCCGTCCAGAAACACTCGATATAGATCCTGTTTCAGATCTGGCTGACTGTTCCCTGAGAAATAGTTTACCGGCTGGACGAAATGAAGAGCCTGGGAAGGTTTTCTTTTTGTTTTTTCTTTTTTTTTGGTTGTATCGCTTACTCAACTTACACGAACATGCGAGTGGTTTCCAACTGCACGGAAGTGTGTATAATCGCTCAGCTGCTGCACGATTGCTTAGATTCTCCAGTCTGCACTGGGACAATGTTATTACTACAGCGTTTGCTGTTCTACCTGTGTGGTAACAAATAGAACTTCCTTTGGCTGTAAACAAAAAATAGTATGTCGAACTCTAATTTTCATTTATGAATAATATAAATCAGGCATGCTATGCCCTGACTCATGACCAATTCAAAAAAAAAAAAAACGATTTTGAGTTTTAGTTCATTGTTTAGGTTTCAAATATATTTCTATTTACATCAAAGGTTTTTCACTGAATAATGGTTTGGTCATGTGTTTTTCTTTTTTTTCTGGAAGGCATTTGGACATAACCTTTTTTTCCTTTCTTCCTTTTTTTCCTTTCCTTTTTTTTAACTTGTTACGCCAAGTTATAGCTAATATACCATTAGAATATAGGGGTATACTGGCTTTGATTTGACAGCCTTTCGTTCAATAACCAATGACTAATTAAAGGCTACAATGGTAATAATGTTTTAGTAATACTCTTATAGTTAAATTAGTGTTCACTGGTAATATGTAGGTAGTGAGTTTAGGTAAGGTACCTTTTTTTGATTATGGATAATTGTCAGTTGTTAACTTTAACATTTACTCAACAGGTTGGGGTGGGGGGGGGGAGTACATGATTGTCTAGCTGTAGGAGGAGCAGTCATGAATCAGACATTGGGGTTTGAACCTCCTAAATCACTATCCCAGTTAGGGAAAGTTCTCATTTTAGTCTGTCAATATAAGTTGTGGGGTTCAGAGCTAGGTCTTTTAGGTCCTAGCTATGAGGATTTAGAGATTTTGGACTGGGGGAAGGGGGGAGGAGGGATAACAATTAAGGGGTTGTCTGCCACTGAAAAGGGGTCAAATATTGTTATTTTAGATATTCAGGATTGGTTGTATCTCATCATCTCAAATTGTATTCTTCTATATCTTATAACTCCTTATGGCTGGTCTTAAATACTGCTCCTGGAATATAAAAGGGGCTCAGACTCCAGCCAAGCGATCCAAGGTTCTACTTCATCTAAAAAGTTTGCAAATTGATGTAGCTTTTTTGCAAGAAACACATTTCCTGGCCAATCATATTCATTATTTACGTAGAAACTGGGTGGGTCAAGTGTTCGGTTCTGGTATTGATTCCCGTAGATGAGGGGTTGCCATCCTGATAGCCCGCAGAATTCCATTTCGCCTTATACAACAAATTACTGACCCAAGTGGTAGATTTGTTTTTCTGAGGGCCCTTCTGGGCCATTCTGAAATGGTTTTAGGTTCCATCTACGGACTTAATTGTGAAGACCCTGAATTTTTTGCAAATCTTATGACAGTTCTTGCCCCTTGGACCATGTTTCCAATGGTCCTGGGTGGAGATTGGAACCAGGTATTGTCTAACAACTTAGATAGATCTGGTCAGATCAGGCAAAAATTATCACCAGGACAAAAAGCTTTACATGAGCTAATGCATTCTGTAGGCCTCACAGACCCTTGGAGGCTAATGCACCCTGAAAGTAAAGAGTTATCATTTCACTCTTTTCTCCATCACTCCTTTTCCAGGATAGACTATTTTCCTTTGACAATTGATCACCTTCCAGGGATTTCTCAGGCCTATTACTCTTCTAAGGTTATCTCAGACCATCATATAGCCCACCTTCACTTAGATCTTTCTCCCAATATACATAGAGATAGAATTTGGAAATTTAACAATCAACTTCTGAAATCCGAGGAACAAATACAATTCCTCCAAACATTCATTTCTAATTTTATGGAAATTAATGCCCCATCCACACTTAAAAAAGATTTTCTGTGGGGATCCCTGAAATGTGCACTGAGAGGTGAATTAATCCGTTTAGTGACTAAGCATAAGAAGCAGAGAGCTGCGTCTCTCTCTTCAATCTTAGCTCAGATAGAAGATCAGGAGAGGCATCTCCTTCCCTTGGCCCCTATAGAAAAATGGGAGAAAGTTGAATCTCTTCATGCCCAATATAACCAATTAATAGTAGAAAAGGCTGAATTCCTTATGCTCCCTTCTAAAATATCCTATTTTGATCATGGTGAAAGGGTGGGGAAACTCATGGCCCTTCATCTTCGTACCCAAGTAACTGATAGAATAATCACCTCTATTTACTCGACTTTGGGTGACCTTTTAACCTCTTCCCCCAGATATTGTGAAAGCATTCCAAGACTATTACCGGCAACTATACTCAGCATCTGTACTCCCCTCCTTGTCCCAACAATTCGATAACTTCATCGAAGACATTGATCCCCCAGTACTATCAGACCTCCACATAAACATCCTGAAAGTTCCTATTACTTTAACAGAAGTTTGTGATGCCATAGACTCTCTTTCCTCGGACAAATCTCCTAGCCCAGACGGTTTTCACCACAAACTTTTATAAAAAACTTAAAGAGAAAATTGCCCCCATTCTCTTAGACACCTTTCACTACATCTTTAAGAAAGGCATATCTGACACCTCTTTGACCCGGGCCATTATAACTGTTATTCCCAAACCTAGTAAAGATTCTCTTTTCATTCCCAACTATAGGCCAATCTCCCTAATCAATGTGGATCTCAAGATTCTTGCAAAAATCCTCGCCTCCAGATTAGGCCAGGTCTGGGATTCCCTTATAAGTATAGAGCAGGTAGGGTTTGTAAAAGGGAGGCTTTCATCTGATCACCTTAGAAAAATAGCATACCTCTCTTCTGTGTCCAGGGACTCCTCTGTGCCAGCAGCACTTGTTTCCCTGGATGCAGAAAAAGCTTTCGATAGGATCTCTTGGGACTATCTCTTGATTTTACTACCTAGGCATCATTTCCCGATGGAATTCATACAATGGGTTAAAATTTTGTACACTTCTCCATCAGCTCAAATTCAATGTAACAGTGTTCTCTCTACTTCCTTCACCTTGTTTCAGGGTACCCACCAAGGGTGTCCCCTTTCTCCCTTCCTTTTCAGCTTGTATTTAGAACCCCTTATTAGAAAAATTAAAAATTCGGCACTCGTATCTGGTATACCAATAAGTAACACGGAATACAAAATCTCTGCTTATGCAGATGATACACTCCTTCATATTTCTAACCCTACCCGATCTCTATCTGCTGCTTTTCATATCATATCCCAATTTGAGGCAATTTCAAATTACAAGTTAAACATGGGAAAAACAGAAGTCTTTCCCCTTAATAAATATATAGTGAGGACTGATATCGAACATTTGGGCCTACAATGGAACACCGATAAACTTAAATATTTAGGGTTTTACCTTCACCCTTCCCCCATATCATGAAAAAGCTCAATTTAGATGTTCTAGTTAATACACTAACAGAAGATCTTAGACGCTGGTCCAAATTACCTCTTTCTATATGGGGATGCACAAGTATAATAAAAATGAATGTACTACCCCATGTTTTATATCCCCTACAAATGTTCAGTTGGGCTCTCCCGTTATCATGGTTCTCGCAGATACGGACAATTCTCTGCACTTTTATATGGCTAGGGAAAAAAGTTAAACGAAGTTGCTTTAAACTTACGCATCAAAAAATTGACAGTGGTCTTCAAGCCCCTAATTTCTATATATATTATTTAGCTATTCACTAGGCCAGAATAAGATACTGGATACAATCCCCAGAGAATAGTCTAGACTTCGCATATTGTCCCTCCTGGGTCAGAATCGAACATGCACTCTGTTCTGAAAAAGATAGTGATCCCAAGGCCCTTTCTTTTATTACTAGAAAGATCCTCCCTAAATCCCTAAAGGAAACACCACTAAGCTCTTTACTTCATACACATTATCAATTAATCACTTTCCTCAAAGCGGATGCATACAGAGATATCGCCCAACCCTTGTTCTCAAACCCTAATCTTCTAATTTCGGGTAAATTAATTAAACCTCATCTTTTTTGGCCTGATATGGGACTTCTAAGAGTGGATCAGTTGGTTCAGGACAAAAAACTGTTCTTCTATAAAGCAGCCAGTCACCTTTTCAACTGGCCTACCACACATGTTTTCAAATACTTTCAGATATCTCACATGCTGACTCATTATTTTGGTTCAGGGGTTTGGGACAGTCCCTTTATGTCTGCTCTACTCCTTTACACTAGCTCCATTCCCTCATTTAATGCAATATCCTACTCTTATACATTTCTTCTAACAAAAATCGCTACTCTGGAAGGTCAGAGGTTCTATTGGTGGGATAATGTCTTACCACTGACTTTCCCTCCCAGGAACTAGTCTAATATTTGAAATCACTTATATAAATACATTACGTGGGATAGATATAGGCTTATGCAATTTCATATTAACCATAATCTATTTTAAACTTCACCAAATGAGAAGTTTATCTTCTAATCAATGTCCCAAATGTCAACAAGCACCTGTTGATCTACTCCATATGTTATGGTCCTGTGATAAAATCACTCCTTTCTGGTCCAGCATCCAATATCGTCTTGATCCACTTCTTGCATTATCAGATAACTTCATCCTGGAAATTTGTATCTTGGGTGATTATGCATGTTTACAAGGGAGTCAACAGAGAGTGCATATTGCCTTAATTTCAGCCTGTTCTAAAAAGTAATTTTGTGGCATTGGTTGGAATTGGCTACTCCAGCCTATGTGGAATGGTTTAAGGAAATCATGTTTGCCTTGCAAGCAGAGCTCATCATTGCAGGAATTACCAACAGAATAGAACACTATAAACTAAGATGGGAATCACTGTATACCCTTTTATCGATTCAGTAGACTTCAATCACTTTTACCTCCCTTTTTAAGGACAACTATATCCAACACGGGGCTAGATATTCAAAACTTTGCCCTGGGGCTAAATTAGCACTGCCCAGTGGGCAAACTTAGCCTGGAGCACAAAGCAAGCCATATTCAAAAGGAATAGCCTGGGGCAAACAGCTTCTGAATTTAGCATGGGAATGAGGCCGGGCAAACTGGGCTGGGAGAGCGGGGCAAACTTAGCCCTGGAATAAGACAGCTCTGATTATGGCATCCAGGAAGTGCAAACCACAACAGCAAAACAGTGCACAATGATGTGAAGGTAGGTAGAAGTGAACTATGTGGTCAATGTGTTTGCCAGCAAATGCGTGGACCCAGTACAGCTGCAGGCAGCAGTGTATGTGAAAGTACAGTGTTCAAAACTGTAAAATATTCCCCGAACTGTTAGCACAGCAATAACATGTTAGCACTGGTTTAGCGCAGGGCTAAACCATTAGCCCGCGCAAACACATTTGCCTGGCAATAAACTTTGCCATATTCAAAAGTGACACACAAATGAGCCTACTTATGTAGTCTCTGGGCAAACATCCAGATTAGCATCTCATTATGCCCTGATTTGCATGATATTTGCACCTGGCTAACAGTTTAGCCCTGTGCTAAACCCATGCAAACGTGTTAGCGCTGCACAAACAGCTTGGGGAATATTATACAGTTTTGAATACTACTTCCACATGTGCTGCTGCCTACAGCTGTACTGGGACACCACAGCATAGGCACAGATGGTGGTGGTGCTGCATGCAACTGTCACACTGTAGGTCATGCTACAGTGCACAGCAGACACTACAGTAGCAAGGAGGCCAGTAGTGTGTGGACACAGCAATGCCTATGGTGTGTAGGGCACTGATGATGATTGCACTATACACAGTGAGAGGCCCAACCTGCAGGTGTTTACTGATAGTGGGCATTACTGTTACACTGTTGTGTGACCCACAGATGCTGCACCTCTGGCATGGGATGCTCACAGTGACATATACATGTCCGGCTTTGTGTGCTGTGACAGTTGTACAGCTGTGCGGTATGTGGCTGGGGGGGCATATATTATCAGAAAGGCACACTGGTGTTGGGGTATGCCCAATACTGGCCCATGTGCACTGCATGATGTGTCCCAGCCTTGTGGCCACATCTGGTCTGTGGCACAGCCTGGCCACCCATACACTCTCCCCTCAATATCCTCCATGCCCACAGTGCTGCATATGTGTGCTGGCATCTATTGGTGTCCACAGAAGTGTGGTCCACAGGTGTGTGCTGTATGGCACACTGCCATGCTGTCCACTGGTGGCAGGGTCACCACTTACTGCCTGGCATAGCTGGGACTGGTGGCAGATGATGGCATCATTGTGATGCCATCAGTTAGCAGCATGCTTCCTCTATGTTTGGTTTTGTCTATATGTCATATTTATTTGTTAGGGTCACGCAAAACCCACGCAAACACCGTGCAAAGCCATAGTGTCACACAAAGCTGATTGCCCAGGGTTAAGACAAGCCTTTCCTGGGCGGTAATGTGCACCTCGCTAAGTGTCCTGCTAAGTCGTGCAAAACCACTTTGCGCAGCACTAGTCGCTGAATATAGCATTGCACCTGTATTCATGTCAGTTTGCCCCTTGCAAACATTATGATTTTGCCCGGCGCTAATGCAGTTTGCCTACATTATTTGGCCTTTTGAATATAACAGACCTGCGCTAATCCCACGCTAAAACTGCGCAAACAGTTTTAGCCCGGCGCAAAGTTTTGAATATCTGGCCCACAGTCTTTTATTGTTGCATTTCTTTTCAACCGTCCTCACTTAACAGTAAGTGGCAGACTGGGGTGGGTTGGGAGGGAGGGGAGGTGGGTGGAATACAGACAATGATAACATATGTTAGATTTCTTATACTGTATTCTTTACCTGTGTGCTACACACTATGTATTAGTATTCTACTAACTGTTTTTTTTTCACAAACACTATTATGTTGTCTGTATTTGTGGTGGTTGTTGTTAAAATTTTAAAATAATAAAGCTTATTAAATGACAAAACACAAAAGAAATTCAAAGACAGACCAAATACGTTCTAAAAAGAATTATATTAAAATAGATAAAAAATATGTAAAACACAAAATACAGAACTCTTATATCACAAGTCATACAAATCTTTTAAAAGAATAAGGTTTAAACAGTGCAATTCCTACTTACAGTACTTAGATTTGACTCTCTTCCTAAATACCTGTTTACAAGTGCTCAAGATGTGTCCTTGTCAGAGTCTAGATAAAAGTGTGTAAGTAAAACAAAATTATTCCTTAAAGTAAACTGTATTTGCCAACCCCTTTTGTGTGAGGTCATCTAGCTCCTCGTCTGTCAGATTATATATAAAAATGTATCTAATAAAAAAACAGGATGTCTTTTCAAAGTATTAATTTTGCAATCACCAGCATGACTCATATGTTCGTCAAATGACATCTCTTTGATCTCATGATAAGCTTCCCCCTTTCAGGACATGAAAGCATCTTTATGATTTTTACACTAATACATCACAACCTGCTTTTCTTCCTTTGAAACATCATAAAATGGATATGCTCAACTCAAGCTTCTCCAATCCTATAATTAGGTTCAGGCCTTCCTCGTAACACCTGGTATCTAAAAACTGAGTGTGTGTGATCTCACATGCTGTATCAGCATTTTCTCGTGGCTTTCATCTTTCAGCTGAAACTGGGGGGGGTGAGGTCACTCCTAGATCATCAGATTTTCAGCAGAGACAGTCAGTAATACATTTTATATTAAAAAAAAATGATACAGCACTCAGAACTGGCTGTCCATGTCACAATTCCTCCCCACCTAGACTGAATTTGGGGGTTCTATCCCCTTCATAGACCCTAGACAGCCCATCTGAGTTTTGATTATTCGCTCCAGCCCTATGTACGATTTTTAGATCATTCCCTTGCAAAGCAAGACTCCATCTTAGCAGTCTCCTATTGTTTTTCCCTGTCTGTGTCAGCCAAACCAGGGGGTTGCGGACAGTCATTACCACAAAATGCTGCCCATACAAGTATGCCTCTAATTTCTTTAGGGCCCACACTATGGCAAGACACTCCTTTTCCACCGTGGAGTACGCTTGCTCCCTCTGAAGTAACTTCCTACTAAGGTACACTACTGGGTGATCTGTCCCTTGGCTAGATGTCTGACTCAGTACCACCCCAATACCCACATCTGAGGCATCCGTCTGAACTATAAAGGTTTTGCTATAGTCAGGACTTGCCAAAACAGGAGCACTCCACAGTGCCTCCTTTAGTCTGGTAAAGGCTTCCTCACAGGCTGGGACCCAGGTAATTTTCTTTGGCATCCTTTTCTTTGTCAGGTCAGATAGGGGAGCAGCCAGGGCACTGTAATTGGGTACAAATTTCCTGTAGTACCCTGCTGTCCCTAGAAAGCTCCTGACCTGCTTCTGAGTTTCTGGTCTGGGCCATGCCTGGGTCACCTCTATCTTTATTTGGTTAGGATGGAGCTGTCCCCGGCCTACCACATGCCCGAGGTATCCCATGGCCACCTGGCACTTCTCGGCTTTGACAGTGAGCCCGGCCCTCTGTATCCTGCCCAGCACTTCCCTAAGGTGGGACAGGTGTTCCTCCCAACTGGTACTAAAGATGGCAATGTCATCCAGGTACGCCGCAGCGTACTCCTCAGCACCATTTAACACCTGGTTCACCAACCTTTGGAAAGTGGCCAGGGCGTTCTTCATTCTGAAAGGCATTACTTTAAACTCAAATAAGCCTATCGGAGTGATGAAGGCCGACCTCTCACTAGCTCTGTCTGTCAATTCTACCTGCCAATACCTCATGGTCAGGTCAGTGGTCGTAAGGTAGGTCGCCCCTCCCAACTTGTCCAGGAGTTCATCCGTCCGGGGCATCGGGTGGGCATCTGACTTTGTGACTGCATTTAGTCCATGATAGTCCACACAGAAATGAGTTGAGCCATCTGGCTTGGGCACAAGGACTACGGGTGAGGTCCAGGGGCTGTGCGATCTCTGGATTACCCCTAAATCCAGCATCTCCTCCACTTCCCCCTTAATTTCCTTTTGGACTGCCTCTGACACCTGATATGCTGTCCACTGTAAGGGGGTCTGTGTCCCTGTCTCCACATCGTGTCGCTAAGGGGATTAGTCCAGGCTTGGCGATAAACAAGTGGGCAAAGTCTGCTAATACCTCCCTTACATAATGGATCTGGTACGGGGCCAGCTGGGGAGACAATTTTACTGCCTCCACAGAGGACTCCCACTTACTTTCCTCCAGCAAATCCAGAAGGGGGTCTCCTTCGTCCGTCACCTCCTCATGACTACACACTGCAAACACCATGTCAGCCCTATTTGCATATGGCTTCATCATGTTGACATGGTACATCCTTTCTGTCTGTCTTCTGTCAGGTAAGTCCACAATGTAGTGCATGTCATTTACCTTCCTAACCACTTTGTATGGTCCTGCCCAGTCAGCTTGCAGCTTGTCTTTCCAGATCAGAATAAGGACCATGACTTCCTGACCCACCATGTATGAGCTAGCTCTGGCTTTGCAGTTGTACCACACTTTTTGTTTCTGTTGGACAGCTGCTAGGTTGCTCTGGGCTGTCCCCATAAGCTCCTTCAGCCTTTCCCTAAACCTAAGGATGTAATCCACAATGGGAGTTCTCTGGGTGGCATGCTTGCCTTCCCAGTCCTCCTGGATCAAGTCTAGGGGCCCACATATCCGGTGTCCATATAAGAGTTCGAAGCGGGAAAATCCTGTCAACTCTTGGGGCACCTCCCTGTATGCAAACAACAGGTGGGGAAGGTGTTTCTGCCAGTCCCTCCCATGCTGTTCAGCAAATGCCCGGAGCATTGATTTTAGGGTACCATTGAATCGTTCCACAAGTCCATTGGCTTGTGGGTGATACGGTGCTGTGCATTTCTGCACCACCCCACACTTCTCCCATAAACATTTCATCAGGTGCAACATGAAGGAACCCCCTTGATCGGTGATTACCTCCTTCGGAAACCAAACATGGGAGAAAATCCCAAGTAAGGCATCTGCCACTTTGTCCATCCTCAGTGAGGATAGGGCAACTGCCTCTGGGTACCGGGTGGCATAATCCACCACAGTCAGGATGAATCTCTTCCCTGAGGAGCAGGGGATATTTAGAGGCCCCACAATATCCATTCCCACCCTTTGGAATGGCTCCTCCACTATGGGCAATGGAATCAGGGTGGCTTGGGTTTTCTTGCCCACCTTCCCTATTTCTTGGCACCAGTGACAAGGCTGGCAATACTCCTTCACCTGCTGGGTGAAGTTAGGCCAGTAGAAATTCTGGGCCAACCGCTGCATAGTGCATGTGATTCCCAGATGACCAGACAAGGGATTATCATGTGCAATTTTGAGCAACTGCTCACGATACCCCTGGGGAATGACAAGCTGCCTGCCTAGCATCCCTCCCTCTGTCTGTACTGCCTGAATATACATAAGTCCATTCTCCCAATAAACCTTATATTGGACGTCACCTCCCTGTGCTCTGTCAGAGTCTGGCCAAGCCCTCAGCTTCTCTAAACTAGGATCACTCCTCTGAGCAGTTGCAACCCCCTCACACATTCCCAAGGTATGGGACAGGTCCCCTTCAGTCACAAAACTAGGGCCCCTAGCACTAGCATCAGGGCACTCAGGATCACTGTCAATCCCAACCCTCTGACAATGGGTCACCCCTCCCTCTTTGGAGTAACCTTCCATAGCTGTGTGGTCACTTGCTACCGGGGAAATTTCTACCCCCTTGTTATCCGTCTCCCCATCTTGAGACACAGGCTGAGGAAGCAGCTTTTCAGTGGTTTCCACAATGGCTTCTGTGGGGTTCAGGGAACAACAATTTTCCCTTGCTGCTTGCCTATGGAAAACTGCACATACCATCCCCTGTGTTAGATTGTTACCCAGGATCACATCCACTGCTAATGTTTTGGCTACAGCCACCTGTTGCACAGTTGCCCCTGTTTCACCCCAGTCTAGGAGAACACTAGCCAGTGGCAATGTTTTCGCTTCACAAGTAAACCCTTGTACAGTGATGTATTTATTGGGTATAAGCTGACCAGATCCCCCTTTACTAACATCAGGGATGCTCCTGTGTCCCTTAACCCTTGCGTCTGCACACCATTTACCATGACTGGGTGCATGTGGTCCCTCATGTTCACTGGCATGCTCCCAGGGAAGCACAAACAACCCACTTAATTTCTAGCACCCTGTTGTATGTTATTGCTCACCTTTTTGGGACACTGTCTGGCAATATGCCCAGTTTCTTTACACAACCAGCAGACATTTCTTACTTCAGAGAAACCTTTTTGTTGAAACTTGTGGCTAACTGGTTTCGGTGGAGGCAGTGAGGGTTTTAGCTGCCCTGAAGGCCTGCCTTTCCCTTTCTGCACTGCCATGCCCCATTCACTCTCAGAACAGGTCTGCTCTTGGCATAGCGGTCCGGGAGTTCAGCAGCCTCTTGCACTGTTTTGGGATCTCCGTCCTTTAGCCAGGTTTTTAGCTCTGCTTGGCAAGCCCAATAAAACTGTTCTAATAAAATCACATTTTCAGTTTTATCAACAGAGTTTGCCTCAATTCCTTCCCACCAACGTTTTAAAAACTGACGTTGTTTCATAGCTAGCTCCTCATAGCTCATATCAGGGCTTCTCCTGAGCTTACAAAATTTAGCTCTGTATGATTCAGCAGTTAATTCAAATTTTTTAACAATGCAGCTTTTAGCTTGCTGTAATCATTGCTTTCCTCATTGTCCATTTGACCCAATGTATCCCGAGCTTTCCCGGTAAGTAGCAGGGATAGCTGGAAGCTCCAGGACTCTCTAGGAATTTTAGCCTGAATACAAACTTTTTTTCAAAAGAATTTTAGAAAGCGTCCATATCTTCCCCCTCCTTAAATTTGGCTAGTAATTTGGAGTTCAATTTGTAACCCAGTCCTGCAGTCCCTTTTAAACCCAAGCCACTTACCTGCTCTGGTGCCGCTGGTTATAGTCATAGCTTCTCCAGTTCGTGTTGCCTCGGGCGCTCCTCTCTCTTCTCCTCTGCAGCTCGCTGGCACTCATGCTCCTCACAGTCTGCGTCTCTCTGTTCTCACTCTGCCTCTCGGCATTCACATTCTCTCTCACCATCCACCTCTCGCTTCTCTCGTGCTGCCTCTTGGCGTTCTCACTCTTCCTCACGGTCCACCTCCCTCTGTTCTCTCTCTGCTTCCAGTTCCATCCTGCACAACTCAGTTTGCAGCCTGAGTACCTCTGGATTCAGGATACTGGTGGCCTTACCCTGCTGCTGTGGCCCTTCACTGACAGTGGCCCTGCTGTCCTCCTTATTGGCTCTGGACCCTTCACTGGTGCTAGCCCTTCCACACTTGAGGTTTGGTTCTTTCCTGTCATGGTTGGTGACTCACTGCTCTGGGTATCTGCTACCATCAGGGCATCTATGAGGCTCTGCTTGCTTGCTTTCACCTCAAATGGGACTCCTCTGTCCCTGCACAACTGCCTTAAGTAATCTACAGTGTGCCTGCTGTAGTTGGAAGTCATCTTTCCTGACTACTGCTACTCTGACTGCACTTTAGAAAAAAAAATAAAATGGGTAGGAACATGACTGTACACCAAGTGATATATAGTTCTGTTTCCTTTTAAAATAAAACTCTGCCTTTTTCTTTCTTTGTAAGAGAGCTTACGGTCTCAGTTGACACAGAACAATAAAAGCTTGTGATACCAAAATTATGCCACTGCTGCCAACCAATCTGTCACAAGCCCACTCAGCATGTCAGGCCCTCTACTCCCAATGTGCCAACCTCCGAGCGCAGTCGTGTGAACAGTTTTACAGAACAAGGTAACCCTCTTGTCTGTTTTGTGAGTTCGAATCAACCTTTGGTCTCAAATCTTGGAGAGATTCAAACTGTGAACCTCTTGCCAGCATACCCAATGCACAGGCTCAGATATTTATGTCTTTGGGGGCCCAGATATCTTTGCCTATGGGCACCTAACCAGCTATATAGAGATGAACCCTTAAAAACTTTAATAAAGACTTCAGATTTAGAACACTTCTCTTTCCAGTTTGGTATTCACCATTCAAGCTTGTACTTAGTGTCTGCTATAACCATGTATACTTTTCTTACAAATAAAAGAAATTCAAAGACAGACCAAACATGTTCTAAAAATAATTTTACTAAAATAGATAAAAAATATGTAAAACACAAAATACAGAACTCATATCACAAGCCATACAAATCGTTTAAAATAATAAGGTTTAAACAGTGCAATTCCTACTTACAGTACTTAGATTTGACTCTCTTCCTAAATATCTGTTTACAAGTGCTCAAGATGTGTCCTTGTCAGAGTCTAGATAAAAGTGTGTAAGTAAAACAGAATTATTCATTAAAGTAAACTGTATTTGCCAACCCCTTTTGTGTGAGGTCATCTAGCTCCTCGTCTGTCAGATTATATATAAAAATATATCTAATAAAAAAAACAGGATGTCTTTTCAAAGTATTAATTTTGCAATCCTTAGCATGACTCATATGTTCTTTAAATGACATCTCTTTGATCTCATGATAAACTTCCCCCTTTCAGGATATGAAAGCATCTTTATGATTTTCACACTAATACATCACAACCTGCTTTTCTTCCTTTGGAACATCATACAATGAATATGGTCAACTCAAGCTTCTTCCACCCTGTAATTAGGTTCAGGCCTTCCATGTATCACCTGGTATCTAAAAACTGAGTGTGTGTGATCTCACATGCTGTATCAACATTTTCTCATGGCTTTCATCTTTCAGCTGAAACCTGGGGGGGTGAGATCACTCCTAGAACATCAGATTTTCATCAGAAACAGTCAGTAATACATTTTATATTTTAAAAAAATGATACAGCACTCAGAACTGGCTGTCCATGTCACAAGACCTACGTAACCTTCACTACTGAGGGCTTCTACCATTCCATCTGTTATTTCCCTCCTATACAGGTATTACTGTAGCTTCACTGTTTCCCCCAATATGCTGCTCCTTACCCTAGCCGTCCTCCCCCTCCTTTTTTCCTTTTGATCATTTCCTCCATCTCACTTGCCCCTGCCCCATGCCTTCCCCTCCTCCTACTCCATTCTCTCTTGCTCCCCTTTCCCTGCACAATGCCATTCCTCCCTAGCATTCTTGGTGCAGTCTTCTCCCAGCTCCCTGCTATACCATGAAGCCCTCTGGCACCTTCTGCCCCCACTTTCTCATCCTTCTCCTTTCCTTCCCTCCTCTCCTTCCAAACAGCTCATAGGCTCCCTTCAGCTATTTGTCTCCTTGCTGCTCATGGTTGCAGGTGACATCCACCTCAAACCTGATAATGTTACAGTCTCTCCCTCACAGCTTCCCGAGTAACTGAGTGTGTCTCATTTCAACACGTATAGTCTCCTCTGAGCTGGATCAATTGCAACCCCTCATAGTCAGCCTCCAACTGAACGTACTAGTCCTCTCAGAGTCTTGGCTGTCCCCCAGGATCACTGATATCATGGTTGCTTTTCCTTGCAACACCACAGCAAAGCAAGACTGAGCTAAGATGGGTGGTGGTATAGCTATATACTTCTCCTACAGCATTCAGTATATGCCTGTCTTCTGTTCCCCCTACCCCTCTGCCTATGTGCTTCTCCTCAAACTCTCCTTCTAGTTCTCTGTCTCTATATTTTTTTGCAGAGGTTACTGTTGTCCTGGTCTGTTCTGCCCCCTGCATACATCTTGTAGGTCATCTTCCCTCTCCTCCTTTGGTGTTTTGCTCATCTTTGGTGACTTCAACATCAGTTAGTCTTCCCCTCCTGTCAAAGGGTACAATAACCCAGGTACCCAGGTTCTCTTTTTTTTGTTTCATATGTTGAGGAAGATACTAAAGTAGTACTGCGACTACTCCCCCCCCTTTTGTGTCTCTCCTATGTGTATTCATATATGTATAGTCTTGTCCTGCATAGGCTGGCCACCTATGCACTTTTGTTTTCCTTTTTGCTTTGTATTGTTATGCATGTTTGTTTGTCAAGTTACCCCCCCTTTGCTAGTTGCGTGTACATTTGATATCTTTCAGAAAATGAAGGAGGTCTTGTACCTCTGACACTGTAGCTTTAAATATTTCAAAGAATGTTAGAAGGGCTCTGTATAATAAAAGCCCTCAAATTACTCTTTCTCGCGTTTAAATTTCCCTCTGGGTTTGCTCTCTTTTTGAAAAGCTGTAACAGCTTTTCCTATATCAATGCTCCCCAAAGATTTTCGAGTGCTGGCATTTTTCGCTATTTCAGTGTTCTCTATGAGCTGCTTGTAGCGTGCGCCTGTCATACTTTGCTCGTAAAGACCGCAAATCTTTAAAAACGTCATTTCCATGGCCAGAATGCTGAAAGGCAGCAGGTTAAAGCGCTGTCTGGTTCGTTCACGCTACCGCGCCTTTGTTAGACTCTCCTGTGATTCAGGAGTTCCTTTTCTGCTTTGGGGATGCTGACCAGAAGGTTTGTTTCACTCAGCAGTCAGCCTGCTAATTTACTCGCGCTGACACACGCTGACATTCCAGAAACTACAAGTCACACAGGAGGGAGAATAAAGTAAGGATGAAATAATAAGGGAAACCAAAGAAAAAGGGTTTACCTGCTCTGGGAGAAAAAGGGGCTCTCTCTCTAGTGGACTCTCTTTTCTAAGGGCCAGCCGGCCATATTTTTGTTTGTCTTATAGAAGGAGAACAATGGGAGGAGGGACTAGTGCTCTAAAATCAGAGTTTCTCGTCCCAAAATATAATTAAATGTGAATAAATCTTAAATATAAATAAAGAATATTAATAAAACCCTATATAACTGTATCTTGAGAGAAAAATGAGTATATTTAGGCAATAATTATTTTTAACAGGTTGAATGACAGGACCTTTAGCCTATCAGAAATAGTCTTACTATATATAACAGCCCTCTCAAGAGGGAGATCAGATGTTTCGAGGGTGCTGAAGTGTTTACACCCTAGCTAGTGCTCTAGTGTTAATGGCCTTTCATTTTGCTTATACAAGACCCGGACTATTGTGAAGCTGCATTGATTGCTGTTGTTTTGCTATGTCCTTGGAAAGCCTGTGAACTTTTATTTTTTGTTATGACGAATCCAGTCCACCTTTTACTGCCATTTCCTTACTTCATGTTGGAGTTCTCCAATAAGGAAGCTGTTGGAAGAAGAAGCTTTTGTGTGTGAGTCTGTCAGTATCCCAAACCTTTTACACTGGTGTGAGAAGTGGGATACTGGTTGGAACTACATCCAACTAGGGGGTCTGTATAAGACTCCAATTGTCTGATGACTCTACATATGCAGAAGGAGAAGGTGGAACATGAAACCTATCCAGGAGTAGCTACTCGCTCGGTTACAGCAGCTTTCTAATTGCCTATACTGTCTGGACTGGGACCAGTTGTGAGGAAAAAGGAAGCAAAACCCGTGTCTAAGATGGAAGCAGAACCAGAATTGCAAGCTTCGGGTGGTGAAGTGGAGGAAGAAGTGCCCCCTCTAGAGACTCATGAATTGGTAAGATGGTTATGTATGCATCAAATGGAATTGGAAAGACAGAGGGAGAGGGATAAAAAGGAGTATGAAGCCAGATGGTCAGACACATTAAGAGCCATACAAGCCTTGAGGGTGGCCAAGTCTCCAGCACAGCCAGCTAGCAGTTACAAAGACATCAAGCTGGTTAAACTTACGGAGAGTGACGACATAGAGGCGTATATTACAACTTTTGAGAGAGTGGCAACAGCATGCACATGGCCCAGAGACCAGTGGGTGATCCGCTTAGCACCCTATCTTACTGGGAAGGCACAGCTGGCATATAGTCACATGGAGGTAGCTCTTGTAAATGATTATGATCAGGTCAAAGCTGCTATCTTGAAACGTTACGATATAAATACTGAAAAATATCGTCAAAGGTTTAGGACTTATAAATACCAGACTGCTGACAACCCACAAGACGCTTATATCCATCTAAAAGACTTATGTCGAAAGTGGTTACAGCCTACTATTCGGACGGTGGACCAGATTTTGGAAACTATTGTGATGGAACAATTTATTAAGATTTTACCTCAAGAGGTCCAACTATGGGTTAAAGAGCACCAACCTGAGACTTCAGATGCAGCAGTCCGCTTAGCAGAGGACTTTATTGCAGCCCGACCCACACGACCTAAGGGAACCATGTTACCTGGACACCAACCCCCTATCTCAAGACCAGGGAGCACAACTAGAGCTCCTATGCTCCCTTCTTCCTCAGGTACTAAAGTCACTCCAAGACCCCCTCGAATTTATAATCCAGATGTTATCTGCCGAGAGTGTGGAGGAAAAGGCCACTTTGCAAAGTTTTGTCCCAAGAAGAAGACTGAGACCTCCCATTTAGCATTGGCCAATTGGGGTCAATACATGTTGCCTGTTCAAATTGGTGAGCACATAGTATGTGGCCTTCTGGACTCAGGCAGCAGACAGACTTTAGTACAGACAGCCTTGTTGAACCCAATGTCTGACCAGATGCCACAAGGGACTGAGGTAGTCTGTATCCATGGAGATACCCATCATTACCCTCTTTATTATTTGGATATAACCATACAAGGTCGAACACATTCTGTACAGGTAGGTGCTGTTCCTCATCTACCTGTTCCTATACTTACTGGGTATGATCATCTTGACTTTCAGAGCCTATTAACTGGTAATGTTGCAGCAATAGTTACTAGATCTCAAGCTAAGGATAAGCTGGGCCAAGTATTCCCTTTTGCTGATGAAATATTTGAGGAGTCCAAGGCAAAAATAAAATCAAAAGCCCAGAAAAGAAGGGAAAAGCAGGAATGGACTCAAAGTGTTAAAAAGGAAAGTAAAACTGATAAAGACTCTGATATGTCAGTAATAGACTTTAGAACTGCACAGCAACATGATCCTAGTTTACAGAACTGTTTCTCTCAGGTGACTGATGCTACAGGAACTGTGAATTATAAAATGCATAATGGTCTATGGTATAAAATTTATGTTAATCCAAAAAGTGGTGAAATTGTGAATCAGTTGTTAGTTCCACAACAATATAGGCAACAACTGAGAGAATTAGCCCATAACATACCATTAGCTGGACATATGGGTAGAGACCGTACACTAAAACGTCTGTTATATCAGTTCTTCTGGCCAGGTATTCATGAGCAGGTGGCAGAATATTGTAAAAGTTGTCCAGAATGCCAAAAAGTTGCCCAACTGGGGAGTAAAGATAAAGTTCCCTTATTGCCTATACCCCTGATAATCACTCCTTTTGAATGGATTGCTATGGATATTGTGGGACCCCTTCCTAAAAGCTCGAAGGGTAATCAATACATATTGGTAATCTGTGACTACACAACCAAGTATCCAGAAGCAATACCCTTACGTAGGGTCACTGCACCAAAAATAGCGGAGGAGCTGGGCAAACTATTCAGTAGAATAGGCATACCCAAGGAAATCCTGACAGACAGGGGTAGCAATTTTTGTTCAGCACTACTAAAACGACTGTACAATATTTTAGGAATCACAGCCATACATACCACCCCTTACCATCCACAAACTGACGGTCTGGTTGAACGATTCAACCAGACCCTCAAAAAAATGCTACGTAAGTTCTGTCAGGAAGAAGGCCGTAGGTGGGATATACTATTACCATACTTAATGTTTGTTTATAGGGAAGTACCTCAAGCTTCCACTGGGTTTTCCCCTTTCGAGCTCCTGTATGGATATAATCCACGAGGTCCATTAGATCTTATGAAGGAAAAATGGGAAGAAGGGCAAGCACCCCCAGGTCAGATCCCTACTGACTATATTTGCCATCTTAGAAATAAGATAGCTAAATACATTGGGATTGCCCACCAAACTAATATCAAACAGCAAGGTGTCCAGAAATTACACTATGATAAGGGAACAGGAAACAAAGAATTTCAAGAAGGGGACAAAGTTTTGTTATTATTACCATCCTCAGATAACAAACTATATATGACTTGGCAAGGACCATATACTATTTCTAAATGGACAGGACCTGTAACCTATCAAGTGGCCTTATCAGATAAAAAAAAAAAAAAAACAATATATACCATGTTAATCTATTAAAGAAATGTGTAGAAAGAAAAGACTGCTTGGTGGGTTACATACATCCTGAAACTCCCGCCAGTGAACTTGATTTAGTATACCAGCGGTTGGAATCAAAGCCTGAAGGAATTAATGAGTTAAAAATAAATACTCTGCTTACCAGTCAACAGATAGCAGAGCTTCAAACTGTATTACAACCATTTGCAGAATACTTTACAGGGAAACCTGGGAGAGTTAAGGGAGTAGTCCATCATATTAACACTATTCAGAAATCTCCAGTAAGGCAAAGGCCACATAGGATACCCGAACGCTTAAGAAGTGAGGTGGAACAGGAACTAGGTAAAATGCAACAACTAGGGATCATAGAACCCTCTCACAGTGATTGGAACTTCCTTATTGTACTGGTTGGAAAGAAGGAAGGCGGGGTTCGGATTTGTTTAGATTTTCGGAAATTAAATGAAATATCAAAATTTGACAGCTATCCAATGCCACGCATTGACAATATACTTGACCATCTAGGAAAAGCCCAATATATTACAACACTTGATTTGACTAAAGGGTACTGGCAGATTCCTTTAGATATTAATGACAAGGAAAAAACTGCCTTCAGTACTCCTGTTGGCCTATTTCACTTCACTGTTATGCCGTTTGGGCTACATGGGGCCCCAGCGACTTTTCAGCGAATTATGGATAAACTCCTTCTACCACATGCTAAATATAGTGCTGCTTATATGGACGATGTAGTTATTTTTAGTAATACCTGGTCTGACCATTTACAACACCTAGCCACTGTATTAGGTACTATAACATCGGCAGGCTTTACCATCAATCCTTCTAAATGTTCAATAGCTATGCAAGAGACAGAGTATCTGGGATTTCAAATAGGAGGGGGTGTACTAAAACCCATTAAGTCTAAAACTGAAGCAATAGCTAACAGCCCTTGTACAAAAATGAAAAAAGATGTGAGGTCCTTTTTAGGGCTTGCTAGCTATTATAGGAGATTTATACCAAATTTCACTGTAATAGCTAATCCCCTTACTGACTTAACAAAGAAGCGACACCCTGACAAAGAGATTTGGACCCCTGCTTGTGAGGAAGCATTTTCTACAATCAAAGCATTAGTATGCTCTTCACCAGTGTTACGTAACCCTGACTTTACACTCCCTTTTATCCTTCAAACTGATGCATCAAATTTTGGCATAGGGGCAGTTTTTCACAAATAATTGAGGGTGAAGAGCATCCTGTCATATATATTAGTAGGAAGCTGCATGAACGGGAGACTAGATATTCTACCATTGAAAAAGAATGCCTCGCAATACGCTGGGCTATTGAAGCCCTACGATTTTATCTGTGGGGTACAGAATTCGAATTATGGATGGACCATAACCCATTATGCTGGCTCAATGTTATGAAAGATAAAAACCCCCGCATAATGCGGTGGTACTTGTCATTGCAGCCGTATCGTTTTACAATAAAACATAGAAAAGGAGCAGAACATAAAAATGCAGACTTTCTATCCAGATATGGATATGAAAATAACCAAACAATAGATAAAGACAGACCTCGGGGTATAGCACAAGAAAAATAAAAAAAAAAAAAAAAAAATATATATATTTTTTTCCCTTTTTACACCAGAGAATGAAGAAATAGGGTTCACTGGAGTAAAAGGGAAGTATATTTGGGACCCCGAGGTGGAGCCTAAAGAGTGGGAGGGCTTTGGCTCCATCTCTTATTTATAAGAGATCTGTATCTCTTGTTAAAAAAAAAAATATGTATATACTTGTCTGTGTCCAGACAAGCTGCTCTGAACTATTTTTTTTTCTTGAGTGGGGAGGAGAATGTCAAAGGGTGCAATAACCCAGGTACCCAGGTTCTCTTTTTTTTGTTTCATATGTTGAGGAAGATACTAAAGTAGTACTGCGACTACTCCCCCTTTGTGTCTCTCCTATGTGTATTCATATATGTATAGCCTTGTCCTGCATAGGCTGGCCACCTATGCACTTTTGTTTTCCTTTTTGCTTTGTATTGTTATGCATGTTTGTTTGTCAAGTTACCCCCCCCCTTTGCTAGTCGCGTGTACATTTGATATCTTTCAGAAAACGAAGGAGGTCTTGTACCTCTGACACTGTAGCTTTAAATATTTCAAAGAATGTTAGAAGGGCTCTGTATAATAAAAGCCCTCAAATTACTCTTTCTCGCGTTTAAATTGCCCTCTGGGTTTGCTCTCTTTTTGAAAAGCTGTAACAGCTTTTCCTATATCAATGCTCCCCAAAGATTTTCGAGTGCTGGCATTTTTCGCTGTTTGGCATTCTCTACGAGCTGCATGGAGCGTCTTGCTTCGCACAGCTCGTAAAGACTGCAAAATCTTTAAACGCATTTCCATGGCTAGAATGCTGGCAGCAGGTTAAAGCTGCTGTCTGGTTCGTTTCAAGGCCATCAGCGCTTTTTGTTAGACTCTCCTGTGATTCAGGAGTTCCTTTTCTGCTTTGGGGACGCTTGACCAGAAGGTTTTTGTTTCACTCAGCAGTCAGCCTGCTAATTTACTCGCTGACACGCTGACATTCCAGAAACTACAAGTCACACAGGAGGGAGAATAAAGTAAGGATGAAATAATAAGGAAACCAAAGAAAAGGGTTTACCTGCTCTGGGAGAAAAGGGCTCTCTCTAGTGGACTCTCTTTCTAAGGGCCAGCCGCCCATATTTTGTTTGTCTTATAGAAGGAGAACAATGGAGGAGGGACTAGTGCTCTAAAATCAGAGCTTCTCGTCCCAAAATATAATTAAATGTGAATAAAGCTTAAATATAAATAAAGAATATTAATAAAACCCTATATAACCGTATCTTGAGAGAAAAATGAGTATATTTAGGCAATAATTATTTTTAACAGGTTGAATGACAGGACCTTTAGCCTATCAGAAATAGTCTTACTATATATATAGCAGCCCTCTCAAGAGGGAGATCAGATGTTTCGAGGGTGCTGAAGTGTTTACATTCTAGCTAGTGCTCTAGTGTTAATGGCCTTTCGTTTTGCTTATACAAGACCCGGACTATTGTGAAGCTGCATTGATTGCTGTTGTTTTGCTATGTCCTTGGAAAGCCTGTGAACTTTTATATTTTTTTATGAGGAATCCAGTCCACCTTTTACTGCCATTTCCTTACTTCATGTTGGAGTTCTCCAATAAAGAAGCTGTTGGAAGAAGAAGCTTTTGTGTGTGAGTCTGTTAGTATCCCAAACCTTTTACACCTCCTCACATACATTATGTCAAAATGTTAAATCCCTTCAACTTTCCCAACTGATTTCTGGCCCCACCTGACTCAGTCATAAATCACTAAACCACTCTCTCCTGAATTGGATCCTTTCCTCCCATCCCAACCATATTGTATATGCTAGTACCCTACTTAATGCCCTCAGTGACCACCATATGGTCTATAGTATGTGAAAAATTTGTCATTCTGAAGTTCCCTACAAAACATCCAGATTCAGTCCTTCAGGTCACTGGACATGTCCTCTTGCCATGCTGACCTGTCCGCAATCAACTGGTTTCCCATCTTAGCAGAAAGTGACATCTGTTGTGCCCTGAAAGCAAATGCATTTCTCTGCTCAGTCCACTGTCCTTGCTGTCATCTACCTCCACATCCTCTTCTCCATAGCTACTGTCCCTGCTGCTTGGAAGCTGTCAGCTGTCATCACCTTTCCCAAAGTGGTCGATCCCACCTCTCCTGGTAACTTCCATCCCATCTCCCTCATCTCCACATTGGCTAAGCTAGAGGAATGCCTTGTTCTCTCTCAGCATTCCTTCTTTCTTGACTCCTCTTACAGTACTTCTTCACTGTTTTCCAGTTTGGCTTCTGAAAGTCCCGTTACATTTCCACCTCTCTTCTCAGTCTCACTAATTACTTTCAATCCAGCATGAACCTGGGCCAGGTCACTTCTACCATCTTTGTCAAGCTGGCCAAAAACTTCAACACTGTTGCCTGCTCTTTTCTCCTGGACAAGCTTAATGCAGCAGGGCTCTCAGCCTCATCATTCAGGTGGTTCCACTCTTCTCTTGAGGGGCAGGTCTCAAGATGTCCAGATTGGAGGCTCCTTATCGCCACACTCCTTATTTACTCTGGTGTGCCCCATGAGTTCATTCATTTTTATTTATTTTATTTTATTATCGGATTACATCTATGAACTGAGAGCTCTTTTACATAGGTTCCATATTATGATACACAGACAAATTTCAGAAGTAGACAAAATAAGCATAATGACAAGTCTAACAATTAACTTGATAAAAAAAACTGACAGGCACTGTACAATGTATGCCTGGGTTACAGTAAAATAATGCAAGAAATAAGGAGACTACTAGTAAGAGAGTAACATGATCTTGATACAGAGATGGGATCAAAGCAGCCATGGGCTTTCTCTGTGGAATAATTGAATTTGGTTGAAGGATTGGGGTAGGAAGGGAGGTTCCTTGGGGAGGGGGGAGGGTGACAGTAGCAGCCCAGGGGCATTGTCTAGGGATGAGAGACCGAGGGTAGGGTATTGACATGGGGAAGGAGGGAGGTATAGGTGGTTTAGAAGAGGAATGGGAGGGAGCAAGCTAGTGAAATAGGAGTAATGGTAGGCCAGGTGGAGGTGCTAAGGTTGAAGAGGTTGGGGGAGGAGGAGGAGGAGGTGGGGAGAGGAAGTAAGAAGGTTGGCATGGAGGAGAGATGGGATAGGGCAGCTGTTGAAAAGCGGTAGAAGAAGAGGGATGGGCATCAAACAGGCAAACAAATTGAGAGAAGCAGTCGCAAGTGGATCTAGCCACCAGGTGCTGACATTGCTTACATTTGAAGGAGCAAAGGAAAGGAGCTGCTGAGACCTCACAATGAAGTGAGCTATACCAATTAGCTGCTCTGGCAATGAACAATCACTGGCCTAAGGAGGTATGACATCTGGAACCTGGAAGGTGAGGTTGTCAGTGTTTCTAGTCTAACGATAAATGCAGTGAGGATTAAGGATTCTTTGTACCATTGGGGGTACTAGGCCAAGGGAAATTTTCTTAGATAGAAGGCAGATGTGATAGGCGATTCTGCCCTTTAGCTGTAGACAGTTGGCTTGTGAGTAAATGTCGCAGGTGTGTGAGAGACGTGCAGCACCAGTAAGGAGTCGACAGGCTTTATTAAGAGTGATGGTGACACGATGTAGTGCTGTGTCAGTGGCAGATCCATATATCACAAGCCTGTAGTCTATGATAGGGAGTACTGAACTTTGAATTTCCAGGTTAAGAGCTTCAGGAGTTAGACAAAGTTTGTGTCAGTGCAGCAACCCGATTCAAGTGTTCACAGTCTTGGCGTGGGAAAGTGTGCTATCTAAGTTCACCTTGAGGTATTTCAACTGTTGTACCTGTTCAGGGGGAAGGCACGAGCAGTTACTGACAGTTACTTAGCGGGATTTGAGTTTGCCATGAGTGTTGTTGAAAATCATTGTTTTAGTTTTTTTGTAGTTCATGATGAGCTTGTGTTTTTTGAACCAAGCCTCAACCTGCAAGAAACTGCTTTGTAGCCAACTTTCTAAAAGTAAGAGGTCAAGATTGCATGTAGCGATGACAGCGTCATCCACATAGAGAAGAATTTGGTTATGGCAGGAATCAGGGATTGTGTTTAAAAAGATGCTTAAAAGGAGGGAGCCCAGGATGGATCCTTGGAGAATGCCAGAGCGTATGGATTGTGAATTACAGAAGATGTCACTAATCTTTACTTATTGTGTTCAGTTAATGAAGTAGCTACAGAACCAGTCCATGGTGTCCTTAGAAAGCCCTAGGTTGGTTAATTGGTCAATCAGCAGTGTGTGGTTGACTGTATCAAAGGGTTTGATAAGGTCATTATAAAATGCCCCTGCTAGATGGCCTTGGTCAAGAGCATTGCTGATTAAACTCATGAATTCAAGTAGGGCAGTGGTGGTACTGTGAACTTTTTTGAAATCATGTTGCTGGGGACAGTGCAGCTGATATTTCTCCAGGTAGTCACCCACTTGGTCTGCCACAATTCTTTCTAGTGCTTTAGAGATGGGGGGAATGTTGGAGATCGGCCTGTAGTTACCATGGTTCATCCTGTCTCCACGTTTATAATCTGGGGTTACCAGTGCCGATTTCCACCTGTGCAGGAATTGTGAGAGTGTGAGGGAATGGTTACTAATCTTGGTAAAGGGAGACAGAACTTTTTCAAGTGTTAGTGCAATGAGTTTTAGGTTGAGAGTATCCCCACTGGATCTGGTTTTCCCAAGCTCTTTAAGAATGTACTTTTTGGCTTCCCGTTTGGAAATAGAATGGCGGATGGGCCTCTTGTTGTGCAGGTGATGCCTTGGGACCAATATCCGGGGGGGCATCAAATAAATCAGGGGGGAGCATATGACTAAGGTCTGTGAATGTGGTATATTAATAATAATAATAATAATCATAATATACTTTATTTATATAGTGCAAGTCTTAAAATCAAAGTGCTTTACAAGCAGAAAATACAATGCAGCCAATATAAAAAACATAAATAGTTAAAATTCTGATAAGTTAAAACCCCCTGTAACTTTACAGAAAAGCAAGATTACATAGATGAGTTTTCAGAGCGGCCTTGAAGCTTTCCACTGTCAGGCACTCTTAGACTTGGTGAGGTAGAGAATTCCACAGGGTCGGTGCTACATAAGCAAAAGCACGCACACCAGATGACTTCAATAGAACTCTGAGAATCTCTAGCAATCCCTTGTTGGTGGAGCGGAGTGGTCGGGAGGGGCAGTAGGGGCGCAGAAGCTCTTGCAGTTAGAGTGGTTCCAGACTGTATAGGGCTTTATAGGTCAGTAAACCAACCTTAAAGGTAATCCTCCACCAAACTGGGACCCAGTGCAGCTCGAGCAGTATAGGTGTAATATGGCTAGATCGAGAATGCCTAGTCAGTAACCTGGCCGCCGCATTCTGCACCAGCTGCAGACAGCAGATTTTTACCCCAACAGCCCTAGGTACAGGGAGTTACAGTAATCCAAGCGGGAGGTCACAAAGGCATAGAAGAGTGTAGGCAGGTCACTAGGTGGGACCAGGTGCTTAATCCAGGCGATATTCTTCATGGTGGCAAAATGAGGTCTTGACAATGGATGACACCTGAGATTTCAGGGTCAGCCCCTCATCAAGAATAATGCCTAGACTCCAAGCCTGATCAGAGGTCCTCAGCTGGCAGCCTCCTAGTACAAGACCAGTCACCTGTCCTACCGAAGACCCCTCAACTCGATGACCTGGGTCCACAACCAACACCTCAGTCTTGTCTGAATTCAGCTTCAACCAGATGGCACTCATCCAGTCTTGAATCTTGGAGAGGCAGTTGTTAAATACCAGAACTGCTAACTCTTGATCGGGTGCAAAGGACATGTACAGCTGAGTATCATCTCCATAGCAGTGTAAACTCAGCCCATACCACCTTACAATGTCCCCAAATGGCAACATGTACACTGTGAACAACATGAGAGACAGCACAGAGTCCTGCAGTACCCCACATGGCAGGGAAAATGAGTTAGAGGAAAAAATCCCCAACACCACTCTCTGAAACCTGCCAGTGAGGAAAGATTGAAACCATCTGAGAACTATACCAGAGAGTACATAGATCAACTGCAGGTGCTCCTGCAATATCCCATGGTCCACTGTGTCAAATGCCATGGAGAGATCCAGGAGGACTAAGATGGACTGATTCCTCTGATCTCTCACTATAAGGAGGTCATTGAGCACCCAAACAAAGGCAGTCTCAGTACTGTGCCTCTTTCTGAATCCCAGCTGGAAGGGATCATAGATGTCATGGATGGCAAGATGGTCCTCCAGCTGCAGTGCGACCACCTTCTCAATAACCTTTCCCACAAAGGAAAGTTTAAAGGCTAGCCTGTAGTTGATGAGACAGTCTGGGTCAAGAGAGGGTTTCTTGAGGAGCGGAACCACCGCTGCCTCCCTCAGGGAGTCAGGAAACACCTCAGTCTCTAAAGAACACAAGACTATCTCAGCTAGGACCAGGCTGATGGCATCCACAAATCCCACAAGGAGATGTGTAGGGCCCAGATCCAAACCACAGCAAGTCGGCTTCATACTCTGGATGACCATCATGACATTTAAGATCATCACCTGGTCGAAAAACCAACCAGCTAGCCCGACGTGATACGAACTCACACTGATCACTGCCCCACCCATTGGAGGGGCAATCTTATCTGCAAAGAAGTGAGGAAACTCGTCACATTTCTCCTGTGACAATGCTCTCTGTAAATGCAGACAGGCTGGATTGCACAGTCTGTCCATAGTTTTGAAGAGCTGGGCCAGTCAGTTCCATGCAGCCATAATCTCACTGGACAGGAACTCTGCCTTCTTACATGAGATCACAGATTGATAGTGAGCATAATGTGGTATCAATCTAAGCTTATCAGCATCAAAGCCAGATTTCTGCCAGTGCCGCTCCATCCTTCACCCTACCCTCCTCATCTCCCTCAAAGCCCCATCGAACCATGGGGCATGAGGAAGAGTGGAGAGATGGCAAACATGGACTGGAGCAATGGACTCTAGAGCCCCCACCACAGCCCTATTATAGACCTAAAGTAAGTTCTCTGGGTCCCAGTTTGCACACAGAAACCTCGATAGGTCCAGGACCACTATCAGGCCTTCTGGGCTCAAATCCCTTAATGGGTGATACTGGACCATCTCCAAAGGGGCAGGCCTATAAGGCGGTGCCTGGAGGTTGAACCTGAGAGAAACATAGAATTTGATGGCAGATAAGGACTGCTTGGCCCACCTAGTCTGTCCATTTCCCTACCTAACAGATAAGCTGCAGATCCTAGTTAACCAACAGCCTACTTCCTCCTACCCCCCACTAGAATTGCCTTATGTCTGTCCTGTGCATTCTTGAATTCCCTCACTGTTTTTGACTCTATGACCTCCTCAGGAAGGCCGTTCCATGCATCTACAACCCTCTCTATGAAGAAATACTTTATCACATTACCTCTGAGCTGTCCCCCTCTATCTTCAAATTGTGTCTCCTTGTTCTTACACATCTCTTTTTCTGAAAGATGCTACCCTCTTGGACTTTGTTGATTCCCTTGAGGTATTTGAAAGTTTCTTTCATGTCCCCCCTCTCCTTCCTTTCCTCAAGGCTATACATCTTAAGCTCTTTTAGTCTTTCTTCATATGTCTTCTGGTGCAGACCCTGCACCATTTTGGTTGCCCTCCTCTGGACAGCCTCCACTCTGTCTATGTCTTTGCAGAGATAGGGTCTCCAGAACTGTACACAGTTCTCCAGATGTGGTCTTACCAACTGTCTGTACAGAGGTCCAACAACTTCCTGTTTTCTACTGGTGATGCCTCTCCCTATGCATCCCAGTATCCCCCCAGCCGTTCTTATTGCCTTCTCACATTGCTGGCCCACTTTTAGGTCATCTGATATGACTACCCCCAGGTCCCTTTCCATTTTTGTTGTTGTCAGTATCTCACCATCCATTGTGTACTCTTCCCCTGGGTTTTTGTTTCCCAGGTGCATTACTTTGCACTTCTTTGCATTGAATCTAAGTGCCATACATTTGACCATTCCTCCAACCTTCCAAGTCCCTTTTCATTCTTTCCATCCCACCTTGCATATCAACCCTGTTGCAGACCTTTGTGTCATCTGCAAAGAGACATGCTTTCCTTCCAGTCCCTCTGCAATGTTACTTATAAAGACATTAAAAGGACTGGCCCCACTACTGAACCTGAGGTACCCTACTATTCAACTCCTTTTTTCACTGTGGACTCCATTTACTATTACCCACTGTGTCCTGTTGTCCAGCCAGTGTTTTACCCAGGCTACCACCCTGGGACCCACTCACAGGCTGGCTAATTTGTTTATTAATCTTTTGTGCGGGACTGTGTCAAATGCTTTGCTAAAGTCTAGGTAGGCCATGTCCACAGCCCCTCCTTGGTCTACTACTTTAGTCACCCAGTCAAATAAATCAATTAGATTTGTCTGACATGACCTTCCTGCTGTGAATCCATGCTGCCTTGTGTCCTGTACCCCACTGGCCTCTACGTACTCAACAATTCTTTCCTTCAGAAGTGATTCCATCATTTTCCCTACCACTGAGGTCAAACTGACAGGTCTGTAGTTTCCTGCCTCTGTCCTGCTCCCACTTTTGTGAAGGGGAATCACATCCACCCTCCTCCAGTCCTCAGGTACCACGCCATCCTCCCATAATTTATTAAAAAGGGTAGTCAGTGGTGTTACTAATTTTTCCTTTAGTTCTTTTAGAATTCTGAAGTAAATCCCATCAGGCCCCATTGCTTTATCCACCTTCAGTTTTAAGAGTTCTTTCACAACCCTTTCTTCTGTGAAAAGACTAATATCAAACCCCCATCCAGAGTGCTTCTATTGACTGCATTAGGTATCTCCCCCACTTTTCCATTGTGAATACTGAGCAGAAGTATTCATTCAGTATCCCTGCTTTTTCACTTTCGCTCACTGCCCAACCACCTTCCTCTTTATTCAGCCTCAGTATCCATGCCTTAGTCTTTCTTTGCTCCCCAATGTATCTATAAAAGGTTTTATCCCCTTCTTAACCGAGTTGGTTATCTTTTCCTTGGTTTGGGCCTTTGCTATTCTGACTGCCTTTCCCACTTTCTTCTGCTTTAATTGGTACAGTTGTCTGTCCTGCTCCTTCTGTATTTCCTTATACTTCCTGAATGCTATCTTTTTCTCCCTTACCTTCTTCACCACTTCTTTTGAGAACCATAGTGTTTTTTTCTTTTCATTTTGATTTGTTTATTTTGATTTGTTTATTTGCTTCACCCAAAGGCTTGTTGCCTCTGTGAGAGTGCAATGGTCCGACCATCCAACCAGTTCCACCACCAGGTTGGAGCTCTCCATACCCAGAAGGAAAACCAGGTTGAATGAATGACCCAAAGTATGGGTCACAGAGGAAGCCACCTGTATGAAGCACAATGAATTCATCAATTGGAGAAAATCTTGTCCAAAGTGCGAGAGTTCATAGTTAATCCAGGCATTGAAGTCAACCAGCACCATCACTCTGGCAGACTCCAACACTGTGTCGACAACAAAGTCCATGATTTCCTGCAAAAATTGCTTCCCATCACTGGGTGGATGGTAAATGAGAAGAATTTTGCACCCTGTACCTGTGCCCAGGATACATTCAAAAGATTGGGTCTCCCCCACTGGTACATCTATCAAGCCCAAGTCTGTTTCAAAACAAATGGCAACACCTCTGCCCCTATGATCCAATCTCAGGCAGTGTATCACTGAGAATCCAGCAGAACTGCCACCTCCAGAACTGGAACGGCATTCTCATCCAGCCAGGTCTTGATGATGCAAGCCAGGTCCGCTGACCCAACAAGATTGGCAATCACTGCCATCTTGCTCTTAATGGACCTGGCATTGCTTAACGCCACCCAAGTCAGAGGGGACACCAAAGCAGAATGCTCCACCTGCCAATGCAAGGTGAAGCTCTTGGGTATGGGGACCATACAAGGAGGACCTCACTCCAGTCTCCATTTTGCCCCAGGACATCTTCTTGCCCCCACTACTCTTTTCAATTCCCCTGGTCCTCTTCTCCCTGAGGTCCCAGCCCCCCACACCTTTTCACTATTATCCCCAATGCCTGACAATGACCATAAATATCAGCGGACAGATGAGAACAGTTAAAAGACCAGAGGCTGTGGATCTTGATGGAGGAGTAGTGCCTGACCGGAAGAGCTGCCTGCCAACACATGATCCCATACCAACCCCAACAGCCAACTCACTGTTAACTTAATAAAAGAAAATAATCAATTTACCCACCTTACAAAACAAACAATCCCCCTACAGTAACAACTTCTAACAGAAAAACAGTTACTCAAACCCACTGACCCACCCCTATAGACCAAAAAAAACCCACCCACCAAGTAAAATAAAAAATAATAAACTTAAAAAGTCCCAAATAGTCCAAAGTATAGAACTAGTGTCCAGGCAAAATAAGTTCACCAAAAACTCCAAGAGAGATGTTTTGAGGTGAGTGAGGCTCTCACCCTCACCCTCCCCTTGCAGTCACAATCTGAAAAATTGCTCTCCTTTCCACTAATAGCAATACTGAAATTAACACACTTCAACAATCTTTGGAGGTACTCTCACTACCTCCCCAATGATAACAAGGAATCTGCTGTCAAATGAAGAACAGGTCACCAGACAGGGAACTCTGATTTAAACCCAGTACTTATTGGCTTACCAAACCGCTTTGCCAGACTCTCTGTATACCCCAACTTAGAGTCACATATCTCACCCCCCCCAGGTTAGCGACCGGCTAACAGTGGTCAGCACTAAGGCCTCTTGAAGAAACACACTCCCTCCAATTACCGCTCCCCCAATGCCTCCTCTGTACCACCACCAGGCCCGGGCTGCAACCCCCAGGCACAGTGCTTCAGTTTCAAGTGGCAAGTACTGCCCTTCACATATCCCCAGAGCAACCCCAGGTATCTGCTGGCCAACACAGGCCCCCCCCAGATAGGGGCAACTGAAAACTCAGCCATCCACCAGCAGCTAGAGTCCACCCACCCTAAACAACACTAGAGGTGCAACCCTCTGGTTGGAAACCCTCCAATACTGTCCTCTCCATCAGGCCCACCACATCCTGCACCCCCAGGATCCCTCTCAGGGAAAGAAGCAACAAGTACCTGTATCTGGGGAGAGAATATGGGTCTAAGCAAAGTTGGCTCTGCTGTAGCGATCCTGGTCATGCTCTCACCACACCAGCAGTCAACCCAATCTTCCATTGCCACCTCTCAGCAAGGCTCCTTCTCCGAGCCTGTTCCCCCTCTGGCTGGCCTTCTCTCCATGACACCCAGTCAACATCAAGCAAAGATCAGAGTCTCCAGTCTGATTGGTCCAAACATTCACTGCAGATTCCATGGCTCACCCCTTATACTCATGGAGCCGGTCATGGCTTTTGAGCTTACAGTCCGCCGTGGCATTACGGGTGCAACAAAAAAAGACTAAATGCTCTCGCTTTTGAATTTGCGTGTAGCAGGAGAAACAAATGGCTTTTTGAGGGAAAGTGGATGCTAACAATACACAGCAGGTGGATTACTAACAATTTAGTGTCCCACACATGTCCCCTCTCTACAAGCACCAAAACCCCCTGTCTAAGACCTGCAAAAAAGGCTACCTCTCTACATGACTCACTGTTCTGCCCTAAGTTGTCACTAAACAATAAACTAACTAAAAAATAATGTCAAAAACAAAATGAAACTTTATACAACACCAAAAACCTGAAAAAATAAAACAAAACATAAACTAAAAACTGAACTGGCTCTATTAAAGTTCGGGCAGCTCACACACAGCCGCCATCTTGCATTAACATGCAATGTTATTAAATGTATTGGCGATGGTTAATGGGTCTAGGGTGGGGGTGCCATTGACATTAAGCATGGAAGGTGCTACTTTTGGGTCCTTACCAGTAATTTCTTTAAGGTTATTCTAGAACTTCCTGCTGTCGTTCCAAGAGTTTATTAGAGTGTCTCTGTAGTACTGATTTTTCTCAGTGCGTATTGCACTGGTGGAGGCATTCCTAGTTTTTTTATAGTTCTGGATATCTGCCTGCTTGTCCGTGGCCTGAGCCCAATACCAAAGGTGATCACGGGCTTTCATGTGGCCTATGAGGTCAGGAGTGATCCAGGGACTAGTGGCTCCACTGACTCTGCGCTTTTTGAAGGGGGCATAGATATCACAGGCTGCATTGAAGTTAGTGATAAAGTAGTCTAATACAGAGTCCATGTCAGCAGCAGTGTCGATTTGTGACCAGTTATGTTGGGGCAGTAGTGATTTTAAAGGATCAAAGTGACCACGGAGCAGCACTCTACCAGTAATTGTTTTGGCCGGAGGTTTGTTGAATTTATTGGATCAGTTAAAAAGATAGGAGAATGGTCACTGATGGAATCTGGTAAGACCTTAGTGTTTGAGATCTGCTCTGGTTGATTGGAAAGAACCCAGTCCAGAAGTGTACTGGTCCCAGTTCTATAGTTCATCAGGGTGGCATACTCTACTAGCTGAGAGAAGTTGACAGCAGACAAGGCATCCTTGTAAGGGCTTGAGACAGGAGAGAACCAATTCACATTGAAATCTCATAGCATAATGATTTCAGAGCTGTGTCCCTGGGCAGTCAAGGAGAGAGTTCAGGCCTGAGCCAGACTGCTTGGGTGGAATATAAACCAAAGTCATGGTAAGTGCCTTGTTGTGGAAGCCCAGCAATAATTTGACAGCCAGCATCTGTATGTTGTTCCCGGTACTTGGTAAGGGTAGGGCATTTCCCATTAGGGGTTCCTTAAGATAAAGAGCACTTCCTCCCCCTTTTTTTGATAATCTGTCCTGCCTAAAGACAGAGTAACCAGGGATTGTAATGGCATTGTCAGGGATCTTGCCCGAGAGCCACGTCTCAACCACTGATATGACATCAGGGTTGTACTGCACAACCCAGGCATTAAAGAGATCAAAGTTGGAGAGGAGGCTGCAGATGTTAATACTAGCCAATGAGAGTAGCCCAGGGCTCCTCTTGCCACTGGGGTTATGTTGAGAAGGGCCTGGGTTGGGGTGGATGCTGCCATAAATTCACAGCAGTAGGAGTATCAACCATCTGACCAGTTCAATAAGGTGCTTGCTGCAGAGGAAGCATTCCTTCTTGTAAGAAGGATGTTTGTTCAGGATCCACTGGATGGTGGAGAAACTAGGTAGGAAAAGGGGAGAGCAGGTAGAAGTAGGGTGGTAATGTGTAGACCGTATGTGCAATGGTGAGTGCAACATTCTTTGGGGATTGAGGCCGGGGTAGATTACAGAGTGAGTAGAGGTTACTGTACTGTAGGAAAAAAGGGGGCAATCAACTAGGTGATAAGTGGCAGGGTGAGGAGACCACTGCCTGATCTCACATGTAATGGTAGTAAACGAGAGCAGGAAGCAGACAGAGTGCTTGGTGTGGAGGGACCATTGTGTTACAGGGAACAAAGTGAGGTAGATTACTTTAGTGGAGGAGAGTGCAGCTCTTGGAAAAAATGTGAGACTAGCCCTCTGATGGCTATTCAGTATAACTTGCAGGTAGAGAATTCAAAATACTTTAAAAAAAAAAAAGCAAAAACACCTACACATGTAACCAACAGCAGCTATAAAACTAAGTGTCAGATAGGGTGGGTGGGTGGGAGATGGTGTGTAGTGCCTGCAGGAAATAATTGGGATGCTTCAGGCAGCAGTGGTTCTGGCAGAGCGGCGGCAGCTGACTTGTAAGAGCTACACTGCAAGCCACAGCCTGGTTTGTCTATTCAGGGCCAATGAAAGAAGCTAGGGGAGCAGAGAGGGAAAGCAGTCAGTTGAGCAGTAGGTAATCAGTGGGCATGTAGGTCAGGGATTGGGGGCAGACAGCAGTTCACAAAGACAAAAGGGATGGAGTGGGGGCTGGAGCCAGAGGCAGTCTAAGGACAAAGGTGGAAGATTGCAAAGCTGCAGCTGGGTGCTGCAACAGCATGAGACAGTGAGGGATTGGGGGGGCTATAGGTAGAAACAGAAGAGATAGCTTAGGAGAGGAAGGAAAAATCAGGGTGGCAACAGTATTCAGCAAAAAACAGTCTAATTCAAATACAGAAAATATATTTTACACTATTTCCAAAAAGTCCTGGTCACAAAATTCAGATTTTGAAAATTGGAGCAGTAGAAGGAGGAGGCAGCCAATCAGAGGAGCCCAAGTCACTGGAGCAGCCAATCCACTGGAGCCTGAGAGGTGCTTTGAAAAGTTTGAAAGAAGGCATGCAGAGGGACCAAGGAGAAAACTTACAGCAGAGGGAGGTCAGAGTCCAATGGGATGCTTCAGGCAGCAGTGGTTCTGGCGGAGCGGCTGACTTGTAAAAGCCACACTGTAAGCTGCAGCCTGGTTCACCCATTCAGGACTGATGGAAGAAGCTGGGGGAGCAGAGAGGGAAAGTGGTCAGTTAAGCAGTAGGTAATCAGTGGGCATGTAGGTCAGGGATCGGGGCAGACAGCAGTTTACAAAGACAAAAGGGATGAGGTGGGGGCTGCAGTCAGAGGCAATCTGTGGACAAAGGTGGAAAGCTGTAGTGGAGTGCTGCAACATTGTGGGACAGTGAGGGACTGGGGAGCGATAGGTAGAGACAGTAGAGATAGCTTAGGAGAGCAAGGAAAAATCAGGAAGGCAACAGTATTCAGCAAAAAACAGTCTAATTCAAATAAAGTAATTAATTTTACATTATTTCCAAAAAGACCTGGTCACAAAATACAGATCTGGAAAATTGGAGCAGTAGAAGAAGGAGGCAGCCAATCAGAGGAGCCCAAGTCACTGGAGCAGCCAATCCAATGGAGCCTGAAAGGCTCTTTGAAAAGTTCAAAAGAAGGAATGTAGATGCACCGAGGAGAAAACTTACATTGGGGGAGGATGAAGACCAATGGGACGCTTCGGGCAGCAGTGGTTCTGGTGGAGCAGCGGCAGCTGACTTGTAAGAGCCACTCCACAAGCCGCAGCCTAGTTCACCCATTCAGGCCCAGTAGAATATGAGCATGTGGAGGTTGGAGTCCAATGGGACACTTCTGGTAGCAGTGGTTCTGGTGCAGTGGCGGTGGCAGACTAGTAGGAGTTGCAAGTCCCAGCCTTGTTCACTCATTCATGACTGAAGAAAGAAGAGCAGGGGGAGGTTGGAGTCTAATGGGACACTTCAGGCAGCAGTGGTTCTGATGGAGCAGTGGTGGTTGATTTGTAAGAGCTACACTGCAAGCCACAAACTGGTTCATCTGTTCAGGGCTGATGGAAAAAGAGCAGGGGTAGGTAAGAGTCCAATGGGACACTTCAGGCAGCAGTGGTTTGGAACGGGCGGTGATGGCTGACTTGTAAGAGCCACACTGCAAGCCAAAACCTGGTTTGCCCATTCAGAGAAGATGGAAGAAGAGCAGCGGGAGGTTGGAGTCCAACAGGATGCTTCTAGCAGTAGTGATTCTGGCAGAGGAGAGGCAGCTGACTTGAAAGAACTGCACCACAAGCTGCAGCCTGGTCCACCCATTCAGGGCCAAAGAAAAAAGTGCAGGGGGAGGTCAGAGTCTAACAGGACACTTCAGGCAGCAGTGGTTCTGGCAGAGTGGCGGAGGCTGACTTGTAACAGCCGCACCACAGGCTGCAGCCTGGTTGGCTCGTTCAGGGCTGATGGCCCAGTTCTCATCTAGTTTACTGAATGACCTCTCACTGCCTAGTCAACTGTGTCTATTCACATGTACATAGATGATAAGATACTGTGTATTGCTGACACCCATGTCCCTGACCTCACTGCTCAGCTCCAGCTGTACTTTGCCAACATACAGTGCATGTTCTTGGCTAATCACCTGATCCTCAATGCCAAACAATTGTCTTCATGGATTTAAGTTGAAGAAGAGAGAGAACTAAAAGCTGAAGAGTAGCAGAGGCAAATATAGTGCTGTTGGTAAATAATTTCCAACTGTTGGCTCATCAGGAAGAGGATGAAGTAAATGAAAATGGCATGCAGACATTAACAAACGCATGATTTCTAGTGACAAGGGCAAGAGGTGCATCATAGACAGTCTATAGATGGTTATAACTAAGATGGAGAAGAAATGAGTATGTAGATGGAAGCATCAAATAATAACTTGGATGAAATTGATGACTCCATTATACCCAATACAGACAGCATCATATGTAGATGGAGAAAAGAAAGGCTGCCTACCTGGTGCAAAAATAAGCAATGTTAAAGTTAACATAGAAGGTCTATTAGAAAGAGTTGACATAAGCTCAACAGTGGGGCTTCACAGTGGTTAACAAAATGGGACAAAGGAAGAATGAAGACATTAGAATAAACTTTGAGACTGTTGGCAAAATTCTTAAGGAAAAATGTAAAGTTATAATCTCTGAGATCTTCCCAGTGCCTACACCAAGGACCAGTAGACAGAGTGATACAGATGATAAATGGCTTGTGACCTGAACACAGAAAGAGACAACTGAATTTATCCTAGACTGGTAGGAATGTAATAATCAGAGGGATCTACAGTATACAGGATGGATGGTTTACACTTCATAAGCTTGAGGCAAGAGCGCTGGTGGACAGATTGAATAAGCCCATTGACAAACATTTATACTAAGCATAGTGGGATATGGAGGTGGGGATAAATTGCTCACTAATTATGCCAGTGACTCTACTTCACATTTTAGTAAATTAAGTAGGAAAATTATTAACAAGGATGGCAAAGGCAATAGCTGGAATTCATGCTCTTAAATACAGTGTTTAAGTAACACATTTGAAGCACTGGCTGTAATAGCAGCAACTGAAAAGATGAACATTATAGGTGCCACTGAGACATGGCGGTCTGGGGAGGATGACTGGAATTAAGAAATAGAAGAATTCAGATTATTCAGAAGAGGTAGAGTTGGTAAATGGGGGGAGTGACACTTTCTGTTACTAACAGCCTATGGGCAGAGGAAATATCAGGGCAGGGTGTTAACAATAATTAAACTATTTGGGTTAGAGCGGGGTTCAATAATTTAGCAATAACTGCACCTTGGGCCACCCATCCCCCCCAAATAGTCATTAATCCTTCAGAAATTACCAGCTTTGAGGTTGTTAGAGCAATTATAAGTCTTATTGCAATACATTTTTTTTCCCATTTAGTTTTACCTCAATTCAATTTTAAAACAGAGTGGCGTGAGCTGTGAGTGTCGCACAGCATCAGTTGGCAGCTGTATCAGTCATTTCTAAGACATTAATGACTGATCCAGTAGCCAATCAGGAGCCTCGTTAGGCTCATGAATAATTAATTAGACATAAATATATAGACTTATTGTCTCCAATCATTGAGCGTGTACTATTTACTGTATGCACTCCGGGACTGATCATTCAGTGGCTGGTCATGGCAGGGTGAGGGGGGGTGCCAGTTGTCGTTATGGGTTGGGATGGGGGTGTGGGATGCTAGTGTACTGCCTACTGAGGTGGGAGGGTGAGGGGACCTCTAGACACAAGGGAACATGGATCAATTTTTAAATTTCTTGCAGGGATCTGTGCTGGGGCAGGGGGTCCCTACAGTATGGAAAATAAGGATTGGGGCTATGTTTTTATTTTTTACAGTGATCAGGGCTTGGAGGTCCCTACACTATGGAAAAGGGGAATTGGGGTTGTGTTTTTATTTTTTACAGTGATTGGGACTTGGGGGTTCACTACACTACGGAAAAGGAGGATCTGAATTGTATTTATAATTCTTACAGTGATCAGGGCTGGGCTGGGGTGGAGGGGATGCTACACTATGGCACCAGGATCAGAGTCGTGCTACTATTTTAACAGTGTGTGGAGATGGCGGGGGGCCAGCCTGGTGCATTCTGCCAGGTGCAAAAATGCAAGTGAGCCCATAATGGACATAAAAATTGCCCCTTTTTGACCTGCATGCTCAATAGGCTCATTTGCATGTCTGGACTGAATATCACCCATGGGGTTGTGGGGCATACAGGTATGTGCCACACATTCCCACATGGGTGGTCTTCAGCCCAGCACCCTGGATGCATCGCTCCATGCATGGTGGCCGCTTGTTGTGTGCTGCTCATCCAGGGTCCAATATTCAAATAGTCTGTGTGGTCTGTTACAATTATGCAATCTGTTTGAATATCATGCCAGAGTCAGCCAGCCATAATTCTTTGCGCAGCACACTGTTATGCATATGCATCCAGCTGGCTATGAATATGGGGCCCAATAAAAATAACAAAGAGAAAACAATACCTAGTTGCTATCATAGGGTAGACTTTGAGTCAATGACAAAAGAAATAGACATGTGGGGATGGAGGGAGGATATGGACAACAGGAATATAAATGAAATGTGGTGAAGAAATCTGAGAAGAAAAAGAGTTTGAGGATAAATGTTTACCCAAATCAAACAAACATATCAAGACTGGCAGAATCCCTAGTTGGCTAAACAGAAAGTGGATAAAAAATGAATCACAAAAGGAGGTTATTCAACAGCCCCAAGGATTCAAGAAATAACGATCTATTTACTTAAAAATAGCCAAAGAATTCAAGGCATTAATTAAACAAAGAAAGAAAGAAGAGGAACAAGAAATAACAACAAATGCAAGGAGTAATCCAAAAATATTTTGGTGATACAATAAATCTAAGAAAGAGAGAGCCAGCCCAGTGTCACAAAGGGCTGAGGCACTGGGCATCTGAACTCCTGCCATGCCAGTGATCTGGGTTCTGAAATGGCTGTGGGTCTGTTGGGGGCTGGTCAGGGAGGAAGGATTTAGCATCCTAAGGACAGCTTTTCTCCCTCAGGGAAGGGGGGACAAGATGCCTTGCTCAGTGGCTGCAACCTAGAGATTCTGGGTGGCAGTGCAGCATGACAACAGAAAAGGTGGCCCACTTATCAATACCAAGGGCTGCATCTGCAGAGAGCAGAGTGTGGACAACATTGCATTGCACTTGACACAGGCCCATGGAGAAAACCAAGGTGGAAAATTGCTGACCATGGCAGGATGGCACACCAGTCCCTCGCAGGCCCCACACTGGTGACTGGGCTCTCCCAATGTCCTCTGGCTGAGGAGAATGAGCAAAAGCAAGGGAAGCCAGTTGATGGTTATGGGAAGATCATTCCTGAGTGGGACCAGGTAGGCAGTGAAAGGAGATTAACTACTAATTAAAAAACAAAATCTAATAAAATGGGTTGTAAGGCAGTAGGCCCATTAAAGTAGAACAAAACCATGATTAGTAATGACCTAGATACAGCTAATCTGTTAAATGAGTTCTTTGGGTCAGTTTAACAAACATCCAAAATAAATACTGTAGTCTTGGAAGATCCTGATATTACCCTTATGATTTCAGAATAGGCAGTACAGAAGACACAGATAAACTTTAATATCAATAAATCCCAAGGTCCTGATGGGCTGCACCCAAGAATACTGAAGAAATTAGAGTACACACCAGCAGGAAACATCTGCTAGATTTTCAATGGCTCATTTCAAACAGGTATACAATTGGAGGTGTAGAGATCTGCCATTGTCATCCTAAGCCCTAACAAACTCTGGTTAGAGCCACAATGGCTGCTAATGCATTCATATGATAACAGATTTATTTATTTCAAAGGTTTTATGAGGAAAGACCTACTTAGCTAGTAACAGCTTGTTTTCAGATGCATCCTGGTCGAAAGAGAAAGGGGAAAAGATAACAGATAGAAAAATACAGAAAATAAAGTTCATAGAAGTGGAATAAGAGTAACAAAGATAAAGAGGACAACTGTGTCTAAGAAATCAATTGACAACATTAAGTTACCAAGCAATATTTTGTGGAACTGACCAAAGATCAATTAAATAGTTATTAACTTTTCAAAATAAAAAGGAGAATGACTGATACTGGGGAAGAGAGATATAATTAATATGTGACTTAGTTGTATTACTGTGATGCAAAATCCTTCACTAGTCAGGCTGTCATCTCTTTCCATTTTCCTAAACTTTGGAACTCTCTTCCCCTAAGCATTCATTCCACTTCTTCCAAACATTCTCTCTCCTCTCTGCTCCATGACCACACTGCTACCTCCTGCGCCTGCCCTTGAGTCATAACCCTTGTCTACGCCTCAGTTTACCCTCTTCCCCTATTTCTCCATGACCACACCGCTCCCTCCTGTGGCTGCCCTTGAGTCATAGCCCTTCCCCGCTCCTCAGTTTACACTCTTTCCCTTCCTCTACGCCCCTCCACCCACCTCATCAACAATTCTCCCTCTCTTCTACCTAACTCACTTTTGCACTTTCCTTCCCCCCCCATCAGTGCTCCTTCCTTCAGTGCTCTATCCTATGATGCCTTCACCATTGAAAAGTACTATTGCTTGTACCCATGGGACAGATTCTCCACCGTGTCCTTGGAAAATGTTTGCTTTAATTTTACCTGTCTGTTAAATCTTGTTCATGTTTGTTTTGTACTGTTTAATTGGTATCTCTGTATGATGTTTTATTGTGTAAATTATTGTTCAATGTTGTTCTTACACTTATCTTCCTCTTCCCACAGGACACAACTAGAAGTGAGCTATTTTTTGTTTCAGTATGTCTTTCCTAGTGAAACTTTCGAAATAAATAAATACATAATGTGAAAGTCCCACATTTACACCACGATAGTAGAAAAAACAAAACCATAAACATTAAGATAATGCACATACACACCCATTTGAAAATGTGCACAACACACACACAGCTGTCACAACAGTTGTGCACACATGTAGGGTGAGAGTTTCATTAGCAGGATATGGCAGCTACAATATTTCATTTTCAGTGTGGTCATGCTTTTACACATTTTTCCAGTGTACTTAGTAGAGTTAGCACTGGTAAAACACAAAATCTAATTCTTACTGGGGTCCTGCTTTTATACATTTTTACAGTGTAGTTACCTAGGATAGGTCAGTTAACATTGCAGTATCTCATTTTCAGTGAGGTTCTTCTTGTACCTCAGGTCTGGGATGCCCTAAATGAGTTGGCTCCATCACAGCCTGTATGTTTTCAGTGACCAGATACTGTATCTCATTTTGGCCAGCAGGGGGATGTGAATTGTGGTGATTGTGCACATTTTAGTACCCAAGTTTTACTTTTGGTGGTGGATGGGTATATTCAAATTTGCTTGGGACACTCGCACTTTGCTCCAAACATGTTTGAGTGTAGCAGATTTAGTGAACTGTGCCAATTTGCACTCAGTAAAGTGCCTTTCCAAGGGGCAGCACAATACATTTTAATATGGGGCCATTACTCTATGTAGTTCTGGTTTCCAATTCTAGATTTGTCTACCTACTCTGTTTCTGGTCCAAGCTTTTAGCCACTGACTGCATTACTTTTAGCCACTGACTGCCATGTCAGCAACCCGGGTTCAAGAAAAGACTGGGTCACTTGGAGGTTGGCCTGCAGAGGAGGATGAACATCTGTAGGACAGGGAGAGGAATCTATAAGACAGCACCATGGAACAGCATGGGAGGGACCCCATACCTGGATGCCTGAGGTGTCTCCATGGAGGCTGAGTACACACATGTCGGGGGCCAATAGCATAGAAAATAGGAGGAAAAGACCTCTAACTGTAGAACAGTGATGTTCTGCTGTTTTGTAGGCCCCACACCAGTGACTACGTGCCTCTGATCCAAGGTCCTGTGGCAGGACCAAAAGAAAAGGTACTGTATAGCAGAAAATATTAGCAGCTGATATATTTAGTGTGGTGGCTATGTGCATAAATATTAGTGCCTGATATAATTAGTGCTTGTTGTAGTTACAGCACTACACTCTAGTGTCAGCATTTCACAGTACATAATCCCCGACCGCTTCACTAATTACCCTACTACTGCACTTACTCATACTACATTGTAATTTCACCCTTCCTTTACTCCAATTTGCTATCATTCAGTAGCCAGTAATGTATGTATCTGCTTTACTTGCTTTTGGTTTTGTGTCTGTTTCAGTGTCACTGTTGAAGTGGATCTAATCCTCACAAGTTAAAAGGAAATACCCCATGCAGTCTACCACAGTCTCAAGTGAAGATTTGGCTGAGTGCTCGAGTGTTGACATAAATGTAACAGCCAGGGTTGCCAAAGAGCTTGCTTCTGCTTCTCCCCCTCCTGCAAAAAGCAGCCTCTGCTCCTGTTATGCTAGTTACACTCCTGAGACCAGATTCAAGCTTGGCCAGTATGCTGTAAAGCCGGGAGTCATGGCTACAGTAAGGTACTACCTCTACACAACTGGAAAAAGTATAAATGAGAGCTGTGTAAGAAACTTTAAATCAGAGTACCTGTGGCAGTTGCAAGAAACACCAGACCCCACTACTATGCCCACTGTTCTCCCTAAGAGGCCACATGGTCGTCCGACCCATCTAGCGGATGACCTAGAAGAGCAGCTAAAGAGCATTGTGAAAATGCTTCACACTGAAGGGGCTGTAGTCAACACTGGTGTTATCCATGCTGTAGCTGTGGGAATGGTGAAGACTAACTCACCACAATTGTTAGCAGAGAATGAGGGGCTTCGAACACTATCCAACAAGTTGGCATGGAGATTCTTATATTGAATTGGCTACAGCAAACTTAAGGGGACTAAAGCTGGGTGCAAAACACCAAGTAATTTCTTAAACCTAAAATCATTGTTTTTGTCCCATTTTGCCAGAGCCTTCACCCAAGAGCTGATTCCACCACAGTTGGTCATTAACTTGGATGAGATGGGGTCAATATGATTGCTGTCTCTGAATGGACTATGGAGGTGACAGGTGCTAAGCAGGGATTTCATGTGAAATCTGCGACTGGGGAATGGCAAACTGGGGACTGGGGAAATGAAAAAAAATTAAATTAGAGATTTGGGTCTCTGGAGAATTGGCAAGTCAGTGGTGGGGTCTTACTTGGGGTTGTCAACCCTAATGCCCACCCCTACCCTGGATCAGCTGAGGTCAAATGTGATGTCTTGGGCCCAGCATGAAGAAAGCTCTGACATGACAACTGAAATCGATATAAAATTAGAATCAATCTGGGTAAAAGTAGTTGTCCCAGACCGTTCAATGGTCTTAGTAGGAAATTGTTATAGACCACCTTCTGCATCTAAAGAATACAATATAGCACTCAATAGCCAAATAGCAGCAATGTCATACTTGGGTGATACTATCATTTTGGGTGACTTTAATCACCCAGGCATAGATTGGACCAATCTTACTGGTAAAACAGAGTCTGAAAAATCCTTCTTGGAAACTAGTGTAACAAATGGACTGGATCAACTGACAGAGGAACTAACTAGATATGGCAATATTTTAGATTTGATTCTCACAAATATAGAGGGTTAAATCTCTAGTATAGCTGTCAAGGGTACATTAGATAATAGTGACCATTACACTATTCATTGTAAACTGTTATGTGGGTGGTTTAAACAGCCACAAAATACCAAAATTAAGAATTATAGTAGGGTGGATTTTGATAGCATTAAACAATGTCTTGATAACACTGATTGGGACACTCTCTTTGCAAATAAGACAACAGACAGTGCTTGGACACTGTTTAAAAATATTATGTATGACATTGAGGAACATTATGTTCCAGTTAAAAATAAGTACAACAACAAAGGTAGAGTATCACTTTGGCTAAATCAAAGAGTCAAAAAGAAGATTCAATTAAAATATAGGGCCTATGCAAAATTTAAGAAAGATAAGACTACATTAAACAAAAACAATTACATAAAGGCACAAAAAAGGCTTAAATTATACTATTAAAACAAACAAATCCCAGTTAGAATTTAAAATTGCACATTGGAAAAACAATAAATTATTATTCTCATATATAAATTTGAACTGTAGACTTTCTACTAAAACAGTGGAACGTATACTGGAAAATAATAAGGTAGTTGACAATGACAAGACAGTAGCGGATAAATTCAACAACTATTTTTGTTCAGTTTATATACCCGGAGAGTCAAATGAACGTGTAGAACATGGGTTTAATGGGTCATTGGAACCCCAATCACATGTGAAGAAGTTGTTTCGGTTCTCTCCCAAATCAACCCTACTTCTAGTTCAGGGCCTGACAGTTTAAATGCCGTCTTTCTGAAGAAATTGGACATCAAACTTGCCTATCCTCTCTCTATTTTATTTAATATTTCATTGATAGAAGCTGCTATACCAGATAACTGGAAATGTGCCAAGTTGTACCCATATTTAAAAAGGGAAATAGGGTGTGCACTGAGAATTATAGGCCCATCAGCCTAACTTCTCACTGTTGTAAAGTAATGGAATGTATAATAAAAATCTGAATTGAACAGCACTTAGAAATTTCCAATTAACTGAATAAGAAGCAGCATGGTTTTAAAAAGGGAAGGTCATGTACAACAAATCTAGTTACTTTCTATAACCACATTAGTGAAAGTTTGGATAAAGGTACCCCATCTGATGTAATATTACTTGACTTTTCAAAATATTTTGATAAAGTCTCACATTCTAATCTAATAAATAAATTGTCAGCCTTAGGTCTTAATCAAGAACTTATTAGATGGATAAAAAAGAGGCTCAAAAATAGAGTACAATATGTACGAATAAATACTACTCTTTTGAGTGTAGGAATGGTGAGTAGTGGTGTCTCCCAGGGGTCAGTTCTGGGACCAGTCCTTTTTAATATTTATATTCATGACATTGACACAAAATTTGCAGATGACATCAAGCCGGGAGGAGAGGTTGATACCTTTTCTAAACCCCGATCTCTAATTAGCGACATAGGTAAGAACGGTATGGTTCTAAACATGGATAAATGTACAGTATTACAAATGGGAAAAAGTAATCCAAACTACTCTTACATATTAAAATCAAACAATACTTCACAGTTCTGATAATGTAAAAGATCTAGTGATCACAGTTAATACTTCTTTGACATCTGTAGATCACTGCATGATAGTTACTAGATCTGCTAGACATATGGTCACCAGAATTAAATGCTCCATTATGAATAGATCTGAGAAACTTATCATCCCCATTTAATAGTTATGTCCACACATTATTGGACTATGGATTGCAAGTTTGGTCACCTTATCTAAGGATATTAAACTTAAAGAGAGTGTTCAAAGAGCTGTGACCAAATATGTTCCCAGACTTAAGGAATATACTTATGAAAATAGACTGCCAGAAACAGGACTCTTCTCATTAGAGGCAAAAAGACAGAGGGGAGACTTATTACTTTTGTTTAAGACCCCACCACTGATTCACATACTCCAGAGACCCAAATCTCTAATGTTTCTTCTTCATTTCCTGTCTTTGAATGCTTTGCCTTTTCACAATCCTAATCTCTGCATTAACATAGTTTTTTTGCAACACATATATACTATATATATATATATATATATACACAGTATATATTATAGTTAGGGTTGTGCAGCCACTTCTATTTTAAACTCAAAATTTTGCACTTTAACAACTTTGTAACCCTTTGTCCGATTTGCCTGAAATTTTGCATGTTTGGTGTCCAACCATAGATCTCTGGATCTGGAAAGTTTCATTCTGGTTGGATATACAGTTGTGGAACCGTAGAGCACCAGAAAGTGAAAATTAGCCAACCTTTGCACATTTTTCAATCAGGCATAATGGACTGAAGAATCTGTCTGAGTTGATTCAAATTTGCATATCTATATGTGGCCTAGGTTAAACTGGTGCCTTTTGAAGATTTGGTGAAAAAACATTAATCCATTCAAAAGTTATGCAAGTTTTTCATGTCTCATCGTAGCCTATGGAAAATGTATATGTGCATTGCGAAAAGTTTCACGAAAACATATTTTTTGTGCATGACATCTGTTTGTGCACAGAAACATCCCATTATAAGGTATAGGGATGCCATGAAAACTATTTTGTTGTCATGAAAACAAAACTCCACAACATTGTCCCACGTGTTGTTTTCTTTGTCACTTCATTGTGCCTATGTGGATTGTGCTTTTGGGCTGAAATTTGCAGGGTGGCAAGCCCTGGTCCCACAGATGTGCCTTTCAGTGGTTTGGTCCCAAACCATTCAATGGGCCCATAGTTACAGCATTCCAAAGTTGAGAAATTTCCCATAGGATAACATTGTGGTGCCCACGGTGCCTTTTGGCACCTGTATTTTGAAAACGATTCGAGAGAAGGATTTTTCGCTACTCCCAGCTTAGTCCACCTATAGGTGGACTAAGCCTCCGAAGAAGTATCAAAGTCATAGACTACACCTGCAGTAGAATTTTTTTCATAGCTGCTATGGTTACTGATAGAGATGCAGTGAATTTTAAATCCACTGGCGAAGTGGACTCGAAGTGGCCACTGCGTTGGCGGAGCACAACGCAAAGTAGGCACCGCAAAGTGCTCACTTCACGTTCTAATTATTACTTTGCATTGTCATTATGCCTTAATGCGAAGTAAGATGAAGTGACAAGTAAATAGGCAGCCCCCCACACATCACATGGCTTACAGTACTGTAAGTCACATTCTTTAGCCAGGCAGAAAGGAAGTGTCAGATAAGCAGTTTCACTTTCTCCTTTGCAGTTGTAGAGGGAGAAGGCTTTTTGTTGAGAGAGGAGAGGAGAGCAGTTTGTGTGTCAGAAAGTACTTTATTGCTTTTGTGCCCCCAAAAAACAGCTTTTTTAAAAGCTACATCTTTATTTAGTTTTTTTATTGTGTTTGTGATTGTTTTTTGGTACTGATTTTTTTTTATAAGTTTTGTTTTGTTTTGTGTGTCTGTGTGTGTCAGTGTGTGTGTGTGTGTCTGAGAGTGTGAGAGTGAGTGCGGCTCCCGGGTGTTGGTTAAGTGCCAAATTTGGACTCTTTTATAGTCGGGGTCGGGGACTTGGGTGGGATGGACCCTGGAGAATGAGATCCTCTGGCCCATGGGCATGGGCAGAGGAGGGAAGTGTGCACATGTGGGATCGGTCATGTGTTGCTGGACTGCTGCTGACTCTTGAGTGTTGCTTCCCCCCCTGTGGAAGCAGCAGCGGCACCAGTGCCACCGGTGGCTGCTGCGCATCCACCTACTCCGTCACTACCACTACCACCAGTAGCAGCTGTAGGTGCTCCAGCAGCACCCCCTCCACCACCTCCACAGCCACAGGAAGTGCCCCAGGAAAATGTAGGTGGTGCTAGGACTGTATCTGGTCCCTCTCACAGCTCCCCAGTGTGGGAGTTTTTTAACTGTGTGGGGGGAAGACAGCACAGTCATGGTGTGCCATCTGTGCAGTGTGCTGGTGCACCGTGGCCCCCAGGGAGCACATTTGAGGACTGGTGGCCAGCGCACCCACATTTTGAACCACCACAAAGTGGAGTGGCAGGCTGCCATGGAAGAGGCCAGGCATCCACCTGCTGGCCCTTCTGTGGCAATGGCAGAGGGTGCTGCTGGGGTTGAAGTTGTGCCTCACCACCGCAGCAGGAGGAGGGCAACTGCAGCAGCTATTCCACCACCACCACCACAGCCACCAGCACCACCCTCTCCACCACCACCACTACCTGGGTTTCCACCTGCAGTGGACCCCACCACAGTGCCTGCTACAAAGGCTGACATTGCTCTGGTGTGGGCGGCTCTGGTGTAGAACAATGAGAGGGTAGGTGCTGTGCAGCAGCAGATAGATACAATCCATCAACAGCAGCTGCAAATAGTCTCAATGCTGCACCTGCTGTTGTAATACCATGGCATCCCACATTAAGGAATTGTTTTCTGGACTACCACCCCAATACTGTGCTGTACTGTTTTTGTGTGTGTGTGTTTTTTGTTGTTGTTTAGTAATACACATTTTCCCTTCTGTAGTTGCAATGCCTCAGTAATGTTTATTTTTTGTTTTGGAGTGCTTGTGGACAAGCTGTTGTGAGCAGTGCAAGTATGATGTGTAAAATTGCAAGTGTGCAGTCAGTGTTGTTTCCTGTGTGTGTGTGTGTGTGTGTGTGTGTGTGTGTGTGTGTGTGTGTGACATCAGACATTGTGCAGCATGTTGCAAACATATATTGCTGTTGCTGACTTGTTGCAGACAGTGTTTATGCTATAAAGAATAGTGAGCAGAATACGGTATATTTTATTACCTCCATCATCATCAGTGGACTAAGTGATACGATACTTTTTCAGAGGTGTCTGGCCAGAGTGCACCTTAGTCACATTATATTCTATACTGCACACATAACTTTTAGGAGAGCATGTGTGTTTTGGGCTATGATCTCCGCAAAGTCATGTGTGCATGGTGAGTGACTGAGGTGCACAGTGAACTGATACCTCTGAAAAAATATCATATCACTTAGTCCGCTGGCACTGATGTACCAAAAAAATATACATCATGTATTCTTTGTTATCTTTGATTCTTGATAATGCAACACGTCTTACCATATATATGTTTGCATGAAGCTGTACAATGTATGCACACACAGGAAAGAACAGTGACGGCACACATGCAGTTTAGCACAACATGCTCACATTGCTCAGTCTTCATGCTGTTTGCGAAACACTTAAAATCCAATTCATGAGTCCCGACACAAATTAAACATTACCGAGGCTCTATAACTATTTTGCTTGTGAAATAGACATGAAAGAGATTCACCAAGTTACAGCATTGCACCTGAAATATGGGCACCTTACTTCAAGGGGAATCTTTCTTGCTCCACATAGTGCAATACATTTCTGTGAAAAACACCTGTAATTTCATTACAGTGTGTCACGTGATGGAGGAATTCCCATTCAGAAGAGCTGCCCAAATTCTGCCCCCCCTTTCTCAGCAATGTTAGGATGTGATGCCAGGGAGAGCGCAGGTGCGTGCTCCATTATAGTGAATGTCTGATTGACCGGCAGCTTTCCAAATAATTTTTCTTTATGTTATAATGGCCAGTTTGTGGTGAAACATGTGGGCATGTTTCCAGTAAGAAGAGCCTTGTTAGTGGAAATGTGCCCACATTTCACCACGAAGTGAACCTTATAACATAAAGAAACATTCGGATAGCTGCCGGACATTCACTATAGTGGAGCACACACCTGCGCTCCCCCTGGCATCACGTCCTAATGTTGCTGAGAAAGTGGGGCAGAATGTGGGTGGCTTTTCTGAACAGGAATTCCTCTGTGATGTAACACACTGTAATTAAATTATGGGTGGTTTTCACAGAAATGTATTGCACTATGTGGAGCAAGAAAGATTCCCCAGGAAGTAAGGTGTCCACATATTAGGTTATGTGCAACACCATAACTATGTAACGTGGTGAATCTCTGTAAAGCAGCAGTGTGACAATCTGTTGAGAACTCTCACCTATATTTTTTAATGCTACATTACAACTTTCTTTACTTACATCCTGACTGGAATGATATGAGAATTTTCAGTAGTTGAGTCTGTTGTACTACCTTTTTTCATGTGTGAAATAATGAAAGGAGCATTCCTTTTAAATTGGTGCTGACCAGGTCTTTGTCATTGTTTTCCTCTGCTTTTCTCCATCACATCAGTTAGTTGTTATATATCACTTTCATTGTAAATTAACAGCTATGCAGCAGGCAGTGTTTTATGACACCACAGAACAATATTTATTGAAAAGTAGCTGCAAATAAATACAAAACTGGTCAGAACAATATTGAAAGGTGTGCCCATTTTTTTTTCATACATGAAAAAAGTAGTCAACTAAGTAAAGCAGACAGAAATTGTGAAAAGAAACATATCATTCAAGCCACGACTCGGAGGTAACTAGTGGCTGTGGCAATGTAAAGTAGCATAAAAAGGTACAGTTAAAAATTGTCACATTTTTGCAATGCTGCTTTAATTGATAATGTCAGTATCATATCATGAGCTCACAATCACACGACACAAAAAATGCATCCTCCTTGTGTCCAGAAAATTGACAAGTGGTAACAAAGTGAAATGAGAGCGTTTCAGCACATACAAAGTCCCCCAGAATTAATGGCACACTCAGCCATGCACACAGTGGTGGCACAGAGTCCCCAGATTTTTTCTGCATGCCCACAATGCATCCTCCTTGTGTCCAGAAAATTAACAAGTGGTAACAAAGTGAAATGGGAGCATTTCAGCATATACAAAGTGCCCCAGAATTGATGGCACACTCAATCATAAGCGCACTGGTGGCACAAAGTCCCCAGATTTTTTTCTGCATCCCCACAATGCATCCTCCTTGTGTCCAGAAAATTGACAAGTGGTAACAAAGTGAAATGGGAACATTTCAGCACATTCAAAGTCTCCCAGAATAAAATGATGACAGTGAGTGAACTGTTGCTGGTCCAATGTGTTCTGTGAGGTGATTCGAGCAAATGTAATGTGATCATCTCAACTGGATGTAAGGGTGCCCTCTGTCTGTACACTAATAGTAGCCTTGGTGAGTTAATATATATAGATATATGTTTGTGTATTTTGTAGGTGAGGAGTGGGGTTGACATGGACATGTACTCATGGTATTGTTCTGTATCACAGGTCACAGAAACTGTTGATGTGCACATTCCAGTGCTCGATGAGAATTTTTTGAATTGAAATTGGAGATGGATAACTCTCAAGCACATGAAGGTAAGTTTTTTTTTGGAGGGGTGGGGGGAAGCATATTTGCAGGTATGTCTGTAATAGTTTCTTATTTTGTTACTTCTTCACAGATTTCATCTGCATCCTTCTGGAAACTGGCTGTTAGTGATGGTCGTGGTCATCTAATGAAATGACTTCTGCGTGTTGCATGTGTGCCCCAGCCTGGGAGAGGGGGGTACCTGATGTTGAAGAACTTGTTTGTATAAGGCCACTTTGACAGAACAACAAAGCATCTGGAAGTTTCCTAAAAAAAGAAATGAATGACTTCTTACAACTTAATTGTAATTTGTCCCTCCCTGATTCTCAATCTCAAGTCAAGTTACATTTCAAACCCACATCTTCTCAAGTAACACAACCTGTGTGTAACTTTTTCAACACTGTCATGGTCAGGGCTGCACTGCTGCAAGTTCAGAATACAGTGCATGAATGATATCTTACAGAAATAGTTTTGGTGATGTACACATGTCACTTAGTTTATGAATCATACTCAGTCACATTTGCTGCAGTCTTTCCAAAACAATGAAACGGATGAAATAAAATCTTCATACTTACCAGAATGGATTTCACGTGGATATTCCATAGGTTCCTCTGTATGGTACAGCTGCAGTACCATTTCCGCCAAGTTTCATTGAAGGAGACTTTTTTTTGTTAACCTGTAAAAAAACAAAATAAGTGTACCATATGTGTTTGACCATTGCGGCTCTGAAAAGCTACAAAAAACAAAACATACAACTAAAGGAAGTGAAATAGCAAACAAACATGACTACACATACTCACTTTATGGTTTAAATATTAAGAAGCTTTGTGTCTACAGGAGTCACGTGATGTGGGACGTGGAGTAGCTGGGTCTCCGCGAGCTCCGTTCTTCACCCGCCCGATTATCAGGAATTATACTCATCCAAGAGTTCAAAATCGGAAATACTTGCTGTATAGTGCTGGAGAAGAGTTGGAGACACGAACCATATGGAGGCAGAGATGAGAAAGCCCCCTCCTAAGCACACCCCGCCGGTGACGCGGGAAAAAGCTGCAAAAAATTCCAAGGCCTCGGTCTCGGCGTTATCTCAGGGGACAAGCAACGCTGCAGCGCCGGAGGAGCCGCTTACACTGTCTCACTTTTTGGAAGAGATTGGCCCCCTCAAGGATACAATGCTGGGAATGGCAGGGGAGCTTAAAGATATAAAATCGGTGATCGCAGATTTATCCCGTAAGACCTCTGACAACGAAGCACGTATTAAATCCCTAGAAGGTACTAGGGAAAAGACTGATACGGCTGTTGTTAAGTTCTCTCAACGGATACATGAATTAGAGCTTAAAGTGGAAGACTTGGAGGGTCGGAGCCGACGCAACAATGTTGTGTTTATTGGCCTACCAGAGAAAGCGGAGGGGCAGGAGCCGATCAAGTTTGCACAGAAAATTACGGAGAAAATCATTGGGCCTTCGCCCTTTGGGCCTAAGTACACAGTAGAGAGATCACACAGGACATTACGTCCACTACCTCCACCAGATCACCCTCCCAGACCCTTCATCATAAAATTCCTTAATTATCAGGAAAGACAGCTGCTTATTGACAAAGCCAGAGAGGAGAAGGAAGTTTACTGGGAAGGAGTTCGGGTCAGAATAGCACAAGATCTCCCACTCTCGGTCCGACAGAAAAGGGCGGTCTTTCATCCTCTGGTTAAGCGGCTGATTGCTGCTGAATTAAAGTTCAGAATGGGATACCCTGCACGACTACAGGTCCTTATTGGCAAAGAATGGAAGACCTTTGAATCACTAGACCTGGCATCGGTAGCTCTTCGAGAGGCCTTCCCAGCGCTTTTCAAAGAGCCGTGAACCTGGCTATGCGGGATTTAGCTGGTCACATTCGATCCTTGAAGCACACAAAGTGTATGCAGCTATGTTCTGATGGACAGTATTTCTTTTGAGACTGGTTTGTGTCCCCTATCAGACTCTGGCTACTGTCTTCTGTGGACAGCCGAATGTTACATGGTTTTGAACCTTACTGAGGAAATACGGGAAATCAAGGTTTCAAGAAATTTCCCGCTTGTTGTTGGTTTATTTGAACTCTGTTAAATAGTTTTGTTCATCAGTTTGGGCTATGTAAGGGAGAGTTTTGTCCTATTGCTCCCTCGTTTTATCTGGTATTGGGGTGGGTATTCGATGGTGAAGGGGGGGGCCTTGAATTTCCAACTCCGGTTGCCTAAGTCAAACATCAATCAGGCTGGTACATAACCTGAGGGCCTTTAGGGGTGGCATTAGATAGTTATATAAGGGCTTTCACTTACTTGTCGGGTGGGTGGTAGGGTGGTGTGCAGAGGAATGAGCTGAGCATCCTGATATCATGGGCCGTAGTGCAGAGTGCTTGGGCCAGGGGAAGGAAGGAGGGTAACAGGGTGATGGATAGGGTGGGGGGGTTTCCAAAGGGATGGGGGGAAGGTTGGTTAGAGGGAGTGGAGATTCTGGGTTCTGGGGGGGGAGATCACAAGGCTACTACAAAGATCCTTTTCAATTGGACATGGAGGGGCACTTTATATATAGCTTTCCAGACTGTTTCCATGGGGGCTGATATGTTTATCAAGTTTTGTACTTGGAATGTTAAAGGGGAACGTCATAAATCAAAGCAATATAAAATTTTGAAATATATTGAGGCGATGAAGATAAAGGTGGCTTTTTTGCAGGAAACGCATTTGTTGCAGGACGAAGTAAATTGTATGAGGAGAATGCAATTTGGGGAAGTGTATTCCTCTCAGGGTAAAACAAAGAGTAGAGGGGTCATGATTTTACTCCATAGATTGGTACCCTTTTGCCCTATTAAAATTATTCAGGATAAAGAGGGTAGATTCGTGCTAGTTAAGGGTAAGCTTTATAATATGTAAGTCTTGTTAGGGGCAATTTATGGGCCCAACTCAGATAGTCAGGATTTTTTGGCAGCATTACTAAAGGCCTTGTTGCCTTTTACACAGCTACCAATGATAATTGGGGGAGACTTCAACTTGGTCCTTGACCCCTTGATAGATAAATCCACTAAAAGTCAAACGTTTTCCACACGGCCAGCTTGGCTTTCAATGACCTGCTGGTTCGTCTGGGCCTGGCGGATGTTTGGAGAGTGCTCCACCCACAAGCAAGAGAGTATACTTTTCTCTCCCAGGTCCATAGGTCAGAATCTCAGATTGACTATATACTTATCTCCCGGGCATTACTTAAAGGGATTATTGGTTCTGAGATCATGGCAGCACCGCTGTCAGATCACTCTGTGGTGGAAGTAACGATTTCTTTTCCCTCTATTACTCGTAAGGGTAGTAGATGGAAGGTGAACAATCAGTTATTGAGGGTTCCTAAAATAGTTAAAAATCTGACCTCTCAAATAGAAGAGTTTATTGAGATCAATGCGAGGGGGGATGTAAGGCCTGATATTCTTTGGTCAGCGTTGAAAGTATTTATTAGAGGGTTATTGATTAGCCAGGCGTCTAGAAGGAAGAAAGAGATGAATGCTACCATGGCAGACCTGTTAAATCAAATTAAGGTTTTACAGGATGCTATGGTCGTTAACCCCCAAGAGGAGACTGAATCTAGGTTAATTAAAGTTAAAAATACCTATCTTAAGTTGTTGGGAGATCAAGCAGAGCTGGCTATTATCAAGACAAAGGCCATTATGTTGATCAGGGTGACAAACCAGGTAGGTTTCTGGCCAGACGGATAGCTCAGTTGGAAGCATCTCGTTTAGTTGAGGGAATATGGTCAGAACAAGATAGATGTATCAAGACAAACCCGGAGGACATAACCCAGATCTTTAGAAGCTATTACGAGGTTCTATATGGACCTATGCACTCTCCTCCGAGCCAGGATAGGATCAAGTCCTATTTGGATGGGATACCTCTCCCAAAACTAGAAAGGGCAGACCATGACGTTCTGACTGCTGATATCACGTATGGGGAAATAGAGCGGGCAATTAAGAATTTGCCAAATGACAAAACACCTGGCCTAGACAGGTTTTCACCCAACTTTTATAAAATTTTTTCATCTTCTCTAATCCCTTTGTTATCTAAATTATTCCAACATATTCTTTCGGGCGCGGATACTGATAGGTATCTCTCCGAGGCCCTCATTGTAGTGTTGCTGAAACCTAATAGGCCCCCTGAGAAGCCTGATAGCTACCGGCCTATCTCCCTTTTAAATTACGACATAAAAATCCTAACCAAGATACTAGCTGATAGAGTTGGAAGTGTGGTGCCGAAACTAATTGGGGTAGAACAGGTGGGTTTTATGAAGGGGAGATCCTCAGCGGACCATTTTAGAATGCTTTCGCATATCTTCTCGGCGTCTGAGGGGGCTGTCCTCCCTTGGGCGTTGGTCTCCTTGGATGCCAAGAAGGCATTCGATAAAGTTCACTGGTCGTTCCTATTCCAGGTATTGGATAAATTTGGCTTTCCGAATCAGTTTATTGACTGGATCAGGACCCTTTACTCGAATCCGTCAGCCAGAATTGTATGTAACGGGGTTATATCCTCACCCTTCTGATTACAAGTTGGGACAAGGCAGGGCTGTCCTTTATCTCCTCTCCTCTTTAATCTTTATCTAGAACCCTTGATTAGACGTATAGTTTCATTTAACAGGATTAAGGGGATCCGAATTAGAGAGCAAGTAATTAAAGTTACAGCATTTGCGGATGACCTGTTAATTTATGTTGCTAATCCGGTTTCTTCAATACCCGCACTCCTCGAGGTTATAACTGAATTTAGTGCGCTAGTCAATTACAAGTTAAACCAAGAGAAAACAGTTGTGTACCCTCTAAACAATAGGGCATTTAAAAAGGACGTTGTTAATCTTGGACTGGGGTGGAGCCCTAATTCCCTGAAGTATTTGGGCCTTACTCTGACAACTAATTCTGAGAGGCTCCGTAATCTTAATTTAGACAATTTGGTCCATACTATAGAGTTAGATATGAAAAGGTGGGCCCAACTACCTCTTTCACTGTGGGGCAGGATAAACGTGGTAAAAATGAACATATTCCCCAGACTTTTTTATCCTTTGTGTAATCTTAATGTCTGGCTCCCATTATCGTGGTTTAGGAAACTTCATAGGATGATAGCGGATTTTATTTGGAATTACAAGAGGGCCAGGATGGCCTATGTTAAATTGGCGGCACCCAAAACACAGGGTGGTTTGAGATTACCCCAATTTGCCCTCTACTTTTGGGCTGCCCATATGAATAAATATGGCAGATGGGCACTCTCGCCCATCCCCAAATCTAATAGGGAATACCTTCCGTTATGGGTTAATCTGGAGGTTAGCCTTATTAAGAGTTTAGGATTTAATCCCGAAGCTTTATTTTATAATACCCCCAAGATGTTTCCCCTATTTAAGAACACACCCATTGGGGTGTCCCTTAAGGTTCATAACCAAGCCTGTAACTTCTTGAGATATAATTATGTTTTGGACTGCTCCCAGCCAATTATAGGAAATCCTCAGTGGAGAATTGGTAATCGGATGATTACACATAAGTGGATGCCGGAGTTGGGGGATTGTAGGTGGACGGACCTTCTCAATGGGAAGGGAGATCCTTACTCCGTAGTACAAATAATGCAAGATTTCAAATTATCTGCGAGGGAGGTATTCAAAGTCTATCAACTAAGACACCTCCTTGTCCAGAAGCTGGGGGTAAACAGACCTATTATGCCCCGTATGGCCTTGTGGACAGAATTAAAACCTTTAATAGGATCCCTTCATGCGGTTTCGAGGATTTACCAAGTCTTGTTTCAGCGGGCTTTTACGGAAAATTTATCCCCCGCATCATATTGGGCTAAGGTTTTCCCCAATGTTAGTCTAGATTGGATCCGTATATGGGGGAACTGCCATAAATATATGAGACAGGATCATCTCAGATTAACCCAATTTAAAATATTGCACAATATCTACTATTCACCTCAAAAATTAGTTGATTTGAAGGTACTGCAGGAGCCCAGATGCTACAGATGTGGCTCTGGGGAGGGTGACTTGCTGCATATCTTCTGGCACTGTCCAAAAGTTGCTCCGTTGTGGAGAGAAATTAGAAATAGAGCGAGTCCATTGTTAGGTATAGGTGAGATGTTTACACCAGAGGTTTGTCTGCTAGGGGAGTTATCAGGTTTCCCGGTTAAACTGAGGAAATACCATATAACCCTGATTTCCATTATTGTGAAAAGATTAGTTCTTAAACATTGGAAAGACTCTGTTACAATTACTTACTCAGAGTGGCTAATGGACCTGCTCACAAGCCTCAGGATGGAGAGAATGATAGCGATCCTTCACAGTCAAATGCCTCTTTTCGATAGAATTTGGTCCCAGTTAGAAATTGCTTACTCCTAAATATGTTAGTGCTGGATTCCATGTCACTCAATCTAGTATATAATGCCTTGTGGGGGTTAGATGTGGGGTTAGGCCTTTTGGGGGGTGGGTGGGGGTCAGGGGCTTCACGACATTGTTCGGTTATTTTACATGATGCACATTCATTAATGTCTGGTCTTGCTGTATGGTGATTTGCAATGTAAGTCTCTGTACCACAGTTCTGTTTAAAATTCAATAAAAAGTGAATGGCAAAAAAAAAAAAAGAAGCTTTGTGTCTGTGGCTGATGGATGTGGTGGTCCGGACAGACTCATGCCCAGTGGTGGCAGTGGCTAACATAATTCCTGCTGGTGATGGCCCAGGGGGGAAGACAGACTCATGCTCAGTGGTGGCAGTGGCTAACATCAGTCCCGGTGGTGGTGATGGCCCAGGGGGGAAGACAGACTCATGCTCAGTGGTGGCAGTGGCTAACATTATTCTTGGTGGTGGTGGTGGTCCGGGGGGGTGGATAGACTCATGCTCATGCTCATGCTGTGGTGGCAGTGGCTAACATCAGTCCCGGTGGTGGTGGTCCAGGGGACAGACAGACTCATACTCAGTGGTGGCAGTGGCTAACATTAGTCCTGGAGGTGGTGGTGGTGGTCCAAGGGGCAGACAGACTCATGCCCAGTGGTGGCAGTGGCTAACATAATTCCTGCTGGTGATGGCCCAGGGGGGAAGACAGACTCATGCTCAGTGGTAGCAGTGGCTAACATCAGTCCCGGTGGTGGTGGTGGTGGTCTGGACAGACTCATTTTCAGTGATGGCGGTGGCTAACATCAGTCCAGGTGGTGGTGGTGGTGGTGGTGGACTCATGCTCAGTGTTGACAGTGACTGACATCAGTCCCAGTGGTGGTGGTCCGGGGTGGCACACCACCTTTTAACAACTTCAATTAAAACCTGCCATCATTAACCACATCATCATCCTCATAAAGAAAGCTTCCCTCACAGTCATCTATGTCTGAAGTCTGACCACTGGGAAATTCTTTCTCCATTGTGTCATTTACGTCAGTGGTGTGCCGTTTCAGGTAGCCACTGCCAGTGCCACCAGGATGGTCCATTTCCACATCACCAAAACCACCATGACTAGGCTGGGGTACGAATACCGAGGTTGCAGTCTGTGCTGGTATGTGCCTCTCATTCATTTTAATGAATGTTAGCAAACTAACATTTGCAGGAGACAGGTTTGTTTGATGATCCCTGATTATTGCACCTGCTGAGCTGAATACACTCTTAACACTTACACTGGAGGGTGGGCATGTGAGGAATTCAGTGCCACTGCAGTCAGCTGGGGCCATTCACTGACCTTTCAACTCCAGTACAAAATATGATCTTCAGTTATTGTCAGATGCCTGTTTTCAGACAAATATGACTCAACTATTCTCTCTGCTGCACTAAGTCCAGTTGTTGATGCATCATCCTGTTCTCCTGAATCATTTATTTCACAAATACCCACTTGGGACAAAGCATCCCAAAGCGGGTTGATGCCAGCCACTTTGGAAGACAGACCACCTGGAACTGCAGTCCCTTTCTCCTTGCATGGTATGTTTGATGGTCCTACAGGTACACCTTTAGCCAGATTATGCTGCTGAGGTTTGTTGACCTTGGCACATGACTTCTGTGCCCCATGAACCAAGTGCACCATTTGACCACTGATATTTTTTACCTGTTCAGGCCCTCCCTCCAGTACTGATGCAATTCCACGTTTGTATCATGGGTCCAGAATTGTTGCTATGGCAAAGTTGTCACTACACTGACTGATCACAATGTGACGATCCGGTTGAATACTGTCAGCATGTGTTGCAGCAACATACTGCTACCACCGTCTCCGGCAACATCAAGGCCATGCTGTACATTCATAGATGTCTGCCTCAGCACCCACAGCAGTGGAATTGATTGGCTATTGGAGGCATACTCGCCACTCACTGCCTGTGTGGCATGTTCAAAAGGCTGCAAAATTGTTATTACAGAGTCCATGAGGTGCTGCTGTTCAGTCATCATAGACATGGAGGCCCTGGTACTGTCACGGCTAGTATGCATTACAAGATATTCTGAGATGGCTTTGTATTGTTCATACAACCTCTCTACCTTGTATAAAGTGGAGTTCCATTGGGTGACAACTTCTAGCTTCAAGCTGTGCTGAGGCAGGCTGTTTTGTATCTGCAACTGCCGCAGTTGGTCATGGGCCTTTCCAGATCGTGAAAAGTGAGAGCAGATACATCGTGCAATGGTCAGCAATTCCTTTACATCAGAGTGCTGCAGAAACTCATGTACCACAAGATTTAAACAATGTGCCATGCATGGAACAAGAAAAAAACACCATTCGTGATGCATTTCACCACATTTGACCCATTGTCATTTGCTATGAACCCAGCTCTCAGGGACAGGGGGTTTAGCCACTTGTCAGTTTCAGTCAGTGCCACATCCAACATGTTCTCACCAGTGTGTGAACAGGTCACATTGTGCATAGCAATCATTGCATGCTGTTGAATTCTTGGAAGATTGCTACCGCAACAATCCACATTACTGCACTGATTAGTCACACTACCAACATCACAAACAACCCCCGGCACCTGAGCCCAGTGTGCAGTTATACTCAAATATGAACTTCCTGCTGTTTTGCCACTTGTCCACATATCCATGCTTAAATGAATAAATGGAGAGGAGGAATGTTGAGGGGCATGTCTTACTGAGTTGGACACAGTGCGAAACAACTTGGGGACAGCACGGGTAGAAAAATATGTCCTGGATGGGACTTTCCATTTTGGACAGACACATGCAGCAAACCACCAGAACCCAGAATTCTCCACAAAGGAGAAGGGCAAAAGATTAATTGCCAGCATTTCAGCCACAGCCGCATTAAGTTCACGTGACACTGTATTATTGGGGGGGGGGTACTTCAGCTTATGCACAAAAACACTGTAATGTGGGCTGACTTAAACGTTTTACATGGGGTGTGATTACAAATGGTTGTACTCTGTGATGAATGGCATTGGCAGGTGGTGGAGTGTGGATGTTTGAGGAAGACAGTTGCACAAATGATGATGCCACCCCAGAAATGCAATTATTTTGCCAGATTTGCCAACCAGGGTTGATGTACCACTTGCACTAGACATACTGCATTCACCACCACCACCACCACCACCAAAACTCGCTACTCTCACTAGCACTGGACAACATTTCAAAGCCATTATTCTCCTCTACCTCATCATGCCTGTAGTAATCCTCTGCTCTTATTACCTCACTACTGCACACTTTTAATTTACTACTGGACTTAACAGTCAAAGAAGGGGATAACATTCCCGTTATGGTTACTGGTGATGAGGGTGATTGCCCCACTGTGGTATTAGCTTCCAGCTTGTGCTGGGTCCACAGTGCAATGTGTCTATTCTTAAGATGCATGTGCTGTCCTCCAGTGCCCAGATGACTCCCCTTTTTACCTCGACTCACACACATGGGAAACCTGGCAGATTGCAACTGACTCATCATTTGCATCTTGAACAAAAAAATTCCAAACAAGGGATTGTGATGCTCTACTTTTAACATGTCCATGATGTTGCTTATTTAACTCCATTATTTTAAGCACTGAAGTGGGGGGGCACGTGATGTTTCAGGCACTGCACACCTGCACTGCAACTGACCACCAGGACTACCTATCATTATTACTGGGTCATCGTCAAGTAAAACCGGTAAATCACAAGTTTTTATGGGGGGGATTCCTGCAAACAGACTCAGACACATCCACTTTGAATTTCTTTTTCTCTTGTTCTCAACTGGGGTCAATTACATCATCATCATATTCATCAACGTCACACACATCCACATCTTCTGCTTGGATGCTAGCATGTGGATTGCATGTTGCAACAACAGCAACATCATTGTCATCATCACATTCATCATCAGCATCTACACCACCATCACCTGATATTTTTTCACCACACTGTGAATCACTGCATGGAAATTGCATGACATTATCTGCCACGGTTGACAGAATATCACATTGTATGCTATCATTGACATGATCATCAGAATCCTCAGGTTCAGTTACTGGGATGTTACTGGGAAGTATGACATCATCTATGCTGCCACTCACTTGCACTGCTTCACACTCCACTATATTTTTGGATACGGTACACTGGTCAGAATTCGAACTTGAGGCACCAATACTAATACTACCACCACCACTAACACCACTAACACTAACACCACCTGCTGGGAAAACATCATCTCCTCCAACTATGAGTGAAGCTGTAAAAAATATTGCAGGAGAAATACCTTGCCTCACATCAGCAATGCACTTCTGCATCTGCGTACTACCATGCCAGGAGACTATTTTACTGCCAGCATTGCTATGGCGAGAAACAGCTTTGCTTGCATGTATCTTTGCAGGCATTTGGGGTGATCAATAACAATATTATAAACAAATTAGGATTTTGGTACATTCATTCTCTGATTGGGGGGACGATGGATGTGAAGCCAAAAAAACAATTATGGCTTCAGCAACAGATAAGAGACTATCATGCAATGAAAACAACTCCAGTAACCAGTGGTGCTGATGAGGTCACAAAATCAATCCAATCTGGTAAAAAATTCCTTTTGCCAGTGGAGTGTGGGGGGGGGGGTCACTGACTGAAGCTTTTTATGGCAGTGCAAGCAGCAAAATAAAGAACAGATATCACAATCGCAATACAATATCAGGCAGCTGTAGTGGCAATCAGGTTCACACTGCTGCACCTGCAATTCAGCTAGTCTGTGGCACAATAAAAGGTGTATTATTTGATGTCATGCAACACCACTCTCACACACACACACACACACACACACAGAACAGTTTCTCTACAATGGTGAATGAGTAATGCATAGCAAATTGAAAAAATTCAGTAATATGCCACGTATTCTAAAGTAAACAACCGGAAATTATGAACTGCTGCACCAGAGCAACACAACACACAAACAGCAAGAAAATGTCAACAATTACTGACAATATTACTGTGTGTACATTAACACAGTCAGTTATATAACAAAATATAACCAATAAACAAAGAAATCACTATTTCTCCAACTAACTCTACCTATGCCACAGATATGTCCCTCCCCCAAAGCACACTTTCACTGTCTTTCACTACACACACTCAATGTTGTACATTAACATTCAATATCCACACAAAAACAAAAATGCTCAATGATATCAGCACAGGAGGGTTTCCTGCAATCGATGAACTAAAGGAGGAGCCCAAAAAAACCCGCAAAAATGATTTTGTAACAGCTTTTAGAAGGTTTCAGTCATGGACAGCTCTAAGAGCACACTGTCTCCTACTGCTTCCTACACACACTACCCTGAATTGGGGCTGTGCAGATCAATATAGAGCCCATGTGACCTGAAATCCCATTAATCACTGCAAAATTCACCTTCAGAGCTCAAAAACAAGGCGAAGTGAGGTGAAGTGCATTGCTCTCAATGCACTTCGCTTAATATTTTAGTGGAGTAGTGGTCTGGGAAGGTGTAGTAATGTGAAGTTAGTGTTTTCAATGGACTTTGCATTACCCATCATAACGTGAATTACTCCACTTTGCATTGTGGAGCACTCTGCGTATCCACCTTTGCTCCATGAATCACTTCGCAGAGCGGATTAAGCCCACTTCGGCCACCACTAGTTACTGAGATTTTGCTAAATAAGTGTAACAAGGGTTACTTTACAGTACTAAGGGACTGCTGTATGGCTCCATATTTAAGTGTAAGTGGATGCACAGGGCCCAGAGGGCCTGCACTCCCACAAACACGTACCACTAACCACTTACATTACACTTTCTCAAAAAGAAGGGGCTTCAATTGCAAAATACTCCATTAATGCATCAGTTAGGATTGATGTCACAGTGACAAAAGTTTGGAAATTCGATGTTAGGGTTACAACCCCACCCCCACACCATGGGGTTGTCAGACCTAACTCTCACCCCATTCTCCTAAACTATGGAGTGTCAGCTTGATTATACATGGAACATGGCGAGAGTTGGCCTGATGACCCCATGGCATGCCACAATGCCTGTTGGTGCCTGTAGGGTTGGGGTGGTGGGATATTGGCAAATTAGTGTTACAAGGGTTCCTTTTCAGGTCTATAGGGCTACTGTATGGCTCCATTGTTATGTGTATGTGGGAGCACAGGGCCCAGAGGTCCCACTCTCCCACAGACACATATTATACACAAATGGGCAGTTTGTGGTCAAGCCCATGCTCCCACCAACACATACCATTTACTAGTTACAGTACGCTTTTTCCAAAAGTAAGGAAATTCATTGCAAAAAAACTATAGTAATGCACCAGTTTGGATTGATGTCATAGCAACAAAAGTTTGGAAATTTGATGTTAGGGTTAACCCCCTTATCACCCAACCCCCAACCCCCATCCTTCACACACAAACAGATGTTGGGGTGTGCCATGGGGTCTTCAGTCCTACCTCTCACCTCATGCTCCTATACTGTAGCATGTGAGCTTGCTTACACAAGAAATGGGGTGAGAGTTGGGCCTGATGACCCCAATGCACATCCCAACATCTGATGGGGTGTGGAGGATGGTGGAGTGGGGTTGGGGTAGTAGGGGAGTTAACTCTAACATCAAATTTCCAAACTTTTTTTTGCTGTGACATCAACCCTAACTGATGTATTAATGAAGTTTTTTGCAATGAATATATATATATATATATATATATATTTCTTTCCTTGGTGAAATATGGTGTCTAATGGTGTCCCCAACCTTCCCCTGGCCAACCACATAACACTGCACTTTATATCTGGTGTCTAGTGGCACCCCCCCACCTTTTGATGACCATCACCCATGGAAGTTATGCTTGCCTCAGTGTCTAGTGGCACCCGTCCAATCCTTTGATTTGCCTAGAGCCTGAAAAGAACATCTCTGAAGAACATTGCTGAACATCTCATTTAAATCAACAATGACACGCATAAGGCTAAAACTAATCTAGATAGTGGGGGAATGTAGACTAGCAATTTTTGCACTGACCACTGAGCCATCTAACTGCACTTTCTAATTGTTGTGATATGCAGAGACACTGACTAATACATATACACATACTGCAAAACATTGGAATAGTATACCAAGAAACTTTTCCAAAGATATTAGTCATGCTGTTTTTAAATCAAGGCTTAAACAACATTATATGAGTAAATTGCAATGATAGTGTTTCTGATGAAATTGTAGTGTTGATGTTAAATTAATGTATTGTTATGTATTGTTGTTTGTGTTATATTTATTTTTGTAATTGCAACATCTGGAGTGATTGGTCCCAGGTCGTTCCTGAAAAAGGGCCTTGGCTCATGGCACTTACTTGGTAAACAAAGTTGAAATAAAAAAAATAAATAAAAAGTATATGCATATATACAGTATTTCAGTATAACATAGCAGTGCACTATCTACACATATAGAGCATTGCCAGGTAACATTTTTGTACAGAGGCCCTAAACTCTGGTAATCTATCCCAATCCATCTCAGACTAGTAGAAAAGTTTATTAGTTTGCATAAAATCAACAAATGACACTTAGAACAGTCAAAAAATCATTGCCTTGTTGTTTACCATCAGACACAGGATTTTATTTCATTTCATTTTTTTATGCTTGTAAGCTTGTAAGCTTGATGAGCAGAACTGCCCTTTTTCACCAACGACAAGTTTAGACAAAAACATATGACAAATACAAAGAATACAACATACAATAAGTACAGCATACAATAAATAAGCAATAGAATACAAAAAATACAGAAAATACAAAACTGGTTACAAAATACAAATACTTACTCAACAAAAATTATGCAAAGCATGTGTAACCTTCCTTATCCATTAATCAGTGCTTTAACCGGGACTTGAAGGACCATATTGTTTTACTATCAATAATTTCATGAGGAATAGAATTAAAGAATAGTAGAGCCCTATAAGATATAAATCTCTGACCATGGGCTGTAACACAGAGAGGAAGTCTAAAGGTAAACCTCGTCTGGGACCTAGTACCAGGTAAATTAAGGAATATTGGAAACAGTACTGTAATTGCAGGGAAATAAGGCAAACCTAGGTAACCTTATACAACAAACAACCTATGTTGTGAGATATTCTGTTTTCAAGAGATGGACCATGGGAACCAGAGAGCAAAGAACAATGATGAGTTTGAGAGGGTACAGCAAGCATAAAGTGCAGAATAGAATAATAAGTTACTTTTAGTCTATCAAGTAGCCTTCCTGAAGTTGCAGAATAAATCACCAGGCCATAATCCTTTGCACTCAACAAAAAACTGTGAGCAAGTAAGTGCCTAGAATCCTTGGTGAGGAATTGCTTTACCCTATAAAGTTAACCCAGTCTCTGATGAAGGGACTTTCTAAGTTTAGTAATATGGGGTTCAAAGGATTGTACAGTATTAAATGTAATCCCCAAATAATTATAAGTGTTAACAAGTTCAACAGTGTTCCCACCATGAGCCATAACAGTTCGAAGATTATCAGAAGAAATAACTTTTTTAGTAAAAAGCATAACTTTTTTTTAAATTAAGAACCATATAATTAGATGACAGCCAATTCTGAAATAGGCAAAAATCATGTTGTACCCTTAGCAAAGCTTCATTAGGAGAAGAACCAATGCTATAAATTGCTGCATCATCAGCATATAATACCATAGTGGATTGAGAACATACAGATGGGGCAGCATTCATATGTAATGAAAAAATGAGGGGCACAAGAATCGACCCTTGAGGTACACCACACCTAATGGGAGTTGGGATGGAAACACTATTGCCAATTCTGGTGTGATAAAACCTATTAGTAAGATAGTCCTGAAATCAGTTAATATTACTACCAGAAAAGAAAAAAACAGAAAGAACACCTTCAATCAGATGATGTTAAGTCAAGTCGAAGGCCTTGGTGAGGTCCACAAACAGTGCTGCAACAGTCTGACCTTTATCGAGGGCACCCTGAATGGCATCTGTGAATCCCACCAAGGCCGTTTCAGTGTTATGTAATGGTTTAAATCCATGTTGAAATCTATAAGCAGAAAATGTCTTTCTAAATATTGAAGAGTTGGTCCATAACAATTCTCTCCAAAATTTTGGAGAGAGGTGACAATAGTGAAACTGGACGATAATTTGAACTCAATGAGGGATTTCCAGATTTAAGTACAGGAATAATAGTAGCAAACTTCCAGCAACTGGGAAAGACACCAGATGACAAAGAAAGGTTAAAGATTACAGAGAGAGGATAAGAAAAAATTGTTGATACCCAACTTAATAACCCGGAAATCAATTCCATCATGACAGATGAATGGCTGGAGATCAGATTTCAAGATATATTCTTAAACAGTATCATGAGTGACTAAATTAAAAGAAAATTTAGACAATACACTTTCCTTATCATAAGAAAAGACACTGGGGGGAAACCCAGGAAAGATTTTCTATAGCTATCCAGGTCACCAAATAACTTATTAAAAGCTTCAGAGACTAATTGAGTATCACTAATTAATTGATCACCATCCTGCGCTGAAAATGTGGACTCTTTTTTCCCACATCCAATTAAATTATTAAGGGTCTCCCATGTTCTCTTGGGGTTACCAAAGGCCTTATTTTGTTTAGAATGACAATACTTAATATTAGCCTTATGAATTTCAGATTTACATTGATTTCTTAGAGCCTTATAATTCTGAAGTGAGCTGGGATCATGAAGAGTTTCATACTTTTTCCAACTTTTTTCATGAATTTACATTAAATGTAATAACTCAGAAGATATCCATTTTTTCTTATTGGCCCTAATCCTTATTTCCTTAAAGAAGCAAGTCTATTAATTACAGTATTATAGTGAGAAATAAGTTTCTAACATAGTGACCAGATTCTTTATAGAGACAAAAGTAGTCCAATATATCTCTGCACTGGCCCTCTCAACCATTTCAAAGGTTAAGTGTTTAATATTTTTGAATTCAATATATTTAGGAGGATGCTTCACTACTCGAACAGACGACTCACAAAAAACTGGGCAGTGGACATTCAGAGTTGGGAAGCACTCCTGAATTAACAATACAATCAGGATAGGTGGTCACTGCCCAATTCAGTAGGGTCCCAACACCAGACTTGTAGTTGAGCCTGGTTACCTCATCAATTAGTGGATGTAGGCCCAAGTCCAATAAGAAGTCCCTTACAGGAAGACAAGAGTCAAAAATCCAATTACAATTGAGGTCACCTAACAATAACCACTCTCTATGGGCCAGAAGAACATTTTTAACCTCAGAAATGAGTTTCAAGCCAGAGTCAAACTTTCCTGGAGGGACATATATAGAACTAATGGTGACTCTCTTATCTTGGCCAAATACCAAATCCACAGAAGTAAAGTCACAACAGGTATTGTGGGGTGGAAGATCACTGATACAAAAATCAAGATTATATTTAACATATATTTGCCCCCCCCCCAAGCTTGCCCAACCTATCACTTCTATAAAGATTGTAGCCCACCAATGAAATTTCCACATCCTTTATCCCATCATTCAGCCAAGATTCAGAGACGGTAATAATATAAAAACTATGGAAATCAACCCAGACTACAGATTGAGTCAATTTAGCTGGTAAACTTTGAATATTTAAGTGGACAACTTTTAACGTTGGAGTAATCAGAGAAGGAACGTTTTTTAGAATGAGAACAGAGACTTGGTCAGTTGAACCAAAGAAAACGGGACCTGGGTGAGGATGAACAGTACCAGATATCAATAACAATAAGGCTAAGAGCCTATGCAGTCTAATTTTGTTTTCATAAAGTCCCTCCCTTTTTGAACTGCACTTAAAGGCTTTAACATTACCAGAAGGGACAAACATGTTAGCATAGAGGAAGGGAATAATAATAAAGGGGGGTCAAACCATACTGGGAACGAAGCGGATACAGTCCCACAAAGGGCTCTTGGTCCAAGGTAGGAGATCTACTAAGATTAAAATTCACATCAACCTGATGGTTGGGTTCACCAACTCAGTAGGACTGGCATGAAAATTCTGGGAAGAGACAAACACCCCCAAGAGAATCAGCCAAAACAGTACAGCTGGGAGGACAGTCATCATAGGACAGAGAATAAAATACTGTTCCACTCCCAATCCCTGATAAAAAACTGGCGGATTAACAAACAGCTTTAGGCCCACAAGAACCTCGGTAGAAAACCAGCAGAATAGTATAATTCTAAAAACCCACAGGGGCCAAGGGAAGAAGTACCTGTAAAAATTATGTCATTTAGTCAATGGCCTAACCCCCTAAGAGGCTATATCACACTGCACAATCTCCTAATAAAATTAAAGTTTTCAAGTCTATAGCTCTCAGAGGAACATCACTTGAAACTAAAGTTTACAGTCTCTTATTTTAAGTTAGAATAAGCCCTCAGCCTTCAAGTATAAATGCTCATAAAGCCTAACACTCTCCCCCCAATAAAAACTTAACATACAGCATAGAGAATCCCATTAATGTACCTTCATGAAAGTAGACAATAAGGCAGGATACAGTACCTCTTCAAATCTGAGCTAAATAACAAACAGGACTTTCTGGTTGGAGTGGCACATGCGCCACTCACTATCACTCATGCTAGCGAGTGGCGTGGGGATTTATATAGTGCTACCCAACTCCTTAGCATGACCTCAGCAGCCTACTCCCTCAAGCCTGCTACTCACTGAGATATGCGAGACAGCACAGTCAATGGTGGTACAACAAATAAAAGGAGCAGTCTCTTACACCGGTCCTTCTGTCTCCTGACAGGCAGCTTCAGCAGCATTCAACAGATGTCAGCAGGCCCTCTAGCAGCAGGGACAAGCCAGAACAGCAAACAAGCAGGCACTGTTCATTCAGCAGTGAGTGTTGCATGGATGATATTGGTATTAAGCTAATTGATTAAAGTAAATTATATTACTGTATCATTGTCTGGGATAACATCTTTTAGTATCTGTACTCTATAAAACAACTTCCCCTTTCTTTATATGTGTAGCAGTGTAAGAGATTTTGACAACCTTTGTAATTGTATTTACTATGTGTGAGTGTATGGGACCTCATTGAAAATGAGCTTTTGCTCAACTGCATATCCAATTCATGTAATGAATAAAATATTTTACTACTACTACTATTACACACACTAACACAATACACTGCCTTATTTGGCATTTATTTACTTATACATCTAACCCTAGCTTTATTGTATTTAAATATAAGCACTGTGACACCCTAAAACATACACAAAGCACTTCATGGTCTAAACAGTGCACACTTCCACAATATTTATTTTATTTGAATTTTGGTAACCAGGTAAGACCACTGAGACAATAAGAGTCCCTTTTCAGGGTCAACACAGGACAACACAGTGCAAAAACATACATAGCAGTACAAAGGAATAATATAGCCAATGGACAATGACATGTAGTACATAGCATTTAAAAAAAAACAAAATGTAGAACAAGGAGCAAGGCCTGGGGTTATAGTTAAGCAAAGACATGTTACAATAAGCTGGCACAAAACAGTTGCCATTTGCAAACTGACTAGGAAAAGGTTAATATACAAGGAAAGGGTTAAAAGAGTGCCCCCCCCTACACACACACATTCCCATTATAGGGAAACACACACAGAGCCCTTTGTCTCTGCTTGCATACAACATCCCTTTCTTAGCCTTCTTTGTTGTACCAACCTTCACCAATTAATTTCAAAAATATAAACAAGAACCAGAATAACCAATATAAAAAATCTCATGACATGATTTACTTAAGTTAAGTGTTATTTACTGCTGTCCTTTTTTTAACTCTCGCAGATCTCCTGAACTAATAGCAACACTTTACTCTGTGTTCTGAAATCTGAACCTCATTCCTCAATCTCAATTACAGTTTATGGCTGAGAAACACTGATAAGCTGACATGTTTATTAAAGACTATAAGCTAGGGATCTTTCTTGAAAGACAACACTGCTCAGACTGAATCTACTAACCACGTTATCACACAAGTCCTGTTATGCACAAATTAAGATTGAAATACGTGTACTGTTAGTGACCATTATTTTGCATCAAAACTTAAAACCCTGTCAAAGTGAAAGAAAAAAAAATGCTTAATTTTTTTTCAGACAGAGAAAAATTAGTGTTGTGTAGGGCCATACCAGATTGCTCTAGCAGAGTGATTGCAATCCAACTCCAATTTTATGAAGCCCCTTCAGAATCTGAAGAGATCTGTTTTTCTACTGTGATGCCAAGACATTTGCAGAGATCTGCCCTGCAGCCACAAAAAAGGTAGTAAAGTCAAAAAGGGGAACTATAGTTCTGTAAGCCTCACGTCACATCTATGTATGAAAAACTTATGGGATGAATGACAACACAGATTTAGAAAGGGGCATTCATGCCTGACTAAATAAATTGATTTCTTTGACAAAGTGAGATAATATAATACTTTGGATAATACTTCAGATCAGGGCAACAGAAGGACTAGGCCCATAATTACCCCCAGGACCCCACTACACATTGGGAATGACCATATCATTGTTATTAATGAATATATTAAGGTTATGCTTGAATGCCTCTAAATTAGTTGCATTGACTAATTCCTTGGGGAACTGATTCCACAATCTAGTGGCTCTAGGAATGAATGAATGAATGTTTCCTGAGTTCAGTTTTGTAGGTTATTTGCATAAATTGTCACTTATGCCCTCTAAGAGTAAAGCTAGAATTCTTATAGTTTAATCCTAGTTCCTGAACTTTGTGTTGGTTCCTCCAAGATTCTATATAAAAATAACATGTCACCCCTCAGCCCTCTTAATTCCAGGTCCCAGAGTCCCAAACTCTCAAGCCATTCCTCATATGACAAATTTCTGAGACCTGGCAGAAATGTGGTAAACCTTCTCTGGACCTTTTCCAACATACTCTTCTATCCCTTCAAAAATGGACTCCAAACTTGTGACCAGTAGTCCATGTGAGGCCTTACATAAGTTTTGTTTATGGGTAATAGCACCACACTAGACCTAGAAGCGAAGACCTACATATGCAGCTTATCAGATAACTAGTTTTTGTTGCAATGTATTTACAGTGTACTCTTGACTTGAGGTTGTTGCTAATTATTACACCAAGATCTCTTTCACAGGTCTTGGAAGTAATTGCAGTCCCAATAATAGAATTGACCTGTCTGCCTTTATTTCTTCCGAAGTTCATTACAATGCACTTTTCAGTATGTATCTGCATTTTGTTGTGTATTACCCATGACTCTATATTTGCTAGATCTTTAAGCAACTGCCTCTTTTTTTCAGCAGTGTCTACTATACCCCTCAACTTAGTATCATCCACAAACTTCATCAGTATGTTTTTACTAGTGATTTTAAGATCACTTATAAATATATTGAAAAGTAGAAGTCCCAGAACAGAGCACTGGGGCACTCCACTAGTCACATCCTCTTCACCCGATAGTACACCATTGACTCTGACAACCAACTTCCTATCAGTTAGCCAACTATGGATCTATTTCACTATGCATAGGTCTACTCTCAAATCAATAAGCTTGTTGATCAGTATATTATGAGAAAACGTATCAAATGCTTTCCTGAAATCCAGGGAAAGGACATCGACACCTTTACCCTGGTCAAGGTTATAGTTGACAAAGTCATAAAAAACTAGTCGGATTTGTTGTACATGACGTATTATTAGTGAATCCATGCTGCGTTTTGTCTACTAGCCCTCTATTCCTAAGTTCCTTAATTAATTCATCCTTAATTATGCTTTCAATTATTTTACCAATGATGGATGTCAGACTTATGGGTCTATAATTACATGGGTTATCTTTAGTACCTTTCTTGTGAATTGGTATTACAATGGCATGCCACCAGCTGGCAGGCACATAGGCATTTAGTAGAGATTTTTTTCCAGTGTTGGCTATCCAGGGTGCAAGCTCCAATACTAATTCATTCAAAAGTCTTAGGTAAAGTCCATCAGGACCCATTGATTTGTTGACATTAAGGTTTAGGAGTTTTCTATATACCTTGTCCGTTGTTATTAAATAACTCATATTAACAGTGGGGTTAAAGGGATCTGGGACAATGCTGGGTTGGTCTGGTGGATTATCTACATAGCAGAAGTAATGATTCAGTGGCCATATCCTGGGGATTATTGTATGTGACATTATTAAAAATTAATGAGCCAACAGATCTCTCAGCTCCTCTCCTTTTATTAATATATGAATAGAATAGAATAGAATCAGCCTTGTATGAGCAGTTAGCAGTTATTTAATTCAGATTTGCTGTATTTATTTTTTCCTTTTTACACTGCTGTGTGCTAAATTTGTTACTCATCACAGATCCACTGTGTTACTTAGCCCAGATATTTAGTCCTCATCCTCTCATTCCTTTTTTACTGTCTCTGTGTTCATTTTGCTATCCCCTCTGACCTCACTGCCCTGTTTACAACTAGAACTTTTTAAATTCTTATTTCTATTTCTCTGTTCACTCCCTGCTTCTTTTTTCACCTTCACTTTGCTTTCTCTGCATCACCCCCCCCCACCACTGGCTCTCATTGTGGAACCTGCTCCCCAATTAAGACTTATCCCTGTGAGCGCAGATCCTTTACCTTCTCCTTATTTCAGCCCTGTCTACCCCCCACCCACCATTTGCCTACTGCCTAAAGTTAATTAATATTTTCTTTCCCTTTTAGTTTGGAAGACCCTGAAGGGGCACTCCCTGCTTGAACTTTTGATGTGGCATCCCCTGGATCAGCCACCACAAGCCATCCAGCCTGACCTTCTGCCAGCCATAAGGTATGATCCCTACAGTCCTGCCACTTACTCTTGAATTTTATCACCTTCCTCACCTGCCTTTGATTGGCTTTCTCCTCCAGCTTGAACTTTGCAGTCTGCACTGCAGCTCAAGCAGTTTCTTGGATTCCTTATAGTTGTCTGCAGTTTGTAAGACCTTAATTTCTCAGTTTCATGACCTGATCTAGCTGACTAATAGCCCGAGCTGCATTTATTTGATTTTTAACTACCCGACTGTTATTAAGCATGACATAAACATATCTAGCTGTGCATTGTAAAACCTAATTACCAGCTTCTGCTACTAGCTATTACCCAGGTCTAGTACAACTTCCATATCACCTACTTCCTGACTTTTCAATTACCAGCATTAGGATTCCAAAATGAAACTTTCTATCTATGCGTACCTCCCGATAGCATCACCAGCCCGACAATCCAAGTTTACTTAAAATATGTTTTTCTTTGCAGCAGTCATTCTTGTTAGTTGTTCTATTTCACCAGGACATCTTGTAGCATTAGCTTTTCTGTCAGCTGAGGAAATCATTGCAGCATTTGCTGAATTAAAGCTAGAGATGCCGCCATCATGTGGTGCTATTATGGAATGGTTTGAGGAGAATTATGTGTTGGGATGAATAAGAAGGAGGATGAGAAATCACACCGTCATTCAAAGCCCACCCCTGTTCCCTCCTGCTTTCTGGTCTGTGTTTGAACAAATGGAACTGGGGTTCCCACGCACTCAAAACAACATAGAGGCAAGACACAGATGATTAGGAACACTTGCTGGGGGGTCTCACGTAGGAGTGCACAGATTTGTCCAGGAGCTCCACAAGGATCAAATAAACACAGGGTGCACGATAGAAAAAAATAACGTGAGGACTACCAAAATTGCCCATAAAAAAGAAGTATGCAAAGAGGGAAGAAAAAATTTGCAATATTATTAAGGACAGGACAGCGCACACATCATTGGAGTACATACGAGGAATAGCTCACAATCTCTGCATATAGCTACAGAAAGAGGGATTCTGAATTTTAATTTGTTTAATTTTAATAAAGAATGTATTTTAATATGCTGACAGATACAACGTAATCAGGTAAGCAGAATTTCCTGTGTTTTCTATATCTGTGCATCTGGCCTGGTAATGTGCAGTCGGTGGCTGAAGAGCCATTTGTCAAATATCGATTTTCCTGATATGTGCAGTCTGTGACCGCCGAGCCATTTGTTAAATACCAATTTTCCTGATATGTGCAGTCCGTGACCGCCGAGCCATTTGTTAAATACCAGTTTTCCTGATATGTGCAGTCTGTGGCCACTGAGCCATTTGTCAAATTCCCGATTTTACTGACATGTGCAGTCCGTGCCCGCCGTGCCATGCCATTATGTAATGTGCATCTGTTGAGATACTGTTTGTCGGTCTGATAACTTGTTGGGATTTGGTTCAGTAGGAAAATTGGTGGCGGGAAGTTGACTGTTGGGAAGTCTGGTGTTGGGAAGTAGTACAGATCCCCTATTACCCCACTAGTGCTTCACACCAGCTCCCCACCCACCCTTCTCAGCAAATTTCTTATATAGCGTCAAATCAGGTTGTCACATGACCTGCCACTGTTTCTTTTTTTTAAGTGCTCATTTCTCCATTGGCAGGTTATATTGAACTGCAACAGCAGGGAGACAACCTCTTGTTTCTGCATTCTGGCTGTTGTTTTAAAGCCATACCTCTCTGCCCTAAGATGTGCTGAACAGAGTTTATGACTGATTATCTTTTCATGGTTCTTGTGCAAATATCACTTCTACTCGGCCCTGCTCCACTCCAATTTTTTATACAAATACTATGACAATACTTAGGCTAAGCCATGATTTTGTTGGTTGATTGCTATTATTTATTATTATTTACATACCCCTAAGCAGCAACATTATTGAAGTTAAGTCAGATAGCTATCCAAGACATTGTACTCACATCAACCCTGCAATGCTCCCCTGGTACTGACTTTCTGGGATCTAATAAGCCTACTTCTTACCTTAGGCAAACCTTCTGTTTGATTGCCCCACTCAGTATCTTAGTCAAAACTCCACTACATGCATTGGCTAGCTTTAATCATTCTCACACCCCTTGCCTGACTTCCCCTAAATTGGAACTCATAAAAAGACACCATACCTTTATTTGTAAGCGACTCTTAAATGATCATAGACAACTTTTTCTTCTCCTATTGTTATGCTCTGGGAATGTTGAACTGAATACTGGCTTCCTGGCTTCCTTAGAGGCCCCTTCAGACTTCTCTCAACTAAAAGGCATCAGCTTCCTGCATGTAAATGTGTGCAGCTTCCTAGAAAAACAAGATATGATTCAAGCGTGGGTACTCCATTCTAGACCTGATGTGCTTATGCTCTCCAAAGCGTAGCTCAAGGGTTCTACATCTGACCGCAGTATCAATTGCCTGTCTTAGAATATATTTAGATGATAGACCCTCCAGGGGAGGGAAGGGGGTCACTATATTTGTTAAGGACAAATTTTCTGTAACAGTCACCGACTCATCCTCTGTCCCAAAGGAGTGTGAAAGTCTTACCTTAAAAATGTCTGCATCTTCAGAGGAGACTATTTCAATAACCGCCTACTACAGACCACCATCAGGGTGCCTTAGGATAATTCCACACCTACATAATATATTGCAGAAATCCAAGTCAGAATGTGTCATTATGGGTGACTTCAATCTCAATTGGAACTCTGATAGCTCCAAACTTCTGAAGGAGTTTTGTGATGAACATGGACTGTCTCAGATTACCCCTGACGTTACCCACCCAAATACAAAAAATCCCACCTGCAGCTCTCGTATTGGCTTAATACTTGTAAATAAGCCTCATAACATTTCTCACATGGGGTATTTCACAATGACTTAGTGATCACAGAGAAGTTGGTTGCATAAAATGCTCCCCTAAATGTACCTCAACTTCCACCTTCAGTGTAAAAAGAAATATTAAATCATTCAACCAATCTGCTTTCCTGTCAGACCTAAGCCAGATTAGGTGGCAGGATTTTTACTTGGCCCCTTCAGTCTCTGAAGCTTATAACATCTTCCAGAGTCTGGTTATGAGGGTAGTTGACAAACACGCCCCCTTCACAAAAACTAAGACTAGAAAAAGGTCTTGTCCGTGGTTCACTCCTTCTCTAAAAGAGGCATTAAAAAATAGGGACAGGCTCTGGAAAAGGGACCAAAAAAAAATCTGACCTTGACTGGACCGAATTCAGAACAGCCAGAAACCTCTGTATTAAACTTATAAAGGCTGAAAAATCTAAATAATTCAAGTCATCTCTCGAATCATCTCAAAAGAACAAGGCCAAGTTTTGGAGCATACTCGGGGAAATTCAAGGCCATATGCCATCGTCTTGGTTGCCCTCCAAAATTATTTCCAGAAATGTCATTTTCACTGACAGAGCTAGCATTCTTAAACAACTTAACAATAACTTTGTTACAGCAGGACTAGCATTTGACTCTTCACCAGCAAGCCAGCTACTCACTCAGCCCTTCAGTAAGGACTCCTATATCCTTGTATCTAATGAAAACCCGCATAGTACCTCTTTTAGTTTCAGTCCTGTATCCTACAAGCAGATTGAGGGCCTACTTGTCTCCCTGGACATTAAGAAAAGTGCAGATGCCGATCTTCTAGAGCTTCTTTTTCTAAAAGTAGGCTATCTTACCTAACTGCCCCCATCAAGCATCTCTTTAACCTCTCTTTATCCTTAGGTGATCATGTTGGAAAATAGCCCACAATATATTTCTCTTCAAATCTGGCAATACTTGTGACCTTAATAATTATAGGCCCATTTCCTTGTTACCAATACTAGATAAGTTACTAGAAAAAATAGTTAACTACTAACTTTCGGGAATAATTGGAAACTAATAACCTGTTAAATCCAATCCAGTCCAGTTTTTGACCTAAGCATAGTACAATATCTGCCCTCATCAAAGTAACTAATGACTGGCAATCTGTGCTTGACTCCAAAAGACACATCTGCACTCTTTTTCTTGACCTAAGCAAGACTTTTGATACAGTCGATCATGATTTGCTTCTATCCATTCGGCATTGTATTGGGCTTGATGACACTGCCTTTAGGTGGTTTAAATTCTACCTTATTGGCAGAAAACAGCAAGTTAAGGCACAGGGATCTCTCACCACTCAAACTTCTCCTGTGAGGGGTCTCAAGGGTCTATTTTGGGACATCTTCTCTTTGCAGTTTACATAAATAAGATAGGATCTAACATCACTACTGCAAATATGCACCTTTTCGCAGATGATACAGTTATTTACATAGTCATGTCCACCCCTGAGCTAGCATGTGCAGAACTACAGACAGAATTTGATGTCCTTCAACACAATCTTCTTCAGCTAAAACTACTCCTGAATGAAAAAGAGACCAAAACCATGTTCTTCTCCACCTCCTCATTTTCTATAAAACCTGCCCCAAGTAATCATGTCTTAAAGATCCAAACTCTTCTTGGAGAGACACTGGAAGTTGTAGAAAAATTCAAATACCTTGGGTTTTGGATTGACAGTAATCTCAGCTTTACATACCACATTGATGAGCTAACAAAACAATTATGGCAAAGATTGGGTATATTTTCCATATCAAACACCTCCTCAACAATGAGGTGAAAATAAAGCTAGTTCAAACTACCTTCCTTCCATTACTTGACTACGGAGACATTCTCTGCTGTCACTGCCCAAAAGCTGACTTTCCAAACTTGACACGTTGTATCACCATGCACTGCACTTCATCACAAGTGCTCCCTTTAACACCCATCACTGCTCATTCTATACTATGTTAGACTGGTCCTCCCTTAGTGCCAGGAGATTAAGGAATGCTTCTCTTTGGATATATAGAGCCATTTCCAACAAGCTGCCCTTAGACATCACTGACCTCTTCCAATGGGCTCAAGGGACCTACTGTCTAAGGCACTACTCCCTTATCAGATTTGTCGTCCCAAAGGTCAGACAACATTATGATGCCTCTTCAGTCAGTTTTGCACTCCCCACTCTTTCAATGCCCTCCAAAAGTCACTAAGACTTACTCAAATATCTGGTGTTTCTGCCTTTAAATCTATGCTAAATAGAGTGTCATATGAAGCATATAACTGCCATGCTTAAATGCCCTACATCCTGGTCAGTATATCCCTTGTAGGCCGGATACTACCCATTTCCCTGCCTTATTCTGCTTCCTCCACTTCACCTCTATGTAGCCATTCTAGCCCTCTTCCAAGTAGCTAGTTCTCCATTTTCCCTCTCCTTTCCCTCTGCAAAATCTTCCTACCTCTAAAGCCTAAACCCTTGCCTCTTGCCCTCTGTCATCGAACATTAGGTTTTTCAGAAATTATAATACAGGGTAGTGAAAATAATATAGAATTTTTAGCTGTATACCTGGGACATCTAGGATTGGTAATTTCGATTATTTATTCACCCCAAGGGCAAAAATAACTGACTTGGAGATAATTCTTACTAAGATAGCAGATAAAGTAGGAAGTAGACCATTAATTTTGATGGGAGATCTAAATTATGATTGGAAAAATATTAGAGAGAGACAATTAAAAGACATAGTAACTAACCTAGGATTAAAACAACTCATAAAAAAACCTACCAGGTATACATCAAATATGACAAATGGATCCATATTAGATTTGATTTTGGTATCTACTCAAATTGAAATTGAAGCAGTGGGTGTTTTATCACCATGTCTTGGAGACCATAACTTGATCGGGGCTACTTTGCCCAGGTCTCAGTTTAATCAAAATCGGGTATATGAAAATAAAAATTGGACTAGGGACTTCAGAAGATTTTCAGAATCTAGGTTTTTAGATAGTGTTAGTAAAATAAAATGGGATAGATGTAAATTAATTCCAGATATTGACACTTCAATTAAATATTTTAGCCAAACTTTTGAAGAAGCATGTGATTTTCATGCACCAAGAGTTAAAGCAAAGAAGAAATTAAATAAATTACCATGGTTAAATGATAGACTCTTGAAACAAATTCGAATCAAAAACAGAATTTGGACAAAAGCATTGAGATCAAAATTAGAAAAGGATTGGATTTCTTTTAAGGTTGCTAGAAATAAATGTAAAAGGTTAATTAAGGCTTCAAACATTTCATTTTACAAAAATAAAATAGATTCAAGTATAGATCCAAGACAGTTTTGGAGAGTGGTCAAGAAATTAACTAAATCAGGATGCGATTCCTCAGATGAGATATTAAGATTAAAAAATGGGGATATCATTACTGAAAATCCGGAGGAAATTTGTAATGTCTTAAATAATTTGTTTGTAGATCTCCCAAATTGTGAAATTCCTTGTAATTTAGACTTAGAACAAACTAATGTAGAGTCTATACAAATTAAATGTCCTCTATTTCGATTTAAAATTTTGACAGTCACTAAAGAATATAAAATTCTTCAAAATATAAATGCTCATAAGGCTTTTGGTAGTGATTGTCTGGAAGGTAAATTCTTAAAGCTAACTGCTTTTCATATAGCACCAATTATCACTTATTTATTTAATTGGAGTCTTCAAATTGGATATTTTCCCTTATCTTGGAAAGAGAGTAGAGTAAAATCTATTTTTAAGGGGGATGCGGTAGAAGTTAATAATTATAGGCCCATAGTCTTATTACCTCTTTTGTCGAAATGTTTTAAAAAACTTGTCTCTAGCCAGATAATGGAATATTTGGACAGATACAGTTTGTTGACGACCAAACAATCTGGTTTTTGAAAAAACTATTCTACTACAACAGCCCTTTTGGAATTTTATGACCAAATAAATAGGTCACTGGGGGAAACTAGGGAGACAGCTGTTATTTTTGTAGATTTTTCAAAGGCTTTTGACCTGGTGGACCACCCATTACTAATTGAAAGACTTCATGAAATAGGCATATGGGAAGATCCCTTAAATTGGTTAAAATCTTATTTGGATGATCATTCCCAGAGAGTCAGGGTACAGGGATGTTTGTCAAGAAAGAGGAAAGTAAATAGAGGAGTTCCCCAGGGATCAATTTGAGGACCTCTTTTGTTCCTAATATTCATAAAAAACTTGCCATCAACTATAGAAAAATCAGAGATTTGACTTTATGCCAATGATATGGTTATAATTGCATCCGGAAAAATGGAAGAAATATTACAAACTAACTTGCAGTCTGATTTTAGAAGAATTGAGGGGTGGTTCACCAGGTCAGGGCTGATAATGAACACAAAAAGAAACAAAGTGTATGTATTTCCCATTGAAAAAAAGTGGTGAACTTGTTTATGATTTATCCATTTATATAGGAAATCAAACTAAACTAGAACAAGTTAAAGAATATAGTTATTTAGGGATTATATTTGATGAATATCTGACCTTTTCAAATCATATTATTGCACTGATTAAAAAAGTAAATAGAAGGGTAGGGGCGTTAAGAAGAAGTAATGATTGTTGATCTTTTTTAGATAGAAAAAAACTGGCAGATCAGTTAATTATTCCAGTGCTAAGATATGGAGAATTAATATATAGAAATGTAAATAAAACTCTATTGTCTAGATTAGATAGAATTTATTATCGCGTAGCAAGATATGTATTACAAGGAAACTATCGGATTCATCATTGTCTGTTGTTGAAGAAAGTGAACTAGTCACCTTTAGACATAAATCAGAAGTGTCATTGGTTATCTTTAATACACAAAATAAAATATTCATCTGTAAATCATCCAGTTTCTTTAATATTATTTACAGTGAACTATCAAAAACGGATATTGACAAGATCAGTTCACTTAAATAAGATAGTTGTAGGTAAACATTATAATAAATATTGGGACAGGTCTTTGCTATATCAGGCTGCTAGTTTTTGGAATTCTCTTCCTGATGAGGTAAGAGAAATTCCAAAGTATTCATTGTTTACTCATACTATAAAGGAGCTATATGCTCACATTTGTGAGTGTTAAACAGATTTTTTTTTTCTCTAAGGTCCCTTGGGATTTTGAGATTTTATTATCTAGCTATTGTAAGTCTTTTAGGTATACTGTGTTGTTTGTATATTGTGGTGTTTGTATTTATATGTATTTAACATGGAACTTATTTGTATGTGACTATTTAGGAATTTACACAGGTCTGTCTTGTAAACTGGATTATGTCCAAATGACATGTATTACCTGTATAAAAATAAATTTTACCTACCTACCTACATTCTCTCTAGCTCTAAAGCCTAAACCCTTTCCTCTCACCCTCTTTCATCCTCTCCCATTCTTGCTAGTCTCCCTCTCCACCCTCCTTTGCCTAACCTCTATTTGCTAGCCACCTTGTTTGTATTTGGGTACTCTGGTCAGAATGAAGTATCATATGGATGCTCTGATCACATTTAATGTCTGTGCACTTGATGCCTTTCTGCTTGTTGTATTGTATTATTTTCATTTGTGTTCCTAATTGTCTGAAATTGTACATGCCTTTGAAAAAAAATGTGTCCATCCCAGGACCATCTTGCAAATGAGCTCTGCTCAATGATGTTCTGTTTGGTTAAATAAAAATTGAATTGAATTGAATTGAGAATGCTTTATAATTATGCTTACCATTGGCCAATCTAAACTCTGTTGTTGCTCTAGATCTTTTGATTTTGTATTTAAGTTGCTTAAGAACTCTTCTATATTTGCTAATGATACCAGGGGCAGGGTTCTTTTTCATTCTTGCAAAACCTGATCTTTTTTTAACAGTCACTCTTCTTATTCTGTTGTTACAGGATACCTAAACAGCATTTTGACAACAAACTATTCAAGAATCTGACTCCGTAGGTGACTAAAGGAAGGCCGGTGTATTCATTAATGCTAAAACTACATTTACATAATTTACCGAAATGTGGTTCCAGAGCATTTGAAAATTGTAAAATCAGCCTTCCAATTTAGAAAAAAACTGTCTTACCTGCTTCCTAAAATGGCCGCCAAATGTGTTATGTGATGACATCATCTGAGCCAAAATCAGAGAGATATATGGCTTTCTACAGTGCAAACTAGTTCTTTTTTCCCTTTGTATAGAACTGTTTCACCCAAATGGTCAAAACAATGTGCATTATTTTGTATAATGCACATGTTAGGCTATGGTTCTGTTCAATTTGTTTACTTTAACATGCTGAAAATGTGTTTTAATCCAACTGACTTTCTCTGTGGCAAACCACAGTGCAGTTCAAATCTTGAATAACCTGGTGGTCTAGTGGATATAGTGGTTCCAGGACGCTACAATGGGGGTGCTGGGGTGGTGTGCATGCTTAATATGCACTTTTTAACATTTTTATTAAACCTTTATATTTTTTGTCATTATTCTTTTCTAGTATGTTTTTGACTAAACCTAGAAATGTAATCCATAGTTTGAATATAAACATTTGTACAATCAATAAATCAGACTTCTTCAACAAAGTGAAATGCAGCAGCAGCTGCAAGCAAGTACATTACTATGTGGGGGGGCAGATTGCAGCCACACCCTTCTCCACCCCCTAGAGCCACCACTTTTTTGTACCAAAGTTCTTGTGCAGTCCAATGTTAGAGTTCATACTTTCTCGAAACTCAAATATATGCTTGTCTTGTCCTCTTTTTTTCATGGGAAATAATAAAAAGAAGAATAAGAATCAACATTTATATAGAGGTTTTCATGCACACTGTATCCCAAAATGCTTTACAAGCAATACTAGACTGATAGTGAGGTGACTGAACATGTAGTGGCAGCTGTTCCATACATTAATATCCACACACAGCCTTGGACAATTGCATGCACTGGTTTTATAGGAAGGGAAATGTTGACCAGGACAATGGGGTCAGGTAGTGATCAAGGTGCTGGCAACCCCACATCTTATTTCTCTGATAATCTGCTCATATTTCTCTCCTTCTGTCTTCCCCTTCCCTGAATATAGCAGTACCTTGCATGAGTGGCCTTCTCAGTTGCCCTCTGGTATTCAGTCTTCACTATTCCTCCTCACACCAAAAACTGGTGAGCTCATCACCCTTCTGCATAATGAATGCAGGTAGTACAGTTCCGGTTTTATTTTGACATATCAAATATAAACCTATCTTTCCAGTAAGTCAGGCTCATATCAGCAGGGAACAAGGGGAATGATGGACTTTCCTATCCTTAAAAGACCTAGGCTACCTTTGATTAGGTACTATTATATGATAGGTGTGTACATCATTATGCACGTCAATTAATAGTGCCTAATCATAGGTGGCTTAGATCTTATATGAGTAGGAAAGCCTATTTTTCCACTTGTGCCATGCTGCTATCAACCTGGCTTACCAGAAGATCATGTTTATTATTAATATGTAACTATAACACGGGAGACTGTACTAACCACATTCATGATGTGGAAGGGTAGTGAACTCACCAGTTTTTGGTGTGGGAGCAGGTGAGAAGAATGAATGCCAGAGAGGAACTGAAGAGGCCATTCCAGCAGGGTACAGCTATATTCAGGTTAGTTGAAGACATGAAGGAGGACACTGAGCAGATCACTGTGAGATCTGAAATGTTGGGCTGCCAGCATTGTGATCACTACCTGACTGTGGATGAGAGTAGCCAACGATGATAAATACTCGGAGTGGCAGGGCTGCACCTAAACTGTTACTTGAATTCTGTGTAGGGAGATTATGGGGGGGGAGGGGATGTTGACATTTGTTTGGATGGTATTGAGGGAGTTATGTATAGCTCATTCAAGATTTGGAAGGGGGATAGCCAGCCAACTCGCATTGTGGAGTAGAGCACAGAAAAGTACTGGAGAGGAATTGCTAGGAACTATCCTGTGGGGTTCTGCAGATCACAAGTAAAGGAGTAGACTGACACTGGAAGTCAGGTTGATTCGATCAAGGTATTAGTATGCATCTCCTGCTAATAATACTGTTATCCATTGTAAGTGCAGTCCTTATGAGGGCATGAACAGCAGTGTTTCTGGTGGGTCATGATGCTTATTGCTTGGCCCTCCAGGAAGACCTAGTTGTTGGTTAATAAGGTGAGAAAAACACAACAGGGAACTGTACATACTACCATCACTGTGCAGAAGGGTGGTGATCCACTTAATATTTACTGTGGGAGCAGAAGTCAGACATTTAGAATGTGAACTGGAGAGTGATTTGGGAGGCATTTTTTAACAGTGCCAGCTTATGATGCATATCAGTATAGGTTTGCACAACCCTCTGAGGTACAAGATTACAATCTGAGGTGTGATAATTCTCTTCATGAGACCGCAAGCTCATATGCAGCCCCAGACAATACTAAGGACAGGGTATGGATGGTGGGGTGTTCAACAGAAGGCAGGCTAGGTGCAGGGGGTTCACATGGAAAAAGAAAGCTTTATTTGTGGATTAACAAGAGAGCATGAGCTTTGGAACTGAACAAGACCGGTACTTCGCTGTGTGACCCTGAGCAAGTCATTAAACTTCCGTGTGCTCCTAGGCTACACCTGTAAACAAGCTGTCAGCTTAGTGTGTCTCTCCTGATTAACAAAAAACAAAATTCAGTGCATCATATAACCACTAGATCATCAGGTATTTTAAGTGTTGTACTGTAATGCAGTCTGCCAAAGAAAAAATCAGCTAGATTGCAAGACATTTTCTGCAAGTTAAAGTAAACAAAATGAACAAAATCATAGCCTAACATGTGTACTGATCAAAATAATCCATGAGGTAATACATGGTGTTGATCATTCTGGTACAACAATTCAAAATAAAGAGGGAAAGAAGAACTAGTTAGCACTATAGAAATATATGTGGATCTCTGTCTCTGGCTCCGATGATGTCATCATGACTCATCACTTAACACACTTGGCAGACATCTTAGGTAGAAGCCAAGGCTGTGTTTTGAATGTGAAAGGCTGATGTTTACATTTTTCAAAAGCTATAAAACTGCATTTATGTTATTTACATAAATGCAGTTTTAGCATACATGTAAACAGCAGCCTTTACTTTACCTCTATATGAAGCCAGATTTTGGAGTTTGTGGTTTTAAAAAAACTGCTTGTTTAGGTACCCTTTAAACCATTGGGGCTTCTTCCCTTTGTTATTGTATACTTTAAAAGATGGTACATATATGTCAACCAACGCAGAAATAATATTAGTCAACTCTGACCCTGCATCATATGCATACATACATAGATACATAGAATTTGTTGGCAGATATGACTGCCAGGCCCCTCTAGTCTGCCCAATTTTCTTACTATTTACTTACATCGCAGACTGTAGATGATCTCTCTCCTTCTTGTTTTTTATGGTACCCTTACTTTATGTTTATCCCACACACGTTTGAATTCCTCCACAGTTTTTGCCCCCACAAGCCATTCCAAGCAACCACCGCCCTTTCCCTAAAAGAGTACTTCCTCACATTGCCCCTGATTCTACCTCCTCTCATCTGCAAATTAAGTCCCCTAGTTCTTGTTCATCCACTTTTCTGAAAGATGCTACTCCCCTTCGACCTAACAGCAGATCTTGGTCTCATCTACAAAGACACACACCTTCCCCTCCAGCCCCTCAACAATGTCATTTATGAACTCATTAAAGAGGACTGGGCCTAGGGCTGACCCATGAGGCATCCCACTGGTCACCTCCCTCTCAATGGGCTGAAGTCTGTTCACTACCACCCTTTGTGTCCTACCACACAGCCAATTTTTAACCCAGTTAACCACTCTGGATTCAACCCCCCCAGGCATCTCAACTTGTTTGCTAGCCTTTTATGTGGGATGGTAGCAAAGGCCTTGCTAAACTCCAGGTAGGCCACATCCACCATCCCTCCCCTAAACTATCCCCATTGCCACTCGGTCGAAGAATTCTATTAGGTTTGTTTGGAAAGACCTACCTGCCATGATACCATGCTGCCTCGGATCCTGCAGGCTGCTGGATTCAAGGTATATCACAATCCTCTCCTTTAGCAGTGATTCCATCACTTTTCTTACCACTGAGGTTATGCTGACGGGCCTATAGTTGCCAGCCTCTTCCCTGCTCCCAATGTTATGTAGATTGACAACATTTGCCCTCTTCCAGTCTTCCAGAACTTTATCTAATTCTAATGACTTGTTGAACAAGGCAATCAGTGCAGCTGCTAGCTCTTTTCCAAGTTCCTTTAGAATTCTGGGATGTATTTCATCTGGCCCCATTACCTTACCTATTTTTAGTTTTTATAGTTCTTTTAGGACCCCCTCTACTGTAAACAAACTGGTGTCTGTTCTGACCCTTTTGGTAACCCTGTCACCTCGGTGAGGTCCCTCTCCTCCCTTTGTATCATGAATACAGAAAAAAAAATATTTGTTCAGGATTTCTGTTTTTTCCTGGCCGTCTTCTGCTGACCCCCTCTTCCCTTTTCAGTTTCACAATCCCACCGCTGACATTTTCTTTTCCCTGATGTATCTAAAAAAGGTCTTCTCTCCCTTCCTTATCTGTAAGTTGTGCATTGGACGATGGAAAATCAGTAGATATGGTCTACCTGGATTTCAGAAATGATTTCTGACACTGTGCTAGACGCCAAACATATTTTTTTTATTTTATTTATTCTTTTGTGACTGTATAAGGCCAAGAATTAAATTAAAAGAACAAGATTCTCTGACTTAGCCCACCTCAGTACAAACAGAGAAGATCTTTAATGGAGAAGCCAAATCAACTCTAGGCCAGTGACAGCACCACTCCTTGATTATGGTTCTATTGTCTACTCCCCCATAACATAGCCCCCCTTTTCTCTAAACTCAAGCCTACATACAATAATATTGCATGGTTTATGACTGGCCTCCCCTGGTTGACCCATTACTGTACTCTCTATGCCTCCCTTAACTGGTTCACCCTTGAAGGCAGGTTCCAATTTAAAATGCTTGCTTTCCTACACAAAGTTCACCATATGAATTATGATATGCGTTGATGATTTTTTGATAAACAATCTAGTTTTGAGATGCCCTCAGATCTACATAGAGTTCCACTCCTTTCACCAGCTACTGCTTTTTCTTTTCATACTTCTAAGACTTTCTATAACATCAATAACTCCCATTCCATGCCATTCATCTAAATTGCCTGGAATGGGTGTTATTGATATCACAGAATGTTTAGGCAGTATGAAAAGAGACAACAGCAACTGCTGAGGAGATATGGATTCATATAGTTGAAAAGGAAACAAAATTAGAGTATTACTTTAACAAAAAAGGTAAAAAACATATCACAATACTTGGTAGGCAATAAAGGAACAACTGGAGGGAATCCAGAGGTGTAAAAATGTTTCCTCTCACCTTTAAAGTGAAGTTCATCTCAGTCTATGCTCATGAAGTACATGGGCAAAGTATCTGTGAAGTGGTCATGAAGTTAGTCCAGAAACTGGGCAAACTTTGCAGTGATTCCCAAAGGCAAATATTGCCACTTTGCCTAAACACTGTGGGCACATTAAAGCTTCACAACCTCTCTAGTTCCAATCCCTCCTCTGTGCATTGCTGATGTTCTACATGGCTGTCCTGTGCTTGATAAGTTGTTCAGAGAAGAAACATCATGCTGCTTTTAAATGCACAAGTTACTTTACAAGATTCAAGAATCTAATCTCTTTTGCTGATATGGCTTGGAATTTTTTTCTCAGTTCATTCAACCCTCCAAAGTGCTGCAGGTTGGTTACATTCCTTACTATAAACTCAGGACAATGTATTTTCCTCTCATATGTTGAACATAAATTCTAGACTCAGGTAGGGCTGTGTGAGTTGGCAAATTTGGCTTGATAGGCCAATTTCAAGCCAGGTTGGGCCAAACCAACATTGACTGGATTCGGCCCAAATTTAAATGAAGAGTTAAGGAGGTTGTTTTTCATGGCTCCATGGCCTCAATTATCTGGGTTAGTCGCCATGGTCCCTGTCCCTAGTCTGGAGTATTTGTTTCCAGACATTATTTGGGAGCCTCTGCCAATCTTTTTTTTTTTTATATGCTTATTAGCCATCACACTGCCCCACTCTGGGACAAAATAAGAATAGATGAGAGGCAACTCATCACATCTGTAACACAGGTACCAACTGCCTTTTGTCAGATTTATCATTAATTACCTCTCATTTTGGAAATGTTAGAATTTATGATAATACCATATAATGCTACTACTTTACAGCTCCTAAAGTGTGAGATTTATCTGGCTCTTTGAACACTCTGAATTCCCAGCTAGATATGCTCACCATCACTGTTGCTTATGCTGATCCCTGGGAGACCAAGAGAGAAGAAAGGAGTCAGAAGAATCTGTGGCGCTTTCAGTCCCTTGAACAATATCTCATGCCCACACTTTTTTTTAAAGATTTTCATTCCAGTACTATAGGTACTGCAGCTCTTCACTGCCACTGATCTCAGCACTCCCTCCAGGCTGCTCCCAGAGACTAATATCATTGTCAAACTGGTGCTAAGCAGGTTTGTAACCTTCCAGGAGGTCATTCCACCAGCACCATCTACAAACTCCCTGTATTATTGGCTAGGCTAAGGAGATAGGGATGCCTGCCATCAAATCCACCTCTTCCCAACCATCCAGCCATAAAACAAGTCTTATGTCCTTAACATTAGATAAATAATTACCAGCTAATGTTCCATTTTTTTTCAGGTGGAACACAGTTTGGCACATAACCAAACCTGTAGCACAACAGCATTCCCAACCATAATTACAAGCCTTGCACAGCATTTTGTGGATTTCCCAGTCTTGTGGTCATATCCTGAATCCCATGTCTATTACAGGAAGTCAGACTCTGAACACATTCAAGAATAAAGTTGCAGTATCTTACATGAATCAGGTTGCATACTTTTCCTGTTGATAAGATTTGAATTTCTCTGTCTCCCTTGTTTTTTTTTTTTAATTCAGCTATTTGAGCCCTGTCGCCTCCTCCCACCAACCTGGTGATGGGGCTACATGGTGGACCCTTCAGGCTGCTCCTGCCTCAACCCCCTTGGAGGGGCTTAGTCTCAGGACCTCTGCATTTCCCACACTGACCCTCACGGCAGTCCACCATGGGTCCCCCCCTGTGGCAGGGCTGATGTGAAGGCTGTCAAGTGTCCATCCCCACTGGAGACCAACATCTAGACTCTGGGGGCCAGGGCAAGTACTGCGGGGCTGTCATTGAACCTGCTGGATCAATTTTTACTGTGTTTTCTCCCTGCCCCTTGCCATGGTTACCCATGTGCATGTGGAGGCATGCTCAAGCAGTGACCCATGGCACCTTCCCTATTCTAGTCACTCCTGACTGCACTACCCCAGGCCTCCACCAGGGGGCAGCCATACAGCGGGTGCAACTGAGTCCCCACCTGGGAGGGGAGAGCTGCCTTGTGGCTGCTCAGTCCATCTCCTGGCCTCCCCCCCGTCGACCCCTGCTGACCCACGCTTGTTCCCGAACCTGGGTCACCGGCGTGTCATGAGGTGTGGTGTCCAGGCTTCAACCATCAGTGCCAATGGGCCGGCTTTGTCTCTCTTATTTTTAAAGCTGTTCAGGTAAGTTACATCTCATACTAGAAATCCTGCAATAAGACTAACTTGAAATCTTGGATCTGGACTAACATGAACCATGACTTGTGGAATTCTGCACTTCCTACATATTGGGCTAGTGAGAAAATGAACGTGATTCCTTTCTCTGTTTACTGAAGATTAGAGTGTTGTTGATGGTGATCTGTCCTTGATGCTGACCATCTTAGATTGATGTAACATTATCAACTCTATCATTCCGCAATCTCCCATAAGAAGGCAGAGTTCCTGTCTGGGGAGATTGCGGCTACTCAGAAATGACCAGCTCAGCTTTTTTGAACTGTCCACAGACTGTGCAACCCAGCCTGTCTGCAGGTTTGGAAAGCTTTTTCACAGGTGGAGTGTGATGAGCTTGCTCGCTTCTTTGCAGCTAAGGTGGCCGACATCAGGGCAGTACTCCAGCCTGCACCCTCTATGGGAGAAGCTGTAGATCAGTGTCTGACCACAGCCTCTAGTCTCTCCTGGAATTCCTTTGACCAGCCTGAGTTCACTGTTGTTATGAGGACTGTCCAAAGTATGTGCTGTACATGCTGTAGTTTGGACCCGGGCCCTACTTCCCTGATAAAGGGTTGTCACGACATTATTGGCCCAGTCCTAGCATGGATAGTCTGGTGCTCCTTGGATATGGGTGTTTCCTTGCTCCCTGAAGGAGGCGGTGGTGATGCCCCTCCTGAATAAAGCTTCCTTGGACCCTGACAGCCATGCTAACTACAGGCCAATCTCTAACCTTCCCTTTGTAGGGAAGGTTATTGAGAAAGTAGTGGCCGTACAATTGGAGAACCATTTGATCATCCATGACATCTATGAACCACTTCAGTCTGGTTTTCATAAGAGGCATAGTACCGAGACAGCACTGGTTTGGGTGCTTAATGATCTCCTGATGGCTAGAGATCAAAAGAGCCATTCCATCTTGGTTCTTCTTGTTCTCTCTTCAGCCTTTGACAGTGTAGCCCATGGGGTACTTCTCAAGCGCCTGGACTTCATCTGTGGCCTGTCAGGTACAGTCCTCAGTTGGTTTAGATCATTCCTCACAGACAGAACTCAGAGAGTGGTGTTGGGACTTAATTCTTCCCACCCAGTCTGTCTGTCATGTGGGGTTCCCCAGGGCTCAGTGTTGTCCCCAATGTTGTTCGCAGTGTATATGCTGCCCCTCGGAGACATTGTAAGAATGTATGGGCTGAGGTTTCATCACTATGCATACGATACCCAGCTCTACCTATCTTTTGCACCTAACCAGGATAGAGCTCTCTCTGTATTTAATAGCTGCCTCACTGAAATCCAGCGCTGGATGAATTCAAGCTGGCTGAAGTTGAATTCGGAGAAGACTGAGGTAATGGTTGTGGACCCAGGTCGCAGGGTAGAGGGGACAGGAGCTGGTTTGCCTCAGATTTATTTCTGGGGGTTGTCCAGTTCCCTACCTCTGAGCAGGAGCGGAACTTGGGGGTGATTTTTGACAATGAGCTAACACTGCATTTACAGGTGTCGGCAGTTGTCAAACTTTCCTTTTATCATCTTAGGAACATTGCTAGGATTAAGTACCTTGTTCCACCCAGCGATCTGCCTATACTGATCCACTCTTTTCTGACCTCACATCTTGATTATTGCAAATCCCTTTATTTAGGGCTTCCTGGGGTTGATATCCGCCACTTGCAGCTGGTGCAGAATGCTGCGGTCCAGTTATTGATGGGTACATCTCGTGCCTGTCATATTTCTCCAGTTCTGTGAGATCTGCACTGGCTGCCAATACACTGGTGGATCACCTTTAAAGTTGGTCTTTTGACTTACAAAACCCTACATGGACTGGGCCCGGACTATTTGAAAGAGCTTCTGGTTCCCTACTGCCTTAAGCGATCTTTCTGCTTGGCCAATGATGGGTTGCTAGAGATTCTAAGGGTTTCTTTAAAATCTTCAGGAGCTCAAGCTTTTATGAATGCTGCCCCTACCCTCTGGAATCCTCTGTGGAGGAATTTAAAAAGGCCTTGAAGACCTATTTATGATCTAAGATCTATTCTAATTGAATAATGTGATTTTATGAGCTCAGATTGATGTTTTATTTGTTTTATCTGTAATTATTGTAAGGCGCCTTGAGTTTGAGAAAGGCGCGATATAAATAAAGTTTTATTATTATTATTATTACTCAGTTCTATCTCTTCCTTCAACATAATATTTTCTATGCCTGTATTTGTTACCCATTACTTGCTGCTGAACGTTTACTTATGGCCTCCTGTTAGTTATCTAGTCATAGTCTGAGATGGGCAACATGTCATTCTCCTGTAGCGGTTTCATGCATCCCAAGGAATGGCTTAGCCATGGCATTTTGTCAGACCCTAAATGACATGTGTAGCATGTCTCCAATTCATTTCATTTTGGTCACTCAGCTGATCATGCTCTTCCACAGATCTGTTCTACCTCCTCAACACTCCTGCCTTCTCTTAGTGAGGCTCACAACCTTGCTGCAGGTCTCACACCCCTATCATGTACCTTGGGAATAGCCTGCCAAGTTCTAGGTCAAGTTTGTTTGTTTTAGAAATTATGAAAACGCAGCCAGCTGCTTGCAGTGCTTTGCACCTGATCAAACCCTGCACTCCATTTTGGAATCATAACAAAACCAGGACTATTTTCTGCAGGATTATTTGTAAATGATGTTTTCAGATTGGTAACTTTTTATAATACAGTCAACATAGATAGCATATATGGAATGTTTTAGCTAATTGGATGTTAAAGAAAGCCCAAGGGAGCCATTGGAAGAGATATAAAATCAGGTCTTTCCTGCAGTGTCTCTTTTTAGTGACCCTGGCCATATGTGGAGATGTCCATTCTAACCCAGGTCCCTGGCATCAAATACAGTACAACCAAGATACAGTACAGCCCACTTAAACACATACCTAATAAACATATAGCCAGCATAAACACATACAATTTCAAAGTCCTGATTTTTTTCCTATACTTCCTATCTTAAATAGACCTGTTAAACACATATAAGGATCCCTTTTAAATGCATATTTTTCCCTCGGCTTTGGTGTTCAAGTGTGGACTGACTTGTCCAATTTTATTCAGACTCCCTTTAGCAGCCTCACTAGTTAGCAATTAATTGCCTGTTAATGGGCTGCTTTATTTAAAATGAGGTGTTAATCACCTACTTCAACCTTTAAACCATCAAATCCAAGTTAAAGAAGCATCCTCCCTCACACTGAAATCAAAGCAAAGAACCCAAAAGTGTGTCACAGAATCAGTTTACATGAATCCCAGAAGCACCCCCCCCACACTGAAATCAAAGCAAAGAACCCAAAAGTGTGACACAGAAGCACTTTACATGTATCCCAGAAGCACCCTCCCTCACACAGGAATCAGACCAAAGAATGCTGTAGGATGTCACAAATCACTTTATTCTAACCAAAGAAGTACTTAAATGATACTAGTATTTCTTCTCCCTACCCAGCCCCCTGGCACATACTGCAAGTTGCATTTACTATGAAAAGAATACAAGATCTGATAAATGCATAGCCCACTTAAATGTATAATTTTTGCCAGTCCCAAGGGTATGCATTTAAGAGGGCTGCACTATAATACAGAACATGCACATAGATTAGATAATACAGTTAACTATGAGTTGAAAAATATCCATGTCCATAATCTAGCATAAAATGGGAAGGGAATTACCCTGGTACATTTTAATGCAATAAGTATGGTAAAAAAATGGATTTGATTAGCATATGGTTGAACCCAGATTTGTTTGTGATCACTGAGACATGGCTGAATAGTAAAATCAAGGTTGGATTGTTGAATATCCCTGGGTATAATATTTGGCAGAACAATAGAAACAAAAGAGGGGGAGATGTTCTGATATATATGAAAGGGATAATTTAACTATATTATAGGTAGAAACTGGCAGGGACTTAACAGGACTAGAAGCACTGATCCTTCAGCTAAGATTACTCCACATAAAGAAATGTTGTTAATAGGAATTTACCGTCCCCCCAAAACCAACTTTAGTGTGTTTGAAGACTTACAGGATGTCCTTTTGGAATTTAAGGACTCACATGAAATTATGGCAGGTGATTTCAATACTAATTGGTACAGTATTAGAGATACTCACCCCTTGATTGATCTCCAGGTAATCCTGGGTCTCACACAGTTGATTATGGACACAACTATAATTAATATGGGTAACTTAGAAACATAATCAGTATTAGATTTAATTTTTGTTAGTTTCCCCAGTAAAATAGTAAAGCATGGGGTACTTCTGGACTCCATCTCTGACCACCAATTTACCTTCTGTAGAAGGGGTGGACTGGAGGTACAGGAAAATAAAAGACATATCAAATGGCATAGTTTCAAAAATTTTGATTATGTTAACTTTATGCTGGAACTTAATGATGTTAACTGGGACTGTATGAAATTAATACCAATAGTTAATAAGGCCTGGGAATATTTTTATACTGAATTCATCGTGATATGTAACAGGCATGACCCACTAAAGTCTAAAAAACTAAAACATAACAATACACTTTGGTATTCAAATGACTCAAGGAGAATAAAAAAGAATAGGGACAAAGCACTGGTTCAAGCAAAAAAAAAAGTAATAGCACACATTATTGGGATAAATATAGACAATGTAGTAATTATTATGTTAATGAAGTGAGAAAGGTTAAGCAACAGCATGATATGCACTTGCTAAATAAGAACTGTACAAAACATCTGAGGGAATTTTGGAAAATAAGAAAGAGATTATTAAAGGTACAAGGTAACATTACTTCAAGTCTATTCAGTATAGAAGATCAGATGACCCCTTTGTCCTAGATTGTTGTAGATAAATGTAATCACTATTTTGGTACGGGGGGGGGGGTATGTATCCTATTGGTGATGGATCTCAGATATAGGTTGAACAAACGGTAGGAAATAATATGGTACAGAACTTTGTTTTTTCAAGAATTATAATTAAGTCTGTGCAGTCAGAATTAAAGTTAGATATCTCTAAAGCTATTGGACTGGATGGCATCCCCTCAAGGTTATTAAAATATGCTACACCAATAATTGCATATCCTTTAACATATATATATATATATATATGTATATATATATATATATATATATATATATATAACCTATTGTTAAGAACTGGGGAATATCCTAATTAGTGATGGGTGAAGTGGCCCCAATTTGCTCCGTGGAGTGATTCATGGAGTGAAGGCGAATTCGTGGAGTGCTCCGTAATGCAAAGCTGAGTACTTCACATTATTATTGGGTAATGCGAAGTCCATTGAAAACATTGACTTCACATTACTCCGCCTTCCCAAACCACTACTCCACCAATTCTTAAGGCGAAGTACATCGAAAACAATGTACTTCACTTCACTTCGCCTTGTTTTTAAGCTCCAAAGGTGAATTTTGCAGTGATTAATTGGATTTCAGGTCACATGGGCTCTAGATTGTTCTGCACAGCCTAAGTTTGGGGAAGCGTATGTAGGAAGCTGTAGGAGACAATCTGTTCTGAGAGCTCTCTGCTATTCAAACCTTCAAAAAGCTGTTAAAAAATACTTTTTGATTCATTTTTTTTGCTGAAACTTTAGTTCATCGATTATAGGAAACCCTCCTGTGCTCATACCATCAAGCGTTTATTGTTTGTGTATGGATTTTGAATGTTAATGTACAACATTCAGTCTGTGTACTGAGAGACAGTGGAAGTTTGCTTTGGGGAGGGGCGTATCTGTGGTGTAGGTAGATTAACTTGGAGAAAAAGACAGTGCTTTCTGTTTTGGTGATATTTTTCTTGCATAACTGTGTTAATGTACACACAGTAATATTTTCAATATTTCTTGCCATTTTTTTGCTGATTGTTGTGGTGCAGCAGTGCATAATTTTAGTTTGTTTAAAATATGTGGTTATATTACTGATGTTTTCAATTTGCTATGCATTACTTGGTGTGTGTGTGAGTATGTGAGTCGCATGTCATCAAATCAGACACCTTTTATTGTGCCACATAATAATTTCAACAATGTGAAGCTGCTATCCACTGCAGCTGTGATATTTTTGTACTTCTTTGTGGTATCTTTACTGGTACTAGTACTAGTGACTGTGACTGCAGCAGTGCAGTACACTACCCCCCCGGCCTGCCCCAACTGGCAAAGGCATTCTTTTCCAGATTTGAATTTCTGATGGTGAGCACTGGTTAGGAGTTGTGCCTTTGTGTCTGCATCTCTTCAGTGCACAGTGCAATCTTAATCTGTCAGTGATATGCATCTCTTTAGGGCTCAATCTCCACCTGTAATTTAAGTCACAGTTGTTTCTTTGGCTTCCCTTAAGAGTACTGGACAGGTGTGGTGCTTGATTCTGCATGAACATTATACTCATTAAAATGCATTTTTAAGTCAGGACCATCATCATGAGTCACTTGTGATACAAATCACGTTCTTCATCATCACGGTCACAAATGCAGTCACAAATCACGATTCATGATAATTCATGTTACGAATCACAACATTAATTTTTTTTCTAGTTACTTGGATGTATTGTAAGCTTGTTTTGTAGTATCTCTCCAGGCTTCACCACCCCACCATTATACTCACTGATACGTGTTTTTAAGTCTGGAGGTTTTAAGCTATAGCTCATCGGGGAAGTACAGCAGTAGGCATTCACGTTTCTTCATCATCACGGTCACAAATGCAGTCTCAAATCATAATTCACGATCACGTCACGAATCACAACATTATTTTTTTAAAATAGTTACTTGGATGTATTGTAAGCCTGTTTTGTAGTATCTCTCCATGCTTCACCACCCCACCGTTATACTCATTAATGTTTGTTTTTTTAGTCAGGGAGTTGGACAGTGTCTGCAGTACATACACAGACTGGAAAGAAGACTGGCTGCACACATGCAGTTTAGTACAGTATACTTGCATTGCTCAGAATACAAAGTGTCACACATACGGAAGACAACAAAAAAGGGCATAATTACATACAAGGGTCAGGGATGGTGGAGGAATACATATTATAACACAGCAAGCAGGTGTGGGGGGGCACATGGTGTGAGGAAAAAAAAAACTAATGTGGGATCCCATGGTGATCCAGCAGCAGTTTCAGCATGGACATCATTTGCAACTGATGTCCCTCTATGTGATCCAGCCACTGCTCCACAGCACTCACCCTCTCATTGTTATCCTTGACAGCACTCCAGAGAACTGACAAGTCAGGTTGTGTTACATGATGTACTCTAGGGTCCACACGTTCTACAGGATGACCTGCTGGTGGTGGTGGTGGGGGGTGGGGGTGCTGGTGGAGCAGCAGGTGCTGCTGTTGCCCTCCCCTTCTTAGGGATGCCACAATGCACAGCTGCACCCTCTGCCACAGAATGGCCAGAAGGTGCAGGCATGGTCCGTTCTGTGGCAGCCTGCCACTCCAACTGCTGGTGATTGACCATATGGGTGTGCTGGCCCCCAGTCCCCAGGTGAGTCTCCAAGGGGCCACAGTGCACCTCCACCTCACATAGGTGGCACTTGACCACACTGCTGTCCCCCGACACAGTCAAAAAACTGCCAAACAACAGAGGTGTGGGGAGGGCCAGGCACAGGTAGGGGATGGCCAGATGAACTGGCAGCCAGCTGGTCATGGTGCTGAACAAGGATGGGATCCACACCTGGGCCCAGGGGAACAGGTGCATCCTGCTCCAGGGGACCTGGTGCTGGACTTGGTGGTGGTGGTGGTGGTTCAACTGCCTCAGAGTCAGGACAGGAGGTGGTGCTGGCCCTGCTTCTAGAGGGAAGGGGGGCACTCACAAGTTTTGAATGGTCCAACAGGAATGGGCGCCCATGCCCTCCACACATGTGCATGGTATGACACTTACCACTACCACACTCTCCAAGAGCTGCCCCTGCCCCAGACATTCCCTCACCCTTGTCCATCTCTCCTACTGATCTTCCTCAGTCTGATCAATCACTACTCACACTGTCACACAACACACACACACACAGTCACACAGACACAGACAAACAACTAACTACTTATAAAGGTAAGAAAAATAAAATTTACAGAAAGAACAAATTAAGCAAAAATGAGTACAGAAAATACAAAAAAATGTAGCTTTTAAAAAAAGCTGTTGGGTCTAAATCAAAGTTTAAATCTCCTCGCTCTGATCTCAAAGTATCAGCTGTCACAAAACACACTACTCTCTCTCCATCTGCACAGGAGAAAGTAAAAGTGTCTGCTTGTATGACTCACTTTCTTCCTGCCTAGCTAAAGAACATGTGACTTACAGTACTGTAAGCCATGTGATGTGTGGGGGGGCTGCCAAATCTGAAACACCAAGTGGATCACTTAGAATCATTATGAGGAAGGCAAAGTCCATTAAAAACAGTGACTTTCCTTACTTCACATTGCCATTCCACCTTAACGCATAGTGGTAATGACAAGGTGGAGTGAGCACTTTGCATTGCCTACTCTGCATAGCGGAGTGGCAACATGAAGTGCCTACTTCATGTTCACTTCGTCGGTGGAATTTAAATTCACTGCATCTCTAATCCTAATGCCTGGAAACAATCTAAGAGTGTCCCTATACATAAAGGGGGGAAACAATTGACATGGGGACTATTGCCCAATTTCATTATTTCCACAGCTCTCAAAGATGTGTGAAAGATTGATATCCATACAGATTAAGGACCATCTAGAGTCACAGGGGAAAATTAATGATATGCAGTCTGGCTTTAGACAATATCACAGCACTACTATAGTCTTGGTTAAAGTTGTGGGGGACGTGCAGGCCACCCTAGACAGGAGGACCCAGGTGGGTGCAATATTTGTAGACTTGTCGAAGGCATTTGATTTCTTGGATCATGTTGTCTTCCTGTCCGGGGCAGCCTCAGTGGGTATTATTGGAGAAGCATTGAAATGGCTGACTTCATACTTGGTAGGTAGAGCCCAGGTGGTTTTTATGGGGATTTTAATCTCAGGTCCATTGCCTGTTGTCACGGGGTTCCCCCAGGGTGCCATCCTGGGCCCGCTTCTTTTTAATAGTCATATAAATAATGTATCCTTCTCAGAACCATCTGTTAGTTTCCATCTTTATGCAGATGACACGATTATCTATACATCTGATGTCAATGTTAATAGAATACAGGACAAACTCCAGAAAGCATTTAACGAACTACAGATCTTTTTCAAACATAGTAAATTGATTCTCAATGCAAAAAAAAAACAACAAAAAAACAGTCTCTGTTGTTTTCCAGAACTAGCGAAACTCAAGGAAGCTGGCCCTTAGGAGTTGTTACCCTGGGGGGCTCCCTGGGTCAACAGGTATGGTCCTATTAATCTTTGGGGCTTTGGTTAGATTGTTCTTTGAAGTGGGGTGTCCACATAGATAGTTTGTTAATGAACATAGGAAAAAGATTGGGGGCCCTACATAGACTCAGATGTTGCTTGAGTGTAGATATAGAAAAGAAGTTGATGAATTCTATGATCATACCAATACTGGATTATGGAGACATCTTATACTTGAGTGGCTTAAAAAGAGACTTAGAGAGATTAGATATATATGTTGGTAGACTGGCCAGGTTTATTTAAGATACCCCATGATTATCACATAGGTGTCAGCTGTATGGTAGATTAGACTGGCGGACTCTTCATGAGAGAAGGCAAGAGCATTTGCTTGCCGTCATTCATAAAGAGGTGGTTGACAAGCTTCCCCCATACATAACTTTTTATTCATTGAAAAGAGGAAAAAGTTATATCCTTGAGATCTGTAACAGAGCTTGACCTGGTGCTACCGGTATGTAACCTCGATGTGGGCATGGGCTGCCAGATGGTGTGCTATCTAGGTGCACTGCTATGGAACAAAATCCTGCCTAATTTAAGAAATTCTGTGGGGCTAAAAACCTTGAAAATGATTAAAACATGGCTAAGCAACACAGGTAGTAAACCAGGACATTGCTATCATTACAGAAGCCTAGATATTAGGTAATTGTTAATGATTTTGCTTGACTAAGCAGAGGGGTGGTGCTTATGAAAATATTAAGTGTAAGTGTAAAGAATGAACATTTGATCTCATCTCTATCTCTTCGCAACTGTTAATTTATCATTTTTGTATGTATATATGAATTTGTATTTGTACTGTGATATAACTTGTCATTTTGCACTTTATGTAGTTAGAGGACCTCGTTGTAAATGAGTCTGTGACTCAATCGAGTTTTATCCTAATTCATAAATGTTTTTATGAATAAATATTTTTACTACTACTACTACTAGTCCTAGCTGGATCCATTCTGCATTCATTCTGGAATCTGATTTGGGTCATCTGCCATATCAGTTGTCCAGGTGCGGCTGGGATTCCAGGATGTCAGTTCTTCCTCATCTCATGAATCTAAATTATGGCTTCCTCCACAGTCCTCTTCATACCACAACCGTGACCTTCCACTGTAGTGTATAGGTTATCCATTATGAGTTTATCTACAATCACAGCTACCAGGCAACAACAGTGTTCATTCATATCTTCATTTTAGACTCAGCTGTCTACAGCAGGCTTTCTTTCTGGAAACTTTCGGATGAGACGTTAAACAGAGGTCCAATCTGCCTGGATTGGTGGTAGTTCAGGTGGATGTTAAAGATCCCATGGCACTTATCGAAAAGAGTAGGGGAATTTCCCCGGTGTCCTGGTCAAATTTCCTTCTTTCACTATAAATACCACCAACAGCTTAATCTGGTTCAGGGTCAGTTGGCAGGCATCTGTATTCCCTCCCCCGGGTCATGCCTGAAAATAGACAGGATTTGTCTAGTGCACTTACCTGGTCAACAAAAACTAAATAAAATAATAAATAAAAAAACAATACCCCAATGGCCACCAGACAGCAACACCATTCTTTCATTCTTTCTGGAGTCCACCCTCTATAGCATGCTTACTTTTGGTCCCTGTTTCCCCATCGACTGTGGGAGAGCATTACCATTCATTCATTCCTTCCCCCATTAATTTATTTAGTGCTCCACCCTCCACACCATTCTTCGCTGCAGGTAACAACAACCAAATGACTATTGTGCAACATGCCTGTGACGGGGTAGTGAATCAGGTAGTTTTTTGGGGAACAATCTCAAAAAGAACACTCTGGATACCAGTTTAAATTGAATGAATGCTGCTTTACTTTTCCAGCAACAGAAAAAGAAGAAAACAGCTTGTATTCAACTTGACAATATCTCTTGCAGATCTGTCTCTCTGCCTCCTATAAACCAAAACAGAAAACCTCCTTCTGCTTGTTCACCTTCCCCCTTTATTGGGATCAGGAGTTGCTTATTATCACTTCCCCTTCCCCTGAGAGATAACTAACAAGTTGAACATCCAGTGGAATGAGGTGTTTAAAGGCCAGTTTTAAAGCAAAAGTGGTTTGGTAACTAATCCCACCACAGCCCCCATCAAAACAAAAACAAAAACAGAGGCATCAAAACCGTGGCTGCCTCTGTTTCAGGGTTGCAAAGTGGTTTATGGGTGAAAGGAGCATGACAGACATACACTCCCTCACAATGCCAAAGCAATTACTGACAACAATGTCCTTCCTTCCTTCCTTCCTTCCGTCCTTCCTTCCTTCCTTCCTCCACTACAACTTACTTCCTTTTAGGCAACGGTGTCCCAACACCAACCAGACTATTGGACAGCAACACCACAGCACATTCTGATCAAATGCCCCAATACATATTCTCATTCTGCACCACAAGAGCTTCACGCAACAAAGGACTTTACATCCCTGTAAGGAGTAATTCTCTAATGAGGATCACCTTGAGCCGAGTATGTATACACAGAATTTCCATCATTACTAGTGCCCTCAATATTCTTCTTATAGAAGCACAAATGTTAAATCTATATGTTGTCACTACCATCAGAGGCTACCTACTCTGGGGTCACAATCTCTCAGTTCAGTCAAAGACTCCACAATGTACAGAGCTGCATCTACTTGGAACTTTTTCTTATTTATAGACCCAACTTGAACAGCTCATCAGCAGCTGCCCAAGTCACTAGATCCCAGTTCTGTTTTTTTGCATAAATGAACTTTTTAAGTTTTCTTTAATAACACAAACACATAACAGATTATCAGTAAAACAGGAGACAAACAACAGTACATCCCCCTCCCAGATTTCAATATGTCAGAATTAAAAGGTTATTTGTCACAATACATCAATTTACAGACCACTGAGGTATACAACGTATGCTAATCAATACTGAAGGTCTAATAATAATAATAATAATAGCAATAATAATACAGTAAGGAGTGGTTCCTGTCTTTTGTGTTAGGTAGCTAATTTATGAAGTGCATCAGATACCATTGTTTCTGAACATGTTACAAACCGTATTTGTTGATGCCATTTATGATAGACTGGAGTAATTTAATCCCTCTGGTGCTGCAATATAACTATTTTTGTTACTGTCATGAGTCATGACATTTAACAATGTTGATTGGCAACAATCGGCCCATAACTACACCTGTCAAACATAGGTCTGGATAAAAATGTTTTTTTTTAGGCCTAGGCTTTGATCTCAGGGGCTTTAGAGGCTCGTCATACATGGCTGGGCCGTTTTGCAATCACCCCATTATCTTTTGAACTATTAGGTGAATATATGCCCATCTTAGTGTCTTATAATCACTGAAAAATTTTGTGAGGATGGAATGTACCTGTTTGAACCACAAAACAGGCAATGTGTGAGGAAGCATACTTTATGGATAAATCAATCTAAGTAGAACATTCATTTTGATTACAATAATACAACCCCAAAAGGATAAGATGAGCACTGTCCACCATAACAAATCAGCTTGAATTAGTTTCCATTAGTTATTAACAATGTATTTACACACAGTAGCCCTAGAACATGATATCAAAAGACCAAAGTAAGAAATTATGGGCCAGATATTCAAAGGTTTGCCCCTGGGCTAAATTAGCACTGCCTGGTGTGCAAACATAGCCTGGAGCACAAAGCAAGCTATATTCAAAAGGAATAGCCCAGGGCAAACAGCTTCTGAATATAGCATGGAAATGAGGCCGTGCAAATTGGGCTGGGAGTGCAGGGCAAACGTAGCCCTGGAATAAGACAGCACTGAATACGGCAACCAGGAAGTGCAAACCACAACAACAACACAGTGCACAGTGACGTGAGGGTAGGTAGAGAGGAACTATGTGGCCAATGTGTGTTCTGGCAAATGCATGGACCCAGTACAGCTGCAGGCAGCAGCACACATGAAAAAACAGTGATTAAAACTGTATAAAATTCCCCAACACGTTAGCGTCGCGCTAACACGTTAGCGCGGCTTTAGCGTGGAGCTAAGCGGTTTGCCCAGTGCAAACATGTTAGCCCCACACTAAACTTTGCCATATTCAAAAGTGACATGCAAATGAGCCTACTTAGATAGTCTTTGGGCAAACAGCCACATTAGCATCTCATCATGCCCTGATTTGCATACAGTTTGCACAGCGTTACTGCAGGGTCCCACAGCTCCACCTGTAGGTCAGTCTGGAGGTACAGGGGCTGGCCAGGTCTGACCACAGCTCTACCTGTAGGTCAGTCAGGCAGTGTGCGATGATAGCTGCAAGGCTTCATGTAAACAGTATAGCATAGCATATTGTACCCCAGGGCACAACACAGCATAGGCACAGGTAGTGGTAGTGCTGCAAGCAACCTTCACACTGTAGGTCATGCTACAGTGCACAGCAGACACTACAGTAGCAAGAGGGCTGGTAGTGTGAGGGACACAACACTGCCTGTGGTATGTAAGGCAGCGATGACCACTGCACTGTACACAGTGACAGGCACAGCTTGCAGGTAATTACTGACAGTGGACAGTACTATCACACTGTTGTGTGATCCACAGATGCTGCACCTGTGACATGGGATGCACATAGTGTCATGTACATGGCCGGAAGTGTGTGCTGTGACATCTGTACGGTTGTGTGGTAGGTGGCTTGGGAGGCATGTAGGATCTGACAGGCACAGGGGTGGTGGCGTAATCCCACTACTGGCCCATGTGCACTGAGCAATGTGTCCCAGCCTTGTGGCCACACATAGGCTGTGGTGAGGTCTGGCCACCCCTACACCCTCCCCTCACTGGCCACCATGCCCACAGTGCTGCACGTGTGTGCTGGCATCTGTTACACACCACAGACATATGGTCTGCAGGTGTGTGATATATGGCCACAATACCATGCTGTCCCCTGTGGGTCAGATCACCCATCACTGTCTGTGCTTGGCTCGGACTGGTGGCAGCTGATGGCATCACGGTGGTGCCATCAGTGAGCAGCATGTGTCCTCCATGTCTGGCAGTTTCTAAGTGTCATACTCATAATGTTAGGGCCACACAAGCCACGCTAATGCTAAGATAGCACCGCGCAAAGCTGTTTGCCCAGGGTTAAGACCAGCTTTTCCTGGGCGGTAATTTGTACCGCGCTATGGGTCATGTTAAGTCACGCTAAACAACTTAGCATGGCACTAGTCACTGAATATCTCATTGCACCTGTATTCATGTTCACTTTGCCCCTTGCATATAATTATTGTTTGCTTGGCACTAATGCAGTTTGCCTGCACTGTTCAGCCTTTTGAATATAGCAGACCAGCACTAAACCCACGCAAACGTTTTTGCCAGGCACAAAACTTTGAATATCTGGCCCTATGTTTGTTAACCATGTCAGACCCACATAAGAAAACTCATATTTAAAGACTTTATGGTTCAGGGTCATAATGTATGTTTTATCTGAGATTACTTTATAATCTGCTACCCTGCCAAACTCTTCTACAATCTGCAGCACTATTGGGAGTGAAGAGACAGGCTCCTATAATTGTAAAGGCACATCATCAGCATATGCTGCAATGTTATATTGATGGAGACAAAGGTTCAAGTTTCTAACCCTTGGGCATTGGTTGATACATCTGATCAATTATTCAAATTAAAGGTTTAACAAGTATGGGGACATCGGGCAGCTTTGACTGCTTTCTTAGTGTAGTGTAAACTGGAAAGATGTAACTCCTTTATCTATAAAGTAAGCTTTTGGGGGTGTATATAGTAGTTTAATCCAACCTATGAAGGATGTGGAAAGCCAAAATATTCCAGGGTTTTGTGCAGATATAACCCAGAGACTCTATTGAATTATTTCACTGCAGCAGGAATAGCAGAGCTGCTGGCACCTGAGAGTCCATTGATACAGAATGTGGAATAATTTTTGAATATAATTGGAAGAGACCCAACCTGGGCTGTTTAGTAGTGCAGCAGTAGTGCTACTGCTCACTTCTCCAGTGACTTAGGTTCTAGAACGTGCTCATGTCACTCAGGTACTGCACAGGGGCAGGAGGATGAGGTGTACAAAGGACAGCATTAATCCCTCATGGGGGGGCACTGTATCCTTCTACTTGATACACAGCTGGAGGAGGCCAGGTGGTAGTACAATGGATGCACATCAACTGAGACAGGGGCAGCCATCGGACATCCACATGTGTGTGCATCATTGTGCATGCTGGCACCTTCAGGAAGAGAAAACTAGGAGAAAATTCCTAGTCTACATGGATGGTGAGAGCACATCCCAGAAGCCTACACATGATTGACAGGGCAGGCCACCCACCACATCTGTAATCCTGGGTAAGAGGAGGATAATTTTTCTCTAAAGATATCATATCCCTCAACAGTGCATCAGCTTCCCTGCATCATGTCTGTTTATGTGTGGATGCTACTCTGATTAGTTCTCCTTATTCTATAGTTATATTCTTTGCCTCTTATGCACTCTCTTCCAGGGAGTATCGCACCTTTGCCATTCCTTACCCCAAATCTGCTGCTGGGCAGTCTACTTTCTATTTCCATCTACTCTCATTCTCTCCCACTCTGTTTGTCTTCCTCCTATCACTCTTTAAAACATTTATTCAAACTCCTATTCACTCCCTCTCACTCTTGCCCTGATTCTGGTTAGTTGGTCTTCTGTCTTCCCTATTTTCTATGGTTGTTGGTAGCCTCTGTGCTCACCCAATTTAGTCCTGCAGCCTGCTAGCCCACTCTGGCTTGGGTAGTTCCTAATCTACTCCCATTCTCACCTCCTCCTGATTTTGCCACAACTATTATTTATATTATACTCCCAGTATAACTTGCCTGCATTCTATGGCAGTTCTTTGTCAGAACATTGCACTTTGTACATATTACATTGGATTGTCATTTTTGCCTGATTCCTAATTTTCAGCACTCTACTTGCCTATATGTTGTTTTTGATAACCATTGATTGCACTTCACCATTGTATGTACTTGTGTCCCTGTTCCTCTCCCCCACCAAGTCACACCTTGAAATGAACCCTGGCTCAGTGTGCTTTTTCCGGTTACCAATGTTTTTTTTTTTAATAAATATTTCTCATACCACTGCCGTTTTAGGTTCTATGTTCAGGTTAGTACTGAAAAAATAATTGGTAAATTGTTTGAGATGACTACAATTTTATTTATCCTTGAAGAGCTGATCATTAATTCTCGATACTTAATTCTTATCAGTAGTGTTTGAGAATCTATGGATCAGCATAACTTAAAAGTGGCTAGATTTGAACCACTCACACATTTTTCAAGAATAAACTGTGTGAATACAGGAGGCACAATGCTCAAAGCTCCCAGAATTTTGCAAGGGTTTGCACCACAAAGAATGGTACAAAGTGCCTCTTGCACCAAAAGATGCAATGGGAGCAATTCAGATATGCAGCCTGCACCAACTACAGGCTGTGAGCACCCAAGGGGCTTGTAGCACAATACGGGATGCGGCATGGCACTAGAATTCTGAAAACTCTCCCAGAGGGCAAATTTCTTAGTACCATTAGACCAGCCTGGGGCTGGTCTAAAGGTACTTAGTAATTTGTCCTCTGGGAGGGTTTAGCAACTTGCACCACTCTGCTGTGGTCCCCCCTCCACATCCCTGATCCCCCTTTTCATTAAAATTAAACATGTCCCTGGTGGCCTAGCAGGCCCCTTCACCACGATCTGCCTATAATAAAATATATATCACTGTCCCTGGTGGTCTAGCAGACCCCCTCCCTATCCCCGATCTATCCATTCTAATATTATAATCCCTTTCCCTGAAGATGTAGTGGACCCCTTCCCTATCACTGATCTGTCTGTGTTAATATAATAATCCTTTCCTTCATGGTTTAGTGAACCCTCCCCCACCCCAGCAGGCAGTGTCCCACCACCCAACTTCCCATCCATCCCCAAGCCAGCAACCAGCATAGCCCTCCACTCTCCACCATGGCTGGCCACTGAATGAGTTACGCTGAGCACATACTGTATACAGTACACATTTATTAATTGACAACTCCCTATCTCCCAAAACATACCACCCAGCTCGCTTCACCTATGGATGGCTCTCCCATCAAGAACACGTTCCCATGCTCCTCAGCATCTCTCTCCCATTAGCAGGTTTCTCTAACTCAAACCACTATCCCTTTAAAGAGGCTCCTAATACATTAACAGTACAGGGACAAAAGAAGTATATCAAAACTCTCTTAAAGTCCCTAATTCTGATGCTGATCCTCATCTTGGGTAACGTCCACCCAAACCCTGGCCCCCAACAGTCTAGCCCCTGCGGTGCTGACAGGTCTGGGGGAGGCTCTGCCTGGCTACCATCAATATCTGCAGCCTCCTAAAAAAGCTGGATCTTCTCACTGCCTGGATCACACTCCACAACCCAGATATAATATCAGTAATCAAGACATGGCTATCACCTAAGACACCCGACACTGCAATAACAGTTGCGGGTTATGCCATTTTCAGGCAAGACAGATGCTCCAAGAAGGGGGGAGGCTGTGCCCCGTACCTAAAGGACACTGTAATCGGGCACGCCCTACCTATACCTCACCCTGCGAGTGACATCCAGGTTCTTGCCACAAAAATACATCTGGGGATCTACCATAAAACACTGGTGGTGGCATCAGTCTACATACCCCCCCAAACTCACCAACCAAGGATTGAACTCTGTACTGGACATCATTCACTCCCTAGATCAGAAATCTGAAACTATCCTTCACGGGGACTTTAATGTAAATTGATCTGCACATAAGGATAAAGATGCCTTGACAGCTGCCAGTTTCTCCCAAATGCTTTAAACACCCACCTGAGTAAACTACAGAACAGGTACCTCAACTCTTCTGGGCTGGGTTCTTACAAACCACCCTGAACACATTACTAATACAGTAGTTCCCCCTCAAGATACCATTAACTCAGACAAAGTCAGAAATTTGGAGGGAAATCTGCCATTCTACTTCAAAGCCTTCTCCAAGAACATCACAAAAAAGTACCTCCTTCAAGTACTTGGAAAGTCTAGATCAAGCAGCAAATCCCTCGACCTGAAACTCCTCGCTCTTACCCTCGATGAAGTCCTGACCCCCCCACACCAAAATCCTTAACAAATCTCTCATGCTCTTACAGTTCCCCCAAAAATGGAAATCAATGATGGTGACACCTATCCACAAAAGTGGTGATAAATCTGTTACAAGCAACTATAGACCAATCTCCATTCTCCTCCCTCTCTCTAAAGCATTGGAGAGAATAGCTGCCAACCAACTGATAGAATACCCTAACTAAGTAAACCTGCTATGTCAAGAACAGCACAGATTTCGCAAGGGCCACAGCACGACCACAGCACTCCTAGAGCTTACCTCCTACATCCACAAAGCCCTGGACCAAGGGGATCTCGTTGGCACCACCTTCATCGACCTAACTAAGGAGTTCCACATCATCAACCATTCACTATTGCTTCAACAACTATCTCTAATAGGTCTATCTCCGGACACAACTCTTTGGTTTCAAAGCTACCTCAGTGATTGAATACAGCAGGTAAAAACTGGTGAATCCCTCTCAACACCCCTCTTGGTCCGATCAGGAGTCCCACAAGGATCCAACCTGGGTCTTATGCTTTTCAGTATTTTCCTAAACAGCCTCCCTTCATCTTGCTTAGAAAAAATCCTACTCTATGCTGACGATGCTGTCATCTTCACCTCCCACTCTGACCCCTCCATTCTTCAGTCGCTACTACAAGAAAGCTTCACTGATGTAGAGGCATAGTTTAAATCCCGCAATCTTATTCCTAACTACAGAAAAACCAAATCAATGCTGTTCCATGGTACCCACAGCAAATATAAAAACAGAGACCTCTCTATCTCAAACAGCAAAGGGGCCACCCTTGAATAAGTACATCTATTTAAATATCTTGGGGTGATTCTTGATCCAACACTTGGATACTCTGAACATATCGACTACGTAGCAAAAACTGCGAATACCCGCATAGGCCTGCTCTATAGAGATAAGAACTGCCTCATGGATGAAGCCATAAGCACTGCCATTCACAGTTCAGTAATCTCTATAATAGGCTGTGGGCTTGTGATCTACAGGTCTGCCACTGACACAGCTCTCTGATGCATCGCCACAGCACTAAACAAGGCATGCCATCACCAAACATCTGCAAACCGTCTTACACACACCTGCAAGATCTACAAACACGCAAACTGGATCCAACTATCTGACAGAATGAAATATCAAACCTGCGTCCTAGCAAAAAAGCAAACATTGGACCTACTACCCCCTAGAGTACAGGCACTGCTGAGACCATATAGCGACCCACGACAAACCAGGAATTCAAACAACCTCTCCTACACTGTTCCCCATTGCAGGACTACCAAAGGTCAACGATCCTTGTTTTTTAGGGCCTCTTCCTGGTTCAACACCCTGCCAGCAGAAGTTACCAGCAAAGCAACCCTGGGTGCCTTTAATCTCAGCCTGTGTCAATACCTCATCTCCTGTGCCTCTTGCAACTGCTACACCTAGATGGTCTATCCCCCAACCCCCATACCTCACCCTCTCTCCTTCTGTCCCTCCTCCTCTCTCCACATACCCTCCTCCTTCGACCCTGCCCAGACCCCCCACTCCCTCTCTTTCTCCCTCTTTCCACCAGCCCACTGGCCTCGCCTCCCTCTGTCAGATGGCTACCAATATGAATCTATATTTTTAAATTGTTATAGAAGTGTTTTGCACAATTGTGGAGTTTTGGTAATTGACAAAGCCCTCTGGCTGGTGTTATGTTTATTTCTCTTTTGCACAAAACCACTGCCTGTCCTAATGTTTTCAGTAACCTGATGTGGAACGATTGAAAAAGAGCCTCTGGCTCAAAGATGTATCTGATTCCCTTAATAAATAAATAAAAAGACAGCTCACTCACTGACCTTGAACTTGGATCTTTGGTCACCACTCTGGAGCCATTTGAGGCTGCCACACATGATGTCAGTGTGAACAGTGCAACTCTGAGTCAAATTCTTCCTCAAATAAGATTTATTCACATTTTCCTTGATGACATAAAGAAAGACTTTCAGTCAAAAGAAGACACCACTGCTTATTGTGGGAGACTCCATGTTAAAGGGAGAGGAAGACCACTTAAGGGACTGCACACAAGCAGAAGTAATGGTCAGATGCCTTCCTGGAGCTTCAGCAAAATGAGACACCAATCACATTGGGAAATTGGTGGAAGGAGCAGGAGAGGACATTATAACCATAGTACACCTAAAGACAAATGACCTGGCTAGTCTGCCAGTGGAGGAGATCAAGCAGAACTTAACAGCACTAGGGGATTGTTTGGCCACTCATTCATCCTCTTTAGCCTTCTCAGAGGTTCTCACCATGCCAGTCAAAGGTGATAGCTGGCAAAGAATAAGGGAAAAGGAAACTGAGGAATTCAACATATGGCTAGGAGTGGGTGTTAGGCTAAAGGCTACCATTTCATTGTAGCATGGGGAGACTTCTGGGAAAGGAAGTTCTTCAGGTACGATGGCCTGCACATGATAAGAAAGGGAGCACGGGCTCTAGACAAAAGTTTGATGTCACCATTAGGAATTAGGAACTGAGGTAAAGGACCCCAAAGAGGGGAGGAACCCAGCCGTCACTCCCCCTAAAGCAGGTATGTCAGACAGTAAGCAGAAAATGGCAAATAGCAATACAAGGACTAGATACAGAACCCAATCTAAGGATGAAAGCAAAAAGGATCTGGAGGGATCACACAAGGGCAAAGGTGGGAATACTAAGAAGGAGGGAAGCAAAACTTGGAAAGGCATATATACTAATGCCTGTAGCCTGGCAAACAAAATCCCTAACCTGGTAACTTTAATGGCTGAGGTGGAGCTGGATTTTGTGGCTGTTACTGAGACATAGCACTTGGAGAGCCATGCATGGGATATAGAAATACTAGGATATAATCTATACTGAAGAGACAGGAGTGTAAAAAGGTGGGAGGGGAGGCTATGTATGTTAGGGAAGAAATTAAGGTGACAGAGACACAGGGGAGTCAGGGAGGAGCAGAGACTCTGTGGATAACACTGGAATCCAGAAGGGGGATAGCAGTCTAGACAGGAGTTGTCAACAGACTTCCAGAACAGGGGGAAGAGATAGATAAGGAGCTATCTGAATCCATATACAACATGACGGATAGAGGGAACATACTAGTTATGGGCAACTTCAGTATGCCCCACATCGACTGGAAAATATATATTGCAGTCACAGCAAGCAGCAGAGCTGTCCTGAAAGCTCTGTAAGGGACAGGGCTCAGGCAGCACGTGATGGAGCCCACCAGGGGGCTATTTTTGGACCTGGTGCTCAACAATGGTGAGAACGTTAAAGATGTACAGGTAAGTAGACAACTGGGGTTCTGTGATCACTGCACAGTGCGGCTTTCCATGGAAAAAGAGGAGGAGTCCTGCCACACAAAGGTTAAAATCATGGATTTCAAATGGGTAGATTTCACAAAGTTGGGGGATGTCTGGTGGGAGTATTACAGGGTAGGGAGGGAGGGATGGGAAACAGTGGACAGACAATGGACAAATCCAAGGGGTAAAATAGAAGAAGAAACATGGAAACATAGAATTTGACGGCAGATAAGGACCACTTGGCCCACCTAGTCTGCCCATTTCCCTACCTAATGAATAAGTTGCAGATCCTAGTTAACCAACAGCCTACTTCCTGCTACCCCCACTAGAAATGCCTTATGTCTGTCCCATGCATTTTTGAATTCCCCCTCTGTTTTTTACTCCACGACCTCCTCAGGAAGGCCGTTCCATGTATCCACAACCCTCTCCAAGAAAAAATACTTCCTCACATTACCTCTGAGCCGTCCTCCTTCTATCTTCAAATTGTTCACCCTTGTTCTTGCACATCTCTTTTTCTGAATGATGCTATCCTCTTGGACTTTGTTGATTCCCTTGAGGTACTTGAAAGTTTCTATCATGTCCCCCCACTCCCTCCTTTCCTCGACGGTATACATATTAAGCTCCTTTAGTCTCTCTTGGTATGTCTTCTGGTGCAGACCCTGCACCATTTTAGTCGCCCTTCTCTGGACAGCATCCATCCTGTCTATGTCCTTGTGGAGATGGGGTCTCCAGAACTGCACACAGTACTCCAGATGGGGTCTCACCAACTGTCTGTACAGAGGGATAACAACTTCCTGTTTTCTACTGGTGATGCCTCTCCCTATGCATCCCAGTATCCCCCCAGCCCTCCTTACTGCCTTCTCACATTGCTTGCCCACCTTTAGGTCATCTGATATGACTACCCCCCAGGTCTCTGTCCATTTATGTTGTTGTTAGTATCTCACCCCCCCATTGTGTACTCTTCTCCTGGGTTTTTGTTTCCCAGGTGCATTACTTTGCACTTCTTTGTGTTGAGTGTAAGCTGCCATACATTTGACCATTCCTCCAACCTTACCAAGTCCCTTCTCATCCTTTCCACCCCACCTTGTGTATCAACCCTGTTGCAGATCTTTGTGTCGTCTGCAAAGAGACATACATTTCCTTCCAGACCCTCCACAATGTCACTTATAAAGACATTAAAGAGGACCGGTCCCAGTACTGAACCCTGTGGTATCCTGCTAGTAACCCTCCTTTCTTCAGAGTGGACTCTGTTTACTATTATCCTCTGCATCCTACTGTCCAGCCAATTTTTTACCCAGGCTACCACCTAGGGACCTGCTCCAAGGCTGGCTAACTTGTATATGAATCTTTTGTGTGGGACTGTGTCAAATACCTTCCTAAAGACTAGGTAGGCCATGTCCACATCCCCTCCCTTGTCTACTACTACTTTAATCACCCAGTCAAAGAAATCTATTAGATTCATCTGACACAACCTTCCCACTGTTAATCCATGCTGCCTGGGGTCCTGTGCCCAGCTGGCTTCTAGATACTCAGCAATTCTTTCCTTCAGAAGTGATTCCATCATTTTCCCTACCACTGAGGTCAAACTAACAGGTCTGTAGTTTCCTGCCTCTGCCTTGCTATCACTTTTGTGAAGTGGAATCACATCCACCCTCCACCAGTCCTCAGGTATCACCCCATCCTCCCATGATTTGTTAAAGAGGGTAGTCAGTGGTGTCACTAGTTCTACCCTTAGTTCTTTTAGAATTCTTAGGTGAATTCCATCAGGCCCCATTGCTTTGTCCACCATCAGCTTTAAGAGTTCTTTCAGAACCCTTTCTTCTGTGAATGGAATGGTATTGACCCCACTTTCCAGAGTGTTTCTATTGTTTAGTTTAGGTATCTCCCCCTCTTCTTTTGTGAATACTGAGCAGAAGTATTCGTTCAGTATAAAATAGAACAAAGGGTGCTGCGGTCGGGACCAGGGCAGGGTGTGAGTATTGGGTGGCAGCCAAAATTCACAATAACCAAAACAAGGAAATGGTTGCACTCCAGAGCCAGGAGTCGGATGCACCAGTGAAGTATATACACACTAACTCCAAATATCATGCCAAAATGTTCATTTATTGCTGAAGTTAGTCAAATAACACCAGAGTAAATAAGTCAAATAACATCAGAGTAAATAAAGCAGAGAATCTACTATAAGTCCAAGTGCACCGGCACTTCACCAAGTAAGTCTTCGTTAGGGGGCACGTACTTAGACTAGATGACATCAATTTATACACTGAGTCATTTAACATCATTATGCTGATGTGCTCACATTCAGCACACACTATAACTTTTTTAGAACAAAATCAACGATCTAGTACCACAGATTCAAGGTCAAAAAATGGAGGAAGATGAAGCAGGTGAAGAGGGAGGGGGGAGGCGCACCCATACCCACTTCTAAACCCAAAAATGAGGAGCAACAAATAGTGAATCTTTCAGACATTACTCTGAGTAACATACATATCAAAGTACTATCTAGAGGCCTGTCATTTGTACCTATCCCACGACCTAAAGAGTTTGAAACAATTATTGATTTAGAAACATTTTTCTGGAAACTGGAGTTAAAGGACCACTCGAATCCCACTAAGAGCTGAAAATATGGGGTTCATGGCAATGAGATACATGTTGGAGGACACAATGGGTAATGATCAGATAAGCATGGTACAATTAAGTGACATTGGTGACAAAATGTTGATGGGCTTAATAGGAGAAATTGACATTAAAACTAATTTAGAACAACTTGACATTCAGAATTTATGTATTTTGGAAGAACTATATGCTGAACAACAACAGGCTGAAGATAGGCATTTTGATATTAGCCTATATGATATTAATGTATCAAACCTAAAGACATTAGGTAAAAAAATGTTTAAACCTAAATCTTTCTTTTGTCCTACAGGTCTGAACCCAATCAGAAATGTACATAAATGATTAGTTATGAAGGAAGTTAATGAAATGTTTCAGCAGGTTGAGATTCAGTTCAGAAATAACATGTAATTGGCAGGTATTTGTTCAGTATCCCTGCTTTTTCACTGTCACCCTCTGCCCACATTCCCTCCCCTTTATTAAGCTTCAGTATCCCTCCCTTGGTCTTTCTTCACTCCCTAATTTACCTATAACAGGGTTTATCCCCCTTCTTAGCAGAGTTGGCTATCTTTTCCCCAGTTTGGGCCTTTGCTATTCTGACTGCCTTCCCTGCCTCCTTCTTCTTTAACTGATATAGTTCTCTGTCCTGCTCCTTCTGTGTTTCCTTATATTCCCTGAATGCTATCCTTTTCTCCATAACCTTCCCTGTGACCTCTTTTGAGAACCATAGTGGCTTTTTCCTTCATTTTGTTTTGTTGATTTGCTTCACACAAAGGCTTGTTGTCTCTGTGATGGCAGTTCTGATTTTTCCCAATTGTTCCTCCTTCTTGCCTGTTTGCTAGTGCTTTTCTGAGGAACTCTCCCATTTTGCCAAAGTCAGCCCTTCTATAGTCCAGCACCCATGCTTTTGTATGGCTTGACTCTACAGCTGTGTTCACTGTGAACACACTGTTTGAAGGTCGCTTGTTGCCAGATGGTTACCCATTTCTAAATCTGAGATCCTCTCTCCATCCCTATTTGAGAGTACCAGGTCTAAGATTGCTCCCTCCTGAGTGGGTTCCAACACTAACTGTTTGAGGCGTGCCCCCTGCAGAGCATCGAGAATGACCCTGCTCTTGGATGTGGCTGCAGTAAAGGTGCTCCAGTTAACATCTAGCATTTTCAGGTCCCCCATCAACAATCTCTCTCCTTTTTCTGTCATTTTAAGTATTCCTTCTATGATTTCCTTGTCCATTGCCTCCCCCTGAGATTTGAGTATGTGAACAGCCCCTGTGTGGATTGCGGTGCCATTTCCTATCTCCAGGGTGACCCACAGTGCCTCCTCCCATCCCTGTTTACCCTTTAGTTCTGTTGCTTTGATCCCTTCTCTTATGTAGACAGCTACTCCTCCTCCTCTTTTACCCTTCCAGTCCCTCCTGTAGATTGTGTACCCCAGTATGTTGACATCTCAGTCATGGTTCTCTGTGTATCATATTTCTGTTACTGTCACGATATCCAGGCATCCCTCTTCCATCAAGGCCACTAGTTCAGGGAGCTTGTTACCCAGACTATGGGCACTGTTACTCATTGCCCTCTATTTTTTGATGGCCTTACACCTTTTAGGCCCATCCCTCTCCTTACTGCCTTTGTCTTTTTCTGGATTTACCCCTGTCCTGCTCCCTATATACTTCTATACCTTTGTGTCTACTTTGCTAACTACCCTGTTTTGTGGGGGGGGGCAGGGAATTTCCTGCTTCTCTTCAGTGCCTCCCCCTTGGTTAGTTTAAATGCATGCCAATGAAACATTTAAACCCATCACCTAGGATCCTGGTTTCCCTCCTGGACATATGCAGACCATCACACCAGTATAGGCCTATATCCCTCCAGATGGACTCCCAGTCCCCAATGAAGCCAAATCCCTGAGCTCTGCAAATGTTTTTCAATCAGTCATTGAATTCCATGGTGCAGAGTACCCTTGCCTCACCCATGCCATAAACAGGTAGCATTTCCGAGAATGTTACCATGCATGCTACTTGTCTTAGGTACCTGTCGAACTCCACAAACTCCTGCTGCACTGCTCTGATCCCATTCCCAGCCAGGTCATTTGTTCCTAAGTAGACAATGACATCCAGCTCCCTCCACTGTGCAGCTGCTTCCATGATCCTGAGGATTCACTTCCTGTCCCTCCAAGCCATGAAGCTGGGCAGGCACCTTACCTCTCTCTCCCTTCCTGCCCCCAGTTCTACCCCCTAATGATTGAGTCCCCCACTAGGAGTTGTTTCATTCCCCTGTGGGATCCCATGCCTCCCTCCTGTGGGTCTCCTTTATGGAGGTTCCCAGCATTGTCTGGTCTCAACTGTGAGTGCCTCCACAGAGGAACCATACCTCACCAGAATGGCAAATGAATTGTGAAGAAGCACAACTGGAGGGATGTGCCTCTGTTCCACCACCCTCACCCTCCCTGAGCCCACCATGGCCCAACCATTCCTCTTTCTTGACAACCTCTGAGGCAGTGGTGGTGGCCTGGGTGGTCCCTGGGTGGGGTAGGAGGTTTCCTGAATTCTCACCAGGTCAGCATGGAGACGGGTGACCTCCTCCCTCAGACAAGAGAGGTGCCTGCAAATAGGGCAGCAACGCAGCCTGCAGAATGTCTCCGGTAGACTGCCCACATGTCTGTCTCCCTTCCTGTTAAAGATGTTTTCTTTTTTTTTTGCTAGTGTGTGCAAGCGTGTGAGTGCGTTTATCCCCATTCAGTGTTCTGTGCCTTGAAGGATATGAACAGGGATATGTCCTTTGCACTTTTAGGGAAGTGAGGTCAAACCCTCTGATATAAAGGAAATGACGCACTTGGGGTGGGTGGGGTGAGGGGCAAGATGGGTGGAACAAAGCCCATCCCCTCCAGAAACAATCAACAACAACTCTGGCCCACCACCCAGGTGAGTGCTTTCCTTCCTTTTAGACACCTATTCACAGAGTTTAATTAACAGGTCTAGTCACAAATGACTGCAAATATTCTTCTAGTTAGATTTCCTCCTTGTCAAATAAAACTTACACTAAGAAAAGTCAACCCCAAAAACAGAGAACCAAAACAGTGACTTCTGCTTATTTACATAGGCCCCAAAATTAAAAATTCAATTCAGTGTACTCTATTAAATCACCTCCTTGCTATAAGGAAGATGGTGGCTGCTCTCTGTCTCAGCTACAGCAGACAGAGTCCACAAACAACTCCTGTTTTGAATCCTCAGTTCCTCTGGACCCTTTCAGCTCCTCCCCTTATCAGACACCTATTTCACAGAGCTTAAATAACACGTCTAGTCACAAATGACTGCAGATATTCTCCCAGCTAGATTTCCTCCCTGGCAAATAAAAATTACACTAAGAAAAGTCAACTCCCAAAACAGAGAACCAAAACATTGACTTCTACTTGCTTACACAGGCCCCAAAAGTGTACTCTATTACATCACCTCCTTGCTATAAGGAAGCTGGTGACTGCTCCCTGTCTCAGCTACTAAGATGTGCATTAGGCAGGTAAATAAAAACAAGAGAAGGAAGAAACCACTATGGTTCACCTAGGAGGTGGCTAGGAGGGTGAAGAAAAAGAGGAAGGCATTCAAAATTGTTTTTTTTTATTTTTATTTGTTTATTTATTTCAGATTCAGATTACTGCATTTGAGCCAATGTTCTCTTTTACAAAGGTTCCAAGGCAATAAAAAAATGTAATACAAGACATAAGGTACAGGCATGATTCACAAGACAGAACAGTAAGTACACAGGTATACATTATATTGGCAGTTAGAGAAGTGCAAAGAGTTAACAAACAGCATCAGCATGTAAAAATACTGTACAGAATAGTATTGAGTTGAAACTACTCAGTTATAATTCTATGTAAACACTTGGGTTACTAAGTGCAGGACAATGATGTGGTAGCAACCTGAGTAGACTTTGTCAGGATGAATAGAGGGGGGTACATGGATAAGAGGATGAAGAGGAAAGGCTAGTATGGCAGGGGTGAGTCAACCAGAGGTAGGGCATGGGATACATGTGACTAAGATGGGCAATCACAATGCTTTGCTTGGGCTAGGATGAGGCCGAGGCCCCTTTTGACGGGGCCAATCTTATCATTTATCCACTGAGGCCCCTGGTAGGATAGAACACATTGAGCAAATGTGGTACACATAAATGGGACATGGATTACACCCTTTGATGATCTTCTAGTTGTTTTAGAGGTTTGTGAGCGCAGGAAAATGCCTGTTGTAGAGTCAGTTTTCTGTCCTATTAGGGCATTTTTTTCAAGCAGGCAGGTGTTGTATGTGACCCGTAGCTGCAATGGGAGACACCCTGTCTCAGAGTAAAGAATACAGGTGTGTGTCAAATAATCTGCCCCTAGGACAAGTCAGCAAGCCTTGCTAAGGAGTATTTTAATCCTTTTCAGGGCAGCGTCTATTTTTAATTTTTTTTATTTTATTTTTTTTTTAGTCTTTCGGGCAGCGTCTATACCAGTGCTGTAGATAACAAGCCTGTAGTTGATTGTGGGCAATATAGAGTTTCTTGTTACTAGGCTCGAGGCCTCAGGAGTCATTGCCTGCCTGTGGCTATAAACAATTCCAAACTTGATGTTTGTTGTTTTAATAATGTGCTCTATGTGGGAAACCAGAGACAGGGTGTTGCCAAGGTGAATGCCTAGGTATTTGAAGTAGCTGACTTGCTCTAGTGACTTCTTTTTGGCTAAGGATGATCAAAGGGCTGTTGTTTTTTTCTTATTGTGAGGCATTGTGAATTGCATAATTTTGCTGTTTTGTAGTTTAGAAGGAGTCTGTTTTGTGTGAACCAAGTCTCTAGTTTTCTGAAGCTGTCCTGTAGAGCTGCTGCTATTTCTGTCATTTGGTTACCTGGTATGGAGATTACAGCACCATCAGCGTACAACAACATGTTAGCTAGGTATGTGGAGGGTAGTGAGTTTATGAATAAGCTGAAGAGCAGCGGGCCAAGTGTAAACCCTTGGGGAACCCCCAGAATCACACCCTTAGGGTTGGATGCTACTCCTCTTATTTTCATGCACTGTGATCTGTTGAACAAGTAGCTATTGAACTAAATTACTGTATCCTGGGACAGGCCAAGGGCCGGGAGGTTGTCCAGTAGGATATGGTGGTTCACTGTATTGAATGCTTTAGTGAGGTCTATGAAGATGGACCCCACAGACTTGCTATTGTCTAGAGCATCATGCAGGTATGTAGATTGTACTTATTCAGGTACTCTGTTAGTTGATCAGATATGATCCATTTGAGGGCTTTTGATAGAGGGGTTAATATTGATATGGGTCTGTAGTTTCCCAGTCTGGTTCTGTCTCCACTTTTAAACACCAGGGTGACATGCCCTGTCTTCCACCTATCTGGGAATAATCCCATTCTTAGGGATATATTGCATAGCTTTGTGAGGGGTAGAGCTAGTTCATCCAGAGTGAGAACAACAAGTGCAGATACACAGGAAGACAGGGAATCATACAATGAAAAACTGAAGGAAGCCAGTAAAGCAGTTAGAAGAGCCAAAGCTAATACAGAGGAAAGGATAGCCCTGAGGATTAAGAAAGGAGACAAGACCTTTTTTAGATATATTAGTGAAAAAAAGGAAGACTAGGGGTCTGATAGTTAGGATGAAAAGGGAAGGAGGAGGGTCTGCTGAGGAAGATCGGGAAAAGGCAGAAATCCTGAATAAATATTTCTGCGCAGTATTTATGAAGGAAGGAGAGGGCAAGGGACTGACACTGAAAGAGAATGGGATGGAGGGACAGGGGGTAAATATCAGCCCATTCACAGATGAAAGATGGTCAAAAAAGAGCTTGAAAAGCTAAAAATAGACAAAACAATGGGACTGGATGGAATTCACCCCAGAATACTAAAAGAGCTCAGAAATGAACTGGCAGCACCACTGGCAGAATTATTCAATAAATCATTGGAGACAGGGGTGATCCCGGCGGATTGGAGAAGGGCAAATGATGTCCCTATCCCCAAGAGTGGGAGTAGGGAGGAGGTGGGTAATTGTAGGCCGGTCAGCTTAACCTCAGAGGTGGGGAAATTGATGGAGTCATTACTAAAGGAAAGGAATGTGGAGTTCTTGGAATCTAGCGGGCAGCAGGATCCAAAGCAACATGGTTTCATGGCAGGTAAGTCCTGCCAGACAAACCTGATAGAATTCTTCGATTGGATAATCAGAGTGGTAGACTGGGGGGCAGTGGATGCAGCCTATCTTTGCTTTAGTAAGGTCTTCAGCACCATCCCATATAGAAGGCTAATAGACAAGATGAGAGAGCTGGAAGTGGGGCATAGGGTAGTAAACTGGATTAGTAAATGGCTAAGCGGGAGGATGCTACAGTAGTAGCCACAGATGCTGCCAGCTATTTCCCAAAATTTCTGTGATATTTCCAGAAATATCTGCTGCTTTTTGCATTTAAACAGTAGGGGCAGCAGAGGAAAACTCTTCAGAAATGTTGCGAAATATCTGGAAATAGCTAGCAATGTCTGTGGCTACCACTGTAAGAATGGTAATGAAAAGTGCCCAATCCATGGAGAGGGAGGAAACAAGCAGGATGCCCCAGGGATCAGTACTGGGACCAGTCCTCTTTAATGTCTTGATAAGCAACATGATAACAATATTTATATGGATCTTTTATGTATGCTGGTTGTTATATGTTGTGTTGCAATATATTACATGACCACCTTGGAAACAGGACTTATGATCCTAATGCTGTGTTGTTAACATCCTCCTGTTTAAAAATAACGCTTTTTACTACTACTAATATTGTGGAGGTGATGGAAGGGAGTGTGTGTCTATCTGTGGATGACACAAAGATCTGCAATAGGGTTGATACTCTGGAGGGGGTGGAAAGGATGAAAAGAGACCTTGGTAAACTAGAGGAATGGCTGAGGATGTGACAGCTGAAATGTAATGCTAAAAAGTGTAAAATTATGCACATGAGGGGCAGGAATCCAAGTCAAAACTATTCAGTGGGGGGGATGCTGACAACCACCAAGCAGGAAAGGGACTTGGGAGCAATTATAACAAATGACCTAAAAGTAGCCAGACAGTGTGAGAAAGGGTAATGAAGGCAAGTGGTATGTAGGGGTGCATAGGGAGGGTTATTTCCAGCAGGAAGCAGGAAGTGATGATGCCACTTTACAGATTACTGGAGAGGCCTCATCTGGAGTATTGCATACAGTTCTGGAGGCTGCACCTCAGAAAGGACAAAGACAAACTGGAGGCAGTCCAAAGCAGGCTACAAAGATGATGCAAGGTACATGGCCTGCACTAGAAGCTTTGTGAGGATAGGCTTGCAGACCTTGACATGTATTTACTGGAGAAGAGGAGGGTTGGGGGTATGATAGAGACTTTTAAATACCTAAAGGATTTTAATAGCTCCCGGAGGGCCTCTTTCAGAAAAAAGAATGTTCAAAAACAAGGGGGCATCATCTGATGCTGGAGGGAGGTAGAATCAGGGAAAATGCAAGAAAATACTTCTTCACTGAAAGGGTGGTACTTCAAGGAAGTGATACAGGTCCAAACAGTGAAGGCATTCAAAAATGCATAGGATAGACATAAGCAAGCCCTAGCGATAGCACAGAATGGATAGTCAAGATGCACGGAGGGGGGGTAGGGATATTGGGCAGGCAAGTTGGACCTGGCAGTCCTCATCTGCCATCAAATTCTATGTATCTATGTACTATGTTATGCTGGCAGACGACTTGAGTCTCAGACTGTCCACTGATCAGAGAATAAATGCCATGTTTAAGAATAGAACCTATGTGTTGGCTACAAGATTCCCGCTCTATGGGGAATATTGAAGCCATCTTTCCTGCAGTGGAAATCACTGAGTATTAAAGAGATCTTCTGCTAACCAAATGTGACATTGTACCACCAACACCATTAACTGATGTACAGCAGTGAAACCCTGCTAAACCATCAGAGTGTACCTCTGGCACACACAATAGCACATCTACTGTATAAATTCTTCACAATCACCAGTGTCATCAACGAGGGAAAGGACATATACAGCTACTTCTTGGGCATCCTATGTTCAGGGTCAGAAAGGCAAATCACTTGTGAGTCACCTGCAACAACATGGACTAGTATCCTGTAATGAAAGTGCAGCTAGTTCATCTGCCAGACTGTTAACCACCTCACACAGCACAATGATCCTGGAGTATTTTGCGGACCATACTGTGATTGGTCTTAAAGAAGATCCATTACTCTGTTGGAAACAAAAGAAAACAATATGATCAGATCTAGTAACTCTTGTAATAATGTACCTCAGTTGTCCACCTCCAAGCGTAAATTCAGTACACGTATTTGGTGCAGCTGGAGGAATAGTCACTGACCAAAGAACAGTGCTAAGTCCTATAAATGTGGAATGGCTTATATTTCTCAAAATGAATGCTGACAATTCCCAATTGTCCCAAACAATAAATTACACAATTCTGACCCTGAATTTGAACAACAGCCTGCAAACAGGGATACTGAATATGATGACTAGGTTGTGTACAAAACAAATAGAACCATCACCACTGCCACCATGCCTGTCACAGGTGCCACACTACTCTTAGTTTTTGGTTTTTTTTGTCAGTCATCAGTTTTATATTATGTAACGTTGATGCCCACCATGGGTATAATGTTTGGAAACAGCAGCAGCCTCATTCAGAGCAGGTGCACCTCTTGAGCCTATTTCATCAATGCCCGCCATGGGTATAATTCTTGGAAACAGCAGCAGCAGCCCTGTAGTGGCTGTTATGTGACGGCATGCATCACTGTGTGCCCGATTCCCCCACCTAGAAAGTCTATTTAAAAAAACTTCTTAGGGCAATCCCACACCTCCATAATAGAGAGAGCAGGAGGTCGAGGAACCTCCCGGAGGGAAACTAAAGTGAGTACCACTATTTTATAACTCAATATATTAAAAAGTCAGTTACGTTAGCACACAGATACTTAGAACGGAAAATTCTTAATCGTACATTTTATACATGCAAAGGCAGCATGCACCACTAAATTTGAAATTCACAGAGTTTGTTTAAATAAATTGGGGCTATTGAACAGGATGTAGAACTAAACCAGCGTATGAAACCTTATAACCGTCCTGCTAGCAGTTGCAGCCAATAGAGAGTTCAGTTAATTTAAAAACTGGTATGAGTTTATATATTTTAGTGCTCTCAGGTTCACAGCGAATTAGGACGTGTAACTGTTAAATTTATGAAATGTTTTTTTATTTTGAAAGACTACAACGAATAATGTAGACTAGTGTGGAAATTAAGGTAGCAGTGTAACAATATACAACTGAGAACTGTATTTAAAGGGACAGCCTGGTCTAGTAAAGCTACTTAAACTTGAACTTTTGTGTAGTTAGTGGAAGTGACAGAATGATGTGTAGAAATAACAGAAGGTTTTATGACTGAAAAATGCATTCTTAAACACTTGTTATACATTTTGCTTATATCTTTTTATCTAGCAAAAGGTCTACTAATCCTAAGATATATCATTACAGGTAACTATCCTAAATGAAAATTGCCTTCATTGTATCTACATATTTATGGTTAAAACCAGAATGAATATAAGAGAAGCTCTTTATGGATTTGTTTTTCTAGATAATATATGAGAAACTGTTTGGGCACTAAATTAATGATTTGATTTGAATGCTAGTAAGTGTGGTGAGTTTTACATTTCAGGTAAAATAACTGATGTCTTGAATTACTGATACTTAATTTGCAAGATGTGACTGTAACTTTACATTATGACTATTTAGGATATAATCTTCATGGAATTCATGGAAGAAAAGAAGTTTAATGAGGACTGTATTTGGTAAGGGTTTTAACACAGATTTAATTTTACTTTGAAATCAAATGTGTGGACTAATACTGAATTTGAATAATCCTAATATGTATTTATATTTTGTAATCATAGATACAGTGTTGTTCACTGATGAAGGACAGAATGTCTGAAATGTATGAAATATGACAGTTATCACTTTTCGAGAAGAGAAAAAAATATATTAAATAAATAACTAAATTTATCATTTTGGGTGAGTGGGCTCCCTTTCTACCAATTTGGTTTTGCTGTTCTATGCCTTTTAATTGGTGCGGAGCTACTCCCTAAAAATGTCTTATTTTGTTTTTTACTGAGGCTGGCTGGACTGGATCTTTTCTCTGAAGTTTAGAGGTACCCACAGATAGGCTTGAAGGTTGGGCATTTTAGTACTCGCCCATGCCTAATACAGTCTGGGCTGGACCTTTCTGAGTGCTGGGCTACCAAACAGCTTGACTCAGTGTGGTGACATTGCCAGTTGGGTAGCATTTGACTTGGGGATTCATGGATACTGCTCAAAAGAATGCATTGATTTGGGTTGCTTCTTTATCACTTAAAGTTTATTAATTTTTGTTCCAAATATACAGACATACAGTTGAATTACATACATTTGTATAAGGCAGTCATCTGTTAACTTTGTACCCCCCAGCAGGCAAAATCATCCCATTGGCAGAAGATACCTAATATAACTTTCTGTCAAGCTCAACAGTGTTGGTTGGGAATGGGAATCTGTTATCCAGATCTGGCTCAGTGCCACTGCCACCAGCAGCCTTCTCCTTGACCGTTGTTCCTAAGCCAGAGATTTTGCTACCTCACTGACTGATCCTCTTGTTGCCACCCCCCCCAGCACCCCCCAGCATGGATGCTACAGATGTGGCAGAGAATAATTTGGTGAAACCAATGCCACTGCCTCTTCCGTCAACTACTTCTCTGCTACAAATACTGTCCCTGGAGCCCATGGATGAAGCTACCTCAGAGGTTGGTTTTTAGGTGCAACAAACCTTTGCCCCAGAAAACCTATGTACTTTTTAGTTGCCTCACCAACACCCCTCCTTTAACTCATGTGTCACGTTCCATTCAGTTGCATGGTTGACAGTATAGTCAGAACCTGTACTCCCATGTCCCTTGCAGCTATGTTTCAACAGCATGCTCTGCTCTACACCTTGCGATCTTTTGAGCAATCCCCACTTGCTATCCCCAGATGCTCCACCAAGAAAGGTGAACTTGCCTTTGCAATATCTGCCACCAAAGTTTGGGACTCCCTGCGACTTCGTGTCAGACAATCCAATACCCACCATGCCTTTAAAAAGAGTATTCGATTCCCCCATAGGGACTCTGACCACTGCTCTTGTCCTGCCTTTCAAATGCCTCCCCCCAAGATAGCATACCTGCTAAGCATCATAGCACTTATATATCTGTCAGCTATCACAGCACATATTTACTGTACCTGGAAATTGTATTACCTGCCTATATATTGCATCCTATATGTTGCTTGCTCACTGTTCTATGACCTACTATTTACACTATAACAATATATCTACTGTTGCCTAAATATTATGTGTACTATACTCTTGTCTGTGCATCGCATTTCCACTGTGTGTAACTCTCCCAGGTTGTGCCTGAAAACATGCAAAATTCTTGTCTTGTGCACCTATCCGGTAAACAAAAATGAAATAAAATAAAATAAATATTATATATTTATATTTTTAATATTGTAAGGGGAAGGGGGAATAAATACTGCAGAAAAACGAATTACCAGCAACAGCCGACAACTCCTCACCAGAGGGATTAGCATCATGATCTGAATCTGAACAGAACAGTTTACTAAGCTAAAAGTAGCTACAGTAAAACCACCCCAAAAAGTTTTTCTTATTGTATTTGTATTTTTTTAATATGAGAGTTATTAACAAGACACGAATGACAGGAGTAATTTAAGACAAGTTACTGTACTGTAAGCAATACCATCACTTCAAGAACTAAACAAAATAACCACAATCAATATAGAAATGGACTGACAAATAATTCACTTAACCATCCAAAACTGCACTACAGAAATAAAATGACAAATCACAGATCACAGACAAAAATTAAGAAGAAAGGCGGAGGAAAACAAATCAGACTAGTGCTCACAGGGTTGCCCTGCTTGATAGATAAAAACAAAGCACTCCCCCACACAAGACTGCTTTACTAGAGAAAATGAAACCACTACTTTCAAGTAAATAAATCTGAAAAACTACAAACAATAATGATTTAGCTGCACAAGGCACTCAAGATATTTTTTGTGAGTGATCTGGTTCAAAATACTTAACTTTCGGAGTAGTTTTAAAGGTTTTGTTTGTTCAGAAAAGCAGGGACAGACTTCTCTCTGTCTCTTTGTAAGACTGAACTGATCACATGGCATACAGCTCAGTACAGAACTGTGACCTCCAGTCCCATGCTACATTTTTACGTTCACTTGCGTGTATGCACAAGGAACGTTTTGGAAGAGTAGCACACTTTGGAGGTGTGCCTCTCCCTTTCAATCCACTGCTCAGTTGAGCAGGCGTGGCAGTCCTGCACCAACGGGTGCAGGGACTGTATGACTTGGCGGGTGGTGCTGAGGCTGCAGCTACCATGCAGCTTGCAGCGTCACACCATCCCCCTGCATAATGCCCCCGTGTCACGCCGCTCCAAAATCTTTTGCTGCCACGCTGGGAGCCCACCCTAGCTTGGCAAACGGGGCCCGTTGTTTGCTGGACGGGTGCCCAACTCTGTCGGCCTCGGCCCTCCCAGCCATCCTTCTGCCATGCTGGGAGCCCACCCCAGCGTGACACACATCCCATGTAGTCTTTTTTTTTTTCACCTGTAAAGCAAAAACGGTCCCACGGCGCTTCTCCCAGTCCCCCCTCCCACAACCCACACCCACCCACTGTGCACCCAGCCTCCCAACACCCCCCTCACCCCATACTTACCTCTGGAGCTAGGTGCGATGATCTTCGGTGGACCGGGAACACGTCTGCACTCTTCAAAGCCGACTGCGAACTGAGGAAGTGCCGGTAAGCTGTATAATGGGCTAGATAGGGGGTTTTCAAGTTTATTGCATATCTCAGGCATTTTTTGGAAATTTTGCACCAGATTTTCAACATGGGGTTTTTGGGACCCCTTCTCATGAATGATGTCACTGTCATGGCGTTATTCAGGCCCGAAGGGTGATTTTGCAGTCATTGCGCAGTCACTGCACGAAATCACCCTTTGGGCCTGAATAATGCCATGACAGTGACATCATTCATGAGAAGTGGTCCAAAAACCCCATGTTGAAAATTTGGTGCAATAATTCCAAAACTGACTGTTTTATGAGTGTGATGCTAGTTCCTACGCAGGCTCGTAAGTTCAAGAATTTTCAATATTTTTCACTCCAGATTTTCAACATTGCCATTTTACCATTATTCTCCTAACAGTATAGCTGTCATTTTTCATCCTGCCCAAAATGTGTTTCCGACCATGTAGTACAATGGCAGTCGGTGTGTGCGAAATCAATGTATGGGACACAGTAAGAAAATCACAGTGACACTGTTCATTAGCAAGGTTTTAAAATGCCAATGTTGAAAATTTGGTGAAAAAATTCCTAATAATGACTGTTTTATTTAGCGTGCGTTGCACAGTTCCCACGCACGCTCATAGGTTTGCGAATTTTCAATATTTCCACTCCAGATTTTCAACATTGCCATGTTACCACACTTCCTTATTTATTTATTTATTATTTATTGAATTTTGATGACCGGGTAGGCCCACTGGGCCCGAAGAGGTCCCTTTTTCAGGGGCGACCTGGGTGCAACAACAACATACAGGTAACAGTTCAGTACAGTCTGGAGAATGGATAGTTTTTAAAAATAAGAGTACATATCTTTACAGGCACCAGGAAGTGGAAGACATATAGGCTGTATGAACATGAAGGTTACAAATAATGCGTGCATTAAACAATTAGGCATCACTAGTAGTAGATTAGATACCAGGTCCTCAGGAATAGTAAGCAGCGCCTGTAGACCTAGGGTTAGCTGCTGTGTCTACAGGATTGGAAGGGGGATAAGTTAGGGACCTAAGTGCACCCCTTCTGCAAGAAGAGGACCATTATACTGCCTAGATGGCTGTTGGGAGGACAAGTGAGCTGCCCAAGAGGCTGAGCTAGGTCAGGTACTGTGACATTGACATATGCTCCTATTGAGCAGGTGTCCCTTCAGCAAAGTCCGGAAGCTAGAAACAGTCTCAGCCTCCCGGACCTCCAAGGGGAGGTTGTCCCAGGTGGAAGGGGCAGTGTACGCAAATGACCTAGACCTGGCTTTAGTCCTCATCTTAGGAACCTCGAGGAGAGATTGGCCTGTTGAGTGCAGGCGCCGTGGGTTGGGTTTTGCCCTGACGAGCCCAACCAGGCTGGGGGGAGATGAGGGGCCCAGTATCTTGAATGTAAGGCAAAGGGAAGGGTAGGCTAGACGAGCATCAAGCGACGGCCACCTGAGCCTGGATTGGACCTCACAGTGGTGAGTCCTCGGGTGAGACAGGGTGGCAAAGTGGACTATCTTATTGTACAGAGTCTGCAGCCTTCCTAATTCCATCTCGGCCACACCCTGGAGGATCAGAGCCCTGAATGTGAGCTTTGGGAGGAGTACACTTGTGGCAATGGCTACCCTGGCTTCAGGAATGATTTGGTCCTTTAGTCTATAAAGGATGCCTAATTTCCCATGGATGGCTTTTGTGATTTGATCTACATGATTCTTTAGTGTAAAACCTTGGTCAAGGGTAAGGCCAAGGTATTTGGTGGAGGAGATCACCTCAAGTTTTACACCCCCCCGGACTGGAGTTGTAGGTGGTGTGACCTCTCTGTTCCCAGGGATCTAGGGCCAAAGAGCATTACCTTCATTTTGCTAGTGTTTAGAACCATTTTGTTCAGAGAGAGCCAGTCCTCCATCAAGTGGATGTCTTCTTGGAGGGCTGTCTGCAACTCGGGTAAATTAGGGGAGGCTCTATAAATGACTGCATCATCCGCATACTGAATGGCACTGCTACTACCGCAGTTTTTGTGCAGATCATTAATGAACAAAGTAAAGAAAAGGGGGCCAAGGATTGACCCTTGGGGTACCCCTTCTTTAAGTGGAGCTAGCTTAGAGACTTTATCCTCCCACTTAACCCTCTGGGTGCGTTCTGAGAGATAACTCTTGAACCATCCCAGTGAGTGAGTATCAAGGCCAAGAGAACACATTTTTTGAAGAAGGAGGTTGTGGTCCTTATGAGCAGTACAGCTGTCATTTTTCACATCCTGCCCCAAACATGTTTCTGCCTATGTAGCTCACAATGGGGGTAACAAAAAGGTCATGCTGAAAATTTATTATGCAAATACCAGCAATCGCACAGGGCATTAGGGTAAAGCACCATACGTGCCAAACACCACTGCAAATACCTGCAAGTGAACGTTCGGCATTGACAAATGCTCATTTGCCCAACTTCACCGGTGAAGCTACCAAGTTTGGCATTCACAAAGTTAGACCTTTACTGTGAGCTGGAACCTCGCAGAGCAGATTAATTTTGCAAATTATGGTGAATTCACTAATTAGTCTGCAAAGCACAGTTAGCCAGTGTTACATCCCTCTAGTCTCTGTCAGAAATCATGGTTCCACTAATTCCAATAAATTGGCTAACTCAAGAGGGCCCTCTAGCTAGATGTCTGGTGTAATAAAGCTAATCCTGAAGAGTATAGTATAGAAACTTGTACTCTGTTCCGGTATCCTGTCATAATGATAGGGAGGTGGACATAATTGGCCTAATTGTTGAGGAGATTAGTAAAAAAAGTAGGTGAGTCTGTGTTGGAGCTATACACACATACTAGCACTATTTGGCTGATTCCTGATGCACATATAGTACAGAAAACCTTTCTTCTGAGAGTGCAACCTACTTAATCTGTTTTGATGGAATATTGTGAGGCAAGAGGATTAAAGCCTCTGCATGTTTAAAGTCCATTCTAGTGCTAGTTATCTGGCACACATACCCATAATAAGCTGTGGAAATAATGGATATGGGCAGTGTCTAAGTGTGCTTCCTGTTAAAATGCTACATATTGCCATAGTGATTGAGAAGAGGCAGAGGTGAGTTGGATTAATGGACACTAGAACCTTTGCAGTGTAGTTAGGTAAGGTGGGCAGACTGGATGGGCCACTTGGCATTTTTATGCCATCACTTTCTATGTTTAGAAACTTAGAATTTGATGGCAGATAAGGACTGTTTGGCCCACCCAGTCAGCCCATTTTTCCCTACCTACACTATAACTGCAGGCTGTACTTGATCTACAGCTCTTTCTCCCTCCCGTCTTCCTTTGCACTACAATTTCTTTGTGCCTATCCCATGCATTCTTGCCCCTCACTACCTGTGCTGGAAGGCTGTTCCAGGAATCCACCACTGTTTCTGTGAAGAAGTACTTCTTCACATCACTCCTGAATCTACCCACTTCCAGCTTCATAACATGACCCCTTGTTCTTGTGCACCTTTTTTTCTGAAAAATACATCCCTCCTGTAACTTATTTACCCTGGTGAACCCTGGGGAAAAGGGGGATAGGAGGGGGTGAAAAAGCAGTGGGAGCACCTAAAAGAAGCCATAGTGGAAGTGACTAACCAATGCATCAGATTGGTATCAAAAGGCAAGAGAAGGAGAAAGCCACTATTGTTCTCAAAAGAGGCGGCAGACAAAGTAAGGGCTAAAAAGGCAGGGTTCAAGAAATATAAGGAGACCCATAGGGAAGAGAACAGGGAGATGTACTTAGAGTTCCTAAGAGAAGAAGTGATGGCAGTAAGGAAAGCAAAGGCACAGGCTGAGGAAGAATTAAAGAATTAGCACAGACAGTAAAGAAAGGAGAGGACATTCTACAGGTATATCAGTGAAAGCAGGAAAACTGGGGGGGGGATTGTTAGGCTCAAAGGGGAGGAAGGGGAATGTAAAGGAGGGAGACCTATATAAGGCAGAAATACTGAATAAATGCTTCTGCTCGGTATTCATGAAGAGGGGGAGGGACAGGGACCACAGCCAAGCAATAGATGCCATGGGGGGGAGGGGAGTGGACAGCAGTCCATTAACAGGAGAGAGAGTCCTGCAAGAGCTCACTAAACTGAAGGTGGACAAAGAGATGGGGCCAGGTGGCATACACCTGAGGATATTAAAGGAGCTGTGAAGAGAGCTAGCAGATCCACTGGCAGCCTTGTTCACTGAGTCACTCAACACTGGAGTGGTGCCAGAGGATTGGAGGACGGCACATGTTGTCCCTCTACACAAATCTGGCAGTAGGTAGGAGGCAGGGAACTATAGGCCAGTCAGCTTCATCTCAGTAGTGCAGAAGATCATGGAGGCACTGCTTAAAGAAAGGATAGTGGGACATCTAGAAGCCATCGGTGCCCAGGACCCTAGGCAGCATGGTTTCACAGCCAGTAGGTCATGCCAGAAAAATCTGATAGATTTCGTTGACTGGGTGATGAAGGTAGTAAATCATGGGTGGTGGGGCGGTAGATGTCGCCTACCTCGATTTCAGCAAAGCCTTCAACACCGTCCCACATAAGAAGCTGGTTAACAAGATGGGTAGTCTGGGCATGGGAGACAAGGTGGTAAACTGTGTTAGGAACTGGCTAACGGACAAGAGGCAGTGGGTGGTGTAAAATGGGGTACAATCTGGGGAGAGGGGGGTGACCAGTGAGGTACCTCAGGGATCAGTCCTTGGCCAGTCCTGTTCAATGTCTTCATTTGTGACATTGCAGAGGGGTGGGAGGGAAAGGACTGCCTGTTTGCAGATGACACCAAGATCTGTAACAGGGTGGATACTCCAGAAGGGGTGCAGAAAATGAGGAAGGACCTGGGGAAACTTAAGAAATGGTCTGAGGAGTGGCAACTGAGGTTTAATTCAAAGAAGTGCAAAATTATGCACATGGGGCATAAAAACCCTGGGAAGAGCTACAGGATGGGGGGAGAGTTGCTGAGAGTCTCCAAAGGAAGAAAAGGACCTGGGGTAATTATTTCAGATGACCAGAAAATGTCAAAGTAGAATACAAGGGCAGCGGCATGCTGGGGTGCTTAGGCAGGGGTATCGCCAGCAGAAGATGGGAGGTAGTGATGCCGTTATATAAAAAACCCAGTCAGGCCTCATATGGAGTACTGTGTGCAGTTCTGGAGGCTGCACCTTTGAAAGGACATTAATAGGGTGGAGACGGTCCTCAGAAGGGTGACTAAGATGGTACAGGGGTTGCACCACAAAACTTATGAGAGATTAAGGGACCTGAATGTGTACTCGCTGGAGGAGAGGAAGGAGACAGGGGACATGATAGAAACATTCAAGTATCTCAAGGACATAAACAAGGTGCAGGGGGGAACATCTTTCAATACAGGAGGAGTACAAGAAAGAGGGGTCATGACATGAAATTGGAAGGTGGCATGTTAAGAGGGAATGTGAGGAAGTTCTTCACAGAGAGGGTGGTGGATGCATGGAGTGGTCTGCCACAGGAGGTGGTGGGAGCAAGCACTGTGGCTGGATTAAATATGCATGGGACAGGTATAGGGGCCCAATAGAGGTAAAGCAGAGGGAGGGTCAGAAGCTGTAATCAAGTGCAGGACTTATGGGCAGACTAGCGGTCCTTATCTGCCGACAATTTCCATGTTTCTATGTTTCTATTTAAAGGTGTCTTTCATATACCTCTTCACTCTCTTAGAGTGTACATATTGAGGTCCTTTATTCTCTCCTCATATGGCTTTTAATGTGAATCTTGCAAACATTTTAGCTGCCCTGCTCTAGGCTGCCTCCATTCTGGCTATGTTCTTCTGGAGATGTGGTCTTCAGAACTGGAGACAGAACCCTAGATGGGGTCTAACCAATACAGAGGCAACACTACCTCCCCTGCTTCTGCTGGTGACACCCTCTGTACCTCAGCATCCCATTAGCCCCATCAACTGCCTTGTTTCACTGCCTGGCCACCTTTAAGTCACCATATATAATTACACCCAGGACTCTTTCCTGCTTGGTAGTCGTCAATACCACTCCACCCATTTTGTTTTCCACATCTGGGTTTCTGTGCTCAAAGAGTATTATTGTGCATGTTTTCACACTCAAACCCAGTTGCCATACCTTTGTTCAGTCCTCTAGTTTTCTCATGTCTCTGCTAATCCTTTCAACCCCCCCCCCCCGAATGTCCAATCTATTGCAGATTTTGGTGTAACCCACAAAGAGGTAGACCTTCCCTTAGCTCCTCTGCAATATCACTTCTAAAGACATTAAAGAGGATCAGTCCCAGCACTAATCCCTGAGGCACCCCACTAGTCATCCTCCATTGATTGGAATGAACTCCATTTATCACCACACTCTGTTCCCTATACTCTAACCAATTTCTTATCCAGTTTACCACCTCTGGACCCATTACTAAGCTCCCCATCTAGCTTATCAGTCTCCTGTGTAGAATGGTATCAAAAGCCTTCTGAAATCTAGGTAGGCCACATCCACAGCTCCACACTGATCAAATTCCTGTGTCACCCAGTCAAAGAAATCTATCGGATTCATTTGACATAACCTCCGTCCTGTGACTCCATGCTGCCTTTGGTCTTGTAACTGACTAGATTCAAGATATTCCACAATCCTTTCCTTCAGCAATGATTCCATCAACTTTACCACCACTGATGCCAGGCTCACTGGAGTATAATTGCCAGCTTCCTGACTGCTACCACTTTTGTGAAGTGGGACTACATCTGCCCTCCTCCAGTCCTCCAGAACCGCTCCTGTTCCCAATAAACTGTTAAACAGGACTATCAGTGGTACAATCAGTACCTCCCTGTGCTCCCCCCATACCAGTGGATGCATCCGGTATACCGTCACTATGGTGACAACTTTACCATGACTGACACTACAGCGACAACAGTGCCAAGTCACTGTAGTGTCAGAGTGGGATCCCGGCACTGCTTTCCAGAGGTATTGCACCCACTCCCTGAAGCAAATCCCACTCAGAGTTGATTAAGTATCAGGGGGTGCAGGGGGCAGGGCCCCTCACAAAGGGTATTTGGGGGCAAAGAAAACACAGTCGAAAGTGACTCCCTTTATGCCGACCACAAATGCGGTCAACATAAAGGAGTCGCTGTAACGTCGGTCGACAATGAAACTGATGACCAACTGTCATAGATCCAATGTACCCCATCTGGTCCTAATGCTTTTCCCACCTTCAGATTAGCAAGTCTCTTCAGGACTCTTCCCTCAGAAAAAGAACTAGTGCCCGCATCCCTCCCTCCAAAGTTTCTGTTACTTGTTTTTGACCCCTCCTTTTCTCCTTCCTCTGTGAACATTGAACAAATGTATCTGCTCAGGATGTTTGCCTTTTCCTGGTCCTGCTCTGCACAGTCCTCCCTTCCGTTATTGACCTCACAATCTCACTCCTCATCTTTCTCTTTTCATTTACATATTGTACCTAAAAAATATCTTGTCCCATTTTCTCTTACAGAAATATAGGTGTGCTGTGTACATGCAGAAATGCATGCCACATGCTTAATTGTGCAGTGTTTGCATGCGATTTGCATACACTAAGTGAACATATGCGAACCAAGTCTAAAAGGCAGATCAGGTCCTCATGCTGCAAGCTTGACATGTGTGCAGCAGGTAAGCTGGTGTGAACATCTTCTAAAAATTACATCAGGTTCGCATGTTGCATGTTTGACGTGAGTGCAGCAGTTAAGCTGGTGTGAATATCATTTAAACATCACATCAGGTTCACATGCCGCATGCTTGCCATGTGTGCAGCAGCTAAGCTGGTGCAAATCTCATCTAAAACTCACATCAGTTTCTATTTCTTATACTACTGCTAGCAATTAGTCATTAAAATACATTTTATTTGAATTCCCATAAAAATTAGGTAAACTCATTAATTCTGATCCTTTTGCAAGCTGTTTGATGGCTTTTGATTTTTGTCATTAAATCACCATTAATCTGTAAAGTATTGTTTGCTTACTGCGTTAAATGCATAGGATACAGTCAGTCAACATCCCCCATTCCAGATGTACAAAGAGGGGCCTCTGTGTTGTGAAGCCTATCCTTTTTGTTTTGGACCATGCAAATCCCTTATGCATATTCAGTGCTACAAATGTGTTTCTCCATGACTGTTTTATCTCACTTACTTTCCCTTTGTCATTCTGTATTGAGAATATACACTATGGCCATGTTCAGCACTCTTTGTGCTGAGCAGAGTCTTGAAAGCATGCACTATACCTCACATTTTGTCACCAAAATGAGGGACATGGACACTCAAAATAAGGGACAATGAGGGACACTAACCCACATGATGATCAGGACACTTCATGAAACATAGAGATATGGTACCTCAGAACACAGTGGAAACCATTGTATTAGCACCTGCAAATGAATTTCTACCATTAAGCAGGGGTTGCCCTCTCCCCCCCATATTTGTTCCTAGATTGTTCTTATGGTGTGGAGGTAGTGGCGTTAAATTTGGATTTACTCTTTTGCACAATAAGTGCCCACCTGGCCTATGTGTGCTCATGCTGCAGGTACTCTCCAGACTTGACTGTGTCTGTCCTGTGTCATCCACTGTCTCCACCTAATAGCAGTGGCACAATCACATGTGATGTGGATGAGTTCCAGCCAAGAAAGAGCACATGAGCCTTGCAAGTGTGACGCTGTCTTTCCAACCACAGAGTAGACAGGCTGAACACTACAGCTTGGAGGAGTCAGTGAGCACTGAACTCTCAATAGTAGTTTTGTGGCAGCATATTTTTGTTGTTCTGCTCTTAGTGAGTCTCCTTCTCCCCTGGTGGCTGAAGGGGCAGATGTTGAGCTAGAAGCTAACTCAAGACTAGGCTACCTACTTAATCTACTAGGCTTCCCTTACAAAAAAAACAGCACAGACCACCACGGCAGCAAGCTAGGCTTAGCAGCAGTGGTGACTGCAGTGTGGATGGCCTTCAAAGGCCTAGATCAGTGTAGTGTGGCAGCAGCCACAGCAGCAACCAAGGAAGAAGGAAAAAACCCAGATTGGGTGGATTCGTATGGTGAGGTGACTTGGTCACGGACCACACTGGGGACCTGTGATGGTCAGTTCTAACATTCAGCTTCTGGTGAAGGAGAGAGGGGGAGCGGACTAAAAACTGGGCTAGTGGCACCCTATGCCAGGCTGTAGGTTCTGGCAATATGACTGGGTAAGTAAAAGTAAATAATTGTTTTACAGGAGGATTGGGGAAGGAGGAAGGACTGAAATATTGATGTGTTTTTCACATTTCTTCACCTTTGGGTGGCTTCATGACCCATAGGGGATGGGTATTGAATGGAATGGAGTCAGGGAGTAAAATTGGGACAAAGTTCTTATTTTTTTGGGGGGGGGCTGAAATTCAACAAGGAAAAAAATTGGTCGGTAACTGGGTGGGTTTAAGCCCAAATCTGATGCACTGCTCCGGGGTATATACAGATGAATCTTATACATTTGAATTTTTCCTGCTTTGCATATCACATTTCAGTCAAACCAAATAAGTTGTACCTTTTAAAGATGTTACAGACATTCTAGAGCTGTCCCTTGCCTTCGCGGATAGTTAAGTGTTATGGTATGGACAGACTATTGAAGCCCTACTATAGTCAGACTTATGCCTCCCTGTGAGGCTGATCTCCACATCTCCACACTCAGGCACATTATGACAAAGGGCAAAGGAGACTGCAGGGATGTGCACCATTGAAATGAATGGGGGTATTTTTTAATTACTATTTTATACATTATTGATGGAGAGTTGGAGATTAATAAAGGCCTCTGCTGGACTAACAAGGGCCTTGTTAGTAGAACAGTGGCCTTCATTATTCTCCAAGTCACCATCATAATGTATAAAATAGTAACTCACCACCAAAACATATAAAATAGTAGTAGAAAATAACTCCATTCATTTCAAGGGGATACGACCCAGCACTCTGACCTATGGACATCATCTCATAAAGACTCCTGCCTCTGGCTCCCTAGTACTCAAGTAAAAGACTTTTTAATTATATCTATATTTGGTGGGTTGTCTGTAGTAGCATGGCCATACCCACTACAGTGTGTCTGCATGGGGGGGGGGGACTGGCCATGTGTGTGTGTGTGTGTGTGTGTGTGTGTGTGTGTAGTTATTGCTACTTTTGTGTTTGCACCTTAAAGTCTGTTTGCATGTAAGCATTCAAAACTATGGAGAAAAAATAGGAGCACAGGCCAGACAGAAGTAATTAAGTTGTTTTGTGAGTATGTTTGTGTATTGGGGGTTGGAAAACATGTGTTTCCATTGGTATGTGTGATGCAGTTCAACTGTGAAAATGAGATGAGGGAGAGAAGAAAACTGAAAAGCATATACTGGCTACAAGCATGCTGCATGCATATGTATTCAGATACAGTATGTATTAAAGTACAAGTGATCCATATGTGTGTAGACATTATGGCTTAGTGATTAAAGGCACTGAACTGCAAGCCAGGAAACTTGGATTCATGAAGACCTGGGTTTGAATCTCATCAACTCTCACTTGTGTATGGTGTGATCCTGAGCAAGTCGCTTAACTTTTACGTGTGCAGTTATCAGTGACCACTTGCTGTTTTGTATGCATACCACATGCATGCAGTCTTTCCCAATTTAACATAAAAATCATGGTTTCCACACTTGCTTGCTGCACGCATGCCATATGCATGCAGTCAGTTCCAATTTAACATTTAAATCATACTTGCAGGATGCATCTCACTTAGGTAGTTTTATGTGTACAGCATGAAAACATTTCATACAATTATTTCTGTAAGGGTTGTTACCTCTTGTGCTATTCTCTCTTCAGTTTGTGCCTTTGCTTTCCTTACTGCTTTTCTTGTATTCCTTTGTTTCTCCTGATACATCTCCCTATCCTCCTCCTTCAGCATCACTTTATACCTTCTGAATGCTACCCTTTTAGCCTTTACCTTATCAGCCACCTCTTTGAAGAACCATAACTATGTCTGTTTCCTCTTGTTTTTACTCCCTTGTTTGATGCAGAGGTCTGTTGCCTTTCCGATGCTCTCTTTTATCTTCAACCACTGTTCCTCCATCATATCCATGCTCCCCCCCGCCAGGTCATCCCTGAGTCATTAACCTATCTTTTTAAAATCTGCCCTTCTGAAGTCCAGGACTCTCACCCTTGTGCAATTCTATTCTGTAGCCATCCTTATATTGAGCAACACTGTATGGTAATCTCTGGTCACCAGGTGGGTGGCCTCCCACCTTGATATCTGCAACAGTGTCCTAATTAGTGAGTATGAGGTCTGATATTGCTGCATCATGAGTGTGTTCACTGACTAGTTGCCTGAGAAATGCCCTGGATGAGAGTCTGGAACATCTCTACTTCTAACTGAAGCTGCTGCTGGAAGGGTCCAATCTATATCCAGCTGATTGAAGTCCCAGATCAGCAGCAACGCTCCCTTTTCTGTCACCTTGCCAATGGCTTCCACCAGTACTTTATCTAATCCTACCCCTGTGCTGGAGGTCTGTAGATCACTCTTGTGTGAATAGTGGATCCATTCCCTGTCTCCAAGGTGACCCACAATAACTTTGCCTCCACTTGTATTTCCTGTATCTCTATTCATATCTGTGCCTATTCATTTTAAGTAATTGGGAACTTTGTAGCACTTTACAATACATTACTGTTGGCCCAATTTATATATCGATACAATTTCTACCTGTCATTTAGGCAAGGCAGTGCATTATCAGTAAAGCCAGTTTTTAGTAACTTCAGCCTAAACACAGCCCCTTGCCAGTATCTATCAGAATCCAAAGGTGCTACTCAATGTGTCTCAACAGCGACACAGAAAATATCTAGAGTAATAACCTACAAAATCTACCTCTCATCCTAACAGGTCCATGAAGTAATTACTAATCCTCTGGTATCCAAGGTGTATCCACCAGAACTCTTTTTAAAGAAGTAAACAACGGTGATTATTTGGCTTATTCACCATATATCAGAAATAAGAAACAGAAAATGCAGGGCAAGGCAAATTTTATTTCTAGGATGCACAATCCCAAAGGGTCTGGAAGCCTTGCTCAATCCAAGAAACAAACAACTTTTTCAGGAAGTACAAACAGATTCAAACAGAGTTTTTAAAACTGATTTAAAAAATATCCACTGATTGGGCCCCTCACACATGAGGAAGCAAGACATTCCTAATAAGGGGAGCTGCCACTCCAAAAGGCTGGTATCCCAAAGATTTTAAATAAACACATAAAACATAGACAATGATGGCAGAAAGAGACCATTTGTCTGTACAGTATGCTGAGTTTTTTCCCTGTCACCTGTTGCTTTAGGGTTTTTGGCATTGCCTCCTCCTTAGATCTCTACCTTATTGCTACTCCCCAACTTTTAAGTACTCTACACTGTCCCAGGCACAGCTGAACCCAATAATTCTCACTGTTCCCACCACCTTTGTCAGTAAGTTGCTCCCATGTTCAACCACACTTTCCATAAAGTAAAATGTTCTCACATCCTGACTCTCCCCCCTGCCAGCTTGCATTCATGTCCTCTTGCTTTTGATGAGCCATTCCCACTAAATAAGTCCTTGAAGTTAACGTTTTTATTCCTTTGAGGAACTTGAAGGTCTCTATCATGTCACGCCTCTCCCTTCTGGCCTCCAGCGAGTACATGTTCAGAGCCCTGAGCTGAGCCTCATAGAATCTGCCCTGTTGCCCCTGAATAATTTGGTAATTCAATGCTGCCATGTCTCCATCCTGCCTTTGTCTTTCCTCATGTGAGAACTCCACAACTGGGCACAGGAAGAGATGATGCCACTCCAACAACCTGGTCTCCAAGGATTTTATGCAATCACAGAAACATAGACAATGTCAGCAGAAAAAGATAACTGGTCCATCCATTCTGCCCAGTTTTGCCCTAGACTGTCACCTATTGTCTAGGCAGGGTTAATTTACCATTGTCTTCCCCCTCACTCACTGCATTACTGCTACCCCCCCCCCCAAAATAACTATTAAGCCCTTTACCCAGTCCCTGGCATGTTTGAATCCATTAATGGTTCATGTTCCCACCACCTCTGTTAGTAGGTTGTTAAATGGCTCAACCACTCTCTCTATAAAGTTGACATTTCTCACATCCTCCTTGAATCTCTCTTCCACTGCCAGCCTACATTTATGTCCCCTTGTTTTTGACCCACCATTCCTGCTAAATAGTTACTCGCAATTAACCTTGTTTATTACTTTCAGGAACTTGGAGATCTTTATCACGTCACCCAGATAGACAGACAGACAGACAGACAGAGAGAGAGATAGATAGATAGATAGATAGATAGATAGATAGATAGATAGATAGATAGATAGATAGATAGATAACTTTAGTTATAAATCACCTCTTCCCAGGGGCTAGAGGCACTGTACAATATATAAACAAATATAACAATAAAACAAAACATTTTCCTTTCTGGTCTTCAGCAAGTACATGTTCAGTGCCCTGAAGTGCTCCTTACAGGATCTTCCCTGTTAAACCTGAATCATTAGTCACTCTGTGTTGCACCATCTCCATCTTGTCTCTGTCTTTCTTCAGGTGAGGTCTCCAGAACTCGGCACAGTATTCCATGGCCTCTGATGAAGAACCCAGCTAGGATCTGAAGCTACAGAGTTATGTTGCATTGAACATAGAAACTTAGAATTTGTCAGCAGAAAATGGCTGGATGGCCCATTCAATCTTTGCCTATTTCAACACCCCAGACCCTATTTGGTTTCTGGCATCCCCTCCACCTACCATTCCTTATTTTACTTGTGTGCCTATAAAATGCATGCTTGAATCCCCCACTGTTTTTGCCCCTACCACCTCTTCTGGTGGGCTGTTCTTGGTGTCCTCAACCAGATTCATTGCATGCCCCTGTTTTCTGATGCTTTTCCTCTTCTGAAAAAGACTGACCCCCTGCACCTTTGTCACCCCTGTGAGGTACTTATAGGTCTCAGCCATATCCCCTCTCACTCTCCTCTCCTCCAGTTAGTACATGTTGAGTTCCTGCAGCCTCTCTTCATACGGCTTCTCATGCAACCAAATACAAAAAGAGGTCGCCCACCTGCTCTGGTTGTATGGGGCTAAAATTTGGATCCAGTAAGAACTGAGAAGCCTCGCAACTTACCCCAGTAGTGGGTCCAAACACAGAAGCAAACTTAACACCAATGTGTAGAAAAAAATTGCAGATTATTTACTTCATGTATCTACACAAAGATCACATATGACAGGCTAAAACAGTGCCACCCAACAAAAAAGCCTGATGGCGCTTCAGTCCCTTACATTTATCAAGGGCTAATGAGGCTTTGCTACATAAATGTTTAAACAGTATCAGAATGATGACATCATTATGACATGTCCACCAATACAATATCAATCAACAGATCAACTGTCTAATACACATACCATCTATCTAAAAACATAATGACAGGATAAATAAAGGTATGGAATACCCCACCTTACCCCTCCCTGCATAGCTCCCCATCACTCATTCCATATTGTCAAAATGCATGTATAGTATATGTAGCAGTGAGGCATAAAAAAGATGTAACAATATCAAGTGGACTGTCACTGATTGTTAATATAAATTCTCAAAGAATGAGAATTCTCATGCAGGACTAGAGGTGTGCAAAAAAACAACTTCCAGTGTCAGAATTAAAGTGAAAGTCAGACTTTCGCCTCCACAAAAGTTTGGAAATCCATTTCTGAATTTTTGTGGAAATTCCTTCTGCCCTGCACCTAACAACAGTAGTACCAAATTACTTTCATTGTGGCTAGTTGCCTCCAACCCCACTGGTCACCTATCACTGCTTGATGAAAAAACAAATAATTCCCTGGTGGCTAGCAGTCCCACCCCACACTTGATCACCCACCCCATATATAACAAGTAATTCCCTGGTGGCTAGTGCCCCCCCCCAGTCACCTATCACTGCCTGATGTAAAAACAAATAATTCCCTGGTGGCTAGCAGTCCCTTTCCCCAACTGATCACTCAACCCATATAACAAAAGTAATTCCCTGGTGGCTAGCGGTCCCTCCCCCCACCCAGTCACAGTCCCCATATATAACAAGCAATTTCCTGATGGCAATTGGTGCTGCCCCTACCTGGTCGCCAGCCCCATGCATCAAAAATAATACCCTGGTGGCTAGCAGTCCCTCCCCCCACCAAATCACCCACCCGACCTGGACATTATGCCCCCTATTGTCCAGTGTAACCCCTGCCCCAATCTGATCCCCCGTAAGTCAAAATAAATATTTGTCCCTTTCTGGTGTTCTAGTGAACCCCCTTCCCTATCCTCAATCCCCAGTCTGGGAACTGAATTTGATACTCTAAATCCCTGATGGTCTAGAGACCCTCTGCCCCCCACCGTGGCAGGTAGTGTCCCACCACCCCACTCCCCCCATCACATACTGCAGAGGGTGACTGGCACAGACCTCCTCTCTCTGCCAAAGCCAGACAAGCATTTGCTCATTCTTTGACAGCTCAGTGGGTGGCCAGCCATGGTGGAGAGAGGAGGACTGTGCCAGTTGCCTGCTGGAGTTCGGGATGGGGGTGGAATGGGGAGGTGGGACATTACCTGCTGGAGTGGGGGGGTGGAGTGGTCACTAGACCACTGGGGATTTGGAGTATTGAATTCAGTTCATGGACTGGGGATTAGGGATAGGGAGGGGGTTCACTTGACCACCAGGGAGGGATAAATGTTTATTTTGACTTATTGGGGATCAGGATGGGATAGGGGAATTACTAGGCTAGTGAACTTCCCCTTCTCTAACCATGATCTGCAGCCTGTGAATTGAATTCAATACTGCAAATCCCTGGTGATCTAGTGCCCCCCTCCCATCGCCCCTCAACCTAGCTGGTAGTGTCCCACCACTCTGCTCCACTCCCCATCCCAATCCGCAGTGGGCAACTGGCACATCCCTCCTCACTCCACCTTGGCTGTCTGTCCACTGAGCTTTCAGTGAATAAGTGCATACTTGTCTGGCTGTAGCAGAGAGAGGAGGGTTGTGCCAGTTGCCCATTGGGGTTCGGGATGGGGGAGCGGGGTGGTGGGACACTACCTGAAGGGTTGGGGGGTCACTAGATCACCAGAGATTCAGAGTATTGAATTCAATTCACAGATTGAGGATTGGGGATAGAGAGGGGGGCTCTCTAGACCAGTGTAACCCCTGCAACCTAATCCCGATCCCCCATAAATCAAAATAAACATTGCTCCCTCATTGGTGGTCTAGTGAACACCCTACCTTATCCCCGATCCCCAGTCCAAGAATTGAATTCAATTCTCTGAATCCCTGGTGGTCTAATGACCCCCCACCTTGGCAGGTAGTGTCCCACAGCCTTGCTTCCCCCATCCTGAACCCCAGCAGGGGACTGGTACATCCTTTATTTATCTGCCATGGCTGGTTGCTCACTGAGCTGTCAATGAATAAGTGCATGCTTGTCCGGCTGTGGAAGAGAGAGGAGGGCTGTGCCAGTCACCCTCTGGGGTTAAGGATGGGGGTAAGCAGGGTGGTGGTACACTACCTGCTGGGGTGGGGGGTTCACTAGACCACCAGAGATCCCCAATATCAAATTCAATTTGCAGACTGGGAATTGAGGATGGGGAGGTCACTAGATCACTAGGGAGGGACAAATGTTTATTTTGACTTACAGGGGATCAGTATAGGGGACGGGGTTACAGTGGACACCAGGGGACATAATTCCAGGTCGGGTGGGTGATCAGGTTGGGGGAGGGACCACTTACCACCAGGGCATTAATTTTGATACGTGGGATAGGTGATCAGGTGGGGGTAGGACTGTTAGCCAGCAGGGAATTACTTTTATTATATGGGGTGGGTGATCAGGTGGGGGGAAGGACCGCTAGCCACCAGGGAGATGATTGGTTTACATCAGCGGTGATCGGCAATGGGGGGTGTCACTAAACACCAGATAAGTAATTCATATTTCGGGCAGGACATCAGGTGTGGGGGCCACCGGACATCAGGTGATTTTGTTTTTTAAGATATGGAACAGAACAGGCCAAAAATGTGTCCAACCCTGTTCAGAACATTTCCAATCTGTCACAGGTGAAAGTTCAGAAACTTCTGCGAAAGTTGTGACATTTCGTGGAAGTTTAGCTTAGGCGGAAATCACAACTTTCGCCCACCTCTACACAGGATCAAATATCACTCAGTCACCAACCCATGTGCAAATCCTGTTTCAGTATCTTGTTTTCATGGTAGCCCCAGATGTATTTCTTTGTCCAGTCTCCCAGTGTTAATCATGCGTTCAGTATCTTCAATGTTTTATGTTCACTTTGTACTCATATGTTTTCACATTTTATTTCAAAATAATGTGCAGAAAAATAGGCAGTGCAAGTTTAATGCCTCTTGTAAAGTGATGCGGTCAGCAAACCGATTCAAAAATATCACTAGAAGTAAAACCTCCATAAGTAGAACTGACAGCTGGAAAAAGTCAAAAAATCAACAAATTAAATCATCCATTAAAAACAGTACATGCTATTCTCTCTTATTACACCCCGGGAGATTAACAACAAACGTTTTGACAGTGCTTCACTACTTAAAATAAAAACTGAGCAGGGCATAAAGATGAACACAATTTTCATCACTTCGATCATTTTATATACAATTTTTGCAGATATGGTACAATCTCAAGTGTAGCATTCCATTGCAATGGTTGGAGGGATCCAAGAGTATACGTCCAGAATGCCTCATGTTTCAGCATAAGGTTCTCAATGTCCCCTGCCCTAGGTCCCAAACATACGTGTTCAATACCCACAAAGGACAAAACATGTTTTCCCTGTCCCCTTGTGAATTTAACATGGGCTGCTGAGATATTCTTTAAATTTTCATTCTCAGTATCTCGTACATGTTCTCCTACATAGATTTTAAATGTCCTATTTGTTTTATCTATATAGAAAGAACCACATGAGCAGCATGTCATATAAATAACATTCAGGGTATCACAGGTTATCAGAGAACTTTATACATCCTACCTGTCTTGGGATGCATAAACTCCTTCTTTTTACTGATATGTTTATCAAATTTACACCACTCACATGGACACACCCCCTGGGTGCAATCCCCCGCCCACACACACATTGTTGTTTTAATTGTTTGTAAGGTTGAAATGAGTGAACCAAAATATCACCTTGTTTCTGTGCACATTTACACATGAACTGGGATGGTCTGTTCATAACTCTCCCAAGGACTGGATCAGATTCAACAACATGCCAGTGTTTCAGTATCACCTGTCTGATACTATTAGCCTCTGGGGTATAGGTGGAGATAAATTTAACCCTTTGATCTAGTTTATTTTCTGATGATTCCCTGGGGTTCAAAAGATCATTCCTCTCTAATGCAGATGTCCAAACATGAGCATTCCCTCATGTTTTCTGTGCTATAGCCCCTATCTGAGAATCGAACATCCCTTTCCCCAGCTCATTCCTTGTGCAACTCCTGAGTTGAACAATTACCTTTTAAATGTATGAATTGGCCCTGTGGGGTACTTTCTACCAAATGGGGTTGGGGGGGTGGCAGCTATTCACCATAAGTAGCGAGTTCATATCTGGTGCCTTTCTATATAAGTCCAACATGACTTTGTTCCTCATGATTGAAAAGCAGCAAATCTAGAAAGGAAATTGATCTGATGTTATATTTCAAGGAAACTTTAGATTTAAATGTGATCTATGCAGATATTTTACAAACTTCAATAACTGCAGTTCTATACCACTATAAATAAAAAAAATGTCTATGAAATGTCTGTACAGTACATTTGTATATGTTCAAAATATGGTTGCTACCTGCATTCTGTATTGCCAGTTTCTCCCACAATCCCAAATGTAAATTACCATAGCTTGTGGCTAGTGATTTCCCCCCTTCGCAGTTCCATTGATCTGTAAGTAATGTTCACCACAAAACAAAAAATTATTGCATTAAAAAAAACATATCTGTGCACTGTATCAAAAAATCAATGAAAGAGTCTGACAAATTCTGTACCTGAATGAGAAAGTAATGTAGAGCCTCCAGGCCACCCTGGTGTGGAATACATATTTTTTTATATTCCTGTTTTTTCACCCCTGTGGAGCAGACCCAGTGATCTCCAGCCACCGGCACTCGTACCCCCGGACCAGGTCAGGCAGGCGGATTTATATGCCTTATGCACATGGGGTCGGCCACTCCCTGGTGAAGGCACCTTTCATGTCTGGGGGCATAGGGCACAGCCATCAGCAGTCAAGATCACCCCAATATTTTCTGCCATTTTTCTTGCCCCTGGAAGCTGGACGTGCAATGGTGTCAGAGCACGGCCATGCTGATGCCCGCCGTGCTCTCCCCCCATCCAGGCACACAGCTGTAGTACAGCTGGCTTCCACCAGTTGCCGCTGCAGTGCAATGTGTTGCACTCACCTATCCCAGAGGAAGGAGAGCAGTAATGGGATGCTCAATCCTTCCTCTCCCCTGCCAGCCCCCGGCAACTCAAGTCCATTCCCGAACCTGGGTTGCCAGTGTGGTGCAAGGTGTGGCATCCAGTGCCTTAACCCTCAGTGCCACTGGGCCGGCTGGTGTGGAATATTTGCATATAATGCCTCCACATCCAGGGTGACCAGAAACCAACACTCCTTAATTCTCAACTTCTCCAAATGGGCTAAGATATCAGTTGAATCCCTTATAGATGAAGGGAGTTTGGATACCAATGGTTTTGCATAGTAATCCACAAAACATGAGAAGGATCTGTGAGGGAACCTATGATTGCCATTATCAGATGCCTGGGGAGGTTAGCCAGCCTCTTGTGAATTTTTGGTAGCACATAAAATGTGGCAAGCACAGGTCCCCCACAGTAAGTTGCCTCCTGGTTTCAGTACTGATAATCCCATCATCACATGCTTGTTTTACAATATCATCTACTCTAATTTTAAAATTTCTAGTGGGTTGCTCTGCAATTTCTTATATACCAGATTGTGATTTGGCATCTCACCTCATTCTCATATGTAATTGTATCTAATATCACAGTCAAACCTCCCCGTGTCTGCCAGTTTGATCATGATAGTCTTATTACGTCCTAGGGACCTAAAAGTCTCCCATTCCTATCTTGTTATATTAGCAAACTGATTTCTTGTCTGGCTTGCTAAGAAACAAACTATTTCTTTTTCACATATATTTCCAAACATGGCAACAGATGGGTGGGGGCAGGGGACAAAAAGTGAATTTATTTAACCCCTTAATTTCAATTCAATTAGCCCACCAGAAGGATTCAATTCTGCCTATTTCCTGACTTGTTAAAGAAATGCAGCAGGCAAAATTTCCTGGTAAATTTATGCAGATCAATTATACAGGTTTATTGTGAAATACTACTTGTGGGTACGCATGACAAATCCTTCTGTTAAAAAGTCAATCCTACCTCAGTAAGGACATAGGCAGAGATGTTTACCCCTAAATTGGTAGATCCCAGCATCTCCCTTGTCCCCTGGGCCAGTATCTCCCTCTCTTCCTGTAGAATGTCTTTCCCTTTGGTTGCCAATATTGATTGATTTCCCTCATGTCTTCTCCATCCCACTCATCTTCCTCTTCTGTTGTTACTCTTTTTCTTCTCACCTCTCCTCTGGGACTGCTGAATTTGATCAAGTTGCTCTGCCGCTGTTCTTTCTCAGCAGACTGTCTCTCTTGAAAGAACCATCGACCCGGTACTTTTAGGGTTAAACTCATTAGTGGTATCAGCAACAGGTGCAAGTGAATTGTGTTTCACAATAGACTTTGGCATTGATGTTGAAGGTATCTTTTTCCCCCAATCAAAGATTCTACCCTGCTCATAGTCACACTGGTCCCAGTCAAATGTTTTCTGTTTGGCTGCCTTAATTGTTTGATCTTGTTTTGTTACAGTCTTTTCCAATTTTTCAAGATGTGTCTGGAATGCAGGGACATCGGAAAAGGCATGTTCCAATTTTTTCTTTTCCTTTAATTCCTTCTCCACCTTTTCCTGTGGCAATTTAGAATATTTAAGGATAGCCTATATCAACAGTATGCTATCATGTAGCAATGCTTAATTCCATATCCGCAATAAAGTGTCCCAGTCAGTCCCAAAGGCAGGTTTCTTTAGAATTCTGAGGCTACGGGGCACCCTCTACACTGTCATGTAAGCCTGAAATATTGTTTGTTGACAGTATATTCTTCTAGTTTTTGAGGCTTATTTCTCTAAATTTTAAAATGCTGTTTTGATGTCACCTGTCCCTCCAGTCATTACTTCTACCATGGGGTCAGCTCTCAAGAGGGGATTGGTCTCCCCTTGTTGGGAAAATAAATCCCATAGCATACTACCGGGGTGGCACTTTCAGTTCTACTACTCGGTCCTGGCATGTCCGCTGACACCACCAGATCTGTTTTACTCATCCAAGAATATGAGACCATCCTAAAAGGGGCCTGGGCATTTTCTCAAGCGTCAAGTAGTAAAATCCAGAAAGATGTTGCCCATTGGATCTGGTTGCATGGGTCTAAAAATCTGGACCAAGTAAACACTGAGAAGCCTCAAAACTCATCCCAATAGTGGGTCCAAACAGAGTGTAAACTCAACACCAATGTGTAGGAAACAGTTGCAGATTTATTCACTTCATATATCTACACAAACAGCACATATAAAAGGCTAAAACAGCTCCACCCCCACAAAAGATTCTGGTGGTATTTCACTCCCTTACATTTATCAAGGGCTGATGAGGTTTTGCTACATGAATGTTTAAATAGTGTCAGAATGATGATGTTATTACAACATGCCCACAAATATAATATCAATCAATAAATCAACTATGTAATACACATACCATCTATCTAAACACATAATGACAGGATAAAGAAAGGTATGGAATACCCTACCTTACCCCTCCCTACATAGCTCCCTGTCATGCATTCCATATTGTCAAAATGCATGTATATGTGGCAGTGGGGTGGCACTGTTTTAGCCTTTTATGTGTGCTTTTTGTGTAGATATATGAAGTAAATAAATCTGCAACTTTTTCTCAGTTTGTAATTCTCATGCAATCCCTACACCATTCTGGTTGCCCTCCTCTGATCTGCTTCCTCCTTGTTAATGTCTTTTTAGAGGTACGGCCTGGACACAGTACTCTAAGTTGGGTCTCACTAGTGAGCAATACAGCAGCAACACCACCTCCTTCCTCCTGCTGTAAATCCCTCACTATATGCACTCCAGCATCCGACTAACCTTGCTTACTGCCTTGTCACACTGCCCTGCTGCCTTGAAATCACCATATGAGATTACTCCAGTCAGCCTGGTGGTGCTGAGGGTTGAGGCACTGGACGCCACACCTCGTGTGATGCCAGCGAGCTTGGTTCAGGAATACGCTTTGGGCTGTCGGGGGTTGTCTGGGGAGAGAAAGGATCGAGCACCTGGTGGACTGCTCGCCTTTCCCTGGGAAGGGTTTGGGGCTTCCATTGCTCTGTGGCAGCCCCAGATGGAAGTCAGGGGCACTGCAGGTGTGATGTGTTCAAGGGCGAAGTATGGCAGACATCGGCATACAGTGCCTGGACATCATTGCACGTCCGTACTTCAAGGGAAGTAAGGCTTGAAGGATAATGGCAGTTGGTGGTGGCAGCTTAATAGCCATGCCTCCTCACCCAGGGGGCCCGACAGAAATCATGCTATGGTATTAGATCCCAGCCCAGCGAGAAGGAGTGGGGACCCCTCTGCGGGTATGTCATGTGCTAGCTGGATGTGAGTGAGCTGTCAGGCTGAATGTAGAGAAGACAGCGGCTGGATGACAGGCAGAGCTGCGGGAGTAGAAATAAATTCAATATATAAAAAAAGAAGTGATTACCCCATTGTCCCCTTCTTGGTGATGACTGTAAGTACCTCCTCCATCTTCTACACAGCTTCTGGGTTTCCCTTCTCCAAGTGCATGACTTTATACTTTTTGGCATTGAATCCCAGCTGCCACACCCTAGACCACTCCTCTAGTTTCCACAGGTCCGTCTACATTCTCTTTACCCCTTCCTGCATGTCCATCCCATTGAAGATTGTTGTGTCATCCATAAGTAGACACACCTCCCCTTCCGGTTCCTCAGCAATGTCACTTATGAAGACAATGAAGAGGACTGGTCCCACTACTGATCCATGGGGTGCCCCGCTAGTCACTCTGCAGTACCCAAAGTGTCTACAGTTTACCTCCACCTTCTGCCTCCTATCCTTCAACTAGTTTGATACCCAGCTTACCATTTTATCCCCAACCCACGAGCTGCTTGGTTTCTTTATTAGCCTCCTGTGTGCCACAGTGTTGAAGGCCTTACTGAAGTCCAGATAGGACACATTCACTACCCTATCTTGATCCACCTTCCAAGTCACCTAGTCAAAGAAATCTATAAGATTTGTTTGATATGACCTCCCCCTGTAAAACACTGCTGCCAGTGATCCTAATGCTCATATGCCTCCAGGTACTTAATCAGTCTCCCCTTCAGCAGGGTCTCCATTCATTTCCCCACCACAGTGTGAGACTGATTGGCCTGCAGTTGCTATCCTCCTCCCTGTTGCTGCTGCTGTGCAGAAGGACCACACTGGCCCTCTTCCAGTCCGCTGGAGCTACATTTGTCTCCTGTGACTTGCTGAATAATATTGTCAGTAGGGTAGCCAGCACCATGCTCAGTTCTTTTAGAACCCCTGGGTGAATTCCTTCTGGTTCCATTACCTTGTTCTCCTTTAGGGATTCCAAACCCTTCCAGGCTCTCTCCTCTGAAAATAGACTTGTGTCCACTGCTCCCCAGTACCTGTTGATACTTATCGGTCCATCCCCCCTTACTGTAAAGACTGAACAGAAGTACTCATTTAAAATTTTAGTTTTTTCCTGATTGTCATCTGCATAGTGCCCCCCAACCTCTTGATTATCACCATTGAATTTTATTGTGCACCTTCTTGTCTGTTTTGTTGCTGTTTGTTTTTCTTGATGCTGCACAGGCTAAGGTCATTGTGCTCTTTTCTTTTGGATTTCATTATATTCCAGATGGCATCTCACCAATGATCTATAAAGAGGTAGTATTACCTAATTCTTCCTGCCATCAAAACCCCTTACAGTACACCACACATTCTGGTTGCTTTGCTACAGGCTTTTTTACATTGGCTAGTTTGTTTTAGGGAGTCACATATGATGACCCCCTGGTTCCTTTCCTCTGCAGTAGTGGGTGGCTTAACCCCACCTATCCAATATTCTATGTTAGGGCACTTTTTATGGTTTGGTAACTGGGTAAGGCCACTAGGCACTTTGCCTGTTTTCAGGGGTGACAGGAGCACTGGGGATCTTAACTGACTTGCTCAGGGTCACACAGTATGCAAGTGGAGGTTGTGATAATTAAACCCAGGTCTGTTGAATGTACCAAGGTCATTCACAGCTTATTACTCTAACCTCTAGGCTATACTGCTAGCCACAGCTTGTTCCCTGTGTTCATTATCTTGTAATTTATGTCACTGAATTTCAACTGCCACACCTTGGACCACCTCTCTAGCCTTTGCAGGTCCCTCTTCAACTCCCTAACCCCCTTCTCACTGTCAACCAAGGCAACAGAGCTTATTGTCATCTGCAAACAGATACATCTTGCTCTGTATTCCTTGAACAAGACCAGAATAGATCAAGACTGGAAAACACACAGTAGACTCTCCTTGATGGAGCAGAGAGGGCAGAAGGAGGCATACAGTATATGATAAGGAGATATTTAAGGTACTCATGGCCCAAACCCTATAGGTCTTGTAAGTTAACAAGTTCACCGTGAAGTTGGTGTACCACCAAAGTGGCAGCCAGTGTAAATCAAAGAGCACCAGCATAATATGCTCAGAACAAGGAATCCCAACACTCAGCCAGGCTGCTTCATTCTGCACTAGCTAGGCACTAAACCAACCTTACAGACAGCACTAGGTAAAGGATGTGGGCGGTAATTAAATCTGGAAATGACAAACGCATGTACCAATGTTACCAGGTCAGCTGGCACAAGATAGGACTTAATCTGGGCATTTTTTTTTCGCATAAGAAAAAAGACACTGTGGACTACCACTGATACCTAGTCTTCTATTGCCAGCTTGGGATCCACAATGACCACAGGCATTGGGTACCAGCACTCTAATACAGGAGATCTCAAATCAGGGAGTATAAAATTCCCTTGTATGTTGCATCAGAACCACTACAGAAAATACAGTAGGGAAAAACTGCCAGTGTCACCCACCCAGAATATCCACATATTCTGTAAATATGTTTATTAAGTACAGAACTTATGAGTCACCTATATGGCCACCAGTGTTTAAGGGAACTAAAATTCCCTTCGTTAGGGTGGGCAGGTGTATCTGTAATGAAAATTGTATATAATGGAGGTTAATCAAAAGAAAATACAACTGTAACACTCCCTAGGAGTGAAGTCATATTTTCTCCCATCAGGGAATATCCATGCAAATATTCAAACATTCTGCAACTTACTGGTGAATGATCTGGGTAGAGCGTGAAGGGGCTGCAGAGGTAGATACAGCCACACAACACAATAATGTGTGACCCTAAGATGACTAGAAAATGACCCTTCTGTCATCATAAAGATTGAAGCTGTCTTGCAAGATTATACCCAGTATGCTGAATGTTTTAGAGAATTGGATAACAGTGAAAATGATATGCTACCCATGAGTAATCCTATTGAGATGGTTAGTAAGGTAGAGTTTTTAACATCAGGATTGAGCAGGGTGTGGTTGTGATCAAGTGGAAGCACACATCCTTTTTTAATAGCTCACCTAGGCCAGCCCACCAGTGCAGTGGCAAGGTGTCTGTCTGTGAAAACTGACATCCCGAGTTCGAAAACGGACCCGGGAAGTCAGAGGGCTGGCCAGGAGGAGAAGGATTGAGCATCCCATGGATGGCTCTCCTTCTCCAGGGGAAGGGTGGTTGTGTATCTGGTGCAAGTTGGACCCCTAGCAGAGGCTGAGGGTCTCGCAGCAACTGGCACCGAGACATCGTAGGATGCGTGCAGATGCTGGCGCCATTGCATGTCACACCTCTTCCTTCTAACGGGAAAACATTGGTGTCCACCTCTATTATGCCTCGCCTGTTCTCCTGGCCCTGGTCCTCAGCCCCTGGCACTCCCAACTGGATGACCTATCCCACTGTCAGCTGTATCCCACCAATTCCATACCCTGCCCTGGGGGGCAAGCCAGGGAAGCAATGCCAATTGGAGCCCACCCGGCACCCTTCTACCCCTCTCCTGTCATCGTGGATCATGCTGGTGAGGTGGCCCCGACCTGGGGGGCAATCCAGGGGGTATCACCTGTTGGCAAGTCCCGTGCTGGCAGGGACGGGGTCTGGGAGTTGGTGAGTGCTGCAGTCTGGTGGCAGCGAAAAGTATAGTAAATAAAAAAAAAAAGCTCACTTAGACCACCAATTTTTTTATACCCTCGTAAAAATCCACGAAAGTTTGGATAGACCACATGGGAGACCAATAGTCACAGGTATTGGCTCAATACTCAAGCCCTGTTCAATATATTGTTTGTGGAATACCACTTAAAGTCACTAGAGAAAGGGACAGAAGAGTATATAAAAGACACAGTGAGGTTATCCGATTACTAGAGAAATTAAGTGAGACACTTCCAAATCTGGTATTTCCCCAATGCCTTGAAATCTGAAGGATCTGTACACCTCAATACCCCAACAGAAGGCAATTGGGACCCTTGCAGAAGTCTTGTACAGAGGGAGAATGGAGACTATACCATCTAATCACTATCTAGTACAAGATATAGGTGAAATGTTCAAAATTTGCTTTGCAAATTAATTGGAAGAGCTGGCAAAATTCTGCCGTGCGACATTTTGACCCCATGCCCCACTTAACCATACATCACCAGACTTTGACTGAAAAAGTGTCACTTTTCCAGGAAAACTTATTGTGAAGTGATGAAGAGGCAAAGTGGGCACTTTCTGAAGTAGTTTATGAAGGCAAATTTCACAGTTTTGCCAGAACTTTGTTGGCGAAGTAAAACGTTACAACATTTCTCTGGCACACGTGGCTGAAGTGGCTTTAAGTAAGAACTATTTTATTTTGAAAATGGGTATTATTGGCAGTTATGAGGGATGGCCATGGTCTCAACCATAGCCCCTCTCATATGCCAATATTTTCATGGACAATCTTGAGAGATACTACATATGTCTGAATCACGTTACCCTTTTAAATAGTACATAGCATAGTGGAAACACTTTATTGTTGAAATTTTGGTTTTATGGAGCGGCATGGAACAACAACTGATGCAGTTCCATGAATTTATTAACAGCAGAACAAACTATTGGTCAGTTATACTAAATTTCAATGTAAAGGAGATTCATTTTTTTGATATCTGACTTCCTCCAGTGGCCAATGCCACACCCCACTGTTTCTTTGGTGGCCAGCCACTTTAGCACTGAGGCTGCCTCTCATCCTGGGCTCTGCTCTGGGACCTAACCAATCAGGTCATCTCTTTCTACCAAATACCAGGTGGAAACCCCCACAAATTGGATTGCTCCCTGTCTGCAATTAAAGGTCTGTCCACTTTCAGTCTTTCTCTCACTCCAGCCTCATCCCAGGACTTGGGGACCTCTTGACGTGGCCTGACATGGATATCACATACTGCCTGTGGACTTCCTTCTGCAACTGAGACCACTCCTTGCTGTTTTTCTGGCAGCCAGATCTGTCCATGCCAAGACTGTCTCTCATCTTGGACTCAGCTCTGGGACCTAACCAATCAGGTCCTGTCCTTTTGCCAACAGCTGAGCAGTGTTAGGTTTCAAGTTTAGTTTATCGTTTGACATAGCAATCATTACACGAATTCAAATAAAAAAAAAATTAACACATAAAATTTAATGCATAAACACAATTTATACATCCGGGGTTAAAATAAACAGCATTTTTAATGTATAAGGCATAATGAATATGTATCTCCACACTTCTTAAATAAATAACCGGACTTCCGGTTGTGATGGCTGCCTGCTAACATGCATGGTGCACTGTTCCTCCAACCCCCCTAACTTCTCACAGTATTACTGCTCTTTATAATCGAATTTATATCCCTGAAAGATTGAGCACCTACCTTGTCTTTGTCAGCTAAGCTCCAGTCTGAAGATTGTCCCTAAATATGGACGCAGACCTGAGACAGGCTCTTCCAAAACACATGCCTCCACCAATGCCAGAAAAAGAGAAGGCTGCAGAGCATTCAAAGGCAAGTGGAGCCAGCACAGCTACTCAATCGACCTCCTAGGCTGTTCTTACAGAGGCAAAATTTTTTGAAGGCCTGGCACCACTCAGGGAGACCATACAAACAGTTGTTGATGACTTGCAGAGTATGAAAGCTTCTTTAAATCAAATTACCATCAGAACCAGTGACAATGAAGCCTGCATATTGTCCTTGGATGATTGAAGAAACTGCACTGACCCCAAACTCACGTTGCTGCAGCACCGAGTTAAAAAGATGCAGGATCGATTAAAGGATCTTGAGGGGAGATCCCGTCTTAATAACACAGTGATACGGGCTCCCTGAAGGGGAAGAGGTGTCCAATCCCATCTTGTTCACCCAAAAGTTGTACTGCAAACTCGTGGGCCCCTCACCAAATGGCCCTGCTTCATGACTGAGTGTGCCCATTGTTCTCTGAGACCCATATCTCTATCTGGATCCCTTCCCTGTCCATTTATATTTCACCTGCTTAACTTTTTGGACAAGCAATATATTATTGACTAGCTCTGGGAAGTTAAAGAAGTCCAATGGGAAGGAAAGAGGATCTGGATAATACATGACCTGCTCTACTCCGTTCGGCAAAAGAGAACTGCTTTACACCCGCTAGTGTCTAAGCTTATTGCAGCAGGGATCTGCTTTAGAATGAGGTATCCCGCAACCCTCCAAGTCCACAGAAATGGCCAGTGGTCCTCCTTCAACTCGGTGGAAACAGCAACTAGTGAGCTAAAGAAGCTGTTCCCAGATCTCTTTAATGAAGCAGACATATGCTTGGAGGTAATGCAATAACATAAGGGATAGTTTATGGAACATTCTATGTTCATTGTTAATTAGCCAAATAAGTCCTTCTTTTCCCATAATGAATATTGTGCCTTACACCAGCCGAGTCAGCCAGCCCCGATTGATTGACTAACATGGTACTGTACAACTGATCCCCATAGATGGAATGATGCAGGGAGGGTATCCGATAGCATGAATCCCCAATTGCAGCTAGACTCCTACCGATCGATGAGCACCTGGCCTTTCCCTTCAGAGACTATTCACCACCATGCGACCACCCTGTGTTGCACCCTGATGCACAAGATACCATCTGACAGTGTTCAGTCAACTACCTGGATGCATAAAGGGAGCACAGTAAAGTCATACTGAGTCCTTTTCTCCCAAATTTAGCAGGTCTGTTGTAAAGCTGCAGAGTATTGATACTATACATGTGCCTCTCGCATTATGAGAATGATCTCACTCTGTACCCACTAGAGGGTGACAATACCTAATTCATGGAAGATTGGGAAAAACATTTTACCACCAACTTCTAGTTCCTCATGCACCCTAACAGCTTTTTGGGGCTGGACAGTGCATTTTGTATTCTTACTAAGACTCTTTACTGATGTCTCTACTACTTTACCTACACAATCATTATGGGATACGATCACTATCTGGATTTGACAAAGAGTGCTGCAAGTTGTTCAGTTTACTATGATTGCTAAGTGTGTTCGGGGCTTAATGGGGCATAACTACTGAAGGGGGGAGCGTTTATCAGGCAGTATGATTGACATCATGCCTGGTGATTTGAAAGGAGATCAGTCATGCGGACTGGGGGTAGTTATTAGGTTATTGTAGGAGTTAATAGTTTGTTTAATGAATATGGGGATATGGGGGGGGGGACTCGGACAGCCCCCATATATTCCAACTATAATATCGAACAGGGACTTAAGGGAGAATCAAGGGTTGGGAGGGTTTGTTCCTATGTTTATTCTGTTACCGGCTCACATTTTGTGCCATAATAAGTCAAGACAAATTAGTAAACCTAGTACAATACCCCGGGTATATGTTAGGAATGGAAGGTGGGATTTGAAAAGAACCTTGTCTACCTTTCTCACGTTTAGGAGTTTTACTTTCCTTAAGCCCAAACATTTATTCCTCCTATCAGTTAGACATCCGATATGAGGTACATAACCTGGAGCGTTAAAGGGGCCTGCTCCAGCGTTAAGAGACACCAGATATTGAAACATCTGAACCAGTTACACTGCCACATAGCTTTTCTACAGGAGACCCATTTACTAGAATCAGAAGGGAACTTATTCTGAAGTTGCCAAGCTAGGCAGGTATTTGCTGCTGGTAGCACAATTTTGCAAATGGGGGTGGCGATACTGATCACTAGAGGGTACAGTTTCAACAACCGCAATGTATTTTTCACCCACACGGCCACTATGTCCTGTTAAAGGGACAATTAGATCACACTGAAGTCCTTCTGGGGTCCATTTATGGACTAAATAAAGACTCCCCTGAGTTTTACTCCTCTCTGTCAATCTTCTTGGGCCCCTTCCTCCATCTCCCTATCTTTTTAGCTGGGGATTGGAACCTCACCTAAGCGCCCAACCTGGATAAATCCCCTCCCAGGTAATAGGTCTTATCCTCTGCCCAAAAATCCCTCCATGAACTTATGCAATCACTGGGACTCAGTGATCCCTGGTGCCTCCTAAATCCCAGTGCCCAAGAATTTACCTTTTACTCCCCTTTCCACAAAGCACTCTCTCAGATACTCTTTTTTGGTAAATAACCCAGTTCTATCCAATATCTTGGGATGTGGCATTACACAAAGAGTCCTGTCAGATCACTCCCCAGTCTGGCTAGAAGGCCAGCTATCACCCCACACCCAAAAGGATACAACCAGGAAATTAAATACACAGCTACTTCAGGAAGAAGGGATATTGACTAGAGTTCAAGATACTATCTCTCAATTCATGGAACATAATGCTGATCCTACCCCAGCATTCGATAAATTATGGTGTGCGCTGAAATGTGTTTTATGAGGTGAGTTAATCCAGCTAGCAGCCACTAGGAAACACAAAAGAGAGGCAGCCATAGTATCTATACTTGACAACATAAAAGCCTTGGAAGCCTCTCTCTTGCAAAATCCAACAGAAGCAGATCTCCAACAACTAACCTTTCTTAAAGATCGATATGCAGAGAGCCTCAGGGAGAAAGCCGAGTATGCCCTATTTAAAACCTGAGCTCAATCCATTGAACAAGGAGATGAGGCAAGTCACCTTCTGGCCTTGCGGCTTAAAAAACAAGAAGAATCCAGGATAGTGACAGCCCTATCCTCCCCGGATGATAATTCTCTCATTACTACCCTTAGTGAAATTGACCAACAATTTGAAATCTACTACCGTCAACTATACAATACTCCTCCAGCAAGCCCCATCGTCAGAAGAAATCAGTCAATACCTGATGAAGATAAACTTCCCCACCCTAACCCCTGTACAGCAATCTCTCCTTAATAAGCCCATTACCCTATAAGAGGTGACTGATGCAATTCTCTCTGTTCCACTGGACAAAGCACCAGGCACAGACGGATACCCACCCGCATTCTACAAGATGTTTGCAAAAGAGCTGGCACCCCTGCTCCACCAATTGTTCCTTCACCTTTGTGAACATGGTCTCTCTGATCCAACACTATTAGAAGCAACAATAGTAGTGCTACCCAAACCAGGCAAACCCAAAGATAAAATGACCAGTTCCCACCCAATCTCCCTTATGAACTATGTCATAAAATTGTTTGCTAAAATTCTAACTGCCCATATAATGCAAGTGTGGACACATCTAATCAGCCCAGAACAGATTGGTTTTCTAAAGGGATGATCCTTGACAGACCACCTAAGGAAACTGTTCCATATCTTTTCTGCATCCAGAGAAGCATCCCAACCCATGGCATTAGTTTCACTGGATACGGAAAAGGCATTTAACAGAGTCAGCTGGCCCTTTATGTCTGCAGTTCTGGACAGGTTCGGCTTCCCCTCGGGCTTGGTCCAGTGGATTCAAGTGTTATACTCACACTCCACTGCTAAAGTCTACTGTAATGGAATGTTGTCATTATTTCCACTATGCTCGGGCACTAGACAAGGATGCCCCTTATCCCTACTACTAATCAGTCTATATCTTGAACCATTACTCCACCAACTTAATACTTCCCCCCTCCTCAAAGATATACTGATTGGTATTCTTGACCTGAGGTTCTTTGTATATGCTGTCAACATATTGCTCCATTTAACTGACCCAGTAACTTCATTACCAGCTACGTTATCTATAATTGCACAATTTAGCTAACTATCCAATTATAAACTAAATTTAGACAAAACCACAATCATGCCACTAAATTCTTGACTCTTTCAAGCAGATATTAAACTATTTAATCTAACTTGGGCACCCCGAATCAAATACTTAGGTATCACCTTGAGTACAAACTTGACCCAGCTAAAGAAACTTAACCTGGATGACCTACTCACAGAAATCCATCAAGACTTAGATAGATGGTCTCCGCTCTATCTATCTCTCCAGGGCAGAGTCAGCATTATTAAAATGAATATTCTTGGTGGGCTGGCCAACCAGCAACCAAGATGGTGACCTGATTTAATAGCATCATATGCCTAGAGCCCAGAACTCAACTAAATACAGTCTTTTGTGAACCCCAATGGGAAAACTTTAGCCTAACGGTGATCGGAAGCCTTCCGTTAACTGCAGGCTGAACGCGGGGAAAATCCATCACAGGACTAACTTACTAAAGGGTAGTTCGACCTGAAGCCACCCGCACAGCTAGGCCACATGGCGTACTTGGCCTCGGAAGGGGAAGAACCCTCAATTAGAGACATGTTCTCTTCCATCATGGCCAGTATTGATGCTCTAACCTTAGCGGTGAATACCACTGCAGTCTCAATGCAACAGCTAGATGCAAGAGTTGATCGGGTGGAACAAAAGACGACAGCCCATGATGATATCCTGCAAGGGCACTGTGCCACTATGCAAGACCAGGCAGCCCAAATCCATCTTCTGCAAGACAAACACGAGGACCTGGAAAGTAGGAGCCGCCATAACAACTTGTGGCTCCTTGGCTTCCTGGAGGGCTGTGAAGGTGGGAAAGCACTATCTTTTCTGCAACAAACGCTTCCAGAGATTCTTAAGCTTACTCGGGGCACAAAAGTCATGATTGAAAGGACACATCACTCATTGCAGCTCAAACCCATGCAGGGTGACAGACCAAGACCGTTTATTGTACACATCTTAAACTATGCCAAAAAGGAAGCCATTCAAGCTAGGGCCAGGGAACTGGTGCAGCTCCGATGGAGGGACCACACGATTATGATTTTCCAGGATTACTCTAAGGACTTAGCAGCTAAGCGCAAGGCCTTCACGGAAGTTCGTTGCAAGCTGCATGCCCTGCAAGTCCCTTTTACCCTGCAGTACCCTGCCAATATACAGATCTCAGTCAATGGCACCCCACATCAATTTGCCTCCCCAGATGCTGCTATGGCTTTTATTACAGATATGTGGCCAGCAGGTCTGGGCTCTTCTCTCAACACAAACGAAGGATGGAATTGCTGATCTCCAGAAAAAGAAGACCTCTCTGAAGCCACAACAGTGATACTGTGCACATCCCTCCTAACGGGTCTGGAACCCCACAACTCCAAAATCAGGAAGAGGCCTTCAAAATCACCTCACTCCAAGCGCGATCACCCACAGGATAGGAAACACTCCTCAGACCAGCAGGACCAGAATCTCATTATAGCTGACATGGCCGAACCAGAGTACGTCAGCCCTTACTTCGCTCAAAACCATTTTTCCCTACTACGAGACCTACCAGACACTGATTCCTGGGAGGAAATGGACACCAGCCGTGCAGATCCTGAAAGATGCAACCCCGAGGATGAACACACCTAATGGGCCTCTGCCACGGATGCTGCTCTGCCTTTGCAGGACTTGGGGCTACGATCACTGGCTCCCGGTTCCCCACCAGGCCGCAGCACAGAAAGTAGCCCTGCTGAACCGCAGCAATCACACCCAGGATGAACTCCCAGACCAGCCAAGTTCTTCATACTGTTTGACAATCAGATAAGTACTGAGGGGCAGGTGTCTTGGGGAATTAAAGAGTAGAAGGGAGGGGGATAACAGGAGTTAATCGGGGATAACACAGCCTGGAGAACAGGGCTCAAGCTCATCCTGGAATACATCAATAATGAGCTCCTCTCAGGCATAACAAAACCCTTTATTACAAAAAACAAAATTGGGCTGAATCAGAACAGGCCTTACTTTTACTCCCAGACGCCCCACCAGGAGGTATATATCAAATGCATTGTACTGTAATGTTAGTTTGGCAGTTGCCTGATGCTATTTACATAGCAAAGTTTAAAGGTTGTTTTGTTAATCCGTTTGGGTATGAGAGAAATTGTGTCACTCTGGCCTATCTCTGCCCATTTTCACTAGACTCCTTAGAACTCCCCCCCCCTTCACCTGCCTATTGAGATGCAGTGATGGGAAGGATATGCGTGGGTACTAAGCATAACTGGGTGTGACAGCACACAAACTGCACCCCCTCTTTATCAGCAGACCCTTCCCCCGCATGCAGACTTTTAAGTCCTTAGGAGTACAGGTCGCAACACAGAAAGCAGCCCTGCTGAATTGAAACACTCGCACTCAGAATGAGGGCCCAGGGTGGCCAAATTCTACATTCTGTTTGATAATCAGATAAATACGGATTTTTTTTTTATTTTTTATTTATTTATTTATTTATTTTGTTAACCTGGTAAACATATGAGCCAAGGCCCTTTTTCATATGCGACCTGAGACTATAAAATAGTCACAAGATGTTATACAAACTTTTACATTCACTTAATACAGGAATACAAATACATGACATACAAGACAAACAATATAATACAAATTATTTAAAATAGTAGTGACATTGCAAGCTACTCAATAAATTGATGCTTCAATTTCTTTTTGAATAAATTATGACTACTCATAGTTCTCAATTCAATTGGAAGATCATTCCAGTATTTTGGTGCTTGGATAGAAAAAGCTTGAGCACCCATTTTAGTTTTAGTGACTTTCAAATTTAAACAAGAAAGAAAATTTGATCTCAAGTTTCTCGGAGCTTCCCTTACAGATATCAGAGAATACAAGGGAGCGAGACTTTTTTGTCTCAATACACTATCCGTTTTACAACAAAGAGAGTAAATGGAACTCAAGTTAGGCAGTAGAAACCCTGAAACTTGATATAAAGTACAATGATGTGTACTATAAGGCAATCTATAACCAAATCTACAAATACTGTGAAAAGCCATTGTTAAGTTATTTACCACATGTTTAGACAAACTATGGTGGGTGTTTCGGGGATTTATAGGGGAGAAGGCCGGGGGACAACTGGAGACAACGCAGCAAGAAGTTTAGGGCTTAGGCCCATTCTGAAATACACCTGAAATGAGCCCCTCTCCTCTGCAGCAAAACCCTCTTCTATAAAAAAGCAGAACCGGGCTGAACTAGACCTGGTCTTACTCCCAAGCCCAGACACCCCCACCTGGAGCTATATATTATAGGCATTGTACTTTAATGTTAGTTACAGGATGCTTATTTCATAGCATTATTTAAAGGTTGTCTGGTTAATGTTTGGGTTAGAAGAAAATACTGTTATTCTGGCCTATCTCAGACCGTTTTCATTAGATTTCTTAGAACTCCCCCAACCCCCCCATCCCACTGAGATGCAGGGATGGGAGGGATCTGTAAGGGTACTAGGCATATCTGAATGAAATAGCTCACAATCCGCACCCCCCATCACTAGTAGACCCCCCATAAGCAGACCATGAAGTCCCCAGGAATGCGGACCCAGTACCTTCGGTACGCTACAAGGGTTCCCTTCCAGCCAGTAAACCAGATACATAATCAGTGATCACCCACCATGACCTCCCAAATTCCATGCATGGGGGGTTCACAGGCTGGAATATCTGTGATTATCTCTGACGGGCTCCGGGCTATGGTCTGCAAAACTGTTTCCACTTGCATATACTGAAACTATTGTACCTGACAAAATCAATATACGCTTCATAGTGCAGGGGAGTTTCCCCCTCACTGGTGTATTACCCTCTCCACACCCCACAGCGTGATCAGGCATACCATTGGCTGGTGCCCCAGCCGGTTAAGTCCCATCGTATTCTTCACTGCTGTTTTGTTCGATAAGTTCAGTAGCTTAGACTGTTAGTTATAGTATATAGATACAGGTGCTCATATAATATAACTGTATACTGTTTTTTTTAATCTGGTCTCTTACGTGGAACGTAGTAATACATAACTCACCCAGTGAATACTCTTATCTCTTATTGCAATAAAGGAGGAGCAGAATCCCTATACCTCTCACTGGGCTTCCCCTAGTCCCCACGACTAACCACTAGAGCAAAATGATTGATATTACGTTTCACACCTGGAATGTCAGAGGGCTGAACTCCCTAGTGAAACGCAAGAAAGTTCTGGCCCACTTGAAGCGTTTACACTCCAAAGTGGCCTTACTGCAGGAGACCAAATTGACAGGGGATGACCATTCTCATATGACCAAAGATTGGGTGGGCCAGCAGGTTCACTCTAATGCCCCGTCCAGAAAGCACAGTGCCCTTATTCTCTTGCACTAGTCCCTCACCTGGACACTTGTTCAGACACTTTCAGATCTGGATGGCAGATGGGTGATAGCAACATACAACACACCCACGGGTCCACTTACACTATGCAATCTCTACGCCCCTAATGAGGATACTCCTCAGTTCTTTCATAATCTTGTGGAGGTGATTCTGGAGTTTAACCCCCCAGAATGTCCCCTGCTCATAGGTAGGGACTTCAGCCTGACACTAGTAGATCCCCTAGATCGGAACAGGGGTAAAGAGGCACACATAAGAAGCAGGAAGGCCCTTCACCAAATGATTTCAGACAAGGGGCTTACAGACTTATGGAGACTTTTCCATCCCAGAACAAGGGATTACACTTTCCACTCAGAAGTTAATGCCTCATGCAGCAGTCTGGATTTCTGGCTGGGCTCACCCACCTTAACATCTAAAACCCTTGATGTTTCAATCCTTCCCCAAACCATCTCCGACCATGCCCCGGTCCAGCTTCTTATACAATGGGATCCTGTAGCTCCCCCACCCAGACAATGGAGATTAGACCCACTCTTAATGAGAGACCTGGATTTTATCCCCTGGGCTCAGAATGAAGCCTCCCTTTTTCTAAATGAAAATCCCATATCAGACACCTCAGCTGGTACCACATGGGAAGCTTTTAAGGCCATGATGCGGGGTAATATCATGGGGTTTGCGTGGCTAAACCCAGAGAAAGGGAACACCAGCTGGCTACCCTGGAACAGAAATTAGCCACAGCTGAAGACATCTTTAAGTCCATGCCCTCCCCCTCCATCCAGTCTCCCACAGGCAGAACCATCCTAGGTCTCCATTTTGAAATTAACCAACTTCTTAACAGAAAGGCCAAACTAGCCATCCTTCACCTAAGACACACCTTCTGGGAAGGAGGTGATAAAGGGGGCAAAATACTTGCATACCAACTTTCTCAAACAGCAGGCCAGTAGATGTATCCCGGGACTGAAGAACAAGCAAGGGGTACTGGGTACTTCCCCAGAGGATATTAATATCATCATGTCTTCTTTCTACAGATTACTTTATTCCTCCACACATACAGAACCAAACAGAGAGACCCAACTATTTTTAGATACTTTACACCTACCTAGGCTAAATGCACAGCAAGCACAGCTCCTTGACCTCCCCATTTCTAGTGAAGAAGTGTGTGCAGCCATCCAAGGCCTGAAAAAGGGAAAATCTCCGGGAAGCAATGGCTACACGGCAGATTTTTACCAGGCACTAGCCCCGAATATTCCACCTCTCTTAACCAAAGTATTCCAGGAGATAGAACTTAAGGGCACCCTTCCTCCCCCCATGCAAGAAGCTACTATTGTAGTCATTCCCGAAAAGGGCAAAGACACTACCAACCCTGGAAGTTATCACCCGATTTCTCTCATTAATCTGGACAGCAAACTGTATGCCAAAATCCAAGCAACTAGACTTACCCCCTTACTCCCCGGACTTATACACCCCTCACAGGTGGGCTTTATACCTAGTCATCACAGCTCAGACCACTTGAGAACTCTCATGAATCTGATGCCTTTCTCTAAGTCACTGTCTACACCAGCAGTTGCCATTGCAGTGGACTTCGAAAAGGCATTTGACTCAGTAGAATGGGACTATCTCTACGCAGTCCTAGCTCATTTTGGGGTAGGAGATAAATTCCTCTCTAGGAAACAAGCCATATATGCTGGCCCTCCAGAGTTAATACAAATTCCATGCCCCCATTTCCACTGAAAGAGGCACGAGGTGTTGCCCCCTCTCTCCCCTCCTGTTTGTTCTGGCAGTCAAACCCTTGGCCACGGCAATACGAAACCACTCTGATATAAATGGCTTGACATTGGAAAGTATAAGTTATACAACCTTTATGTATGCCGATGACATCCTTCTTCTCCTGGAAGATGCCTACCGCTCCATTCCTCCCCTGCTCAGTCTCCTAGATGTCCTTTCTAGGTACTCAGGCCTATGACTGAATCAAACTAAGACTGAGTTACTCCCCCTTAATACCCACTGTACTCAACAGATGGTTGAAGCAACTGACCTCCTCTGGGCCCCTAATGGACTCACTTATTTGGGAATTGTTCTGACTCCATCTCTGGATACAATTTGGCAAGCTAACATACAACCCCTTCTCTCCTCCAACAAGACAGAATTTGATAGATGGAAACTCCTCAAACTTACCCTTGCAGAGAAAATAGCGGCCGTAAAAATGATATCTACCCCTAAACTTTTTTACCTTCTTATGCACCTGCCTATTCCTCTCCCTAAGCAATGGCACAGGGTCATTGATAAACTATTTGGGGATTTTCTCTGGGAAGGTTCTAAACCCAGATACAGCCGTTCCAAACTTTTCTGCTAGCCCAAATGGTTAAGTGGATGCATCCCCCCTCCTCCCTCTCCCCACAATGGCTAAAACTTGAACTGGACATCACAAGAATCATTCACCCCTCCTCACTTTTTGTAACAGGTGTCAGTTCCAATTTTAGATCATTCAATAGGCCTAATACAGAGCATACGGTAGAAATGTCCAGATCCAACTGGTTTAGTACTCACCTGAAGATAAAAATGGACCTTCTCCCGGTCCTCCATGTTCCTCTTTGGCAAAACCCCTCTGTTACTATAGGGGGAGCTGAAGTACTATGGAAACAATGGACAGATTTGGGCATCTCCAAAATGGGAGATATAATGCTCCCAAACCTTAAAGTTCTCCATACATTCCAATCCCTCTGGCAGCTATAGGGAATCCCACAATCAGATTTCTGGAGATACCTCCAACTTAGAGATGCAACTTGATACCATTTGTCTCCTACCTTGACAAATGATAAACCATCTGACCTTAACATCTGGATACAACACCCTCAGGGCCTTGCAGGGCGTATATATGCCAAACTTAGGGACACTCTTCCCTCCCAATCTGAGGATGAAAGGCGAAAATGGGAGAAGATGCTGCAACTCCACATCTCATCTGGGGCCTGGAACCAGGCCTGGAAAGATACACATAGCTGGTTTAAAGATGCCAGATCCAGACTAATTCAAAATAAAATTGCCCACTCTTGGTACAGAACCCCTGCTATCCTTCATAAAGCCAGACTGCTGGAGTCTGATAATTGTTGGAGGTGCCAGAGAACAGGGGGGGATCTGTTACACATACTATGGTCCTGTCCAAAGATTCAACCCCTATGGCAAGAAATACAGACTGTAGCCTCCAAGGTGACATAACATCAGATCCCCCTTAGTCCCCTTTTCTATCTCCTGGGAATACATAGTGACCTCTCTAAGCTATCCCCACATGTGTACAGGTGGCTCGCTTTGCTGACCCTGCAAACTAAGAGAGCCATACTCTGTAAGTGGAGGTCCTCCCTGGTCCCCACAGCACCAGAGATACTGGCATCCCTTTCAGCCTTGGCCAAGCTAGACAGAATTTCTCACCTTTAGACATCTCAAATCCCCACATTCAGACTCTGCTGGGCACCTTATCTCAACTACGTCCATCCTCAGAGAGGAGTAGGATGAATATTTCCACATACCCTGCTAGATACAGTTAGGTTTGAATGTAGCTAGTAAGCAGGTGGCTCAGTGTTATCAAGGAACAGTTCATGCCTAACCACCTCTAATGTTCTGGTTTCATATAAGATTACCCCTCTACTCTCAGGTACGTCTGTCTACATTCCTGATGTTCTATTTACAACATAAAGATTATTCAGGTTAAGAACTTAAGCTTTGGGATATATCTGTTTCTGTCCTAGGTTAAGTCCGAATTTTGCAGAGCATATACATGTTCTTGCCCAACTCTTCTCCTGAGGCTGTGAAAAGGGATTTGATTTGCTTGCCTAGACACAGAGAATACGTCTGGTGTGCTTATGTCTGGCATAGATGGTTGACTGGGATGGAGATGTTGCCCTGGTAAGTACAACTGCTTGATATATACTTGATTACATTTTGGTAGCAATGCAGTACATCATCTCTCTCTCTCACTATCCCCCCCGCCATAACATCCAACTTGTCTTATTTGTACTCCCTCCAATGGTAGTAAGGGATAGATAATAGACTACTTCTATAACCTCTCGCCTGATAGTCCTGAATGTATGTAATTATCTGTTAGACTAACTTACACACCTCTATAAGAGTACTCTGCTGACTGCTCTTACTCCCCCTTCCTTCCTGTTTCAGACTCCTCCATCCTCTTTCTTTTTCCACTCTCTCCCTCCCCATCTCTTTCCCTTACCCTTCCTACTGTTCCCCTCCTTTATTTCCTATTGGAACTACGCACCTGTATACTGATTGTTGATTGTTTATATATATGGCACAGACTTTACAGATGTATGCTATGTCATGTCAACCTCTTCTTGAAAAATAAAAAATAAAATTACAACAAAATTAATATTCTCCCCAGATTGTTCTACCCCCTAAATATGTTGAGTCTCTTTCTCCCTCTGAGCTGGTTCAAAAAGGTCCACGCTATTATTTCCAAGTTCCTCTGGTCTAAAAAAAACCCAAGGTGATCATACGTACACCTACAGTAGCAGCCACTGACACTGCCAGCCATTTCCCAAAATTTCTGTGATATTTCCAGAAATATCTCCTGCTTTCTGCAATTCCACAGTAGGGGCAGCAGAGAGAAACTCTTCAGAAATTTTGCGAAATATCTGGAGATAACTGGCAATGTCTGTGGCTACTGTAGGCACCCCCAAACTACAAGGCCGACTGAGACTACCCAACTTCTACCACTACTATTTAGCTAGCCACATGGCAAAACACCTTCATTGGTGTCAACCCCCCTCCTCATAAGAAGACCCTAATTCCCTTCCTACCTGGCTTAAATTAGAGTGCCACATGATATCTGAGACAGCCATCTCCCCCCATAGTCTTCTATTTATTGCCCTCAAGAACCTACCACTGTCCCTTCAAGGCAGTGTAATAAACACCTCCCTTAAAATTCATGCTCGATTTTGTAAATCCTTAAGCTATAATAACCTCAAGGACACATCCCTACCACTATATTTTAACCCCAAAATCAAGACTGGAGAAAGAATGCCCCCCCCCCCAGAAAAATGCCACTGAGGGAACACACCATAATTAGTGATTTAGTTACCAAGGGGAAACTTGAAACCATCTCAGAACTGCTGGCCCTATTCCAGATTCCAGCTTCCAGCCAAACACTCCTTTAACGTTTATCAGCTCCGTCACTTACTAATTGGCTGGTTTGGCCCAGAAATTTGGTCCACTAACCAATCTGAGCTCCTTATTACACTTTGGCTGCCGCATGCAGTCTCTTGACTGGCATCGGATATATTCTTCAGGCTATGTCATGAAATGCTGGGACATTCCACATACCGGTCCTCCCAATTCCCTAATACGGTTTTCTAATGGGAACAGATCTGGCGGGACCTCTACATCTATTCCTCCAATGATAAACTTCACCTAATGCAGTTCTATATACTACATAACATGTACCTTACACCTGACAAGCTAAAAGGAATGCAGAAATTAACTGACTCAATATGTTTTAGATGTGCCCAAGGACCCGGCACTCTGCTTCACATTTTTTGTGAAAGTCCTAAAGTCACCCCTCTCTGGGACACCATACAATCAAAAGTTGACCCCCTGTTGGGACTGGAAGGGGTGTTTACCCCGGAGAGCTGCATGGTAGGAGACAACTCCAGAATTAGAGTGAGGGAACGATGGTACCATATGTCTCTCATCTCCTTCTCAGTCAAGCGAGTAGTCTTATGCCATTGGAAAGACCAATCAATCATTCATTCCCTACCCAGAGTGGTTGAATGAACTATTGAGCAACCTATGATTGGAAAAGACTATTGCTAGCTTAAGAGGCAGACTGATATCCTATAACAAAAGTTGGCAAAAACTTCACACACTATATTTGCTTTCCCAGGCTGCATGAAATCAATATCTGGTGTCCCTTTTGGCGTGGATCCCCACAGCCTCTAACTGATTACCCTGAATTAGCTTAATAGGCTCCCGATTTTTCTTTTTGGGGTTGTGACTATCTTTTCCCTTCATCTTTCAATAGCCACAGATACACCATACCTACAACAACTACTCCTCAACCCAATTTGTACCCACAAGGTTCTCAGGGTAGGGTATATAGAGAGTGTGGGATGGGAGGATGGGCTGGGGCAGAAAATCAAGAATGTTCCATTGTTACCTTAAGAGGATATACTGAATACCACTGTTTAAACTTGAATATCATTCCTCTTGCTCTCTGCTGTAAAATGGATGTTATGTCATGTTTAAATATGCAATAACATATATTTAATTTAAAATAAATAAATAACCAAGAGTAGGCCAACACTTTGTATTCTTACAAGCATTAACATGCTAACTACAGCATAATACATTTACATAATCAGAGCATTCTGTATATATTTCTTTCAAAGTTTAAGAGCTTCCAATAGATAAATTGCTAAAGCATTCAATAATTCCCTGCTTTCTGAATTAAACAGTAAATCTATAATAGATCTAGAAGGAAAATTCATTTACTTCACATATTGCCCCAAGATTTTATGTTAAATTTCCAGATACCAGGGACAATGAAGGATCACATGTAGAAGGTCCTCATCTTCATTTAATGAGCAGTAACAGATAGTACTAAAAACTGTTCCTTTCCTATATCAAAAATCAAGTATATTTTATGGGAAATGACTCAAATCTAAATTTAGTCAGGAGAAATGTATATTCAGGGGTTAGGGCAAGATCTAGATAGTATTTCAAATCATGATCCTTTGTATTCATTACTAGCCAGTGAGCCACTTTCATTTTTTTAACTTCTTCTAGATCATTTTCTTATGATGTATTCTGTATATGCCTAGACATCTTTTTTAAATATGCTGAATTCAGGTGAATATTATTTTCTACCCAATTATTTAACTGATTGAGATCATACTTCCTAGTAAAGTGTAAGGATGAGAAAAGAAGGGTATTGGGGTGCTATGTGGATTGTAGTAATGGCTGCTGCACTGGCAACCAAACAAAGATAAGCAGTACAACAAAGGTCAGTGCCCACACCATGCTAAAATGCTAGTAGACAGTCTAACGCTGGAGAGATATAGAAATACTGTGCCATTTATTCACAGGTGTAACTCAGTGGAAGCCAAAGCAAAATAACCAAAGACATCAACAACTTTATTAAAAATCCATAAACAAGGACTTTTATTAAAAATTCTAAATCTACAATTTGAATTCCACACATTGTAACAGACTGTTTGAACAACTTTCATATAGTGTTTATGACTTAAAAGTTGAAAGCTTTGACTAGTTACTCTTTTAGTAGTTTGTAACTGAATTGTTTCAAAATCTTTAAATTTGATACTTAACTTCTCAAGCGACAGCATTTTTAATCATTTAGCTTGGGCTTAAATTTAAATTCCTTGTATTCTATGGTTTTCTCCAATGTATGCCATGATTAGATTAATCCTGCCTGCTGTCATTACTAACTTTGAATGTTAGTTTATTTTTAAAATGTTTTTGCACCTTCACTGTTTCACCATACTGTTCACTGTGGGGTTGTACATGTACCAAGACTTCAAATCAATATCATACAAATGTATTAATATTTGAATACATACTGCATTTTGATGGAGGTCAGCGGTGGTGTGGTGGTGAAGCTGCTGTCACTGACAATAGCTTTCACCTGTTTTATTTAATATAAAAGGCAGCCTGATCCACTAGCACCCCACCCGCCTGAGGAAGAATAGGGTAGATTCAAAGCCCCGGGGACTTTTATTGAAGTCTTTGTTCATTTTGCTTTGGCTCCCAGTGAGTTACACCTGTGAATAAATGGGACAGAATTTCTACATCTTTCCAGCTTTGGAGTGTCTACTTTATTCTAGTACGGTGTACGCACTGACCTTTGTTGTACTCCTATTAAAGTGTACACTGTAGACAACCATCCTTCTTTACAAAATCTAGGTAATTGTTTTTATTTTCTCTAAGCACTGTTCTCAAGATTGAGTTCTTGTTTTCTGCAGTTAATTTGACTGAATAGTTTATCGTCCTTGTACGAGCCAAATATTCAAATCTTACTTGTCCTAATTCTGCTGTTACTAAAGTGCTAGGAGCACTTGAAGGCAATCTTACTATATGTTTGTATTTTTTATTTAACAGGGTTTCAATTTTTTGAACATTTTCTGTTCCCTAGACTTCCATCACATATAAGGCTTGACTAATCATTTTGTATTTATTGCTTTGATCATGGGTGACAAAGCAAGTCCACCATAGTCCCTTTTAAATCTTTTAAGTGCTTTCAAAGAACTGCCCAATTTATTTTTGAACCAGTTAACATGTCTTGACCATCTGCCATTACTAGTAAAGAGCACCCCCAAATATGAAAATTCCTCAACAAATTCCAGTTTTTTGTTGGCTAGAGTTAATTTTCTGTATTTCTTAGAAGTACCACATTTCATGATTTTTGTTTTATTTTTATCTGGCTTCAAATTGTGTTCTGTGCAAAGTGCATTTAACTTCTCCAATGTTCTTTGCAATCCTAACCTAGCTGTAGATATTATTGCCAAGTCATCTGCATATGCAAGTACTGGAACATTTTTGTAAGATTGTTGGAGGATGTTTACATGGGATTTTGAGTTAGAGGCATTCAGTCATAATCCCACAGATGGTAGCTTCTCACCACTGACTTCTCAGCCAAGCACATACACCAAATGTCTGAACTTGGGGTTCCTCTTCTACTGAGCTGGATTACCATTGCAACAACACATCATCAGTAGGGTAAAACTAACCTGTCTCATGGCGGTCTAATCCCAGCTCACATTCCCTATTAGTGGATGAGCAGTCCAGCTGAGCAGTTGGATCATTTGAAGCTCCCATCAAATTGGAGTGCTCCCTCTCTGCAGCTGAGCATCATTCAGACACCTGGAAAGAGGACTTAGGCCTGCATTAAAGGGCTGCCTGTTCTCACTGCTTCTGTCACTGCTCATCACCTCAGAACCATGAGCATCCTGCTACAGCCTGACTTCGATGTCACTGAGCTCCTCCAGAATTCCTCCAGTGATTACAGTAATTTCACTCCCTGCTATTTCTCCAGTAGTCATACACCTCAATGCTGGGACTTTCTCTCATCCTCAACTTGGTGCTGGGACCTAATTAATAAGTTCTTGTCCTTTTGCTGACAGCTGACAAGTTAGGCATGTGGAAACCCCTGCCAATCTGAGGGCTTCATCTCTGCAGCTGAAGGACGAGTGGAGTCTGAATCAAAGGGTCACTTTCTACACGTGTGTGAGGCATGAGTGGGTCAGCAGTAGTGGGAGTCCACGAGGGAGTCACTTGAGGGAGATTGCAAGTAGGATGGAGGTCCTGGCACAGCATGGCTAGGAGAAAGCTGTGGGTATACAAACACTAGGCTACCTAACTCAACTGGTCTCACAGCCTACTAGAAAAAACCCTGGGGGGGGCAAGCACCCTCCTGGATGTGGTCCTCACCAACAGGCCAATCCACATCCACAACATCCAAATCCTCCCTGACTGCCTCAGTGACCACTCCCCTGTGCTTTTCAACTGGGAAACCCCTCGGCTCTCATCCCGGTCAAAACCACCTCTCGAGGCGGCTTAGGCCTGGGACTCATAGGCCTTAAGCGCTTCCTTGCCACACTGATTGGTCCCCTAATGAGGGCAACCAACATTGACTTGGCCCTGGGCTTCTTTGTAAGCACTTTCAACTTTGCCTGTGATATCTTTGCTCCCCATAACTGCTAGGAGGTCCAAAGTGAACATGCCCCTTGGATCACTCCTGCCCTTCTGTGGCAACTTAAGCAACGTGACAATCTTTGGCACCTTGCTGTTGCTACTGGCCATTCAGCTGACAGGCAGTCCTATGCTGCTGCCCGTAACCAGTGCACCTGGGCCATCCGCAAAGCAAAGGCGGAATACTACCAACCTCTCTTACCTCCTCCTGGGGGAACCCCAGGTGCTTCTGGGACAACGTCAAGCAACTGAATGGTCACTCCCAGTCCCCCTCTCCTTCTCTTCTCAACATCAATGGTACCGTCTCCTCTGACCCTGCCCTCATTGCCTCCCACCTCAATAACTCCTTTACCGACCTTAGCTCAGTACTTCCTGGTAACTTTTTCAGTCCACCTCCTCCATCTGTACCACCACCCATTGCCGCCCCTCTTTCCACTCAGTCGTGTCACCATGCAAGAAGTTAGGTCTTACTTGCTAAAAGCCCTAAAAGGTAACACCATCGGTAATGACTCACTTGATCCCTGCCTTTTACGTCAGGTCTTGGATCAGGTCCTCTCACCTATTACAATGCATTTTCAACAAATCACTCTGTCTTGGAAAATTCCTCTGCCTGGAAGATTGCCACAGTTACCCCTGTCCATAAAGGTGGTGACAGGACTCTTCTGGTAACTACAACCCATCTCAATCCTCTCCCCTCTCTAGGCGTTAGAAAAGTAGCATCCAAGTCTCTGACTACCTCTGTAAGTACAATGTTCTCTGCCCTGAACAACACGGGTTCAGAGCAGGTCATAGTACCAATACAGCACTCCTGGAATTTTCCAACTTCCTCCATGCCTCCTTGGACTCTGGTGCCCTGGCTGGTGCTATATTCATTGACCTGTCTAAAGCATTTGATACTGTTTGCATCCTCTTTTGCTCTCCACCCTCGACCTAATAGGCTTTGCCTCAGGACCTGTTCCTGGTGCACCAGCTATCTCTCCGCCCGCTCCCAATGTGTGAAAGTCAAGGTACTCTCTCTGAAACATGCCCCATTCACTCTGGGGTGCCGCAGGGCTCAATTCTTGGAGCCCTACTATTCTCACTCTTTCTTAACTCCCTACCCAGCAGTTGTACAGGTAAGATGCTTCTCTATGCTGGTGATGCTGTTCTCGTTGCCTCCCACAATGACTCCATGCTGCTACAGAACTCCCTCCAACTAGTCTTTGACTCTGCAGCTACCTGGTTCACTGATCACCGACTTGTTATCAACCTTAAGAAAACAAAAACGATGCTCTTCTCCCACCCCCAAAATAAGTACAGAAAGTTTCCCTTAGCTGTCCACTCACACCCAATCTCGTCATTGACCAGGTGCAATCCTATAAATATCTTGGTATAACCTTTGACCCTGCACTTTCATTCCATGGACATATATCTGCCCTAAATTCTGTCACCAACTCATGGCTAGGCATTCTTTACCGGCACAAGAAATGCCTCTCTCCTGATGCCCTCCGCCTGGCTGTCACCTCCTCTGTCATGTCTCTCATTGACTATGGCCTTCCGGTCTATGGCTCAGCAGATCAGACTGCCCTCAACAAGGTTCATCTCACAGTAAATAAGGCCTGCAGACTTATCACTGGTGCTCCCAGACTCACTCACACATGTGAGCTGTACACCTGGCTACCCTACTCAACCTGGAAGAAGCGACTCATGTATCAGACAAGCCAGCTCACCTTTAAAGCCCTGCATGGCCTATCCCCCATAGGCCTATCCAACTCCATTAAGCGTACTGCACCGACCCTGATCACGCGCGGCTCGTCCAAGAGCTACCCTAGTTATTCCGAGCCAGGACCTCCACAAGGTCAGAGGGCATTCCCCTACCGTCGCCCCACTGGTATAACTCCTCCCTGCCAGTGTCTCAAACTCTCTGACCTTAAGCTTGCTTTAAGCCCAGGCTCAGAAACTTCCTGCTTAGCTCTCACAAATGCAACTGCCGCTAGCCTAGTGTAAAAAAAAATATATATATATATATATATATATATATATACTCTGACAATGCTCACTGAGGCTGCCCCCCTTCCTTCCCTACTTATTCCTCCTCCCTATCTCCCTCCCTTCTACCCCACCAGCTCTCCCCGACCATAAGTTTTGCACCTTTTGTTATCTTTTGCTCATTGGAGATTGTACTCTATTGTAACAAAATTGTAATTGAACTGTAACTTTTTTGTTTGTAAGTACTGTGTCCCTTGTACTACTGTTCTGATGTCCTCTTTGTGACAAGGTACCTTTGTAAATGAGCCTCTGGCTCAAAGGTTTCTAAACTGATGTTTAACTAAATAAATAAATAAATAAACATGAGAAAACAACAAACCACTCTGAAAGAATCAGTACTGGGAGTCAAAATAAGTGAAAAAGCACTGCTTTTATTTGGGATCCGAGGGATAAAACCAGTGGGGTAGATTTTGCCATTGGTTTTGTTCCTCAGTTCCCAACTAAAGCACTGCTTTTTCACTTTTCTGTTTTCAACACTAATTATTTTACCATGGTTTGTTGTTTTATCATGTAGACCAGAGGAAGATGCCAGGACACCTGGGAACTCTGCTCAACTTCCATCCTGCATGCTGTGTTATGTTCTTGTACTACTGTGTAACCATGTTGCTGCTTTAGTAAATGGGAGGAGAGGGTAAGAGAAGTATAATATGTGTAACTGCTCCTCAACTGTGGTTTCTCTGGGTCAACTGCAGTATCATTTTAGTCCTGGGTACCTGTGTGTGTCTCTGCCTGGTGGGCTTATGTATAAGAGGATCCTGTTCTCTTTTCACCTAGGATACTCTGTGCATAAGTTAACCATGGTGTTATGCTCCTGTCTGAGGCTGTTTGTTCCACAGTTAAAGTACCTGTCTTGTTGGCTCTTCAAGGTACTAGTATTGTGTTATTTATACATTTGGTTATCCAACTTGTTTCTGTCTAACTTGGGTCCCCTTTCTCAAGTATCCTTCCTTACCATGTAGTTTTGCAATGGTTACTATACCCTTAGTTAGCCATGAATTTGTTCATAGATTTGGCCCATAGGGACTCACTTATTGTTGGAATTTGTATTGGGGCTGAAGTGTGCTCCACAGCATATGCTCCCATTCCACATCCACTGCTATGACAGCCATCTTTTTTCACAGTTGTAAATCTTGAACTATAGGCAACCCTCCCAACTCTATTTATATGACCCAATTTAGAAAGAGAGATGTATGCCTCTTATGTATTTATGTATTCCACTTACCCCTCCGTTTGGATCACCTCCCTTTTCCCCACCTCATAAGAAGCCTCATCTACTTTCTCTCCTCCTCATGGTTGAAGACATTGTGAGCAACTCTAGTCCAGACCCCCCTCCACTCTTTCACCATGATCCTCTCAAGGGGTGCCTGGCATGGATTAAAATACCACACTTGGTGGCTGCTGCCCTTTTCCTAAACATGCCAAGATAGAGACCTGGGTTCAACTGTATAACCAATATAATCAGAATTACCTAGATGTGGCTGAAACTATCCAACCCAGATTCTTCTTGTTATTGCAATATTATTAGGAAGGGAAGATGAGTACTTTCAACACTTATAGGTGCTGCTATCTGCATACAGACATAAAAAATGGAAAAAAGCTCACACAATGTAAACTAAACATGTTAAGAATTTTCATTGGTGCAAAAACATGAATGACAATTGTTGGTCAACTGCCCCTATGTATTGTCACCTTTGTGTGGCTTCCTCAGGGAGTGTGGTTGAACAGAAACACAATGATTAAATATCCTATTCAATCAGTAAAACTTGCAAATGCATTTAAGATCACATCACAGTGTTACTAAAGTGGTAATGTGTTAATAACACCTCCACATGAAGCCATAATAATAGTCCACAGTTAGAACAATTGCAGTACATTCAATTGTGGTAGTTAAAAATGCAGAGGTCCTTGTCCTAATAATTACTAGTTGCCCCAGTCTAGTGCTTACAATGAACTGTTTTATTCCATTTTTATATGAAGATTGATCTAAAATGAATTGTGTTTTACTTAAGATAAGGCCATTTAAAAACATGTCTTAAAAAGTAAAATTCCCCCTTAAATGGAGTAAAAGCAGGAGAAAAGATCAATAGTCAAGTCATGCAGTCATGTACTAAGGAATCTCAGAACCCTTTGATTTGGGGGGAGGGTGAGCCCAAGGAAAAACTGATGCAGTCTGCATTTAACATTCGGCCATATCAGCTAAAAATGGTGCTAAAGTCTCAAAAGCCAAATTATACTAAAATGATGAAAGAGACTATTCATTTCTGCTATATTTGCTTCATGTTTGAAGGGCCAAAGCTGTCAATGGTCTATAAAGAAGTAAATTGATTTCTTGCTAATAAAGGTAACTATGTTTACAAATGAAAGTACTATTAAGGGCCAGTGACAGGAGCAATAAGTAATATACCTATAAAGCCTTTGTATACCTCAGTTACATCAATGAATTAAATATTATGACCTAACATATCTTATTTTGTGGTTCACACTATAACAAGGATAATGGGCTTCATGGTTCCAAAGGTAATTTATATAATGGACTTAAACATTCGGTCATGACATAGGAAATTCATTCTTTTTAAGTCCAATATCATGAATCCTACTGCCAGTTACGATTTATCCATATAAGTGAAAAATAATAATTATATTGATGTGCATGTATTATTGTTCCTACTTAACTAATTGCTATGTGATGGTTAAAACTCCACATTACAAAGATGGATAGAAACTACTGCAGAGGACTGACCAAAAATCAATTCAAGATATAAAAATAAAGGAGCATGTGAGTTATAATGCGGACTGAAATAAAGTTGCTACATATTAAGTTCAACTATTTTCATTCTAAATTTTAAAGTAACAATCACAAGAGAGAAAAAGACACACAGCATAATAACTTATGGGGGAAAAGATAAAAGATAAATCAAAACTGAGTAGATATTGCACATATTCTATTTCATAGTACAAAAACTTAGATAGCGACATTAATGTGGTCCATAGGTCTGTGACATAATATGGCCCAAAAGAACAACAGGATATATAATATGTCTACTGTACTTAAAATTACTTTTGGCTCTTAAGAAACAGGAAAATTATTTTATTACAAATGAAACATAGAAACATAGATTTTGACGGCAGATAAGGACCGCTTGGCCCACTCAGTCTGCCCATTTCCCTACCTATTGGATAAGCTGCAGATTCTAGTTAACCAGCAGCCTACTTCTTCCTACCCCAACCCCCTAGAATTGCCTTATGACTGTCCCATGCATGCTTGAATTCCACCACTGTTTTTGACTCCACAACCTCCTCCGGAAGGCCATTCCATGCATCCACAACCCTCTCTGTGAAAAAAATACTTCCTTAAATTACCTCTGAGCCGCCCCCCTTCTATCTTCAAATTGTGCCCCCTTGTTCTTGCACACCTCTTTTTTTGAAAGATGCTACCATCTTGGACTTTGTTGATTCCCTTGAGATACTTTAAAGTTTAGATCATGTCCCCCCTCTCCCTCCTTTCCTCGAGGCTATACATATTCAGCTCCTTACGTCTCTCTTCATATGTCTTCCAGTACAGACCCTGCACCATTTTAGTTGCCCTCCTCTGGACAGCCTCCATCCTGTCTATGTCCTTCGGAGATTGGGTCTCAGAACTGCACGCAGTACTCAGATGGGGTCTCACCAACTGTCTGTACAGAGGGATAATAACTTCCTGTTTTTTACTGGTGATGCTTCTCCCTATCCATCCTAGTATCCCCCCAGCCCTCCTTGCTGCCCTCTCACATTGCTTGCCCACCTTTAGGTCATCTGATATGACTACCCCCAGGTCCCTCTCCATTTTTGTTGTTGTTAGTATCTCACCCCCCCATTGTGTACTCTTCCCCTGGGTTTTTGTCTCCCAGGTGCATTACCTTGCACCTCTTAGCGTTGAATCTAAGCTGCCATACATTTGACCATTCCTCTAACCTTGTCAAGTCCCTTCTCATCCTTTCCACCCCACCTTGTGCATCAACTCTGTTGCAGATCTTTGTGTCATCTGCAAAGAGACATACTTTTCCTTCCAGTCCCTCTGCAATGTCGCTTATAAAGACATTGAAGAGGACCGGTCCTAATACTGAACCCTGCGGTACCCCACTAGTAACCCCCCCTTTCTTCAGAGTGGACTCCATTTACTATTACTCTCTGTGGGTTTAAAGTCTATTTGGTCATTCAGATCATCTTGTACAAGAATTTCTAGTGATAAAATCCATCTCACGTCTCCTTGCAGCTGTAGTCTTTACCTGTCTCCTTCTCTTGTCATGAATTGGACATGTTCCAGGGCTCTGAATTTAAATCCCTACATCTTCGAGCCATGTGCCTCTTTGAATTCCACACCCAGGGCATTATTATCATTCTTGTTCACAATAGCATGTGTGTTCTCCAGGATGTGACACTTCAAGGATGGATGGTGCATCCCGCTTAAATTTTTTCACATGTGTGCCAACACGCATATACACAAAATTGGATTTTGCAGTCAACATAGTAATTAAGGTTATACATGTTGCGATTAATTGGGTGCTGAAAGTTATATCCTTTCCCTGCCAAATCAGAGACATTACAGTGCCTGCATTTGTTAAAGTCCTTATGGCTATGTAGCCTACTCACCCGCGTAGAGGTAGTGCTACCACTTGCAATGCTGACGACCTGGATTCAGAAGTGAAACTGGGATGTTGGAGGGCCAGCCATCGGGAGGAGGATCAAGCATCCATAAGACAGCTGTCCTCCTCTATCAAGCAGAGTGGGCAGAGACCAATGCTTGCCTGGCCTCTGGCAGAAGCTGGGAAAAGGCAGCTCAGGCCAGGAAGGTTGGTTTGGCATGGCAGGCATTGGTACACACTGAGCAGGAGAGCATGGACTGTGCAATGACATTACTGCATGCTACTCCTCCCTGGGGACAGAAATGGGAAATGTCTGGTGGCTGGATTAGGAGGAGCACCCAAAGGCCCCACACCTGATCAGCTGGACACACCAGCTTGAACTGGATCCATTCTCTGGAATGACTAGGGGAAACCCGCTGACTCCACTGGGGAGGCAAGCCCTGGGATAAGACAGCCAGAAGGTAAGTCCTGGTGCATGTTGGGGTGACAGGACTGGAGCACTCCTCTGAAGGAAGACTAACCTGGGAGATGGGGCCAAAAAGAAAGAAAAAAGCCCTTACAGATACTTATTTGCAGTCCTTCTTGCCGTATCTGAAAATGGCTATTTGTAACAAGATCCCCCACACTTTTGACAATTCCAAACTGAGATATGGGGGGGCTCTACCCACCAGTGGTCCAGTCTCTGGGTCTGCCTGTAGTACTGACCACCTATTTGTTACATTTCTCTTTATTTCTTTTCTCATATGGTAGTCAGTTATGAATGTAGTAGGCTGATTACACCAGGCATTTCCGTCTAGCTTGTGTAGCTACTTTGGGAGTCAGTCTTGATTCCCTACTTATCTTTTTCACATTTTCTAGTGCATCCTGACCAAGTGCACAAGAGTACCACTTGTTTCTAAAATGTAATGACATCTTAGCTGCCTCATTAATAAAAATCGCACCTGAGGTGCAGTTTTGCCGCAACCTCATAAATTCACTATACCGTATACTTTGTATAAGTGGTTTGGGATGTGAACTGTCTGCTCTGAGCACTGTGTTGCTGACTATAGGTTTTTCTAAAGGGGACACTAATAACTTTCAAGCCTTCTGTAACTGTAAAAGTGATGCCAAGAATGTCAATGGAATTGCAGTCAGTTCTGTTTGTGCATTTTGAATTCCAGTCATTAGCATTCAGCCATTCAACAAATTGTGTAGCAGACTTGACCCCCCAGACACATATGAACATGTCAATAAAACAGTACTAATGGACAATGTGTCTGAGGTGGGGGTTTGAGTCAGCAGACACAACCAGTTTCTCCCAGTAAGCCATAACTGGTTAGCAAAGGATGGCAGTAATGCCTTCTCCATGGCTGTTTCTTGTCTTTGTAAATAAAAATTGTCCTGAAATGTGAAGTATTTGTGCCTAAGCACAGATTCCTGTAAATCAAGTACAACGCTATGTCACAGATGTTAACTATAACAAGAGGAATATCTCAAGGCTCTGTCCCTGTTCTTCTGTTTTTTACAGTCTTCATAAGAGGTTTGGGGAAATAATGCCTTGGAGGCATAGCTTACCATCTTTATGCAGACTACAAAGTGATATGTGCCTTTGATGCATCCTCTCTGTGGTCCAAGAAGAACTGCAGAATGGCTTTGGTGGACTCCAACATTTCTTTGCTTCTTCCAAGCTAAAACTAAAAGAGAAAAAAACAAGTATATGATCTTTGGCCATCCTTCTAAATTAAGAGGCCTCCCTGTTCCAACTGTTAACATTACTTCAACTGATGGTACCCTGTTGGAGCAGGTTACCACTGATAGATATCTTGGCATCTGGTTGGGATCATGTGATACTGGTAATTTCCATGTGGATAACCTTATTAAAAAATAGGAGTTTGAGTCAGCCTGCTCCACAAATACAAAGATTACATAGACCATGAATAATGATTAAAAGCAATAATGACCCAGATGTTTACATTATTTGACTAAGTGAATGTACTGTATGACCATTCCGTTAAAGATAGGCTTTACTGACTAGATGCTGTGTAAAATTGCCTAGCAAGGGTAATTCTTGAATTGTCCAAATATACCCATCACTGTGAATTATACAGTAGTTTTAGGGTGGCTTTCCCTTTCTAATTGAATGAAACTTCACATAATAATATGGCTGGTTGGAAGCATCTCTGCCTTGGTGCCTAATTATCTAAGGAATCATCTAACAGTGCACAACTTAAGGTTTTCTTTACAAAAGCCAGTTTCTTGGAATCAGAAGCTCTCAGGAATAAAACAAGTAGATCAATGTTTTTCTACAGCCATTTTGTATCTATTATGGAACTTGTTGCCTCTAAAATTAAGGGTCGTATTGAGTAAAAAACACTGGTTTAGGTTTTGAAAGATTGGTTTATAAATTCAGTTCCAATTCTGGATTCCTGTTGTCCAGGTTATTCAGAAAACACATTGTTGTAGTGGAGCTGATGCTATGTTTGCAGAATGTGCTTATTTGCAAGCAATATTTTTGAGTAAATTTATTGTGGTTATGTCTAGCTAATTGGAGTGCACAAGTAACAAACTGTATTTCCTGCATACCAGGAATAATGTACTATTTTTATTTGGATCTGACTAATGAATAGTAGCACTATTTGTCCCCTAGTCATATTCAGAAATTACTTAAAAGATGATAATAAACTACTCGTACCTTTCTCTCTAGCCCAGATCCTTAATTTGAATTCCCTTTCCCTCCTTCCTCTGTTAGAAGCTGAATCCTGCCTTTGTCCCCACAGCAACGACAATTTTATAAATATGTTCTGAAAACACCCACAATGGGCAACCAACACAACCCACTGGCCTCCACAGCCGGATGACATCTGACTGTACATTTGTACTCAGAGGCCCCAGTATTCAGAACTGCACCTGGCAATGGTGCATGTTGTGGCTCAGCACAACTGAGATCGTTGATCCAACAAGGATCTATTCAAAGACGAACCATATCTCGCACACATACCTGGTAATGTGGATGATTGCTAAACAGGCTGATCCGGAATGATTACGACGTGTGAGTTACACCAGTCTGGCATTCAGCCAACGTATAAATGGATCATTATACATGCAAAGTGCAATGGGTGTTGCATGTGATATGGCACATTTGTTTGGGATGTGCAGGACTGGCCAGTGAAATGTGCCTGGTGACCTGCACAGCATGTGGTACTTTCTGAGAAAGACAAGTGGTACCCTCCCACCCCTCCTGTTGCTCTGATCACAGACAATATTCATTCAGTATATCCCTAGTAGTCTAGTGGCCCCCCATAACTCCAATGGACAAAAACATATTTAAATAATTGCCCTGGTAGTCTGTTAGTCCCCCCTCCCTCTCCGTAGCTCTGATCAGTGAAAATATATTTAAATAAGTACCCTGGTAGTATAGTGGTATCCCCTTCCCTCCCTATTGCTCCAATCAGCAACATTATATTTATATAACTGCCCTGGTAGTCTAGTGGTACCCCTCTCCCTCCCCATAGCAATGATCAGCCAAACTATATTGAATGAAATGCCCTGGTGATCTAGTGGCTCCCCCCTCCCTGTCCATAACCCAAATTGCACTGTAATACTAAAACGATCCTTCTTGGTGGTCTAGTGGTAACCCCCACATGCCACCAGTAACTCTGAACACCCATAAAATCACTGTAAAATTTCCCTGGTTGTCCAGTGGCACCTCCCCCGCCCACACAGGGCCCCAGTCCACTTAGCTCCCTCGTCATCTGCGGAGCAGCAGTCCCACCCACATACCCCTTAGCCCTTCCCCTCCAAATGACAGCATACAGTAGCAGCTAAAAGTCCATCAGTCCACATTGTGGACCGATGGGCTTGCAATGCACACTGGAATAGTAATTCACAAATATGTGAATGAAGTCTCCCTAGGTGTGTAATGTGGCACAAGGTGCAGCCAGGTACCATATTGCCCCTATGGGGTAATTAATTGACTGTTAATCTAACTCCTGGAAGTGCCTTCTTGCTATTATAAAAATTATTCCAAAAGAAAAGTGTTGAAAGTATACTTTTTTAATGTTTTCCTCAATTACAAGGAGATTTTTACATATGAACTTACAAACATAGGAACATGCCAGCAGATAAGGGCCTTTTGTTCCATTGAGCCTGCTCGAGTGTGCAGCTAGCAGCCCTTATACTGCAGCTGCCTGTGCGTCCCCTCCCCCTTCAATGACCCTCCCCCTTATCCTATCCCATCCCCTTTTGAAGCGGCCCACTGTCTTACATAATACCACTTCTTCCTGTAGTGCATTCCACCCTGTCACTAACCTCTCCGTAAAGAAGTGTCTCCTCATTTCAATCTTGAACCTCCACTCTTCCAGTGTTTTAGGTTGTGCCCTGCCCACTGTGATTTCCTTGTCTCACTCCTCTTCCCCTCCTGTGCCCAAATCCCCAGCCCCCTTGGGTATTGCTCCCCCTTTCTCTTTTGTGAAAATTGACCAAAATTATTTGTATATTCTGCCTTTTCTTCCCCTTTATCCATTCCCATCCCTTTTTATCCTTACTGTTTGTTCCTTGCAGCATCTTTTCTACCTGATGTACCTGTAGAAGTCCTTTTCCCCAAATTTAATTCTCTAAGCTCGCCTGAGTTCCCAGGATGCAATGGCTACCCTGATTGCCCTTGTCGCCTCCCTTGAATGCTTCAGGTAAACCTCTCTGTCCTCCTGTTTCCCTGTTCTTTTGTACCATCTAAATGCAGTTCTTTTAACATATTTTTAATAAAATAATTCTTCCATCAACTCTTTAATAATGCTTCTTCAGAATCAGGATGCATCATTCCAATCATTCAGCTCTGGCAGTGCTAGAGGATTGAATGCTGACAGGAAGAATACAGGTGCCATGTGATCAGGCTGTACATGACAGTATAACAGGGATTAATCATAATGTACAGTAAGGGTGTTGGAATCCTAACAGCCAATCAGATTGCAGCATTTCTGAATGCCTTTTTATAATATTGGATATACATTTGCCTTCTCCCAGTATCTAGCACATTGTCTCTGTCTGTCTCTGTCTATCACTGTCTCTGTCTCTGTCTCTGTCTCTGTCTCTGTCTCTGTCTCTGTCTCTCTCTCTCTCTCTCTCTCTCTCTCCCTCTCTCTTTCTCTCTCTCCTGCTGCTGATTGCTGTCTTAGTATCCTACCTCCATTTACCCTGTTCCCCCATCTATCTCTTCAATAGTTGTCTCGCTGCACGTAATTGTTTTCATTGTGGATGTGATGTATCACCTTTTTGTTAAAAATTGCTAAGTAGCTGGCCCATCGGCACAGAGGTTGGATTTCCACTTGTGACGCTAACGACCCAGGTTCAGAAACAAGGACTTGGGGATCTGGAGAGTTAGCTGAGGAGAAAAGGTTAGAGCATCCAGAGACTGCTAAACTTCTCTCGGGGGGAGGGTGGATTGGGGAACTGGCACTTGCTGACTCCTGGTGGATGCTGGGGGTATGGCAATGCACTGGGGTCCCACTAGCTAAGGGGGGATGTGGGGAACATCAGCTTACGCCTTGATGTTATGGCACACCATGCCCTCAGGGAGCAAAGCGGAAAAGTGCTCCATGGCCAACTGGATGATGGTCGCTGGCTCCCATTGCCTCTGAGCCCTAGATGTGACCCAGGTCCACCTCAGCAGTACCAGGGCCAAGTAACATGTGCTGGCCAGCCCCTACCAGTGTCTATCTCCCTCAGAGGAGGGGGACCCACCCGATGAAGGGTTACTTTCAGTTTACCCGGGGGACTGCAAATATGAGGAGGTGGTAGCTGGCATCTGGGAAGGGGTGCCAGCAGGGACCTAGGTGGCCAGAAGGAGTGGCCGACCTGGAGCAAGGGAAGGTAGAAAAAAAAAATTGCTAAGTAAGTAGTGGTGCTGAGTTCTGACTACTCAGCTAAAGCCGACATTCAAGTGCAGTGGTGTTTTGCAGTATTGTTCTCATTACATCTTTATTTATTTTGCTATTCTGATCTGCTCAACTGTTTGTTGGTGCCAAGCTCAAACTGTATCAGTAGATAAATCACTTCAGACTATGGCTAAGCAGATCAGTGTTAGTAAGCCATGAGAAAGGGACCCACATTAGAATCTTCATGGTCAACTTACTTCCAGTGTCCAAATCTGATAGCCTCAAGAAAACAACAAATAAGAGACCTTTGTCAAGCGCAAACAACAGAAATAGACAATGTAATCATTCTTGTAATCAGAACAAAAGAAAGAAGAATGCTATGGTGTCATTCACTGTTGTGTGGCTGGGGGAGTAGCCAGGATGTTGCTGGCACTTTTTGCACTACCTACTGCAGCAGCACCCTATTGCAGCCTCATTTTCATGTTACCAATTGAAATTGCCCTCTTTTGTTGCTGAAATGTGTCATGACCTTATTAGAAATGTTTATATTGACTTTTTGGGTTGCTTTTAAACTTACTTTTATTAGTTGTCAATAGGTACTGAAACAACAGAAGCTGAATTGGCCTCAAGTGAGGACATAGAGCATGCTGAAGTTAGTTGCAGTGCATCTGGGTCTGGTGAGTACATTCTTTTTTAAGTACTTTTTAAATTAATCCTTGTCAGACAAAGGTTATGCTACAAATGAGTTATGGAATATATGACAGGGAATAAACAGGGACCCTGGTTTTCCATTTTAACCGGTAACACCAGTAACAATCATGGAATCCTGCTTGGTTTGCGGATTTTGAATTCTTGTACTGGTGCCTCATGGAAATTGCATGTCACTGCACAGAATCACTAAGATTTCAGTATCTTTTTAAATTTTTTTTATTTTCTCTTTCTATGTCCCCTTCTTACTGCATCGGTATCCCCTAGCTTCACCCCCAGGTAATGCTCAGGAGCTCCTGTGTGCCTGCCCCTTTCCAGCCAGGGTTGTAAACCCCCCAGGTGTGAAGGGTGGGGACCCTAGGTCACCCCTCCACACTCCTTTAATGTGTGTTGGGCAGCCCAGTGGGTCCCTCATGGAGCCTGGTTATGAAGTCTGGGGCACCTGGGTCCCTTCTACCAGTGGCCGATGTGGAGTGACTGTTCCTGGTTTTCTGGACTCTGTCCCTGAGGGCACTGGCACTAGAGATCCAAGGAGGTAGGTCACATAGAGACATGCCACTACTCCAGAACCTGGCTAGCATCCTCCCCACTTGATCACTCTGCAGCACCATTGCACCACCACCCGTGGTGACACCGGTGGTGGTAAAGAAGCAGGACCTGCAGCCCACCCTTCCCAGAGGAGGAGAGCAGTCCCACAGGTGCTCGATCCTACTCCCCTGGCCAGACCTCCAGCAACCTGAGTTTGCTTCTGACCCTGGGTCACTGGCATTGCAAGCAATAGTGCTACTGCAGCGCCAGTGGTCCGACCCAGATTTCAGCATCTTAAAATGAATGCTGTTGTGCTTTGCATTCTTTCTGCTTTGCTGCATATAGAAACAGTAAGGAAATCACCCACACTGCTTTGTTGTAATCAGCCATTCAGTTTAACCACCCATGCCTAGTGGTTAGAGTAACAAACGGTGATTGAACTAGGTACATCTAGCAGACTTGGGTTTGAGTCCCACAACCTCCACTTGCATCAAGGCAAGTCACTTAACCTTCCAAGTGCTTCTAGGTCACTACTTAAAAAAGACAGTTCTGCCTAGTGGGCCTTACCTGCTTTACAAAGAATATAAACAAAAATACCAATATATGTTTACTACATCATAGAATAGTAGTCAGGGTACCATGTAATTTACTTAAGTTTTACTTGAGCAGCAATGATTTTGTATAGGTAAAAATTAATATTCAGATACATTTTATAAGCTTGTTTTTAGATTTTAGTCAGGTTTTTATTATATTCTTTGCATATAAGTATCTAGGTTGTAGATTGCTAAATGCAGGACCATGGTTACCAACTAACTTATTCAAGTTTATAATCAGTAGTGCCATCCAAAATCTTCAGTTGTTTGAATGAAAACTAGTCTGAATGAAAGCATGTTCACAAAGAAGAAACTGCCTTACTACTTATGAAAATACTTCACAGTTAGCACCCCATTTAGGTGAATTGGATTATTTGCACCTTTTCTCCCACCTGCTGGTTCTGTCTCTGTGACAACAAAATGTTTTCTGTTAGACTGCTTCAACAAAAAGCAAATGTTAAGTATTTAAGAGTACTTAACAAGGTAAGACCCCAGGGGCTGTTTGATGTTGGTGGGCAGAGTAGTGCTCAATTCACATCTGAACAAAGACATGAAAACTGGGAGACACCTTTTTCATGGACACCAAGTAGAAAAAAAAGCATCCACATGTCTGGGAGATGCATGAATCCATTTGAAGGTCCTCCACTAATCACGTGTGGATTTTTTAGGTGAAAACACTTTATTTCAAAGAAGCAAATTCAAGCAGTTTTTTTTTTGCTCCTCCTACTCCCTGGCCATCCACTCCTTCAGGCCTGCCAAGGCCCTCTACCACCGCTGCTGAGTCCCGACCATTATCCACTGACCCTTACTGCTGTGTTACCAGATAACTCAAAGTAACCCTTCATTGAGTGGGCCCCTACCCCCTGTGGGAGGCTACCAGGGGATGAGAATTGCCCCAAAAAGCTTCCTGTGTATCCTGGTCATGTCAGTGGTCAGAATGGACACATGTCTGGGGCTTCTGGTGTATGGTGGGACCCAGGGGTGTAGCCAGGGATTTCAGATCTGCATACCAAGTGAACGCATTGCTACCCTCCCCCTCGTTAGGGTGTGCTGGTGTGCTACCCTCCCCCATGCATGGGTAAATACAAATGCCATGCATTCCTCCTTAAGACAGCCACATCCCAGCCCAGAGCCTGTAAAGTTGTATTGTCCTTGGGATGCAATGACAGTGACCAGTCCTTCTAGTTTTGACTCCTATGAATACAATTTCAGAAAGGTTCAGCATATTCTTTGATAGTTTTCATACAGAAAGGAAGCAGTTCAGAGTCTATTTGCTACCCCCTCAAATAAAATTGTACACCATGGAGTACTTGGAGTATGCCTGGCTACATCCACGGTGGGACGAGCAGCCATCCTTCAGTTGGCCAGCAGGTGTTTTCCCATTTTTGTGGGAGTGTGACAGGCTACATGATGTCAAGTCACAAGCCAACATCCATCACACTCCTCCTGCAGTGAGGACTGATGTGTTGTCTTGCCTCCGGCCTCTACCATGGGCCAGCAAATGCTGAGTCATGAACCCACCTTCCCTCTCAGGAGAAAGGGAGTGGTCATTGGACATTCAAGCCTTCACCCACCAGCTGGCCCTCCAACACCCAAGTCTGTTCCCTAACCCTGGTCAGCGGTGTCACAGGCAGATATCCAATTCAGGCAGTTAAATTATAGAGAGGGAAAAACAAAGGTAGTCCACCTTAGAAGTGATGGTTCAGATTAATTCACATCTGAGTTCTAACAAGCAAAGAGACCAAGTCATTTGTAACTTGTGCATGTGGGGTGTGAGTGTTGAAAGGGGATCATAGTGCTGTCACTACTGCCATCACCCCAGAGGGATGTGTACTGCATTGTTGCTACTGCCATCACACCGAAGGGGTGGGGCTGTAGTGCTTCTGCCATCACCACTGGTGGATGGGTAATGTAGGCCTGCTGCTGTCCCACCTGAGGGATGGGGGCCATAGTGTTGATACTGCCATCACACATGAGGAATGATAACCGTAGTACTGCTGCCATCACCCCTAAGGGATGGGGACCGTAGTGCTGCTTCTATCACACCTTAGGGACGGGGGCTGTAGTGTTGCTGCTGCCATCACATCTTGTACCTAAAATAACTTTAAATTGGTGCAATAGATGTGCAATAGTGAAGGTCAAAATTGCTAAAATGCATGTTAGCAGAGTTAAAAATTGTTAAATAAAGTATACAAAACCAAACACCTGTAAAACTGGATTTTGGCTTAGCAGACACTGGTGACAATACCATTTTTTACAATGTGCAAAATGGAATACGCCCTTTCTCAACCCTGGTAAACCAGCGTCCCTGGGAATAAACAAGGTTAGGGAAGAAAGCATGTTCATCATGTGTGAAAACAAAAAACAGGCGCCATGCATTCCAGTTAGAGTGGGGCCCATTGAGATGAACTATTAGTGGGCATTTCTTCACTGAGAGAGTGCTGGATACTTGGAATTGGCTTCCACTGCCAGAATGTGTTGTTGTAGTAGATTCAGTGAGCAAAATCTAGTGGGCATTGAACAACTAAATGGCTAAACATAAAAATAACAATGGCACGGATTAAATGGAAAATGTGTTTGCTACTGCACTCCTAAATCATGTAAATAAATGTGGCATATTTGAACACAGGCCATTGCATAGCCTCTATTTATTTCATGTGTGGTTCAATTATTGTGTACTTAATGTACTTTTTTTAAAAACAGTTGTCTGTGGGCTGATGTTATATTATATTACATTAAAGCCAGGGGACAGGAACAGATTACAGATGTGCAGCTTCTTGTAAAATCTCTATTTTCAGAAATTATATTCCTTAATACAGGATCCCTATTTAACTGTGTCTAAATAAAAGCTGAAGCTGCCACTTATGTTTTGTACTGTTTTCTTTTTATGTACAATATCTGGTGAAGTCACTTTCATGGAACCAAGAATTGAAAGTTTTTTACAATGTCAATTCATGCTTTCAGAATCATCAGCTCAGTACAGATAAGTTCATGCTCACATTTCTGAAGCCATGAAGTGACATACTCAAAACTCCAAATTCTTTGTTCCATGAAAAGAACTGCACAGAATGTTGTCCACACAACGTAAACTGTACAAAACCCAGCTTTATGTTTTAATTATGTAAAGTTAGCTCGGGATCATTTAGAGTTAAGAAGTAATATAATTTATTAAAACAAAATACAGACAGTTCAAATAGCTGTACATAAGTAATCAATTTCTGACCCCTGCAGCTGTTATTGCTATGTCACTGCCAGTTATCTTTCTTTCTTATTAATAACATGTTCCCCTTTCCTGTTGCCACTCGTGGTATGAAACTGTTTTAACTTTGGGTTTGTCTGTTCTTGGACCTAAACCTCCTATAATTACTGTTATTATTATCTAGCAGCAATTCCACTGGGGTAAGTATTAACATATTCTTTGCAATGTTGCAATGAAATGATAAGGAAATACTTGTTATTTCTGTGCAGAAACTATTGAGAGTCAGATGAAGAACACAACACCATCACCTTCAAAATCCAAGACCAAGTGAGCACAGAACTGGGCTGTCACGCCTACAAAAGGCGATGCTACAACTTGCCATTGCTGGCCAGACACAGGAGGTAGGAAAGAGTTCTGTCAGCATTCAAACTGATGAAACTACCTCAAAGTCTGCCAAACAACCCATACTCGTTACCAAATATATTGAAAAAGCTATATCATTCACCAGTCATGAAAATGGTGGTATGACAAAGGCAAACTTTAGGGAGTTAATGACTGAAAACAAGTCCCTGAAGGAAGGTCAGTCCCACATGGAGGCAGAAATGCTGGAACTGAAAAAGTCAGTCAAGAACCTGACTTCACTGATAAAAAAGGAATGGGTGCATAATATGCATCTGCAACAGGGTGCTGCATCAGGTACTGCATAAAGGGCTGGGAAGATACAAGCTACTCCCCTGGTGACCCAGTGAATGACATTTGCGTTCTTCATTTTGTTGTGTTGTCATAGAAAGAATGATAATATTTAATCTCTCTCTATTTCTGTTATTGTTTCTGACAAGAAAGATCGAGAACTGTTAAACATTGATATTGTTTTTCATTTTGTACATAGTTCAGAGGTTGAAACAGTTGTTGTTGATTGTTGTTTACTTGAGGTTGTTCTTGTTTCATTTCACATTGTTGACATTTGCCAGATAAAGATTGTTTGAAACACCACATTTACTCTCCATTGCGAGTTATTTTACTATGAGTCTGATACAATTGAAGGTATCACATTAAACCATGGTTGTTGATGGGTGTATGGCTTCACACATCAGTGGCACATTCAGCAGCAGCAGCACCAGCCTGTGGCCCAGTACTTCCTCTTTATGCGGTTCATCACTGTGGATTCTACAGTGGTGGTGGTGTATGCAGGTACTGATGGTACGGAATTATTGGTGGGTGTAAGGCTTCTGTTGAGAGGTCTAAACCTCACCTTCAGATTCTTGACGATATTGGGAATGCAAGTAATCACAAACAAGTTGCATTTAAGTAATAAACAAGTTTATTACTACAAAGGGATAAATCACAGTTGCCCTAAGCAGTTCTTACCAATACGAACCGGGAGCCAGTGCTAAGCGTTCCCTACACCTCGAGGTTTCTCTGTAGTCTCTTAGGATCTCCCGGGTCTCCGAGGTTTAAAGCCTGTGCATTACATTATATACCTATGATAATTACTATGGTTACTATAAGATAGAAACATTTCTAGTTACAGAGATGAGCCCTATTGGCTAAATTAGAGGTGGCTCCACGGTCCAAGATAACATTATATAATTCTGTAAAGTCATCAGTTTTAGAACAAAGAAGTTCTTATACAGAATCATACATAACCAAGTGTAGTGGTACACATCACCACAGGATGGCAATGTTGCCTCACATATTATAACTACTTCAAGGACAGGTGTCTTGGCATCTGACAAGTAAGAAATAGACAGAAAATACATGGTATAATGTGTGTGCATTAGCAAGCAAAGTGGATTACAACAATATGCATTCATATCCTGATATCTACTCTTATATGGTAGATGCCCTTAGCCCTAGGTATTAGTGTAACCTACACATAAGCATTAGCAGTCTATGGTGTACCTCTGAGAGCATCAATTAGGGTGCAGGGACCTCGTGTAACACTTCACACATCAATGGTTCGGGGCCTAGTAGCAGTTCATCAAGGTGTTTCTTTGTTCAGTGTTGTCAGTGGTGATTGCATGCAGGCATTGATGGCACAGCAGGAGAGGTGGTCAGATCAGCGGTAGGCCATGGCCTTGTAGTTCCTCATCAAGGTGTTCCTTAGTTTAGTATTGGCAGTGGTGACTGTGTGCAAGTATTGATGGCCCAACATGAGTGATGGTCAGATCAGCAGTAGCAGCAGCAGTGCAGGGCCTAGCAGTGCCTCATTAAGGTGATCCTTACTTCTGTATTGTCGGTGGTGGTAGAGTGCAGGCTTTGATAGCACAGCAGGAGTGGTGGCCAGATCATCATCATCAGCAGCAGCAGTGGGTCATGGTCTAGTAGTGCCTCATCAAGGTGTTCCTTAGTTTGAGAGTGGCAGTGGTGACTGTGTGCAGCCACTGATGGCCCACAGTAGTGGTGGTCAGATCAGCAGCAGCAGTGGCATGGCATGTCATCGGCATACCTGGAAAATAACTCAGAAAGAGAGTTGCAGAGAGACAACACAGCAAGTAACATTTATTTGACTTAGAGAATGATGATTGGTTCAACAATAACAGCAGTTTAAACAGCAAAAATGATCCTTGGCAATGTCTCCCCCCTGACTGAACACAAAAATAACAGCAGTGGTCTGAGCATGAAGCTACATCACTACCACTCCCCCAAAGCCTGTCATAGTTTACTACCAACTGACCTCTGAAATGCATAAAGGATGTGCATACAATGAGCTATCTGACTTTGTTTCTCCTTCAACATACAACATAAAAACTGTCTGAACAGCCCCTCAAAAGAAAATACTTATCTTCACAAAAAGTGAAAAATACCGCAGCTGGAAATAGTCCAGAAGCATGCTGCGGACAGACAGCATGAGCAGTGGTAGCAGCAACATATGGGTGCAGGAGGGAGAAGGATGGTCCACTACCACCATGGACTGGGAGGGTGGGGTTGGGGAGAGGAGATGATGGATGGAATGATCAAGTGGAGTGCAGTACTAGAGTGTCTGAGGGCATTAATGGTGGACAAGACACCAGATCCTGATGGCATCCACCCCAGGGTGCTGAGGGAGATGGTAGAGGTGTTGGCAGAGCCACTGGCAGGCCTGTTCTGCACCTCTCTGGACATGGGATGCAGTGTAATACTTAGTTTTAAGGCAAGCCACACTCACCCCTCCACCTTCAAGAACCATACAGACATGTTAATGTCCTTAGTGCTTTTTAATCAGCTATTTCCATCAGGTGATAACATCAGAGTTACTTACTTTTCAGATATTAAGACATGCTTCATCATAAGGTTACAAACATTTGTGAACAGGTACTATACATAGTTCATACTGGAAAATCACAGTTTCTTTCATGGTTCTCATGTTATGTTAAGTCACATAATTAAACTACATAGTTATTTTCTTAAAGATCACATTCAGAAGTACATTCAAATTATAATAAAGCAAACTTTTAAGTTAAGGCATGAAGTGAAAAAAGCAATAGTTGTGTATACTATTTTAGAGACTAGTGCAGGCTAAAGTGTTTCACAATCTATACGTCAATATGTGCCAAAATGTAATCAATAACTGTTTTTTCTTTCATTTTATCATGCTACATGCTCTTATTCCATGTTTAACATTCAGGTTTCACAAACACAGATTGTTTGTTTAATTTCTGCTATAATTTTTGTTTTTATAAATGACTGCAATAATGATGTACCCTAATTGAACTGTAGATATGTGAATCTCACTCTGTCTCGATGTCTTCTTTCTGGTCTGTGGGAATAATGAAGCCCAATTTGTGAAACCAAAAGGTTAAACAAGGAATAAGAGTATGTACCATGATAAAATGAAAGAAAAAAGAATTATGGATTCATTTTGGCACCTATTTGACATAGGGATTGTTACACACTTTAGTCTGCACTTTGTCTAAATAGTCTATAAAACTATTCCTTTCTTTTAAATTTATGCCACAACTTAAAACTGATGGCTTTATTATACTTTGAACATACTTCTGAAAGTGATCTGTAAGAAATTAACCATGCACTGCAGTTTAGTCATGCAACTTAATTAACATGACATAACAACCAGGAATGAAACTGTGATTATCTAATAAGGAAGGGCAATATATACTACCTGTTCATAAATGTTTGTAATCCTCTGATGAAGCTCGTCTTAACGTGTGAAACACAAGGACACTATTCTGATATTCTCACTTGACTGAGATGGCTGAATGAAAAGCACTAAGGACATTTAAAGAGCAGCTTCCTACTATCACTGCAGCTACCCTCCCCATAGCCTGTTCGATGACTGACTATCTCAGGATCCTGCTCATGAAGTTTGGCTTAAATAGTCCCTGTAGTGTAGAGGTTCTTTCACTTGTAATGTTCTTTTTCGGCATACTGCCAAAAAAATGACCGACTTCCCCATTCAAAAACCACTCCCCCCACGTCGGCCTACGCAGCCCTGTTTTGTGATGTCACAAAATGAAGGATGCGTTAGCGTGCCTCATTGACTTGCACGTTGCAGATATTTTAACATATTTTTATACCCTTTACTATTTGGATTTATTAAATCAAAGAAATCAATCGACTAATAGGGTCTCTATTAGTCAATCGAGTGCTTTGATTTAATAAAATCCAAACAGTAAAGGGTATAAAAATATGTTAAAATATCAGCCACATACAAGTCAATGGGGCACGCTCATGCAGCATTCACTGTCTGACATCACAAAACAGGGCTGTGTGGGTCAACATGGGGGCATGGTTTTCAGAACGGGAAGTCGGTCCTTTTTTCGCAGGTATGGTATAAGAGAAAATTTTGAGTGAAATTATTTTTACACTACAGGGACTTTTTACGCAAAACTTCATGAGCAGGATCCTCAAAAGGTCACTCATCAACCAGGCTGGGAGAGGCAGCTACTAAGAAGCTGCCTTTAAGTGTTTGTAACAAATACGTACTTGCCTATTAAGAAGATTTTTTAAATAATGGTTGAAGAAAACAAATCCTTATTTGGACTTTACATTGGGTAACTAAAAAATAATACAAATAAGTGCTGTCAGTGTTGCTGCCATAAAACACACCACAAAATTATGTAAGCGAAAAGATGTGTCCCTCTGCTGTATCCTCACCATCCAAACACATACCCTCTAGCTGACTAATTTCATTTTCAGCATCATCCATGCCCTCATCGTCATCACTAGGCATAACAGTGCAACCACCAGACAAAGACCATGGAGGTGGAATAAAATGTTCACTTATTTTTATGTATGTCAGTTGTTCAATATTTAAATTGGACAGACATGTGCAATGATCAGACACAATACTCCCGACAGCACTAAAAAACATTTCTGATGTTACACTGGGATGAGCGCAACTTAAAATTCCAGTACAGCTGATGCCAATGTAGGCCTCACGGTAACCTTGTGTTGCCAGTACACCAACAAAGGGTTGTCCTCAATAGAAACCTGCTTCAGATCATCAAGGTAGGCAGTGACCATGTGTGCCATTGACATCTGCAGTTTGCTGCTGTATTCCTGCTTCTGGGACAGGGAAACACCCGCCTGCTGTAATATTGACCACAATGGATTGCGCCTGGGTTTGGGTACTGATGAAGCTGATGACTAGAGCGTTGGGAACTGGCATGCACATGCTGCTGAGTACTTTGCTCATTAGTTTTCTTTACATCAGATTGCAGCATTTTGTTGTGCACTTTGTCACAATGAGCAAGCGAACAATGATCAACCTTTACACTACCCCCTGGCAGAAGTGATGCAATACCATGTTTGCACCGGGGATCCAGTAAAGTGGCCATCCCATATGAATCACTCTGCAAATTGTCACACACATGATGATCACTTTCTAAGATGTCCATCATGTGGTTACACAGGTCCACACCAACCTCATCTGCTGCACCTTCAAACAGGTCATGCAAATTGACCAGTGCATGCTTAAATATCAGCAACAATGGAATAACCTGACTCAGGCATGCTATTTCGACACTAACAGCCAGAGCTGCATGCTCAAAAGGGTGTAAAACCTGTATGACACTGTCCATGATCCTCCACCGCGATGGACTAAGGGACATTGCCTGTTGAGTCAGGGGGTCACAAAGCTGCATGACATCGTCATTGACAGGTTTACACTGGTCAAACATATGTTCCAACAAATACAGTGTCAAGTTCCACCTTGTGGGAACATCCTGCTTGAGACAATGCTGTGGTACACCATATGAACGCTGCAACACATTAAGCTCAGGCTGAGCTTTTGAAGAACGACTGAAATGTCCACAAATCCGTTGACTAATGATCACCATACTGTCCACTGCCTCATGTTTTAAGAACTCACATACAGATTTAAAACATGGGCAAATCATGGAATGTGCTGAAAACCACTGTCACTTATGGCTTTAACCACATTGGCTCCATTATCACGTGAAATGAAAGTCACTGTGAGTCCATGTAGTTTCAGCCAATGAGAAATTGTCTCATTTACACATTCAAGAATTCTTTCGGCTGTGTGGGAGCCATGCATAGTGGTTGCATGCTGAAACACACTACCGCTGCCTCCATATGTGGTTTTGAAATGACAATCACTTGCAAGACAAGGTGAAGTACCGTACACACCAAGGATGTGTGCCCAATGTGCTGTAACGCATATGAAGCTAACTGTGTATCCCGGATCACTGGTCCACATATCAGTTGTCAGATGCACAGTGATGACTGCAGAGTGTGACAATGAATGAGAAACTGCACAACATAGTATGTTGCACAGCTCAGGGACACCTTTCATTGAAAAGTATGTTCTGCTTGGCAGTTCATATTTGGGTAATGCCATACTCATGAGCTGCCGAAAACCATATTTTTCAACTAAAGAGTAAGGAAGAAGATCAGTTGCATGCATTTGGAAAACTGCTGCATTCAAGTGCCTTTCAACTGGATGATTCCTATGGTACTTTGTATTCTTGGACAATGCATCCTTAATATTAGGTTGCCACATAGTGACCACAGACTTGGAAATTCTCAATTGCGTATAGGTCACTTTACAACTGAAAGGAGTTTGTGGCATGATACTGTGGCGAGGGACGTCAGAACATACAGAAGAGGATGAGGTATAGGATGATGATTGACTTAGCACTACAGAACATTTGGAAATGGAGGTTAGTTGTGGTGGAGCAACATTACTCTCAGACTGGGTGTGAACAGGGTCTAGTAAGTACTTCTGTAGAGGAACAGAGTCACTGCTTTCTACATGGGAGGCTAGACGTTTATGCTGCTGCCAGCAAATGGTGTGTTTGGTTTGTAGATGTGAGTGCATCCCACTTGTGCCTAAGTGTGACCCTGCCATGCCATGACTCACTTTAGCTCTGCATATTTGGCAAATAGCTATACTGTCATTGTCTAGCAATGAAAAAAAATCCCATACTAGAGATTTGCCCACTCTACTGTGCTTTTTATGACTATAGTTGTAGCCCAACAGGAGTATTGCATTCAGAAAAGGGCTGATGTCATCTTTGCTACCAAACAACATGATAAAGTATTAAAAATAGATTCATCCGCTGAAACCTCATTACTGTGCTGCCTGTGTGTTACAGAAAGCTTCAGAGCACCATTTTGCCTATAAGGCAAAATGGCGGCCGCACTGGATCAGCTGGGTCAGCTGTAAAGTGCTCTCTTACCGCGATTATTTCATTTAATTTTTTCGTTTATTTACTTTGTTTTATCTTTGGTTTTACTGTTGATTTTGGGTTTTTTTTTCATTGTGTTTGCAGACAGTCACTGGTATTGCTCATTCGCTTGTTCACATGCTTGCTTGGTCAGCTTGCCGGCTTGTCAGCTGTTTTTTGGCTATCCTGTTTTCCTGCATTGCATTTTTGATGGGAAGAACTAGCTGAAGATTTTGGAGTTCTCTGGTGGATCTATCGATAACTTTCACCCTCGGCCAATTCACGGACAATCTCTACAGGAGTTGCTGTGTTTGGGATTTTAATCAACAGTGTCCTTGGTGCCTTCATTCTGTTTCTCGTAGCATGCAGGGGGATTGTACCCGAAGACATCTTGGGCGATTCTCTGGGATTTTGTAGGATTGATGGGGAGACCCAAAGCTTGCCAGGGTGAAGCATTAAGGAGCTTTTGGTGGCCCAAGGTGCAGCCAGTTTTAAAATCAGAGTGTGGCATGGTTGGGAGTTATATTGGGTGGGGACCCCCCCTTGCTCCTAGGGTCAGTCGTCAACTTAGGTCCGCTTGCAACTGACCAGGAGTTGTCCCCGTGTGCTCTGAAGAGTCAGAGTCATGGAGGGACTCTTCTAAAACCTTTGGGGGGGACAGTCCATGTGGCCTACCACCTGGGGTCTGTAGTTGCAGGTCATGGGTGATCTGGTGCGGGTCTGTAAGTTCTGTGCATTGGGGGGGGAAGGTTCCCCTTGAAACTGTGCTGCATGCCCGACCTATTCACTGCACTGGTGCCCTTTGAGTTTGGCTCTGATTGCTACCTGGCTTTGTGGTTTTTTTGCTCAGGATTACTGTTTGTGATAACTCACAGGAAGACAGCTGGTCTATGTGTGGTAGCTGATCTGCTTTTAATTCAACAGGCCTTTTTTCTTGGTTTGCCTACACTACATGGAACACTATTTTTTTTTGCGCTCCAAAAGTACAACTGGATTTAGAACTCTGCTGTTCATGACAGAACTGTGCACTACTCCTTGGTGGTGAGAGGACCTGGGTGTCCACTTTTACTTTTTCATCTGTTCATTAAAAGGAAACTTTTGGATTCTAATTATATAGAACTAACTGTGTGCAATAATCTGTCTTGTTAATCTGGGGCAGTGAGAGTGCCCTGTGACCGTTCCCTGGCTATGAGAGGGCCTGGGAGGGGGTGGACTATATTTTCATTCCTGCATACCCTGTCACAGGGGGTTGCAGGGAGTCTTTAATTTTTGTTATTTCTTTTTTGTTCTCTGTACATCTTTGTGAGCTAAATACTTACTGAATTTCCCATGTATTGTGAGGAAGGGTTTTTATATTTTACATTATTGTTTCATCTGTATTGGGTGGGTATATTTACTTTGAGTGTTTTTGGGGTGGGCTTTTTCATTATTTTTTGAGGTTTCCCTATGCATAGGGCTTGTGCCCTGTGTATTTGATCTTGGGCTGGCAGTATAGCCTAGAGGTTGGAGGAACGAGGTGTGAACAAGCTTGCTACATCCAGCGGACTAGACCTGAGTTTGATTCTCACAACCTCCACTTGCATACTGTGTGACTCTGAGCAAGTCACTTAACCGTCCAGTGCTCCCAGGTCACCCCTGAAAACAGGCACTTGTGCCTAGTGGGCCTTACCAGGTTACCAAAGACTAAAAAAAAAACAAAAAAAACAATGTGTAGGCCTTTCCCCCCAGTTGTGCGCTATTTGTTCTCTGTCCTCCATGCCCTTCGCCCTCCCCCCCATTTTTGACGTTGTTAACTTACCAGTGCTATTGAGTGGTGGGTATTGCTCATAGGAGGGGGGTGAGGTTGGGGGTGTGGACTCCAGGGGGTGAATGGACGGGTCTGTGGCATTGGGGTAGTTAAGCCCAGAAGATGCCCTGGGGCAAAATGGTGTCTGGAACATGGCTCGCCATGTCTAGTCTCCATACCCAAGGGCACCACCACTTTTGGTGGGCATTTTGCCTGGGCGGTCCTGGAAACCCGTCCAACTCGAGTGGCGTTATGCAATGCCAGATCTGTCAAGAATAAGACCACAATTATTGCTGATCTTATTGAAACATCTGATCCAGCTTGCATCACCAAGACCTAGCTGGATGAAATTGTGGGCCCCATTTTGGAGGCTGCAGTTCTGGCCGGTTTCTCAGTGATACACCACCTGAGGTTAGATTGCGGGGGGGGAGGTGGCACTCTGTTTCAAGACTGAGTTGGGCCTTTTGAGTGTACCAGTTGAGGAGGCCAAATCTTTTGAATATACTGTGGCAGCAGGTGTAGGTTGCAGGATAGCTCTCATCTACCCTCCACACTGGGACAAGAAGCATTTCTTGCAGGAAGTAGCGGATTTCGTCATCGACATGGCATTTGAGTTGCCCAGACTGATGGTCCTGGGTGACTTTAACACCTGGGGTGATGACGAACTCTCTCAGTTTGGGCAGCACTTCATTCAGCTGATGACATCGCTGGGCTTTACACAGATTGTTACCTCTACTATCCATATACATGGTCACTCTCTCGATTTGGTCTTCCTCCTGGGGATTGAAGCATCCAGTTTGAGGGTGGAGCCTTTTGGTTGGCCCGATCACTACTCCATGAGGTTAGACTTTTCTGCCCCCTTAAGTAGGCCTGCCCCTGTGGCGATGGTAAGTTACCACCCTTTATGGGATTAGTCCCCTGAAGGCCTAGCAGCGGTGATTGACCTCTCGAAGTTTCCTGTGACCAGCTCGAGTCCAGAGGTTTGAGTCATGGCCTATTATAAGGCTATTCCTACAGCTCTGGATTCGCTTGCACCTATCTGTGTGCGTCCTCTCCCCCTTCGCCCTCAGGACCCTTGATTTGATGGCTCCTTGAGGGAGCTGCGGTGACTAGGATGAAGGCTAGAGCGGAGCTGGTGGAAATCTGCCCTGGAGACCGACCACCTTTGATTGGTAGAGCATTATTGGACCTACCAATCAGCGATCTCCTGTAAGAAGGCAGAATTCCTGTTCGGGGAGATTGTTGTCTCTCAGAATTGACCAGCTCAGCTTTTCGGAACTGTGGACAGGCTGTGCAACCCAGCCTGTCTGCAGTTCTGAAGAGCTTTTTCACAAATGGAGTGCGACAACCTTGCGTGATTCTTTGCGAATACAGTGGATGACATCAGGTTGGAGATCCTCTTGACTCGTTCTGTGGGGGATGCTGATGATTGGTGCTTGGCTACCTCTTCCCATGTTTCCTGGTGTTCCTTTGACCTACCAGAGTTCGTGGATGTCAGGCGGATTGTCAAGAGTATGTGCCTTACATGCTGTAGTTTGGATGCGGGCCCAACACACCTGATTGAGGGTTGTTGTGATACCATTGGTCTGGTCCTGGTTCAGATAATCCAGTGCTCCCTTGATTCAGGTGAGTTTCCTAGTACTCTGAAGGAGGTGGTAGTAATACCCATCCTGAAGAAGACTTCTTTGGACCTGGACTCTCTGGCCAACTACAGACCTATCTCAAACCTCCCCTTTATAGGGAAGGTCATTGAGAAAGTAGTGGCGATGCAGCTGGAGGACCACTTGACCATTCATAACATCTACGAGCATCTCCAGTCTGGTTTTTAAAAGAGGCATAGTACCGAGACTGCTCTGGTATGGGTGCTCACTGATCTCTTGATGGTGAGAGATCAGAGAAGCCACTCTATTCTGGTGCTCCTTGATCTCTCCTCAGCCTTTGACACTGTGTACCATGGGGTGCTGCTTGGGTGCCTGAGATCCATTTGTGGCCTGACATGTATGGTTCTCAAATGGTTTACATCTTTCCTCACTAGCAGAATGCAGAGAGTGGTGTCTGGGATTTTTTCTTCGGACCTACTCCCTCTGAAATGTGGGGTGTCTCAGGGCTCAGTGCTGTCCCCCATGTTGTTCACAGAGTATATGTTGCCCCTCGGGGACATTGTAAGGTGCTATGGGCAGAGGTTTCACTGTTATGCTGATGATACCTGGCTATACCTGTCTTTTGCACCTTATCAGGATAGTGCTGTCTCGATACTTAACAACTGCCTCGCTGAAATCCAGGAGTGGAAGAATTCGAGCTGGTTAAAGTTGAATGCGGGAAAGACTGAGGTGATGTTTTTGGACCCAGGCCACCAGATAGAGGGGATAAGGGTGGGTCAGCCCTCGGGACCTTTTCTGGGGGGCTCCCCGATCCTTTCCTCTGAGCAGGTGCGAGATCTGGGGGTGATGCTTGACAACAGGCTGACTGTACGATCTCAAGTGTCAGCAGTCATCAAGTCCTCCTTTTACCATCTACCATCTTAGGAACATCACCAGAAACAAGCACATTGTTCCATCTGGGGACCTGCCTACATTGGTCCATGTCTTCGAGACCTCACGTCTTGATTACTGTAATTTCCTATACCTACGGCTTCCAGGGGTTGATATCCACTGCCTGCAACTAGTGCAGAATGCTGCAGCACATTTGTTGACAAGGACATCACGTGCATCCCATATCACGCCTGTGCTGTGCGATCACCTTTAAAGTTGGTTTGCTGACTTACAAAGCCCTACACAAACCTGGCCCTAACTACTTGAAAGAGCTTCTCATTCCTTGCTGCCCCGAGTGACATCTTTGTTCAGCTGGCAAGGGGTTGCTAGAGATTCCAAGCTGTCTTTAAAATCTTCTGGGGCCCTGTACATTTAGCTATGCAGCCCCTACCCTCTGGAACTCTCTACCCTGTCAGCTTCGGGAGTGCGCAACTGAGGGGGGGCGGTTTAAGCAAGCGTTTAAGACCTTTTTGTGGTGCCAGGCTTTTCCTGGTTAGTATAGTGGGACCTGTTAGGTTGTATTTACTCAATTGTATTCAGTGCTGATTTTATTATTGTGGTCCGATTTTATTGTGAAGAGCCTTGATTTTTTTGAAAGGCGCTATATGAAATAAATTTATTATTATTATAATTATTTTTCCTCTGGCTTGAGGAGTTAATTGAGCCCACATAAAGTTAATTCATTATCTTCTGGCAGTCCTTCTGTGTCAGATTACCAATGGATAGTACAGACATCATAGAAAGCTATTGGAAGTAGAATGGGTTAAACACTTCCTGGAGCTTTCTGTATAACAAATAAGCTATGCTGTGCCCTCAGCCCTAATACCTCATTAAGCCATTTGACACCACCATCCTAAGAGCAGTCAGTGTGCTGCTTTGCAGGACATTGCATAGCAGGAGTCCCAGTGCTGCCTTTTCCCAAATAATATACCAACTTTATTCTCAGGCAGGCAGTTCTGGGCTATTGTTTATATTCTACTGAATGTTTTTAACTTGCAATTTGTGACTATAAGTGTTTACAACTGAATGATAGTAACCGCATTTTCTTCACTTGCAAATAGGTAGGCATTTGTGGGTCTAATGGCTCAATGAAATCCCAGTGCACATTCTAAACTCCCAATGCATCTCGCAATTCAAAAATGGCCTAAGATAACACCTGTTTACTAGGACAGTTTGTGACTGCCACTAGGACTCTAACATCCATAAAGCCCACTCACCCACACTCTCTTTCTCTTTCCTTTTACCCCCACTCTTCCCCCTTTGCCCTATCCCTCTGTCTTCCCCTCTTCCTGTGCCTTTTCTCCCACTGGATCAACCTTATAACCAACCTACTACCACTACCTTCCAACCTCCTATACAAAGCCACTTCTTTTGGCTGCCCACTCTCCACCCCCCAGTCTCCCCTCCCCCTCACCTTGACTTCTCCTCGGACTCTCACGCTACGTGTCACACCTCTTTATCTCCTTCACTACATAAAAACTCTGTCCTTTACCAAAGTTGAATGCTCTTGATGCTGTACTATCACCATTGGTACTATGAATGACATTGTAACCTTATTGAAGAAGTAGGCTGCTGGTTAACTAGGATCTGCAGCTTATCCAGTAGGTAGGGAAATGGGCAGACTGGGTAGGCCAAGCGGTCCTTATCTGCCATCAAATTCTATGTTTCTATGTTTCTATTGTATACTAGCTACCTACTATTCGAGTATTGTATATAAACTACTTATTATTGCTGTCATTGTCACTGTTTGACGTGGAACCTTTGTAAAAGAGCTCTGAGCTCAAAGGTATGATCCAAATCCCTAAATAAAAATAAATAATTATTGTTTGACTTACTGTAGGTTACACATAGAATCTGATAAGTTCAAAACATGCTGTATTGTGATTCAATGAACTGATAAATGGGGGTTTTGGTTTCTTTTACAAATTAATTTTTCCTGACCATGGATATACTAAAACAAAAAGAGTTCATCAGTTATTTAGTTGATATGGTGTAAACAGCTGCCCCCTGGAAAATTAGCTGGTTGGGGGGGCTGCCACAAGCAGAATGGAACTTCATGGATAGGAGAGCTCATAGCAGCAGAAGAGGCATGTTGGCATTAAAAGCTTAGTGGTGTGGATGCAGAGACACCAGTATTTAAGCATGACTTTGGTAGAGGATTAATTGTGACTGGGGGATGAAGGAGGGAGTCTTGGTATTTTTGGCATAATGGTTTTCTGAAACTTCAACATTCAATGGGTTAGACTCTGTATCCATCCATACAGTATATCACTAAGCCACATGCAGTGGGGTATGGGTAAAACCCACATCACCAGACCTGGACTAGAGCTGTAAAATCTGGACTGGGCACAGCTTGTGCAAATATTGCTGATCCACTCACTCCAGATGATCTGGTCTGGTTTTTATCTATCTGCTCTGGTCCTGATGGTTCCATTTTTAATCATGCCAAGGAAGTTTTGAAAAACAGACATCCAGGAGTGGACCAGATATGTTAAAGTCTGACTGAACAGTCTAGCCACAGTGACTGGATCAGCAGTATTTGTGCACTTTGCACCCAGTATGGCCAGTCTGGATTTTTACAGAACTGCTGTGGTTCAGGTCTGTCAGTACAGTTTTTAATCAATCAGTCTTTATTTTATGCTGAAAGGCATGTGAGTAAACATGGCCATTTACACAAACATCCAGTTTAGCATAAAAAGAGAACAGAACATCAGGTCAAACTATTACATAGTAAAATACAGTATAAACAGATCTAACATAAACAGGTCCTATACAGAAATCTTGAGGGATATACATAAGAAAGGGGAAGCAAATAAATAACAGTGACACATTTACAGCATAGAATGTAGTTGGAGGTACAGTTCAGGAACATGAACAGTTGGGTGATGCATCGAAAAGAAGATGTGCAAGTCCTGACGCACCCAGATCCTGCATGCTGACTAGCATTCCTGCTGTGTGATCTGCCACAGCCCCAGACACTGGGCCAAGGATTGTGCACCTTGCCAATCCTTCAACTAGGTCACACAGATTAGGCACCAGAAAAAGCATGAAGCCCACTTGCTGAAGAAGTGCCTAGCTTTGCTGGAAAAGGAGCTGCAGAATCTGCAGGAAAAATCTTCTTTTCCAATGCCAGAACCCAAAAAGAAAATAAAAGACAAGGAGGGGCACTGACACTAGAATAGATCTACATCCACTTGGCATGACCACTGGGCACCAATGACACTAGAGGGGCCTCCACATTGGTAAGTAACCCTATTTCCAGTCTCCTACCACTCTGGCGGATCAGACCAGGGCCTCCATGCCTGCTTTACTCATGGTGCAGTCGGGCCTCTTCTTGGATGATAGAATCCCTATTGTGCACTTTAGGCCCATGTCTTCTTCAGGGTCTATCACCAGCAGCCAGGTCAATAAGTCTCTCCCCAGCCCCACAGAGCCAGTAAACTGGACTCCAACTCTGCTGTTGTCTGCATGGCCCAGGCCGATACTTCAGACATTAATTCTTCTGACATCTGCACTGCCTTGGCTTATAAGTCACTCCCTGGTTCCTCTGGGGACTGCACAGCTGGGGCTTTCCCATCAGGGTCACAGTATACCCCCGACATCGAGTTGAGCCAACTGCTGGACATGCAACAGTCTTTTGAGGGTTCCTCACTACCACTGACACAAACAGACCCTCCAGGCATGCCTGCCTGGGGTGGACACTAATCTGGAGGGTGTCCCTCCTTTGCTGGGTCAGTCTCTTCCTGATTCACCCACTGGATCTGTTGTTAATTCCTCCAGGGACCTTACATCGGGACCTCCTCTGCCCAAGCAGCCTTGGACGACCAGGTTCCACCATCTTGGACTCCTGCTCCGAAACTGACGGCGTATCTTCCACCAGGTCCTACTCACACCCCGACATCAAGTGATCCTTCACCATATGACCATTCACTGGGTCAAAGCATATCTGGCACTCTGGCCATTCCTCAAATGCTGAACAGCCTTCAATCAGTCCCCCAGGTACAGACTCTTCCAGTGCTGGACATTCCTGTGCCAGATCCTGTGCCAGCCCCTTTGAATGTCCCTATGGGGCTGATGTCTGGTCCTTCTGGACTTTCTGTTGGGCCTTTGACCCCACCTCCTGCTGGGCCTTCAGCTCCACCTCCAGCTGGACCTATGGGCAATGGTCCAGACTTTCCGCACCCACAATACCCAATGTACCCTTCAGCAGGGTATTCAATGCCTGGTCATCAGCCCCATTATGTAGCTGGGTACCAGATGCCAGGCTATGTCTAATCAAGGGTATGTTCCTTCTGGCTTTGCCTACTTCTATCAGGCTCATGGATAGCCTCAATATCAGACACTGGGCTATCCATTATACCAGCCTCCTCCTCCACCACCTCCTCCTCAGCCTCTTCCTCTGCCTCCACAGCAGCCTCAGGCTGATATCCAGGCAGTGTTTCAGACCCTGATTTAGGAAGAGAGGACTCAATGAGCCTTGGAGATTGACCTTCAGAAATCAGTGGTGGCCTGCACTCCTGCCTCCTTTCCAACCCCCAAGATAAGCCTCTCCTGTGGATTCCCACCTTTCCAGAGAAGGCTCCTCTAGACACCAGGTGAGGGATAAAACCCAGGACACTCCTCTAAAAATGGTTCAGACTCCCAGCAATCACTCTTTGAACTCTGACTTGTCCTCTAGCACTGGTATGCATACACCTATAGAGCCTCATCCTAAGGATTCCCTGAAGTCCTCTCCAGAGGACCCTTTCTTTGCAGAATTCCTCATACAAAATGCATGTGGCTCAGCTATCCAGGAACAGGACCCAAATGGAAAAGGCTTATGGAGCATCTAGACATGACTGACACAGCTGCTATGCCCATACTGCCTTGGACTGGGATCCATGAAGACTGGACATCCACTATCTGGCAACAGCCTTCCTCCATTCTAGCTGTCTCAAACAATGCAGACAGGATGTACCACCCCCCAGATGGGGTCACACACATTACTGGCCTTCCTAATGCAGATTCGGCTATCGCACCTGCCCATGACCGGTCCTCTAAGTCTAACATTTGAGCATGTTTCCTCCTGATAAGGACTGTAAGCAGCCATACAATTTCAGTCGCAAGATCCATTCCTCCTCTACTTGCACCCTCAGGTCCCTTAATTATGTGGCTTTTATGGTTTCCTATCAGAAATCTTCCCTGGCCTCACTTGAGTTAAAGATGGAAGCTATCCAGGACCAGGATCCTAAGACCAAGATTGCCAAGACGGTGAGAATGGCTAAAATCTTTTGTCATCATAACCTCTGGGCCACTTATGACACAGTAGACTCAGTTGCTCACACCACAGCCACTTCTGTCTGCATTAGGTGACATTCATGGCTCAGGATTGCTAGCCTGGCACAAGACATCCAGAACTCCATACTGGATGCACCTTTCAGGTGATCTGTGTTACTCGGAGGTGATGCTAAGGAAGGATATTATCACTGAAATGTAGGAATGAGGTAAACCCATCTGCAAGGAAGGAAGGTAATGCCAGACAAATCTGATAGATTTCTTTGACTGGGTGACCAAAGTAGTAGATCAGGGAGGGGCTGTGGACATGGCCTACCTAGACTTTAGCAAGGCATTTGACACAGTCCCACACAAAAGATTAATATACAAGTTAGCTAGCCTGGGAGTGGGTCCCAAGATGACAGCCTGGGTAAAAAATTGGCTGGAGAATAGGACACAGAGAGTAATAGTAGATGGAGTCCACTATGAAGAAAGGGGGTTTCTAGTGGGGTACCGTGAGGGTTCAGTATTAGGACCGGTCCTCTTCAATGTCTTTATAAGTGACATTGCAGAAGGACTGGAAGAAAAGTATGTCTCTTTGCAGATGACACAAAGATCTGCAACAGATTGATGCACAAGGTGGGGTGGAAAGGATGAAAAGGGACTTGGCAAGGTTAGAGGAATGGTCAAATGTATGGCAGCTTAGATTCAATGCTAAGAAGTGCAAGGTAATGCACCTGGGAAACAAAAACCCAGAGGAAGAGTACACAATGGGGGTGAGATACTAACAACAGCAAAATGGAAAGGGACCTGGGGGTAGTCATATCAGATGACCTAAAGGTGGGAAAGCAATGTGAGAGGGCAGCAAGGAGGCTGGGGGATACTGGGATGCATAAGGAGAGGCATCACCAGTAGAAAACAGGAAGTTATTATCCCTCTGTACAGACAGCTGGTCAGACCCCATCTGGAGTACTCGTGCAGTTCTGGAGACCCAGTCTTCGCAAGACATAGACAGGATGGAAGCTGTCCAGAGGAGGGCAACAAATGGTGCAGGGTCTGCACTGGAAGACATATGAAGAGAAACTTAAGGAGCTTAATATGTATAGCCTCGAGGAAAGGAGGAGAGAGGGACACGATAGAAACTTTCAAGTACCTCAAGGGAATCAACAAAGTCCAAGAGGGTAGCATCTTTCAAAAAAAGAAGTGTGCAAGAACAAGGGGGCACAATTTGAAGATAGAGGGGGGCGCGCTCAGAGGTAATTTAAGGAAGTATTTTTTCACAGAGAGGGTTGTGGATGCATGGAACGGCCTTCTGGAGGAGGTCATGGAGTCAAAAACAGTGGTGGAATTCAAGCATGCATGGGACAGTCATAAGGCAATTCTAGGGGTTGGGGGTAGGAAGAAGTAGGCTGCTGGTTAACTAGGATCTGCAGCTTATCCAGTAGGCAGGGAAATGGGCAGACTGGGTGGGCCAAGCGGTCCTTATCTGCCATCAAATTCTATGTTTCTATGTTTCTATGCAATGTCCGCTTCATGTACTGAGAGGGTTACAAAGGCAAACAGTCTTTTCTTTAGTAACAGGGATGCCAGACCAAAGAGGCCCCTGCTAAATGCTGTTATCCAGCATCAGGAACCCCTACTCCCCCTGTCAAGTCCCAGAGGCCCCCCAGAGGAGTTGCTGACTCCCTTGCCTTGGCCTCCTGACTTGTGGTTCCCCTCACCTCCTACAGATCCTCTAGGGAAACTAGTGGTGGGAGAAGATTTGCACTCCACCTTCTGGGGTCACAGGACATAACCACGGACTCTTGAGTTCTTCAGTTAATAGCAAGAAGTCACACAATAGAGTTCCTAGACAGGTCTCCAGACAACCCCCCCCCAGGCCTCTCCCATTATTCTCCAAGGCACCTGTCTCTGATAGGAGACGAGACCCAGGCTCTTCTGCAAAAGTCAGCCATACAGCCTGTGGCTCCAGCACAGATAGGAAGGGTACTGCTTTCACTTCTTCCTAGTACATAGTGCTCCAAACGAAGGGTGATCAAGACCCATCTTGGACCTCAGCATGCTCAACCTGTACGTTGAGTACAAGAGGTTCTGCATGCTCACCAACCAGGGACTTCTGCTCCTGCTCACAAGAGCCATTGACTTTGTGTGCTGGATATGCAGGATGCTTACCTGCACATCCCTGTCTTTCAGGCCCACTGACACTTTCTGCAGTTTGCCTTCCAGTGGGAAGATTACCAGTTCCAGGTTCTCCCTTTTGGCCTATCCTCAGCACCTTGGGTTTTTATCAAGTGTCTAGCAATGGTGGCTGCAGCCCTGTGCCTCAGAGGGATCCAATTGTACCTGTATCTGGAGGATTGGATTCTATTGGCCCCATCATAGAGCAATCTAAGGGAGTCATTCTCCTTCACCCTGGACCTCTTTTCCAGACTTGGAATAACAGTCAACTATCCCAGGTCCCATCTCTCCCCTCCCATGCCTATAATTCAGTTGGGGTGGTGCTGGATACTGTCCAGGACAGGGTCTTCCTCTCATTGGACAGCTTGGAGACCCTGCAAGAACAGACCAGATTAGTGGCGAACTCAAGCTGGACCACAGCCTGGTCGAGCCTCCATCTTCTCAGGATGATGATAGCTGTGAACCCTACAGTTCCCCTAGCCAGACTGCATATGACAGTGACCCAATGGACTCATCATGTCCAATGGGATCAGTGGCTGGACAACCTGGACCACAGAGTCCTAGTGTCTGAGTACATGAAGAAGAATCTTCATTGGTGGCAGGATTTGTCCAATCATTTCATGGGGGTTCCTATTTCAGACCCATGCTCCTACCATGACCCTTACAATGGATGATTCATGTCAAGGCTGGGGAGCCCACCTAGGAGACAATCAGACTCAGGTAACATGGTCTCAGCTGGAAGCATCTCTTCACATCAATGTGTTAGAAATGAGAGCAATACATTATGCCTTCCAGGCTTTCCACCCTTTTCTATGTCCGGGGCACTCCTGATTCAGACTGACAATATGTCTGTGGTCTGGTACCTGAAAAAACAGTGAGGCACTCACTAATACCTTCTATGCCGGAAGGCAATAAGAGTGTGGTATTGGGCAGTCCAGCATGACCTCTGCCTGACTGCTGTACATATGCCGAGCATCCGCAACATCCTGGCAGACAGTCTGAGCCACACCACTGTCAGGGCTCATGAGTGTGAGCTAAATCAAGAGGTGGTTGAAAGTTTATTTGACCTGTGGGGTTGGCCGGAGGTAGACCTCTTCATCTCCCCATCCAGTGCAAGACTACGCAATTGTTGCTAGCCCGTTCCAAGGCATGGTGTTTTATGGTGAGATGCACTGTCTCTGTGCTGGACAATTAGGTTCTTGTATATCTTTTCCTCCCTTCCCAGTGCTTTAGAGGGTTCTCTTGAAGCTGTAGGTTGAAGGGACTCACATGATTATAATAGCCCCTCTTTGGCCTCATCAGATTTGGTTCCCTCTGTTTTAACAGCTATCACTGGAACACTCAGTACCTCTGCATCTCTACAATGATCTTCTGACTCATGAGCAGGGCAGACTGGTGCATCCAGGCCTCAGATCCCTCCACCTCCATGTGTGGCACCTTTGGACATATGTGGAATAACTCCCGTTGTTATTATTGTTTTACAAAAATTGTCAACTGTGCATACGCATTTGTAACAAGTTCTAGCCAGAGTTGATAGGACTGTGAAGAACTACCAAATGACCAAAGTTATTTTCTTGTCGGTGCCATATAGTGCTGTCTAGTCACCATCATCATGCTGCTGCTGGTGTGTATGTGTGTGTGCACCCCATAGGAATCAGATAGCTAACATAGGCTGTAAACTGCACTGTCTGTAATCTGACACTGCAGTCTGAGGTTCAGCAGTTCAGTAAACTCCAAACAACTTATAATGAGTTAACCCCTAGGTTGCTGAAAGAAACAAAATAAATCTATTAGACTGAGCTGGACAGACGATAGAAACAGCAGTTTAAAAAGTTTTTCTTGTTAATATCCTGAGAAGTTCTGATGTACAATACAGTAGCATCCCCCTCCTTTCAGATGCCTTTAACAGAGAGCAAAATAGCAAAAATCAGAGGGGGAGTGCACTATTTTGCAGCTGTGGAGGAATACATCGAAATGTCTAAAAAAGGAGTTCCAAAATCAGCCATTTTAGAGCTACAATCCTAATAGTGCTGTAGGCTCCACCCACAGCCTTAAAAATTGAATTATAATAGTGAGACTTTTTGAAATGTTATTATACTTACCATACTCATGCTTGTCTACCCACTTACTTAGTCTCCTGCTTGTTTCCATGCAATACCCTCAAAAGCACACCTTCCACAATTTACTTTTACCTGATGCCCATGTTTAGGCCTTGTACAGTAATATTTTCCTTCAAGAGAACAGCTTGTAATGAAATGTGTAAGATTTACATTGACATTTGGGTATATGCACTTTATATTATACTAATTATGTGTGTGAACTGTATAGCAATCTCTAAAAAATCAATTAAAGACATCGTCTTCAAAAACATGTCGTAATACTGTGTTTATCTTCCATCTTATCACAACATATAGTTGTCTCAGTGGTGTTTTCAGTTAAGGTACAGTACTTTCATGTACTGTATATGATGGCCTGGTTCTGCGGAGTTGATTGCTATAACAGTGCACAGAATAAAATGTGAAACATATAGGTAACTGTAATACAGACGGTGGCATTATTTTTAAATCTGCACTTTCTTAATGTATCATTCAGTTAGTGTATGCAGCGGCAATTCATGCTTATGTACAGTATAAGCCCATGAAACACCCTTATCTAGTTAATTAATTTACAGTTGTAGTAGCTCTGCCAGAGCTTGTTAGAAGGGGGAACACACTGCATTACTGCTGACTGTGAACTGCTGCTGCTCCTGCTGCTGTGACTCAAATATAACTGGCTGCTGCAGGTGGTTGTGCTGTATGCTATTAGTACTGACACAAACAGGTTTTGGAGATTGCGTGTTAACAGTCACTGATCTTTCATTCTGTGCTTCTGACACATTTACATTCTGGGGACAGGTAGAAGAATTCTTAACAGGGACATGGGGAGGCTGGTAATTGGGGTCTATTACAGGGTCATCTTGAACATCCTGAAAATCATACACACTATCACTATCACTGACACCAGCAATGTCTTCTACAATATCCTCCTCTTCCTCACTAACTACCATCAAAACATCATAATCAGTTGAACCTGCAGGTTTACTGTCACCACAATCAATATTTTTACTGACCACCCGTCTGTGGGAGCATAGTCCTGAGTATCACATTCAAAACTGCTACTTAAACTCTTAGGCCCAGTATTCAAACTGCACCAGGCTGTAGTGCAAGCTTGGGCACAGCTCAACTTGGCTGTTCAGGGGTGTGGACTGGGAGATATTCAATGGATCTGCGCCATGGCACAGCATAGTTGAATATCGCACCCTGGCCACCCGCAGTGTGCATGGCACAGTGGCACTGCGCCAGTGCAAGTGGTCAGAGTGGAGCATGGGGATGCACTAGCGTAAGTTCCATTGCGTTATGCACAGCAACCACGATATTCAAAACTTGACATGCAAATGGGGCCATAAAGTATGCAAGGCGCAAATGGGGCCATTTGCATGTCATTATGGCCCCATTTGCATGCAGGTGCGCCAATCCCTGATGACTTATGCCTGGCGCCCTGCCAGGCAGCAGCCATCAGGGACTGACACCCCCTGCAGCTAGAAATGTGCTCCACAGCCCAATTGTGGGCATTTGCATTAAAGAAAGACCTCTGTCCAATATCCCTAGTGGTCCAGTGGACCGCTGACTGCCCGATCATGAACATTTGTATTAAAAAAAAATAACTATTTCCAATATCCCTGGTGGTCCAGTGGACCTGATTGCCTGATCATGGGCATTTGTATTAAAGAAAGACCTCTGTTAAATATCCCTAGCGGTCCAGTGGACCACTGACTTCCCGATCGCGGGCATTTGTATTAAAAAAAAAATAACTATTTCCAATATCCCTGGTGGTCCAGTGGACCGCTGACTGCCCGATCGTGGGCATTTGTGTTAAAAATAACTTCTTCCAATATCCCTGGTGGTCAGTGGACTGACTGCCGATCGCAGGCATCTGTATTAAAAATTAATATTACCAATATCCTGGTGGTCTGGGTACCCCATCTCCCCACCACCCACTGAGCCCCACCACCACCTCCCCAGTCAGCCAGCGGGTGGCAGCATCCATGCCGCCCCGCTGCCGGCTGACGACACCATCGACAGGGCTGTACACCCATTGGTCCACAAGCGTGAGCCAATGCGTGCAACCATGCCTATACTACACATTCCAGATATGATATCTGGAATGTAGCAAAGTATCAGGACTGCACGCCCATTGGCTCACGCTGTGACACAGTGGCGACAGCTACCTATGGTGTCAGTCAGCGGGCACAGGTAGGTGCTGCCGCCACCGCTCACCGGGGAGCGGGCAGTGGAGCTCAGTGGGCGGGTGGGAGGGGGTACCTAGATCACCAGGGATATTGGTAATATTAATTTTTTAATACAAATGCCTGTGATCGGGCAGTCAGCGGTCCACTGGACCACCAGGGATATTGGACAGAATTCTGCTATTTTTTAATACAAATGCATGTGATCGGGCATGGGGAGTGTGCCACCAGGTGCAGCGGGAGTTCGGGTGGCCACCCACAGGTGGCAGCTGCCATGTTGCACCCTGCAATGCAGCAGCTCACCTGTGGGTGGCCATCTGTTGTTCCTTTTTTTTTTTGGATCAACTTTGTGCTGGCGCAGGTAGGGGTTGCGCATGCATGGCTCTGCACATCCCGGACTGAATACCGGGCTATGCAGGGTATGCATGGGCATGCCCCCTTCCCTGCACCTGCATACATTACTGATGCACTCCTGCACATTGGGATTTGTGCCATGCACTTTTCCCTTTTGAATATTGTGCCAGGGCGCATCAGTGGGTTGTGCAAGGTCCAACACTGTTGCACCATGCGCAACCCTTTTGAATATCTGGGCCAGTGGATCCATCACAAATAACAGCAAATCATGACTTTCAGGCTGAGAATTATCCTGTGAATCAAGCATTAAAGTAGCAACATCAACTGCAGGTTTCAGTCCCCCCAGACTGAACTTGGCTGCTGCATTCTCAGTAGAATTACTAATTTTGTTGCTCCCAGTGCTGGTACTAATGCCTGCACTATGAAAAAGTAATCAATTCCAATTCCACCCTACTTACTGTACCACCAGGAGAACACAGACCTACAGTATCAGAGACACTTTTGTACCTAACTTGCTGCTACTATCTGCACCCACTGTATTGAGAAACACAGGACCTACAGTACTGCTGCTGCTGGAAGAACCTGCAACAGAATCAAATTCAATATCCATATCATGAGACATTCCAGCCAGAGCTTCATGAGGAGAGTTAAAACTTAAAGGAACCACTGAACTATCATGTCCATGTCCACGTCCACCACGCACACTAAATGCAGTACCTGACTTCTTTCCCACCATTTTTGCACTCGGATCTTAAGTAGAAAACAAAAACAAATATTCAAATAATATATACCAAAAGTGTATTACACCAAAATCAGTAGATCTGTTGAAGCAGATTTCAATACTGTTAAGGAAAAATAAGAACAGCCTTTCACAGTATTGCCTTTCCTGTCAAAAAATACTAAACTGCAGTTTAAAAGTAAAACTGTACACACACTATGTCCTGTATACCTATATTAACCACAAAAATTGTAGCATTTAACTGACAGTTACAGTAAAAAGGAGTACTTTTATAATTAATTTCCCACCTAAATTAACGGAATCACATGATCAGAAAGCAGCAGAATATATTATTCTGCAATTTCATCAGGAACAGCAGATTTTATCAGTAACTGAGAGTTCTGCAATTCACTACATATTTTCCGTATTACTAATAATGTTTCCACAGTTTGGGTGATAAATTCCACTGAAATTGTGAAATTCACCAGCAGTGGATATTAGGTGAAATTATGTAGAAATTGCAGAATTTCAGGGAAATTCCATGGGAGCACAATCTGAAAGTTTCACTCAGGCCAAGTGTGTACCCCACCTGGCCCCATAGCTTTGTACACATTCAGATTTGCAAGCCATTTCAGTACTCTTTTTCTTCTTTAAATGGACTTGGGTCTACCTCCCCCCTCCCACAGTTTTCTGCTGCCTTTATGTGGATCATCCCCTTCCACTTCCCTGTGAAGACCAAAGTGAAATACCTGTTTAGGATATCTGCTTTTTCTGATCCTCCCTGCACAGTCCCCACACACTTTTGATCGCACAGTCCTTCCTTTTGTCTTCCCCATCTTACTGATTTAACTAAAAAGTCTTGTTACCTTTAGTTACCCCTTTGGCTGTCCATTCCTCAGTGTGTGCCTTTGTACTCCACATTGCTTTCCCTGCTTCTCTCTGCCTTTCCAGGTACTTACCTATTCTCTTCCCTCTGCATCTCTTTGTGCATTCTGAATGATACCCTTACAGCTGTAACCTTTTCCGACACTTCCTTACTCACTAATGTAATCTTTCATGTCAATATTTTGCTATTTATGTTCATATAATACTAGTACCACTTTTTTGAGATTTGTATTTTAATGTGACATGCCTAAGTAGAGTATGCCTTAAGGGACAGCATTATAAATCATCTCAACTCAATGGTTCTGTTCCCCAGCAACACAAAAAACACAAAGAAGGGACTGTCTCAATCACCAGCAATATTTATTATAATATATATTTTCCTGAAGAGAAGGCTGCAGATATGAATCAACATTTTAAACATAATATTTTAATATGTCTTTCTATTAACTAATGAATATGACTGTCACACCTGAGAGAAGTGATAATCTTTATATACTTATATTGCTGCACAGTTGGGGGGTATCCAAATGTCATCAACCTTTCTAAAACAAGTAGCAAATATAGCAAACATGAACCTTTTATGTTGACTGTGTTCTTACCTATTAGTATCTTCTTGGGAACTAATATCAGTTCTCAAAAAGATACTGTAGATACAAACACAGTCAACATAGCAGGGGCATTCTTTATATTTTATTTTATATGCCTTTCTGAAGAAGTTCATTATTGTTTGTTGTAGTTTTTGAACTGAATTTGCTACTAAGGCACTAACCATGTTAAAGAAAAGTTTATTCTACTTTTAGAGAGTAGTCTATTATTTTATTTAATATATTATTTTGCCAGTATTTGATATACTAGAGATTTAAATGGTCATTTGTTTGATTTACTTATTTTAGGAAGGTTGATGAAATCTGCCCCCTGACTGTGCAACAATATAAATATATGAGCAGTATCTTGTCTCTCAGGTATTATACTAGAGACCTATTATAATAGAGACCAGCTGATAAGGCTGTCACTATCCTGAATAACAATCTTACTGCCCTGGCTAACAAGCATACCCCCTTCATCACATCTAGGTTGTGTAAATCCTCTCACCCCTGGTTCACGCCTGACCTCAAGGCTGAGCTCACAAACAGTGACAAACTTTGGGCTCAGGGTAGGCATACAGTACTAAGTGTCTAATTGATTGGCAGGCCTTCAGAGATGCAAGGAATGCCTGCGTTAAATGCATTAATGCTGCCAAGTCAAACTTCTGTATCACTAACTAAGAAAAGGTAAATGGGAATTCTTATAAAATCTGGAGGACCCTCAAATCCATTGAAGGATGTCAGACTGCTCCCTCCATTCTAGTCAAGATATAAGCCAATGGCAAGGTCATTGAATGCAGTAGTCAAACCCTTTAAAAACTCAGTTTGCTTTTTGCTATCGCTGGCTTAGCCTTTGATTCTTCTCCATATGCAGGCCTTGCAAATTGTCCCCTGACCAGGACTATCCCTGAAGTCCCAACATCGCCTCATCCTTTCCAGTTGCATCTGGTCACCTACAAAGAAGTCAAACATTATTTTCTCAACTCAGACACTAAGAAAAGTGCTGGTGACGATGGTCTAGAATCATTCTTTTTAAAATTAGGCTACTTCCATCTTACAGCCACCATATTTCATATGTTCAATCTTTTTATCATCATGGCCACAGTTCCTTCTTGCTGGAAATCTGCTCATATCACTCCTTTTTTAAAACTGAGTGACCCAAGTGATTTAAATAATTATAGGCCCATCTCTATCCTGCCCCTTCTCTCCAAAATCTTTGAAAAATTGGTTTGCTGCCAACTAAAATGACATATTGAAATCTTTTCCTTCTCAACCCAGTTCAGTCTGGTTTCCAGCCTAATCATAGTACTATCACAGCCCTTGCTAAAGTTACTTATGACTGGGTTTCTGCTCTAGTCTCCAAAAAGATCACTGGTGCAGTCTTCCTAGACCTCAGTAAGGTGTTTGACTCCGTAGACCACAACTTAGTTGTCAGTTGCCTTATTAACCTAGGTGCCACCTCCTACACTGCTCAGTGGTTTACCAGTTATTTAACAGGGAGGCTTCAGAAAGTCAAGGCTGATGGCCTATTTTCAGCATTCCTCCTGATCATTAGGGGAGTCCCACAAAGCTTAATTTTAGGCCCTATCCTATTTTCTATTTACATTAATAATCTTGACCATAACATGACTATTTCCAAATTGCATTTCTTTGCCAATTTTATTTTTTATTTATTTATTAGAATATAGGAATTAGAATCCTTTGAGACATAGACTCATTTCCAAAGGCTCCTCGTTGGTTGACATAAGTACAGACATGACAGTAATACAGCAAAGACAATGTTACATAACTAGTTGGACCATAGATGTACAAATATTGTTAAGCATTATAACACATTGATGAGTACCTAAACAAAGTATTAGCTAAGCAGTTACATACATCCTTTGCAGTGCTAAGCAGTTTCATACATCCTTTACAGTACAGTAGAGCAGGCATTACAATGCATGGGTGCAAGCCTATGCAGAGTATTATCCTATTGGTTACATACACCCTTTGCAGTGCAGTGATGTAGGCTTATACACAGTCATAGCTAAGCAGAATAACGAAAGAACAGAGACAGGATAGTGGGCCCTGGTGGGGTTTAGTGGAGCAGTCTTGGGTTAGACTTTGTCTTGGTGTGGGACCACTTTAGTAGCAACTGGGTTGTAGTTTGAAATGGCAGTAAGACTAGCTCGGACAGGTGCAGGTATATGTGGCATAGAGGTGATTCTTGAAGGCTGCTTTAAAAGGGCTGAGCTTGGTGTGGGTAGTGACTGAGGGTGGTAGGGCGTTATGCCAGGCAGGGGCTGTGACTAGGAATGATCTCTGGGCAAGAGTAGTCCTGATCCTGGGGATGGCCATTGTTATTGTGTCTGTTCTGTGTGTATGGACTTTCTAGAGGTTAGCAGCAAGGAGGCCAACACTCCTAGGGGTGTCTGTCCAAGGAGGGATTTTTTTTGGCCATGAGGCAATCTTGGAACTGGAGCCTTTTATCAAGGTTGAGCATCTGGGCACGGTCATAAAGGGTGCAGGTTTGGGTTATGAAATCATCCCCTGACAGGAGCCTGCAGGCTTTGTTGATGGTTACTTTAATCTTGTTGAGAGCATTGGTGTCAGTGGCAGTGTAGACCAGTAGGCCATAGTCGACCAGTGACATAACGGATGAGGTGATGGCTAGACGCAGGGCTTCAGGGGGTAGACAGTCCTTGTGTCAGTAGAGGAGGCCAATTCGTGCATTAGTCACAGATGCCAGTGCACTGATGTGGCCGTGAAAAGTGAGAGCAGGGTCAAATGTGATCCCTAGGTATTTATAAGATGAGACCTGCTCTAGGGGGTGGTGTGAGCTGGACAGAATTTTCAGTTGGGCATTTTTTAGTTTGCTTTGGTGGTGCTCAAACAGCATGGTTTTAGTTTAATTCTGGTTTAGCACTAGCTTGTGCTCAGCAAACCATTGCTCAGCTTGACTGACTGAGTGCAGCAGCGAGGCCTGTAGGTTGGCGGGGTTTGCTTGGGCGGCACAGAGGAGGGTGTCATCTGCATATAGAAGTATCTTGCCAGAACATGAGGTGGAAAATGTATTCAGAAACAGGTTAAAAAGTAATAGCCCTAGGATGGAGCACTATGGGACTCCAGAGTGGGTGAGGCAGGTGATGGATACAGTATAATTTATCCTGACCCACTGCATCCTTGTGGTCATACAGCTTGCAAAACAGTTTAGGGGACCTTGAGAGAGACCCGTGTACATCAGGGTGTTCAGCAGGAAGGGGTGGTTAACTGTGTCAAAGGCCTTGGACAGGTCAATGAACATGGCCCCTGCCAGCTGTCCCTTGTCTAGGGCAGAGTGAATGTAGTTCAAGAATTCAATTAGAGCTGTTGTAGTGTTGTGTCCAGCTCTGAACCCATGCTGCTACACACACAGCAGGTTATGGGTTTCTAGGTAATTGATCAGCTGGTCTGCCACTACCTTTTCCAGGGCCTTGGACATTGGTGGGGGGATGGAGATTGGGCGGTAATTCCCTGGGAGTAGTGGATCCCCACCTTCGTGGATGGGTGTTACAACTACATTTTTCCATTTGCTGGAGAACTGTCCAAGGTGTAGAGAGCAATGTAGTAGGGCAGTTAGTGGGAGAAGCAGTGGGTCCAGGACCAGACAGAGGAGTTTGATGTCTAGAGGGTTGTTAAAGGGGCTGGTGCCATTTAGGGCCTTGATCAGATAGGGTTTGGCTTCCTGGGGGGAGATGGTCCAGAGATAGAAAGGGGGGCATGGGAGGAGAGGGAGTGTCTTGGCTGGGTGTGGGGTCAAAGAAATTGAGAGGGAGCACAGAGCTTGGTCCATAAAGTTGGAGTTGAGAGTAGCAGCAATTTGTTTTGGGTCAGGGGTGACTGAGCCATTTGTGGGATCTGGGAGGGGGAGGGGACCACAACTTCCCATTTTGCATTTTTATATTATCCCAAAATTTGCGTGATGAGCCCCAGGTGGCAGTCAAGGTGGCTCTGTAATGCTCGACTTTTGCTTTGGGATTGCCCAGGTGCATTTGTTCCATTCTGCATGGTAAGCTTGCCTATCTGCAGGTTTGTCTGAGTCATTTACCTTATATCCTGACCCCCCCCACCTTTGGCACCCCCTGCTTGCACTTACCATTGTCACTGCTACTGTTCATGCACAGTGTTTTACTTTGTCCTTGAGCTAGCCTTGTAATGCCTGTTGTGCTAGGCTACCTTCTAGTCTCCTCAAACTGACTAATTGGGAACCTTACCAATCCATGTTTTTGAGTTATTGCCCATGTTATTATCTGTATTTCTCCCGTGTATTTTCACAACTACTGTGCCACCTTCGTAATGCCTGGATCTCCTATGGACTTTTCCCTATTTCTGTAACTGTTAATTGTAAGATGTCTGACTCCGGTAACTCTCCCGGGTCGCACCCATTTCTGTAACTGTTATTGTACAATGTATTACACCTGTAACTCTCCCGGGTCGCACCTGAAAATAGGCACATGGCTGTCTAGTGTGCTTACCCGGTTAACAAAAGCAAATAAATAAATACCAAAGGTTGTCATGGTTCTTGAGCTGCTGCAGGAGGGATAGGGTAATCTAGGGGTCATTTTATCACTTGAAGTGGGTCTTTTTTAGGGGAGCAAAGGTGTCACAAGCTAGGATAAAGGTATTGTTGAAATATTCTAGCGCTGCATCCACAGAGGTGGCCTGGTATATAGGTGACCAGTTGCAGTGAGCTAGGTGATGCTCGAGGTTCATAAGACTGCCGGGGTGGAGGCGGTGATGAAGCATGGTGGTGGGTGGAGGGGCAGGTTGCTTGGCCATGCATGTAAAGATTACCGAGGAGTAGTGACTGAGGGAGTTAGAAAGGACCACAACATCCTCATTTTTGTGCAGGCAGTTAGTTAGTACAATGTCCAGCAAAGTTTGTGTCCTGATGGCTGAGTTGTACCTTGTGGGTTGGGTCACCATCTGATGGAGGTCAAGGGCAGAGAAGGCATCTTTGGAGGTGGTTGTGACACAGTCCTGTACACTTCTAGCTCAAGTCTGTCTGCAGTAAGAGACGTGCTACAAGCTGACTTTGCACAGTTTGAACAGAACCTTATTAATGCAAAGCCCCTTTTTAATGCCAAAAAGCTAAGGCCATGATTTTTACACTCAACACCGCCACCACACCTCTCTAAACCTGCCTAATGACTTTATTGTCACCTATCTAGGTGAATCTCTTGAAGTTGTCTCCAAATTTAAATTACTAGATATATGGCTAGATAATAAGATCAGTGTCTGTTCATGAAAAAGGGCTACCAAAGTGTGACATGGGAGTGAAATTTTCAAATTGACGATAGAAGAATTGTGTAATACAGGTTAAGGTACTATGACCCATATATTAAAAAAATTACAATGTTTTAAGATAAAACATTTTAAGGTTCCCAAGAAAAATAGGGTCTAGTGTGATGATTGTTACAACACACACTGTGATGAGTGTAACAATACACATCACACACCGTGGTGAGTGCAACAAGACACACCACACATCACTACAAGTGTAATAAAGAGTGACCATAGATGAATTGTGTAATACAGGTTAAGATACTATGATCCACATGTAAAAAAACCACAATGTTTTAATGTAAAAAATGTTAAGGTTCACAAGAAAATTAGGGTCTAGTGTGATGATTGTAACAACACACCATGATGAGTGTAACAAGACACACCACACACTGTGGTGAGTGTAACAAGACACACCGCAGATCACTGCGAGTGTAATAAAGGGCACCACTCAACTGTTAATGAGTAAAAAAGGTTTACTTATGTAGACTGAAGGTTTTTTAAACACGACATTACATTAAAAAACAGCATGTTTATTATAATTACACTACTTTATACTATTTTACATGGCACGTAACACTCAAGACCATTTGACAGGAGAGTAACAGAGCACTCAAGGCCATTTAACGGTACAAAAGAGTCAGCATGCACACTCCACATGGTCCTTCAATCAAGGGAGAGGCATGGAACACTCAAGACAATTTGATGGAACAAAACATGGAATATTATAAAAAGGCTTTCAGAAATGCTGCAATCTGATTGGCTGGTAGGAGTCCAAAAGCCTTACAATAATCCCTGTTACACTGTCATGTGCAGCGTGATCACCATGGCATAAATTTTTATAATTGCAATAAGGCACTCCCAAGAGTTAGATTAACAGTCTGTTAAGTACCCCACCAGCGTCAATGGCACCAAGAGTACCCCCCAAAACACAATCCACTGACAGGGAAGCCGCTTGGTGCTCATGAAGGCTAAATATGAATGCTCACACAGGCCAAGAAAAAGACTGGCTGGGACATAATCCCAGGCCAGCATAATAACCACAGCATAACTACACCACTTTTTCTATTTTACCGAGACACAATGATTCGGACAATAGGAAGCATCAAGGTTGTGTGTGTATTCATATTTGTCCATAATGAGACCAGCATCAAAGGCACAAAGAGTATCCCCACCCCAAACCACCACCCATCAGCAGGGAAGCCACATGGTGCTCAGGAAGGCCAAATATGAATGCTCACACAGAGTCAAAACAAATTTTCACTTTTTCTGTATACATTATTACTATAAAACATTTATTCCAACATTAAAAATAAAAAAAACAAAGCATTCACAGTTCACAGTACATGAAGCTCCCAACCTCACCCCCCATACAAAATGTGTGGACAGCAATTACAAAGAATACCCAAAATTTTATTTCAGTCACTGCCCTTCTCACACTTACTTGTAATGACAAAACAATGAGACCTAGCCCTTCGTCTTGATGAACCCTTGCACCAGACCATGAGTAAAATGACTTCACTACCTACACAGCTCAGTTACAAGGAGGTCCTGGGAAGGAGATTGTAAACAGTACCAAAATAAATATAATACAACAGGACACAGAAGGTACATCAAAATATTTGGCAGCAAAAGACAGAAACAAAAACATACCCTGGTAAAATTGAACATCAACTAAATTAATAGCACATTTAAAATTTCTTTTATTCTATGGTAACCAGGTAAGGCCCACTAGGTACAGGTGCCTGTGCTCAGGAATGACCAGTGAGCACAGGGGAAGTTTAGGGATTTATGGATTTGCTCAGAGTCATACAGTATGCAAGTGGAGGTTGAAGGAATCAAACCTAGGCCTGTCTGTTAGATGTACCAAGCTCATTCACAGCTTCTACCTTCTGCCTTCTAGGCTATGCATTGTTGCTGTATTGGAGCTCACACAGTTAGAATCACAATGAAATTGATTGCACTAGAACTCTGACATCCAGAACAAAATACCAGGATGCTTGAACAAGCATTTAATATTGTTGCTGCCATGCAACCTATGCCTCCGAGTTAAAACTGACTAGAGGAGATCTCCACTACTAAACTCTCTCAAAAGGAGAACATGTACAAACAAAAATGCAGGTAAATGGGCCGGGATGAAACAACAGAGCTTACACACTGTACTTGATAATACAGGGAAATAGTCCTTTTAAAATGTATACTAACTGGCTCCATTTCTAACCTTACTAAAGACACTCATGAAAGAACGTGATGGGTGAGCAGATACACCACAGGTTTTGATGTGTTTCACTAACTCCAGCAAGTTCAGACAGTGAAATGAAAAGCCCCCCCATCTCCAAAATCGGAGAACTTGCATACTAATGCCACCAGCGAACAATTGATCCCATAGGATTGATCTTGGCTGCCCAGTTTGCTAATTGTTACTTGTCCCCCATGATGGTTGTAACTAGTCACTCACCTCGTGATGTGTGTAACACTGAGGAGTGGCAAAGACACCACTCTTTAACTCTCACTGGATGTGAAGGAAAAGAGGAAGATCCGGTCACAAACGTAACTTTTATACTGCCACCAACCCAAACTGCTTTTCTGGCACAGACACAAGACAAGTATCACACTGGGCTACCAGACTGACTCCCCACCTATGATGTGCAAACATAAGCAAATCTAGGACACCAGGTGAGTTGGGGGATCAAACGGCCACATAGCATCGTTGTGCTAAGGGCCATGGACAAATCAATGTTTTCCTTAAAAAGCTGAGAGATCTAGGGATCAAGGAAAAGTACAAGAATTTTAAATAACTGACTGGAAGTCAGTGTGAGGTTCACTGTGATGGATGTAACAAAGTAGGACACTATACGTTACACACATCATGGAAACTATTGAGCATCTCTGCAGCCAAAGGGAATAAAGTAAAGGGCCAGGACAGAGTGGATATCTTAAAACAAGATGCTTTGTGCAACACAGTACTTTAGTTGAATACTGTGAAGCAAAACTAATTCACAGTAGCAAACAACAAACTCGTTGGTTTTGATGTCGCATTTTGAGGCAAGAAAATCAGCAGTAAATTATCTTAAATTGAAAAAATAATATACGTTAGGGATGTAATTGCAAAAAAACATTATGTTACCTATCTCTGCTACCAACTACTCTTAAAAAGCACCACTTGTATTAAGGAAATCTTTTTTAATTTTTGTAACACAATTCAATCAAAGTGATAGGTGCCTTGGTAACCCCTTTTTGTGAACAGACCCATCACCTTTAATGACCATATTGATAACTTGACCAGCAGGTTAAAATCCAGGATACGATTCTTCTACAGAAACAGGTCCCTATTCCCCTATTATAATTAGAACTAGGCTTGATCAGGCCACATTCCTGCCTTAACTTGATATGGTGACATAATCTATAATTCTACTTCAGCCTTAAACCTGAAAAAATTGGACATCCTCTACCATCGTGCACTATGACTCATTACTAACTCCCCTTTTTGAACCCACCATTGTGATCCGTATGCAGCTGTTGGCTGGACGTCGCTTACTACCAGATGCTTGATTCACTCTGGCACTTTGACTCTCAAAATCCTCCTGAACAAACAACCAAACTATACAACATCCCTTATTCACATCTCCCATAGTTTGTATTCCCTTAGGCTGTCTAACTTTTATCCTTCTAGACATGCCTAGGACTCGTACCTCCTTTGGTAAATGTGCCATCTCATACACATTTCCAACTATCTGAAACCAGCTCCAGTCTATACTGAAACTGTTTAGCATTCTTTCTGTCAATCTCTTTAAAACCTTTGATGCGACCAAATTAAAAAAATACCTGCAGCTGTTTCTGGTCCTTACTTTACCATTGACTTTTATATCAACAACTCAGTTCCCTTCCCTAATTCTTCTACTTCTCTAATTCTACTTACCTCTCCTTTTCCTTCCCCACCTTCCCTTTACTCTTTATTTCAATCACCCTGACTTTTGCTATTTCTCCACATTTTTCCTCCTTTTCCCTCTCCCTATTCTATCACAAGATCATCCCTCTTTTCTCTCTCTCTACTCCCCTTTGCACCTTATACTCTCCTTTCAACATATGCATCCTATTGCTTTTTTCCAACTATTTTGGCTGTAGTTTCTCTACTTTTAGTGATTTCTCCAGGTTATGCTTATAAATAGTACCTTTTTATGTCTTATTTTGAGCACTATGTACCACATGTATCATATACTTTAATATACCAAGATTTTATGTTTGTAATTTCCTTTGTCTGTGTATGTTCCTTAGGACCTCCTTGTGAATGAGCTTGCTCAATTGAGTTTTCCTACAATAAACTGGAACTTATTAAAAGGCACATTAAAAATATTAAGTTTGAAAGGTCAATTAATGTCTGCAACCATTTTTGGCTTTGTCTAGAGGCAAATAATGTATTTGAAGATTCAATTAATGAACACTCATTTATGAGAGAACTGCAATTTCAGCCTACTTGTTATTTTTTTCTTTTATTAAGAATATGAAATAACATAAGTATACTGAGTGCAGAACATTTTTTTAATAGAAATTGATATTCTTTCAATTTCATACATCTATGGTATGCCTTATTCCTGGAGAAATAACTATTTGTTACAAAACAATGCTATTATTAAACATTGAGCATCTGGAGAATAGATAAAGAGAATAATGGATAACTCACTGGGTATTACCAGTGAGTAATACTATCGAGAGGTTCTGGACATGTAAAAATCTTTAGAGTGAAGCTCGAGAGGTTCCTGTGTCCAGAACCTCGAGATGGTATCTCACCAGTAATGCCATGTGAGATATCCATTATTTTTTTTTAAATATATGGATCCAAGATTTTATTTACTTTAGGTTGTTTTGAAATACTGAAGTTGTGTGTCTCTCTTGGTCCTGGCCAACCACCACTGAACTGTCTCGGCCCTTTTGGTGCCCCCCCAGAGGATCTACAACTAAGCTGCATTTTAGTTTTGCAGGGAGTCCTACCTTTTTGGGTTTTTTGTGAAGGCAGGCTCAAGTTGATAAGTTCAGTATTGTGGTATGAAAAGAAAATTATTGGTCAAATTCCAAGGTCTCGGTGCAATTTTTTCTCGCTAAGTGAGAGACGGCAGCCATGTTTCAAAACTTGTTCTGCCATCCCACAAAATTAAAGTGGCCAATCAGAAGACACGCTTTGGAAGATGTGGTATAGCAGACTTATGGTTGTGCTGTTGCAGTTTGATGATACTAGTATTGTTCAGGTACGGAACAGTAGTATTACCATATCTGAATGATACTATTATCAGTCAGAAACTGTACTATTATTGATCTGGGAGTGATAGTGTTACCGGACTTTTCTGTATGCTTTAGGACAGTATTACATTCAAGATCCATATATTAAATATAGAATATAGGATGGGGAAGTGTATGCTATGTATGAATTGAATGCACACCTGGGGTGTGGAATTCTACATAAACCCCGAGGGTGAAGCCTGAGAGGTTTATTAAAGCATCCCACACTGAGGGTGTGCATTCAAGTCTCATATTACGTATTTATCCAGTCTTTATTTTTTATAATACACTGGTCAGCAATTTCTCTCCAGCATGAGTAAAGTGACCAGATCTGTTAAAATTGTTTTGCAAGCCTGATTTTAGTGACACTGAGACACACATACACAGACACACACACACAGACACACACACACACACACACACACACACAAACAGTGTTTTTTGGTTCATCAGAATCAATATTTTCTTTTCTTTCTGACTTTTTGTTTTCTCTGTTTTATTTTTGCTTACAGTTTGCTGTGTGCGATCGGAGTGCTACAATGGTCAGCCACCGTTCCATTTGCAGTCATGCACTAGCAATGTCCCAAAGTGGGTGAACAGCAGGATCAACCAGATGCAGTTTTTTAAAGCTGTGAAAGGTAGAATAAACCTAATATATTTAAACAAAACAATAAAAATATGGATGTGCAGGTCATGTTGTGGCAGCTCAGTGGTGAGCGAGAGATAGAGCTGCTATGTTTGTGGAAACATTAAGCTCACACACAAGACAAGATCCAATGAAAGAGTGCTAATTTTCAGTAACAAAGTGCGTGAATGCCATAACAACCAGATGGTTATTATGGTAAATATCAAGTGGGTCATCCCAAAGAGAATAAAATGCTGACCAGTTATTATATTATAATAAATATTATTGGTGAATGACAGCCCCATCTCTGTGTTTTTCTTGTCTCTAGATTTTAGTTCAGGGTCAGTGTCCTCTTTGGAAAGAGCCGTTTTACCATTTTCAGGATCCCAGGTGCCCGAGGTCCTCTCCAGCATCTATTCCCCCCAAAAAAATCAAAACTCAAATCACATTTGAACTTTGTCAATAATCTACGTATCTGTGACCTCAAACCATTGCAAACAGGGCTGCACTCATACCAAATTGTATAAAAGCACCTGATTGTTTTGTCCATTTACCTAATTCCTCTGTACAATCCAATAAATTGGCATACAGAGCAATAACCTCTGAACATGGACTTCCTTTCCCTTTTTAAGAGTTCTTTGCTTGTCAATTGTGCACAAGGGAACAGGTTTGAAAAACTGAAAAGGGCTGTTTTCAATCAGCCTCCACTGATAGGAGTTAATGACTGCATGTGTCAAGTGGAATAAAAAGGCTTGCAGGAAAGACTATTCCAAATTTGATAGTCTCTTGATGCAGTTTCTGCGTTGTCTTCTTGTAGGCTTTCTTTTTCACTTGTACAAATGAGCTAACATCTTTACATATGTAGATCTTGTTCCCTTACCACTGAAGGCAGTGTTACTCTCTTGTCCTTTCCGATATGTAAATGTTGTCCTAAATATATAGTAAGCATACACTATGAATGCCATCGGGCAGTTTCCAGGGTCTGGGGGTGGTCAGAAAGATCTTCATGCTCTCTCTTTTTCATATTAAGTATCATTGGGAGATGTTCCAGCTGTTTCCTTTACAGGTGTTGGATAAAAGTGATTACATCTTTACCCTCCACTTTCTCTGGGATGTAAAAAATATAGTACATACAGTAGGTGTTTGCATTTTACAAGATTAGCCTGATCTTCAGTCATTTCCTCTGCATTTATATCATTCCTGCTAAGGTATATTAACTCAGCTTAGTCTTTGTTGACCATATGTTGAACTGAGCTGACCCATGCTTCAACATTCAGTTCCATGCAGTTCACTTTGACGGATTCAAAATCAACTTTAGACTCAAACAGAAAGATTATTATTGAGGATTATTCTGTGAATACTTTATACATATGATCTCTTTCTGTTGCTGTTTCATCTAGTGAGTATAATGGAGTACAGCATTAGCATTATAATATTTTGGGGCCTGCAGGGCCAGTCTTGATTGTACAGGTGGCGGCATGGATGAGGGTTATTATGTTGGCAAAGGATCAGAAACAAGGTTATCAGCAGGTGCAACTGATATATCTTTCTTCTGTACAATGTTGAAAACAAATAATTGCATTTTTGTTCAAACCATTTGTGAGAATTAGCTGGTCAAATGCAATGTTTTGGTAGCTGTGAACTTTGGTTCAGTCCCTAGCCAGCTTCTTGCTTGAGCATGTCATATAACTCATTTGATCCCAGTTCTGCTATAGTTCTGCTTTTGGTCCTCAACACTTGCTTTTCCATTCTAAACATTCATGCTACATCTCTCCTCTTCTCACATTATGTAAGTAAATAAGGTTATTTGCTTGACTATAACATTTAAAATCATTGCTGTCATTAAAAAATACTATGATAAATATAACATAGTAACCCTTATTGTATACACTTCCAAAAGTCTTTTGACAATTATCTGACTTTTTGCTAAATATCATAGTTCTTGGTTTAATAAAGTACTCAGATATTGCAGTTAAATTATGAAGTTTGGTGCAAAGCAATAGCTAATGCCCTTTTATTTTAGGTATGTAAACCTATCGATAAGTTATGATGGTCTCAGGAGCCCTGACCAGCAACCTCCCCAAGAAGAAATCCCTATACATAAAGATGCTTCATATCAGTGAAAACAAGCATTTGTCAATGCTGAATGTTGCTTGCTTGTATGTGCTGTTTAGGTATTTGGAAGTGATAGTTCCATGCCTTCCTCCCAAGACATCCACTGTGTCTTTCTGTTCAGTATTCACAGAAGAGTGGGAAGGGCAAGGGGCCACAGCAGTACAGCAGTTGTCAAGGGGGTGAAGAGGTGGACAATAGCCCATTCAAAGGCAAAAGAGTCCTGCAGGAGCTCACTAAATTGAAGGTGGACAAAGCGATGGAACCAGATGGCATACGTCCAAGGATACTAAGAGAACTGCTAAGGGAGATAGCAGTACCTCTGGCAGCCATGTTCACTGAGTCATTCAACACAAGTGAATTGGAGGAGGGCACATGTGGTCCCTTTACACAAGTCCAGCAGCAGGGAAGAGGCAGGGAACAATAGGCCATTCAGCCTCACCTCAGTACTGGGGAAGATCATGGAGACATTGCTTAAAGAAAGGATAGTGGGGCATCTAGAAGCCATTAGAGCCCAGGACCATAGACAACATAGATTCACAGTGGGGACATCATGTCAAACAAATCTGGTTGATTTCTTTGCCTGGGTGACAAAGGAAGTGAATCAGGGTGGGGTAGTGGACAACACTTACCTTGATTTCAGCAAAGCCTTTGACACCATCCCATATAGGAGGCTGATACACTAACTTGGTAGGCTGGGCATGGGGGAAAGGGTGGTATACTGGGTTAGAAATTTGGCTAACGGACAGGAGGCAGAGAGTGGTCATAAATGGTGTGCAGTCTAAGGAGAGGGGGTCACCAGTGGGGTGCTATAGGGATCGGTCCTGGGGCCAGTCCTGTTCAATGTCTTCATTAGTAACATTGCAGAATGTCTGAAGGGAATTTTTTGACCAAATTTTCAACATAGCTATTTTAAGACCTCTGCTCATGAACAGTGTCACTGTGATTTTCTTAATCGGTCCCAAACATTAACTGCGCACACCAAATGCACCATTGTGCGCTACATGCATGGAAACACATTTTGGGCAACATGTGAAAAATGACAGCTGTACTGCTCATAAGGAGGTGTGGTAAAATGGCAATGTTGAAAATCTGGAGTGCAAATATTAAAAATTTGTGAGCTTACGAGCGTGCGTAGGAACTGCACAATACACGCTCGTAAAACAGTCATTTTTAGGAATTTTTTAACCAAATTTTCAAACTAGCCATTTTATGACCTCTGCTCATGAACAGTGTCACTGTGATTTTCTTAATGTGTCCCATACAATGATTTCATACACCGACTGCGCCATTGTGTGCTACATGCACGGAAACACATTTTGGGTGACATGTGAAAAATGACAGCTGTACTGCTCATAAGGAGGTGTAGTAAAATGGCAATGCTGAAAATTTGGAGTGAAAATGTTAAAAATTCATGAACTTACGAGCGTGTGTAGGAACTGCGCAACACACACTCGTAAAACAGTCATTTTTAGGAATTCTTTCACCAAATTTGCAACATAGGCTTTTTGAGAGCCCACCTTACGAACACTGACACTGTCATTTGGTTAATTGGTCCCAAAAGGTGATTTCACTCAGTGACCATGAAATCACCCTTCGAGTCTGATTAACGCCATGACAGTGACAGAATTCATGAGGAGGGGTCCCGAAAACCCCATGTTGAAAATTTGGTGCCAAAATTCCAAAAAATGCCTGAGATATGCAGTAAAGTTAAAAAAACCTATCTATCCCATTATCAGTACTGTAGGAAGGGTGGGGCGGGTAGTGCTCCCGCCCCGGGCGCAAGTCTCAATGGGGCGCATTTTCCCCTGAAGCTCATGTTCTATTTGACTTGCGCTGCCACTTTAAATAATTTTTTTTTAAATGTTGGTTCTGTAATTACAAATGACTGTCAGCAAGGGTGCATCTGCAGACCAAGGACCAGCAAGTGGTGGGGGGGTCACATGGTTGCACAGTCTAGTGCAGAAAATAATAATCATGTTGTGCAGTGTGGTGGTGATGCTGAGAAAGAGGAACTGTGAGCAGGCCAGCGCACCGCCCATTAGTATAAAAGGTACTCTGTCTCTTGTTGTCTATGTAGACAAGACTTGTAGTTGTCACTCATCAGTGACAGAATGTCTGTAGTAAAAAGTGATGGCACTGCAGACGAGCAGAAGAGCAGACCCGGTGAAGCGATGAATAATTCCAAATTAATTTCCGGATCCAAACTGTGAGGTGATGAAATGGGATCTATGTGGTAAGAGCGCAGTGGGGGGGGGATTGATAGTCTCACTCAGGAAGTCAGAAGACAAAGATCTGTTTTCCTTGCCATTGAATTATTAGGGCTGGGCGGGCGTGTCTCGGAGTTGGCTCTGCTGGCAGGCGGGTGGCGACTGTGTAGTTCACTTGAACTTCATGCACTGGACTTGGGACTGGGATGGGAGTGAAGATTTTGAAGTAGTTGCCTCGGCCTTGGTCTGACTGCCATGGTGCGGGCCATGGCACACCATCCCTTCTGTCCACCACGTTGTTACATTTTCTTTTCTTTCCTCTTGACCCATGTCCCTCCTGCACTCCCATTCCATTCCCTTTTGGGTTTTTTTCATGTCCTCTCCTTCTGATTCTCCCTAGCCGAGTCCTTGTTCCATTCTCACCCCGCCACTTACACCTGTCTTGCTTAGAAAATGAGGCCCTGCCTGCCAGTGCCTTGCCTAGTTGTCTTGGATGCCATGTGAGGGGATCTGTACAGTTTAGATCATAACATATTAACAGTTACATGTATCTGGATTGGCTTGGGCTGTGGAGGGGAACTGACGGGAATCAGGGGAATGAGGCGATTTGGAAAGGAGCTCCTTCTGGCTGCAGGGATGCTGACTGGAGCAGTTGGACTGGCTCAGCTGTACCGGGGGGGGGATGCTGTGCAGGGGTTATTTACTGGGCAGAGGAGAGGGGCTGCACTGCAAAGACATACTGAAAACTGGTATAGGCTAGGAAGAATGTTTTTTCCCTAATGGCACTTCTCATTGCACCATGGGGCCCCTATACTGTCTCTCACCAGGGCTAACTAAATGGGTCCTTGGGGGGGTCCTCAAGTTCAAGCACCCTATCATGCCCTGTCTGGCCTTTTTTTTTTATGGTGCCCTGCCTAGACACTGCTTCTTGGGGACACTACTATATAATATATCCCATCCCCATCCCACAGCAGGACCCCCCACCAGACAAGCTACCCCCTGCAGCTGTCCTCCCCCACAAGTCAGGGAAGAGCAAGGAAGCAGAAAATCAACAGCAGAGAACTGCTGCTACAGTGCTGTCAAGGGTCCCACAGCAAAACTTCTGGCAGAAAAGGAAAGCTCCACTCCCCTCCCTTTATCTGTGTCCCCGACTCACTAGGTCTGCTTGGTTTGCATCCATGAACATGACAGTTTTATTAATAATTTATAACACTGCGTAGACTGAGCATGTCATCTAAATCATGGATGTCAGTTGGCCTCTTCTGGATCTTGACATCTGACAGTTTCTGCAGCACTAATAAATTACATATAAAAAATACCTGCCATACTCGTGGTTGCCAACAGAGTATATGAGTCTGAGCTGGGGAAAGAGAGAGGAAGGGAGTGGACCAGAGGAGCAGCACTTTTTTGTATGCCAGAAGCTATACTGTGGGACCCAGGACAGCACCATAGCAGCAGTTCTATGATGTAAATCTTGCGCTCCTTGGCCCTCTCCCACTTGGGGGGTTATAGGAAGATGCAGGGGGTGCTTTTCTATGGGGGGGGTTCCTGCAGTGGGGGGGATAGAATACAGTCAGAATATTGTTTGGCAAGGGGATGCCACTACAGAAAGAGTGGTCCTCTGGAGGGATGCTAGACTTGGGGCTGCATACCTTTCAACTTCTTGCCTCATGAATTAGGGACAAGACTTAAACTAATCAGGGACAAAGACCCAAAATCTTGGACATATGTTAAAAATTGGCACCATTCACTCAGAAAAGCTGATAGAAAAAGGGGACTTGTGTTCATCTGCATTTTCTGAAGAAGAATAAGTCTGTAACTTTAATGTTTTACATTATTTCATGATTTTAACCACCCCCACACCCCACTGTTCTCTACCATAAAAACACAACCTTTAAGATGGACAAATGCAAATGTTGATGCAAAATCAGGGACAGTTTAGAGGTATGTAGGGTTGGTCTAGTTGCAGGGATTGTTCGGGTGCATGGGTGCTGATCTTGGTGTAGGGTGGTGGTTCAGCTATAGGGAAGGTGGTGGCTAAGGTGAGTGTGGTGTTGTGGAGGTGTTCAAGCCACATGTAAGGATGGTTGGGGTGGAGTCTGGTTATGGTCTAGAAGGGTGGTCAAGCAGTATTAAGTGCTGGAGATAGTCTAGCTGAAGGGAAGATGGTTGGAGTGGAGGCTTTTCCTTCTGTTAGGTGGTGGCAATTCCACTACAGGGGTAGTGGAGCCTGCCATTAGATCTGAGTGAGTGGGCTAAGGGGGATACATCCCCGATGTGAGGATGGGTGTTTGCAGGTGGGGCATCTCAGAGGTTTTTTGTGTCAGCACTCAAGGACTACATCTATGCCACTGAGGTGCATGTATATGTCCCCTTGAGCCACTCTTGATGGGACTGTTGGTAAGACAGTTGTCCTCAACAATTGCAGCTGCACTGCACACTCTGATGACAGCCAGCCAGCATCTTCAGCTCCCACACCTCAGATTCTATGGCAGCAAAGATTCCCTGAAATCAGGGGTAGGGAACGTACAACAAAAGTATGTTTTTCCTTCAAGAAAAGCCCCAAAACTCACCACAGAGCATGTAAACAACCTAGAGCTTCTGGGGGCCTTGCAGCCCCCAGAACACCAGCTGTTTTCTGTTGGGTTGCAAAATTAGTCTCTTTCCCAGGATAGCAAAATGCCTTCCTACAGCTCTGCCCATTATACAGCTTACCGGCTTTTCCTCAGTTTGCGGTCGGCTTTGAAGAGTGCAGATGTGTTCCCGGTCCACCGAAGATTGTTGCACTGAGGACCAGAGGTAAGTATAGGGTGAGGGGGGTGTGGGGAGGCAGAGTGCACAGTGGGTGGATGCGGGTTTTGGGAGGGGGCAGGGAGAAGCGCCGAGGACAGTTTTATATTTACTTTTTTATAAGGCGATGAGGACATTTGCCACGCTGGGTGGGCTCCCAGTGTGGCAGCTGAAAAAACTGTTTGGGGGCTGGAGCTGACGGGGACTGGGCACCCATTGGCCATTACACATTTGCCACACTGGGTTGGGCTCCAGTGTGGCACCTGAATACTTTGGGGGGTGTGGAACTAATGGGGTTAGGCAACCCCGTCGGCCCATAACAAATTTTGCCATGCTGGGGTGGGCTCCCAGCGTGGCACCTGGAAAGCTTTAAGGGGGCATGGAGCTGAAGGGGATTGGGCACCCCATCAGCTGTACAGTGTGTGCATGGGGGGAGGGGAAGGCACATGAGCACGCAGTATGCGTGCATGCATATGTGTGTGTGTGTGTGTGTGTGGAGGGGGGAGCTCTGCTCACTGAATCAGAGCTCTCCCTTTCAACTGTACGACCACTGCATTTTCAACTGCTGTCATAGACAGCTGTAGCAGTGATTGGGGAACTGGGGCCGTGCCTGCAAACACACTGACTGAATTGGAAGACGGGTGCCACACCTCCGAAAACTCATATGATGGCACTATGTTTCTTGCACATGCGTGCAAGCAACATAAAAATGCATTTGAATGAAACTTCAGCCTTACATGTTAATGTCTCCTTTTACTTCATTTTTAATACAGATGACAAGAACATTGCAGAAAATTAAGCATCTTTTTTGTCACAGGATGAAGGAGTTAGCATAAGTCCTTAGTAAAGTAATGATATATCTCTCTCTTGCTTCTTAATAGATATTGAACTGCACTGTTATATAGTAAAGTGTTTTGTTAAAGCCCAATTTACATAGGCAACCTTCAGCTGTATTTACAGTAATTTGGTTTGATATTTTGTTTGAGAGGAAATACTTGGAATTAAATATTTCAAGTCTTGCCAGTTCAGTAATTTACCTTTGGAAAGATAGGTAATATCAAATAACCTTCCAAAGCAGGTGAGATTTTATTTATTTTGAACCATGGGGCACACTTTTGGCCTCTTATTTTTATTCATGTCCATTTTTCTGTAGTTTCATGTAATTTTTTTTAACAAGTGTTCTACAATAAAATGATATGTCATTTGTTTTCTGATAATCTGTCCAAAGGTGGTGGGAATTAATTTTGGTTAAGACAGAAATTATTGCATTTAGCCATTGAGATTTCCTATTGAAATGTAATCATGTTGCCTTTTCCACCAGGAATTCTATTGGCAGTTTATTATCCATGTTGTTTATTATTCTTAACCAACATGAGATCAATCTAAATTCCATTTGTGCTTGTAAAGGTAGTCAACTTCCCTTACTGCTGCTGTAGATGTTGTTACTGGAACTCATAATACGGACTTATAAAAGTATAATTGAGAGTGTTCTACAGTAAGTTGTTTGGGCAGCTAATAACCTAAACATCTGCTCCTTAAAGTAGTATAGGATTGATCTTCACTTCTGCTCTGAGTGCTGCATTAAAAGTGTGTCCCTCAAATGCATAACTAAATCTGAGTAATGCCTTTACAGTATGCTTGAACTTTGACATTTGTTCTTTAAGATGTTGAGTCCATTTTCCATTGAATGTGACCTTAATTCAAAGATAAATATATTCCTATATCCAGGGAGGATCAGGGAGGGGCTGTGGACATGGCCTACCTAGATTTTAGCAAGGCATTTAATACAGTCCCACACAAAAGATTAATAGACAAGATAGCCAGCCTTGGAGTGGGTCCCAAGGTGGTAGCCTGGATAAAAAATTGGATAGACAACAGGACGCAAAGGGTAGTAGTAAATGGAGTACACAGTGAAGAAAGGAGGGTCACTAGCAGGGTACCGCAGGGTTCAGTACTGGGACCAGTCCTTTTTAATGTCTTTATAACTGACATTGCAGAGAAACTGGAAGGAAAAGTATGTCTCTTTGCAAATGACACAAAGATCTTCAACAGGGTTGATACCCACGAGGGAGTGGAAAGGATGAGAAGGGACTTGACAAGGTTGGAAGAATCATCAAATGTATGGCAGCTCAGATTCAATGCAAAGAAGTGCAAGGTAATGCACATAGGAAACAAAAATCCAGGGGAAGTGTACACAATGGGGGGTGAGATACTGACAACAGTAAAAATAGAAAGGGACTTGGGGGTAATTATATCAGATGACCTAAAGGTGGGCAAGCAATGTGAGAAGACAGTAAGGAAGGCTGGGGGGATACTGGGATGCATAAGAAGAGGCATCAATAGTAGAAAACAGGAAGTTGTTATCCCTCTGTACAGACAGTTGGTGAGACCCCATCTGGAGTACTGTGTGCAGTTCTGGAGACCCCATCTCCATAAGACATAGACAGAGTGGAGGCTGTCAGGAGGGCAACCAAAATGGTGCAGGGACTGCACCAGAAGACATCTGAAAAAGACTAAAGGGCTTAATATGCATACCCTTGAGGAAAGAAGGGAGAGAGGGACATGATAGAAACTTTCAAGTACCTTAAGGGAATTAACAAAAGTCCAAGAGGGTAGCATCTTCAAGAAAAAGAGATGTGCAAGAACAAGGGGGCACAATTTGAAGATAGAGGGGGGACGGCTCAGAGGTAATGTGAAGAAGTATTTTTTCACTGAAAGGGTTGTGGATGCGTGGAATAGCCTCCCTGAAAAGGTCGTGGAGTCAAGAACAGTGGGGGACTTCAAGAATGCATGGGACAGGCATAAGGCAGTCCTAGTTGGGGGGTAGTAGGAAGTAAGCTGTTGGTTAACTAGGATCTGCAGCTTATCTGTCAGGTAGGAAAATGGGCAGACTAGGTGGGCCAAGCGGTCCTTATCTGCCATCAAATTCTATGTTTCTATGTTTCCTTAGCAATTAAATTTTTTTTCAGCATCCAAGAAAAACGAGTTCTTCATCTTAGCTTCAGAAAAATGTTATTTTGTTTTTTAAAATGTGTTTATTTTCTTCTTTATACCTTTACATGGAAGGGAAACGATGATAATGTCATCAGCATAAGTGAGGAGTTGCTATAGTTTATTATTTATTTTTGGTGAATCAAACTGTGGATCCCCCTCTAGTTGAAACACTGACTCTATATAAATACTGAAAAGTGTTGGTCCCATAGGCACCCTTCTTTAACCCCCCCTATTAGCAATAAAAGGTTTGGTTAAATTTCCCTCACTATCATATCTGATATCTGATATCGGTTTCAGTATCTGTATTTAATTGATGTATCAGAATTAAATAATGACTGGTCTAGACACCTTTTTTATCATAATTTTACATAATAGTTTTCTGTCAGATCAGTGGCTGATGAGAAGTCCACAAATAGTGTGTAACGTTTAATTGTTTTAGAGCAACATATTTTTCTAGTAAATTCACAAAGTAATAAACATTATCAACTGCTGAGAAGCCTGGTCTGAAACCTGCCTGACATTGTGATAGTGGTTTGTTATTGTCCAGACATGCAGATAGCCTATTTAATAATATTCTTGTAAAAGGTTTAGACATTGTATCTAATAAACTAATTGGCTGGAAATTACTGGGGTCATAGACTCTATCTTTTCTATGGATAGGTGCTATTATTTTAGTTTTCAAAGATGAAGGAATATATTTTTGCATAAGACAAGTGTTGAAAAAGATACTTAAGATATGAATTCATAGATTCAAATTGGTCATATATACCTCGCAAGGAATGGCACCTGAGCCAGATGCTTCATTTGTTTTGCAAAATTTGATACTGCCTCTTCTACTTTTGCAATAGAGAACACCAAAGGAGTAGCAGTATAATCAAACAAGGCATGTACTACTCTATTGTAATTTTCCATATGATCTAGAGTAGCAAAGATGGCTTTGTAATGTATTACTCAAGTTTCGTTTTGGAATACATACTGGTAATGAGGATTGAAATGTGTTCACTCCTATAGCGACCATGGACCAGAAGCTTTTTAGATCATTATTTTCAATAATATTAATGATTTCTAGCTGTTGACTCTTCTGGAACTCTGACCTTTATACATTCAGAAAAATGAATGTTGTATTATTGCCTTTACTATGTAAATGTATCTACTGTATATTATGTTCAGTTTCTACTTTTAATCATTATGTCCCTATGTCCTTAAGGTACTTTTTTTTAAGAGGGAACCTCATCCCTGCAGCACCTCTAGAGGTGAACCTTCCTTAAGAGGGTTCATATGTCTCCTTGTGACAGGTACAGAGAGAGCATACACCCAAACTTTTGATAGATTAGTATTCCAACATCTTACCATAAAACCTGATACTGTAGTGCTATAAGCATCCTATACATCTAATCAGATTCACATTCCAGAAAACACTTTTCTGGATATCAGGGATTTTACAGCAAGTGACCTTTTTATTCTAGTAATACCTGGAAGTTTTCATTGTTCATAGATCCACCACAGATTTGAACTTCATAGTTGTTCAATTATTTTCTCTAGCAAATTCTCATCAGCTTGACTCAAAAACTCCATAGCATGTCTTTGTACACTAAGTAACAAATAGTTGGAAATTTCTTTGCACCCTTTATCTAGCTTCTAAGAGTTTGCAATCACAGTTTTGATACTATAGTGCTATACAGCAGCCTACTGTGTCTATTCTATCGTGTTCTCCTCTGGTCGGAATTCTTACCTCAATATATTGACACTAGTCAATTTCCACTTAATGTGTAACAACTACTCCAGTTTTCACATAGTCATTACTGTGTTCTGCAAGATTATAATAGAAGCTTAGATTGCTCAAATGGTTCAACAACCTAATTGCATTCATATTCAGCATCCATATTCTTTCTTTGATCTTTCAAAGAGCATGGGGTGCAATGTGTTCTCTCTCACTGAGAAAGCCATGGGACTAACAACAAACTCCATTCTTCAGCAAAGAAGCAATAGGACTACAAATGATGAAGAACAAAGTTCACACTCAGGAGTCCAAATAGTGGGATCAGGCTAACTTGCCAAGTTTTAAGCCAATGTATTGTGCAGAAGCCTGAGGACTAACTTGCCCCACTGCTTCAACCAGAACTGATCTTTGTCAGGGAATGTGTCCCTTGACAGCAGTCCCAACCATTCAAACCATTCAATTAAAAGTATAATGCACTGTTAAATCATTACATACAAATTCTATTAAAGGTGCTCTGCAAAAATGGAAGTGCATCAGGGAATGGGAAGGGAAAAAATAAGAGAACAAACAATATTATTTATTTTATTTATTAAATTTTGATGACTGGGTAGGCCCTCTGAGCCCCAGAGGTCCCTTATTCAGGGGTGACCCGGGTTACATTACAGAGTAAGGTATGCAGAGAAGACATACATCACAATTTACAAGGCAGTAGATTATATCATATGTCAAAGGCATACATAATTGCATACAGCAATAATTGGCAATTTATTACCCTTTATCCTTTATAACCCTTGGCAATACTTTCCTGAAACATAAGGAGAAAGCACAATATTCTTCAGTTCTTAAATGCATAGGAAGACAGTTTACCCTGTAGCTATCTAAAGTACTAAGTCTGATTGCCATTTATAATAGCATGTTTGAAAATAATTTTACAAGTTTGAAGCATTTATCAAAATTTTGCAGTGTGTTTCTTCAGACATAGACAATTCCCAGTGTTGAACAGACATATCAATTTAGGTTACATTTTAGAAGTCCAAAGAAAAGCAAAGAGCTACAAACAAAGAGTTAGAGCTGCTTCGGAGCAAGTGACACTTCAAGTGCATTATGTGGATCTATCTGAAAAAGATCAACTCATTAATTACAGTATGTGTCCCAATTTCATTTTTTTTATTTTTGTGATTATGGCACAAAATGCATTTCTTCATTCAGACCTTTCAATTTGATAGCATTGAAGGATACCATCCTCCTTGTCTCCTTTTGTGATTGAGGCTGTTCTCTCCTCTCCTCAGTGGAGCTACATGTTCCAGATTCATAAAGGAAAATAATCCTGGTCAGAGCTAAGGGCTATTTGAAAGTGCACACCCAGGGCATTGTGTTCATTTTTATTCATGTTGCTTGACTGTGCTCTTGGATATGGACTTTCAAAGGCCACTCAGTGAGCCCCACATAGTGTCTATTACAGGGACACCAAATGATGTACACCATGCATGATATAACATAAGACTTGAACTGTCATATTTCACCCTTCCTATTTCCATAATTATGTTTATGTTTCTTTCCTTATTTTGCACAGCAACAAACACTACAGTGGCCACATCTGGAAAAAAAGCACTTGGGCATGACTGGTAGCCAGTTTAGGTATGCATTATCACTTTTGCTAGCAACAAAGTGGTTGGTTGTTAGTAGATACTATATATTGCTAGCCTTCTTAAATGTGATCATAGGTTTCTATTCTACCTCCTTCTGCTGTACTCCTACCCCTTCAGAATAGCTCTACAAATATAGGGAACAACAAAGGGAACAACCTGGGGACATTAAGGGATTTGGATCTGCTGATTAGAAAGAGTTTTACATATACTGTACTTATATGAATGTTAATCAGAGGAGAAAGGTATATATGTTTTACAGCAATTTAAAAAGGGATAAAGAGTTTTAAGCATATTCTGGGTTTCATTTAAGTGTGGATGACTGAGAGGGGTAAACATGCCCATATTCTTAGCTGTTTTGTGATAAAATAAGAGGTTTTAAACTTAAAGAATATTTTGAGAAGGATCTGTGACATATTTTATACACTTTGTAGTCCAATGATAAAATACCAGGTTTTTAAACCTTACGGAAAATCTGTTTGGTAAATAGGTGCAATATTTAGAGTTTCATGGGTATTTAGAGGTAGCATTTAACATAAGTAGATTCATTAGCTGAGTGAAGCTTGATAATTAAGGGGGGAAAACTTGCAAAATAATAAAACTTTGGAGGCTCTGTCCTGAACAAATATGGAAAAAATTAAAATAATCAAATTATGGATAGCAGTGGGTTTAGCTATAACAACATGTATGTCCCAGATAATGGTGCCCCAAAAGAAAATGGAACAGAGTTTACAAGGAGGAAAATCATTAGTCATACAACTCAGGGGAACAGCAAATACTGCCCAGAATGAATTAGCTTTTATTACATAGAACATATAAACAGAATTTGATAGCAGATAAGGACGACTTGGCCCACCTAGTCTGCCCATTTCCTTATCTAATGGATAAGCTGCAGATCCTAGTTAACCAACAGCCTACTTTCTCCTACCCCCTCCCCCCACTAAAATTGCCTTATGTCTGTCCCATGCAATCTTGAATTCATCCACTGTTTTTGACCCCTCAACCTCCTCAGGAAGGTTGTTGCATGAATCTGCAACCCTCTCTGTGAAGAAATGCTTCCTCATCGACCTCTGAGCCATACCCCCTCTATCTTCAAATTGTGCCCCCTTGTCCTTCCACATCTCTTTTTCAGAAAGATGCTACCCTCTTGGACTTTGTTAAGTCCCATGAGGTACTTGAAAGTTCCTATCGTGTCCCCCCTCTCCCTCCTTCCCTCAAGGCTATACATATTAAGCTCTTTTAGTCTTTCTTCATATGACTTCTGGTGCAGACCCTGCACCATTTTGGTTGCCCTCTTCTGGATAGCCTCCACCCTGTCTATGTCTTTGCTGAGATGGGATCTCCAGAACCGCATACAGTACTCCAGATGTGCTCTCACCAACTGACTGTACAGAGGGATAACAACTTCCTGTTTTCTACTGGTAATGCCTCTCCCTGTGCATCCCAGTATCTCCCCAGCCCTTCTTACTGCCTTCTCCCATTGCTTGCCCATCTTTAGGTCTTCTGATATAACTACCCCCAGGTTGTTGTTGTCAGTATCTTACCCCCACTGTGTACTCTTCCAAAGGGTTTTTGTTTCCCACGTGCATTACTTTGCACTTCTTTGTGTTGAACCTAAGTTGTCATACAGTTGATCATTCCTCTAACCTTGTCAAGTCCCTTTTCATTCTTTCTACCCTACCTTGTGTATCAACCCTGTTGCAGATCTCTGTGTCATCTGATAAGAGACATACTTTTCCTTCCAGTCCCTCTGCAATGTCACTTATAAAGACATTAAAAAGGATCGGTCCCAGTACTGAACCCTGCGGTACCCCACTAGTAACCCCCTTTCTTCACTGTGGACTCCGTTTACTATTACCCTCTGTGTCCTGTTGTCCAGCCAATGTTTTACCCAGGCTACCACACTGGGACCCACTCCCATGCTGGCTAATTTGTTTATTAATCTTTTGTGTGGGACTGTTTTAAATGCCTTTCTAAAGTCTAGGAAGGCCATGTCCATAGCCCCTCCCTCATCTACTACTTTGGTCACCCAGTCAAAGAAATCAATTAGATTCATCTGACATGACCTTCCTTCTGTGAATATATGCTGCCTTGGGTCCTGTGCACCTCTGGCCTCTAGGTACTCAAATATTCTTTCCTTCAGAAGTGATTCCATCATTTTCCCTACCACTGAGGTCAAACTGACAAGTCTGTAGATTTCTGCCTCTGTCTTGCTCCCACTTTTGTGAAGGGGAATCACATCTGCCCTCCTTCTGTCCTCTGTTACCAAATCATCCTCCCCTGATTTATTAAAAAAGGGTGGTCAGTGGTGTTACTAGTTCTCCCCTTAGTTCTTTTAGTATTCTGGGATGAATCCCATCAGGCCCCATTGATTTATTCACCTTTAGTTTTAGGACTTCTTTCAGAAGCCTTTCTTCAGTGAAAGGACTGATATCAACCCTCCTATCCAGAGTGTTTCTATTGACTGGATTAGGTACCCCCCTCCTGTTTGAGAATGCTGAGCAGAAGTATTTGTTCAATATCCCTACGTTTTCACTGTCCCTCTTTGCCCAACCACCCTCCTCTTTATTCAGCCTCAGTATCCCTGTCTTAGTCTTTCTTTGCTTCCTAATGTACCTATCAAAGGTTTTATTCCCCTTCTTAACAGAGTTGGCTATCTTTTCCTTGGTTTGGGCCTTTGCTATTCTGACTGCCTTTCCCACTTCCTTCTGCTTTAACTGGTACAGTTCTCTGTCCTGTTCCTTCTGTGTTTCCTTATACTTCCTGAGTGCTAACCCTACCCGCTACTTCTTTGGAGAACCATAGCAATTTTTTCTTTCCTTCTGATTTGTTTATTTGCCTCACACAAAGGCTTGTTGCCTCTGTGCTTGCAGTTTTGATGTTTCCGCATTGTTGCGCCACCCCACTTTCTTGCCTGTTTGCTAGGGCTTTTCTGATGCACTCTCCCATTTTGACAAAATCAGCCCTCCTGAAGTCCAGTTCCTTCTCTTTTGTATGGCTTGACTCTACAGCTAATTTTATCATGAACCACACTGTTTGGTGGTCACTTGTTCCCAGATGGCTACCCACTTCTAGATCTGATATCCTCTCTCCATCCCCATTTGAGAGTTCCAGGTCCAAGATTGCTCCCTCCTGAGTGGGTTCCAAAACTATCTGTCTGAGGCATTCCCCCTGTAGGGCATCTAGAATGGCCCTGCTCTTGTATGTGGCTGCAGCAAAGGTGCTCCTGTTAACATCTGGCATATTCAGGTCCCCCATCAGCAATATCTCTCCTTTCTCTGCCATCCTAAAGATGCCTTTTATCATTTCCTTGTCCAGTTCTTCCCCCTGAGATGGGGATCTGTATACAACCCCTGTGTGGATTTTGGTGCTATTTCCAGTCTCCAGGGTGACCCACAGTGCCTCCTCTCCTCCCTGTTTACCCTTTAATTCCATTGCTTTGATCCCTTCCTTTACATAGAGAGCTACTCCTCCTCTCCTTCTACCCTCCCTGTCCCTCCTATAGATTGTGTATCCTGGTATGTTGACATCCCAGTCATGGTTCTCTGTGTACCCTGTTTCTGTGACTGTCATGATATCCAGGCATCCCTCTTCCATCAAAGCCACCAGTTCAAGGAGCTTGTTACCTAGACTACAGGCATTGGTACTCATTACCCTCCATTTTGTGATGGTCTTTTTTCCTTTTGCCCCATCTCTGTCCTTACTGCTATTGTCTTTTTCTCCATTTATCCCTGCCCTTCTCCCTATCAACTGCTCTATCTTGGTGTTTACCTCACTAACTACCCAGATTTGAGGGGGGAGGCTAGGATTTCCCTTCTCCTTTTCACTGCCTCCCCCTTGGGTAGTTTAAATGCTTGCCAATGAAGCATTTAAACCTATTACCTAGGAACATGGTTCCCCTCCTGTACAGATGCAGACCATCTATATACAGTATAGTCCTGTATCTTTCTAGGTGGAGCCCCAGGCCCCAATGAAGCTGAAACTGTGAGCTCTGCACCAGATTTTCAAACACTGATTGAATCCCATGGTGTGGAGTACCCTAGCCTCACCCATACCATAGACAGGCAGCACCTCCAAGAAGGTTACAGTGCATGCTACTTGTCTAAGTCCCCTCCCCATCTCCACAAACTCCTCCTGCACTGCTCTGATTCCTTTCCCAGCCAGGTTATTTGTCCCTAGGTGGACAATGACATCCAGCTCCCTCTCCTGTGTAGCTGCTTCCATGATCCTGAGGATTTGCTCCCTGTTCCACCAAGCCATGGCACCAGGTAGGCACCACACCTCACTCTCCCTTCCCTATCCCAGTTCTACTCTCCTAATAATGGAGTCCCCCAACAGGAGTTGTTTCCTTTCCCTGTGTGGTCTCATGCCACCCTCCTGTGGGACTCCTTTGTGGAGATTCCCAACATCTTCCTTGGTCTCCACTGCAGGTGCCTCCATAGTGGAACCACGCTCTGCCAGAATGGCATATGAATTGTGGAGAGGTACAGTTGGAGGGATGCATCTCTGTTTCACAACCCTCACACTTCCTGAGCCCACTGTGGTCCGGCCACTCCTTTTTCTTGGCAACCTCTGAGGCAGTGGCAGTGGCACTGGTTGTCCCTGGGTGGGAAAGGAGGTCCTCTGAATCCTGGCCAACTCAATCTGGAGATGAGCAACTTCCTCCCTCAGCCCAGAGAGGTGCCTGCAGATGAGACAACACCACATCCTCCAGAATGTCTCCTGGAAGACTGCTGCTCCACAACCACTGCACTGCACAACTCCCATCATGTTTTATTTGTGACCCCTTAACTGTTGGTTTGTATACTTACTCTTTCCTGTGTGTGTGTGTATATATTTATATTTTTTTCCCTCTAATTTCCTACTACCTCCATGCCCTTAAAGCTCCTAATCTTCCTGTTCTGGGACAGTGAGTTCCTATATTCCTCAGTAGTTTCCTTCTTACTTGCTCAGAGTCAGACCTCCAGCAGCTAGAGTGTAATGGAGAGCTACTGTTTTCTTTCTAGGATGGTGATTCTTTTGTGTCTCTGTGACCATTCCCTTCCTGCTTCCAAACAGGAAGTTCTTGTTGTTTGTCAAATCCTGTGCCTATGAAAGTAGAACCAAATAAGGGTGGGTGTGGTAGAAGGAAGGGATGGAGGGCAATATTGTCCCGTAGAGTAGTATAGTTCTAACAGCACCTCCTTCCTCTTGCTGTTCTTCTGCCACAAGCTATCTAGATCAGTTTTTAAATGCAAACACCAGGCTTCCTTCTTTCTAAGCCACCCCTTCCCCCCAATTAACACTGCGTTTCTTCACCTAACTGCACAGATAACAATTCCTTCACCCTAACTCACAGTTTTTTTCTTCACCTAGCTAACTCCACAGGTAATTCCTTCACCAAACTCAAGCACTCTCTTTTTTGTTTGTTTTTATTTGTTTTTACCCGAAATTGAAGTTTCCAGTAATAGAATTCTAGTTATTTAGCCCACTAGAGTAGTATAGTTCTAATAGCTCCTCCTTCCTCTGGCTGTTCTCTGCCACAAGCTGTCTAGGTCAGTTTTTAAATTCAAACACCTGGCTTCCTTCTCTCTCTAAGCCATTCCCCCCAGTTAACAGTTTGTTTTTTTCACCTAGCTAACTGCACAGATAACAATTCCTTCATCCTAATTCACAGTTTTTTTCCTTCACCTAGCTAACTGCACTGATAACAGTTCCTTTGCCCAACTCTAGCACACTGTTTTTTTGTTTGTTTCTGTTTTTTTTACCATAAATTGAAGTTCCCAGTAATAGAGTTCTTGTTCTTTAGTCCAGTATGGTAGTATAGTTCTAACAGCACCTCTTTCCTCTTGCAGTTCTCTGAGGAAGAGAAGAAACCCCTTCCAGGTTGTTAGAATTGAATTAAGAAGACAACAAAGGTTAGATATTAAACAGACACTACAAGTGAATAGTAGCCCCACCCTAATAGCATTACATTTAAGTGGAGGCATAGAACTAAACCCTGTCCCAGAGCAAGCTACAATGCTTAAAATAATTTACGATAATGCAAGAAGCTTGAAAAATAAAATGAACCTTTTTTGAGCATGGGTTCAAACTGAAATTCCAGATTGTATAGCACTAACTGCAAACGTGTGAAACCAAAAGGTGTTAAACAATGAAAATGCACTTGAGGGCTACACTACCCACTGTCAGGACATAAAACTGAAAAGAGGGGGAGGAGTGGTGTTACATACCAAATGGGAATTAGGACAAACAACATTTCCTAATTACTTTTCTCAGGTGAAATAGAAGGCATTTAATGCCTATTAATTAATATAACTAAATTAAACTTGGCTGTAGGGGTGATATACTCTCCACCAAAAGTGAAGACACAAGAATCTGAAAAACTAGCCCAGGTAATCCAAAATCAAATAATAGGGAAAAAACTTGTGCTAATCGGTGATGTTAGTTTTGCCTGGGGAACACCACAGAGGGAGAGCACAAGAATTAAGTTTTGTGCAATTAGATCTTAGGCAAGTGATAATAAATTCCACAAGGAAAAGTTAAATACAAAGTATAGGAAACATACTCGATTTAGTATTTGTATCATAACAAATTGAAGTAACATATGCACAAGTTCAACATCCAGTCCTAGAGAATCATAATACATTAAGCTGTGGGATAAATCTATTAGTAAAAAGAAAACCTATGGAATAAGAACACCAGGTCTAGAGAAGATGTTTTAAACTCTACAGTGCAGAGTTACTACAACATACATTAGAAGACATTAAGTGGGAAATACTGTTTCTGATTCCATCTTTAGAACTAGCATTTCAGTAATTTAGTAATGAGATTGTACAAGCTTGTACCAAGTCAGTCCCCTTTTCTAAAGTATACCAAAGAAAAAAGCACATCCTACGGCTAACGAAAAACTTAAAAAAAGAAATCTGATTAAAAAACATGTCATGGAAACTAACAAACAAAACATTAAGTACAGTAGATTGGGATAAATATAAGCAAGAAAGAAATTCCTTGAAAACAAAAATAAAGCAAGTAAAGCACAATATTACAGAAATAAAGCACAGGTAAATATTGGTCTTTATTAAAATAATTTGAGAAGCCCTCAAAAGGAGTTCCAAAAATCCAAACAGAACAGGATGATATTTTACAAGATAGAAAAAATTGGCTAATAAATTAAATGATTATTTCATTACCATTCCACATGTGTTAGGAAAACAAGAAAAAGAAATTCAAATAGTAAAGAAAAGCACAGTTTTATTTATTTATTGAAAGAATCAGAATCACAACCTTTGAGCTAAAAGCTCCTTTACAAAGGATCCTCATCAGACAAAGAGAGGGGGAGACATTTAGAGGTGTAGACAGTTGTAGCTAGGAGGCATTATCAGAAATCAAGCATGTTAGAACATAATGAAACCATAGTACAGGTAATCATAACCAGGAACAACTCAGAATTAATATCATGTTAATAATTCACTGGTAGCAGTTAAGATAGCATTGTCCATAACACAGAGGTTAAAGATGGTAAAGCAGAGGAGTGTCACAGTGATTGTGGGGGGGGGGGTTAGGCTGTAGGCTAGTAGGCTGATGGAAAGTGGTAGAAAGTATATAGTAGGTTAGATAAACCAGACATGCAGTGTGGTGGGATAGGAGGAGAAGGAGATGGGGCCTCAAAGGTGGTGGTGGTGGTGGGAGAAAACTGGGGGCTTAAAATGTCCTGCTAGGTAGGGCAAGATCATCCTGAGCATAGTCCAGGACCCTTGAAGGCTGGTTCTAGTTGGGCTTAGATGAAACAGTACCAGTGTACGGGGGGGGGAGATAAATTTATGAAGCTCAGATTAAAAGTGTCCGAGATGCTTAAGGCTTGTAGTGGCATGAGGAAGTTCAATTAACCAGGTAGGCACCCTGACTGAAAAGCCAGACTCCCCAGAGCAGTTCTTCTGAAAGTCATTGCTAATGCCTGTTTCATGACACTTCTTGTCCCATGCACAGTAGAGGCAGGATGGAATAAAGCTTGTAGTGACAGAGGTGCAAGGCCAAGAAGTGCCTTCTTGCCTAGCTGGCAGGAGTGGAATTTGATCTGATCCATAAGAGGGAGCCATTTTGTCCTGATGTACAGGTCACACGTTGGCGTAAGACGATCAGCATCTAAAACAAATCTGCAGGCCTTATTGAATGCAACATGAACTCTGTGTAGGCTGGTTTCCATGGTGGTGCCATTGACCACAATCCTGTAATCCAGGATAGGATGGATTGTTCCCCTAACCACCTGTAGCCTAGCATCTGGAGTGAGGCAAAACATTAGCATATATAGGGCCCCTAATCTTCTATTTGCAGCAGATGTAATATTACAGATGTACTCGTCGAATAAGAGGGAGTCATCAATTGCGATCCCAAGGTACCTGAATGATGACACTTGTTCCAGGGCTGAACAAGAGTCAGTGATGATAGAGAATGGTGTGGTGGGTTTCCTCTTTTGACAACTGATAGAGAGCATTTTTTTTGTTTTTTATTTGTGTTGATTACTAGTAGGCTATCCTTAAACCAGTTCTGCAGGAGGTCAAAGCTGTGCTGTAGATTCCTGGTAAGCATTTCTTGGCATGGGTTATGTGAGAATACCACTGTGTCATCTGCATAGAGCAGGATCCTAGAGGTGGGGCATGCAGCAGGTAGGCTGTTCACAAAGAGGCTGAACAAAAGTGGTCCTGGTATTGACCTCTGAGGGACTCCAACTGTGACTTTGCATGTTTCAGAGATGGCCCCATTAATGTTTTCCTGCTGTGAGCACTTAAACAGATAACTAGAGAACCATTTAACTGTGTCAGGGACAGCCCTAGGCAACTTAGCCTTTGCAGCAGCAGCTGGTGGTCCTCAAGGTTAAAAGCTTTGGACAGGTCTATATAGATTGCCCCTACCAGGTGGCCTTGCTCAAGCACCTCATGCACATAGTTGGTGAAGTTAATTAGGGTTGTGTTAGTACTGTGCATTTTGCAGAATCCATGCTGCTGGGAGCAGAAAAAGTTATACTTTTGCAGGTGGTCCATGAGTAGTGGTGGGTGAAGTGGGCTCAATCCGCTCCACGAAGTGATTCATGGAGCAAGGGTGGATTTGCGGAATGCTCCGCAATGTGAAGCAGAGTACTTCGTGTTATAATGAGGAATGTGAAGTGCATTGAAAACAGCTAATTCGTGTTACTCCGCCTCCACTGGTCACTTCTCCTTCAATTTTTAAGGCAAAGTACATTGGTGGCAGTTCACTTCACCTCACTTCGCCTTGTCTTTGAGCTCCAAAGGAGGATTTTGCAGTGATTCATGGGAGTTCAGGTCACATGGGCTCTATATTGATCAGCACAGCCTCAGTTCGAGGTAGTATGAGTAGGAAGGAATAGGAGACAGTGTGCTCTGATAGCTGTCTGTAGGAATCTTTTAAAAGCTGTTCAAAAAGCATTTTTGCTTTTTTTGGGGAGATCCAACTGTAGTTCATCAATTGTAGGTGACCCTTCTGTGCTCATATTATCGAGCGTTTTTGTTTGTATGCGGATTTTGAATGTAAAGTTACAACATTGAGTGTGTGTGGTAAAAGACAGTGAAGTGTACTGTGTGGGGGAGGGGCGCATCTGTGTGTAGGTGGATTTAAGTTGGAGAACTAGTGATTTCTTTGAGTTTTGGTAATATTTTTGTTATATAACTGACTGTGTTACTGTATACGTAGTAAAATTGTCAGTGATAGTACAAATTTTCTTGCTGCTTGTTGTGTGGAATGTGGTGCAGCATTTCATAAGGTCAGGTTGTTTAAATTACAAATTTACATTACGTGGCACTGAGTACACTGAACTTTTGCATTTGCATCGCATTCCTCATTCAGCATTGTACACAGTGTTCTGTGTTGTGTATGCAGTGTTGCATGCATCAAATATACAGTAATACACCTTTTAAAATTTGTGACACAGATCAGTGTAAGTGCAACTAAGTGCAGCAGTGTGAACCTGCTATCCACTGCAGCTACCTGATTTTGTACTGCGATCGTGTTCTCTGTTCTTAGTGTTGCTGCTTGTAGTGGCGTAAAATTCAGCACTGTCTGTATTCAGTGCCCACCCCATGTTGAAAAGGTAGTTTTTACCAGACTGGATTGTTTTTGTGACCCCATCAGCACCACTGGTTACTAAAGTTGTTTTAATTCTGTGACAGTGTCACAACACAGTAGTCCCTTATCTGTTGCTGAAACCACAGTTGTTTATTTTGCTTCACATCCAGCTAGCAATAGTAGAGAATAGCGACCCTCCAGTCAGAAAGTGAACATATCAAAATCAGAATTTGGTAATAATATTTGTGGTAGATCCCTCAAAATGCCTGCAAAGAGACGTGCAAGTAAAGCTGTTTCTGGCAATGGCAATGTTGGCAGTAAGAGAGTCTGTAGGCGTGGTAGTAGTACGTGGACAGAGAAGTGCATTTCTGATGTGAGGAAAGGTATTTCTTCTGCTATGTTTTTTACAGCCCAATCAGTAGCTTCACTGATAGTTGGAGGAGATGATGTTTTCCCAGCTGGTGGAGTTAGTGTTACTGGTGTTAGTGGTGGTGGAGGTAGTATTAGCATTGTTGTGTCAAGTTCTAATTCCAACCATTGTACCATATCCAAACATATTGAGTGTGAAGCAGTACAAGTGAGTGACAACGTAGATGATGTGATACTTCCCAGTAACAACCCATTAACTGAACCTGATTCTGATGATCATGTCAACGATAGCATACAATGTGATATTCCATCCACCGTGGCACTTAACGTCACTCATTTTCCATATTTAGTAAGCTTTATTAAGTTTACCATACAGTAAACAAGTCCAGAACACCATTACATAGCATGACATGTTACACTACAGCAACAACCTGGACCCCTTATCCCTTTATTGCAAATCTGTAGCCAATATGCGGCGCCGTAAAAAGGGAAGTAAATTATGCTGCTGTTAGAAACTTGATGGTGTAAAAAGGAACAGACAAAGGAAAAAAAAAACAATAAACCCCCCACTGGTGGGAGACTTTTGGTAGATGATCTGCCGACAGGCGTCCGGCCACAAATCCCACCTATTCAGGACTTAACAATGTTTGCCATACTCAAGCTAATCGGCTAGCTAGGATTTTGCTAAGGTCTTCAAATCAATATTTATAAGGGATATTGGGCAGTAGCTTGACAGCATTGTAGGGTCCTTATCTGGTTTTAATAGAACCACAATGGTAGCAGAGGTAAGGCTGTAGTCTGAAAGACCATTTTTATAAACATAGTTATAGAATTCAAGGAGTTTAGGGCCTATTTGGGCTTTGAATGATTTATAAAAGTTAGATGTATAGCCGTCAGGGCCTGGTGCCTTATCTGCTGGTAGGGCGTCAATGGCTTGGTAGACCTCATTTAATGTCAGAGGGGCTTATAGACTAGAAATTTGATTCTGGAACAATTGTGGAAGACCTACATCTTGAAGGAATTGGTCCAGTGCAGTATGATTAAAGGGTATAGGGGAACATGAGTAAAGCGTCTGATAGTAATCCTGGAAAGAGGAGGCAATGTCCCTAGGGGAAGTATGGAGGGTGCCTGAGGCATCTCGTATGGCTAAAATAAGCCTATCAGCCACCTGTTCCCTGACCCTCATAGCAAGCAATTTCTCAGCTTTGTCTCCTTGATCAAAGTAGGTAATTTTAGAATGCAAAAGGAGGTGCTCAACTCTATCGCTGAGAAGGGTGTTATATTGAAAACGGAGGCTTTCTAGTTTTTCTAGGTCATCAGGTCTAGAATAGGGCATAAGGGCTTGTTCTAACACTCTAATTTGTTGCAGTAATAGGGAGGATTCTTGGGAAATTTTCTTTTTTCTTATTGAGGCTATACGGATAGCCTCTCCTCTTAATGAGCATTTCATAGCCCCCCCCCATAGTATATCCATTTTTTGCATGGAAGGAGTATTGAACTCGTAGAATTTTTCTATAAAATTACTGAGCCGCCCCCTTAGGTGTTCCAGTGTTAACAGTTGGGAGTTAAACCTCCAAGTCTTGTCATGGGTCATCAAATTAGGTAGTACCCATTGCAGCAGAGTTGGATGGTGGTCTGAGAACACTTTTGCTAAGTAATCACAAGCTTGGACCCCTGGCAGGTGCTCAGTCCCCAACAGAAAGCAGTCAATTCTCGATAGCATGTTATGCGGCAGAGAGTGAAACAAGTAGTCTTTTGTTGAAGGATGGAGAGTCCTCCAGGGATCAACAAGGCCTAGGGAGTCCATCATTTCCCTTAATGCCCATTGTGCAGGAGTAAGGGAGGAACCTCTAGAGTTGGATCTATCCATTAGGTTATTAAAAACTAGGTTACAATCCCCACCAATTAGTATGGGAAATGTAGACCAGGGGGCCAATTTAGTCATTAGGTTAGTGAAAAATTGCGGTTCATCTGCCACTGGACCATAAACAGAGCCCAGTATTAATTCCGTGTGGAACAAAATCACTCTAAGTAGAATATATCTGCGGTGTGGATCAATAACTGAATCTAGTAGTTTAAAGGGTATCCATCGTGCTATCAACACCACTACACCCCGTTTGTGCCTGTTGAACCCCGCCCCCAACACTGTACCCACCCATGATCATTTAAAATTGACAGTCTGCGCTGTGGGTAGATGTGTCTCTTGAAGGAAGGCTACATCAATATTAAGCTTCAGGAGATGTAAGAGAATCTTGGTTCTTTTAGTGGGAGACTGGGCACCTTTGACATTCCATGAACAGAACTTTAGGGACACAGCCATGAGTGGATAAAAGAAATCATGAGATACCACTTGAAAAAAACATCCCCATATCTGTAGATTTCAGTAACCCTGTAAACCACAGTATCTATACCCGGTGGTGAATAATATTTATCCCTTTTCCAATTCCCTTCTCCTAGTGTAGACTCCCAATTCCCGATGGCTACATCCCCCTCCCCCCAGCCTTCCCCCTCTAATTATCCTTCCTACTATTATAGAAAGTGCAACAACATTTGTAAGCATAGAAGAAACACAACATATTATGAGTAAACAGGAAAAACAATTAACCCTCTTCCCCACTCCGTGTAACCATTTCCCTTTACACATAGTAGGGTCGCCAGCATACTTATTGCCCCGTCTAAACACCTGGTTCTTGATACTATACAATCCCCAAGGCATGATTACTGCAGCCCAAAGACACCAGGTTATACCACCCACTATGGTATCCCCCCCACCCTGTGCCAGAACATGGTTCACTGAATGGACTGCAATAATCCCCAAACCTTGCCCCCTGCCCCAGCCCCTCCCCTAGACCACATAACTAACATGTATTTACATTATATTGATTACTTAATTTAGCCAACAATGCACTGAGCTATCAAATTCGCCTAATGGCGTGTAAGACTTATGGAAAGAAAAAATAAAAATAAAAAAGGGGGGGAGAGGGGAATTATCCTTTGATCAGGAACACTAATATTTAGAGCCATGGATGTAGAAGTTCGATCCCTCAGCAAATTAGGACAGAGTCATATGCCTGGTAAAACCATCCACTTTTCCTAAATTAGGATGCAGGAGATGGCAGTATCACACAACCTCTTCACAGGAAAGGAGGTAGCCGAGACTGTGTCAAGAGTCAATCATCCACGAAAGAGGGGAAAAAAAAGGGGGGGGACCCTGTCCAAACGTGTGTCATCCAGTCTCAAGTCAGGCTCTTAACTAATCGAAAAGTAACCAGGCGACTGTCCCCAAGCAAGCAACGAAGTGGCTAATTGATGCTATTAGAGGTAACCATAGCTTCTTCGTCTCAGAGTCACAGTCTTTGTTGCCCTCTTGTGGTCAATTATTGGAAATAAACTCCTTTAGACAACAGGAGCATCTTCTTTTTAGAGTGAATGAAATGGAAGCAAAAAGAAGAAAAGTAACCTCAGGGCTCTCATCCAACAACCTCAGCGGAGGGTAAATAGGTCAGGAAGCACAGACTGTAATGCTGTGTTGGCTTGCTGTGCAGTGTCATAGGAAACCCATTTCCCCTCATGCTGTACTGATAGACGTGATGAGTACTGCACTTTGTATTTAATCCCCGCAGTGATTAACTTTGAGACAAGAGGGTGGTATTCCGATCTCTGTTGCCTTACCGTGGCAGGCAGGTCTTGAGCAAATCTTAGGGGGTGATCTTCCCATAACACCTTCTGTAGACTTTTAAATTGGCCAAGAATATATGTTTTATCTAGGAAGTTGAGGAATTTGATGAACACTGGCCTTGGGGGTTTACCAGCAACAGGCTTAGGGCGTAATGAGCGGTGAGCCCTCTCTATTATATAGGTTGTGTTATTGGGAGAGGGGCCAGCAATTTTTGTAAGCAGCTTTTGAAGGAACAGGATGGGCATGGAGCCCTCAGCATCCTCCAGAAGACCAAAAATTATTATATTATTCCTATGGCTTCAACCTTCTAAATTCTCTAGTTTAGCTTCAATTTTGTGTAGATGCTGTCTTATAGCCATTATCTCTGGCTCCATCCTTTCTTTCCAGCTTTCGAGGGACATGGTGCGAGCTGCAACATCCGAGATAGCCTGGTTAGTTTCCGATAGTTCACCCCTAGTTGTCCTTAGCTCACTAGTAATCTCCTTTAAGGCCTCCTTGAAGGATTGTATCTCCTCTATAAACTTTTGCTCTGAAAGAGGTGTCTGAGTTGGCGTGGTAGGATTGGAGGCAGTGGGTTTAGATGGAATCCCCGATGTGCCTTTCGAACATTTCGAGCCCTTCTCTGACGTTTGTGGGGGTGTGTGCTTAGGCAAAGCCTGGTGCATCTCCGCCTCCATGCTTTCAGTAGGCCCCATTGTCAAAGGTTGGCATGTATGATCTATTTGCTTATTATCTCGGTACGGCGATGTTTACCAGTCACCCCTGGCACCTTCAGAAGTGCATTCCACGAGCAGGCACACAGGAATCAGCAGTCGGTAGATAGCTTTGGCGTTCTTTATGGGAGCTGGAGCGGGAGCTTGGTCTGAGGGCTGCACGTCCTACAGAGGCATCACGTGATCTCCAACGTCACTCATTTTCCATGCAACAGTGATTCACAGTGTGGTGAAAAAATATCAGGTGATGGTGGTGTAGATACTGATGATGAATGTGATGATGCTGATGATGATGATGTTGCTGTTGTTGCAACATGCAGTCCACATGTTAGCATCCAAGCAGAAGATGTGGATGTGTGTGACAGTGACGTTGATGAATATGATGATGATTTAATTGACCCCAGTTGGGAACCAGAGAAAAAGAAATTAAAAGTGGCTGTGTCTGAAATTTCTGAATCTGTTTGCAGGAATTGCCCCAACCTGTAAAAACTTGTGATTTACTGGTTTTAGTGGAGGATGATGATAATGACGACCCAGTACTCAATATGATAGGTAGTCGGGGTGGTCAGTTGCAGTCCAGGTGTGCAGTGCCAGAAACATCACGTGCCCCCCCCACTTCAGTGCTTAAAATAACAGACTTAAATAAACCACATCATCATGGACATGTTAAAAGCAGAGCATCACAGTCCTTTGTTTGGGATATTTTTGTTCAAGATGCAAATGATGATTCAGTTGCAATCTGCCAGGCTTGCCATGTGTGTGTGAGTCGAGGTAAAAAGAGGAGCCATCTTGGGTCAGGAGGACAGCATACGCATCTTAAGAATAGGCACATGGCACTGTGGACTCAGCACAAGCTGGCAGCTAATACTAGATTTGGTCATTCACCCGTATCACTGGCGGCAACCATAGCCAGCATGTTATCCCCTTCCATGACTGTTAAGCCCAGTAGGAAATTAACATGTGCAGTAGTGCGGTAATAAGAGCAGAGGATTACTACAGGCATGATGAGGTGGAGGACCATAATGACTTTGAAATGTTGTCCAGTGCTGGTGAGAGTAGCAGTTTTTGTGGTGGTGGTTTGGTGGTGAATGCAGTATGTCTAGTGCAAGTGGTACATCAACCCCAGTTGGCAAATCTGGAAAAATAACATAATTTCAAGGTTTGTCATCATCACCTGTGCAACCGTCTTCATCAAATGTCCACACTCCATCCCCTGCCAAAGCCATTCATCACAGAGCACAACCATTTGTGACCAACAACACACACCCCCTGTAAAACGTTTAAGTCAGCCCACATTACAGAGTGTTTTTGCGCATAAGCTGAAGTACACCCCCAATCATACAGTGTCATGTGAACGTAATGCTGCTGTAGCGGAAATGCTGGCAGTCGATCTTTTGCCATTCTCCTTTGTGGAGAATTCTGGGTTCTGTCGGTTTGCTGCCCGTGCCTGTCCAAAATGGAAAGTCCCACCCAGGACATACTTTTCTACCCGTGCTGTTCCTGAGTTGTTCCACACTGTCTCAGACTCAGTAAGACATGCCCTTCAACATTCCTCCTCCTCTCCATTCATCCATTTAAGTATGGATATGTGGACAAGTGGCAAAACAGTGTGGAGTTCATATCTGTGTATAACTGCTACACATGCTGACAGTATTTGACTAGAATCGTCACATTGTGAGCATTCAGCGTAGTGACAACTTTGCCATGGCATCAATGCTGGACCCACGATACAAATGTGGAATTGCATCAGTACTGGAGGGAGGGCCTGAACAGGTAAAAGATTTCAGTGGTCAACTGGTCGCTTGGTTCATGGGGCACAGAAGTCACGTGCCAAGGTTTGCAAACCTCAGCAGCATAATCCAGCTGAAGGTATAGCTGGAGGAACAGCAAGCATATCATGCAAGGGTAAGGGAACTGTAGCTCCTGGTGGTCTGTCATCCAAAGTGGCTGGCATCAACCCGCTTTGGGAGGTTTTGTCCAAGTGGGTATTTGTGACATCAGTGATTCCAGGGAACAGGCTGATGCATCAACAATTGGACTTAGTGTGGCACAAAGAATGGTTGAGTCATATTTGTCTGAAAACTGGCATCTGACAATAAGCGAAGATCTTCTTTTGTACTAGAGTGGAGAAGTCAGTGAACGGCCAGAGCTGACTGCAGTGACACTGAAGTACCTCACATGCCCACCCTCCAGAGTAAGTGTTGAGAGGGTATTCAGCTAAGCAAGTGCAATAGTCAGGGATCGATGGACAAACCTGTCTCTCGCAAATGTTAGTTTGCTAACATTCATTAAAATGAATGAGAGGCACATACCAGCACAGACTGCAACCTCGGTATTCGTATCCTGGCCTAGTCATGGTGGTCTTGCTGTTGTGGAAATGGAGCATCCTGATGGCACTGGCAGTGGCTGCCTGAAATGGCACACCACTGACGTAGATGATGACACAATGGAGAAAGAATTTCCCAGTGGTCAGACTACAGACATCGATGACTGTGAGGGCAGTTTTCTTTTTGAGGATGATGATGTGGTTAATGTTGGCAGGTTTTAACTGCAGTATTTAAAAGGCGGTGTGCCTACCCCCCCGGACCACCACCACCAGGACTGATGTCATCCAAGTCTGCTGCCACCATGAGTCTGTCTGCCCCCCATGAACCACCACCAGACTGATATTGTCCAAGTCTGCTGCCACCATGAGTCTGTCTGCCCACCCCGGACCACCACCACCAGGACTGATGTTATCTAAGTCTGCTGCCAACATGAGTCTGCCCACCACGGACCACCAGTCTACCAGTGCACCACCATCACCAGCTTCCTAATATTTAAACTATAAAGAGAGTATGTGCACTCATGTTTGTTATGCTGCCTCACTTCCTTAAGTTGTCCTTTTTGTTTTCTGTAGCTTTTCAGAGCCGCAGTGGCAAAACACATAAAGTACACTTATTTTGTTTCTTTTACAGGAGAACAAAAACAGGCTCCATCGCTAATATTACTCGTTGGGAAAGATGCTGTAGCTATACCATACAGACAGACAGGAAGCGATGTAATGTCCATTTGAAATCCATTCTGGTAAGTATGAAGATTTTATTTCATCCATTTCATTGCTTTGTAAAGACTACTGCAAATATTGCAAATAATAGGTTGTCTTAGTACTTGACAAGATGTGTCTCTGAAATGTAACTTAGTTGACAATAGGGATTGAGATTTGAGAACCAGGAAGGGACACATAACAATGAAGATGTAACTTTTAAGAAGCCATTCATTTCTTTTTTTAGGAAAATTTGTGATACTTTGTTGTTCTGTCAAAGTGGCCTTATCCAAAGAAGTTCATCAACATGATCAGGCACACCCTTCCCCGACCCGAGCTTGGGCACACATGCAACATGCAGAAGTCGTTTCATTCCATGACCATGACCATCATTAAGAAGGATGTTGATGAAACCTGTGAAGAAATAAAAAAATAAGAAACCATTACAGACAAAACTGAAAATATGCCTCCCCAAAAAAAGAAATATTTACCTTCATGTGCTTGAGAGTTATCCATTTCCATTTAAGTGAAAAAAGTTCTCATTGAGGACTGGACAGTGTACAGCAACAGTTCGGAGATGGCGTCAACTGTGTGTGATGTAGAACAATAGCATGAATACATGTCCATGTCAAGTTCAACCCCCCCACCATCATCACCTACAAAATACACAACCATATATCTATATCTATATCTATATCTATATCTATATCTATATCTATATCTATATCTATATCTATATCTATATAAATATATATACTGTATATCTACTCACCAAGGCTGCTATTACTGTACATCCAAAGGGCACCTTTCAATCCAGTTGAGATGATCACTTTTCACTTTTCTGCACACAAGGAGGATGCATTCTGGGCCTGCAGAAAAAATCTGGGGACTCTGTGCCACTTTTGTGCACATGACTGAGTGCGCCATAAATTCTGGGGGACTTTGTATTTGCTGAAACAGTCTCATTTCACTGTCTTACCACTTGTCAATTTTCTGGACACATGGAGGATGCATTTCTAGGGCTGCAGAAAAAAATCTGGGGACTCTGTGCCACTGTTGTGTGCATGACTGAGTGTGCCATAAATTCTGGGGGACTTTGTATGTGCTGAAACAGTCTCATTTCACTGTGTTACCACTTGTCAATTTTCTGGACACAAGACAGATGCTTTTTGTGGATGCAGAAAAATGAGGCACCAAAACAGTGCACACACACACAAAACACACAGACACTTAACAGAAGGAAGGGGCTCCAGAATACAAAGTGTAGCGCATACTGAAGACAATAAAAAAAAAGGGCATAATTATATACAAGGGTCAGGGATGGTGGAGGAATACATTTTATGGCACAGCAAGGAAGGTGGTGGGGTGAACATGGTGTGAGAAAACTAAACTAATGTGGGATTCTATGGTGATCCAGCAGCAGTTCCAGCATGAACATAATTTGAAACTGATGTCCCTCTATGTCATCCAGCCACAGCTCCACAGCATCTGGCTATCCTGTTTAGCCAATCACTGGAAACAGGAGAGGTACTCAAAGACTGGAGGACAGCAGATGTAGTCCCCTTTATACAAAAATGGGAACAACGAGGAAGCGGGGAACAACAGACCAGTCAGCCTCACCTCGGTAGTGGGGAAGATCATGGAAGCACTACTGAAGGAGAGATTGGTGGAACATCTGGTTGTCAAGGGACTACAGGACCCAAAGCAGCATGGTTTCACCGGGGGAGGTCATGTCAGACCAACCTCATTGAATTTTTTAACTGGCTGACTAGGGAGGTGGATCAGGGGAGGGCAGTGAACATGGCCTATCTGGACTTCAGCAAGGCCTTTGACACTGTGCCACATAGAAGACTATTATACAAACTGCGGAATATGGGTGTGGGCAGGACAGTAGTGTGGTGGGTAGGTAACTGGCTGGGTGGCAGGACACAGAGGGTGGTGGTAAATGGCTGTCACTCCACAGAGGGAAGAGTGACTAGTGGAGTACCACTAGGATCAGTGCTGGGACCGGTCCTATTCAACATCTTCATCAGTGACATCATGCAGGACCTAGAAGGCATAATTTCACTGTTCGCTGATGACACAAAGCTCAGTAACAGAGTAGACACACCAGAGGGTGTAGACAGAATGAGAAGGGACCTGCAGAAACTTGAAGAATGGTCAGGGGTTTGGCAGTTGAAATTCAATGCAAAAAAGTGCAAGATAATGCATATGAGGCACAAAAACCCTGGCACAATTTATTAGTTGGGGGTGAGGATATAGCATGCACCAAGCAGGAAAGGGATCTTGGGGTTATCATCTCTGATGACCTCAAGGTAGGGAAACAGTGTGACAAGGCAGCAGGTAAAGCAAATAGAATGCCGGGATGCAGGCAGGGACATCACCAGCAGGAAAAGTGAGGTCATAATTCCACTATACAAGACACTAGTGAGGCCCCACCTGGAGTACAATGTACAGTTCTGGAGACCTTACTTATGTAAGGACATAGACAGGGTAGAAAAGGTTCAGAGGAGGGCAACAAAGATGGTACATGGATTGAATCGCAAGTCATATGAGGACAGGTTGAAGGAACTGAATATGTACTCCCTGGAGAGAGGAGGGAGAGAGGGGATATGATAGAGACATACAAGTATCTTACAGGGAGGAACAGGGTGCAGGAATACACTATTTTTAAGTGAAAAAGATGTTCCTGGACTAGAGGGCATGGGATGAAATTGGAAGGAGGGCGGTTCAGAGGAAACATGAGGAAGAATTTCTTCACAGAATGGGTGGTGGACAAGTGGAACACCCTGCCAGAGGAAGTGGTGGGGGCTGAAACAATCACGGGATTTAAGAATGCATGGGATAGACATAATGGAATTCTGGAGGTCAGGGGTAAGGGGCAACAGACTTCTAGAAAAACATAAACTGAACTTACAAGCTCAAATGGGCAGACTGGATGGGTCATAGGCCCTTATCTGCCTACATTGTTTATGCTGTTCTCCTCAACAACACTCCAGAGAACTGCCAAGTCACACAGTGTTACACGCAATTCTTTGGTGTCCACTCGTTCGACAGGCTGACCTGCTTGTGGTGGTGGTGGTGGTGGTGGGGGTGCTGGTGGAGCAACAGGTGCTGCTTCATCTTCTTAGGGATGCTGTGTCCGCTATGCACAGTGGCACCCTCTACCATGGAATGGCCAGCAGGTGCAGACACAGTCCGTTCTGTGGCAGCCTGCCACTCCAACTGGTGGTGATTAAGCATATGGGTGTGTTATCCCCCCGACACAGTCAAAAAACTGCCAAACAATGGAGGTGTGGGGAAGACCAGGCACAGGCAGGGGAGGGCCAGATGAACTGGCAATAGGCTGCTCACACTGCTCAGCAGTACTGATGGGATCCACACCTGAGCCTGGGGGAACAGGCACATCCTTCTCCAAAGGACCTTGTGCTCGACTTGGTGGTAGTGGTGGTGGTTGAACTGCCTCAGAGTCAGGAGGCAGTGCTGGTCCTGCTTCCAGGGGTTGGACACTCACAAGTTTAGAGCTGTCCAACACAAATGGGTGCCCATGCCCCCACGCATGCGCACGATACGACGCGTACTACCATGCTCTCCCAGAGCTGCCCCTGCCCCAGATATTCCCTCACCCTGCTCCATCTCACAACACAAGCACAACACACACACAGTCTCACACACACACACATACTAACAACTAAGTAGGTAAGAAAAATAAAATTTACAGAAAGAACAAATTAGGTAAAAAACAGTACAGAAAAGACAAAAAAATGTAGCTTTTAAAAAAGCTGTTGAGTTAAGTATCAATTTTTTTTTTGTTACTTATTTAACCAGAACTAGTACACTAAGCTGAAAGTTTTTTTACAGGTGCGACCTGGGAGCACAGGGAAGTTAAGTGACTTGCTCAGGGTCACACAGTATGCAAGTGGAAGCTGTGGGGTTCAAATCCAGGTCTGGTCTGCTGGATGTCACCAGATTTGCAGCTTACAGCCTTAAACCACTGCGCTATACTGCCTCCCAGTTTGAACTCTCCTCCTCTGCAATCAAAACACTCCCCTCTCTAGTACACACTCCTCTCTTTCAGTTTGCACAGGAGAATGTGAAACTGTCTGTGTGACTCACTTCCTTTCTGCCTGGCTAGAGAGCATGGGACTTACAGTACTGTAAGCCATGTGATGTGTGGGGGGCTGCCAAGTCTGAAACACCAAGTGGATCACTTAGAATCATAATGAGGAACGCCAAGCCTATTGAAATCAATGACTTTGCCTTACTTCGCGTTCTCATTATGCCAACGTGAAGTGGTAATGACAAGGCAAAGTGCCCACTTTCCGTACACTTCGCCAGCGAATTTTAAATTCGCTGCATCTCTATCTGTGAGCTGGTCTGCTATAATTTTTCCCATGACTTTAGAAGGCGGGGACAGAATTGAAATGGGCCTGTTGTTGGATACTAGTGCCCAGTCCCCACCTTTGTGCATGACCATGACCAGAGTGATTTCCAATTATGTGGGAAAGCAGACAGGTGAAGTCATAGGTTAAACAACTTGGTGATGGGCAAAATGACTTCAGGTAGAGCGATAGAGATCAGCTTCATGTCTATGCCATCAATTCCCATTCTTGTTTTGGTCAGGACTCCTGCGAGATATTTTCTTGTTTCCTTGCAGGTTACCCACCTGAAGTAGAAGGTTGGACTAGTGGCTCTACCGTTGGGAGAGAAGGGCGAATGTACAGTAGCTGGCAGACCATCAGGGTAGGTAGGCAGTCTAAGTGGAAGAACGGTGCTGTAGTCCGTGAATGCCTTGTTAAAGGCATTGGCGATTGAAGCATCATCAAGTATGACACCACCACTATGGTGAAGCACGGAAGGTGGGCTCCTGTCACTGGCCCTGACAAGGTTTTTAATAGAGGCCCAGAATTTCTTCTGCATGCCCCAACACTCGGACCACTGGTTCATATGGTAATTGGCTTTGGCCTGTCAAATAGCCCAAGTACACCTGTTATGGGCCGCCTTGTGGTTTTGGGTCTCTATTGTTGACCCTGTTGTCCTAGCCTGGTTGCAGAAGAGATCCCACTGCTTCATCAAACTAAGAAGTGGTGGTGGTATGACCCAATCCATACTTCCCCCCTTAATCATTTTAGTATGGTACAGGGCATACTTACTAGCAGCCACACTGAAGTAGGTGAGAAAGAGCTGGAGGACTATGTCAATGGAGGTGCACGAGTCTAGGAAGCTCCAGTCTGTGGTATTAAGGTGGTTCTTAAGGTTGCCAATAGAGCTATTTTTTTATAACTCTATTTCCCACTATTCATGGATTCATGGTGGGGATTTGGCCTGTTTTGTTGACCATACACACTGGATGGGTGAGTAGTTGCTCATGGTGTTTGGGAGTATCTTGATTTTGGTTACTCTTTCTGGGTGTGTTGTTAGCTGCCAGTCTATCAACATGACTGTACCCCTGCAATAGTTGATTCTAGTGCAATTCTTGACCATCTGTGTTAGGTACAGGTCAGATAGCAGATCCCTATGTGGTGTGCAGGAGTTGGGAAGCCAACTGGAATTAAAATCCACGAGTATGATGGTTTCCTTGCTCCAGCTTGCCAATGTGTAGTAATTAACTAACGCTTCAGGCCCCACTTGCTGTCAGCCTGGCAGCATGTAGATCACCATTACAATTAAGTCTTTTCCTCCCTTTCCTATCAAGATTTTTATTGTAAGACATTCAAAGTCATTGCTGGCAGAGGCCAGCTGTATCCTGTGGCATTGCAGGTAAGTGTGAGCTTAGATTAAGCACCCACCACCTTGTTTCCCAGACCAATCCAGCCTGTGCAAGTTGTATCCAGGTTGGGCGACTATCGTGTTGCCGGTACATGAGATAAGCCTGGTCTCAAACAAGGCAATAATATCTGGTTGGATATGTAACACCCATGCTTTGAACTGCAGAAACTTCTGCTAGAAAGCTTCTAATGTTCATTGCCACAAACTTCATTTACCCTGTGTGAGCAGTAGACTGGGTATGTGCTGGCATCTGGGTGTGGGCTGGTAAAGGGCCTGGGTTAGGATGGATGTTTCCTGAGATGAGTAGTAGTATCAGGATGAGTTTCCTGCATATTTTCGGGAAGCAGGTTCTTATTTTTGTCCTCAGTGGATCTTAAGTGGCACAATTTCCAGGTGGAGGCCCAAGTGCAAGGTGGAAGCCAGGCCACAGGCAAAAAGCAGGAACCAGGAATCCTGAGAGGATAGTGGTCCAGGTGGGGTGCAGCATAATACTGGCGGTAGGGTGTGCTAGATGACTGGTCTCCCACTGTGCTTTTCTCTCATAAGGTGAGAGCATGTAGCCTTGGAGGCAGAAGCTGTTAGTTACACCTGAGTCTGTATGTTCAAGGGCAATCATCAGTTGCAGCAGTAATTGTAAGAATATTCATCCTGCTGACAGGCATGGGTTCACTTTGGGGTTCTTTATTGGTGCCATACCTTCGGGGCCTTACTCCACTATCCAGTCTCTCTTGGTCACCTTGCTCTTTATCCAGTGTGAAAGCTGGGTATTAGCTGAGTATTGTAGTAGACATAGAGTGGTATCTACCACTTTAAGGGAGAATCAGTCTGCAGATGGGTTCTGAGTAAGTGAGTAGTAGGTGGTGACCGGCTGGAGGAGGAAGAGTATTTAATGAAGGCCGGAGGGGGTGGGCCAAAAATCCATGAGAGCTCACAGATTAAAATAAGCACAGAGTTCACATTTAGATAGGCAGCTCTCATATTTTAAGATTAAAATTGGTGGCAAGTGCACAGAGGGAAATCCTTTTTCCCCAGCCCTCCACAATTCAAATTAAATTCAGTGCCAAATGCCCAGAGAAAAATCATTTTCCACTACTCTCTCACTTAAAATTAAATTCAGCTTCAAGCGACTAGAGTGAAATCCTTATCCAGCCAGGAGAGTGAGCAGTCAATAGGTGCCAGTGAGCCAGACTGGCAGACCAATGGTAACTAAGGCTTTCGAGCTGTGCTTTAGAGCAGCCGAAGGCCATACCAGTGGGCTAGGGCAGACAGAAGGTAGCGTGCCCAGCAGGAGGTCGAGCTGGGGCACTTAGCTGGGAGGACCCAGGGCAGGGCAGAGCTGCAGCAGTGGCAGCAGGATCTGGGAAGAGAGGGGAGATGAAGAAGATCAGGATAATAAACTTAAGCAAAGGCCAGCTACATCGGTGGGAGATTTTACTGATCCAGCTAAGGGTGGGGGGGTGAAAATCTGGGAGTGAGTGAAAAAAGAGTGATGGAGCAGAGACAAAGGAGCTGTTTAGCAGCATCTGGCTTTAGATGCCAGGTGAACAAAGGACAGAGGTGGCAGTTGGAAGAAGCAGAGTACTGTAGAGGGAAGGAGGAATTACAGCAGAAAGAGAAAAATTAGTTCAAGAGCAGATTGAGGGGAGCTGGTAATTCTGAGAGGTTAAGAGTTTACAGAAAGTCAGACAGCTTAAAGCCGAACTGGACAGCAGCCAGAGAAATAGACAGGGCAGACAGGAATAAAAATTAAATTCTGATACTATAGAACCCTTCAGTTCACTGCACCTTAAATACAACTCTAGCTAAACTTAGTGCTGAAATTCCAGTTCATTTTAACAGACTTCCCTAGCCTTCATACAAGCTGCAAGCTGCGAGTTTGAATCAGTTTACAGTGACTTTAAATAAACAGTGAATTAAATTAAGAACTGAGTACATTTCAACTGACATCTTTAGCCTATAACTAACATTCCTTGTCAAAATACAGTACATGCTATGTATGGGAAACAGAGAAAACTTAGTTAATCAGGCAGGTAGACAAATTACAGAATTAATTAGGTTCAGGGCTAGCTGGCAAAAATTCTTAGGCAGACAAATTACAAAAATTAGTTAAGTCCAAAAAAATCCCAGATAGCTCACACATTAAAATAAGCAGCAGAACTCATGTTTAGATAGGCAGCCCTCATATTTTAAGATTAAAACTGGCAGCAAGTGCTCAGAGGGAAGTCCTTTTTCCACAGCGCTCTGAAATACAAATTAAATTCAGTGCCATGTACCCAGAGAAAAATTCATTTCCACAACTCTCTGACTTAAAATTAAATTTGGCACCAATCACCTAGAGGGAAATCCTTATCCAGCCAGGAAAGTGAGCAGCCAATAGATGCCAGTGAGCCAAACTGGCAAATCAATGGCAACTACGGCTTTTAAGTTGTGCTTTAGAGCAGCTGGAGGCCATACCAGTGGACTTGGGCAGGCAGGAGGTAACGTGTCTGGCAGGAGGTCGAGCTGAGGTGCTTAGCCGTGGGGACCCTGGGCAGGGCAGAGTGGCAGTAGTGGCAGCAGAATCTGTGGGCTTGGGTGGGAAGGAGGTAGCATGTCCGGCAGGAGGTCAAGCTGGGGCACTTAGCTGCAGGACCTCTGGCAAGGCAGAGTGGCAGCAGGATCTGTGGGCTTGGGTGGGAAGGAGGTAGCGTGTCCGGCAGGAGGTCAAGCTGGGGCACTTAGCTGCAGGACCCCTGGCAAGGCAGAGTGGTGGCAGGATCTGTGGGCTTGGGTGGGCAGAAAGAAGCATGTCCGGCAGGAGGTTGAGCCAGGGAGCTTAGCTGCGGGGACCCCAGGCAGGGCAGAGCGGCAGCAGCAGCAGGATCTGTGGACTTGGGTGGGCAGAAGGTAGCGTGTCCAACAGGAGGTCAAGCTGGGGCACTTAACTGCAGGGACCCCTGGCAGGGCAGCAGGATCTGTGGGCTTGGGTGGGCAGGAGGTAGTGTGTCTGGTAGGAGGTTGAGCCAGGAAACCCCGGGCAGGGCAGAGAGGCAGCGGTGGCAGCAGGATCTGGAAAGAGAGGTAAAAAAAGTAAAGAAGGTAAAAAATGATGTGTTGGGGGCACTAGGATATGAAACTCAGAAAGAAATGGAACAGCAAGGCAAAAAAAGAGGACAAACCTGTGCCAAGTTTTAGACTTAAATGTGTTACTTGCAAACAAGTAAAGGAAGTAAAAAGATAAATAAAAATAACACCCCAAGGAAGTACAAGATTGAAATAAGATTTCTAAAAGATGCAGAATCCATCATTACCCCAATTTTGACTAAATTATTCAACTGGAGCCTGAGGGAGGGAAGGGTCCCTAACCTATGGAAAGAGGCTAAAATAGTTCCAGTGTTCAAAGGAGGAAAAACAACTGATTTGTCAAACTATAGACCCATAGCCCTTCTACCTGTACTATCAAGGATAGTAGAAAGACTGGTACATGGACAGCTTTGTAACTACTTGGACAAGTATTCCTTGCTGTCCATGCACCAGTCAGGATTTAGAAAGGACCACTCCATGAACACTGCGCTCACTGATCTGTTAGATCTGGTAGCATCCACCCTGAATAAAGAGAAGATGGTGGGTGCAGTGTTTGTAGACTTATCCAAACTTTTTGAAATGGTAGACCACCAAATTCTGATAAAGAGCTTACTCCAATTAGGGATATCTGAGGAGGCTGGCACCTGGTTTCGATCATACTTGACTGGAAGAAAGCAACAGACCACATTGGAAGGGGGTGTTGCAATATTCAACCTCATCAGAAATTTTGAGGGGAGGACCACAGGGGTCCATACTGCAGCCCCTACTATTTCTGGTTTATACAAATCATGTGGTTGATGTGGTAAAGAAGTCACAAATAAGACTTTATGTGAATGACACAGTCATATTAACCAAGGGGACTGATCAAGACCAGGTGCAGCTAAACCTACAAAATGACTTCCTTGAAGTCCAGAAATGGTTTGAGAAATTTGATTTAATTGTAAACAGCAAAAAATCGAAGGTAATGATATTGGCAGTGCAAAATTGAATCAAGTTTCTGAATATAGACTATGGCCTACATGTTTACGGATTTGCTAGTGCCACAAATTTTAAAAAGTTGGAGGTTCTATATAATCAATTGGCAAGGTTTGCACTAAAAGGTAACAGGTGATCTCACCACTGTCACTTATATGAGGGATTGAATTAGCGTACTCTTTGGGAGAAACAAAATCTGATCTCGATAAATTAAGGTAGGAAGATAAGCAAAACTACAAAGCCTTCCTACTTAGATAACAAATTGTAAACAAATATCCATTCACATAACTCAAGGAATGATAAAGTGCTGAAAGATTATCAAATAAAAACTCCTAAATCCAGATATGGAGACGTGACCTTCTCATTCTACACAATCAAAACCTGGAACGAATTAAAAATTCAATCAAAAAATATTCATGTTAGAAACAAAGAAATTCCATACAGCTCTTAAACAGAAGTTAACAAAAAAGGTGCATGTTTTGATTAAGTTAACTCAACCTATGCAACATGATTTTTTTTTTATCATTGAATACTTTCTCACCTGCAGCCACAGTCCTACCAATCTCCAGCAACCACTCATCCACTGCAGACCATGAAGCTGTCATAGGCAGCTACGCTGTTGAGAGGGGCTCCTTCCAAGCCCCTGCACCCAGTGAGGATCCACTACCGCTGCATGGCCTGCAGGCATCGTCAGATCAGTGAACTGCGGCCATCAAGCTTTCATGGACTTGCGATGCATTTTCCTTGTTCTTCCCCAATGGGGGCATGGACATGCAATGCCATCCATGCAATAATGTGCAGAAGTCTGCTGTGCTCCCCCCATTTCAGCACCAGCGCCTCTGCAGTATCTACGGGGGTCCCCAGGGACCGCTAGAGTGTGGTGTGCAACTACCCCATTTCCCCTGGACTAGGAGAGCTGTCTTCGGATGCTCAATCCTAGTCCTCCCTGCTGACTTTGATGACCCGCGTGTTCGCTCTAACCCGGCCGCCGCGTGGGAGCGATGTGGTGTCCAGCGCCACACCTCAGGGCCACCGGGCTGGGCTGCAACATGATTATTACTTGTGATGTTGTTAAATGTAACAATAGACATAGAATCAGCTTATTTTATACTTGTGTTAGTGTCGTAACCTATACAAGAGGGTATGTTACTTTTGCTATTTAAATGTGATATTGTTTTTGAATGTAACCTGGAAATGTAATTTGTTTTTATGTAACTTAGAAATTTAATCTGTCTTAATCTCAGGAGCACCTTGTAAATAGGACTGTAGTCCTAATGGTGTATTGTGCCATCTGATCCTGTTGAAAAATAAAGATTTTTACTACTACTACTAAATATGGCGCAACGAAACATAGCGTGGTCTGAATAGTGTTACCACAGACAGCAATAGGGTTAAATAACACCATGCAGTAAGTGCTCCCCAGGTCGCTGTCCTTGGTACTGTGTGAAAGAACATGGGTACAGAAATTGAAGAGGCTGACCAAGCTGGTCCTGTGACAGAGAGGGCTGAGGCATGGAGCAGCTCGGCCGAATGGTGGTGGACACCAGGGTTCCAATCTTGGTCTCCCTTTATTTCTTCTTGTGGAGCTTAGTTTTTTTTTTTTACACAGGGCTGTGGAAACAGTGTTCCTCTACCCCACAAATTTAGTTTTTCCCCATGATCTGCTCCCCGTAGAGAAGGAATCATTAAGGTTGGAGTGTGTGGGGGGGGGCAGAGTCCCCCACATCGGGGAGTGTGGAGAAGGCTGAGCCCCCTTCATAAAAATAGGTTTTACAGTGGTAGCGGTTGCCTCTGTGGTGTGTGACCACTAACATTGGTGCTCTGTTGTGTGGCAGCATTCTATTCTGCTGCTCTAGTGAAGAGGGCTGTCAATACAGCACTGTTGTGGATGGCATTGTTACTGACAGCAGACTTCTGATCTAGTGCCTGTAGTACTGTGCCTCTGTGGAGAATTGGCCAACATGTATGTATGAGATTTACCACCCTTCCTGATAAATGTTTGTATTCTGCAGCAAATGTAATTTGCTGTTCAGTGCTACTAATGCATTTCATCACCAAACTATATGGCCAAAGGTCTGACAGTTTGCACTCTAGCAGCCAATGAAGTAACTACAGTACTGCTCCCAATATATACAACTTCACATTATTAAGCCTGGAAGGATGGCAGTCTATGTCCTTGGATCCCTAGAGGTTTCTTCCACTGGGAGATTGGGGGGAGTTTTCCTCCATGCTGAAGAATATAAATAGTTAAATAACATAACTCTGTCAACAGTTGGGCCTGGATGGTGAACAATTCCTCAGCACCAGCTTTTCTATTCTGAACCATCTTGGTATATCTCACCTCTGTATGGAAAATAGGTGCATCAACATTCTATTCAATTGCTGTTTTGGACCTGTCTTCACTAAGGTGCCTTTGTTTAAAAAGGGAGCTCCTTTCTGAGGCACCTCTATGTGGGGAACCTTGCTTAAGAGGGTTCTTATATCTTCTTGGTAAATTGAAAGGATTATGGTCCCTGCACAGCAGCAAGGACAGAGAGAGCATACACCCAAACTTACATTGCATAGGCATTCAAACATTATACAACAACCATTCATACCTCAATGACTTTGATACAAACATATTCCCTAACATCTAATTAGCCATTCAACCAACCATATTAGTATGTCAATCATTACCTTGTTGCCTAACATTCTTCTTAGGCCACCCAATCCCAATCTCCCAGTGAACTGCATATTGCTGTTCATATGGCAAAGCATGGGCACTGTAAGTTTTTATGACTATAAAAAAAGAAACACATAAAAACAACCATCACCCATCTTAGAAGAGGATAGACAGCTTACGTATTCTACACAGTGGGTCAGCCATTTGGAACAACAACAACAACAACTAAAAAGGACTGTCAAGCAAATTCAAGGTCTGGTGCAACTATGCAAGATAAAAAGAACCAAGTTTTCTACCTGCTTGGAAATGTCCGACTACCATATGTAATGGAACAACCCAACTATTTATAATGCAACATTCTATTAAGGTGTTTGATAGTTGCTAGCATGCAGTCTTTTTAGGAACGTGGCAACATTTTCCAGCTTACATTTAAATCCACTGGGACAAATATACCTTAATGATCACTTAATTAAAAATGCAGAGCCAATATTATGGGCTGTTAGTTTTAATGAGATGTAAATACACATTTAGATAAAATAAAAGGTGGCCTGCATTTGCATTTTATAATTAGACCAAAGATAAATCATCTGCTTTATACATACAACTGTTGCAAAGGGCTCACATAGTTTCCCAATAAAGATTATCTTAATGACTGGGTCATAATTTCTCATCTCTCACAAACAATATTTTCTGTAGTGAGTTAGCACTGAAAATCTGGTGTTTTCTTTAAATGCAGTCTCTTCTTTTTCTCTCTGTTCTGGTTAACTCTTCAGTGGAAATGTAACTAAAGCAGCCCAGTCCCTAGATCCATTAACTCAGATGGCCAGGGTTCATCATCATCTAGTGCAAGAATTTCATTGTGTTAGTATTCTCAGTCCTGGGACTATGCATTTCTTGAACAAACCAATATGATTTTAAAGCACTGGCAGCAGTGCAACAAATTTGGGGCATATGGGGGCCATGTTGGAATTGGACTCCCTTTGTTGCTCTCTGCTGATCTGAATTTTTTATTAATTATTTTCCCAAGTCAGCAGTATTACCCTTTCTCCCCAACCAGTGGTGCTGCCCTTCTCAGTGTGGCTACCACTCATCTCCTTTCAAACCCATCTCTGTCACTTACTCAGACCAGTGGGGATCCACAGGGGGTATTTCCTCTGATAAGGGCATTTCCTCTACATGGTTGGCTCCCTCTAGAGTACTGTCAGCCATGGTTACCTGTTGTGCCTGTTGGATATGGGAACCAGTGGGAAATCAGGAATGGTGCGGACCAAGAATGCTGGCACCATTCTGCCATGTATTGTGGTTATTAACTTGCATTTCAACCTCAAGAATGCAGGCATCAATGGATCCAAGGTGTGTATGTGCACCTACAGAGGAGTCAACCACAATGCAATGCAACAACTTCCAGTAAATTACATGTTACAAAATACTGCATTATAAAAATGCTTAGGGAAAGGGAAAGGGAACATTGTTTAACCAGGAGTAGCACACTAAGCCAAAGCTTGTTTCCAGATGTGACCTGGGAGCGCAAGGAAGTTAAGTAACTTGCTTAGGATCGCACAGTATGGACCTAGGCAGCTGTGGGATTCAAACCTAGTTTAATTGTAGTGCAGTGCAGAAAGTGGAATTCTACCAGCAGAATTAGCATACAATAACCATTCTGCTGGCAGAATTTCCACTGGAATTTTGATGGTTCTTCTGAGGAATTCCACCTACTGTGATCTGCAAAATAATATTCTGTGGAACAACAATTTTTCCACAGAAAATCATTCTGCAACCATTTCCACAGAAAATATTTAGATCCGTGATAAAAACAATTCCGAAAAATGTTGTGGAAAAATGAATTCCAAATTTTTCTGCCGTGAAATTCTGCCATTCTTTTTTTGGCAAAATTTGATGGAATTTCAGTATAATTTCAAAAATTCTGTGAAATTTAGTTCCTCTGGAATTAAAAAAAATTCTGCACAGCACTACTTACTTGCCAGCTAATTGCATTCTTCCCTGTGGTATACTGCTGCATTTTTGACAAACTGCAGCACTGCTGCATTGCATCCTACAGTAGCTGGCATTGCTGTACATGTGAAACCATAAGCAACAGCCAGACTGGCTGTCTTCCCCTCCATATCACTCTCCAGTTGCATCACAACCAGTGATTATCATCCAGTTGCTGTGGCACTGGAGAGCACACTCCTCCTCCTCACCTGCAGCAAGACGGCAACTGCTTGGATGCATGATCTACTTCCCCCAGTTAACCCTTGACATCCCAGACTCATTCCTAAAGCCAGATCACCAGCATTGTGTACAGTAGCTCTACTGCAACTACTCTGATGGTCTGACCCCAGAAGTGAACTATTTTTAAAATGGCTTCATTGGAAAGCAATACATAAATTGATCTTTATAGGGTTTCTAGAGCATTTTATACATGCCAAGTAACATCAGATTCAGTTTGCATCAGCAAACCTTCATATCATTATATGTAGTGTTACTTGAGAGCCTATCCTTAATAGCACACTGCATGTAATGCAACATATAAACAGTAAACTACATGCCACCCAAGTCTGGGTTCAGTTCCAATAAAAATAAACAAAGTATATAGTAACATAATAATATGTCCCATTAATAAAGTCTCTGCAATGAAACTTTAAACATGACTGGGAAACCTAGGAGCACTAATAAAACGATACTTATAAAAATACAGAATCAGTTTGTGACATAATTATAAATATTCCTAACCTGGAGGGTCAACAGTAAACTGAAGCAGAGAAAGGATCCTATCTTTGATTCAGAAATAAATAGAGAATCATGAGAACACATTGGCTGAATCTTCCAGTGAGCAAATAGGGCTTGGAACTCCAGTGGGGTAAACACTTTGCTCAGTAAGTCCCCAAGCAGTATCAGTGTTCCAAAGAGAATGAAAACAGTGCCAAGGTAGATCATTTTTTTGGTTACCATTTTCCAGCTGTGTCATCAAGTTTTACTACATCTGGACCCTTGCCATGCCTTATGCCTAACAGGTTACGAAATAAAAACTGTCCTCACCAGTTGGATTCTACTACTTGCCTTCTCTATGACCCACCTAATATTTCAACATTTTAAGCACTGCCAACTTAAATTAGAGGAGACAGAAAAAAATGACCGAGTTCACAGAGAGTTTATGTAGCCCTCCTCATCTGAGGACTCCTCCAAGTCTGGAACTGTTTCTTGCTCAGTGGCTATCTTTGTCTACTGGATCTTGTCCAAAAGTCTCTCCACATCTTCAGGATTCCTGTAAGAATAAGATGCATTTCTCTAGAAGGTGGCAGGAGGATAAATGGCGTCTAGAACTGCTGCAGAGTACTCTTTATGTCATCAAAGACTTTGTAGTGCTAGTGGGTGGTGCCTTACCAGTCCTGGAAGAAAAATAATCTCTGGTCACTCACTTGCACTTTATCTATTTTACCACCTGTAGCAACAGGGCCTTGTCCTGGTAGAATGAAATGTCACCAGCATAGTTAGGTGATGGTTCTGTGTTGGCAACCTCTGATCAAAGTGTGACTTGGTAGGATTTTCCAAGACTCAGATTCTCACATAAAGCCAGGTCCAATTGCAACCAGTGCTCCTTAAAGCTCAAAATGTTAGGTCCTTCAGACTCATCAGGCAAGCCCAGGATTTGGAGATTGTAAGTCCTGAGCATATTTTTAGAACTCACTGACCACATTGTTAGTACAGTGTTCATCTTTACCATTAAAGCATAAGCCTCCACCATCTTAGTAGTTTTCAAAGTGCTCCTCTGTAAAACCTCCATCTGCTGCTCTACTGATTAAAAAAAAAAACTAAATAATGAATCCAAGTTCATGTCCATTAATTGAATAAAGGTACACAATTGTGCCACTGTTTTCTTCAGTGCTTCCAAGTCTATACCAGTGTGGTCTTCAAGGGAGCCTGAGTGTGAGGTCATAGCTCCATCTTCCAGCAGGTATTTAAGATTTCTTTTCTCATCCTCCATGACCTCAGGAGTCTCACTCATTCAGGCCCTTCTTTGTGCCACTCTGGTGCCCACTGGCCTCATCCTTGCTAGCATTATCCACCACCATATCCCATTTTGTTTCCTCTAGTCTCAGGTTGATTCTATCTCTCCATGGGGATCCTCTTCTCCTGTGAAGTGAAGGAGGAAATGGAGAAGTGCCAAAGCCAATACTGAGCACCAGGGGCTGGGTAGTAGACAGCCCCCCAAAGAGGGTCACATGGTATGGTGGAGTGCACAGGAAGGCAGTCACCCAAGTCTTTCTGGGCTGGAGTTTTTGTCATTTCTACCAGCCCATCCCCACCTCCCCATCTGGAGCCTGCACCACATCAGTGCCCTGGGAGTGGGGACCAATGGTGTGTGGTAACCCATGCCAGCTATGGCCCCACACAACTAACAGGTTTCAGTCTCTGAGTGGTGTGCATCTCCCCCTCCACCTGGTAGGAGATTGTCTTCATGGACAATCTTTCATCCACCCTATCTGCCTCTGCTCCTGAGGTCTGGGGCTCAGGGCATTAACCTTGGTCACCTCTGTGTCAGAACAGCCTTCACTGCTCTGTGCCATGGACCAGGCTAGCAATTTCAATTTAAATTACCTTTTACCACTGGCATTTGTTTAATCAAGCTTTTTCTCATCCCTGGCTTGCTGGATGGCAGCTGCCCCTTCCCCCAGCCCCATTGCTGCTCTTCTTCTGGATTTACTGGTTATCCACTGATTGCCAAGGACCATGACAGTGGTTGGTGCCCTGCTCTGCCTGTTGTACATGGGCCTGGTGTGGTTTCCACACAAAGACAGGCTAGAGTTTTTCATCCAACTCCTGGTTTTCTCCCTAATGGTGCCTGCATGCCATGATATGCATGCAGGTGGGCAGATACATGCTGGTAGTGTTGCTGAATGGTGGAAGGATGCTTTGAGAGGCTGGCAGGAGCTATATGGGTGGGTGCCCGAGAAAAGAGGCAAAGGTGAGGTTAGCAAGCAGCAGTGGGAAAATGCAAGATTAAAAATAGAATTATATTAGTGGGTATGGCAGAATGGCAGAGTTAGAAAATAAAGAAATACAAAATGTGAATAGGACACACTTTGAAAACCACTTCTAGCAGTATGTTTCTATTTTCATTAATTTTAGCTACATTAACAACTTGCTTTACTTAACAAAAACACAAAACAAAACAAAAATGACTGCTTTAAATTACAGCCCTGCATTCTCAACCTTGGAATACTGTCACATGCCTTTCAGTGGTGGTGAAAATTATAGAACGAAGACCTGCACAACATTGCTGTGAACAGTTTCAAGCAGTAGCATTTACTACTCAACCATACTCAACACATGCCTTCTTAAGGGCTACACTCTACAATGAGGACCTAATTGGCCATTACTGGCATAAACTTGTTGGCAAGCCAATTTATTAGAATCCCATAGGGCTGAAATGACTTTTCAGGGTACATACTAGGGGACATGTGTAGGTGGTATCCCACCCCATAAAAAGAAGCTGGGGAAATACATTTTCACCTTAAAGTGCTACACTGTAATATTACAAAAAAAGTTAACCTGCATGCATGTTGTGGTGCTTGACACAATTAAAAATTACCTGTGATGACCCACATTCATTTTGCATTTCCTATATGTTCATGGGCCAATGAGGAAATATCACTTCTTGTTTCTAACTTTTGTCATTCTTCCTACCATCTGTCCTTGGGACAACATAGTTCACTTCACTTTGCTCATCCCTTTAAATGCCCTTCTTCGGGCCCTAGTCAGCATTTTTATATTGAAAGGGTTATAGCCTGTGATTTGATGGGTGGTGGGTGACCTACATCATGCCCCCGATGACCGAGCTGCACTTAACCCATGGATTCCAAAGCTCCTTGGCACTCTCATTTAGTTGCAGCAGTCACGTGGCTATTGGGTCTCCTCCTTGCCTTACTACCTTTTCCAGTTCTGCTCCCAGGGCTGCTTCCAAGCATTCTCTGCTCCCTTCTGCTATCCTCAGTCCTATTCCTTGTATTTTCCCCTGCATCCTGGTGTTGCTGGCCCTAAGTGTGGTGTGGACTTCTGCTGCTCATCTTGCCATTTTAACCCTTAGCTGTGGTGAGGGCTGCCATATTGCTATGGTTGTTGCGCTGTTCCTTTCTTTTCCATGCTTGGTGCACCTTGGCTCTGCCAGTGGAGCACTGTCCCTCCTCTCCACTTGCTCTGCAGTTGCTGTTCCTGGATACTGCCTTCCTGTCTGACTGTCAGGGGCCTTACTTCCATGCTGCTCTTCCTGAATTTTTTCCCTGTAGCTCTGCATTCCCACCCTGCCAGCAGGGGTTCCAAGTCCTGTTTTTTTTTCTGTTTGCATTGCTTTCAATTGATTGTCATTAATTGCTGTATTTTATTTCATCACTGCTGTTTTAAGTATGATTTTCTCTATTCCTTTATTACATTGTCATTGCACTGTAATGTCCCCAAATCCTCCTCTCCCAGAACACATTTGAAAATGAGTTGTCATCAGCTCAGCATACTTCTTCTGGTGAAACATTTGCAATAAATACTAAAAAGATAATTCCACCCCGTCCTCCTTGGACTTAGTTCATGCTCTCTGCTGGCCCTATTCCTCCATATTTTCTCTTTTCTTGTGCATCTCTGTGATTGATCTCCACCCCCCTACACCTCCCAGCTGTTTGTCTTCTGCCTGCCCCCTCCTTTTTTGTTGCTCTGTCCTGACTCACTTCTCCTACACTGCTAGTTGTACCAGTTAAGATTTTTTCATATTTTAAATGCTGTCTGTTTTGTTCTCCTGGTCTCTTTTTCTTTATTCATTTATGATTTATGATATTTTGTTATTGTTACAACATTCTTTCAAACTATTTTACAGTTTGGAAAAAAAAGCACTTGTTTGAGCTCCGCCATCTGCCACCTTATTGTATTATAAAGTTTAACATTTTGTGCTATATACTGCCATCCACTTTTATTAGTGGGTTATTTTGATGTATTTATAGGACTGTATTTTTTAGAGATGCTTACATATTGATATTCTTATCTAAGAATGCCTATAATCTGTGATGGATGATAGTTGCCGTTTCTGTATAACTATTCATTTTTTTACAATGGTGCCTCTGAGGCATTGTAGCTGAAATGTATTTTATGTAATAATTTTTTAATGAAAACATTAGTAACATTATTGCATGTGATAATAGTGTATTTTTTAAACATTAGTAGACATCATTTTGCCAGCAAGCATCTTTTTCCTGTAAGTTTGATCTCCTCTTGAATTTGTATTGTGAGTGATCCCTTTGAGTGGCCAGCTGTGCCCTCTAATCCTCTTCAGGATGTGCTTTGCAATGACAGGTCAATAAGGACCAAGACTGCATTTTTGCAGACTTAATTTCCTCCATCAACTTGGCTTGCATCATGGAGACCTAGTTGGGTGATGATGCTGGCCTGGTTTTAGAGGCAGCTGTCCCTGCTGGGTACTCCATAGTGCACTGCCCGAGGAAGGATTGCAGAGGAAGGGCAGTGGCCATCATTTTTAGATCCAGCCTGGGCTTCACAGTGCATTCAGTTGGTAATACCAGATATTCTGAGTGTGTTGCCATGGAAGAGGGTCCAGGTGCAGGTTGCAGGAGTCTCCTCATATACCGACCTGCTGGGTGGGGGGGATGGTTCCTGCAGGAGGTAGAAGACTTCATTGTCAACCAGGTGTTGGAGTCTCCCAGGCGTTTAATCCTGGAGGACTTCAATGCCTGGGTCAATGATGAATCCTAACATTTTGGTTATGACTTACTCCAGTTGTTGTCATCACCGGCCCTGGCACAAGTGGTTGCTTCTATGACCCACTAACAAGGTCACATGCTCGATCTTGTGTTTCAGTGGGATCTTGAGGTTGATAGTGTCAAGATTGACCAGGTCTTGTGATCTGATCACTGCACCATGAGGTTTAAATCTGCCCCCGCAAAGTCCTTCCGCTGCAGAGACAGCCAGCTATTGCCCTTTAAGGGGCTTATGCCCAGATGGACTATTAGCATTAACTGTCCTATCTAGAGTGGGTGCAATCTATGTGATTGATGTCAGTGAGGTGGTGGCCATCTATAATAGGTTGGTATCTGAGGCTCTGGATGTCATCACTCCAGCCTGTATATAACCCAAATCTTCTCACTTGAGATTCCCCTGGTTTGATGAGGATCTCAAGGTGCTGAAGATCAAGGGTCAGAAGTTGGAGCATTGCTGGAGGAAGACCCAGTTGGAGGCCGACAAACTGGCCCTGTGGGCTCTCTACGGTGAGTACCAGGAGGAAATTTCCCATAAGAAGGCAGAATTCCTGTCCAGGGAAATTGCAGCAGGGAAAAACAGACCTTCTCTGCTTTTCTGATATGTAGATAGGCTATTCCATCCTGCCTGTCTACAGTTGAGAAAGATATTTTCATCCAATTTATGTGAAGAGTTTGCTCTGGTTTTCTCTGACAGAGTTTCACCTATCTGGTTAGGGATTCTGTCAGTGAGGTTATTGATGCCTCGCAGTAGTCAGACTGGGAGGAACAGAGGCACTCTGCTGATATAGCTTTGAAAGAAGTGCTGGTGAGACCCCTTCTAAAGAAACAATACCTCAACCCTGACATCCTGGCAAATTACTGTCCAATCTCCAATCTGCCACTTTTGAGCAAGGTTGTTGAAAAACTTGTGGCACAACAGCTCGAGGATTGCCTCGTGTTCTTTGATGGCTATGAGCCATTTCAGTCAGGTTTTTGGGCCAGACACAGCAGGGAAACAGCATTAGTTAGGGTGCATAATGATCTGCTCAAGGCTAGATAGAGGGGGGTGGCTCAGAGGTAGTGTAAGGAAGTATTTTTTCACAGAAAGGGTTGTGGATGCATGGAACGGCCTTCCGGAGGAGGCTGTGGAGTCAAAAACAGTGGTTGAATTCAAGCATGCATGGGACAGTCATAAGACAATTTTAGGGGGTGGGAGTAGGAAGAAGTAGGCTGCTGGTTAACTAGGATCTGCAGCTTTTCCATTAGGTAGGGAAATGGGCAGACTGGGTGGGTCAAGTGGTCCTTATCTGCCATCAAATTCTATGTTTCTATGTTTTTATGTTTAGAGATAGAGGAGACAAGTCAATTCTTGTGCTACTCGCTCTCTCCTCAGGCATTGACACTGTGGATCATTTCATGCTTCTTGATCGGTTTTGTGAATATTGTGGGAATTGCCGGTGTTTTCAAATCATTTGAGTCCTAGCTCTCAGACAGAGTACAGTGGGTGGTGATGGGGAATTTCTCCTCCTCCCCAATGCCCCTGTCATGTGGAGTGCCACAGGGCTCAATCTTGTCACCAGTGTTGTTCGCAGTGTACATGCTGCCCCTGGGTGAGATTATTCAGTAGTTCAGCATGCAGTTTCACTGCTATGTAGATAATACCCAGCTGTATCTGTCATTTGTGCCCAGAACATCTGATGTTGTAGATGTGCTTAATACCTGTCTGGCTAAAAAATCAATGACTGGATGTTCTCCAGCTGGTCGTGACTGAACCCAGATAAGACTGAGGAGCTAGTGATCAAGCTGGGTTAAGGGCATGATGGGTTGTCACCTGGAGCTAACACAGGTCTTTTTCTGGGGTCTGCTCCATTGGTGGCCTCCCAAGGGGTGAACAGTCTTGGTCTGATCCTGGATAGCAGACTGACCTTTGAAGATCAGGCATCATCTGTAGTCAAAAGTATTTTTTACCACTTGAAGAACATTGCCAGGATCAATCCCCTCATTCCGCCAGAAGATCTGCCAACTCTAGTACATGCCTTTGTTACCTCTAGGCTCGACTACTGTAACTCTCTATACTTCAGGATCATGGGGAGACCCTCCACAGGCTGCAGCTGGTCCTGTGTGCCCTGCACTGGCTGCCTGTCAAGTGGAGGGTCATTTTCAAGGTGGGTTGCTCACCTTTAATGTCCTATATGGACTTGGTCCTGGCTACCTGACTGAGCTCCTGACACCTGCAACTTCTGTCTGCACCCTCTGCTGTTCTTCGAGAAACCTCCTAGATGTTCCTAGGGTTTGGCTCAAGGCATTGGGTGATCATGGCTTTAGTATCACTGGGCTGACCCTGTGAAACTTGCTATCATCTGCAGTCAGGGAGGCCCCCTCAATCAGGGTGCTCAAACAGAGGCTAAAGGCCCACCTCTTCTGACTGGCCTATTTGGACTAACTGCACCCACCTGACAGTATGAGTTATGGCTGACATATATATACTATAAACTGTGATTTGAATTTTACTTACTGCTTATTTCTTGTTTTTACTATTTGTATTATTCTTAATGTTAGGCACCCAGAGCCTCTGGGAATGGACACCATACAGATAAAATGTGTCTTGCCTTGCCTTTATTTGATACTCTTATTAAAGCTGACAATAGGAAAGGTTTCAATTTGTAATGGTATGGTCTGTGTCTAAATGACTGCATGTGATTCTGTTGTTGTTCTGTCTGCATTTGAAACTATTAATAATGGTCATCATATAACCGTATAAACTATGTGGTCTGAGTGGCTCTTTGAGACACATTGTTGATAACTGCATTTGTTTTCCCTGAATGAGTTAATGTGATTGCTTTTTAATGGGACAGATTTTTTTTTGCCATAATGCATAATTGGGAATTAAATGTTTGTTGTTATGAGCAATGTGGGAAAATGTGAAAAATGGAAAATGGAAAAATGTAACATGTCCCCATAATGCAACGCATTGTGGGTAGCATATGCAAATCACCATGAAAGAGTTTTGCCTGATTCCAAATGTATGGTGCCCAAGGGGCTCTCACACATGCTGCAAAGGCTGAAAACCAAAGACAAGGGAATGTGTTTCATCCCACGCAGGACTCATCAGCGTGTCTCATCAGTAACAGCCCAGTGAAGAATGAACCAGTCATAGTTTGGTCTTACTGATTTGTGCCATGTTGGAGCACAAAATAAAAGAATAATCTAAAGATAAAAGAAAAAAAAAACTCAGCACACAAACATTGAGGCAAGGGTTACCTGGAAAATAAATTGGCATTAAAGCCTGCTTTCAAGGAAATGTAAAATTACACATAGCCTCAAAATGCAAAGCAGGAAAACATAAGATACAAACATACTGTGTTTTCGCCTACACAGAACTCATCAGTGAAGTCATGGGGAAAAGTCTTCAGATAAAAAAGTTTTGATGGTACAATATAAAAAAATGTTGAAATATTTAAGTATTTGTGTGTTTTATTCGGCCAAGTGTTAAATTTTGGACCCTACCTTGCTACAATGTCTTCTAAAATCCATAGAAAAATTGGTATTTTATATAGATCGAAATATTTCTGACTCCAACATCCAAAATGATTATTGTTAAGCAATGTTTGTTACCAGTGGTTAATTATGCCTCAGTTTTTACAGATAATGCCACTATGCATATAATTTAAAAAAAAGGTTCTGATGCAGCTCTTGGGAAGATTTTCTCTCTCTATTCCCAGAAAAATGCATCACTGTAAAGTTTTCAGTTATATGGGCTGGCTTCCAGTCAATTTAATTTTAGCTACACTATGCTTAGATTTACTTATATGATAATGCAGTCTGGTGTCTCTGTGAATCTGCTGGGATACTTACAGAGATTTGATTAACTGATACCTTGTAGAGATAGGGGAGATAGGGAAGTTTTTAAATTATAACTTATGAGAACTGTCTGTGGTCAGCAATCTTTTAAATATACAGCCCCCAAAATTTGGAATGATCTACCTCTTGATATCCGGAAAAGTCCTACATAAGGTCTTTTTTCTGTTTCAGTGTTTAAACATTTTAAGTATTTATCCGAATGTCAATGTTTCACGTGATGTTTCTATTATTTGATGTTTGAATTTTTTGTATTTAAATTCCGTTGTATTTGTATGCATTTGTATGCATTATTTGTGGGTCATACCTGAAAAGGGAATACTATGATTTCAGATTGTTTTACCCAGTAAACAAACAAACAAACAAACAAACAAACAAGAATGTGGGGACATGATGCAAGTGCATTGAAATTATTGTTGTATTTATAAATTGACAAAATAATTGTTTGATGAGGATCTGTTTAAAAGAACACAATTGTTTTCTATGCCCCATTCTCCCTGATGATGATTGAGTATGGTTCAAAGTACTAGGGATCTTTGCAGTGCAGCTTGTCTAGTTACAACAAATATCTGAGTACATCTACTCTCTGTTTCCTTTGTGTGTTATTTTTCCTTTGTTGTGCTGCCCTCTGCCCCTGCTGTGATCTTCCATTCCATTTTCCCTTTCTTGCACTTGGGCAGGCCATACTGCATGGCCATGCTCAGCTTTCTGTGGATTTGGTCCTTTACCTGGATTGAGCGCTAACCTACTGCTTCATCTTTTTGATTTTGTCCACAAGCCTGCCCAGGTGGTTGTCTAGGCCTTTTTCGTAGGACTCACACTTGTTTTATGCAACCCATACCAGGCTATACCTTCCTTAACATACTACAGACCTGCGAATTCACCGTCTTTATCATCCTCATTCTTCTACTTAGCCAGGTATTTGCCCTCCACCTTAGTCTACATAGCAGAGCTTCAGCATTGTCTTCATTACCTGAACTCTAAGGCCTTCCAACTCAGTCCCATCATTTACCTCTCTATTTCTGCCCCATGGGATCATCTATCTGAACTATGTCCTTCAAAGGTTCAGATCAAATGCTGTTCCCAGAGAACCTTTGCCCCTCGTAAGATTGGTACCAACCTTGCCACACAAACTTTGTTATCAGAGGAATGTATCAGGGTAGCTATGCCTGAAGCATCAGTAAGTCTTCCTTTTCCTTTGGGTTCCTTTGGTAATCCTATTGTTCCTTTGACATTGACCCCATAGCACTTCCCCAGGGTAATGTCCTTCTAACTGGGGCTCTTTTAATTGTGTAACCTGCCCTGCAACCCCTTCAAGAAGGTGAAAGTCTTTAGGCAGAAGGAGTAAATATCCATCCTTTACCTGAGCAGCATATCTGAAGATCAGTTCTGAAAATACTAAATTCTATGTCTGGTGGCATGGTGACCAAGGCCTTTTTTTTCCATATAGCTTTCCTTCATGATGTGTTTCATCTACTCCATGCCAAATATCATAATTATGATGTCAATTAATTATTAATACACCTTGAGCTTTTCTTGGATGGTGTTCCTCATTCCTTAACAGTGGTACCTCTTTCATTCCATCACCCATTTGCACTTTTGTCTTTCTACTGTACAGAGTTCTGCTTCCCAGTCTGTCTTGTTTCTCTCCTTATGGGAAATAAATACAGTGCAGGGGTCATTCTTTTGCTCTTTTGAGCCTGCTTCCCTAAGGTACATTTGGTCTGGGGGATCTTGTCCCTACTGCACTGCTAGGTGAAGAATCCTCCTTAAGAGGGTTCCTGTGTCTTCATGTCACCCTAAAACATTGGAAATTTCTGTAGAAAGCATATGCCCAAGTTATAATCTATGTTGCACAAGTATTTAGCACACTACCTTCCTTCAAGACTACCTCAGCACCTATTATTCCATTACCAATCATTTTGTTTCTCTCCATCATTCTAAGCCTAGATAACCTAATCATCATAGAAACATAGAAACACAGAATTTGATGGCAGATAAGGACCGGTTGGACCACCTAGTCTGCTCATTTCCCTACCTAATGGATAAGCTGCAGATCCTAGTCAGCCAACAGACTACTTCCTCCTATCCCACACTAGAATTGTCTTATGTCTGTTCCATGCATTCTTGAATTCCCCCACAGTTTTTGACTCCATGACCTTCTCAGGAAAGCTGTTCCATGCATCTACAACACTCTCCACGAGGAAATACTTCCTCACATTACCTCTGAGCCATCCCCCTTCTATCTTCAAACTGTGCCCCCTCGTTCTTGCACATCTCTTTTTCTGAAAGATGCTACCCTCTTGGACTTTGCTGATTGCTTTGAGGTACTTGAAAGTTTCAGTCATATCCCCCCTCTCCCTTCTTTCCTTGAGGCTATACATATTAAGCTCCTTGACTCTTTCTTCATATGTCTTCTGGTGCAGATCCTGCACTATTTTGGTTGCCCTCTTCTGGACAGCCTCCACCCTGTCTATGTCTTTGCAGAAACAGGGTCTCCAGAACTGCATGCAGTACTCCAGATGTGGTTTCGCCAACTGTCTGTACAGAGGGAATATAAATTCTTAATTTCTACTGGTGATTCCTCTCCCTATGCATCCCAGTATCCCCCAGCCCTCTTTACTGCCTTCTCACATTGCTTGCCCACCTTCAGGTTGTCTGATATAACTACCACAGGTCCCTTTCCACTTTTGTTGTTGTCAGTATCTCACCCCCCCATTGTGTACTCTTCCCCTGGGTTTTTGTTTCCCAGGTGAATTACTTTGCATTTCTTTGCATTGAATCTAAGCTGCCATACATTTGACCATTCCTCCAGCTTTGCCAAGTCCCTTCTCATCCCTTCCACCCACCTTGTGTATCAGCCCTGTTACAGATCTTTGTGTCGTCTGCAAAAAGACATACTTTTCCTTCCAGTCCCTCTGCAATGTCACTTATAAAGACATTAAAAAGGACCGGACCCAGTAATGAACCCTGCGGTACTCCAGTAGTAACCCCCTTTTCTTCACTGTGGACTCCATTTACTATTACCCTCTGTGTCCTGTTGTCCAGCCAATGTTTTACCCAGCAACCACCCTGGGATCCACTCCCAGGCTGGCTAACTTGTTTATCAATCTTTTGTGCAGGACTATGTCAAATGCCTTGCAAAAGTCTCGGTAGGCCATGTCCACAGCCCATCTCTCATCTACTACTTTGGTCACCTAGTCAAAGAAATCAATTAAATTCATCTCACATGACCTTCCTGCTGTGAATCCATGCTGCCTTGGGTCCTGTGCCCCACTGGCCTCTAGGTACTCAACAATTCTTTCCTTCAGAAGTGATTCCATCATTTCCCTACCACTGAGGTCAAACTGAGAGGTCTGTAATTTCCTGCCTCTATCTTGCTTCCACTTTTGTGAAGGGGCATCACATCCGCCCTCCTCCAGTCCTCAGGTACCACACCATCCTCCCCTGATTTGTTAAAAAGGGTAGTCAGTGGTGTTACTAGTTCTCCCCTTAGTTTTTTTAGAATTCTGTGGTGAATCCCATCAGGCCCCATTGCTTTATCAACCTTCAGTTTAAGGAGTTATTTTAGAACATTTTTTCTATGAAAGGACTGTTATCAGCCCCCCCCCCATCCAGAGTGCTTCTATTGATTGGATTAGGTACCTCCCCCTCCTCTTCCTTTATGAATACTGAGCAGAAGTATTCATTCAGTATCTCTGCTTTTTCACTCTCCCTCTCTGCCCAACCACCCTCCTCTTTATGCAGCCTCAGTATCCCTGCCCTAGTCTTTCTTCACTCCCTAATGTACCTATAAAAGGTTTTATCCCCCTTCTTAACTGAGTTGGCTTTCTTTTCCTCAGTTTGGGCCTTTGCTATTTTGACTGTCTTCCCACATCCTTCTGCTTTAACTGGTACAGTTCTCTGTCCTGTTCCTTCTCTGTTTCCTTATACTTCCTGAATGCTATCTTTTTCTCCCTAACCTTCCCTGCCACTTCCTTTGAGAACCATAATTCTTTTGTTTTGATTTTTGTTTTTGCTTCACAAAAAGGCTTGTTGCCTCTGTGATTGCAGTTTTGATGTTTCCCCATTGTTGCTCCACCCCACCTTCTTGCCTGTTTGCTAGTGCTTTTCTGAGGCACTCTTTCATTTTGACAAAATCAGCCCTCCTGAAGTCCAGTACCTTCACTTTTTTATGGCTTGACTCTACAGCTAAGTTTATTGTGAACCACACTGTTTGGTGGTCACTTGTTCCTAGATGGCTACCCACTTCTGGATCTGAGATCCTCTCTCAGTCCTCATTTCAGGGTACCAGGTCTAAGATTGTTCCCTACAGAGTGGGTTCCAAATCTAGCTGTCTGAGTCATGCTCCCTGTAGGACATCAAGAATGTCCCTACTCTTGCATGTGGCTGCAGCAAAGGTGTTTCAGTTAACATCTGGCATATTCAGGTCCCCCATCAGCAACATTTCCCCTTTCTTTGCCATCCTCACGATGCCTTCTATCATCCCCCTTTGCTGCCCAAAGCATTCTGCAAGAGCATCCTAATATTGTGTTGACCTGTAATAAGAAATAAACAATGAAACAATGGTTGAATATGGAGCATTTTGATTGACTTACAAATAATCTAAAGGGTTGTCAGCTGGAGAATCCTCTTTAAGGTGGGTCTTCTTACCTATAAGGCCCTACATGGGTAGGGTCCTGGTTATCTGTCAGACCTTCTCATACCTGCTCTCTCTACTTGCCCTCTTCGATCTTCTTGACTTCTGGCTTCCTGACCATTCCTAGAACAAGGCTCAAATCAGCTGGTGATAGAGCCTTTAGTGTTGCGGCTCCCGTTCTATGGAATTCATTACCAGCTCAGGTCAGGGAAGCCCCCACTGTGGATATTTTTAAAGCCCGCCTGAAGACACTCCTATTCTCCCAAGCATTTGATGCTTAGATTAGAACCTATTATAGAGTTTGAGATTTTAATGGCATTTGTTTTATTTTTGTATAAAAATGTTTGTGTGTTTGTGTCTTTAAATGCTATTTCAAATTTGTACGGCACCCAGAGCCTTCGGGATTGGGCGTCTTTTAAATAAATTTTGCCTTGCCTTGCCATTGCCTTGTTTATGGCTGGAAACACTCAAGTACAATAATACAATTAGAATTCAAATCAAGCTGGTATGTCATCTGCAACAGCATTGTCACTTACAATTCTAGAAACCAGGTTCAGGAATGAGCCTGGGATGCTTGGAACTGCCCACATGGAGGAAGATTGAGAATCCCAGAGGATGTTCTTCTCCACTGGGGAGGAAAGTTAGCCTGTTTCCCTGCAATACTCAGATGGGATATTACGTATAACAACATATGTCATTATGCCTCTTCTGCTCCTCAGCTTAAACACCACTGTCAGCTTTATAATGATCTTGGTTGGCTCTCTCCATTAGCTAGTAGGAAATAATACCTTAGCTTCTTATCAATTAGATAATTTGAAATCAAACCCCTAGGTGTCTTGCAGGTAGGCTTGTTCCTCAGGACACACTCCATGGTCTACGATCAGCTGATAAATCCTTTCTGAATTTGCTGAGGTGTCACACTAGGAAAGCAACTGTTGCATTTGAGCATGTGGCTCCACAGCTGTGGAATTCCTTTCCCCTCGACATTAGACTTTCTAGCTGCCACACATGCTTTAAGAGAAAACTGCACTCGAATCTGCTGATTGCTGATACCTGTTCCTGCTTTCACCCTACCTAATGACTGATGTCTCTGGCAATACAATAGTATTTTCTCACCTCTATATAACCCTCTTACTGCCTCAGCCTGTCACGGCTCCCTTTCTCTGCCCATATACAGTCTTGCACTGCAGGCCCTTACACTTACATACACTCATATAATCTAATTTCATGGCTTGCTCCCCTCTTCCTCACTTACCGACCTTTTCCTTAATGACACCCCGTGCTCTCAATGGTTATTTCTTCCTTTTGTATTATCTGTTTTTGTTTTTGTGTTCCTTGTTCTGTTCACATGATATGTCACCTGATAATTTATTGTCCAAGGTCCTTTCTATTCATTGCACAGGTAGACACCTAGGAACTTACGAATGGTCTACTCTGTATGTATCTGATATATTGTATCCACTTTAACTCATTTTATGTAAAGAGCTTTACTTTGTATATTCTGATATATTGTATCCTCTAACTCAATGTATGTAAAGCACTTATAATTTGTTGTCCTGTTAAGTTTCTGCATGTCTATACTCTCCCGGGTCATGCCTGAAAATAGTCATTTTATGGCTAGTGCACTTACCTGGTTAACAAAAGCTAAATAAATAAAAAAAAAATACTGCCACCATGAGGACCACAGGTGGCAGTGCAGAAACAGTTTTGGGAAGGCAATACCAACTTGTTCTTGAACACAGTCAGGTAACTGCATGTGCACATGCAATGAAGTCCATATATTCACTTCTGAGGTGGAGTGGGGTGGGTGGAATTGTATGCTATAATTATTTATGAGAGGTGACCCTCCAAAGCTCAGAGGTCCTGTGCAAAACAAGTAAATAAATCTGACCGTTCAGTGATAAAGAAGTCTGAGGCACCATAAGTGCCTTACTATTTCCCATGTTGGCAACCCACGTTTGGACACAGAGGCAGGTCACTTGGGCTCGGTTGGGGGAGGGAAGGAGGATCAAGGGTCCATCGGACTGCTCTTCTCCCAGGAGGAAGGGAGGACTTTGTGGCTTGGCAAGTGACCATGACCTGGAGGAATCCTGCTGGAGGTGTGCACAAATCACTGCTGGGGGCAGCTCTGTGATAATGGCATAACTCTGTGGATGAAGAGTACACACATTGTGCTCATTGCACATCATGTGAGGAACCAAAGGAGAAAATGTCAGGAGGAAAACCAAGAGGAAGGCTTCATGAAGCCCTGTCCATCAAACCATTCGCCCACCTTCTCTCTCTTGGACCTGGGACTTTCTAAATCTGTCTTCTGGGTGGAAGAGGATGGCCCTCCATTCTGGGCCCACCACAGGGGGATATCTGTTGAGGATACTGGTCACAGCCATGGTCTACCAGAGGAGAGTAAGGGACAGCTCTGGATGATGGGACAGAGTGGAAACTGCTGTCCATCCTGCCATGAAGGAGAATGAACACCATTATAGAAAACAAAAAACAAGGAAACAAATCCATTATGATGACTACAAGGATCTAAAAGTCAACTTATATGTAACATTTATGTCCTAAATAACATTGGGCTCTATGCACCAATCCGGTGTAGGTACACATGACATGCACGTACCCCACCCGCATAACTTCACACCTGTGGACAGGTGCGCACAGGTGGCATTAATGACAGATGGCCACCTGTGTAAGGCCCTGCCCTTATGGCATACAGTACTCTGCAGGGCAGCTTGGGATGGGTCATAGGTCAAGCCGGGCATCCAGTCAGATGCCAGGACCAGGTCCCAATCTGGATCACTAACATGGTGAGGATCACATTGGCAGCACACCCCATGGATATCTGATGGCTGGTGGCTGTGGCAGGTGAGGGATTGCAATGCCACTTTCCCTCAGCTGGCACCAATCAGTGCAGTAGGCTGGGTGAGAGCACACCTGCAGGCATGGGTGGCTGGGGGAACAGTACTTCTGGTAGTGAGGGGGGTGGGCTGACATGGTGCTGCTGGGGAGGGAAGGGTAGCAGCCTTATGCTGGTGCCCCTGTGAGGTGCATGGGTGTTGTGGGTGATGGGGGAGTCACCACACTCACCTCAGTGTCCTGGGCCAGGTGAGTAGAATCCAGCAGCAGTATCCTGTGGCCCTGGTGGGTTGATGGGCTGTTCGCCCTGTCCTGTGGGATATGAGTGTGGCACATAAGGGTTTAAGGCAGGATTTTCCCTGGCATACCCTACACACTTATGCACCCCTGTGGCCAGCACTATGCACCTTAATGCATGGCGCATAGTGCCGGCCCACCCCTGGTGCATTGCTCCTTGTGTGGCCAGAGGATCGGAAGCATATATGCTATGCTCCCCCCTTGTGCATCCCATGTGGGAGGCGCATAGAGTGTGGAGTGGTTGCACACCCCAGAGGGGCACAGGTAGCTGTTCTGCCCCATTAGTGCATAGAGTCCATTAAATGCACCTTAAAAAACATATAAAAGACAAACACAGCAAAGCAATAACTACTCCAAGACCTGGAGAAAGAGGTTCTTTCTTTCTTTCTTTCTTTCTTTCTTCTTTCTTTCTTTCTTTCTTTCTTTCTTTCTTTCTTTCTTTCATCATTGTTTATTAAGAGACTTTTCAGTTCATAATACAAAGTTGTAACCATCCAACTGCTGTGGTGCCACACATAGAAAGTACAGCTATTCCTACATCATATAGAATCACATAAAAATAGCAACATCAATAGCAAGCATAAGCTGTGATAGTTGTATACAGAAACTGCAGTGCAACATAATTTATGGGATAAACTCTGGGTTGGCCTCAGAGTGACAGAAAACCCAGTAATGCAAAAATGCCTTCCCTTTTCCCTGGTGTCCATGTAGGGTATACGTAAATAACTCCATTTTTTGTAAGGCATTAACCATAGCTTGCCAAATCCTTCTTGTTGGGATTTTGTCTGTCAGCTATAGATAAAAGATTACTTATTTTAACTACCGCTATTGACAACAGTAATAACTTCAAGGTGTTTCTCGTACTTCCGCCCATAGGGTAACCAGCATCTCTGGTTTATTTCTAAATTTTGACAAATTCCTGGCAGTTCAAATCTCTTCAGGAAGCAGATTCAAGAAGATGGGAGTGTCCAACACAAAAGCCCATTCCCTATCATATTTCACCTTTCTGGATGAAATATGAAGCACGTCCTGTACCCTGGATGTCAATTCCCTGGAAGGAGCATAGGAAGTCAGGAATTCACTGAGTTGTTGGGGGAGCCAGCACATTTAAGGCATTGTAAAGTTCTCTAAAACAACAACAACAACACCAGTACACTATCTAACAGGCAGGCTACCCAGTAACTGTAATAAGGAAATTACATGTTTTGACTTCTAAGCATGATATTTTCAGCCAACTAACTGGAGTCCATCCAAAGCCTGATTTTGATTACGTGGAGTTCCAATTTTAGTATGGATAACACCCTGTCAGCAGTGAAGGACACCAACAGCTGGGTTTCATCTGCAAAACAGTGAACTCCCATGCTGTAGTGCCTTAAGATCTTTCTTAGCAGAAGCATGTACACTGTGAACAACAGACATGACAAAACAGACTCTTGGGGTTGCCACAGCCCACAGTCACTGACTGGAATTGGCAAAGCTGAACACCAACTACTCTCTTCCAATAAAAAAGCTTGTACCCACCTCAAGAAGTTCCCAATACCCCTTCGCTCCATAAGTCTTCTCAGCAAGCCTGAATGGTCTACTGTGTCAAATGCAGATGATGGGTCCAAAGGGATTACAACTGAGATCTCTCTGCAATCCCTCGCTAAGAAAAGATCATTGTATACCTTGACCAAGGCAGTTTTAGTACTGTGCTTGCTTTAGAAAATGAATTGGATTGACTTGGAGAGGTCATTTCTCTGACGGTGTGCCCCAAGCTAAGCAACACCACTTTATCAACAACACTAGTCAAAAATGGAAGGTTGGACACAAGATGATAATTTGCTCTGGCTGTTAGGATGTAACAATGCCTTCTTCCACTACCACAATGGCATTGGCATCAGCCCTTCCACAGAGTGGCACTGACAGTACTGTTCAACACTGGAGCCCATGTCCCCTGCTCACTCTTGAGCAACTGGGTGGATACTGCATATTTAACAAAGGTGGTACAATGCAAGCCTGTGACAACTCTGAGGATCTCTTCTTCATCCAACAGATGAAACTCATCTTAACTATTTACCTGGCATTCCAAGATCTCATCTTTATCCCTGGTGTCTATCACCTTGGGAATAGAGGACATCTGGTCCCAGATGTGGACAATCATGTATTTGAAGAACTCATTGAACTGCTTGCACTTCTCTGAGGAAACTTGTTCCCTGTGCCATAGACAATCAGGATGTAAACAATGGCTTAATACACAGAAAGTTGTGGTGGTAGGGGGCAGGTTCTTCTCTGCACCTATAAGTAGAACATAAAAAAGAAATATTTCTTTGCTTCCCTGACTGCCCTCTGGTATAGCTCAAGGTGCTCCTCCAGGCAAGCTTGTCAGTATCACCTGAAGATGTAAGGCTTACTTTCTGGAAATTTTATCTGAGGTGAATTGGAAACAAATCAAATTTGTCCCCTGCATAGATGTAGCCCTGGATTTCTTTAATAATAATTTTCTGTCAGCTGCAAATAAACATGCTCCCCTAAAACAGCTCAAGGTTAAAGGACAGAAATCTAGATGGCTATCTTGTGGTCTAAAAAAAACTAATGAGAGATAGACATAGGGCTTGGGGTACCTTCAAATCCATAAATCAAACCAAAGACTTTCAGAAATTCAGAGAACTAAGAAAGAAATGCAAAAGAGAGTTAAAACTATTTAAAAAACAGTACCGCAGAGATCTACAGATGAAAAATCTCACCAACCTGAAAACATTCTGGACCCAAATTATTATTCTCCTGGAGGGATGCATCTCCCAGTACAAAAGCAACATTTTAGCTAATGGTGTTCAGCATAATAACCATGAAGATAGCACCAAGCCATTAAATTCATTCTTTAGAGCTCTAGATAAGTTTAGACCCAACACACAGGAGTACCCCCCTCACCCAGCAGACTAATACTAATGACACTTACCAATCTCCTATCTTCCATTTCAAGCTTGTAACAAAAAAAAAGAGGTCCTAAAACTATTAAAGAATATTAAAACCTCAGGATCAGTTGGGTGTGATAAACTGGAACCTAGGCTACTTAAAATCAATGCACCAGTTAATGCCACCCCTATCGCTTAGCTATTTAATAAATCCCTTCTTGAAGGGAAAGACCCAGCACTGTGAAAAGTGGCCTCAGACATCCCTATCCACAAAGGTGGGCCATGGGGAGCAAGTGGAAAACTATAGACACAGACTGCTCCTCTGCATCTTAAACAAAGTGTTAGAGAGGATGGTGTAGAATCAGGTTGTGAATTATGTCGAGCTGCATAACTTATTAATGGCTCAGTAACATGGTTTCAGGAAAAACCATGGAACAAACACAACTGTAGTCAAGCCAGTACAGTGCTGCTGAGGGTTGAGGCACTGGACGCCACACCTTGCACCACGCCTGTGATCCAGGTTCAGGAATGAGCCTGGGCTGCTCAGGTCAGGAGGGTAGAAAGAGGATGGAGTATCTGGAGGACTGCTCTCCTCTCTCTTGGGGGGATCCAGGTGTTTGCCTGGCACTGCAGCAGCCCCCAGTGCAAACTGGAAGCACTGCAATGCTTAGGGCACAGTTAGAGGGATACAGTGTCATGGCAGACATTCCCTGGCATCATTGCACATCTGGACTTGGCATGGAGGGAAGGGGAAAAGGTGTAACCACAAGAAAAACCCTCTTTCCATTGGTAGGCTATGGTGGGGCCAGGGGTCAGAGCTGGGAGGATGGGCTGGCAGCCTGAGGTGGGGGGGCCTGCCACCAGAGAAGGACATACAGAGCTTCAGGCAGACGGAAAACAGTCTCAGACTGAGTGCCCACACTGTTGAGTCCAATGGAGAGAGGTGAGAAAAAAGAATAAAAAAAAAAAAAAACACAACTCTAGTCAGCCTTACCACTGATATCTACCCAGCCTTGGATAAGGGCCTGCTAAATGGTGCGGTCTTTATTGACCTTACCAAGGCCTTTGACTTGGTAAATCATTAACTGTTCATTACAAAACTGGAACCCCTTGGCCTAGCCTTTTTGACTTTACAATGGTTCTCAGACTACCTTCAGGGTATGTCACAACTCGTCAGATGGCATTGCATCTTATGTGACAAATGTCCTATCCTAGATGGTGTCCCACAGGACATAGGAGGCAGAATAGCGCAGTGGGTTAAGGCATCTGGAGACCTGGGTTTGAATCCCATAGCTGCCTAGGTGCATATTGTGTGATCCTGAGCAAGTCATTTAACTTTCTTGTGCTCCCAGGTCGCATCTGGAAACAAGCTTCAGCTTAGTGCGCCACTCCTGGTTAAACAGTGGTCCTTTCCCCTTCCCCACAGAGGTCTATTCTTGGACTATTATTATTTTTTTCCCTATTTCTAAATACATCTAAATATTGGGCAGGGGCAAACATGACACTATATGTGAGCAATGCAGTATCATATGGGTCCTCTCATGATGCTGACCAATTGAATGATGCACTTGGGAAAGACCCACTACTCCTTGAAGGCTGGGTAGGAACTAACACATTAGTTTTAAATGGCAAAAAGACTAAGGCATTATTATTTTGACATAAAAGTCTTGGATCAGACAGGTCACAATATTTACCACATACTCTTTCTTATGGTGCATGGGTGGAGGTTGTGGACTCTGTTAAGTACTCATTGGTTACCCTTGATCATGACTGCACCTTCAAGGCCCAAAGTGACCCACTGACAAAATCCCTGAACCAGTAATATGGTTTATTATATCAAATAAGCCCTTTCCTAACAAATGACTCCCGATTAAAGATAGCAACTGGTACCCTATTACCTACCTTGTTATATGTTTCCTCTGTTCTATACAGTCACAGCCAAAGACATGGTCTGATATTTCCTGAAATTTCTGTGATATTTATAGAGAAATCTCTGCTTTCTACAGTTCCACAGCAAGGGCAGCAGGGAGAAAATCTTTAGAAATTTTGGGAAATATCTGGAAATATCTGAACATGTCTTTGGCTACTACTGAACTCAGTAAAAGGTGTAGAAATGTAGAGGCTTAGAATCATGTTCCATAGAATAACTTGATTTGCAGCATGTGTCCCACCCCTGGAGCATCATTGTCAAGTGCTGCATTTCTTAACCTGTCCCTCTTTAGAAGGCAAACTAAAGTATGCTTCCTTGTGTCTAGTCTATAAACTTAGGATGGACAATACCCCCCAAATCTGGCTGCTACAGTAACCCCCAGACAAAATAGTAGGATACTAAGACCCTCCAACCATCAGCTTCTTCAAGTCTGTAAAGTAAGAACCAATCAAAGGCTCAAGTCCTTCACTGCCTATTTCTCATCCCTCTAGAATGCACGCACAAGTAAACTCCAGGAATGCACTTAACTTGGGGGATTTAAGAGGGGACTCATAGTTCACCTGTTGGGGCTTAACCAGTGCACTTGCTATCACTGAAACTGGCCTCAGTAGATGTGAACATAAACTCATTAATGCTTGATAAACCAATTGTTTTTATCCTGTTGATTTCCTGTTCCTTGGTGTACCAGACTGCTGTAACCCACCAATGTCTTACTTGGATTAACCAATGTCAATTACTGTTGTATATATTAATGTGAAAATTTGCCTATCTGATATGTTTAAGCTGTTTTGTTAATTGTAATTAATCCTGGGTCACCCTGAAAATGGGACTGTAATGATCTTAGTGGGCCTACCTGATTACCAAAATTAAAGAAATAAATACAGCCTCCATTTGCATGCTAGTTTATGTCCTGTGACCTTTATCTTTCAAAGATATGAATATATATGAAATATGAAAAACAAGGTGTACTTTGAAAATGTTATCAGGCAAGAAGGGACTGGTGTCAGGGACTTAACTGCTGCAGTTAGGCCTCTAACATGGGCCTTCAATGTGGTAGTGCACCTATAGATAGGAACTCAACCAGGCTCAAAGTGTCCAAATACCTAGAAACCTAAATGGATCCAGATCCCATTTAGAATGATATTGGATGCTTTCACAATCAGAAACTCAGGAGGAAAGCATCAGGATGCATAGAATGATGTTATCTCTCTCCAAGTTGATTGTCCACTGCTTTCCCAAACAAAAGACTGATTTGTGTGTGGGGGCAGCACTTACTCCAAAAAGGTTACACAACTGGGGTGGGAAAGTGAGGGAGAATGAGAAAGTGGGGCTGTGATGTGACCACTGGCCAGATGAAAGAAGTTCAGCCCCAGACACAGGAGCATAAAGTGATAAAAATAAAGAATTCAAACTATAGAAGCACACATTTCATTTCTGTGTTATAATGCATTCCAGGGAGTCAGTTTCCTTTGAAAATCCAACCATAAAGACATAAGGCATTTCTTTACATCATACCTCATCATCCCACTAGGGTTAGATGAACTAATGGTAGTCCAATACCTAGTAGTGTATTTATGCTTCAGAAACAGGCACAAAATTGGAATATGACATAAGACCTCCAATATCTTCTAATCCCCTGGATCATACTCAAGGTGCTGTAAACTTCATGGCAGAGATGGGGCTTAATACATAGTCCCAGCTGTGGATGCAAACTGGCACCATATCCTGCCATGTCCCTCCCCCAAAACTGCTATAGAAACATAGAATTTGGCAACAGATGAGGACTGCTTGGTCCATCCACTCTGCCCATTTCTTCCTATCTACACTATTACAATTGGCCGTGCCTGATCTACAGCTCTTTTTCCATCCCCCTTCCTTTGCATTCTGATTCTTTTGTGCTTATCCTATATATTAGCTAAAAACAACAAAAAGTGAGCACTGGGAAGGTGGTGCTCCTTGAGATACCATAAACTAAGAACAAAAAAAGAGTTGGGCATTCACCATCACCGCTTCCAATAAAGGGACACCAAATTAAGAACTTATTTGCTCTATTGTCCTTTACTTTTGACAATCATGCATAACGTACAAAACAAAGCAACAAAATACAGATGAGTAAATGCCCGCCTGACATGTTTCAGACCGTAGACCTTTATCAAAGGCACTTTTTCTCTTTTCTTATCCATGGCATTCTTGAACCCCAACACTGTTCTTGCCCCCACCTCATCCACTGGAGGGCTGTACAAGGAATCAACCACTCTTTCTTTGAAGAAATACTTCCTCACTTCTCTCCTGAATCTACCCCTCTACAGCTTCATACCATGTCCCCTTGTTCTTGAGCATATTTTCATCTGAAAAATATTCCCCTCCTGTACCTTTATCTGGACAGTATTTTAAACCCCCTCCACTTTTTGCCCACCATTACACCATAGGGTTTCAGCTATCCTGGATTGTTGTGTGAGGCATCTGGAGAATGTTTTTTCAGAAATACAAAAACTCCCGTACTGTAATGTAACAAAGGAGGAGAGGACTGCTATAAAATCATTGTCTGAAAACAAGCTTATTATTATTAAGCCTGCTGATAAAAGGGGAAGCATTGTAGTTCAAAATAAAACAGATTATGTAGCAGAAATCAACAGACAACTAGTTGACACTAGTTTTTATAAACTGTTATTTTCAGACCCTACACAACAAGTCAAGAGAAACATTGAATTGTACCTGTTGTATATTTATCAAAATGGGCTTGTCTCTAATGATGAACTATATTTCCTTTCTGTTCAGCCCCCTCTAAAAAAAACTAGCATTCTATACCCTCCCCAAGATATATAAAGATCCTACTAAGCCATCAGGTAGGCCTATTGTATTAGGAATGTACTGGATAACTGAACCCATATCCAAGTTTGTGGACAGCTTTTTGTGCAGCCTTGTATCAAAATCTAGATGTTACATCAAAGGATACAATGAGCGTGTTAAATCTACTGAGGGATATACAAACAGAAGGGGAGTGGTGGCTGTCGAGGCCCTTTATATAAATATACCACATGAGGGTGGACTGATAGAAATAGAAGAGAGTTTACCTTTGCATATTAATTTGCCCCAGGAAAATATCAACATGCTGGTAAATTTAACAGAACTGGTTTTGGAAAATAACATTTTTATGTTTCAAGATAAAATATTTCAACAAATAAAGGGTACTGCCATGGGGGCAACCCTGAACCCGAGTTTGGTGAACCTATTTTTAGCCAGATGGGAAGAAGAGGCTGTGTATAGCCCCGAGACAAATCCTTTCTTTGACAAATTGGATCTTTTTAGGTGCTTTCTAGATGGCATCCTAATAATACGGAAGGGAACTAGAAATGAGCTAGACCAATTTATCAAATATTTGGAAAAATCCAATTCCAATTTGAGATTTAAAATCAGTACAAGTCTGCTTGAAATACACTTTCTGGATTTAACCTTTAGGAAAGAAGTGAATGGCACACTGTTAACAGATTATCTATAAAACCAATAGATCAGAATAGCCTCCTGTTGGCCACAAGTTGCCACCCAGGGCATGTAGTTAAAAATCTGCCTGAGGGGCAATTTATGAGGCTAAAACACAATTGTGGGCCAGAAAGTCTATATATAATAAGAGCAGATGAATTGTCAGAAAAATTGAGGGAGAGAGAATATTGAGAGCAGGACATAGCTAAAGCTAGAAATGCTGTAGACAACTTACCACAGGATAGTTTAATGTTTGGCCAAAAGAGATCACATGACTCTGGTGGGGAACTCAGGTTTGTTACCACATGTGGTGGGGGGATCAAAAGAGGTAATAGGTGCAGTATTGTTAAGAACAATCTATCTATATTGAAAGGCCTTGAACCCATAGCTCACCTGTTTGAAGGACCCCTTAGGGTAGCCTACAGGAGGGGCCCGAATCTGAGAGATAGGTTGACCCACAGTTATCAGGGTAAGATTATAGATAAAAAAAATACCCTGCATAGAGGGATTGAGGCCATGTGTCTTCTGTAGCACATACTCCATTCTGGAAAGAACAGAGTCCTTTGTCAACCCAAAGAATGGCAAGGTTGAGAAGGTAAAAGGAAACATTAATTGTAACACCAAAGGTGTTGTGTATAAACTAACGAGTGATGAAAGTGAACAGGAATGCAGGGGGACTCAGTTCCTGTATCTTTTTTGCAGCAGGAACGGAGTTCCTGTACTTCTTCCCACTGACACTGGAACTGAAATTCTTAAACCAGCAACATAATGACAGTTTCTGGGCCTGTGATCTGAAATCCAGTTTTCCATAACAACATCTGACTTGTACAACAATTCTGTTTTTCTAGAAATACTTCAATATCTCTAACTGAATCTACTCGTGTCTAAACAGATAGGTTTGTCTTGCCACAGCTATCCGTCAGACTGAGGATCTTGATTCTGCATTTCATATTTGCCAGTGTCTCAGTTCCTGTACTTCTTGTCTACCACTTGCATCACTGAAACTAACGTGTTTCTGTGGAAAGTTCTACATAGGGAGGACCAAAAGAAAGTTAAGACTAAGAATCAATGAACACATCACAGCAATTAAAAATAAAAATGCTGAATATGCAATGGCTATGCATATAAAAAAGAACAGAGATAAGGGGACACACATAAAGTTACAGCAATGGGAATAGAAAGCATTCCAAAAAATGTTAGAGGTGGCGACTTTGAATCCATTTTAAATGAAAAAGAACAGTTACGAATTTTTAAATTGGGGGCTACAAAAGGATTAGGTTTGAATGATGAATTTGAATTAAAGCCATTTTAAAGAAACAGAAAAACTAAGAGGCAGTTTTTTTTCTCATTCTTTTTTTTTTCACTCCCATCCCTTTTTAATAACCCTTCCCCCAATTCTCTTAAGTTTTCCCTCATGTGGTGACAGGAGCAAAAAAGGAAAAGAACAACAATTAGAATTTTGAACCCCCCGGTATATGACTGAAAGATCAAATAAAAATAATAATAAAAATTAAAATTAAACAAGAACTTGCAGATTGGTTTAGTACTTTAAATTAAAGTTCTTTTTTAAAAAAAGGACTAAAACACTAAGAAATGCTTTTTAAAAAAGGTTTTTTTTTTAATTTTTTCTATGTTTCCCATTTAATACAGACTCAGTGAGTGAAAGAATGGTCTGTGAACAAAGCAAGAAGCTAAGAAATGAATTTTGAAACTAAGAAGCAATGACATTTAGAAAAAAAAAATTTGTGTACAAAGAATATTTTACAAAATAAGAAATGGTTTATATTGGTTGTATATACAGAATTGGATTGATCACTGTATGTATAGGTGATGTCTCCATTTACACTGTTTGAATGTTGTAACACACTTAGTGATTGTATGATTGGTTATGCAGTTAGTAATAAGGAAACTCTATTGGCTGATGCAATGAATGGTTACACCTGACCAACATAAAAAAAACTGCTCATGCAGAACAATTCACTATCTCTGATGAAGCCTGAATAAGTCAGGCAAAATGTAAGATCTCTATAATTGCACTGCTGTGTTTTGAAGAATGGGAGTAAAGCCTTAACTACTTTTCATTGTATCGTCTTTATTTTGAATCAGTATCTTTGCAAGGGTGAATGTGGTCTCTATCATATCTCCTGTCTCCCTCCTCTGTTCCTGGGTATACATATTGATGTCCTTTAGTTTCTCCTCATAAGGCTTTTGATGTAGACCCTGCACCATTTTAGTTGTCCTCTTGTGGACCACCTCCACTCTGTCTATGTCTTTCTGGAGATGTGGTCTCCAGAACTGGATACAGTACTTTAGGTGAGATCTTACCAGTGATCTATACAGAGGCAACACCACCACCCTTTTTCTGCTGGTGATACCCCTCTCTATGCATCTCAGCATTCCGCTTGTCTTCCCTACTGCTTTGTTGCACTGCCTCGCCATCTTTAGTTCATCCAATATGATTACCATCAAGGCCCCTCCTGCTTGGTGGTCATCAATACCACATCACCCATTTTGTACTCTGCCCCTGGGTTTCTGTGCCCTGCGTGCATTTTTTTTAAATTTAGTATACGTTATTAACTTTTTGAATATTTAACATTGCAATCACCATAAAGCAACAGATATAGACAAGAGCCAAAAACAACTTACAAGAAACTATAACATACCAGACAAAAATCAAGTCATCCCCCAATATCCCCCCTCCATCTAGAGCACAGTTAACTCCCATAAAAAAGAAAGGAAGAAACAGGGGAGCCCATGATGAAAAAAAGAGAAGAAAAAAGAACCAGCTAAGTTAAAAAAAGAAAAAGAAAAACCAAGTAGAGAAGAAAAGAACGAACTAAAATACTCCAAGTTAGGATCTCGCTGAAGCAGAAAGTAAGGCATAAAGAGGTTCCCAATGGTTACAAAACCCACTGCTATAGAAAAGGTATTTGTTTCTCCACCAACAGAGCATGCAAAATCTCCTGATGCCATTCCTGATTTGGGGGAGTGGCATCATCCAGCCAATGACATTATATTATAAGTTTGTCCTTCATAGATATCAGAGCCATATAGGCCTATCAAGGGCCAAAATGGCTAGAAGGATAGCAGCCAAACAGGACTTCCGTTGACGTTCCCATGGTGATGGCAGACTAGGTGGAGAGATCTGTTGGCCCCTCTTGGAAATTTCTCCCTCAGCTGTGACTATTTCTACTGAGTGACACTTTTTTGTGATTGGGAGGCTTTCAATATTTGAGCAGTATTTCAGTGTAGGTTGTTGGTCAGTAGTCCATTGGGAGAGAGTGCGAATCAAAACTGTGCAATATAAGCTTACCTTAACGATGGCGGCTGATGGTATTGCCTGGTCCGAGCAGCCGACAAATGCATTGCTTCTCAAAGACATTCAAGCATTTCAGGAGGAGACTCATTCACTCTATCAGCAGCAACATACCTCTATACAGCAAATTGAAGGATGAAAGACTTCTTTGGAGTGGCATGTGACCGATATAGATAGTCAGGTAGATGGGCTAGAGTGCTTGTTCACTGGCCAATTGCAGGACACACAACAACTGGGGGACAACACCGAGGATCTATTAAATCAGTCTCAGAGGAATAATCTAAGAATTTATGGTCTCCCTAAGGGACTAGAAGGCAAAGGGGACCTTATCACTTTTCTTCAACATTTGTTTTCATCGATGCTGGACATATCGGATCTTATGCCCCTCCCAATTGAATGAGCACACCGAGCTTTGGCTCTACTTGCTTATGGTCCAGGCACTTGACCTCAATCATTAATAGTCTGATTTTATAACTTTGCAGTAAATCAAGTGTAGTTGATGAGGACTTGGAAAAAGGGATAGCTCCTTTATGAAGGACATTGTATAAGGCTGGACAATGACTACTCAGCTGGTATTTGACAGAGGAGGACATATGTCCCCTTGTTTATGATTTTTTGGGAGAATAATCTTAAGTTTCCCACCCCCTACCCAGCCAAGCTTAAAGTCTATTTCAAGGATGGGCCAAAGATTAATGATGACCCTGAATCTGCATTATCGTAATTACAGTATGGTTCCTTCTGAACTGATGGAGGTGCAAGGGGCCAGAGATAAACAATCTCTCCCAAAACAGCAGTGGTCTAGGGTTTCACCGGAGGAGAAGAAGAGATGGGAACTGACCTTAGATGAAATTTGTTCCCTACTTCAGTCATTTAGATGAGAGTCTGTGAAATAATTGGGTCAGGAGTATGTATTTCGGAATTGTTGGTAGGTTTAATTTCCTTGAAATTTCTGGGGTGAGTTGCTTGAACACTGCCTACCTGATTAGATTTTAAGACTAGTATGACGTGAGGGAAAGATGACAGCCACGCTGAACCAGGCGTCAACTTAGCTCTGCAGCATTTTATTTTATTGTTTTATTTTAATTTATTTTATTTGTTTTTAATACTTTCTGTGGCATTTATTATGTTTGAAAATTGGGGCCGTGTATGTTGAATGATATTGTGGGATGTGCATATAGTTGATTTTATTTCCCGGCTGGTCAGTAAAAGCCGGTCGGTAAATGCTTCTGCCTGTTAACTCTTAGTTGGGATTTTTAAGGATTCCCCAGGATTTTGCTTCATCAGCATTAGTAACCGGTGCGGTCATGGCATGCTCTGGAATCTGAGAACTGTGTGTGGCACCGAGGTGGCTTTGACTGCCTAATCTTCCAACATTGCTGGAGAGAGTTGGCTGCTGCAGCAACCGAGATTAGGACTGTTACATGACTGTGTCTGGTGTGAGAGAGTTGTGGTCCCAGTGTTATGGGGTGATTGTTTGTGCCCCCTTGGACTGGAACGCATGTTTGAATTGGATTGAGAGTCCGTAGACTGAAGGAAATTGTGAATATTGTGAACTTGTTGAGTTACCCCTGAAGTCACTCTTTCTGGATACTGGGAACTGTTTGAGTAGGTTTGCTGCTGTGGACTAGAGAAGACGCGGTCAGTTGGACCGGCATATCCTGAGGATTAAACTGAGATTCCCTGGTAAAGGAGCTGTTTGGAGAGGACTGCTCCATATTCCTTTTTACTTTTTATCGATCCGGTGTTTACTACCTGTTTCAGGGTTCTGACTTGGTTTTATCTAATTTGTTGGCTATTCTTGGGATTTTGGGGGTTTCTGGCTCCCATAGGGTCAGGGAGAGGGGCTGGCCAGAGGACCGGTGTCCTGCTCTCCTCCCCTACATTTGTGGGGTGGTCAGTCGGAGGGGTGGCTCTGCCCATGGTTGTGATGGTGTGCCATTAATCCTCCAAGATATTTTCCCTTAATTCTCTGAATCTGACTACCTGGGACTTGATCTTTGACTTGATCGGATACTTGTCCTGGCATCTCGATCTCCTGGAAATGACTGATTGGAATTAATGTCTTCAATCCTTGAGTCCTTGTGTTTTTTGGACAGCAAGTATTTTTTATTCTTTATTTTTATGTCATCTTTAGTTCTGAGTTTTTCTGTTGTTAAGTTTTTATTTTATTTTGTTTTATATTACTTTTTTGGAAATTAGTTCGGGCAGTGAGTGGGCTCATTAACAATCTGTATTTTCACCCTCCTTCAGATAAGTGTGAGAGACTATTCCAGGGGGGTGGATTATCAAACTATCTTCCTTTTATTTTCTTTGTTTTTTTAGTTTATTTGCTTTTGTCGTCTTCAATTCTGAGTTTTTTTTGTTGTTAAGTTTTTATTTTGTTTTATTTTTATTTTTTTGGAAATTAGTTCGGGCAGTGAGAGGGCTCAGTAACAATCTGTATTTTCACCCTCCTTCAGGTAAGTGTGAGAGACTAATGTGGGGGTGGATGATCATACTATTTTCCTTTTATTTTCTTTGGTTTGTTTAGTTTATTTGCTTTTGTTATTTTTCTTCTGTTAATGATTTCTACTGATTGTCCTCCATTGAGATTTGTGAGAGACTTTTCTGGAGGGTGAACTTTTGGGTTTTATTATTTTTTGTGGTATAATTTAGGCTATGTTAAATTAGTAATTTGGAAGTCTTAGGTATCTAGTTGGGTGACAGGAGTTGAATCTCATAAGTGGTTGATTCTTAGGAGTACGATATTCTGTTTTTAGATTGCTTAGTTTTAAGTGCTGGGCTAGGTTGTGGACTTATGAGATGTGTCTGCCTGTTACCCCCCTGGTCATGCACTACTCACCCTCTGCTTTTCGCTCCCTCTGCCCTTTTCATACCCCTTCTTTGTTTTTTTTCTATCTATCAATGTTGTCGGGCCTTAGGTATTACCCGCAGGAGGGGGGGAATGGGTGGGGGTGATCAGTGGAGGCTGGAGGAGCGGGGCACTCTTATTAGGGTGATTAAGCCTAGGAGACACCCTGGGGTGAAGTGGAGCCTGGAGCATGGACCATCTTGTCTGGTTCCCATACCCAAGGGCACCATCATTGGTGATGGGCAGGTAGCCATGGCAGCCCAGGAGTTTTGTCCAACCCGGGTGCTGTTGTGCAATGCCAGTTCAGTCCAGATCAAGACTGCTGTGATTTCAGATCTTGTTGGCTTGACAGATCTGGCTTGCATCACCAAGACCTGGCTGGATAATAATGCAGGACCAATACTTGAGGCCACAATTCCAGCCGGGTATACGGTGATACATCGCCTGAGGTTGGACCGCGGGGGGGGGGGTTGTGGTCTGTTTCAAGACTGAATTGGCACTCACTAGTGTTCCAGTTGAGGTGACCATCTCTTTTAAATGTGCTGTTATGGTAGGTGTGGGCTATCCAGTTGCTCTCATCTACCATCCACCTGGTGGTGGGAAGCAGTTCCTTAATGAAGTAGAGGACTTCATCGTTGACATGGCTTTTGAGTCTCCCAGGCTGATGGTCCTGGGTGATTTTAAAGCCTGGATTGATGATGAACTCTCACAATTTGGACAATACTTCCTCCAGTTAATGGATTCACTGGGCCTAACACAGGTGGTACCACTGCCACAAATAAAGGTGGCCATTCTCTTGATTTGGTCTTCCTCCTGGGGATCAAGGCTTCTGACGTAGGGGTGGAACCAGTTGGCTGGTCCGATCACTACACTGTGAGATTCAGTTTTGGCATCCCACCTTGTAGGCTGACCCCTGTGGAGATGGTCAAGTACCGCCCTTTGTGGAATATTTCTTCCAATGGCCTTGCTGCGGTCCTTGACCTATCACAATTCCCTGTGCATTTCAGTGATCCAAAGGCATTGGTTGTGGCCTATAATAATGCCATCACCTCTGCTCTGTATTCTATTGCTCCAGTTCATGTGCGTCCTCTCTCCCTTCGACCTCAGGCTCCTTGGTTTAATGGGGCCTTGAGGGAGTTGTGGCGACTTGGGACGCAGGTTAGAAAGTTGTTGGTGGAAATCTGGCCTGTATGCCGACCATCTTAGACTGTTAGAACACTATCAATTCTATCAGTCAGAAACTTCTCTTAAGAAGGCAGCGTTCCTGTCCGGGGAAATTTCTGCCACTCAGAACCGACCAGCTCAGCTGTTCATAACTGTGGACAGATTGTGTAACCCAACCTGTCTACAGCTGCGTAGAGCATTTTCACAATTACATTGTGGTGAGCTTGCTCGGTTCTTTGCTGATAAGGTGGCTGACATTAGGTCAGAGATCCATTTGACACATTCTATTCGGGTTGCTGTTGGTCAGGACTTGGTCACCACCCCTTCATTTTTGTGGAGTACCTTCGACCGCCCGGAAATCATGGATGTTATGCGGATTGTCCAAGGGTTGTGCCCTAATTGCTGTAGTTTAGATCCAGGCCCTACTTCCATAATTTTGAGGTGTGTGGAGTCCATTCTCCTGGTTCCAGCACAGATAGTCTGGTGCTCCTTTGACTCGGGTGAATATTCCTGTTCCTTAAAAGAGGCAGTGGTGACACCCTTGTTGAAGAAAGCTTCTTTGGACCCAGACTGTCTTGCTAACTACAGGCCTATCTTGAACCTCCCCTTTGTGGTGAAGGTGATCAAGAAAGTAGTGGCAGCCCAGCTGGAGAACCACTTGACCATCCATAGCATCTATGAACCTCTCCAATCAGGTTTTCAAAAGAGGCATAGTACCGAGACTGCACTGGTTCGGGTGCTCAATGATCTCCTGATGGTGAGAGTCCAGAGAAAATGGTCCATTTTGGTACTACTGTATTAGATCTGTCATTAGCATTTGACACCATTGACCATGGGGTCCTACTTGAGTGCCTGAGATGTATTTGTGGGCTTTCTGGGATTGTTTTCAGATGGTTCACTTCAAACCTCACCGGAAGAACTCAGAGGGTGGTTTCAGGTTTTTTTTCCTCTGATCCCATGTCTCTGTTTTGTGGGGTTCCTAAGGGCTCTATATTGTCCCCCTTGTTGTTTGCAGTGTACATGCTTCCCCTCTGAGACATTGTGAGACAGTATGGGCTGAGGTTTCATTGTTATGCGGATGATACCCCGCTATACCTGTCCTTTGCACCCAACCAGGAAGGAGCTATCTTGGTATTTAACAGCTGCCTCAATGAAATCCAGGACAGGATGAGGTCCTGTTGGCTGAAGTTGAACTCTGGAAAGATGGAGGTGTTGGTTTTGGATCTGTATCACTGGATAGGGACTGTTTTTTGGGGATGTCGAGCTACAGGTCTCTGAACTGGTGTGAGACCCGGGGGTGATATTAGATGTGGGGCTGACTCTTTGTTCCCAGGTGTCAGCGGTGGTTAAGTCATCTTTCTAGCATCTAAGAAACATCGCTAGGATCAAGCACCTTGTTCCATCCGGTGATCTGCCAACCTTAATTCATGCCTTTGTGATCTCATGCCTAGACTACTGCAACTCTCTTTACTTTGGGCTTCCGGGGGTTGATATCTGCCGCTTGCAGCTGGTGCAGAATTCCGCAGCACGGGTGTTGGTGGGTACTCCTATATCTTCTCATATTACACCGGTGCTGCAGGAACTGCAGTGGCTGCCAATTCAGTGGCGGATCACTTTCAAAGTCAGATTACTGACTTTTAAAGCACTGCATCATCTGGGCCCTGATTACCTGAAAGAACTCCTGATCCCTTACCACCCTGTGAGATCACTCTGCTCAGCCGACGAGGGGTTGCTAGAGATTTCAAGGGAGATTTTAAAATCTGCTGGGGAACATGCTTTTATGTTTGCGGCCCCTTCCCTTTGGAATTCTCTACCCCATCGGATAAGGGAGTGCACGACTGTGAGGAGTTTTAAACAGGCTTTGAAATCTTTCCTTTAGGAAAAAGCTTATGGTTATACTGTTCACTGATTTGTTTCTATTTGGTTTTATAATGTTGATTTTTGTATTCTTATCTTATTGTATTGCGCCTTGATATTAGAAAGGTGCATAATAAATAAAGTATTATTATTATTATAAATTTCCTTACCCTAGGCTGATTGTCTCTCACAGGAGACAGCCATGGAGGGGTCTGGGTGACCAGTTTAATTTGGTATATTCCATCAGGTCGGGTCCACCCTCCACTCTGTTCTTCCTATTAGGTAGGAATGTTTCTTAATTCATCCACCATCTCCTGGTGTGATTCTTGGTGGGATGTTTTGCTTTGATCCCCCTGGAGGACATTTTTACTTTATTTCAGCATGATCTCTTTGTCTCCGGCTCCCTGACTGCTCTGTTGATTTTGAAATACTGATTTATATGCTCGCTTGTTGGATTGCAAAGCTAAGTGGATAAACTCAAGGTTCGTATTTGGACTCAGGTAGGAAGACTATTTATTCTCTGTTAAGTTGCTGATGTTGGGAGATAATAACTTTAGGCTTTATTATGCTGGATAAACATTGTTTCATTGGCATGGTGCAGCATCGTGGCTTGATCGTTTGACCTTTTTTAGCATTACCCGAAGGTGATCCATCTGAAATCTATAAGGGACTGCATCCTCTCCCCTCTCCATATTTTTTTCTTTACTTCTTCAGTCTGAGCCAGCTTGAACTAACATGACTTTGTTTATTTCCAACACACAGGACTGCACTAAACACTTTTAGTTTTAGAAGTGGAATATCTTCTGAGAGGAACTATGGCGTTTTAATTTAATATCATACAGTCATGATTCATTTCTATGTGTTACATGTATTTGCAACTGGACTCAGTCATTTTTTTGTGTTTGGGCACTAACAGAGTATTAATGGAACTCCCAAAAGCCTGTGTTATTCATATGAGGGATAAATCTTTTACTTTGGGATTTAAAGACTATTTGTAAGAGTCATGCATGTTGGTAGGTAAAATGTGATCAGTTACCTGTTTTTTTTTTTTTTTATTATGATCCAATTAACAGCCAAACAAACAAATATTACTTGGTATTACTTATTTGGAATTACTTGGTATTTTGGGGCATAAGAAGGCAGAATGCCCATCAGAAATGTCCCCACAATGTTGTGGATCATTGTTTGATGTTAGTGTTCAACCACAAATCTAACTTAGTTTTAAATATTTCAAAATTAGGACTATTAACAAGGCTATCTGGTAACTTGTTTCATGTTCATCAAGCCCTTACAGTAAAAACAAAGTAGTCTTTTATTGGTATTTGCCTTAGGGATAGGAAGTTGTTTAGTATGTAGTGTAGGTACAAGTTTTCTATTAGTACAGTTACTCCTGCATTGTTGCATCAAAATAAGATTTTCTAATGTTTTGTAAAGGAACAGAAGATCTCCCCTGTACTGCCTTGTTTCTGAAGAGTGAAGTTTTAGTTTTTTTAACCTGTCAGTATATGATAACTGTGTCAAATGAGGTACCATCCATGTTGCTGTCCTCTGAATGCCTTCAACTGTCCTTACTCAGGTACGGGATCCAAAAAGGTGACCCATAATCTGAATATGGCCTAACATATGTCCTGAAAAGGGGAATGATGCAGTGTTCTCATTTAGTTAAAAAGTGCAATCTATTCTTCTAAGTGGCCCATTGAAGTGTTTAGCCAATTTGTTACAATGGTCTCCTGAGGACAGTTTATTGTTGACGATAATCCCGATGCCCTTTTCACTACTTGTTGCCTTGAGTGTAATTTTTTTTGATTTGTAAGATTGAAGTGGGTTATTATTGCCTAGGTGAAGTACAGTACATTTATTGATATTAAACTCCATACCATTTATATTCACCCATTCCTTGAGTTTAGATAAGTCTTTAAGCAATTGATTTCTATTGTCCAGTGAATCCATCTTTCCTCCCAGTTTGGTATCATCAGCTAATTTTAATAAAAGGGTGTTTGAACTAGTCTGCATGTCAGAAATGAATATATTAAACAGGATAGGTCCAAGAATGGAGCCCTGTGGAAGTCCACTTGTCACTTCACCGATGTCAGACAAAAAAACGTTAATTTTTATCTGTTATGTCTCATTTGTCAGCCAATGGTCCACCCATTTTATTAAATTGGGGGAAATCCCTAGGTGTGTAAGTTTGTTAATTAATTTTATGTGGGATACATGGTCAAAAGCTTTGCTGAAATCTACAAGAATAATATCCATGGGAACCCTAACATCCATCTCATGGTGAATGTGATTATAAAAGGCTAATAGGTTGTCAGTTGTTGAGTAACCCTGTTTGAAATCATACTGGGTGATATCACTAAGTTTTTGAGTTTGAAGTTGTTTCCATTAAAGTTTTAATATTTTTTTCTAGTAATTTACAGAATACAGAGATTAAACTAATGGGTCGATAATTTTCTGGTTTTGATCGACTCCCTTTTTTAAAGATGGGTGTCACATAGGCTGTCAGCCAGTCAGTGGGAACTGTTGGTTCTTTAAGTGATTTGTTAAAAATAATAGTTAATGGGAGAGAGACTGTATTGGCATTTTCTGACAAAAGCCTAGGGCTAATCCCATCTGGTCCTGGACTTCCTTTTTTGTTAAGTGTTTTTAATACATCTTTTGTGCGATTAATTGTTATGGAATACTTGGATTCATTAACGTGTTTGACTGTTTGAAGGGAATATATGTATTTTTTTGAAAAGACAGAACAAAAATAGTTGTTTAATTTGTCAGCTGTGATTTTATCTGATATTATAGATGTGTCATCAACTATTAATTGTCCAACTTATCTAACATTCACCCCTTTTTTTTGTTCAGATAGGAAAACAAGGATTTATGTCCATCTTTAGAATGGTCTATTCTAAATTCCAGAAAACACTTTGATTTAAAGATTGCTGATTTTATTTTTTTAAAGAGGCTCTGTATAATAATAATGTTGTATTATTTTTGGATTTTTTTAAGTTTAGAAAAAAAAATTCTTTTTTTGCTTGATTAGTTTCTTTATAATATTATTTAGCCATGATATAATTGGCCTTTGTGGTTATATTTGTTTACTTGTTGGCACATACTTAGATTCCAAATCCAGAATAATTGTTTTAAAGCTGTTCCAGGCTTGTTCCAAAGTTAAAGATGATAGTATATGTTCCCATTGTATGCACATTGTATGCTCTTTAGGTGGTTATTTATTAAACTGAAGTTGGCTTTGTCATAATTTTTTAAAAATATATTGTTCCTAGAGTATTGTTGATGACAAGGTAAACTAAATAATATAGATTTGTGGTCACTGTTCCCCAGAGGGTCAGATATGGATAAGTTGGAAATATGATTGTCAGTGGTTGTCAACAGTAGGTCTAATGTATTAGTTCCGCTAGTGGGTTTTGATATTAATTGTTCTAGTCCCAGGTCAATTATTCCTGAGATAAAGGTCTTCTCAGTTTCTGACCTTCCAGTTAGATTTTTCCAATTGAGTGTAAGTTAAAATCCCCCAATATTATAACATTTCCTTTGCTTGCTAATTTTTTAATCTCTGCTAATAATTGGTTAGTATATTTAAGTTTCACATTAGGTGGCCTGTAGCATCTCCCAAAAGGTATTTATGGTTGCCCTTTAAATTGGATTGTAACCCATAGGATTTTGGTATCTGTTTGCATGTTATTTTCAAAGGAGGTGATGTTATTTCTAACATACGTGCAGACTCCTCCACCTTTTTTGTTAATTCTATCTTTGTGATAGAGCTTAAAGCCTGGTATATGTCTTGCCCATTCAGAATCAGTGTCCCACCAAGTTTCGGTTATTGAAATAATATCAGTGTTAAGAATATTGATTTTAGATTCAAGTTCATCAATTTTAAGAGTGATTAATGATCTTGCATTTAGAGATAATACATTACATAGTGTATGGCTGTTTGTTTTGTTATTTAAAGGCATGGAAATGGATCCATACTCCTCCTTTATTTTTAGTTTAAAGTATTGAGAATAAATGAAGCAATTTTTTTCCCCAGGATGGAACTTCCTCTCCTACTTAAATGTAGACCATTCCAACAGTAGAGGGAGGGCCTGTTGTAGAAATCTTCCCAATGAGTTAAACATATAGGCCCAGATATTCAAAAGGGTTGCACGTGGCGCAACAGTGTTGCACCATTCGCAACCCACTGATGCATCCCGGTGCGATATTCAAAAGGGAAAAGTGCGCGGTACAAATCCCGATGCACCAGAGTGCATCAGTAATGTATGCAGGCACAGGTGGGGGGGCGTGCCCATGCATAACCTGCACAGCCCGATATTCAGCCCAGGATGTGCAGAGCCATGCATGCGCAACCCCTACCTGTGCCAGCAAAAAGTAATGCCCCCAAAAAAAGGAACAATTGATGGCCACCCAGAAATGAGCTGCCGCATTGCAGGGTGCAACATGGCAGCTGCCACCTGTGGGTGGTAACCAGAGCTCCAGCTGCACCAGTCAGCACCCCCCCATGCCCGATCACAGGCATCCATGTAAAATCAAATTTGTCCAATATCCCTTGTGGTCCAGTGGACCTCTATCTGCCCAATCACGGGCATTTGTATAAAATCAAATTAATCCAATATCCCTGGTGGTCCAGTGGACCTCTATCTGCCCAATCGTGGGCATTTGTATAAAATCAAATTTGTCCAATATCCCTGGTGGTCCAGTGGGCCCTATCTGCCCGATCGCGGGCATCTGTATTAATCAAATACCCCATCCAATATCCCTGGTGGTCTAGTGGTACCCCTCCACCCTCCCACTGAGCCCCACCGCCCTGCTCCCCAGTCAGCTGGTGGGTGGCAACACCCCACCCTCCTGCCACCCTGCTGCCCACTGACTGATGCCTCAGTAGGGCTGTACACCCATCGGTTCACAGCATGAGCCAATCAGCATGCAGCCCATACTGTACTACACATTCCAGTTATGTGATTCATTTGCATATCTGGAATGTGTAGTATGGTATGGGCTGCACACCCATTGGCTCACACTGTGAACCAATGGGGTGCATCCCTACTGAGGTGTCAGTCAGTGGTGGGTAGGGTGGCAGGCAGGTGGGTGCTGTCACCTGCTGGCTGGATGGGGAGGGTGGTGGGGCTCATTGGGTGGTGGGAGGGGAGTACCACTAGAACACCAGGGATATTGGATGGGGTATTTGATTAATACAGATGCCCACGATCAGGCAGAAAGGATCCACTGGACCACCAGGGATATTGGACAAATTTGATTTTACAAATGCCCACGATGAGGCAGATAGTGGCCCACTGGACCACCAGGGAAATAGGACATTGTTTTCTATATTTACAGATGCCCATGAGCGGGCTGCAGGGGGCATCGGTCCCCGACGGCTGCTGCCTGGCAGAGCACCAGGCTCAAGTAGTCAGGGATTGGCACAACCTGCATGCAAATGGGGCCATAATGACATGCAAATGGCCTTGTGTGTGCCTTACATAAATTATGGCCCCATTTGCATGTCAACTTTTGAATATCACTGGTGCTGTGAATGGTGCAATGGCATTGGTGCTAGCACATCTCCATGCTCCACTCTGGCCACTTGCGCTGGTGCAGTGCCACTCTGCCATGCACACTAGGGGTGGCCAGGGTGCAATATTCAAAGCTGCTGAGCCATGGCACTGCTCCATTGAATATCACCCAGGCCACACCCCTGCGCAGCCAAGTTGAGATGCTCCCAAGCTTGCGCCATAGCCTGGCGCAGTTTGAATATCTGGGCCACAATGTTTTATTTAAGGCACCACTTCCTAAGCCACTCATTTAGAGCCTTAATGTTATTTGTGATGTCTATAGTGGATCTAGGTACTGGGAGAATTTCTAAGAAACACACATAACATCCTCTGTCAACCAGTACATTATTTAGGGCTATGAAGTCCTTTTTAAGTTCAGTTAATGAAGTCCTATTAATGTCATTTATTCTAGTATGGATTATCATTAATGACCCTTTTGATTGATTTTGAGTATAGATTTGGTCATTTTGGTAGTGGCAGATATTCTTTCCCCTCTGTAACTAGAGCATGTTTGGTTGATTTTGTCTGGATTACATATTAATCTATCTGTGTGCTTAATAATAGAGTCACCCAGCACAAAAACTGGTTTAGGACTGTGGGCAATTTTGTAAGATTTCAAGCAATCCTGACTATTGGTCCATGGAGTTTGTAATGAAATATGTTCCCTAGATAATGTGTTTGATAGGTTTTTGGGGCTGGTTGTATGTACTAATGAGGGGGATCAGGATGATCTGGTTCTGTTTCCTGAATTGAAAGGTCATGACCGGTTCCTAGTAATTCAAATCTATTACTTAAAGGTAGGAGTGGGGTACTGGAATGTATTTGGCCTCCTCTCCTTTTGGTTTTGCATCTGTTTGTTGGCACCAGGGCCCATGAGTCATCTGTTGTTAATTTTAGTGTACAGCCCTCCGTTACAATGACACTGTTCTCATTAGTTGCAGGGTTTGTAATTTCAAGATTGGTTACCATAGAATCAATGTAATTTTCCAAAAGAGTTATGTCAGATTTTGCTTCCATCCTGACCTGTAGTTTTCCTATTTCATCATACAGAGTGGCAATAAGTATACCGTTTTTACAAGTGTATCCCCATTTTTGTTCCCCACAAACTGTACATTTTACATTTCTGACAACAATTCTCAGGGGTATTCATGTTTAATACTTTACTAGACCTGTTTAAATAAACTATGAAAAAGTGCTATAAAATATTTTACCCTTACAATCTGTAGTCCCTGTACTGGTCGCTTATCCAGTTGCAGACTTGGTTGTCCAACTGTTCTGTCCTTGAGTATACTGTGGCCCCTGGACTCTGGCTTCCACGAATGACATGGTAGACATGCACTGACATGTGTGTCTTGGTGCAAGTCTCTGCGTGTGACCCCACACACGCTCAGCCCGCTCACTAGCAGGGTCCTGAAATACCGTGAAACCGGAAGTGAATTCTGCTTCTAACTTCAGGTTTCGCTCTAACTCTGAGTAAGTAAAAAGCCTTTTATTAGTCACAAATCAGAGTTCCCTGTACAGCAAAATTATCTTAGCAAGGTCCCCAATGCTGTATAAGTGAGCTGTTAGCTCTGGGGGAGTACCACAGGGATGATGTTTTAATCAAGTAGGTCCACATGTGTCCCACAACACCCTGTGTTTTTACCAAGGAGAAATGTCTCTGTAAGACAGAAGCCACACAAACAGTTATCAATTAAAACACACACAAAATTGGTATATCAAGTATGAAGTCTAAGACCTTTCAGGATAAGATACCACCTCTCTCCAGAGGCATGCTACTCCACCACTGAGGGCTTTTGTATCTGGGTCCCGCTGGCTAGTAGGGTCCTGAAATACCTTGAAACCAGAAGTGAGTTCTGCTTCTAACTTCTGGTTTCACGCTAGCTCTGAGTAAGTAAAAAGCCTTTTATTCGGCACAGATCAGAGTCCCCTGTACAGCAAAATGATCTTAGCAAGGTCCCCAATGCTGTATAAGTGAGCTGTTACTCAACTCAGATTTTCCTGTGGGAGCCATGGGCCTGGACTAAGATGGGAAGTGATTGCCCATGTAAGCTAAAGATATTTAAAGCTATGGAAATGGGGAATGGAAAATTAGTTCTGCAGGGTATGGAGCAGAGAAGAAATACCCTCATCCAGGAGGGAAGCATTATAAGCATCTTGGAGTGTTGGGCAAAAATTAAATGGAATCAGACAGCCAGCTATTTTAATGTTGGGATTGCCTAAAATGGGCTGAGTGAGAGCCTTTATGCAGTCACGACCTAAATAAGTGAATAGTTACCACAGGTCCTTCAAGGACCATATAACAGGTATTGTTTTAAGCTGAGGGGGAAAATGAGATGACTTCAGATAGAGGAGGCTACTAAGCTTCAGTCCTGACTGCTTGCAAAGCTGAGGCTCAGGTGCTAACCATAACAGAGAATATGTGTGTTTGGAGGGGTCTGGCCAAGAACAGCCACACTGAAACAATTTACTACTGTGAAAAGTACAGTAATATAGAAAGAAATTGGGAAGACGCAGTCCTCCCTGATTCCATGGGAGCATCAGCTTAAATATGAATAACGGGCAACTCCACCTCTTCATAAGAGTTTGGTAATCAGACACTGCAAGCATATAAACCAAGACTTGGGTAAGTACACACAGAGAATACCTAACAGGTATAGAACCCGTAGTAAAATATTCATTTTTATGACACTGACTCTCCCCCAAAGAGACAGAGGTAGAACTGACCAGGGTTGCAAATCTATTTTAAGCATTTGCATGAGGGGCAAAAGGTTCTCCATGATTAAATCATCAGGATAACTAGAAAGACATACTCCTAATAGGTCAGTACTCTAAGTTCCCCCAATAAGCCCAGATCCAGAATCTCTTGTTTGGGAACATAGGCATATAATGTCAAAACTTTGGTCTTATCTAAGTTAAGCTTATAGCCGGTGACCACAGAAAAATATTGAATTTCAGCCAATGCTGCAGGGATTGAAGCCAGGGGGTCCTCTACATGCAGAAGAAGGTCATCCACATAAGCGGATATCTTATATCTGCCCCCCCCACCAAGATTACTTTAAAAGCTGGATTATGCTGGAGATTATAAAGTAGGGGGTTCAAGATATAGATTAAATAGGAAGGAAGAGAGAGGACACCCTTTCTCCTCCCCTGTTGTAGTGAGAAACGGGCACACAGGATACCATTACACCTAATACAGGCAGGGGGATTACAACACAATGCCTTTACTCACATACAACATGTAGAGGGGAAACCAAATGTTTGCAGAACAGCAAACAAATGGAGCCAAGAGACCCAATCATAAGCTTATTCTGCATCCAGGGAAACCAGAGCAGCCATGATTTTGCTGTCCCTGGATGCATAAATCAAGTAGTGTATTTACATAGGTGATCACAGCCCACCATAAATCCAACTTGCACCAGACCGATAAGACTGTCCCACATCAAAAGCAATTGATTAGCAAGCACTTTGACTGACATTTTTATATCTGAATTGAGCAAAGAAATTGGACTACTTGGTGATAGTTCATCTTTACCTGATTTATGTATAAGGGTAATCCAAACTTGTGTAAAGTGGGAATCGGTAAGGGGTGAAGAAAGAAAGTGATTGAATAGTCAGGTCAGAAAAGGAGCCAGCACCTCTGTAGAGGCCACATAAAATATATTAGTAAGACCACCTGGTCCAGGAGTCTTGTCTGATGAGAGTTGCCTTATCACCAGATGGACCTCTGAAAGTGTAATTAGACCCTCTAATAGTTCCTGCTACTGCAATGCAAGAGTAGGGATGCATAGAAGGTCAAGATAAGCTGAAAAGTGATCTAGAAGGGCTGGCATGGGGGTGGTAATTCCCATATAAGAGACTATAATAATTCTGAAAAGGATCAGCAATATCTGCAATATCGCATGGGTGAGTAAGTATTGCAGCATCAGGGTTGGGATGAAGACAGGGAATGGCTTTTGATGACTCCAACTGGTGAAGTTGCAAGGCTACTCATTTCCCTGCCCTGTTCCCCAGACTCCAGATAGTGCATCTTTGTATGCATTAGGGCCAGCTCCAGTTTTTCCACAAGGAGATCCACGTATTGCACCCTTAGGGAATTAAGGTGGAGCCAAACTGGGGTGGGGTATTAGGAGAAAGCCGCTGCTCCAGCTGGAGAACATTCTGAAGTAACTGATCAACCATTTCATTACACACCTTATTATGTTTTGTAGCCAATCTTACACATTCCCCACTGAATGGCACATTTAGCAACCCCTCATAGAATATTGAGCCTCAGCAAGGGACCTTCATTATTCAGGAAAAAGACCTTAAGAAAATCTTGTACAGCACAAAGAATATTGGGATCCTTGAGATGTTGTGAATTTAGGCACTAGACCCTGTCCTGCTCCTTCAGCCCATGGAAAAATGTTCCACAGCTTCCTGCACATGGTCAGAAATGACCAAGGGTTGAGTTTCACAAGATAAAAGTCTGGCAAGAAATTCCTGACTAATAAGAAACATAGAAACATAGACTTTGACGTCAGATAAGGACCACTTGGCCCACCTAGTCTGCCCATTTCCCTACCTAGAGGATAAGCTGCAGATCCTATTTAACCAACAGCCTATTCCTTCCTACCCCTAATCAATCTGGGACAATGTACTACTGCGAGAGGAATAGAATGTATACTGCTTGTCCGTGGGGTGGAGAATGCACCAGGGATCCACCAAGCCTAAAGTATCTAACAGCTCCCTCAGACTCTACTGTCCTGGGGACAGACCCTTCTTGTGAAAATCGTACCTATCCAAGCCAGTTTGATACACCAGGTTTTAGTCCCCTCCAGTAATACAGGCTGATGGACAAATGGGGCTAACCGAGTAGCCAGATCTTTGAAAAATTTTGGAGAATCCACATTGGGACCATATACCGAATCCAACAGAACTTCAATTAGCCCCAACTGCCCATGCACAAAAAGAAAACACCCCTCAGGATCCCAGCATTCTTGAATCAGCTGGGAAGCAAGCTTATGAGCTATCAATACAGCCATCCCCCCTCTCTTACTACTATTGCCTGCCCCGTAGACCTTGCCAACCCATTCTCTCCTAAAATAAGATGCATCCTCATGTCATATGTGAGTCTCCTGCAGGAATGCAATACCACCTGTAGATTCATGATGTCATGCAAGACCATATGGCGTTTCCTTTTCTTTTGAGCCTTAATTTTCCACATTACAAATGTATACAAACTACCCATTACAAAGCTGTAACAGTAATAAAAAAACTCTAACCATAATCAAAAGAAAAAAGTCATACTCTCATAAAAAGACTGTGTTCTAGGGACCACCTCTCCCCCAACTATCCCCAATAATAACTAGCATCACCACATCCTAAAAAATTATCACAAAAAACTTACAAACAAGTAATAGATTAATTACCAAATCCCCCCAACCAATAAAACAAACCCCAACAAAAACAAATAAAAACAAACCCCAACATAATATCCACAAAAAAAGCCAAATCGCCCCAGGTTTAAGTGACACAACCCAGAAACACCAAGGTCCATGACATGTTCAGAATGCTATCCCCAAAAGACCTCCCTGACCCCCACACCCACCAGCAAAGTAATGAACATACTCACAGACACACATAAAACACATTTTAAATGCCACAAAATACCCCCCCCCCCATAATCAAGTAGTTAATGAACACTGACAAACCTACAGATTAAAGTTGAAGAATAAAGAAGTAAATTCCCACCTAACATATAAAGTAACTCTATCAATATACCGGACCCAGTTACTGCCCTCCTACCTAGCCTCTACCCTAACAGCCCAAAAACCATCAGCATACTCACTCAGAAATTTCGGCTCCTGTATACTACAAATCCCACACATGGCCACCTCTGCTGGACAGTCGGCCTTTAGTGTCCGTCTACCAAAACTATGGAACTCCCTGCCGGCTGACATCCAGCTCTCCCCTCCCCTTGGATACAAATCTCCCTTCTAAAAGGTCAAGTCCCCATAAGATGCATATGTCAACATGACATGCACTAGCATTGGCCATGTCAATCTGGTGTGCACGATGTAAGGACCAACCATCCAATACAATCTATGTTGCCCACTCAAATGCTTAACTATCAAATTTTGATTGCCATTACCTTTCATTCTTATTCTGCATACTATTATGCTGCCCACTCTGTGTTTCTTGCCTCCTGTACATATTATTCCTATATTATTTATCACTGTAATAATGAAACCTTGTACATATTGTATGTTACCTATGTAATTTTGCTGTTCTATCATTTCTTATTGTTACTAGTATGTTATATCCCGTTTTTCTCTCCTCCCCCAGGACACATCTGGAATCGAGTGGTAGTCTGCTCAGTATGTCTTTCCTGGTAAAACTTTTAAATAAATAAATAAATAAAATAAAATATATGTGGTCCATTGAAATCTTAACTAGTACACCATTAGCCAGGACAAACAGGGGATGAGGAGGGTCAGAAAACAAGAAGCAGTAGCACACTCTGACTTCCTTAACACATCCTTAGTACTCCAAAGGGGCACCAAACTGCAGCATCCTGAAGCAACAAACAAAGGCAAAGGGTCCCAGTAAATTCATTTCTAAACAATCTTTAAAGAGTAAACAAAAAATTCCTTGGGTCACTTTGCGTCGATAAGGAAAAGCAATAGCACCATGTGTCCTTGAGAAGACATCCACTGAAGAATGGGTTTATAACCCGGAACACCAAAGTAACCAAGGGGACCACCACTGACCCCAAAAAATAACTAGTACCAAATTTGAACTGCCAACTAGAACTACACCAGTGGTCAGAGAACCATGGCCTAAATGTTGGCACATGCACAAAACATCCAAAACTTTGTTTCTGGCCCCATAAGTAAAGAAAGGAGTATCATTTGTACTCTGATACTGCAGGCTCACAATTGTCTGATTGCCAAAAGAAAAATGCGGAAATCTTGTGTAAGGCACCAACAGACAACCATTTAGTCCAGCATAATAAACAGAACCACTAACGATGGTTTAAACAAGTCTATAAATAAAGTAGCAAGCTCTCTGTTAGCCTGTTCCACCAAGTCAAAGCTGTTTTGAGCTCCATAAAAGGTAACCTGAAGACATACAGGGTATATAAAATTTGTGATTAGCTGCCAGAAAATGAGACAATACAGTGGTAAGTGGCCCATGTTTGTTTCACTGCCAGGAGTAAATCTTGCACCACTCAGAGATCGGTACCCTCTCATGAGCCATCTTGCAGCCCTCGTACCTTTCCCAATATATGTTGGTCATCCAAATAATTAAAAAATTTAACAATAAGAGTGTGAGGGGGCATGCCCTCCGGTGGCATCAGCCTAAGTGCTCAATTAGCCCTCACTATAATATAAAATGGTATATTCAGGGAGGGTCCCGCCAACATCTCTACCCTCTCTGTGAAATAATACTTCCTCACATTGCCCCTGAACCGCCCTCCCTCTATCTTTAAATTGTGTCCCCTTGTTCTTGCACGTCTCTTTTTCTGAAAGATGCTACCCTTTTGGACTTTGTTGATTCCACTGAGGTACTTAAAAGTTTCTATCATGTCCCCCCCTCCCTTCTTCCCTCAAGGGTATACATATTAAGCTCCTTTAGTCTCTCCTCATATGGCTTCTCTTGCAGACCCTGCACCATTTTGGTTGCCTTCCTCAGGACTGCCTCTATCCTGTCTATGTCCTTGCTGAGATGGGGTCTCCAGAACTGGACGCAGTACTCCAGATGGGGTCTCACCAACTGTTTGTACAGAGGGATAACAACTTCCTGTTTTCTGCTGCTGATGCCTCTCCCTATGCATCCCAGTACATCCCCAGCCCTCCCTACTGCCTTCTCATATTGCTTGCTAACCTTAAGGTCATCTGATATGATTACCCCCATCCCTTTTCCTTTTTTGTTGTTGCTACTACCTCCTCCCATTGTGTATTCTTCCCCTGGGTTCTTGTTTCCCAGGTGCATTATTTTGCACTTCTTTGCATTGAATCCTAGCTGCCATACTTCTGACCATTCCTCCAACCTTGCCAAGTCCCTTCCCATCCTTTCCACACCTCCTTGTGTATCAACCCTGTTGCAGATCTTTGTGTCATCTGCAAAGAGGCATACTTTTCAATCCAGTTCCTCTGCAATGTCACTTATGAAGACATTAAAAAGGACTGGACCCAATAGTGAACCCTGCAGTACCCCACTAGTAACCCCTCTTTCTTCAGTGTGGACTCCATTTACAATTACCTTCTGTGTCCTGTTGTCCAGCCAATGTTTTACCCAGGATACGACCCTGGGACCCACTCCTAGGCTGGTTAATTTGACTATTAATCTTTTGTGTGGGACTGTGTCAAATGCCTTGCTAAAGTCTAGGTAGGCCATGTCCACAGCCCCTCTCTGGTATACTACTTTGGTCACCCAGTCAAAGAAATCTGTTTGATTCATCTGACATGACCTTCCTGCTGTGAACCCATGCTGCCTTGGGTCCTGTGTCCCACTGGCCTCTAGGTACTCAACTGTTCTTTCCTTCAGAAGTGACTCCATTACTTTCCCTACCACAGCGGTCAAACTGATAGGTCTGTAGTTTCCTGCCTCTGTCTTGGTCCCACTTTTGTGAAGGGGAATCACATCCTTCTTCCTCCAGTCCTCAGGTACCACACCATCCTCCGATGATTTATTGAAAAGTATAGCCAGTGGTTTCACTAGTTCCCCCCTTAATTCTTTTAGAATTCTGGGGTGAATTCCATCAGGCCCCATTGCTTTGTCCATCTTCAGTTTTAGGAGTTCTTGCAGAACCCTTTCTTATGTGAAAGGACTGGGATCGACCCCAACCCCCCCATCAAGAGTGCTTCTGTTAATTGAATTAGGCAATTCCCCCTCCTCTTTTGTGAATACTGGGCAGAAATATTCGTTCAGTATCCCTGCTTTTTCACTGTCCCCCTCTGCCACCCACCATTCATTCTATTCAGCCTCACTATCCCTTCCTTTGTCTTTCTACACTCTCTAATGTACCTATAAAAGGCTTTATCCCCCTTCTTAACCGAGTTGGCTATCTTTTCCTCAGTTTGGGCCTTTGCTATTCTGACTTCCTTCCCTGCTTCCTTCTGCCTTAACTGGTACAGCTCTCTGTCCTGCTCCTTCTGTGTTTCCTTATACTTCCGGAATGCTATCTTTTTCTTCCTGACTTTCACAGCCACCTCTTTTGAGAACCATAGTGGCTATTTCTTTCATTTTGATTTGTTTATTTGCTTCACACAAAGGCTTGTTGCCTCTGTGATGACAGTTTTATGATTCCCATTGTTGCTCCACACCTCCTTCTAGCCTGTTTGCTAGTGCTTTTCTGAGGCACTCTCCATCTTGCCAAAGTCAGCCCTCCTAAAGTCCAGTACCCTCACTTTTGTGTGGCTTGACTCTGTAGCTGAGTTTAACATGAACCACACTGTTGGATGGTCACTTGTTCCCAGATGGCAACCCACTTCTAGATCTGAGATCCTCTCACTGCCCCCGTTTAGAGTATGAGGTCTAAGATTGCTCCCTCACAAGCGGGTTCCGCAACTAGCTGTCTGAGGCCTGCCACCTGTAGGGCATCAGAAATGGCCCTGTTCTTGGATGTGGCTGCAGCAAATGTGCTTCAGTTAACATCTGGCATATTCAGGTCTCCCGTCAACAGTATCTCCCCTTTCTCTGCCATTCTAAGAATGCCTTTTATCACATCCTTGTCCATTCCCTACCCCTGACATGGGGGTCTGTACGCAACCCCTGGGCGGATTGTGGTGCCCTTTCCAGTCTCCAAGGTGACCCACAGTACCTCGTCTCCTCCCTGTTTACTCTTTTGTTCAGTTGCTTTTATCCCTTCCTTTACATTGAGAGCTACTACTCCCCCTCTTCTCCCCTGCCTGTCTCTCCTGTAGGTTAAGTACATTCTTGAATGTAAATGTTCATAAAGTTCAATCAAAGATCATACAGTTCCTCAGCTAAACTTTCATGGATACACTCTATCAATATTTTTGGTGACCAGAAATACTTTGCTTTTACAAAACTGGATTAACTCATGTGGCAACCCTGTTTTAGTCCTATTCTCAAAAGAGTTTTGCACTCTGTACAAACAAGAGGTGGACATTTTCAACCCTTAAGTATTTTATCACACAACCAAAGCAATTTACCATAACAATAGAGTTTTTAAACAGGCGCAACATATTCTAATGAATGGCTACACTTCATTTTAGTTGTAGAAACTTATTCAAAATGTATTTGTTTTCTTTTGTTCTTCAATCAAATGGAGTCACTGTTCACCTTCCTTTTATAAATACAAAAAGGCCCAACTGCTATTTGTATTAGCAGAATTTGCAACACTTTTAAAATGTGGTGAGGTTAAATGTTAATTCTTTTGTGTGTTCAAATAGTTAAATGTCCTGTTGAACATATATTCCCTACTCCTTTACTGAAAAAAATCTGATTTTGTGATGCTGTTGAACTTTTACAATGGCAAACAGTGTATTCCAACATGCAGATTCATTCTGCAAATGTATTTTTGTCTCAGCTAATCATGGTCCTTGAAAGGATCAGCGACTTCAGGAACATTTGTGTAGATGGGCAGTTCATGAACTTAGTTCATGAAGTGATTTGAAGAACAGTTGGTGAACACTGATGGATTTTCATGAACTTAACTGAATTCACTCCACCATGGAGAGTAAGGAGGTGGTCCATAAGTATATGCAGCCCACCTTACTGTATGTCACAGAAAAGACATGCCAGATGACTGATGTCATCTTTCCCTTTGTACTAGTTACACAGAACCACCTAAGAAGAAGGGTTAGTACTTTGGCGATGGACAGCCACACCATCCATACTGTCACGAAGGTAGGTGAGGAAGGGTTCAAGCGGTAAGATATCATACTGTAGTACACACTTGGGGACAACCCATTAATGGGCATATTTGTAAGGTGCCCTGATCAGGGTCTTGGCAGCTGATCCTTACCTCCCACAATGGTAGGAATGGTAGGAGGAATTCCCAAGGAGACCAGGTTTGGGTACTAGACTTTTTTGAAGGTGTCCCTACTACCCCATGAAAACTGTGATATTTTTGCCATGTTTGTCAGGGTATAGACTGCTGTGAATCACTCCTGAAAGGAGGGAAGTTCTCTTGATCTCCATCTGTGGAGGATTTGGAGTTTGCTTTCAATGATGACTGATTACAAACATTCAAGTCTTGCATACTGGAGGGAAATGGATTGTTCATAGACCCTACCATAAACAGTTGAGGAGAGGAGGGAATGGGCATCCCAAGGATCCTGCAGCATTTCTGGTGGATGGTAGACCCAGATTGGTGGAAGTAAGAGCATCTTCATAGGATGTGAATGAGATCTGCTCCAGGAGAGCCACAGCTCAAGTATTTATCATGAGAAAACAGACCAAAAGCTTTAAGTTGTGTAGGGATGTGGTACCACTAGTGTAACATTTTGTTTTGAATAAGGAAGCTTTTACTATCTAGACATCCTTGGTGTGCTAATTTCCAGCACTGGAACCGTATTGTGTCTGACAGAGGGAACTGCAGTTCCCTTTTTTATAGTACTCTGTGTGGAGTCAGATATGGCATCTCTAATAATTCCATAAATCTTCTCCACTTGTACCTTGCTAACTGCATACCAGGACATAAGAACATGATAAGGAGATAGTTCTGATCTGGGATTATCCAACATCATGAGAAGGCTCTAGTTTAAGTTTCACAGTGATCATACTGCACAGTTGTAGGAATCTCCAGAAGTCTGAGGAAGGCAAGGCAAAGTGAGAGCAGATATTTTTAAAGAAGTCTAGTTGCTTGCATCAGGGTTAAAGAGATCAACTACATGTCATATCATTTTCTGAGGAGGGACAGGATATAGGAGATTTTCCAATGCAGAGATTTGGATTATTTCAGAGGGGTGCCATTTGTAGTGGAGTTGAATGCAATCTGGTTAGTTTTATAGGTGGTTTCCAAGTTATATAGCAAGTTAATTTTGGATAGTGAGCCAGGCTTTCAGGTGTGATGATAAGGGGTTTAAAGGTAAACTGCAGGTGATACCTCATCCAAAAGGCAAGTATGTTTGGAGATCCACAGTAGAGACATTATAGAGGGGGTCAAAAATCACTGTCAAAAAAGTTGGCCCAGTGGTGCAGAGGGCTGAAGTGATATCCACCTTTCCCCTTACCATGCCAGCAACCTGGGTTCGGGAATGAGCTCAGGTCACCAGGGGTTGTCGTGGTAGGGGGAAGTTGAGCATCTGGAGGACAGCTCTTCTCTCCCTGGTTGGGTAGTCTTGTTTACTGGGCCCTTGACTGCCCCTGGCTGGAGGCCTGGAGATAGCACCAGCAGTCTGAGTGGCACAAAAGGGAGAGGCTGTAGTTCTGCAGCATGTGTGCACCTCCATGTGCACACACTTACTGTATGTGTTGCCATAACTGGGGAAAGGACTGCAGGAGAAAATGGAAAATTGGTTGGTTCAGGCTACATGAATTCCTACAAGAATTTCTGCCCGCCTGCCTTTGTTCCTGTTACAATGGTCCTGAGGAGAGTCACCAGGAGGGGGAGGACAGGCTTCCCCTATCTGCCCCCACCACAGGAGGTAATTTTTGGGGGATCTAGGGCTTGGTGTACAAGAGAGATAGGTACCAGGTGAGATGAGATGAGGTGAAGACAGGGCTGAGAGCCCACCCATAGTGAACAGTGGAGGAAAAGCTTTATTTAAAAAAGAAAATCATTGGCAAGTTTGTGTCATTCAGAAGGCTTGGTAGCATGCAAAGAACCAAGGGAGGTTTGATCCGCCTATTCACCAGAGTGAATGAAATATAGGTTGGATATATCTGGTTGTTTCACCCTCCCAAATGAAATACCTGATTAGCCTTTCCAACATCTTGAACCATATTAGCAGGATGTTCCCTGGCAAGTGAGAGATTCAATGCAGGACCTTTGGTGATGTGATCATCCTTAAGGCTGCAATTTTGCCAGCCATTAATAGGTTCAATTGACACCACTTATCACATTCTTCTTTTAGTCTCTTGAGGAAGGGGGGGCAGGTTTGCTGAGCAGAACCATGAAAAATCAGGAGTGTTATGAATCCTTAGGTATTTGACTGAGCAAGATAACCAAAGCAAGCCAAGAAGTGTGATGTCCTTCTTCTGGCACTGCCACTGAGGGGGAGAACTATGGTTTTAGATGTGTTTATTTTTAGGTCAGACAGCTTGCCAAAAGAATGGAATGGAAAGAGCAGAGGGGGGGATAGTATAAGGGGCATCTGCCAACAGCTCTAGGCAAACATCAGCATATAGTTTTGTTCTATATTCAGTAGGGCTGGCTGTTATGCCTTACAGATCTTTATGTTGCTAGATGGATGTGGCCAGTAGCTCAATGGCTAGGAAAAAAAGCAATGTGGCTAAGGGAAATCTTTCCTAGTCTTATGGCCCAATGGGAAGTGAGAGGATAGTGAAGAGCTGGTGAGAATTTTAGCCATAAGTTCCATACAGAGAGTATGTACCAGGCAGTAACACTGGTGCCATAGAAACATAGAAATATAGAAGTTGTCAGTGGATAAGAACCACTTGGACCAACTAGTCCTCCCTGCTAATCCTGTCTATATCCCCTACTAAGACCCCTGTACATACTCAAATTATCCCCACATTTCACTTGATGCTAGGATTCCTTTATACCTATTCCACACGTTCTTCAACCCTGGGTTCATTTTAGTTTCTACTACTTCTAGCTACTTCTGCCGGGAGTCTGTCCCAAGCTACCACCACCCTCTCCACAAAGAAAGACTTCCTGACAATTCCCCTTAGTCTTCCCCCTCCAGATTCATTGCATGACCCCTAGTTCTTGTGCAACTCTTTCTCTGCATAATGCTCCCTTTGTGTGTCTTGTTCACATCCGTGAGATATTTAAATGTCTCTATCATGTCTTCCCTCTCCTTCTTGTCTTCCAGAGAGTACATGTTTAATTCCCTGAACCTGTACTCATAGGCCCTGCATCATCTTGGCTGTCTCCTTTGAACCCTTTCAACCCTGTCTATGTCCATTCATAGGTAGGGCCTCCAGAACTGTACACAGTACTCAAGGTGAGGTCTCAACAATGACCTTTACAGGGATATTATGACTTCCCTCCTTCTGCTGATGATCCCTCTGCCTATGCACCCCAGCATCGTGCTGGTATTCCCCACCGCCTTGTCACACTGCTTAGTCACCTTCAGGACATCAGAAATAATTACCCCCAGGTCCCAGTTCTGTTTTGTGACTGTCAGTTCTCCGCCACTCAGATGGTACTTTGCTGTGGGGTTCCTGTGGCCCAGGTGCATGATCTTACACTTCTTTGCATTAAAGCCCAGTTGCCAGACCCTTGACCACACTTTCAGTTTGCCAAGCAGTTAAATATGGCAGCCCCTGTCATTGCCACTCTGGTCACATGGCTCTTCAATCAATTCCTCTTTGAAGGGAATGTCCCAGTGCTCTGGAAAGTAGCCCTGGTCTCACCCATTCATAAAGGTGGGGCACATGATCAGGTGGAGAACTACTGCCCAATATCCCTCCTGTTCATACCAAGCAAAGTATTGGAGAGGCTAGCGTACAACCAGGTGGTGGACTACTTGGAGCAACACAAACTATTTTCTGCCCAACAGCAGGGTTTCAGAAAGAACCATGGAATAGATATGGCCTTAGTAAATCTCACCACAGATTTACTCACTGCATTGGGTAGGAGCATGTGCACTGATGTGTGGTGTTTATAGACCTCACCAAGGCATTTGACCTGGTTGACAATCAATTTCTCCTTACAAAGTTGATGCCAGTCAGCCTTGACAACCTGGTGGTAAAATGGCTTGCCAACTACCTCCAGGGAAGGTTACAATGGGTCAGATGGCAGAACGTCACTTTGGACAATTGTAAGATACTAGATGGGGTCCCCAAGGGATCAATCCTTGGGTCTCTGCTATTCTCCTTATTTATAAATGACATGCCTTCATAATGTGGTGAGGCTAAGCTCACCTTATATGCAGATGATGTGGTATTGTACAGGTCCACTGGTGATACCAACATCTTGAATTAATTGTTATCAAAGGATTTGGTGTTGCTTGAAGGCTGGCTGACCAACAACAAGCTGGTCATCAATGGTAGGAAAATGAAGGCTGAAGTATTTGGTCCAAAAAGCTTGGGACATGATAGATCCCAAATACTGACACTCTCCCTATCCACTGGAGCAAGGGTAGAGGTAGTGGAGGTCATACAGTACCTGGGAATCACCATTGACCAGGACCTTACCTTTGAAGCCCACATTGACATGATCACTAGGACTATGAACCAGAAGCTTGGCTTTCTATATTGACTAAATCACTACCTAACACATGACACCCGGTGCAAGGTGGTGGAAGGCACCCTTCTACCCACACTATTCTATGGCTTACCAGTACTGTTCTCTATAAGAAATACTGAGATGCAGAAGATCAGAACTCTGTATCACAGAATCAGTAGGTTTGCTACAGGCGCCCACTCCAGAGAGCACCATTGTCTGGCCCTCCAAACAGTGAACTGGCCCACCCTGGAAGGCAGACTAAAATACCCCTCTCTCTCTGCTTGGTCTACAAGCTCAGACTGCCCAGCACCCACCTTCCCCCAGTTAAGCCGAGGTGCTGATAATGAAAACGAATAGTAGAACACTCAGGTCTTCTGGTAAAAAGCTTCTCATGATACCCAAAGCAAAAATTGCACAAGGATCTCAGGCTTTTTCAGCTCTCATTCCCCCCTCTCTGGAACACACTCCCAACAAATCTGTCGAAGTGTAATTCACTAGGGGGATTCAAAAGGGGGCTTAAGGTCCACCGTTGGAGCTTAGCCAATGCACTTGTAATCGGTGATGTCTCAATGCTGTAAGGCTATTATCCAAGAAATTGTATCTAGTGAGTGGCAATGTTCATGAATGTACCCAATGTGTAATTAGCAAAAGTTGTAAAATGTTGATTGAACCCTAGCATGTGACTATAAACTTCTGTCTATTACCTGTACTAGTTTCACTCTGTATTGCACTATCTGTAATTAATTCTGGGTTGCCCCTAAAAAAGGGACCATAACTGGGCTCAGTGGGCCTACCCAGTCAACAAAATTAAAATAAATAAATAAATAAATAAATGATCCTCCCTCATTTGTTCCACCCCACAAGAGTGTTCAGCCTATTGAAAATTTTGGTATCCTCTGCAAGCAGACACAGCTTCTCTGCCAGTCCTTCAGCAATATTGCTGATGAATATACTGAAAAGTACTGGACCTAGCACTGACCCCTGTGGCATCTCATGAGACACTTTGCCTTCCGCTGAGTGCAAACCATTTACCACCAACCTCTGACTTCTACCTTCCAGCCAGTTTCTCATCCATCTAACTAACTTTGGTCCCAGCCCAGGACTACTTAGTTTGTTCATTAGCCTTCTGTGAGGGACAGAGTCGAAGGCTTTGCTGAAGTCCACGTAGGCCACATCTAACCCTTCCCCCCAATCCACTATCCTGGTCACCTAATAAAATAACTTGATCAGGTTAGTGTGGCAGGATCCCCCCTGTGAGCCCATAATGCCTTGGATCCTGCAGCCCGTTGGTCTCCAGATGCTCACCAACCTCTCCTTCAACAGTGTCTCCATAATCTTGCTCACTAACGATGTCAGGCTGACAGGTCTGTAATTCCCTGCCTCCTCTCTGCTTCCAGTTTTGTGCAGTGGGACTACATCAGCCCTCCTCCTGTCTCCTAGAACCACCCCTGTTTCCAGAGACAGGTTAAAAAGGGCCATCAGAGGTGCAGCCAGCTACTCTCTGAGTTCTCTCAGCACTCTGGTGTGTATTCCGTCAGTGCCCATTGCCTTATCCACTTTTTTTATTTGTATTTTTTACTCCCCAAGACTTAGGGTGGAGCAATGCCCCCAAACCACCCATCTGCAAGCCCAACCACCTCCAACCAACCCCTAGATCCCCCATGGCTTGCCCACATGGTGGGGTTGGGATGGGAGCATCCCCCTTGCCTGGAGCACAATCCAAATCCGGGAAGGTGGTGGTGGTGGTGGCAGACCAGTGGGGTGAGGTAAGACTTCATGAAGCCCCCCTGCTGCCATTTTTCCTTTTTCTGGTAACCCGCCTCCCTCCTGATGCATGACCACATGTATGTGGGGGCACACACATACAGCGATCACTGGCTGCTTGTGGTTCCAGCCTGCACCATCCCACAGCTACCTCCAGAGGGTGACTGACAGGCAGGGTGACAATCTCTTCCTTCCTGAGAGAGGAGAGCAGTCCTCTGGACACTCGATCCTCTTTTCTGCCTGCCAACCCTCAACTGCCCAGGCTTGTTCCTGAACCCAGGATGCCAGCATGGTGTGAGGTGTGGCGTCCAGCACCTCAACCTCCAGCACCACCAGGCTCACTTGCCTTATCCACTTTTAAACATGATAGTTACCCTATGACTTTATCTGCTGTGAAAGGACGTGTGTCCATCTCTGATACCCTTGCAGCATTATTTTCTATCACTGGTCTGTTACCTGATCCTTCCACTGTAAATACTGAACAGAAGTATCTATTTAACATGTCTGCCTTTTGAAGATCTTCTTCCACACAGACCCCCCTTCCCCCTTCAGCCTAATTAGCCCTTCTTTGGCCTTTCTTTTGTTCCCTATGTATCTGAAGACTGTTTGTCCCCCTTCTTCTGTGATTGTGCTTTAGCCTTCCTTACTGCCCTCCTCACCTCCTTTTGTTTTTCCTGATAGAGCACTGTGTCCTCCTCCTTCTGAGTTATGTTGTATCTCAAAAAGGCCTGGTTTTATGCTCTTACCTTATCTGCTACCTCCCTTGAGAACTAAAGAGATCTGTTTTGCCTTTTACTTGACAACCTGCTGGATACAGAGACTTGTAGCCCTTTGTATACCCTCCTTAATTTTAGCTCACTGGTTCTCCACTCCCTCAAGTTCCCCAATCCTGACCAGGGTGTCCTTGAAAGATTTCCTCATTGCCTCAGATTCAGCCCTCCTGAAGTCTAAAACCCTAGTTCTGGTGTTGTTTACTTCTACTTTAGTTCTTATGGTAAACTGTACTGTATGGTGGTCACTGGCCCCCAGGTAGTCACCTACTATAACGTCAGCAGTGCTATCCCCATTTATCAAGAACAGGTCCAGCATTGCCCCACCCAGGGTGGGTTCCTCTACTAGTTGCCTAAAAGATGCAAATAGTAGAGTTTAGTATGCCCTTGTGCCTAGTGCTGTTCTATGCAGACTCCAATCTACATTTGGTAGATTGAAGTGTTCAACTAGTTGTATCTCCCCCCTTTTGAACCATATTCTGAATTTCTTAATTTAGTTTAGTTTTAGTTTATTAATTTGTTAGAGTGCTCTATCTCATTATGACTCTAGGTGCTTTACAAATGCCTAAATAATGTAGGCAGAATTTAAATTAGAGTAAACATACAAGATATAGACCAAGCAAAATAAGATAAAAGGAGGGGAAAGCTTCACTAATTAAAGAGGTTGTCAGATCCCTGTTGAAGGCACTAGCCATGGGGGCCTCTCTTAGTGACAGAGGCAGTGAATTCCCCAGGGTAGGTGTTGCAGCTGAAAAAGCCTGTGTGCCGGATGAATTAAATGAACCCTGCAAATCATTATTAGGCCCTTCTTGGCTGATCAGATTGGACAAGAAGGGTACTAGGGCTGTAGAAGGTCTTGCATGTAACCAGACCTCAGACCATGTAGGGCTTTATAGGTCAGTAACCCCACTTTGAAGTGATTCACCACCAAATAGGGAGCCAGTGCAGAGAGTGCAACACAGGCATAATGTGACATGACCTCTGAAGGTCAGTCAACAGCCTGGCCATTGCATTCTGCACCAGCTGTAGGCAGTGAAGATCAGCCCTTAATAGCCCTTGGTGAAGGACATTGCATTAATTAAGCCATGATGTCATGAAGGCAGATCACCTGAGGGGATCAAGTGTTTGATCTTGGAGATGTTTCTAAGGTGGTAAAAAATACTCTGGACCATGGCTGACACCTGAGATTCAAGTGTTAGGCCACTATCCAGCACAATGCCAAGGCTTTTCACCTTAGAAAGAGGTAACCAGCTGAGAGCCTCCAAGCATAAGTCAGGTGGCTTGACCAACCTGCACACCCACCCCTGGGTGACCAGGTTCCATCACCAGAACTTCCATTTTATCCGAATTTAACCTCAGTCAGTTGGCACTCATCCAGTCTTGGACCACAATGGGGCACCAATTAAAAACTGACACCACATCCTGTTGTTTGGGTGCTAAAGATAGTTATGGCTGGATATCATCAGCACAGCAATGAAAACCCAGTCTGTACCATCTTAAAATATCCCCTAGTCATAGCATATATACTGCGAACAACATGGGGGACAAAATGGAACCCTGTGGAATTCCACATTGCAGGGGCAGTGGTCAAGAGGAAAACACCCTTGAGACTACCTTCTCTATCCTGCTGGTGAGGAAAGAATGGAACCAGTTGAGAATCACACTAGAAAGTCCACAACGAACCCACAGGTGATAAAAAAGCACCCCATGGTCCAGGGTGTCAAAAACAGCAAAAAGATCGAGAAAAAGAATAGACCACTCTCCTCTATCCCATGCCACTAGGAGATCATTAAACACCAGAACCAGGGCAGTCTCAGTACTATGCCTTTTTCTAAAGCCCAAATGAAGAGCATCATAGATGTAGCAAGTTAACAAATTGGCCTCCACTTGTAAAGCCACCACCTTCTCAGTAACCTTGCCTAAAATGGGAAGGTTTGAGATGGGTCTGTAGTTTGCCAGGCCGTCCAGGTCTAGTGACAGCTTTATCAAGAGAAGCCTCACAACTGACTCCATAAGGGGCTTAGGAAAGACCCACTTTGCTAGAGAACACTACACTATGCAAGAGAAGACCGGGCCAATGGACTTGATGTACCCTACAGGAAGGTGCATCCGACCCGGATCCAAACTACAGTAGGTGGGTCTCAGCTCATAGATGACCCTAATGACATCATTGACCACCACCTGGTCAAAGTTAGACCAGACAGATGGAATGCCTGCAACAAGCACTGGCTTGCCACTGTAAGTCCCTAAGGAGGGCACTGACAAGGTCCTAGATCTGATAGAGGAAACCTTATCAGCAAAAAATGGAGCAAATGTATCATATTTAGACTATGAAAAAGCTCTAACCGGTTGAAGAAAGGCTGGGTTACACAGCCTGTCAACAGTCTGGAAAAGCTGAGCTGGTCTGTTAATTGCTGCAACAATTTCCCTGGACAGGAACTCTGCCTTCTTATGGGAAATTGCTGCTTGATGATCTCTGTAATGAGACATCAAAACAAGCTTATCCCCATCAGATCGAGATCTCTGCCAGCAATACTCCAAACTTTTGGCCTCTCAACTTCAACCGTCTGAGAGTCCCGTCAAACCATGGGGATCTGAACAGGGACTGGTAGGATGAAGTAGAGAGTGCTGGTGACAGCCCTATTATAGTTCAAAACCAATTCCTCTAGCTCCTCGTAAACTCTCATCACACCTGATAGATCCAGCACCACCATAAAAACCTCTGGGGTCAGACCCCTCAAATGGCGGTACTGAACCACCTCCATAAGGGAAGGTCTATCAGGGGGCTCCAAATGAGAACTTCATGCTATAGTGGTCTGACCAAATGACCGGTTCCGCTATGAGGTTGGTAAACTCTAATACCAGTGATAAGGCAAGGTCCAAAAGGTGACTGTATGAGTGGGTGGCTGAAGTAACCACCTGTGTCAGGCCCAGTAATTGCATTAATTGGAGGAAGTCTTGTCCAAATGGCAAAAGTTCATTGTTGATCTAAGAGTTGAAGTCACCCAGAATTATCCATTTGGGTGACTCCAAGACTATTCCGACCATGAAGTCCACAACTTCCTACAGGAATTCCTTTTAATGCCCTGGAGGGCAGTAAATGAGAAGTATCCTGCAACATGTACTTGCAACCCTTTGAGCAACCACACATTCAAAATATTTTTTTCCCACTGCGAGAGCTGTGAAGTTCTTCTATTGACACATCATTCTGCTTCTCCCCCTGAGCAGGGGGTCTATAGATCACCCCATGTGAATAATGTCCTATTTCCTTTTCTCCAATGTGACCCACAGTGCCTGTGCCCTCCCCTATTTACCCTGTATTTCTATTACCTTTATGTTCTACCTCACATAAAGTGCTACTCCCCCACTTCATCTCTCCCTGTCCCTTCTAAACAGAGAATATCCTGGGATAGCCAGATCCCAGTCCTAGTTTTCATTGCACCAGGACTCTGTGATGGCTACTAGGTCCATGTCTGCGTCTGCTATGGTGGCCGCCAGATCTGCAATCTTGTTTTGAAGGCTACAGGTATTTGTACACATTTGCTATGGGCAATGCTACAGACATTTGCACATATTTTTTACAGGCAATGCTACAGGCATTTGCTTTCCAGTGTCTGCCATCACGCCACTTCCTTTCATATGCTTCCCTTTTCTTAATTGTCCCACTCTCCCTCTCAATGCCATTCCCACCTCTTGACCATTGTTCTTTCTTAATCTGTGGTTCTGTTTGATGTTTTACTCTCTCCTGATTAAAATAGTTCCTTTGCTGATCCTGGTGGTGGGGGGAGAGGGCAGACTATGTTGCAGTGCCCTATTCCGCCTCCCCCTTGACAGGTTTACATGCTTGCCAATGTAGCATTTAAACCTCTCTCTAAGGATGATATGAGCAGACTGCTAACATTTAAATCTCTCACTGAGGACAACACCCATATGCATTAGGACTGCATTGAGATACCCACACTATACCTAGTCAAATATTTTTTTCAAAGTCAGTTGCTGTTGCTGTGGATGGAGTGAGGGTACAGCTCACAAGTTTGATTAGGGAGGACAGGGATCTGAGGTGATATTAGCTAAGATTATGTTTGATAAATTCCACCTGTGATTTATGTATCAGTGCTGGAAGAAGGGATTCTAACCTCCATGCCAGAGCTTTCTCTAATATTTTAGTGCTGGCATTTAAAAGAAATTTATCTGTAACTGAAGGGGAGTGAGAGGTCGTTCTCCTTGGGGAGAACTGGTATGGTTACTTCTCTTATTATGGGGATTAGTCTAGAACTGGCATGGGTCTCTGTGACAATCTTATGAAGAGCTTGACATATAATAATATATAAATGCTTAAGTGCTGGAAGAGGTCCACATGATAGCTATCACTCACATGATGTGAGAGAAACAAGAGCTAGTTCAACTTTTCTGAGCTCTAGGGAGCTTTAAAAAGCCTGTGTTTGGTTTCTGTCAGCTTAAGTAGTTGTAAGGGAGAGGCGAAGGCATCAAATGTGTCAAGGTCTAAAGCACACCTAGCAGCATATACTGTAGGTCCTGATAAAATGTTTTCATAATTTTGTTACTCCCCTCTGGATGAGAGTGGGGTTTGCCAATGAAATCCTTAAAGGAAGAAATGTATCGCTCTGCCTGTTGTTTATGAAGATGATATGAGAGGAAGCTTCTCTGCCTTCTCTCTGCTGTCTCACAATCTATGATGAGTTCTCATAATGGCAAGTTCAGTGATCCCTGAAGAAGGTTTCCTTAATTGAGTCTAGTAGGGTTTGCTTTATAAAGGTATTCTTTCTTCTTTAGTGGAGATTCTAGGGCTTTCTTTTCAGCATCTGTCTTTCTCAATCATTGGGCAGAGTATCCAATGACTTCTCCTATAAGTGTAGCTCTATAAAGAGGCTGTAGAGACCTTCTCTGAATCATTGAGATAAAATGAACTGTTACTCTCCTCTCTGACCCATCTGAGAAAGTCTTTATCAAGCAAAAGTGGTGGATCAAGTCTTCATGAGGTAGACATCTTGAAGTCTGGGTCCCAAGTTAAGGAGAAGGAGTAGAATTCTTGAAGTCTGGGTCCCAAGTTAAGGAGAAGGAGTAGAATTCTTGAAGTCTGGGTCCCAAGTAAAGGCCCCAAGTAAAGGAGATGGAGACAGGTGGGGGAATTCAAACATGCATGGGACAGACATAAGGCAATTATAGTGGGGAGTTGCAGGAAGTAGGCTGTTGGTTAACTAGAATCTGTAGCTTATCCAGTAGATAGGGAAATGGGCAGACTGGGTGGGTCAAGTGGTCCTTATCTTCCATCAAAGTCTATGTTTCTATGTTTAGGTGCATGATCAGAGACATATAGTGGCACTATATCCATAGCCACTACTAAGTGCATAATTGCTTATAAAGTCAGCCAGAAATCTAGTCTGCTTGCCATCCCATTGGAACTGGAGTAATATGAAAAGGCTTTACCCAATAGGTATATAAGACAACAGATGTCAGAGAGGAATAGCTCACTCATCGTATTTTTGAGTACAGTCATTGATCTTATGTGGGGTTCTGGGAGGCTGTTCAAGCAATCCAAGCATGCTTCAAGGGCCAGGTCAACATTGCCTCCAAACAGGACCTGGATAAAGCTATGCCCAAGAGCTGAGATTCTTTGACAGATCTCATTAACGAATGCAGGTGTGTCTGACTTTGGACCGTATATATTCCCCAAGATTAGGGAACCATTGGAAGCATTCCTTTTGGCTAGTAGTGACCTGCTATTTTTATCCAACTGGTGTTTAGTAGGCATCCATTTATTCACTTTGTGGAGCAGAACTAAGACATCATGTTTAGAGGAAAGTGCACAGTTGTGTGCCTCCAAACCCACCCATTACTGTTTTGGTTTAGTTACTTTAGCAATGGTAAGTTTAGTTTCTTATTACAAATTCACTATGGGTTTTAAGTTTTTTAAGTCTAGCAAGTACTTTGTTTGATTTAATCAGAGAATTCAGGCCCAGTACGTTCCATGTTATACCATTAATTGTGGACAGAATAAAAGACTGGAGGGTCTAAAGCATAACCTAGGGAAACAAAAATGTGAGCTGATCTTGGGAAATGCAAGCAGAGCCTTCTCATATGTTGCAGCCAACTAATTCATGAGTAATCATTTATATAACATTATTTAAGTGTAGAAAGTGTACTTTATGTTACAGAACTTCTGACAATAAATAACTCAAACCATATACTTCAAAATGGAATGTAATCTAGGAAGGGCCCTTATTATCAGAATACATACTAGGTACATAACTGGTGATGTGATCAGACTATTGGACCTACAGTAGACCTAGAATAGACCTTTGTGAGGTGTTACACGAGGTCCCTGCACCCTAATTGATACCCCCAGGGGTACACCATAGACAGCTAATGTTTAGGCATAAGCTATACTAATACATAGGGCTAAGGGCGTCTACCGTATAAGAGTAGATGTCAGTATATAGTGCATATTGTTGTAATCCACTTTGCTTGCTAAAGCACATATATTATACCATGTATTTTCTGTCTGTTTCTTACTTGTCAGATGCCAAGACACCTGTCCTTGAAGTAATTATGATATGTAAGGCAACATTGCCATCCTTTGATGATGTGCACCACTACACTTTGTTATGTAAGACTTTGTATAAGAATGTCTTTGTTCTAAAACTGATGACTTTACAGAATTATATAATGTTATCTTGGACCGTGGAGCCACCTCTAATTTAGCCAATAGGGCTCATCTCTGTAACTAGAAATGTTTCTATCTTTTGATAACTATAGTAATTATCACAGGTATATAATGTTATGCACAGGCTTTACACCTCGGAAACCCGAGAGATCCCAAGAGACTACAGAGAAACCTCGTGTAACGGGATAAAAAAATGTGTCCCAATATTTCAGGCAAACCTCATTTTGGTCTAAAACATAAGGTGTTTGTGTAACAAATATTGACCTATGAAGTTGGATCATATTAAAACTTGTAAAGCTACAAGTTTAACTAAGCCACAAGCTGTAATATTAAAGTGTCTTTTGATATTTGTACTGATCATGTGAGTAATAGAAAACAGGTGTTTTAAGTGTCTGCAAAGACAGAAATACAGGGAGAGAGTTCAACTATCCCTTCTGACTATCTTTAGTGTTTGTCATTATCAAGACAGACCAAAGTGCTTGTATGCACATTCCTAAGTGCAAATCTATTTCTTCCTCCTAAATCTTAGTAACTGGTAATGACAATTATTACTATCCTTATATAGTAATATAATTTACACTATCAATACATTTGTGCTGACTAAAAGATTAGCTAAAAAGAGAATTGCCTTTTAAGTTAATGTTTGTACTTGTTTTGTACCAATCATAGAACTCCATAGGAAATGATGATACTGTCTTCCACTATATAAGCAAGCCACTATACACTGTTAGTTTGAAGAATTAAGAATTAAGAATGAAGGATGTACCACTTGTAATCTTTGCTATGATTATTATTATAATCATTAAATTCTTCCGCCATCAGTACCGTCTCCGTTCATCTCCTTTCTAAGTATCAGTAATGGATAATTTACTAACGGTAATTTTTGACCCAGATCTACACCTCGAGGTGTAGGGAACGCTTAGCATTGGCTCCCGGTTCATATTGGTAAGAACTGCTTAGGGCAACTGTGATTTATTCCTTTTGTAGTAATAAACTTGTTTATTACTCGAATGCAACTTGTCTGTGATTACTTGTATTCCCAATATTGCCAAGAACCTGAAAGTGAGGTTTAGTCCTCTTACAGAGGGAAGAGAAAAGGATCAATGTAGCCCCAGGAAACCAGGAGGAGGGTGCCTACCAAGGCTATAGCTATCGTGACCGGGTGGGGTACAACATGGCTGTTCTAACCTAGGGAAAAGAACCTGCTGTAAAGCAAAGACAAACAGTTAAGCTACTAAGACATACCATCCCCTATAACTGCAAGGAGAAATTTTTCTATAACCACCAAAGCAGTACAGGAATCGAACATCGCATTATAACCAACATTATCTTTATTATCATTATCATTATTGAGCCAGAGAGAAGCAGGGGTAGAAGTAAGGAGGGCAATGGCACAGACAGAAGATTGCATAGCTTCAGAGGTCGAAAAAGGGGAGAAAACTTTTTTTAGGTATGTCAGTGAAAGGAGAAAGACTAGGCAGGGAATAATCAGGTTAAAATCAACCAAGCGTGAGTTAATACAAGGAGACAGAGAGATGGCAGAACTACTCAACAACTATTTTTACTCAGTGTCCACTAGGGAGGAAGAAGGGGTAGGCAGCAGTGCAGGAGAAGCTAAGGCAAGGGAGGGGGAAGTGGATTCGAGTCCATTCTGGGTGGAGGAAATTCTGGAAGAACTAGGCTGCATGAAGGTGGACAAGGTGATGGGGCTGGATGGGGTGCACCCAAGGGTGTTGAAGGAAAGTAACTATATACTGGTAGCACCCTTGACTGCACTCTTCAACAGGTCCCTGGAGTCTGGAGTAGTACTGGAGGACTAGAGGCAGGCAAATGTGGTACCTCTGAAGAAGGGGGAAGGAAGGGAGGGTGGAGGTGGAAAATTACAGGCCTGTGAGCTTGACATCGGTTGTGGACAAGCTCATGGAGAAACTAATGAAAGTCAGGATCACCAATTACCTAGAGGTCAGTAGCCTGATGAATCCAAGGCAACATGGCTATACCAGGGAAAGATCCTGTCACACAAATTTGATAGATTTTTTTTGACATGGTCATCAAGGAACTGGATCAGGGAAGGGCAGTAGCTGTCACTTATCTGGTTTCAAGAAGGCATTTGTCTCTGTGCCACACAGGAGACTGCTGCATGAGCTGTCATACCTGGGGATGGGACAGAAGATGGTTCAATGGGTGGGAAACTAAATGGGGGACAGGAGGCAGAGGGTCATTATAAATGGGGTGGCATCCTGAGAGGGCATGCTCACAAGTGGGGTCCCTCAGTGGTTGGTGTTGGGGCCCCTACTGTTCAATCTATTTGCAGGGGACATCATGGAAGGCCTTGAGGAGGGTGTGAGTCTGTTTGTAGATGATGTTAAAATCAGGAATAAGGTGGACACTCCGGAAGGGGTAGAAAGAATGTGGAAAGATTTAGGTTAGCTCAAGGCATGGTCAAAGAGATAGCAGCTTTCATTCAACATGGACAAGTATAAGATCATGCATCTTGGTTACAGGAACCAGAGGGCAGTGTACTGTATAGGGGGGGAAGAAACCGGAAGGTAACAAAACAGGAAAGGGACCTAGGCGTCACTATATCATGGGGTCTGAAGGTGGAAAGGCACTGCGTGAGAGCCATGGCTAGGGGTAGCAGAATGCTGTGCTGCATCAGAAGGGGGATTACCAGTAGAAAAAGAGAGATCATAGTACTGTTGTACACCCATCTAGTTATACTGCATTTGGAGTATGGAGTCCAGTTCTGGAGACCATACCTCATAAAGGATGTGGGGAGGCTGGAGTGAGTTCAGAGGAAGGCAACAAAGATGGTAAAGGGACTCAGCCATCTGTCCTATGAGGAAAGGTTGCGAGAATTAAATATGTACTCCCTGGAACAGAGGAGGGAGAGGGGTGACATGATTGAGACCTTCAAGTACCTTAAGGGTATAAACCGGGTGCCAGTGGAAAGCATCTTCCAGCTGAAGGGGAATCAAAAGAATAGGGGGCATGGGTTACAGGTTGAGGGGGGACAGTTCAAGGGTAACATTAGGAAGTACTATTTCACAGAGAGGGTGGTGGATAAGTGGAATAGGCTCTTGGAGGAATTGGTTGGAGAAGCAACAGTGGAAGGCTTCAAAAAGGCATGAAACAGCCACAGGGGAGTGTTGGAGGGCATGTCCTAGCAGATAGATAGACAGATGGGCAGACCAGGTGGGACTGTCAGTCCTTTTCTGCCATCACAGTTCTACAAATCTATGAATCTATCTAACATACCAGCAACATTATCCTAAAAGAAATAAAAAGCATCAGGATAGTATAACTTTAGTAACATTAGTTTAGATCCAGCTACTAAGTCTCTGGTACCCCTGAGATGTGTGTTTGTGTTGGGGGGGGAGGGCTATAGTGAAGAAGGCTATGTGGGGGTGGAAGGAAATTACTTTAACATAATTTGAGGTACTCCAGCCACTAGGAGTTTGACCAAGGCCCCATGATCACTAACTGAGGAGAAAAAAAGGGATATACCTCACATCTTGCTGCATCATAAATTAAAGGAGTACTATACCCTTATATCTTGTAAATGTTATTTGTTTCCATGTCAGAAGACAACTCTTTTCATGTAGCTGTTAGGGATATATGTGTCTTCCGAAGTTTATTTTCACTGTTCATACTAGTCCATGTAGCTGTCATTGAGGGGTCTCCATTTTCTTGTTTATAAATCTCATTGTGGCTGACAGCTGTATTAGCATATGAGTATATGATGTGTCAGCATCCTTTGGAGTCTGTAGTATTTCTGTCTGCTTACTTAGAATTCAACAAAACAAGTTGCAGAGAAGTATGAAATACCATATTTACCTTCAATTAGCTTTGCAAACTGTCTTAGAAGAAATTTAGTTTTTTCCTTCAAATTGCACTCAATTTGTGTGTTACTGGAGAGTTTTTTCAGGTTATGTGTACTTTCAGCATAGAGATACATGGTGTAAATGGGTGCTGTGGCATCTTGTTCTCATATGCTAATGTAGCTTTCAGGGACAATGAGATGTCAACAACCAGAAAATGGTTACAGGCACTTTTATGAACAATAAAAACAAACTAAAGCAACACATATGTCCCCAGCGGTTACACAAAAATAGCTATCTGTTGACAAGGAAACAAATAACATTTACAAGATATAAGGGTGTGGTGCTCCTTTAAGAATCAAGCACCAACTGAGTTCACTTGATTGAAGAATCTGCAGTCTCTACTCTGCCACTGAATTTATGACATGAAGATCCCAGGGGATGGGCTCACAGGGTTCACTGGGTGTTACAAGAGCTATGATTAGTATTAAGGAAATTCCTAGAAAGCGTCTGGTGGGTGTGCTATTTTGAGACAGTATAGGTTGTGAGCTAAGCCTTGAGAACTGCGATGTGCAGTAAGCAGTTAAGGAAACCTGGTCAGGCTTGGGGTCACCAGCACCTATTCTAGCAATGAATGAGCAGCATGACACTGCAGAAGTGCAGTTACTAATTACAGTAAAGGAGGGAGACTGGGAAGAAGGAAGGTGCACACAGGTCGGGGGGGGGGTGTCAGGCACCTTGCGTACCATCTTTAAATACAACCAGAAGTAATGGAATTGGATATCCCAGTGCCAGCCATATGAGTTTCTTCTCGTCCTGTATGTGGTGGTTCCTTGTAAGTGCAGAATCACAGGGTAGATTTGGGACCCAGTTAATTTAAATAGGGCAGGCCAACTACCACAGACCTGGTTTACGGCACTATAATTTAGACATGAGGTAGAGTTAGCAATTCCTCAGTTGAAATTAAGAACTCTGACTAAAAACATAGAACAGAATATTGAACCACGAACATATGAATTACTGAATGTAATTGAAAAATACCCTGTCCCTGCAGCATATGGACACAAGTAAACTACAGTTTTACATTTAAGGTAAAGCCATAGATCTTGGGACTGTGTGTAGTAAGTACATCATTGGAGAGATTTTAAAGGGTCAGTTAACCTCATCAGAAGAAAATCCATTCAATTTGCTAACATGTCTTCTTGGCAGCAGGGTCTAAGTTGCATAGGGGGATACCTCTAAAAACTCAGAGAACAGGTTTAGGGCAGTGGACACAATCCCTGGGTGCCAAGTGACAGAGGTGAGTCAAGGCAGAAAAATAGTTTAACATACCTTTACACATGATAAAGAAGAGCATCAGTAACTGTGAATTCCATTTGTGAAGAAACAAATTAGTTACTGAGAATCTTCTATCCCTCTCTCACCAATGCTGCACCAGAAGGCCTGTGGTAGTAATCTCTCATGATGAAATAGTAAGAGAGCGGGCCAAGCAGTTGTGGGGGGTGCTAGTAAGAAATCTGAAGTATTTTCTGCTGGGTGATAAACAATCAGCCTGCTGAGTTAGACTGAGAGCACTGGGGAAGAGGATTAGTTTTTGGGACCAAAGATCACAGACTCTCTGGACAGCTGCTGGCATTAGGGGAGGTTGAATTATGGGAAGAGCTACCACCTTATCTGCCCATGAGAGTGTAGAGACTGCTGAGGAGCCAAAAGTGTCTAAGAGGGCTGGATCTGGTAGTTGGTGTGTCCCAGGGACATCCTGATCTTGAGGACCTGCAGTAGTTAGTGTGTTAGCCTTTTGGTGAGGTGGATCTCAATACAGAAAATCTGTTTTACATGGCAAAGGGCAGGTAAGCTGATGAGCTGTCAGATGATGTCAGGGATGGGACATTTCATTGTTGGCTTTGTGAAAACTGTTTGGATGATATGCATGAGGGTGATGCAGTTATTTGGCTATTCATTGGCCCCTGTTTCTCTTTTGTTGGAGCCACACTTCCTCAGCTACTGCAGTGGATTGACATGAGGGTGGATACTGTGGGAGTTTGTTAGGGGTGGCCTGGAGGTCTCCATGTGCTGGGGTACAACTCAGGATTGAGCAGTCACCTTCGCTTAAGCATCTGAAAACATTATACCCAGCCAGATGGTAGCAATAAAGGACTCTGTGTCTTCAGGAGAGTGGAAAGTTTGTACAATTCCATTAAAATGCATTCTGTTGCAAGGCAAATTGCACTCCCAATTGTGCCAGCTTCTTGCAAACTCCAGTAAAGGCCCTGTTGCATTGCAACAATTCAACAGAAAAATCCAGGAACATTTTAATTATATGACCATCCTATTTAAGAGGTCCCATTTCTCTTGCCAGTTGTTTAACATTTTCTTTTACAGAATATCTTAGGTGTTTGCAGATAATTGGGTGGGGACACTCTCCTGGCCATGGTTTGGGAGCCTGGGAGTGGTGAGCCCACTCAATATCTATGGGCAGAAATTTGGCTGCATTTAACATTAATGGTATTGCATGTTGAAGAAATGCTGACACATCAGAGCCATCTGAGCTCTTCTGAGCAACGGGCTTGATTCTCAACGTCATTTCCTTTAAAAATTAGGTACAGTACTTAATTTGTCTGTCATGATCTCAGAGCTGTGTGTGGATGGAGTCTCCTGCATCTTCAGCTCTCTACAGTCTCTGATCAGTTACCTAGACTCAGACACCCCCCCCCCCCGAGAGACCAGTCAGTTAGTTTGAACTGTAGTTGCTTTTAATTCACAGTTACTGTATCTCTTAGAATTTAAGATGACATTTCTGTGATGCGGGCAATTTTGCTGGAAACAGTAACTGTGGAAGCCATGATCAGAGATTTACTATGTAGTTCACCAGAATGACACAGTGGCTCCTATGCTGCAGGAGGCCATGATTACCACAGGAATGCCACTACAGTTTGACAGCATATAAATACAATTTTACTCAGCTGTGATCAGCATGGTTAAGTCATTTGGACAGTGATGGTTTCCAGGCTAGACTCTAGTTTTCATTAGAAGATGTTAGGGGGATTGAGAAACTTACTAGGTCAAGCTTGAGAATTGAATGTCCATCTTGGCACTGGCCAGTCACCACTCTCTGTTTGTCAGAGTTTTTGTGCTCATAAACTGAGTTTTCAACTGCAAACCAATAAACCCTGATAAACATAGTCATCTGGGAATGCAATTGCACCAGCTGCATAGTGCAAAACCATGTCCTGAGACCGTGGCATAAGGATGTTCCACCTCAGTTGTCCACCACCCACCAACCCCATTCCTTAAGGTTCATATGTGAGCTGATTAGTTTTTTATTTTTCACATCTCTTGATTGCCATCCTTAGAGGGCTAGTGGTCCTACACTGCAACAGCCATTTGCCTTTATTGCTACCCCCATGCATATATTTTCTATAGGGTCCTTCACCATCTCAGCCCCTTGTCAATTCCTCATGGAACTGCCACACACTAAATGTTCTACAGGACTCAGTGATGCTGATGCATACTGGTGTCTGGGGGACAGGAATTATCAGTGCATTTCAGAACACTTCATTTACATGCCAGCCCCACCTGTGTCCTTGTGCTGGCACAGTGGCCACTGTTACAGTGCTGGGAAAGTCTTGTGACCCATTTGTATATGTCACAGAGAGGTGCAATTTAGAAAGTGCAACATGCTCGTTTTGACCACTTTGAGTACTAAATTGTGAGTGTGAAGGAGGACCCTAGTTTTTATGGCTCCATAACATAGCTATGCAAGATGCAGTGCAATCAGGTAAAAGACGGGAAGTAGAAGTGAAACTACTGCATACTGATTTTGCATGCACAAGTGGACTTGCAGCATCATAATTAGTGGGCAGAAGTTTGCTGGTACTGTCCCTCCATGCTGGTTCTTCATCACATCTGTCAACCAATCATGTGCAGTGAAAAAAAGCAAGACATTCTCAGTTTAGTACATTTTTCCCCTGAAGTTCTTACTATTATGAAACAGGTGTCACAGATCTGTATGGTACCGCACATGTACAGTAGTATCCAGGGCCATTCATATCCAGCTATGGCCTTTATTTCTATCATTAAACTGAATGAACCATGTGTAGTCATGGCAAGCCATAACTATATTGTTACAAATGTCAGTGACTATCACTGTGTCTACCCAACTGGATGACCCACTTCAAACTCCAGATCATCCGCAGCCTGTTATATGTGCCAGATTTATAGGCAGTGGCTCCTCTGCATTGCTTTCCAGATGGTTATTCCCCTTCTCTTGAGAGAAGCTGAAGTATGGCTGACTGAATGTTGTGAAGCACTGGCGTGGGAGAACCATCAATATGTTATTTACAGTTCTACTAACTGATGGGGAGAAGGGGAGTGGAGACATTTACATGGTAGAAATCAACTGCCTCAGACAGTCTTCATGGTGTATTGCTCGCATGCTTTGTAGCAGTTAGTGCGAACACACACACACACACACACACACACACAAACGTGGGCACGCACACTGGCGTATACACACACACACACACACACACACACTAACCACAGATACACACATGGCACTTTCTACATAGATACATAGACAGTGTTGGCAGATAAGTGCCTATGGCCCACCTAGTCTGCCCATTTGAATTTGTAACTTCAGTTTATGTTTCCTAAAACTCTGTTGCCCCTTACCCCTGACCTGCAGAATTCCTTTATATTTATCCCATTCATTCTTCAATCCCGTGGTTGTTTCAGCCCCCATCACTTCCTCAGGCAGGGTGTCTTCCACTTGTCTGCCACCAATTCTGTGAAGAAATTCTTCCTCACATTTTCACTGAATCGTCCTCCCTCCAACTTCATCCCATGCCCTCTAGTCCTGGAACATCTTTTTCGCTTAAAAATAGTGTATTCTTGCACCTTGTTCCTCCATGCAAGATGCTTGTATGTCTCTATCATGTCCCCTCTCTTCCTCCTGTCCTCCAGGGAGTACATATTCAATTCCTTCAACCTGTCCTCATAGGACTTGTGATGCAATCTATGTACCTTCTTTGTTGCCCTCTTCTGAACCTGCCTGTCTCTACTACCAGTCTAGGCTAAGTCTGGTCTCAGATGTCAACACACACCCACACAGTGCTCTCTTCTTAGTCTTTCTTTCTCTCTAACAGCTGCTGCCTGCTTCTGTTCCGATAGTCCAGGCTGAGTCCACACACTTGTCAGGTTTTAACTTGCACTACTGAGCCACTCAAAATGAATGAGACTGAGAATGCAGTTGGTGAAGGTAATCATATCATCCTGCTGAAATGATTACAATCGAAGCATTCAGTCTTTCAAACTTTTTAACAATTGGCAACACCAGTAACTCGAGGAATAAATAATAAAATAACTCATTTTTTAATGCCCCATTTACATTGTATTTCATCTGTTACTAGATTGTTGCCTATGACTGAGGTTTTTTTTTACTTGGACTCGGCTGGCATGTGAGGATGTGGCTTCCTTTTGTATTGTATTGATGTATTATAGAAAAATATTGTCCACCCTCATTTTTTAACATCTAGTTGAAGCATTCCAAGCTTAGGGGAAATTCAAGCATCATGAATTTGGTGGTGGAATTCTGACAGAATATACAACTAAGCAAAACGTAACTGTGAAGGGCATTTACATGTTTTTTAAAAAACTAGCAATAATACAGCAAAAACTTGCATAATACAGCTACAGAACACTCATGAATTTTATGTTTGGCCTTATGCAAAGCAAACATGTTGGTATGATACTGAATTAGATGTGTCACTGTTGGTCCAATAAAGGGCAATCTGCAAGGGTCTCAACTGTGTCAGACCAATCATCAGCTAGGAAGATAATGACACTCTTCAGGTCTTGCTGGGTAGAAACTTTGTTCAAAGAAAAGAGCCACTCAAATTATAAAGTGTCTCTTTCCTTTAATCTGCATAACCTCACCAAGCAAGCAGAGCTATCAGTTTCATGATCAGACTGCTGTGCTCCTCCTGTCTGATGTAAAAACAATCCCTCCTACCTCCTATTGCTTCCTCTTTCCTCCTTAATTTTCCAACACCAGGGTGCCCAGTCCCCAGTGCCACCTTCTACTCCCACCCCACCCATTTTTACTGTGCAACACCAGGGATCCATTCCCTAGTGCTACCAAACATAACACCGATACTAGGGTGCCCAGTCTCCTTTGCTGGCATCTGAAATAAAGAAAACCATCCCTTGTAGTCTCTTTTTATTTTTTTTTAATTGGTGTAATTCCACCCTCTACCAAGCATGCCTCCCACCTCCTTGTCACTTCCTGTGTCCCTAGAGATTAAACCAGCACTGGGATGCCCATTCTACAGTATTTTTACCTGAAATAAAGAAAGCCATCCCTCATAGTTTTTGGTTTTCATAATCCTATAAAAAAGAAAACTGTACATTGATATCTGCCACCACTGCCATCCAACAGCTGCTGTTACATTCCCTCCACTTGATCCAACCACTCAGCACCTACCACCCCACACCCTCCTGCACCCTTTACTTACCTGCTGTGGGTTCAAAGCTCTAATCCTCTCTGAAATGGAGATATGTCTTCACTTTTCAACACCAGTCCAAGAACTGAGAACATCAGATATGTGGTGTAATGTATTTCAATGCATTTTTAACTTGTCCTCATAACCTTGTCATTTTTTTATATTTTTCCTTACATTTTCAGCATGGCCTTTCTGGGACCCCACCACCTCATGAGCAAGGATGGTGTAATTATTCAAATTCATCCTGAAAGATAATTTTGCAGTCACTGTGTGAAATCACCTTTCAGGAAGGATTGCAAGATTTTCCCACCATTGTTCATGAGGCGAGGTCATAAGAAGACTATGATAAATATTTGGAGTAAAAAAATACATATATAAAAAATAAATAAAGTTCTGAGTGCACATTGACATTTTTAGCACATGCTCATAACGTTGGTAATTTTCAGTATTTTTACCCCAAAATTTCAACACAGCCATTTTTTTTCCCACCACATCATCAACAGCTGTAATTTTTCAAATCCTTTCCAAAATGTGTTTTCACACTTGGGTGAATAGATGTTTCAGCCACTATTTTTAAAATGACACCTGTCATGTTTAGAAGGAGTTGTCATAAAAAGACTATGGGCTCAATTTTTAAAGGTCAGAGAATGATGCAAGGTGGCTTGTGTCAGGTTTGCATCAAAAACCTGGGTGCGGCATGTTGCAACAGGGCTTGCATAAAAAAAAAAGATGCACTATTCCCTTTTTAGGATTTTCAAAGGTGGAAGCCATTGACATTACACTGAAGATAGCATGCACCTGTTTGGCCAGTTACAGCTGGTCTAGCTGAGGCTGAGCATATAAAGAAGAGGGCGTATCCTGGAGATATTTGGTTATAGAGCCAATTTTCCTCTGTGGACTAGTTTACAGCATCTTGGGGGCTTAAAATGCCATTCTCTTGACCATTTCATCCACCATATTCCTGGACTCAGCTTCATTCATTTTTGACCCATGCACAGTCTTTTTGATGCAGCTTGAGTAATTTTTCTTGCTCAGTGCATTGTCATTTTGATGCAGCATGCATCATTCTTGCACCATGCTTTGACTCACCTTGAGTCATTCCCAAAAATAATTTCTGAGTGCCTCTTTGCATTAGCTCTGCTAATAGACACAGTCAGCGGCTGGCCATGGAGGGGAGAGGTGGGCTGTGCCAGTCACTGGCTGGGGAAGGGTGGGGGTGCTGGGTGGGTTGGCATGGCTGGGTGGGGGCCTCTAGACTACCAGGGAACTGGAGATCATAATGTATTTTATGATGATCGGGGGGAGGGCCACTAGACTACGAGGGATATGGATAGCAATATTAATTTTATACAGATCGAGAGGGCTGCTAGACTGCCAGGGATACGAAGAGGATTATTAATTTAATGCACTTTGGGGGGGCGCTATACTACCAGACATATACAGAACACTATAAATTTTATGCAGATAGGGGGCTGCTAGAAGAACATTATTTTTTTTTACAGATCGGGGTGACCGCTAGACTACCAGGGATATACAAAACATTATTTATTAAATACACACTGGGGGGCCCACTAGACTACCAGGAATATGGACAACATTATTTGTTAAATGCACATTGTGGGGGCTGCTAGACTACCAGGGATATGCAGAACATTATTTTTTTATGCAGATCGGGCAGACCGAAGCCCCCTGAGCAAAACGCACCCTCATTTGACTTCCTAGGGCACCCTGGGCTGAGAAGATTGTTTTTTTTAATCTGGCTTTCTCATCCCTCACTCTTTGTTTGAGAGCATGCAATTTCTTTGATCACGAGCCTGCAAATTCTTTGATCAAGAGATTCTTTGATAGCAATTGTGCATCACATGCGAGGGATGACCAGATTAAAAAAACTATTTTCTCAGCCCATGGGTGTGCTAGGAAGACAACCGAGGGTGTGTTTTAGTCAGGGGACTTCATTCTGATTAACCATGGCAGTGGTTTACTGCAATTCTTTGAATTTTTTAAATGATAACAGTTTTTATTCTTTGTTCATGACCCTGCAAATTCTTTGATTGTGAGCCTGCAAATTCTTGGATTGCAAGATTCTTTGATCGCGATTGTGCATCGCGAGCGGGGGACAAGATGGCCAGATTTAAAAATCTATTTTCTCAGCCCAGAGGTGCCCTAGGAAGTTAAAAGAGGGTGGATTTTTCTACAGGGGGGCTTTGTTCTATCAAACCATGGTGGTGGTGGTTTACCGCAATTACTTCAATTTTTTGATTATAGCATTTTTTATTCTTTGCCTGTGAGCCTGCAAATTCTTTGATCATAAGCCTGAAAATTCTTGGATTGTGAGATTCTTTGATCACATCTTTGTTCATTTGGGGGGGGACAAGATGGCCAGATTTTTTATAATGGAATAGATAGGGAAATGTTACCAATCTTTAACATTGGATATCTCAGAAATGGTTTGGTTTTTTTACTTGAAATTTGGATGGTGTTTATGGCATGTCCTGTAGATGTGAATTATGGTGTTTATGTGTCAGAGAAATTTTTTTTGTAGAGATATTGTGTGATGTGTTTTATGTGTTGCAGACAGTATTTTTAATTGTGCTGGTTGTTTGAAATTGATAGGGTGCCTTGCCTTAGTGTCATGGATGTAGTTTTCAGTCTTTGTGTGTGTTAAATGTCAACAGGTGTGGAAATGTGCCACTCTGATGAATGAAAATTTCAAATTTTGACATGTTATACTTCAGACACGGTTTGGTCTTTTTACTTGAAATTTAAAGGGTGTTGACGGCATGTCCTGTAAATGTTAATAGCAGTGTTTATGTGTCGAACAATATATTTTTTGCTGAGATATTGTATGGTACAGTTTACATTTTGTGGACAGTGTTTTCTATTGTTCTACTAGATTAACATTTGGTTGGTGGTTGGCCATGCTGTTGTCAATGTACTTTTTAGTCATTGGGTGTGTAATGTGGACTGACACTTACAAGTGGGCCCACGCTCCCACCAACTTGCACAACTTTCTACTTTTCTATTCTTTCTTAAGAAAGTAAGGAAATTATATGCAAAAATCATCATTAATGAATCAGTTAGGGTTCTTCTACAGCAACAAAAGCAAGGAAATTCTCCATTAGGGTTCCCACCCCTTGAACCCCACCTCCACCCTGCCCCCACCAACAGGCATTGGGGAGTACGTTGGGGTTGTTGGCCCTAACACTCACCCCATTCTTCTACACTGCACCACCTCAGCTTGTTTACATATGGAATGGGGTGAAGAGTTAGGGCTGACTACCCCAATGCACACCCCAATACCTGTTGGTGGGGGCAGGGTGGAGGTGGGGTTCAAGGCGTGGGAACCCAAATGGCAAATTTCCAAATTTTTGTCACTGTAGAAGAACCCTAACTTATGTATTAACCAAGTTTTTCACATAGAATATATATATATATATATATATATATATATATATATATATATATATATTCTATGCAAAAATCTTTATTAATGCAACATTTAGAGTTAAAACAAAAAAGTCAGGAAATTAGACCTTTAAGGTTGCTCCCTCCCTCACTCGTGGACCCACCCATCATCCCGAGATTGACAGCTGACGGGGTGTGTCCTTGAGGGTTGTGATGCCTAAATGTCACCCCATTCCATGTGTAATCATATTCACAAGTCACAGTAAAGAAGAATGGGATGACATTTAGGCCTCTCAATCCCAATGACACACCCCATCAGCTGTCAATCTTGGGATGATGGGCAGGTCTTCGGGGGGCAAACCTAAAGGTCTCATTTCATGACTTTTTGTGTTTTAACCCTAAATGATGCATTAACAGTTTTTTGCATAGGATTTCCTTACTTTTTGAGAAAGAATAGAAAAGTAGAAAGTCGCACATGTTGGTGGAAGTGCGGACCCATCAGGAACTGCGCTTCCACCAACTTGCAAATTGCTGCCTAAGATAAGAGTACTGAATATCATGTGTATTGCTGGCAGAGCATATGGGAAGGGCCTCACACTCCCACCGCCTTGAAACAAAGCAAAGTGTCAGTTATCATTCTAGCATAATTTGACACCTGTTTACATGTCAGACACCTAACCACTGCAAATTACCTCCATGGCAGTAATGCTAGGCACCCTATAAAGGTGAAGCCGGTAGCACAATGCAAAACACCAAATGCAAAACATAAAGTGTGTCACGCAATATGTGTGCAGCAAATTAATTTTCCAACACCTAAACACCATACTACAGGGAAATCCATAGCCTTGGCCTGGTTATCCTGTGAAAGGCTAATACATCTGAGCCAAGCATGTCTCCTGAGAGACACACATGTAGCCATGACTCTTGATGCCACATTATTGGAGTACACAGCAGCATGAAATTGAACTTTGGATGTCTCAATTCCATCAGCAGCCACCTCCTTCAGCTCTTTGGCTAGCTGGGGGAAGGCCTGTTTAGCCTGTTCCAGAACCGTATCCCACCTGGACTTCTGGTACCTGGCTGTGTAGACCATATAGTTAGCCTGCTTGAGTCTCAAAGAAGATGCCAATTACTGTTTATTGGCCAAGGCATCAACCTTCCTGGAGCTTTTGTCTGAGGGGTGTGAAGCCAAAGGAATACTAGCCTTGTCACAGGCTGCAGCCTGCACTACCCCAACATGGCTGCAATGACTGTATAAAAACTCTGTACCTGAGCTTGATAGCATACACCTCCTGTCCATTCTCTTATCCACAGGAGGTAAGGAGTTAGTTGTTTGTAAAATATTTTTTGTCTGTTTCCTCAGGGACTTGTGAAGAGGGATAGACAACTTTTTGGACTCTGGGATGTCCATCTTCTCTTCAAAATCAGCCTTTTCCTCCTCCTCCTCAGCAGCTTCAAACATTGGGTGCTGGATGGTTTCAGACACCTTCTTGTAAAACAAGAAGTGTGAAGGGGACTCAGAAAGCCTGGGAGGGGAGACATTGAAGGGTCTGTCTGGGGAGATGTCTGGTCCAATGTTCAAATCCAGACCTTCAAAGTTGTTGACTTCATCTTCATCCTCTTGATACTCTTCATCTCTCTCCCACTCCTCATTGAAAGCATCTGGATCAAAATTCAATGGACCTAGATCTGACCAGACTGACAACCTAATTGGCAGTACTGGTTTGGATGGAGCCAAGTGAAGCGATTGAACAATACTAATCGCTTTGGCTATCTTGTCAGTGGTCTGATTATGTAATGCTGGATCCGAACTGGCTGACTTATGTTTCCTTTTCAGCAGAATGTACCCCTCAGAGTCAGACCTCCTTTTGCCCAAGGAGGTATCATCTAGGTCAGAAGGCACCTCCTCAGGTTCAGCCACAACTGAACTGGGCTGGCCATCTGGATCAATGGACTTCTTGGCCTCCCTTTTCTTTAGCCTGCTCAACCTTTTTTCAGGAGTGGCTTTAGGGAAATTATTACAAAGCTGGCAGTCTGTTTTGAGGTGGTCAAACCTCAGACAATAAACACAGATGAGGTGAGGGGTTGCCTTGGCAAAGGCCTCCCCACACTCAGAACAATGGTGAAACCCAGTGGGGCCATTTTTTTTTTTAGGTTTCTCAGACATGGCCAACCTAAACAATTACTCTTAAAAGCTTTTTTAAGCCAGGTAATAACCAACCAATCAGTTACAAGCCATGTTACAGGTTCTGCAAAAGAACTAGAAAAAAATATGGTACTTTTGAAACTGATCAGCACCAGAACACCACACTAAATCAGAGAAAATCAAAACAATCAAAAACAAGCAAAAAGGTTGGTTCCTAACCAGACCGACCGATGAGAAACCGAGACAAAACAATTTCCACAGAATTAAAAAAAAGACACATCACCACCTATCTACCACACTACCTGTACCATCGACAGAGGCTGGAAATCCAAAAATAATAAAATGGACAGAAAAACTGAACGCTAATTCAAACTCTACCGAACCGAGCAGAGGAGAAATCTCTGGAGTGACTTCACTGTTAGGTGGAGTTAGGAATCTAACGGTTACACTGATAAGTACTAGAGACAGAGGTTTGAAAACTGAGTTCATGCTCAACGTTCTATGCTTCTGAAAAGAGTTAACTCTTTCCTCGCCAGGGCAATTCAAATGCTGGGGCTAACTACATATTGTCAGAATACAGCAAGACTTCATATTTGTTGTTCATCCACACTTCTGGCAGACTCCTTGCAGTTCTCCAGGAGGAGGGAGGCAAGGCACACACACTCTACTTTGGGAACAGAAACTGGAGAACTAAGGCCCCAAAATCAGCATCTTGGCATGACTCAAGGTTGATGTGGCAATAGGTGATGAAGGTGTTTGCTGTCTTCCAGGTAGCAGCCTGGCAGATTTCCTGGATAGAGATGTCCCTGGAAGCAGCCCTGATGCAGTGGTATGGTGGGTGGAATAAGCCCTTAGTTCTACAGGGGGCACTCTATCCACCAACCTATACCAGAGATCAACGCAAGATGTAATCCAACTGCCAATTGTCAGCGTTGCTGCAGGTCTGCCAGAAGTGGCTTCAGCTTAGGTGACAAACAGCTGGTGAACCTCTCCCCCATTTTCCACCATTCTCTCTTTGTAATAGGAGAGATCTCATCTTAGGTCCAAAGCATGGAGTCTGTACTCAGCATCCAAGGTATACTTCGGGTAGAACACAGGTAGAGTCAATACCTGATTAAGGTGAAACTCTGACACCACTTTCGGGTGGAGGCGCAGGACAACTTTGTCCCTGTGGAAGACCAGATAAAGTGACTCCTCCAAAAGTGCCTGGAGCTCCCCAGTTCTTCTGGCTGATGTGATACCCACCAGGAAGGCAGACTTCCATGACAAGTGTGATAGCTCTCACTGTGCATTGGTTAGAATTGCTTGCCCATGAGTTTTGCCAAAACCAGCAGTAAATCCCATGGAAGTGGAGGTTCATGTACGGCAGAGGATATGTGATCTAAGCCCTTGAAAAAGCACCAAACCACCTTCTCCTGTGCCACTGTCTGCTGACCGGCCCATGCCCAGTAAGCAGAGATGGCTGCTAGATACACCTTGAGGGTGGAAGACCGAAAAACCCCTTTGGACAGAGACCAAAGGTAGCCTAAAATGCTAGCCACAGGACAGGACAGATGGTTCAGGCCCCATGCCCTGGCACAAAATTGAAAATATTTCCTATTTGAAGGCATTGCACTTTCTGATTGACTCCTTCCTAGATGACTCCACTACTGTGAGTACATCCTCGGAGAGACCTAAAGCCTGGAACTCCAGCCACTCAGGTACCAGGCTATCAAGTGCAGGGATTGAAGGTCGGGATGGAACACCTTCCCCTGATTGACTGATATCAGATCTAGGTGTACGGGAAAACACTTTGGGAGCCTGTTGTTGAGGCTGAGGAGATATGGATACCAGAACTGGTGGTTCCAGTCTGGGGCTACCATGATTACCTTTGTCTTGTCCCTCCTCACTCTGAGAAGTACCTTGTGGATCAAAGGAAATGGAGGGAAGGCATAGAAGAGTACTGGGGTCCACGGCTTTGAGAAAGCATCCCCTTGCAGTGAGCCCCATGGAGGGGGGGCAGGCATGAAACAGCCTCAGCTTGGTGTTTCCTTGGAGGCAAACAGATCCACCATCAGTTTGCCCCAGTGGGAGAACAGGCTGTAAGCTACCTCTGGATGGAGAGACCACTCATGGGATGTCTTACCTACGTGTCCGAGAGCATCCGCCAGTTGGTTCAAGGTTCCTGTCACATGGATGGCTGGAGATCTGCCTCTAGTTGGCTCATGAATGTCCAGATGCGGAGCACTTCCCTGCACAGCAGCCAGGAGTGCATGCCACCCTGTTTGTTGGGGTAGTACCTGGTTGTGGTATTGTCCATCTGGACTTGAACCACTTGACCCCAAAGCAGCTGATTAACTGCTGACAGCACCAGTCTGACCACTCTGCACTCCAACAGGTTGATATGATAACTGGATTCCTCGGGGGTTCAGATCCTGTGGGGCACCGAGTCCACTGGGTGGCCTGCTCTCACTGTAGGGGATGCATATGCCACTGGGCTCAGTAGACCATGGTGGTGCAGGCCACCATGTAGCCCAGAACTTGTGGAAAGTCCCAGGAAAGGCGCAAGGATGCAGCCAGAAATGATTGGGCAAAGGAGGAGAGAAACTCCACTCTGTCCACCAGGAGCCATGCTCTGGCTCAGCAAGAGTTGAGCTCTGCCCCGATGAAGCATATCACCTGTGATGGCATGAGCTCCAACTTGGCCTTATTGATCAGGAGGCCACATTGAGAGCAGGTCTGGAGGGCCAGGTCCCTGGACCTCTCCACCTCTTGCTGGGTTGAATCTGCTAAAAGCCAATTGTTGATGTAAGGGTACTCTCTGACCCCTCGATGCCTGAGATGGGCTGCCACCACGGCAATGCATTTGGTGAAGACCCATGGTGGTCAATGACAGGCCAAATGGCATGGCTTGGAACTTGTATAGGGTTCCATCTGCTCTGAAGCAGAAGAACCACTGGTGAGATGGACGGATCAGAATGTGAAAGAACACGTCCTGGAGATCTGGTGAGCAGCATCACATGTTTTGCTCCAGGGATGGTAAAATCTGGGTCAGAGTTACTGTCCTGAAGTTCCATGGCCTGAGATACTGATTCAGGTCATGCAGATCTAGAATAGGGTACCAGCCCCCCCTTCCTTTTCGGGACCAGAAAGTACCTGCCACTCAAACCACTGCCTCCTTGGGGAGTAGTTGGGCTATGTCATCTCTCAGAGCTGACCTAGTGTGGGCTGATATTCTCTCCTCCCATGGTGCATGGGCTCTGCTGGCATGGCACTGCTCAAGTTCTAGAGGCAGACCCTTGCTGACCCCTTCTAAGACCCTCCTGTCCGTGGTAACAGTGGACCTGGCAGAAAGGAAGTGATGGAGCTGACCCCCCCACAGGAGGATTTAGAGCTGGCATGATGGGAAATGGGGGTGGCAGCCACTATCCCACCACTGAGCAGGCTTGGAGGAAGAGGGTCCAAATTGGAAACCGCCTGAACCCCAACCTCCCTGTCTGCAGGCTGCTGGAGGCCCGGGCTTAGGCCAGGGGTGCCAAATCTGTGCCTGCTGTTGCTGCCCACCCTGGAAGGAGGGCTGCTTGGCTGCAGGAGCAGGGTGCTGAGAAGGCTTCTTCTGCTACTTCTTAAAGACAGGGGTGTCTTTTTGAGCCAAAATAGCTGAGTCCAAGGTTGCACAGGACTGCTCAATTCACTGAAGATGACCATCCACACCTGGGCTGAAGAGATTGATAACCAGGAAAAGAACACCAGTAAGTTTGAAGGTGGAAAGCCTCAGCAAAGCCCTGTGGTGCATGGCAACTGCGGCTGCCACTGATCGGGCACAAGAGTCCCCGAGGTCCAAGGCCATCTGAAGTTGCTGCCTGGCAATGGCTCAGCCCTGGTCCCAGACCTGCTTGACTGTAGTCTGAAGGTCCATGGGAGGACTTCATCCAAGGAGCCCAAAAGGGCATGAGAGGAGTGTACCATGAAGATGAATGAGCTTTCCTGATGGAGGCCTAGAGAGGAGGCTGCTTTAGCCTTCCAGGCAATGTGGTCCAGTTTTTTGGAATCCTTGTCTGGAGGTTGATAAGTGTCAGCAGAGCTGCCTGTGCATCTAAACACAAAAGTGATCACTAACTCCTCCACTGAGGGATGTTCCATGAATCCCAAGAGAGACCTAATGGGCACCACATATTTGCGGCAATCTGGGCAGATGGCGCTGGGCAGGAGGCAGGATGCTGCCAGAGCTCCAAGGCTGGGCCAACAATGTCCTCGGCCACCAGAAAGGCTTCTGTGGGGGTATCACCTCTTTTAATGATATCTGTAAGAGGGTACACTGCCCTTTTCTGGACAGGTTCTGGGGCATCCCCGTAGATTCAGAGATAAGGCAAAGAATCCCCAAAAATGACAAAGGGCCCTCCTCCATCGACAGACTAGCCACAGATTTATCATCCAATGGATGAGAGTAAAGGTAAGTGTCGTCAGAATTCAAATAAATCAATTGGCCACCAAGGTCCCTTTGTACATGCCCAGGGCAGTCAGGCATAAGGGTGACCGAAAACCTGTGAGGAAGATCCAGAACCATCTGAGATTCCTTCATAAGATCCCCTCCCAAAGGCAGTTTAGGTGGACTGGCACCGCACTCCTCTCTCGGCCATGGCCAGCCCACCCATTTAGCTGTCAGTGAATGAGCATGTTCCTGTACAGGAGAGTGCTTATTCATTGACAGCTCAGTGGGACACATGCTTAGTGGGGTGGAGGGCAGTAGACTATCAGTGATTAAAAATGTATTTGGGAACTGTAGATCGGGGATCGGGGATGGGGAGAGGCCAGGGACAGGTTGATTGAAACCACTAGACCACCAGGAATTTTTTTAACAGTACTGACAGAGATGGGAGGTTTTACTGTACACTTTGGGGTGTGAACTGCTGGAGGGGAGGGACCACTAGTCACCAGTGCATCAGGTCATATGTCAGGCTATGTGGGCATTGTCGGGCAGGGGATGGGGGGAGGGATTACTATTAAAACAAGGAAGAGGAAATGTTTTTTAAAAGTTGGGATGGTGATCTGGTGGGGGGGAGGGACTTCTAGCCACCAGGGAATAGGGATATGTTATTTTCTTGTGGGGCGGGTGGGGGGAGAGACCACTAGCCACCAGAGATTACCAAGGAAGCTTTTTTATAATTGTATTATAGGGGAGGTGGAATTTCCACAAAAGTTCAGAAATGGATTTCTGAACTTTCATGGAAGGGAAAGTCTGACTTTTATTTCAGTTCTTCCAGCAAAATATTTTTTATGCACACCCCTAGAAACAGGGAAGCGTAAATTAATCTGGAAACCTACAGAGGCCAGACTTTGTGCGCAGTGTGAAAACAAAGAAATTGAAACAGAAATCTTCACTGTACAAAATACATCTGTAGAAAGAACAATGCTTTCTACAGCTATCACAAATAGTGCATTTCCAGCTTATGAATGATGAAACTAGACATTTTATACTGCTATGAAACAGAAACAATGAAGAAGAAATGAGTATAAACTGTATAGCATCCTGACACCAGCTTCAAAATGCAACATAGATGTATTAAAGTGTGTTGTAGTATGTTTTTCTCTTATTAATAGTTTGATGTTTAAACTTTGGCAATACCGATATATCTTGTCATGCCAATAAAGTTATTTCAACTGAATCTGAATCTTGTCTGATGGACCGCAGGTCCTCTGGCTCCCCTACTGAACTAATGACATATGGGACCCTTCATAATGCCTTTAACAAATCTACCTGGCTTGCCAAGTCTGAATACTTCACAACCATGCTCCAGAACAAACATTAATAACTCCTCCATGTTTTGGAAGGTTATCCACACCCTTTTCTCCCACCCCCCCAACACAGTCCCCTCTCCCTGTCCTCAGGGTGGGGGACTCTGCTATGTGTGACCCTTCTTCTGTTGCCTCAGCTTTCATCTTTCTTCACTTTCTATTCCTGCTATCTCTTCTGATCCTATTCCCCGTCCCCCCCCCTTCTTCCACCTAACACAACTCATTCTTCTCAACTACCACTCCCACTGCTTAACTTAAGGCCCTCCTGGCTCTAATCCCCCACAAAGCTGTGAACTCTGATGACCTTGATACCAAACTCCTGCATCTCTTTACCCATGCTATTGATCTCCTTTCTATCTCCCTTCCCAACTTCTCCTTCTCCTCAGCCTCCATCACTGATACCTGGAAGCAGGCCACAATTATCCCTCTTCCCAAAGACAGTGACTTGACGGCTCCTGGTAACTACTGCCCTATCTTCCTTCTCCCCATGCAGGCTAAGATCCAAGAAAACCTTGTGCTAGCTCATCTCAACCTTTCCTTGATTCATTATCCTTCTTCATCCCTTTCCAGTCTGGCTTCTGGAAGTTCCAGTCCACCACTACCTCCCTCCTCCAGCTTACTGGCTCTATTTTATCTGGTATAAATCAGAGCTTGGTCACCAACACCATTTTTGTTGACCTGATCAAAGTCTCAACATTGATGAGCACCACCTCGTCCTGGACAATCTCAAGGCAGGCAAGTTTTCTGACTCCTCAGTCAACTGGTTCTGCTGCTACCTTGAGGGGAGTTCCTAAGCCGTTCATATTGAGGAATCCATATCAACTCCCCTCCCTATCAACTCAGGTATCCCGCAAGTGTCCATCCTTAGCTCAGTACCATTTCCATTTATGTACCTCTGTGTCCTTCTGTATGTATGCAGATGACACGGTACACATTGTCTTTGGATCCTCTGCCTATGACTCCATGGCCCGGCTCCAACTGAACTTTGGTAACATCCATCATGGGTTCCTGGCTAATAAGCTGTCCATTAACACCAAGAAAATTATTTCTATTACCTTTGGCAGTAGGAAGTGGCTTATCAGGTTCACCCCTCTCCCCTCCTTCCATACCCTTAATGGTGCTACAATTGAGGATGTGCTCTCATTCAAATACCTTGGGGTCAGGATGGACTGGCACCTTGATTTCTCAGCACATGTGTATGCCATCCACTGGACACTGCATCAAACATTGTGTGCTTTTCAGGAACAAAGGATGTATCCTGCTTCCTGCACATTGAAAGATTGTCTCGAAGATGATACTTTCCATTTTTGGCTATGGTAACATAGTATTCAGTGCTGCTCCCAAGTCCTCCCTGGCAAACTGGATCCTTTCTTTCACTCCTTTTGCAACTTTATTCTAGGCTGTCTTCCACTACACCCACCAATGTTGCCTGTTTTCATCTCATTCCTCCCCCTCCCTTCAAGTCAGATGTCTCACCCATTGTGCTTCCTTCATCTCTAAATATTGTCTTTGCTCCCTCCCCTCATATCTTGCCTCCCCCCAACCACTTCTTACCCTTTTCACAGCTCTGGCTATTGCTCTCTTGCACCCCCCTCAAGGAAGTATACTGCTGATCAAACTACCTTCTCCTTCCATTATCCCAAACTATATAGTTCTCTCCCCTTACCACCCACTCTAGCTCTTGCCACCTCTCACTCACCTCTGTCCTCTGTGACTTGACTACTCACTCTAGCTGTTGCCCCTGTACTGGTCCCTGAGCTGCTGCCTACCACCCTCCTACCTCTGCACCTCCTTTACCCCACTTCTATACCAGTCCAGTCACTTCTTCACCCTCTCCAATTGATAACCTTTGCTCCAACCCTGAACTCAGTATTGCCTCTGCATACTGCAAATGTTGTTATCCTCCAACACTTTATTGTATTGTAATTGTAAATAAGGTTATCCTCCAATACTTTAGTGCATTGTTATGCAATTTACTTATCACATTCCGTGTCTTTGCGGAGTTATTTATGAAGCTTATTCACTTGTTATTGTGTTATTGTTCTTAGTGCACCTCACTGTCATCACTTCCCCCTCACCCCAGAACATATCTGGAAATGAGTTGTTACCAGCTCAGAATGCCTTTCTTGGTGAAACTTTAGAAACAAACAAATAAATAAATAAATTGACTGAGAGCACACAAACACACATGTACACACACATACACACCTCTGTGATTGTGCTCGCATAGCAGACTTACATATCAATGTCACTGTGAACCAGACCAGATGTTCTTCACCCTTTAATGAGACTTGCTAGTTACTTCACAAATATAATTCCTGAAATGGAACTTAAGAAATTACAAAAAGAGGCATACTGCTATGGGCAACATTTTGAACTGACTGAAGAGGTCAATGTGGAAAATGTTGAGGAGCTGTTATTTTTATTTATTTTTTTTTAATTTTAGCTCTTTATTAATTTTAGTACCAAATATACAACATCATGTGATATAAGGGCAAAAGGTACATAAAAAAGAGAACAAGGGAACACAAAAAAAAAAGAAAAAGAAAGAAGAAAGAAATACAAAGCTAACCCTCACCCTCCCAAACCCCCCTCCCCTAGGCTGCGCAGTACTGCAGATCACGTATCCATGATTAACTGAAACACATCTATATGTCTGGTGATTTCCATATCGTCATAACAGCCTCGAGACTACCCCAATGAGTAGAGAAGCATTAGTTCTGTTTCGCATGGTTGCTATGTGTTTCTCCAATTGTAGAGCCAGAATGCATTCCCTATACCATTCCATAATTGAAGGTGCCATCTCGTCTGCCCAATGTCTCACTATTACTAGCTTTGCAGTTGCTGTTATCAAAGCCATGTGTGCCTTTCTTTTATTTGGAGTACCACCCAGGAAAAGATTTACTAGGCATACTTCTGGGGTGAAAAGGTCCCATAAACCGAGAATAGGATCTAAGGAGTTGCTAATAGTTTGCCACAAAACTTTGATACGCGGGCATAACCAAAGCATGTGGTAAAGGGACCCCTCACTTGTCTTACATTTACTACACATTGGTGTATGCACCTGACCTATTCTATGCAACTTGGACGGTGTCAAATACAGATTGTGCAAGATATTGTAATTTACTGCCCTGAGTCTATCCTGTTTGACAGCTCTATATAGAGTGGTCCAGACACTTCCCCATATCTTAGCATCATCCGGGACACCTAATTCTTTGATCCAATAAGGACAGACACCTGAATGTAATCTGCTATCCCAGTCTAACAAGGTCTTATATAAATTAGAAACCTTACTCTGCCATGAGGCAACCTGCAACAACTCAATGGGATCCTTTTCCCCAATATCTGATATTGTAAAATGCTTATGAAACGTGGACAGGCCTTTATTAACTTGCAAGGATTTAAAGAACTCTTTACTAGAGAGATTGTTGAAGCCGCTAGATTGGGCCGGAAAGATTAATTTACCATCTCTCCAGACCTCTGATACCTTACAGCATTTCAGTCTGTGCCAGTAGGACTTGGCTATCGGTACATTGCCAATTTTAAAATGGGGGGTTATTAATAATGGGCTGATTCAAAGATTGACACCATTTAACTGACAGTAATGCTTGGGCCTGATGAGACGCTTTTATCGACCACCCCATGGGATTATTTTGAAGACTTTGGGGGATATGTGACGGAGAAACATAAAGCAGGGAATGGAATCTAACATCTTGCCTGGGGACGCCAAGTATTTCTCAATAGTCACCCATAAAGGGACGTTATTAGGTGACCCTCTTTTTCCTGCCAGTAATATAACTTGCTTAAATGTTGTGCTAGGTAGTATACGAAGAAAGAGGGGGCTGCCAGGCCACCCCTAGCTTTTGGTGTAGTTAGCTTGTGGTAGGATCTATGTATCTTTTTCTTACTCCACAAAAAAAGGTTCAACCTTCTTCTCAATTTAGAGAACCAAATTTTGGGGATATAAAACCAACATACCCAGTGGATACAATATTCTAGGCAAGAGATTCATTTTAATAACGCTCAATCATTCTATAATGAGATTGGGAGATCTTGCCATATTTCAAGATCTTTAGAAATTGTTTTAATGAGAGTATCTATATTATTACTCGGATAGTAAAGGATCTCTAAAGATCTTGATACCTAGATATACTATTGAACTCGACTCCCACGCTAAACCAAGGGGGGCTAACACCACCTTATTTACTCTGTGGTTTAAAGGAAATATTTTGGTTTTCTCTCGATTCAACTTATAAAACGACTATTTAGAGAACTCCTCGATCTCTTCTAGTAGTGCAGGAATCGATACCTAGGGATTTTCTATATGTAATAAAATATCGTCAGCGTAGACCGATAGGGTGTATCTAACTACCCCGACACGAATTCCAGAGATCCTAACATTAGCCTTCAATCTAAGGAGCAGGAGTTCTAAATATAAATTAAAGAGCAAGGGGTATAATGGGCACCCCGCCTAGTTCCTCAGGCCAGCACAAATGATGAGGACAGTAGCCCATTGCACTTCACCCTAGCCATGGGCCAGGAATATAGAACTTTTATCCATTTGATAAAGTCTTCCGGGAAACCGAAGGAGGCTAAGGTGGCAAAAAGAAAGTCCCAGGAGACTCTATCAAATGCCTTTTCAGCATCTAAAGAAATCAACACTGTTGGGATATGGTCTCTGGCACTGCTATTAAATGCATTAATTTATGCATATGGTCTTGAAACAACCTTCCAGCCATGAACCCAACTTGTTCTTGCCCTAAGTTATCAATGATTTTACAGAGTCTATTTACAGTACTTTAGCCAATATTTTCACATCAGTGTTTAATAATGAAATAGGCCAGTAACTACTAAGATCCAGGGGTCCTTCCAGGTTTTAAAATTAAGGATATCACCGCCTCTAAAAGCTCACCTCTGACATGCCCTGTTCAAACCAGAAGCCGAACAATTCCATTAAAATGGGTACAAGGATATCTTGATAGGCTTTATAAAAGTTGTTAGAGAGCCCATCTGGGCCAGGAGATTTATCTAGAGGTAACTGCTGGATTGCTTCTTGGATTTCTCCAAAAGAGATCGGGTCGCTCAGCGAAGCAGCATCCTCTGCAGGAACCTTAGGTAGGGCAACAGATCGAAGATAGGTATGTATATCTGAGACCGAAGCGGGGGTAGTCGAGGCCACTGAATACAGATCTTGATAAAAGAATTTAAACATTTCGCCCATTTTGTGCGACTCAGTGATCACTCTACCCTCCTCCTCGGAATAAATACCAGCCACATATTGTGATGCCTCTAGTTGATGGAGGCTCATCGCTAGGAGTCTACTTGCCTTTTCTCCTACATCTAAGTATTGGAGCTTAGTCCTGTGCAAGGACAATTCAGCTTTCTGTGCTTGTAAACCTGCGTACTGGGCCCGTAGCTGATGTAATTTGGACCACAATTCACTTGGCGAGGAATGGGACAGGGAGCTTTCCATATTTCTGATATTAGTTAGAAGGTCCTCCATTATGCCCTTCTGGCGCCTAGCCCTAACAGGCGCTATTTTAATGAATTCACCCTCACTGAACACTTTAGGGAAGCCCAGACCATATCATATTTTTCAACCGTCCCCAAATTGTGAACAAGAAACGAATTAATGTACTCTTTAATATGTTCAAAGGTAGCTGTTTCTTTTAACATCTGGTTATTCAGCCGCCATAGAGAAGAATGCCTCAAACCGGCACCTAAACTAAACTCCATATCCACTGGAGCATGGTCAGATATAACCCTTGCTGAGATACCTACGCGAATGACCCCGGGGATTACATGTAAACTCATAAGCAAATAATCAATTCTAGAATATGTTTTATGTGATGCCGAGAAAAAGGTATACTGCCTTTCAGTGGGGTTAAATACCCGCCATATATCCGCTAGAGCCGCGGTATCTATGAGTTCTTGCAAAGCCCTTTGAGCTGGGGACAGGCCCAGGCGGGCTCGGTCGGATCGATCTAGCTCGGTCTGTAGGACCAAATTCCAGTCGCCACCTAATAATATAAATCCAGGGGTTCCCAGTGATGATATTTAACAACTTCAAAAGAAAGAGGGAGAGTCAATATTTGGGCCATAAATCTATCCGAAAACAACTGGTCAGGATTCCAACAAACCATGGACCACTAAATACCTTCCCTCAGGGTCCCATATCTCATTAACCAGTTTAAATGGTACACTCTTAGCTAACAAAATCACAACCCCACCTTTACTTGTAGAAACCCCAGCTCCATAGGCCTGACCGACCCATATCTTCCTGAATAGGTGCACATCGTCCCTTCTGATTGGGGAGCTGTTAGTTAACTCATTGTCTTCTGGCTGACGCCTGTAGGTGTCAGTAAAATACACTGGTGTGTCCTGAGGATGCTACAGAAGTCAGCTACTGAATTCCTGTGTGCCGTGGCAATGTCTGGAGAAGTCACTTACATATTTAAATATATAATGTAACAGAATATAATAATATTTTAATCAAACAGCCCCCACGAGCATGCTGTGTGACCCTATACAAGTCACTTAACTTCCCTGTGCTCCCAGATTGCACCTGTAAACAAGCTTTCAGCTTAGTGTGTCTCACCTGGTTAAACAATTGGGGGACTGAATATCATGCTGTGGCTTCCAGTGCTATTATGTCTGGGGTGCAGTTTCCTGTAATTCTGTATGGGCTGCATCCAACCCAGATCCATTTGGTGCAGTGTTACTTAGCACTGCACAAATATGGCCCTATATTAAATCAGCACTGGTGCACTATCCAACTGAATATAGCAACCTCTGGGTCAGGCACAAGGGCAAGAGCAGTACAAAGCTTTGTGCTCCACTTTTGCCCATATTTCAGTATCAGGCCCCACGTGTCTTATCACATAGCAGAGCAGATGTTAAGAATTTTTATCAAAATGGGCCTTATTAAAGCAAATCTGAAGAACAAAATCCATGGCAACACACTGGATGATGTCCTAACAGTGAAAACAAACTACAAAAGAACATATCTCATCTTAGACAGAACAACCACTACTATCTTCTGACCATTTCCAAAACTAATCTTATATGTTATTTTATAATGCTTGAAATTATCATTTGAAATCTGTAACATTTGAACTGTTAAGCATAAAAATGTAAGTTTGTTTTTTAATGAAAGCTTAGAGTCTGATCAATATGAATAGATCTAAACATTTTCAAATGTTTCTAAATGTCAGTATATGTTGATATGTTGTTAACCCCCCAAATTAGCAAAGTTATCGGCGTAAGTTCAAAATGCCATTGAAATATATTTTACAGTACTTACCTTGATTCCTCAGTTCACAGTTCAACTTTGAAGAGTGCAGACATGTCACAGGCCATAGAAGATGAAAGTTGATGATCTCTGGTGGTAAATATGGGGCAAGTGGTGTGGTGGGTACTCAGTAGGAGGGTCAGGATGGGGGAGGGGACAGCGGAGACAATAAGGGACCATTTTCTTTTTTCAGGGAAAAAAAGACATCGGGAGACTGTTTTCTTTTTTACAGGTTTTAAAGAAAGACATATTTTGGGACACTGGGAATTGGCTCCCCAGAGTCCCAGAATGCTGTGGGATTACATATCTCAGGGCACTGAGAGTGTGCTCCCCAGTCTCCCACAGTAGCGGGTGGCCTCTACTGCTGACATGTGGACTGGGCCCCCTGATGTCAGAAAATCAATATTGACATGCCTGGGACACCTTCCCCTTAGAGGCAGTTAAATGAGCAACAGTATTTATACTAGGTAAACACCATCAGGTCTTTATCTAAATGGGGGGCAGAGGAATAGGATTGTGGGGTCAATTTGCCCCCAAAATGGCCCTAAATAGTTTTTTCAGCAGATGTTTGTGCTGCAAACTGCAGCAGTTGTTCGGCAAAACTCCCTTACTATACTTCTAATAGAAGTTAATGTGCTCAAGAATAGAAACATTTGTTCTTGTTTTATGAGGCATTTGCCTGCAAGTAGTGTTCCTTAACTATTTTTAACCATGTTTTCCATTAGCAGGATATTTTTGGTGTATAATAAAATAACTATTCAAATAATATTACACGGTCTAGCATTTCTTTCGATTCAGAGCATAAAGAGGAAAGCTATAGATGTCAGTTGGACTCTGTGTCCATGCATTATTAGTTTGTGGTGTGTCAGGATGGAGCATCTGACAGATAGTATACGCAAGCAATAAGACACTCTGAGGTGTGGGTTATCTCCTGATAAGAGCACGCCCAGGTGCTTTGTTAGGCACAAGGCGCTTGCGCCGAGTGCCTTATGCACCTGGGTGTGCTCTTATCAGGAGATAACCCACACCTCAGAGTGTCTTATTGCACTTATAAAATGGGTTTCAAAGTAAATGTGTAAGAAGAAGAAAAAAAAGGGAAAACATTTTTATAGTTTTATCAGTGTTTTTTATAGATGCACTGGTAAAATAGTCCATTTATTTAGGTTGTTTTTCTTTTGTGTGACATTGAGTAGATGCTCCACCACCCAGACCCACACAGACACAGGGATGTTGGTCAGGTTGTTGTGTCTGTGTTTTACTTTGAGTTTCCATTTTGCTGTCCTTCTCACGATATCATTAAAGAGGTACCATATTCAGCGTTGATATGCATTGCCGTTGTCAACTTCTGTTAATGGCAGCAAGCGTGTCCATGCTGGCCGCCGTAGAGAGCTGTTTCTCAGTTGGTGCCATCTTTTTAAAAAAAAACAACATTTCCTTCATTTAGATGTGTGTCCAACAGTACATAAATACAGAAAAGGACTGCATGGCATTGAGGGATCGACACTAGAGGCAACATGATGAGAGATGGAAACCGGCACGAGCGCTTTCCGTTTCAGCGGTCTCGGTAGTTACGCTCGTTTTTTGAATGATAAAATGTATTGCAATTTTGGGGCACATGCAGAGAAAGGACAATACCGTATTATTAAGGACCACTTTTGCACTTGCAGGTTAGTCTGTGTGAGTTTATGCTTGTTGCTAAAATCGTGTGGTGTTTCGTGCTGCTGCTGTGGGTCCTGTGCCTGCTTCTGAGAAACACATTCTCGGTTGAGTAGGTTAGTGATTTTTTTTTGTTGTGAGGTTGCCACAGAGAGAAAAGTGCTGGTTGGCACAAATACTCGCTGATAAGGACACGGGTGGAAGGTATTTCCAGCCAATGAAATTGAAGCATTTTCTTTAGCCATTTTATAAAGTTAAAAAATGCATCGAACAAATTATGCAGAGTTAGTTTCAAACCTTTGTCAATACTATCATTTTGTCTAGTCGAATAAAGTCAAGCTCACTCTAAAAAGACATCCTGATCATTTATAAGCTTGCAGGTCAGTTCAATGAGCTTCCTTGAGTGTAAACACCACACATGCATTATGATCCAACTTTTGTAGAGTGAGAGGAATAATTAATCTATAGTGTATGGTGGAACTCTGTTATGGATAGAAATCCATAACTAGAATACAGTTATAATGTATGGGGAGCCCTTATTGTTAACTGAAATCATTCAGATTACAGCCTTGTTATGCCATCAATATGACATCACTCTGTTGTTAACCCTTCTAGAGTATGTCATATCAATGGTATAACAAAATGGAATGCTCACAATCAATGTTCCATAAAGTATTTCAGTAAAGTAAAGTAAAGTAATTCAATCTGTGATTACACAATCTTTTTATTTTTTTATTTTGTAGAATCTTTTTGCCTCCGGTCATGGTCTGCAGGGCCTCTCTCAGGCATTCTGCCTGCTCCTACCCCACCTGAAGTCCTACTACCTATGCCTCCTTTCTCCCCTCCTCTAGCCACGATTGGTACCCCCAGCTTAATCCCTCTGAGGTGGGGCCGCCCCTCCTCTTTGGGCACTCTCAACAGTCAGCTCCAATGTGGTAGAGGACCCATGCAGAGGAACCTGGAAGGCCAGATAGGAAGGACCTGGCAGTGGACATGGGTGCTGGTGCCATCGCCTACCCCACAGACCAGGCTTTTCCCTGTTCTGGTGAGCTCGTCCCTCTCTCTCATGCATGTGCACATCCCGACACATGGCACACGGCAACCCCTGCCTGCATCGGGCATGCCAGCTATGTGCTGCTCAGTGAGCTACAGCACTCCTGGTCTCCACCAGGAGCTGCTGATGCACTGAGCAATCCCCAACCTCCCCCCCAGAAAGGAGAGAAGCCCAGTGGGTGCTCAATCCTCTCCCACCCCTGCCATCCCCCAGTGCTCCATGCTTGCTCCCGAACTCAGGTCACTGGCATGGCGCGAGGTGTGGTGTCCAGCGCCTCAACCCTCAGATCCACCAGGCCGATGATTTCACAATCTTGATAGCCCATACACTATAACATATAATGTATGGTCTTTGGTTAACAACCACGCTACAAATACTTCTCGAGGTTGCCATGACATCTGAAAACCTTTTGAGCTGTGCTCTTCAGGTTTACAATGATGTCATGGCAACCTCTCAAAGCATTTACAGCATGGTTATTAGCCAAAGACCATACATTATCTTTTATGTTATGCTGCAGTAACTACAGCATCATAGCTGTTATGCAGCACTAGCTATGTGGCTACTGCAGCATAACAACATGGAACACTCTCACACATGTGTGTCACCCTACCACCATCGTTTAGGAAGCGGCCACAGTGGTTAGAGCAATAGCAGAGGAGAGCGGCTCTGATTAAAAAAACATAAAAGTAAGAATTCAAACATCTTTCTTCTAGCTCCAGATTGAAGACCATACACTATAAAATACAGTGTATTGTCTACAATCAATAACAAAAGTATGTAAACATCTCAAGGCTGCCACTAAAATGCTCATCCTCTCAGTCCCAGCCATTGCCTCACCACTGGCCTCTCTTTCAACCTATCTTTCTCTCTAGCTTCTATTCCAACCAACTGGAAGCATGCCACAGTCATCCCTCTTCCTAAGAGTGGCAACCGCTCCTCCCCAGGAAACTACCATCCTGTCTCCCTAATCCTATCTCTAGCTAAACTGCAGGAGCACTTTGTCTCTCTCAGCTCTCCGCCTTCCTTGACTCTACCTCATTCTTCACTCCATACTAGTCTGGTTTTAGGAAGTCTCACTCCACTACCACCTCCTTCCTAAGGCTCACCGATGCCATCCTCACTGGCATGGATAAATCCAACATTACCTCAACTATCTTTGTTGACCTTGCAAATGTCCTGAACACTGTTTCCGACCCTCTCCTCCTCAACAAGCTCTCCCTAGCTGGGCTCTCCAGCATAGCAACCAAATGTTTCCACTCCTATCTGGAGGGCCTGACTCAATCCTTAAGGATTGGTAACTCCATCTTCTCCTCACTCCCCATCTCTTCTGGGGTCACACAAGACTCAGTCCTAGGACCTCAGCTGTTCTCCATTTTCCTAAATGACCTGCCCTCTGCCTGCCAACATACATCCATTCACATGTATGCAGACAACACAGTCCTGTATACATCAGGCCCCTCTACCACTGACATAGCATCCAGACTGCAGCTCGACTTCAATAAAGTCCAGCATTGGTTTCACTCAAATCAGGTCCTCCTAAATGCCAAGAAAACAGTCTCCATGACCTTTGACACAAGGCAGAGACTATCTCGGCTCTCCTGTACTCCCTCTTTCCATGCCCTTGATGGGACATAGCTGGAGGCTTACTCCTCTTTTAGCTACCTCAGGGTATGGCTTGGCCAAGACCTCAATTTTTCTTCACATACCAAGGCACTCCACGTGAATCTACATCCCAAGGTTGGGGCCCTGTACCAGAACAGCGGTTGCATTCCTCTACTGGCCCAGCAGGAGACTGTACAAAAAACATTCCTCCCTATCTTTGACTACTGTGATGTAGTCTATTGTACCACTCCCAAGACAATGTTAGCCAGACTGGAGTCCCATTTCCACTCCTTCTGTCCTTTCACCCTTGACTGTCCCCCCAGCATACACCACTGTTCCCTCTATCGGTGCCTTCACCTTCCCTCCCTGAAGGACAGGAGACTGTCTCACTGTGCCAGGCTCACGGCCAAATTCTGGACCCGGACCCTGCCCCCGTAACTCTCAAGTGCCATGTCCCCACCGCCCCCACATTTCTACTCCCTTAGAAATACTGACTGTCTTTCTTCGATCATCCCACATATGACCACCAATTCAGGTAAGGCAGCTTTCTCATATTGTATGCCCAAACTGTGGAGTTCTCTCCCACTGGCCATTCGGCAAGTCAGATATGCAAACCAACTCAACTCCCTCCTCAAAACCCATTTCTGCCCCTCATGTACATGCACCTAGCCTACATTTTCCCAATCATGGCTAGTCAGAGACCGCAGTGCAGGAACAGTAGTCACCACTTATCAATGTGTAGCTAGCTCTAGCTAGTATTCCACAAAGCAGGCTGTCTCACTCCACTGGCCATTTCCAAATATGCCTATGTGAAAGTTGTGTTTTGTTTTCATTTCCTGTTTATCTCTGTACCTAAACTGCTGCTGTTATATTTACATACTGCTGTTATATATTCTATGTATCTCCAAATATCCATTTTGACAATGTATTTTGCTGTCTGTATCAAACCTCACCTGCATTTTCTGTATACAATATGTCCAGTACTTATGCATTGCTCATTGAAACTATGTATAATTGTTGTATGTAAACTCAGTGTTGATTTCCCTTGCTCCCCACCCCCAGGTCACATCTGGAATCGAGTGGTAGTCTGCTCAGTTCGATCACCTGGTAAAACTTTTAGAGAAATAAATAAATAAATTGTTACGAGCCTCTCGAGCTTCACTCTCGAGGTTCAAACTGTCACCACGGCAACTTCTCGATGAATACGTATGATTGTTATTGATTGTAGACTATACATTATCCTCTATGTTCCCCACATGGTATCAGAGGTTAAAAGTTCAGGCATTATGCAGAGTGTTGACTATACCATTAAGCAAAGTCCACAGCATTTATTCCAGTATGCAGATCATATGATTTCGGTACTGATGTCCTTTCAGCTAATGCTTAAACAATATTGTTTAGGAGAGGCAGAATGTCAACACTGGGTAGAGCAACTTAATCTGAAAGTTCATATCCCTTCCATTTAGGCATCTCAGAATCAATACATAGCTCAGTACCAGGTTAGTATGGGGGGACCATGAAAATCAAGCATCATGCAGGTCATTTAGTCATGTCAATTAATAATTAGAATTATAATATGAGCATGTCACAAGTGACCAGCCCTTTATGATTATTGCAACATATATCTGGTCTGCTGTTGAAATATTTTAATTTAATTTATACACCAATATGTTTTTTCTGACTTTGCATTTCTGCTGCAATGGCCATATTATGCTATCCAGACTTCTCTGGATTCCTAGCATTAGCATTAAATGACATGTAGTCAAAATTAAGCTTATGATTAATTAAAATCACCAAGGCATTATGATGTGTCACATTTAGTATCTCTAAGCAGTAGGACCTTATTTGGTAAAATTCAGCATCTAGGTAAAGTGCACTAAATCTCTTGTGAGTCACTCTGGGCATGATTCTCAAAACTCAGTGCAAGCCATGACAAACATGACTTGCACTGGTCGCCACTGTGCCACGCACTCTGTGACTGATTTTCTATCTGGCAGGGTCCCGGTGGCAAAGTCCCACTACTTGCTGAAATTTCAGTGGTGTGCCAAACAGATGGAATACCTAGATAGCTTGCTGCAAGCTGTGGGTGGCCATGTGGCAATGACCCGAGCAGTCACTCGTAGTCTAGTACCCCCCAAGCCCTGCTCTCCTATTATAATACTTAAGAATATCCCAGGTAGTCTAGCGGTCCCCCCAAGCCCCAATCTCCCATTATATTATTTAGTAATATTTATAATATAATATTTATATTCCCTGGTTGTCTAGCAGACTGCCCTAGCCCCAATAGAAACATAGAAACATAGAATTTGATGACAGATAAGGATGCTTGGCCCACCCAGTCTGCCCATTTCCCTACCTAATGGATAAGCTGCAGATCCTAGTCAACCAGCAGCCTACTTTTTCTACGTCCATCCCCTAGAATTGCCTTATGATTGTCCCATGCATCTTGAATTCAACCACTGTTTTTGACTCCACAACCTCCTCCACAAGGCCATTCCATGCATCCACAACCCTCTCTATTAAAAAATACTTCCTTACATTACCTCTGAGCCGCCCCACCTCTATCTTCAAATTGTGGCCCCTTGTTCTTGCACACCTCTTTTTTTGAAAGATGATACCCTCTTGGACTTTGCTGATTCCCTTGAGGTACTTGAAAGTTTCTATCATGTCCACCCTCTTCCTTCTTTCCTCGAGGCTATACATATTAAGTTCCTTTAGTCTCTCTTCATATGTCTTCTGGTGCAGACCCTGCACCATTTTAGTTGCCCTCCTCCTAACAGCTTCCATCTGGTCTATGTCCTTGCGGAGATTGGGTCTCCAGAATTGCACACAGTACTCCAGATGGGGTCTCATCAGCTGTCTCTACAGAGGGATAACAACTTCCTGTTTTCTACTGGTGATGCCTTTCCCTATGCATCCCAGTATCCCCCCAGCCCTCCTTACTGCCCTCTCACATTGCTTGCCCACCTTTAAGTCATCTGATATGACTACCCCCAGGTCCCTTTACATTTTTGTTGTTGTTAGTATCTCACCCCCCCTTGTGTACTCTTTCCCTGGGTTTTGGTTTCCCAGGTGCATTACCTTGCACTTCTTGGCATTGAATCTAAGCTGCCATACATTGACCATTTCTCTAACCTTGCCAAGTCCCTTTTCATCCTTTCCACCCCACCTTGTGCATCAACTCTGTTGCAGATCTTTGTGTCATCTGCAAAGAGACATACTTTTCCTTCCAGTCCCTCTGCAATGTCACTTATAAAGACATTGAAGAGGACCAGTCCTAATACTGAACCCTGCAGTACCCTACTAGTAACCCCCCTTTCTTCAGAGTGGACTCCATTTACTATTACCCTCTGTGTCCTATTCTCCAGCCAATTCTTTACCCAGGCACCACTGCGTAAAGAACACCAATCCACTGTTAAAAGAAATTCCAACATTTCTGGTGGTCTAGTGGACTCCCCACCCCACAGTGCCCTATCACCTCACTCACCCCCAGCCCATAATCAAGCCTGGCACAGCCTAGTGCTCACCACAATGGCCAGCCACTGACTGAGCTCAGAATGAGTGCATACTGTATATAGTACATGCTCAGTGACTGGCAGCTGCTGGTCATGACTGGATGGAGTGGTTACCTTGGTGGGTAACAAGCTAGGTCCCATCATTAATTATATAGGTGAGAATATAGAGGGATAAAAGAAAACTTGAGAAAATATCCCTTAATTATTACAACAAATTTGAACTTTAGTTTCATTTCATTTCAGTTCAAACTTTAGTTTGCATCAGTGCAGAGTCCGGCTGATGACAATGGAAGGTATGTGGAGATATAGGCGAACATCTACAAAATCACAAAGATCTGCTAGGAGAGCTCATATCATATCCATTAACCTGGTGCTGAAATTTAGCTAGAAGGTAGTGTGCTAGAATTACTGGTAAAGGTGAAGCGAAGTTTAACTTCACTAGCATAGTAGAGGTGAAGTGGCCCACTCCACCTCGACATAAACTGTAGCTACACGAAGTGCTCATTGAAATGCAGTACTTTGCCATTTTGTGTCATGATGACTGTGCATTATGATGACTCTGCATTACTTTGCTTTATTTTCTTTTGAAGGCGGAGTGAGTGAGCATTGTAACAGCCGACAGATCACATGGCTCACAGTCTGCAGGTCACATACTTCAGGCAGGAAGCTAATCACGAAAGAGAGTGAAAGACGTTCACTTTTGCCTTACCTAGTGTAGGAGAAAGTGCTGTGTTTGAGAGGAGATAGAGAGAGATAGCAAAAAATATAAACCCCACTTCTGAACCGGAGCACCTTCAGGACTAGTGGTCCCCTCCCTGAAGCAGGAGGTTGTGGTGCCATGGAAGCAACACCTCTGGTGGCACCTATCAGTATCTCCCCACCAGTGCTACCACCTTCCATGGCCCCTGCACCAGCTGCTCAGCAGGAAGTGAGGGAGGAGCCGCAGCAGTCACAGCCACACCAGCAGCAGCAGGTTTCCCCACCCCCAGCCCCAATTGAGCACCAGCAGCAGCCAGCAACATCATCTGGGTCCTCCCACCTGTGCCCGGTCCTCCCTGCAGCTGATTAGTGTGGGAGTTCTTCACTACACTGCCTGAAGACACCAATGTAGTGAAGTGCAATCTGTGTGGTGAGGTGGTGTCCCATGGCCCCAAGGGAAGTCATCTGGATACAGGTGGTCAGCGCACCCACCTATACAACCACCACCATGCAGACTGACAGGCCAAGCTTGCTGAACAGGGCAAGAATGTGCCTACTGGCCCTGCTGGGCAACAGGTGGCAGCACGGTCTCTACCTGCATGTGATGTAAAGTGGGGGCAAGCCATGGAGCAAGAGGTGCTCCACAACCTGCAGGAGATGTTGGCATTTGCATGAATACCTGCCACACATGCTAATTTGGGCCTGATGTGGAGTGAGTTGGACCATGTGAACCACCGGATTGACAATGTGGAGCAGCAGTTGGAGCACATGGAGGTGCACCAACTCCAAATAATGGGCATGGTTCAACTGCTGCTCTCATGCCATAACGTTGATATTTAGTTTTTGTTTGTCCTTGCACCCACCACCCTCTCTGTGAAAAATAGTTCCTGACGTTGCCCCTGATCTGTCCCTCATCTTCAAATTTTTCCTCCTTATTACGCATCTCTTTTTCTGAAAGATGCTACTGTCTTGTACAATGTCGATTCCCTTTCAGTACTTGATAGTTTCTATCATGCTCCCCCCTTTCCTTGTGGTTATACATATTAAGCTTTAGACTCCACAATATTTGGAAAACCGGTTAACTTTTTGTCATGGGTTGAAATTGGGGCAATACTCATGCCATCAGCAACTTCACTACCACCAGCGGGGACAACAGCATCTCCAACCATAATTGAAGCTACTGATTGCACTGTGAAAAACAGAGAAATCCCTTTACTGGCATTAACTATGCATTTCTGCTGCATATTACCACTCCCACAGCCACTCTTGCCACTGGCAGAAGTGCCATGGCCAGAAGCATTTTTGCATGCATGTCTTTTTGCAGGCATTTTTTGGGATTACACAGAAAATTCACAACAAATTGAGTTTTCTGAAATTGTGGGTGGATAGGAAGCCAAAAAACAACAACTGTGGCTTACAGATGCATATTGGGCACTAAACAGATGCAAACACACAGATACAGATTGCACACTATAAAGAGATGCAGCCGCACAGGCTCAAAAATACCTTAAGTAGTGGTCACACAAATCCAAAACTAGAAAAATAAATTTTACCTTTTGTGAGTTGGGGTGCTGCAGTAGTGGTCCACTAGCTAGATAGAAGGAAGCAGTAAAAAAATACTGCAGATGGATAACCAATTCAGAGTGCAGTGATTACTGTGTGGTACAATAAAATGTGTCTGACTTGATGGCATGCACACACACTCACACACTACAGGTAATGTGCAGAAAATTTAACAGTGAGTACACTATATAAACAAATCTTTTAAACAGAATGAAAATATACACTGCAACACAACAAACAGAAATTACTTATCAAAAAATTACTTCAAGTATTACTGTGTGTACATAAACACACAAATACTAACACAGTACTAGTACAAAACAAAAAGACCTCCTTCCTCATGTGAATCTCATGCCACCACAGATATGCCCCTCCCCCAAAGCACACTACAGCAGTGTCTGTCAGTACACAGGCTGAATATATTAAATTAACATTCAAAATGCAAAGAAAAACAACCAACACTCGATGATCTAAGTACAGGAGGGTTTCCTACAGTCGAGGTACTAAATTTGGAACAAAATAATTGGATCAAAAGTGACTTTTGAAAGCTTTAACGATGGTTTGAGTCTTAGAGCTCTGACAGCAAACTGTCTTCAGCTTCCCACTACACACACTATGCAGAACTGAGACTGTGCAAGACAATATAGAGCCCATGTGACCTGCCATCCCATGAATAAATGCAAAATTCACCTCAAATAGCAATAAACAGGTGAAGTAAAGCGAAGTCCATTAAAATCAATTACACTTCAAGTTAAAATTAAGGGGAAAGCTGTAATACATGGCGAAGTAATGCGAAGTCCATTGAAATCAATGCATTTCATGTTCAAACACATAGGCTGAGTCATTTGCTTCGCATTGGGGAGCACTACGTGGATGTGGGGATAATACATGAAGTGCTTCGCATAGCGAAGTGGGAGCACTTTACCCACCTCTAATTATTAGTGACCCCCACCTATATCAAACTAAAACCAGTACCCTTCAAAGCCACAATTCATAGCTGAGACATCATAAGCATATATTTTAATGGAATGTAGTCACAGTGTGGAGTAATAATTATGCAACTTGTTAGTACTGTAGCTGAATGCCAGTTGCATGGTAGGATGTTAATTGTCATTTGTAGTTACCTTGGCCACTCACAATCTCTGTCCCCTGAAGGACTGCCACTCTGTAGGTGTACCAGAAAGGCATAGAAACTTCTTGGAGAGAGTTCTCCCAATGGAAGTGCCATGGGACTGTGATTCCTTTGGCTAAAGACACCTTAAATTGGAGCCCAAGGAGAAAGTTGAGCCTCTGGAGGAGGAGGGGTGGAGTGTGGGAACAAAGAAAAGGAACTTCTGAATGAAGCAGGAGCAAGATGATTTATACAGCCCAGGAACGTGGTAGCTGGTTACTCCAGCCCATCAAACATCAAGCTTTATCCTTGCTATATTAATGAGTATACACAACCACAATGTTCAGTAATGCTTGTGCAACTTGTTGGTAGCCTAAGGCTAGTTGTGTGATAGGATGTTATATGTCATTTGTAGTTACTTTTGTCATTCGCACATGCTGTCCCCTGACGGACTACCATCCTGTCAGGATACCAGGAAGGCAAAGGAAACCTCTTGGGAAGGGTTACGTCCCTAGTGGCGCCTCAGGGACATGATTCCTTCTGTAAAAGATATCTTAGGATGGAACCCAAAAGAACTGCAAAGCAGGAGCTGCAAATTCAGTTGAGCAATGTGATGCTATAGACACCTGATAGCTAGTGATAAGTGATAGCAAACTGAGGCATGACTTCTAGAGAAAGAAAGGATGGCAAGATGTAAGAGAAGGTGAGCCACCATCTGACCCAACTCACAGTGGAAATTCTAATGTAAGCTCCCCATCCTGGGCTTACCTGAATGTGATTCCAGCCCACTCCTCAGTTGGCATTTCCCCCCAAGTGTCTCTGGGAGGGCTACAGACCGGGCGGCCCCAATATCTTTGCGGCTATGGCCACTGATGTTCTTGGTGTCTCATTCTATGTACTGGTGGGGCTGAGCTCTGAGGGGTGTCTCCCCACTTCTGGGCATTTTAATAAGGAGAGGTTTTTGGTAGTCCACTAGACTTCGAGAAGCCAGACCACCAAGAGGCATACAAACATGGCAGCCGATGCTCTTCCTCACATGCAAGGCAGCTGAGAACTGAAGGTTAAAGAAGCAACAGCTCCATTTGGGGGTTTGGCTGTGGCCAATATTTTAAATCATCCCCAGCTTCAGGGCAGGCAGTGGAGCCAGGGATCTGCAGGGAAGTGAACTGAAAGTTCTCCAGTATTGGGAGGCAGTGTCTGTCAGCTGTCTTAAGGGCTAATAATAATAATATATTGATGGACTGCTGTGAGAATTAGTATAAATATGGCAGCCCCCTTCAAGACTGGGAGGGGCTGCTGGGACAAAAGGTGAAAGTGCAGAGAAAAGTCCAGGCAAGCAGCACCCAATGAGAGAGGGACTGCTGGAACACCATAAATGCTGATGCTTTGTTTCGTCAAGGGTAGATTCAAACCAGATTCTAAAGTGAACAGAGTGCAGGAGAGACTGTCATAAGGTTACCCTGCCTAGGCCTGCACTCTTGATCCTTTGGCCAGTTCAGCCCCAGCTTCCAGCAGATCAGCAGTGAGTCTGAACCACCAGCTATTGCCTGAGATTAGAGACATGCGGTTTCAGAGAAAAGAGGAGCAAATTCTGAACTTTTGCTAGAGACTGAGAGAGTTGAGCAGCTTGAAAAGCTAAGAGCAAAGCTGCAGTTTAAGGGCAAAGATGGAAAATGTGCTAACTGAAGTGGGCGTCACTGCTGTGGCGGGGTAAGGACTAAGTTAGCCTTTTCCCTTTGGCGGGGCAAGCTCAGAAGTGATACTGCTCAAGCCCGAAAGACTGTGAGAGTGTGCTGTGGCTAAAGACTGTGCAGAGCCAGCACTGTGAGAAATAGCAAAGCAAAGTGAGGGTGCTGGGGTAGAGACTGAGCCAAAGCCCAGCTATGAAGTGTGTTTTTCGAGGGTGTTTAACAGAGGGGCCTAGGGGACCATGCCCTTCTTGTTTCTAGACTGAAGATGAAGAAGGCCAGTGGAGGAAAACATTGAGAGGCCTGCCTGGTGAACACCATCTACAAAGGCCTCAGAAGCAAAGATAGGAAAGGCCAGGTGGTGAAGACCAGCATTCTTCAACTTTTTTGACTAGCCCTGCTGCTGCTGTGGTGCACCAGCAACCTAATACCTCCATGGTACAGTCAGAGCCAGATCATTGAGCCCCCCTTTGAACCACTGAACTGTAAGTACCCTGAGCTGTGGCTTTGGGAAGTCTTTATTCAGAGAGCTAGCTAGGTTGAACCTATGGGATTAGGTCCTGGGTAGGACTTTCTGCCAGAAAACTGTGCCCAGGGCTGATTTTATAACAAAAGTTGTGTTTAAGATTATTGGGTCCCAATATGAGATCCCCTTCATCGACATCACCCACACGGTGAGGTACCCACCAAAAATACTGTATAGACTTTCTGGGCAGCTGCCAAGGGAGAGACAGGTGCACCTGCAGGAGGGAGGTGTGGATTGTTTGGGCCAGAATTATTAGTCAGTTATTGTTGCTGTTGCCATTGTATCTCTCCTTTTCCATAACCCCCAAAATAAAATACTGTTATCGTTTATTTTAACTGTTGTTATAGTGGATTATTGCTGAAAAAGAGGGGTTGTCATTGTATGTGGAGAATTGCTTTGGGGGGCAGTTTATGTATTTTCTTGGGAGTTGTTACCTGCTATTTGTCTACAGATATTCCTTACCATTTCCCTGAATGGTGGCACTGTGCTACCCTTCCAAGGTACCCCTGAACCCAGGCCAGGCCCCTCGGAGGCATTTGCTGTGTGGACCTCGAGGACCCCGGAACAGCCAAGGTGAGTCAAAGGGCTTTTACACTAATACTAGCTAAAATGTTTAAGCAATAAGGCATGACAGGGTGTGTGTTACTATGTAATAACGTCATGTCTCAGATGGTTGAAGCACGAGGCCACAGGCCAAGTGCCTTCAACACCTAAGAAGTGATGTTATTCCACAATAACATACACCTTGGAGAGCCTTACTTCTATTATACAATGGCTTATTTGAACAAAATAATAAAAAAAGGGAGAAAAACTGTTTTTAAATGCATTTAAGCTTCTTTTTTAGGGTAGGGTTTCATACAAATAAAAAAGTCCCTTGTTGCTACTGCTGGCCGGTACATGGCATATCATGTTTTCCTATGTGAGGTTTTCCTATGTGTTCACTTGCTTCCCTCTCTGTCTGCTGTCTTTTGTGTACTGTTGCAGAGAACTGGAAGGCCCCATCTTTCTCTCTCTGTCTGTCTCTAAGTCTTTTTGTATGGTTTCTGCTTCTTTTGTCAGATCATGGCCCCGTTTATATTGTGAAGTTATGAAGGCTCTGGTGAGTAAGTTAGCACAGAGTGGAGATTTTTGACAGGCTGTTCGGGGCAGCAGTGAAGAGAGTGGGGGGGGGCGATTTGTGGCTGATGCTGCTCATACCAGTGGTGTTATTCAATATAGGCAACACAGGTTGAGAGAAACAGAAACAAAATACAGAAGCATGAGAGAGGAAGGAAATAGAATCAAGTCAACACACTGAAAACACACTGTAGGTCAGCACTGGAGTAAAATGAAGACATAAGGGCAGAGTGACTGCCCTAGAGAAAGGCAGTATGCACAAGCATCAGCCAGAGAAGTCAAAACATACTAACCAAGGAGTTGCAGAAGGCACAGTCCAAACAGAAGTCAAAGACAAAAAACAAACTGAAAGGCTCAAAACAGCCAAGAGGAAAGCATCAATCATGTCAGGAAAGGGAAGCAGAGCCTCCAACTACAGCAAAGATAGCTCAGGAAGTGAGTGTGTCTGGTTTGTTTCATCCATCAAACTGCAGGCTTTAGCCTTTTCATTAGGGCATTTCATATCAAACCGTTAACTCTGATTAGCCTGCCTCATCTCTGTATATCAAATATTTTTCCTAAGAGCTTGAAAATCAAATATTTCAGTCTAAATTCTCAACTGGTTGATACAGCCATGTTACATTTTTATGTTGGCTTGCCAGCGCTTGCGAGGCAGTCAACATATTGGGAGAGTGCAGCTTTGGGGGCGTGGCTGCTGTTGGGCGAATGCAGGGGACGCATAAGTAGGTGCGTCTCTCATTCCCTAATAAGCCAGCATGCTAGCGCTGACACCAACATTATGTAAAGTGGACAAAACTTCTAAACAAAGTGCTGCTGCAATCAGAGACAAGTTTGTCATGCAGCGGCATGGATGACACACCTCCTGTACATGCCGTCCCCCCCCCTCCGAGTACAGGGTGCCACGCTGGGAGCCCACCCCAGCGTGGCAACTGATGCCATGGCCGACGGGGGTACCCAATCCCCCGTTGGCTCCACTGCCCTCCCCCGAGTACAGGGTGCCACTTTAGAGCCCACCCCAGCGTGGCAACTGATGCCATGGCCAACGAGGGTGCCCAATCCCTGTCCGCTCCCACACCCCAGCCATCCTTCTGCCATGCTGGGAGCCCATCCCAGTGTGACAAATGTCCGCTTCATCTTTTTTTTTTTTTTTTTTAAAACATGTAAAAATTAAAAACGGTCCCCGGTCGCTTCTCCCTGCCCCCCCACAACCACCCACCCACCCTGCGCACCTACCACCACCCCATCACCCCATACTTACCTCCGGAGTCTGCGCGATGATCTTCGGTGGACCGGGAACACGTCTGCACTCTTCAAAGCCGACCGCGAACTGAAGAAATGCCGGTAAGCTGTATAATGGGCTAGATAGGGTTTTTTCAACTTTGTTGCATATCTCAGGCATTTTTGGGAATTTGTCCACCAAATTTTCAACATGGGGTTTTTGGGGCCCCTCCTCATGAATTCTGTCACTGTCATGGCGTTTATCGGCCTCGAGGTGATTCGCAGTCACTGCATGAAATCACCTTTCGGGGCCCATTAACGAAAATGACAGTGGCGCTCTTCATGAGGTGCCCTCAAAAGCCTAATTTCCAAATTTGATGGAAAAATCCAACAAATGCCTGTTTCTGGCGTGCATTGTGCAGTTGCTACGCGAGGCTCGTAACTCAGCGCATTCACAATATTTTACTGCCGGATTTTCAACATTGTCATTTTTGTACACCTCCTTGTGAACAGTACAGCTGTCATTTTCCACATCCTGCCCGAAATGTGTTTCCGCACTTCCGGCGCACAATAGCACAGTCGCTGTGGGAAATCAGTGTTTGGGCCAGATTATGAAAATGACAGTGACACAGTTCATGAGCAGAGGACCTAAAATGCCTAATTTGGTGATGATACTCCATAAAATAACTGTGTTATGAGCATGCGTTGACAGATTGCACGCACGCTCGTACCATCGTGCATTTGTGATATTTTCAGTCTGAATTTTCACCATTGCCATTTTCCCACACCTCTTGATGAACAGTCTGGCAAATCATTTGACATATCTTGCCCAAAATGTGTTTTCACACTTCCGGTAGCCAGAATGCGTGGTAAACAATAGAATCACTTCTTGGGACACTTTGAGGAAATAACAGTGACACTGTACATGAGCAGAGGTGCTAAACTGCCTATGTTGAAAATTTGGTGCCGAACGCCCATAAAATGGCAGTGTTGCAAGCATGCATTGCATATTTCCCACACACCCTAGTAGCTTCGCAAATTTGGTATATTTACATGCCACATTTTCAACTGTGCAGCTGTCATTTCTCACATCCTGCCCGATATGTTTTCCCGCACTGCACTACCAAACACCCAAAGGGACACCCTAATGCTTGTCACTCTCTGCAGGGTGGGGGTGGGTTTGCATCAGTTCAATACTTCACTGCCATTCCTATGATGCATCTGTCTAACTCCTGCACTACCAATGCCAATGCCAGCAAGCCAACATTCGGCACTGACAAATGCTTGTTTTTACAGCATCTGATTAAAATGAAAGCTGAACTGCATACTACTCAACCTACTGCTTAGTAAAACTGGGAAAGCAGCACACAGTTTAATTTTTGTTTTAATCAGATGTGGCAAATATTCGAAACATGGCAGGATCGGCTAGATACACTTTTAGATTGATGAATTCTACATACTTTGTGCCCTGACATACGAAGAACTGAAATGTTTTTGAGGGATAGTGGGGAGTTGAATGACATCGTGAAAACACGATTTCCTTTACAAAATAAAACAGCAATTATAAAAATAGGAAGTACAATAAAAATTCCTTTCTTACATGTCACTGTGTTATGTCTTACATAAACCTCTCGAGTTTTGCTCTCAATGTTAATGAGTCATCATACACTCTATAAAAATGACTCATGACACATTACTTCCTATCTGTTATTCTATATACAGGGCCCCTGGAATTCTGCAATTCTGTGGTTATGGAATTTTCCAGAGAATTTGCATCATGCCTAGAATATATATATATATATATATATATATATATATATATATATATGTCGCTGAATTACATTTTTTTTATTTTCATTCAAATACAGAGTTATTCCATACTGCCAGGCCCCTCCCATCTTGTTTATCCTGACACCCCTCTTCTATGCTTGACTTGTGATGTCATCAATTACATCTCATCACATTTTAGCCAATAGCAAGACTGCATTCTGCACTGAAATGCATAAGTCATGCTGCAGAAATCAGACAATGCTGCCACAGAGCACTAGGGGCCCTGTCTGTATGTACTGTATACTATTAAAAGCATATCCTCAGAATCTGATTACACTCAGAGTAACATAACATTTACAAATAAATGTGTATACAGTATGTATGTATGTAATACCTCTTAAGTTTTTGTTTTACTTAATCTTCATACATGATCACTCATGCCAGTTTACAGCACCATATTGTTTTCTAAATTCTGTACACTATAGTCTAAAATTCTGTGTGCTGTATTCTAAATATGTCACATTATTTTCAATATTTGCAGCTTAATTTTACCATTTTGTTGACACCAGTAATTTTGTAATGAAAGCAGATATTTACATACAGTAACAATGAAAAGGATGATACCAGCACCCTCATTGACTGGGTCTTAGCTAGCTCACCGACTCGATTCTCTGAACTCAGGGTTCTTCCGGACATGCTGAGTGACCACTCACCGATTTCCTTTACATGGACCACTAATCTTTCAAAAAGCCCACCCCACCTCATCAAGAGCAGGGTTTTGTGGAAAGGCAAACTTGGATCCCTCAAATTGGCCCTGTCTACCTACAACTGGTCCCCCATCAACAAGACAGCTACGCTGGATCACTCCCTTAGTTTTTTCACCGATCGCTTCATTTCCATCCTTGATATCTATGCACCATGCATAAAACAGAAAATTCGGGGGATGTAAACACTGGATTGATGGCAAGTTCCTCTACCTCCTAAAGGAGAGGGACTGCCCCTGGGAAAAAGCCTTAAACGCAGGTAGCAAACATGACCTACAATGCTGCAAAATAGCTAGAAATCAGTACACCAAACTTATCAGGCTCGCAAAGGCTGATAAGACCCAGCTTAACAGCACATGAGGGGATGGAAAGAGGTTTTGGGATAACATCAAGAACATCCTTGGTAAAGATCAAAAGCAGCACCCTAAGATGCTCAACATTAATAACTCATCCTCCTCAGATCTGCTAGCCATTGCTGATGCCTTTAACCAGGCCTTTACAGACCTGTCCTCAGTGCTGCCTCCAGACTACCTTCTGCCTGCAGAGGACCAAGGTTGCGCCAACCTGCCCATAAGTAACCACCCAGCCTTCTACTTTAAGAAGGTGATGGTGAAGGAGGCCTAACGATGGTCAGGAATGTCCTAGGCAAAACCAGATTGGGGAGTGATGGACTAGACATGAAGTTACTATCTCTCACCCTTGATGTTCTTATCATGCCCATAACAATGCTATTTAATAAATCCTTGGCTCTAGCTCAATTTGCGGAGGTATGGAAGCAAGCCCTGGTAACTCCAGTGCATAAGAATGGTGACAAGATGCTGGTGTCAAACTACGGGCCAATATCTATCCTCTCCCCGCTATCCAAAGCTTTGGAAAAAATTGTGGCAAGTCAACTCACAGAATACCTCAATAAGTACAATCTGCTCTGCCCAAACCAACATGGTTTCAGGCAAAAACACAGTACCACCATGGCACTGCTGGAATACACTGACTATGCGCACAAGGCACTTCATGAAGGCAAATTGGTGGGGTCGATCTTCATTGACCACATCAAAGCCTTCTACACCGTCAACTACCTTCTACTAGTACTCCAGTTCCAAAGATTGGGTGTGGCACTTAACGCCCTGAATTGGTTCAATGACTATGTAAAACACAGGAGCCAGTGAGTCAAAATTGAGCAGACATTATCTGGCTCCAGGGATGTACACTTAGGAGACCTTCAAAGATCAATACTAGGGCCCCTGCTTTTCAGCCTCTTTGTAAATGACCTGCCCACAGCCTGTGACACCAAACCTATCCTCTATGCTGACAATACTGTGCTGCTGAGCAGCAACACCTCTCAGGTTGCCCTACAAACAGAACTACAGAACTCTTTCAATAAACTTGAGGACTAGTTCAGTAGGCAAAAGCTGCTACTAAATTACAAGATAACCAAGGCAATGCTACAATTCTGCCCCTACAATAGTGCACGCATGCTCCCCTCATAATCACCAATAAGGCTGGTGAGCAGATTAAGCAGGTGCACTTGTTCAAGTACCTTGGAGTCACCATTGATGACTCTCTCACTTGTACGCACCACGTAGACACCCTTGTCAGAGTGGTAAACACAAAAATCAGAGTCCTCTATAGGCAAAAGAAATTCCTCATCCCAGAAGACTCCGAATCTCAGTCTCCAGCTCCATACTCTCCACAATAGACTATGGACGGGTGGTCTATGGAGTGGCTACTGATATAGTGCTCAAAATGGTCCAAATTGCATTCAGTAAGGCATATCACCTCACCTTGTGTGCAGATCATTACACTTATGCTTGCACCCTGTATGAGCATATAAACTGGCTTAACCTAAAAGACAGGATCAAATACCAAACTTGCTTCCTGGGAAAGAAGGCACTCCTCAGAAAAAAACCCACCCTGTATAGGAAACCTGCTCAAGGTTTCTCTCTCATCACACATCACCAGAGGGAGGAAGAATGGAGCTCTGTCCATACCATTCCACTGAACCTCACTAGGACAGATGCTTTCTCCTATTGGGCCCCACTCTGGATAAATGAACTCCTGATGAAATTACAAACAAACAACAGCCTGTCACAATTCAAAGCAGGCCTCAGACCTAATGTCTAGCTCAAAATGCACCTGCTTCTCAGGCCCCACTTGATAGACAGGCCTGCCCCCAAGGTAGCACCCAGCAGGGCTACCCAGAGAACTCTGTCTCCATTCCAGCCTAGCCAAGGGCTTAAATAAGCAATCAGTCCTCTTTAAACACTCTTGGTACTGCCCCTCCCTAACCCTCCACACACACCCTACTCGACAAAGCCCTCTTACTCCACCCCATCACAGCCCCCTCATATCACTGTCTCCCACACCTCTCACTCTCTGCAGTAGGTTCAAACCCAATCCCACTTGTTTCACTGTCACCCAGCCTCTTGCCATCTGGGATAGCATTAAACCCTATGCAGTTACTCTGCCATAGTCTATCAATGGATTTGGAGGTTTCAAGGGGTGTGCTACCTAGGGCAACCAAGTAGAAATAACTTAGTATTCTATTACAACTGCTCTGTTTTTCTCCTATTTGTCTAATTCCCATGTAATCACTCTTTAATGCTAAATGAGCAGACTTATGTAACCACTGAATATGTGTACTATCTTATTGTTCACCCTGACATGGAACCTTTGTAAAACAGTTCACTCTCAAAGGTGTTTCCAAAATACTAATTAAATAAATAAATGATGTGAAACAGTACTGGAGTATTGTATCACTAAAATGAGTGAGTGCTCAAATTTCCTCATTACATTGCAGTTATCTGCCTTTTCCCTGCTCTTTCAGACTTTTCTGCCACATTTTTACTATTTTAGAATAATAAATTATTATTTGTTGTCAATTCTGCAATATTCGGTGCCAATGAGAAAAGAAACAAGCATTTTATACTCTTTTGGAACCATCAGAAAAGCAGAAATCTGTCATACAGTAAGTGCATATTATTAGTTGTAAAGAATTTTACAAAGTTCCACTTTATTTGCAGAACAAGCTCATAAGGAGTTTAATATATTTCAGTCAGTCTGGCCTTTGTCATGGAAAATTGCAAAACCAATTTGAGGGAGTAACTTAAACCTAAAGTGGTGCTTAATACTGTGAGAGTCAAGACATCCCCTAATAAAAGGAACCCATCATGGGTGAACATGGAAGCTCAGCTTACCTATAATGATTCTTACATATAGATTTGCATATATGTTTTAGAACATTTTCATATAAATATTTAAAATGTGAATCAAAGTATCATAGTTTGTGAGGCAGTAGTAGTAAGTATTTGGTTAGTGTTTGACAATATAGCCATTAGAAAAAAAGCTCTTTAAAAAACATTTAAATATTAGGTTCAAAAGCACCATGTACAGCATTTCATAACAACTTATTGCACATTATTTAGAGTGATAACATAGTTATTGCTTAATAAATAGTTACTATGACAATGTGATCAATTTAGATTGCACATACATTCAAATGGTACCAACATTTCATACAGTATTCTATCACACCCTCCTACCAGCTACTATCTTTTTTCTAATTTGAGCCACAGTATTAAAGAGGCTAGCTAGAACATTGACTGCCACTGGATCTTCATTATAAATCAGAATGCTCAAAAATGCAAAGATATCAATTTCTGATTGCTCAGTGATAGACATGTGGAAAATGGTTTTGGCAAGAGTTGTTCTTGGTGTACTGTACCAGGTAGTAGTAGTATTCTATTGGTCAGTCAGAAGACCATTACAAACATCAGTATTCACATCACAGTATAGTATTTCAAGCATCATAAATATAAAAATCAAATCACTTAATTTAGCAAATTAGAACGCTGTTATAAAATTATTTCAATAGACTGCGCTTGATAGATATATTAATATTATCAAGGAGTAATCATTTCATCTATCATTCCAAAGTTACTTTGTTAAATGCAACCTTCTTTGCTCAATTATCTTAAGAAGGGAGACCACAGAGCTCAATATTGTAAGATCAGATGTTGTAAATAGAAAAATCAATAATTGCATGGACTGATAATGTTGTTGGCTTAATATGTTTCCCAACAAAGATATCCTACATTTCTCATAAAGAGGACACAAAAGCACTAAGTGCAATAAATTATCTGCACCCAGACCAAACTGCACATATAAATCTTATTTTTCCCCCTAAGTATTGTCCTCTTTTCCTGTTACTCTCAAAAACCTCAAAATGAAATCTAGATAAGAGGATTCTCTGCCTCGGAGTGGGTAAAATATGAAGGTATCATTCAAGTCTGTGTTCCCTTTTATTTTTAGCCAGCCAAATACAAACTTTAGATAGTCGACAGGCCTCTAAATATTTTTGGACAAAATTACTCTTTATTTTATTATTTATTATCAATTTAATATAGTCAACAGGGTACCTTAAGCAGTCAGAAACAATATTAGCAACCTGTAAGGTTTAATAGGTTCCTCCAAAAATTCATAAATGGAAAGATTGGATTGGAATGAGAATAAAGGATGGCTTCCTCCAAACATAAATGGGGAAATCTATCTGAGGGCATCTGAAATATCCTAATCCAATAATTAATTTGCCTCTGTACACAGGCACACTCAATGGATAACTCTGCAATCTCTGCCCTAACCATAGCAGAAGGGGCACTATTAGGGAGTCCCAATATCTTTTTATAAAATTTATTTAAGCCATATTCCATAGTCCCCTTAAGTTGTCTTCCCCATAGTTCGGCTCCATAAAGAATCTGACTTTAGATTTTTGCTCTTACAACTCTTAAATTTCCTTCTACTGACCTCCCCCATATTAATATATAACTGCCAGGATAATTGGGAAAAAACTGTCCAACTTACTTTTAACACTTTTCAGATGAGCTTTCCATGTTCCAGTGTAACTCTCCATAAGTCAGATGTAGCAACATTCTTTTACCACCTCAAGCTTAAAAGTATTCATGTAATAATTATAACCTTTCTTGTTACCCCCAAATACAAGGACTTTAGTTTTATCATAATTAACCAGCAAATCGGCATTTTTACATTCAAGATAGAATTTCCCAATGCTCCTACACATTCCCAGATAGCTAAGTGAAAATAATACAACATCATCTGCAGAGGCAACATACGGGACCACTCTTGACCCAATTCTTGGTAAATGAAAAACAGAATTATACATATCTTTCAAAACAGTACAAAAGTAATGATTAAGTAATAATGGGGCCAATGTACATCCCTGTTTTACCCCACTGTTGTTTTTGAACCAGGAGCGTAATTCCCTAGAGTCACCATACCTAATACTGGTATAATTGTCTTGATATATAAATCTAATCCTTTCCAATAAAGATGGGTCAACCCCTAATTCACAGAGTCTATCCCATAATAAGGGTCTATCGACTCAGTCAAAGGCAGCTTTAAGGTTAAGGAAGGTACAAAAGAGGCTTTGCTTTTTAACTATCCTATATTTCTAAATCAGATGTGTCAAAACAAAAGTCTGATCAATTGTAGAATGATTTCTAGGAAATCCCACCTGAGCTTCATCTGTTATAGTATTTATCTCTACCCATGTCATCAACCTATCATTTAGAATTCTAGTAAACACCTTTTCCAGAGTATCCAAAAGACTAATAGGCATGTAACAGCCAGGATCCTCCTTATTACCTTTCTTAAAAATTGGTACAATAATGTTTAATTTCCAGCTTTTAGGTAGGTCCCCTAGTCTCCAGATGTAATTGTAAAAATTATATAGAAAAGGGATCCAGAATGATTTTGTTCTTGTTATTACATCCAATGGGACCCTATCTGGTCCTGGTGCTTTTCTTTTGCTAAAAGAGTTTAAGACACCCTCCAACTCAGCCTGAGTAATCTCAGAGTCAGGGCAATGTCTTCTTCCAGCATATTTATATTGTATCACTCCAGAGAGATAATCAGAGTCTTCCCAATAAAACAAGTGCTTGTAATCTTTTACCCATCTATCTGGTTCAATATGTGTGTCGATTCGAGTGTGGTGTCCCATTCCAGTGCTAACAATCCTCCAAAAGGTTTTATTATCTCTTGTAAGGACCACTTTGTGGAGTTCCATCCATAATTGCTTTGAAAATTCCCACTTTTTCCTAATTAAATCTCCCTATACTCTTTTCTTGCTTTATTCATTAGTTTATTATTAGTCTTACTTGGGTGCTGTTTTAGTATTCTGAACTTTTTGTTTAATAATTTTATTGCATCCTGGCAATCCTTATTATACCATCTTTGACCAATTATCTATTTTGTAACTACTTTTTTAGTTATTATATAGGCAATCATGTTTATAATAAAATTAAATTCAGGGATCATAGTAGGACCCATGTGTTGATCAGCCAGTGAGGCTAGATTGAATAATATCCCTCTACTTTCAAGTAAATCCATAAACTTTTCACCCCCAATTGTACTCCATTCAATACCCCTTCTCCTTGATACCACCTGAGGAGCCCTGGGACCTTTATTGGGGATAAAATCCCCATGCCCAGTTTCTAATTCCAGGGCCTTATGTTGGCTTTCTGCTCTAGATATTAATTGAAAAGATGAACACTTATTAAACAAATTGGGATGAATCCAAATATAATCAATTAGGGATTACCCATTACCAGCAGTAAAAGAATATTCTCCTTCAAAATCAGAAGTTGAACGACCATTCAGAAGCAGCATATTATTCTTACATATTAGCCTATGCAGGGCTATACCTCTTTTATTAATAATGTGATCTTTAAAATTCATTTTTATATTCAGACTTGTGTACAGAAGGGCTGTCAAAGCTTCTACCATATTTCCGAACATCCTTGCAAAATACCAAGTCTTGCATTAAAATCGCTTAAAATCATTATGTTACCAATTGGGTAATCTGTTTGAATATTACCAATTATTTCTTCTAATGAACACAAGTAATTAGGATCTCCATATTGACTTCCCACTGAATGAGAATAAACTTTGATTAAAAGCCATGTTTGTTTAGATAACTTCCACTGTTAGCTTCACAGCTAAAATGCTGCAGCTAGACGTAATACTTTCTTCAGTAATAATGTTATTATTCAACCTAGTAAATGTAGCCAGTCCTCCTATTCCTCTCCCAAAATGTTTGTTTTTTTATTACTTTCTTACAGTAAACAGTATAACCACTTCAATACAGATTACCTAATGCCCACGTTTCCGGAATCTCAATACTAGGGAATTGGTTCAAATAATTACACATTTCTGGGTCCCCATTTTGTTCACCTAACCCTGAGGAATTCCAAGATAGAATTTTAAATAGATCATTATCCAGAGTTAGTGCTTCTGCAGAGACATCATTGATATAGCCAGCCTCATCCAACATCAGGATCCCACCCTGTCTCCATGGTCCCCCGACGGCCTGACTTGTACTGTCATTGATCTAGAGTAGCTAAAAACTCAAACTTATTAGATGTCTCAACCAGAGATTCCTATTTTTTTGAGTTCATATATGCTCTTCCTAAATCTTCCTGAGCGTAAACATCCTCATTTTCAATAAAAAAAATGGATTGCAAGTTTATCCAGTGTACTTTGCTTCTTCATTATCTCCTTTATTATAGGAACTTGATTTACATAAAACAAAATCTGTCCATCAGACTCCTGCACTATTGTTTTCCCTAAACTATGGTTGCTTATATGAATATCAATACAGATGTTAAGGAAGTCAATCAGTTTGCCCCTTAAATTAAATTTAGATTCTTTTGGAAATTGCTTCAGCCCAAAGACAGAAATTGACAAATCCATTTTCCTTACCCCAATACAGTTTTGATTTATATAAAATTCCAGGAAAAGATCCCTCAATGTGGTAACCTCACCCACCATAATTCCCATACCCTCTAGATTTTTTGCCTTAAGTGCTATAGATTTTAAAATATAAAATTGGTCGGTCACCACCAGGACCGGCTCAGTTTCCTTCATAGGTCTAATAATAATGATTAAGTCTTTCATAATTCTGCAACCATTCAATACAGACGACAGTAATGCGTTAAAATTTCCATCAAATTCTCTTGCAATTCATTTGGCAAGCAAGTTACCCAAAAAGAAGCACTACAAAATCAGAGCCCAAAGGTTTTGCTAAGAAAAGATCAAAATGAGCACTCTGACTAAACGATTGCTCCCTATTCTTGGGGCATTCTCTATTTACTAAAAACTGCCTCCACTTCTTCCTCAGTTTGGTCAATACTAATACATCCATGTTTTAAGTCTACCGGGGCAGTTTCATCACACTTTTGTTTCTGGTTTTCAATATTTTCCTTTTTCTGGACTTCCACAACTTTCTGTTTTCCTAATATTTTTAAATATTTAGACAGATTTTTCTTGGGTTTTCAACTCTTCTCAGTCTTTTTCCCCATTATCTTCCAGTTTTTAGTGGTATGTCTTAATTTATATTTAGATTGAGTAGTAATAATCTCCTCACTCTCATCCACTGATACTTCATTAATCAGTTTTCTCTTATTCTTCTTATTACTGCCATTTTTTTTGTAAGGGGATATGGGGTATCCATGACCGTGTCCATCTTAGTGCTTCCCTTTTTCATTTTAAAATTGTTATTCTCCCTAAAACTCCCATCATCACTACCCTCAGCTTCCTGTAACACCCCCTTCTGCCTCAAGTATGGGTGGTTTTGGGCTAATTCCTTGCAAATTCTACTATCTCTCAGTTCCACTACTGGGAGCATAATACATTCTGATTCACAGCTCAGTGTGCTGTAATCTACCCTTAAAAAGTCCACAGAGGTTGCTACTTCAGATTCCATAGATTTTAATGAGCAATTCAATTTGCTCTCCTCCTTGTTAAGGGATAAATGCCTTATCTCATTAAGAGCCTGACATGCATTGCCAGAGTGACTCTGTTCGGTATCCAATTACCTATTTGGGATATCTCTTCTATAATCTCTAGTTACTATTTTACTATCAATTAGATCCAATTTTAACCTGTTCTCTAAACACACCCCTTTAATGAATGAGACATCCTATTTAAGTTCCAATAACTGCTTAAACAGCATAACATTGGAATTAACTGGATCCCTTACTAGTGCTAATAATTCCCTTGAGATCCCCTCAATATCCATACAAACTGAAGTTTCCTGACCCTTAGAGCTCATTGTCCATGAGTTTGTGCTGTTATCTCTAGAAAGTGGCTCCTGCAAATCATTCTGAAATCTCACTTTTCCTCATCCTCCATAATCATTGCAATTAATGTTATTATCACCAGATAACTGGTTATGATTTTGATTTGAATTTAACTCAGTGGTTCTATCACAACTGATGTTATCCTATGATACTCTGATCTTTCAGAAATGTTAACTACTTTATGATTTGTTATTACACAAGTTCCAGTATTATCTCTAATGTCCTCCTCTATTTGCAGAGATTATCTCATGCTCTGAACTTTTAAATAAAGCACTGAAAGAATATGAAATATTTGAGATAAATCTATATTTACATCCCTGCTTTGTCCTTCATTGAATCCATTAAGTTCATATTGATTAATATCTGCTTCTTTTGGCCCTTGTCTATATATCAGGTTAGAATTAGATGCGCCTTTTCCCTTAACTTTAACAGTTTCTTTGAACTTAATATTGTTCCTCTTAAACGGGCTAAGTGCTGGCCAATAAACTAGAGGACTAAAACATTTTCTAATGTCAACCTTGTTTTCAGAGACCAGATTAGGCATAGAAACCAACTGTATATATTTGTTTCCAGTGACCAGTTCATCAGTCAGATGTTTACTGTTTTCAAACTTCTACCCTTTTTGTTCATTCTTTTTTTTATTTTTACCCAGTTGTTTCACTGCCAAAGATTTTGAAGATAGAGGTCATTTAGACTTGACTTCACCCCCCCCACACTTATATCTTGGTTACTCTGGTCCATTCTACCAGATGTATTAATAGAACCATGGTTCTAACTTTGAGTAGTAGCTGGCATGTTCATACAAGGTTGTCTCAACAAAAACATCTATCAGTAAACCATCCAAAGAAAAGGAAAAATGAAAAACAAACAAAACTGGTTAACAATATAAACAATTAGTTGTTTAATTCACTGCAGACTGAGGACAGACGGGCAAAAGTTACATTGTTAGTAATGTCTGCAAGAAATTCCTCCTTTTGCACCGGTTACTATACCACAGTGTCTCAAGAGCAGCATGGATTCCTCCACTAAAGTATTCAAAATCAAGAAGTAGAAGTAGTAGTAAATCCATCATGCACAATCAGTCAATTTGTATTTTTCCCCTTTATCTTCTTGAATAATTTGCAGAAGTAGGACCTCAGATGCTCCATGGAAATGTAATTTGCCATACGACCATGCAGAAGATAAGGGAAAGGACCAAGTCAACACTAAAAATAGAAAAAAAAAGGCAAAAAAAGTTCACTTAATAGCTCAATTTCTAGGGAGCAAGCCACACAATATCAACAGGAATCAATACATCCACTGTACAAACAGCATCTATGAATCACCCTCTTAAAAATTCAGATTTTACAGGGATTCTACTTCTAACAATAACTAATTTACTAAAAAAAAGGTGAATAAATATACTTAAAATGATAAAATACAAAACAACAGTCACAAAAGTTCACTATCACTATCAGCAAATTCAAACTCAAATAGGAAAAAAGAGTTCTTACTTGTGCATCCAGGGATCACAATTTTAAAGCAAGGCCGGATTCAGGGTTTAGTGGTATATTTTATCTTTCAGATAAGCCAAGAACATCCAAAATTAGCTTCCAGCAGGTAACGAGGTGCCTTTACTCAAAGCTGCCCGATGCAAATAACAAAACTAGGCTTCGAATCAACCTACATAAGCATGCCCGAAAGCACACTGAAAACACAATTTATACATTGTGATACACAAACAGACAGGCAACAGAAGCAATGAGCGATGAAATAGGCACAGATATCTATCAAATCCCAGCTCAAAATAAAATTTAAAGCATTTTAATGGTGCATTTTCAATGAGGCGATCCACAACACAATGCTGGCTTCTAATGCCAATCCTCAATCAGAGATCCGACGAGCCCACTGCAAATGCACATGTGTACTACATACTAACCAGTCATGTGGGGTCTATGGCATGATATTACTAGATATCAGTGTTAAAGAAAACATACTATATTTTAAAATTATTGAGCATATTTAAGTTAAAATTACAGATCTCCCCAGATTCACCACCAGTTTCTCCACCCCCAACCTGCTATAATGTGATACAAAATACAGTCACACTAAATTTTGTTAAATAAGATCAAGGCTCTTAAATGTAGACAGTGTTAAGTTTACAATAATTAGTTCTTGAAGACCTTGACACGTAGTAAGAATTAAAAGTATCCCACAGGTTCTCCATGGCACATGGTTCAGCGGTTTATGCAGCCCTCCAACAATGGCTCCGAAATACTTTGGGGTGTTCCACACCTTCACAACCCTCTGCAGTGCGGCTTGTCCACTGCAGTTACTGAGGCTCCCTGCCCACCACTAGGACTCCTCTCCAGTTCCACTGCTGAGAAGACAAACAAAAGAAATGGGGAAACATAGGAGCCAGATGGCACAAGATAAACTGGAAAGAGCAGAGAGTATAAAACCTATTAAAGCAACGGTGGTATACCTTTACTAAAAAAAAATTTAAACTTCTCTCTGCTCCTGCTTATGAGACTCTTACACAGTCACTTAGCATGCAGCCATTTTGGTTCCTCAGCCTCTGGTTCAGCTATTAAGGATACTGAGCATTGTGAGGCAGTATAATACAATGCTTAAGAGCACTGAGCTGCAAACCTTGAGAACTGGGATTGAATCCCACAGCCACCACTTTCATACTGTGTGATCATGAACAAGTCACTTAACTTCCTTGGGATGCACCTGGAAACAAGTCTCAGCTTAATTTGTCTTTCCTGGCCAAAACCGTAAAATAAAAAAACATAAGTAATTAAAACATGTGCAGTAATAGAAACGTTTCCAAATAATAAATTGGATTTCTTTTTTTTTATAATAAAGTTCATTAGCAGTCCATTATTTCTGTTACATATTGTACAGATTCTCTCGGATTAGGTGTAAGAAAGCCAGAACAGTAACAATTTCTATTCAGTCTACCACCCTCCATGCTTGGGCATAACTGGTTATATAAAATAATAAGGGGACCGTTGAAGGCATAGTTAAGAATCATTCAGTTTTGAATCATGTAGTGGAATTTAATCTGAATGGTTTCAACTAACAATTATCTACAATTATATTTAAGAAGGATGTCCCTATACAAACAGAATAAGGATTGTTCACAGAGTTATAACTGTGCAAATGTGTGCTGGGTGTTAATAAATATGCAAAAAGCAAGCCTCTGTATTCTGGTTAACTACACCCAACTGTTATACATAGCAGAGAAGGACAAGTCATGTCTGTGCTAACATACACACAGAAAAATAAGAATGAAGTCCTTTGGTTCAGCAAATACTTTTCTTGACTAACTCAGTGCCCATAACCATATATTCTTTTTTGATACTTGCTTATTAAAGCTGAGAAATATGGATTGCTGCTGGGTATGGTTTATTGGGCATAAAGTAGCCTGGGCACTTCCTTGGTGCTTGTACTACCTTTACTTTTGTAACTTTTTGGTTTTTCAATGTAGGGGTTACTCTTTCAATGAATGTTAAAGTATTAACTGAGTTTAAATTACATGTACTGAAATAAACATTAGTGTATGTATCACTGAAATATCTCTTTAGTCTCAACAAATAGTTTTTTTCCGGTTGACCCAGTAGTCTCAACATTTTGCAGTTTTCCTAGTTTGTTACTACCTGTTAATGAGTACAATACTGTGTCAATTTTAGATGACCAGGGTGATCTCTCACCTCTTGTTGGGAGGACTAGATCTAATCAGTCAACAATGGGAGACTATTACCATGAAAAAGGGGATCTTGAATATTATTCAGGATGGTTTCTCCCTAAAGCTGTTAGAGCAACTTCCAGCACCCCACACTGGGAATCAGTGTCAGCTAACAGGCCTGATGGCAAACTTTTTCCCCTGGAAGTAGAAGGGTTCCTGCAGAGCTGGGCAGTACAGAAAGTAAAAGAGTAAGAACAAGGCAAAGACATCTACTCCTTATACTTCCTCATTCAAAAAAAAAGAAGAGATTGATGGCATGTGCCCAATCTTAGATTTTAGGAACAAGTACATGAAGCACAAGAAATGCATGCAGAAAGGTGAATCTCGGATCTCTTCTTCTGTACCTGAGATCCCAGGATTGGCTGGCATCCTAAGAGATGCAGGACGTATATCAGTAAATCCATTTCAAGGCCAGTCACTGCAAATACTTTTGCTTTTCTGTGGGTCTCAAACATCACCAGTTCAGAGTCCTCCCATTTGGGCTTGCATCAGCACATGTGTCTTTACCAAGTTTCATCACTGTACTTGTAGCACATCTCAGAAAGAAGGGACTTTAAGTATTTTCTTACCAGAATGATTGGCTCATAATAAGCATGTCCAAACAGCAGAAGAAATGGCGGTGTCCTTTATTTGCCAATTTGTGATGTCCATGGATGTCATACAAAGTCTTCACACATCACAGGGGCTTGGTAGAGGACACCAGAAGGAAGGAGTGCTCTGTGACTGGACTTCTCTACTGGGACTAAAGAAGTAGAACTCTACTACTGGGACCTTTAATTTAAGGTAAAAAAACAAACAAAACAAAAAAATTAGTGTGTCTGTCTCAGTTAGCTAAAGTGGTTATCTGAACAGTTATCTAGGAGTAAATCTCAGGTGGCTGAAGGGGCTTGATTGCTGTGCAGTTTAAATTACTTGTAGAAAGATCTAGTAAGTAGGGGCAGTGGCTTAGCTGGAAAGAAACTAGATTTAAACACAGCCGCAGAAAGATTCTGTTAGAGGCTTGGCAGAGAACACCAGAACGAAGTAGTGCTGTGTAACTGGACTTTTCTACTGGGATTAAAGAATTAGAACTCTTCTAAAAAACTATATTGCCCACCTTCCCTCCCCTCCACCCTCCCACCCAAAGCTAGTTCTACTTTTATAGGCATAGGATTTGACTGATAACAGGAACTTCCTGTTTGGGACCAGGAAGTGAGTGATCACAGAGCCACCAAAGATACACCATCCTAGATGGCAAGAGTAGCTCTTCAGCCCACTCTAGCTGCTGGAGGTCTGCCTCTAAGCAAGTAAGGGGTCTACTGAGAAATATAGGATCTTTGTGTCTTAGAACAAGACAATCAGGAGCTTAAAGGGCACAGAGGCAGTAAGTAAGTAGATAGAGAAGGTGGAAAAAAACAGAAGAAAGAGTAAGGATTCCTAACAATAGTGAAGGGGCCAGAAATAAGACATGATGGGAGTGGTGCAGTGCAGTGGCTGTGGAGCAGCAGTCTTTCAGGAGACGTTCTGGAGGATGCGGTGTTGTCACAACTGCAGGGACCTCTCTGGGCTGAGGGGGGAAGTTGCTCATCTCCAGGTTGAGTTGGCAGGATTTGTGGGATGTCCTCTTCCATCCAGGGACCACCAGGGCCACTGCTGTTGCCTCAGAGGTTGCCAAGAAAGAGGAGCATTTGGACCACAGTGGGCTAAGTGAGGGTGAGGGTGGTGGAACAGAGGTGCATCCCTGCAGTTGTACCTCTCCACAATTCCCATGCCATTCTGGCAAATTGTGGTTCCTCTATGGAGGCGCCCACAGTAGAGACCAAGGAGAATGCTAGGAACCTCCACGAAGGAGACCCACAAGAGGGTGGCATGGGACCCCACAGGGGAAGAAAACAACTCCTGGTGGGGGACTCCATTGTTAGGAAGGTAGAACTTGGAAAGGAAGGGGAATGGGAGGGAAGGTGCCTGTCTGGCACCATGGCTTGGAGGGACTCTGAGCGAATCCTCAGGATTGCAGGAGCAGCTGCACAGGGGAGGGAGCTGGATGTCATTGTCCACTTAGGGACAAATGACCTGGCTAAGAAAGGGATCAGATCAGTGCAGGAAGAGTTTGTGGAATTGGGGAGGGGCCTTAGACAAGTAGCACACACGGTAACCTTCTTGGAGGTGAGGCCTGTCTATGATGTATGAAAGGCTAGGATGCTCTACATCATGGGATTCAATCAGTGGTTGAAAACCTGGTGCAGAGCTCAGGGATTTGGCTTCATTGGGGACTGGGGGTCCACCTGGAGTGATGCAAGCCTATACTGGCATGATGGGCTGCATCTGTCCAGGAGGGGAACCAGGATCCTAGGTGATAGGTTTAAATGCTTCATTGGCAAGTATTTAAACTTGCCAAGGGGGGAGGCACTGGAAAGGAGCAGGGAAATCCTAGCCCCCCCAAAAAAAGTCATGGTAGTAAGTGCAGTAAACACCAATATAGAGATATCGATACGGAGAAGGGCATGGGTAAATGGAGAAAGTGACAAAGGCAAGAAGGAGTAAGACCATCAGAAAATGCAGGATAATGAGTACCAATGCCCATAGCCTGGGAAACAAGCTCCCTGAACTAGTGGCCTTAATGGAAGATGGATGCCTGGATATCATAGCAGTCACAGAAACATGGTACACAGAAAACCATGACTGGGATGTTAACATACCAGGGTACGTAACCTACAGGAGAGACAGGGAGGGAGAGGGGAGGAGTAGCTCTATGTAAAGAAGGATAAAAGCAACTAAACAAAAGAGTAAACAGGGAGGAGAGGAGGCACTGTGGGTCACCTTGGAGAATGGAAGTGGCACCACAATCCGCACAGGGATTGTATACAGACCCCCAGGTCAGGGGGAGGTAATGGACAAGGATATGGTAGAAGGCATTCTTAGGATGGCAGAGAAAGGGGAGATATGGTTGATGGGAGAACTGAATATGCCAGATGTTAACTGGAGCACACTTGCCAGTTCAGGGATCTTGTTGCCACATCCAAGAGCAGGGCCTTTCTCGATGCCCTACAGGTGGCATGCCTCAGACAGCTAGTTTTGGAACCCACTCATGAGGGAGCAATCTTAGACCTCATACTCTCAAATGGGGACAATGAGAGGATCTCAGATCTAGAATTGGGTTGCCATCAGGGAACAAGTGACCATCAAACAGTGTGGTTCACATTAAACTCAGCTACAGAGTCAAGCCATACAAAAGTGAGGGTACTGGACTTCAGGAGGGATGACTTTGGCAAGATGGGAGAGTGTCTCAGAAAAGCACTAGCAAAAAGGCTAGAAGGAGGGGTGGAGCAACAATGGGGAATCATCAAAACTGCCATCACAGAGGCAACAAGCCTTTATGTGAAGCAAATAAACAAATTAAAACAAAAGAAAAAGCCACTATGGTTCTCAAAACAGGTGGCGGGGAAAGTCAGGGAGAAAAATATAGCATTCACGAATTATAAGGAAACACAGAAGGAGCAGGACAGATAGCTGTACCAGTTAAGGCAGAAGAAAGCAGGGAGGGAAGTCAGAATAGCAAAGGCCCAAACTGAGGAAAGGATAGCCAACTCAGATAAGAAGGGTGATAAAACCTTTTATATGTACATCAGGGAGTGTAGAAAGACAAAGGGAGGGATAGTGGAGCTGAATAGAATGAACAGTGGGTGGGCAGAGGGAGATAATGAAAAAGCAGGGATACTAGATGAATATTTCTGCTCAGTATTCACAAAAGATGATGGGGAGGTGCCTCATCCAATTAACAGAAGCACTCTGGATAGGGGGGTCAATCCCAGTCCTTTCACAGAAGAAAGGATTCTGAAAGAACTCCTAAAACTGAAGGTGGACAAAGCAATGGGGCCTGATGGAATTCACCCCAGAATTCTAAAAGTATTCAGGGGAGAACTAGTGAAACCACTGACTACCCTTTTTAACAAATCATGGGAGGATGGCGTGGTACCTGAGGAATGGAGGAAGGCTGATGTGATTCTGCTTCACAAAAGTGGGACCAAGACAGAGGCAGGAAACTACAGACCTGTCCGTTTGACTGCTGTGGTAGGGAAAGTGATGGAATCACTTCTGAAGGAAAGAATTGTTGAGTACCTAGAGGCCAGTGGGGCACAGGACCCAAGGCAGCATGGGTTCACAGTGGGAAGGTCATGTCAGATGAATCTAATGGATTTCTTTGACTGGGTGATCAAAGTAATAGACCAGGGAGGGGATGTGGCCATGGCCTACCTAGACTTTAGTAAGGCATTTGACATAGTCCCACACAAAAGATTACTAGTCAAATTAAGCAGCCTGGGAGTGAGTCCCAGGGTGGTAGCCTGGGTAAAACATTGGCTGGAAAACAGGACACTGAAGGTAATTGTAAATGGAGTCCACTCTGAAGAAAGAGGGGTTACTAGTGGGGTACTGGAGGGTTCAGTACTGGGTCCAGTCCTTTTTAATGTCTTTATAAGTGACATTGCAGAGGGACTGGAAGGAAAAGGATGCCTCTTTGCAGATGACACAAAGATCTGCAACAGGGTTGATACACAAGGAGGCATGGAAAGGATGAGAAAAGACTTGATAAGGTTGGAGGAATGGTCAGAAGTATGGCAGCTAGGATTCAATGCAAAGAAGTGCAAAACATGTGCCTGGGAAACAAAAACCCAGTGGAAGATTATACAATGGGGGAGGTAGTAACAAAAACAAAAAAAGAAAGGGACCTGGGGGTAATCATATCAGATGACCTTAAGGTTAACTAGCAATGTGAGAAGGCAGTAGAGATAGCTGGGGGTATACTGGGATGCATAGGGAGAGGCATCACTAGCAGAAAACAGGAAGTTGTTTTCCCTCTGTACAGACAGTTGGTGAGACCTCATCTGGAGTACTGCATCCAGTTCTGGAGACCCCATCTCTGCAAGGACATAGACAGGATAGAGGCAGTCCAGAGGAGGGCAACTAGAATGGTGCAGGGTCTGCAAGAGAAGCCATACGAGAAAAGACTAAAATAGTGTAATATGTAAACCCTTGAGGAAAGGAGGAAGAGGGGGGACATGATAGAAACGTTTAAGTACCTCAGTAGAATCAACAAAGTCCAAGAGGGTAGCATCTTTCAGAAAAAGAGACATGCAAGAACAAGGGGACACAATTTAAAGATAGAGGTGGGGCGGTTCAGGGGCAATGTGAGGAAGTATTTTTTCATAGAGAGGGTAGTAGATACATGGAACAGCCTTTCTGAGGAGGTTGTGGGGTCTAAGACATTGGGGGATTTCAAGAATGCATGGGACAGACATAAGGCAATTCTTGTGGGGGGGTAGGAAGAAGTAGGCTGTTGGTTAACTATGATCTGTGGCTTATCCTGTAGGTAGGGAAATGGCAGACTAGGTGGGCCAAGCAGTCCTTATCTGCCGTCAAAGTCTATGTTTCTATGTTTCACAATTGCATCCCTCCCAGAGACTGCACTTCATAGGGGCAAGCTTCGAGTCTACTAAAACCTGATATTTTCCCCCAGAGAACAGGGCTAAGCTGAAGGTATACATGGTCTGCTACATCAGTGGATGTAATCAAGTGACAGTGCACTTCATGCTGCAGATGTTGCAACTCATAGAAGCCACCTTGTTCATAGGACCCTTTGTAAGGCTGCACATGAGAAAATCTTTGTGGATGCTCAGCACTAGTGATAAAGGGAAGTTTTACTTTACTAAAGTTCAAGCAAAGTCACCAACTTTACCTTCATGAAGAATGTTGTGAAATTGCTGTAACTCTCAAGAAACTTCACCTGCAGTTTCACCTGGAACTTCATTGGTGGAGTTCACTTCACCTGAGCTTCACCCTCCACTACCTGTGTGGTTGCGAACTTCACATGAAACGCTTCTGACTTCATAACTTCATGAAGCTGTAGAACTTTGCAAAGTTGGGTTTCACATTGCAAAGGCACTTTGTGAACTTGGAGAACTTCACAAAGTGGCTTTGCAAAGCATAGTTACCAGCTTTTTACATATATATTCAGTACACTTGTTCACATGCATCTCACCCTCTGAACCACCCAGTACAGGTTGCTAAATCTCTAACTTGCTCCCTTCTGTGGTGGTCCTCAATAAAGAAACTCCTTTTGAGGCTTCTCTTTCTCCCCTCCAGAGCCACAGGTGACTATCACCATGGATACCACCTTATGGGGTAAACTACACATTGTTAGAGTTTTCAAATCCATGGTACTCTCTCAGTCTCAGAGCACTATCTCCACATAAATGTTCTAGAGATGAGAGCTCTTTGCAGGCAACTGACCCCATCGAACCCAGTGTGCCAGAAGGTAGTTCATATCCATAGGCAATAGGTTTGTCATGTTTTTGCTCAACCTGCAAGGAGTGACAGATTCTCACCCACTCTTCAGGCAAATGGTGAGAGTTTTTGGGAATGGTACTTGGAGAATGACACCCTGCTTCAAGCAAGTCATCTACCCAGGATAAAAAAATATTATTGGGGATGTTCTCAGTTGAACAGTAACAGGTCCTTATGAATGGCCCTTAGTAGATGATGTAGTTCAGTCTTTGTTCAATGAGTGTGAGATGCCAGAGATGGATAATTTTGCATCCACCAGCAAAACAAAACTGCTGTGTTCTGCTCCGGATTTTGAGATCATAGTGCTTTTTGTCAGGCTTCAGTCAGGCTGCAGGGGCAGGTCATTTGTTCTATGCCTTCCCTTTGCTCATAACATTATGGTAACATAACAGTTGAATATCACACTTGTATAGACTTGTGAACAAGTTATTTGCTTGAAAAAGTGACTTGGGGACTTAGGGGTGACAGGGCATAGAGAAAGACAGGTGATGGCTGAAGCAACATACAGTATTTAAATACAGCAGTGAGCACATAGAGTACAGTTGGGCCCTCCCAGCCACCTTTTATGAATAGAAGTCATTTTCTTTAGAAAGCTGACTTTGTTGTTTGTTTTGTTGGTAATGATCCCAGCATTTGCAAATTTATATTTTTTACTCTCATGAATTATGATGACAATACACACGCAAACTACATAATATATTTATTTGTTTCACCAGTGAATGAAAAGACTAAAGGGCTCAGTCCGCAAAAGATGTTTATAGACTGGGCAAAACTGTTTTGTGGCTAAGTCTGTAAGAAAAAACAGGCTGAAGCAGCATAATCTCACTGAAGAGTAACAACAGTTTACATTATGTATTGATGTTGTTTATGTTTTCTCCTAATGTTTTGATTTTCTTCCATACATTAGTATCCTATCAAGCAAAGAAGATAAGTCAGCAGTATAGTGGAGTTACAGGAAGATAGTATACAGGATCACTTCAGCACAGCATACGAGACAGTACTGGAACAGAGTCTATTTAGAGTACCAGCAGTATTAATTTCATCTATCAATTTTACTTATTGTTACAATAAACCTTATGAAATAAAAAAGAACAAGTGTGCGCGTGCTTGTGTGTTTGCACATGCACACAAAATTCTTTCATAAAGGTCATAGAGCGTCCACTGGTTTTAGTACTCTTACAAACCTGTTGTTCACTGGCAAATGTTGAATGCTGAATGACAGGAGGCAGGACATGATGGTTAGAGATGTGCAAAGCCAGGAAACTTTGATTTGCAAAATACTTCATGAAGTTTCCAACTTTGCAGAGTGTAATGTGCCTAGCTCATGTGGTTCTTTGGATGATGAAGTGCCTACTTTACTTATTGAAGTCCCACTTAACTTGTGAAGTCATATGTAAAGTGACATAACTTTTGTTTGTTTATTAATGAAAAATAAAACCACCCCCACCCTCTGTGGCAAGTAGCCATCACCCTCCCACCACACCACATAGTTTGTAATACAATCTCCCCATTTGTTCCCCTGCAAGGCCTACAAACCCTTCCTCCACCCATAAGCAACCCCCTCCTCCACCCATACTCAGTGAAGTTTTAATTACCTGAGCCAGTAAAAGCAAGTTACCCACCTCCCCCACCTCTCCATGTTTTTCACAAAGTAAAACCCCTCTCCCTTTACCCCTCTTGCCAAACAAAACCCCTCCTGGTCCTCTAAGCTACCAAACCCCAGTTTGTAGTGTAACACCTGTAAAAAATTAAAGCATCCTCCATCAGAGTAAGTGTACCTGCTCTCTTCCAAGCCTCTGAACCAAATCAATCATAACTGAAGTAGTAGTAGTAGATTTTATTTGTTTGTGGTGCCCTTTACTGGAGGCTCAGGGTGCAATTACAAAATACAGAGATAAAAGCACATAAAAAGAAAGATGTTAATAATACCATAGTAATACATAAAATATTTAATACAGCATTATTTCTGTTAATAAGTAAATATAAACAATAGGCTGAATGTTGATACTGGGGACAACTTAAGATGTGGACCCTCATTCCCCATAAGACTGTGCAAAAAGACAGATTATAAGACCCCTATTAAAGGCCTCCACTGAGGCAGCATCCCTCAGTGCCCTTAGGAGATAGTTCCATAGGACTGGATCCACCACTTCAAAGGTCCAGTCCCCTGAGGTTTTAAGCCTGGGAACAACAAGGAGACCCTCCTCATAGAGGAGAGAAGGTGTGAGGACATGTAAGGATGCAGGAGATCAGACAGGTAACCAAGGCCAAGCCTGTGTAGGGACTTATAAGTTAGTAGCCCAAATTTAGAGATACACCACGTAACTGACAGCCAGTGCAGTTCACACAGTGCTGCAAAGATATAACTTGACCGCAAATGGCCAGTCAGTAACCTTGCAGCTGGGCTGTTCACACTGTGTCAGGGAGATATGACCTGACCTCAAAAGGCCAGTCAACAACCTAGCAGCGGGGTTCTGCACTATCTGCAGGCACTGCAGTGTACCTCCATGGACCCCAAGGTATAGAGTGTTTCAGTAGTCAAGCCTTGAGGTCATAAAAGCATACACCAGTGTGATCAGTTCACCAAAGGGATAAGGGGTTGAATCGGCTGATGTTCCTTAGATGGTAGAAGCCATTCTTGACTACTGCTGACACTTGAGCCATGAATGTCCCCTTGTCCAGAATGACTCATGGATTTCTCACTTTTGCAGCAGACACAAGCCCAGAGGAGCTGAGCCAAAGCCCTGTCTCACTCTTGGCAAGCTGCTACTCTCCCCTTACAACCAGGCTCAAACACCAGTACTTCTGTTTTATCAGAGTTATGTCTCAGCCAGCTTGATGACATCAAGCCTTGGATCTTGGTTAGGAATGTGTTCAACACATCAACCTGACCAGGTGACATGGGGCAAAAAATAGGTAGAGCTGGATATCACCTGCATAGCAGAGAAACCCAACTCCATATTGTCTAGTGATCCTACCCAGAGGCAGCATGTACACAGCAAACAGAAAACAGCATGGGTGAAATGACTAACTCCTGGGTACCCCATAGGGATCAAGGAAAAACATCCCAACAGTATCCATTGTGTCCTGCCAGTGAGGTAGGACTAAAAACAGCAGATGACTTTGCTGGTGAGTCCTATGTACTCCTTGAGCTAATCCAATAACAGCCAATTGCCTGCTGTGAAAAACACTGAAGATAGATTGAGGAGAATGAGAATTGACCACTCTCCCCTATCCCTCGCCCAGAGCAGGTCATTATGCACCCTGACGAATACTGTCTCAGTGCTGTGCCTTAACCTAAAAGCAGACTGGAGAGGATCATAGATATCAAATAGCATGAGGTATGTGTCAAAAGGATGGAGGTGTGCCTCAAGCTGCAGTGTAACCATCTTCTCAGTAACCTTGTCCAGAAAGGGCAGGTTAGAGGTAGGTTGGTAATTCACCAGAATGTCCAGGTAGAAGAATGGCTTTTTTGGGAGTGGCTTTACCAGTGCATTTGTATTATCTTTTTATCCCCTGCTACCTAGCTGCCCACTCTTTTGGGCAACCAAGCCTAGTTCCTCAACCACTCTCCCATTCCACCATCTGCCACATCCTTTTCATGCCATCCCCAATGACCTGGTGTAGCCCTTCACCGGGGTGGCCTCCTACCCATGGGGGCATCAGGCAGGGGAGTTTGAAGTGCCACACTGGCACTTCCTTGCTTCTTCGTTGGCCGGCGAGGTGCCACTTGGGGGCTATGTGACAAAAGAGAAGAGCCATTGTCTTCTGGCTGGCATGGGTGCCAGTTTTCTTATGTTTCTTCCCCTCATCCACTAGGAAGCATACCATGGTGTCATTACTGCTCTCTCATGCAGTATGTGGTCACCCACATAGCAAAGCGTGATGCCAAGGCCAGCTGCAAGGAGCCACAAATGGTGGTCCTTCCACACCCTCCCACTCCAAGAGGAAAGCATCCAGGGGATGCTCTGACACCCTCCCTGCTGTCCTCCACTCTTGTTGTCCTGGGCTTGGGTGTGAACTTGATTGCCAGCGTGCCAGGTGATCCCCTATCACCCAGTACCATGAAGTCAGCACCAGTGCATTTTTTCAATGCAGTTGGGAAAATCCTCCCTGACAGGGAGCACTGGACAATCTCAGCTAACACTGGACCCAGCTGCCCGACACAACTCATTAGTAGCCAAGTTAATCCTGGATCCAGTATGCACAATGTTGACCGCAGCTCTGAAATCACCTCACCCACCTCATCCATCGTCACTATTCGAAAATCTTCCCATGACCATAGAATGCTACTGAGTCCTGTTGGCTCAACCCTTTTGGGATGTAATGACCCACTTGGTGAGATCCCAGCTCAAATAGAGGATACAGTGTCTGAAAAGAAATGTGTGAAATCCTCACATTTAGTAGATGAAACAGCTCTCATGGGCTCCAGACAAGCCTGTCCACAGTCTGAAAATGCTGAGGTGGTCAGTTCCTTCCAGCAGTAAATGCCCTGGATAGGAATCCTGCAATCTTAGGGATGACTGCTCTTTGATACTCACCATAGTGAGCAATCAAAGTCAGTCTGTCCTTCTGAGCCTTGAACCTCCTTCAACAATGTTCTCTAACTTCCATCCCTTGGTTTTCATCTCCCTCAGCTTGAAATTGTACCATGACATGCTGAGGCATAAAACCAATGTATGTACATGAGCTAGCACTGCAAATTTGATGACTGTAGTATAAGCCACCACCAATTCCTCTAGTCCCAAGGCACATGCTGCCAGCATATCCAAGGTATCCAGCACCACCTAGACTCCTCCAGCCAAAGCCACTACAAAGGGTAGAACTGGACCACCTCCACAGGGTATAGACAAGAAAGGGGGGGGACCTGAATGTGAACCTGACAGAGCAATGATCTAACCAACTAATCAGGTCAACCCTGAGGTTGTCCACCTCAAGCTTCAGAGGTGTGGCCATGTTGGTGAGACACAGAAGCAACAGTTTGTGTGAGGTCTGGGGATTCCATTCCCTAGAGGAAATGTCACCTAAAATGCAAGAGTTCATCATTAATCCAGGCATTGAAATCATCCAAAATAAACCACCTAGGTGTTACCTGGTGATGAAGTCCATGAGTTCCTGCAGAAAATTCCCCTTGCATCCCAGAGGCTAGTAAATGAGCAGGATCCTGCAACTTGCATCTGGGCTCCCATGCACAGTCATGCATTCAAATGATGAGTCATCCCCCCTGGGTGCACCACCAGGTTCAGCTCAGATCTTAAACAGGTAGCAACAGCCAACCCCCCCACCCCATTGACTGTTCCTCAGACAGTGCACCATGGAGAGCCCAGCTGGGACAGCTGCCTTCAGTATCGGACCAGCCTCATCACACACCAGGTTTTTGTGATGCAAACCATTTCAACAGAGGAATGAGATATAAAGTCCTTTGTAATAGTAGTCTTATTCCTCATCAGTCTGGCATTACATAGCACTGCCAAAGAGGATGCATAGTGGTGGCCTACCCCTCAGCTACCTGCCTGCTCAGTCTGGTGGTTTCCCAGGGTATGGGGATTAAACAAATCTGACCTCTACCAGAACCCCATTTTAACCAAGGGCATCTTCTAGTCCTCAAAATCCTAATACCTCACCCCGTCAGCTCTTCCCTATTCTTTTGCCCCACTTCCTTGCCTCCTAGTCAGGGACACTGGTTTACCGGGATTGAGAAAGGGCATATTCCATTTTGCACATTGTAAAAAACAGTATTGTCATCGGTGTCTGCTAAGCCAAAATCCGTTTTTACCGGTGTTTGGTTTTGAGTCCTTTATTTAACAATTTTTAACTCTGCTAACGTACATTTTAGCAATGTTGACCTCCACTACACATCCTTCCATCCTTGTACCAATTTAAAGTTATTTTAGGTACAAGATGTGATGGCAGCAGCAACACTACAGCCTCCATCCCTAAGGTGTGATGGAAGCAGCACTACAGCCCCATCCCTCAGGTGCGATGGCAGCACCAACAGCACTACGGCCCATCCCTCTGGTGTGATGGCAGCAGCAACAGCACTACAACCTCCCTCCCTCAGGTGTGACAGAAGCAGTAGCACTGTGGCCCCCAACCCTTAGGTGTGATGGCAGCAGTACTAAGCTCACCATTCCTCGGGTGTGATGGCAGTATCAGCATTATGGCCCCCATCCTTCAGGTGGGATGACAGTAGTACTACATTCCCCATCCACCAAGGTGATGGCAGAAGCACTACAGACCCCACCCCTTCGGTGTGATAGCAGTAGCAACAATGCATTCCACATCCCTCAGTGGTGATGGCAGTAGTGACAGCACTATGATCCCCTTTCTTCAACACCCACCCCACATGCACAAGTTACATATGACTTGGTCTCTTTGCTTATAGAACTCAGCTATGATTAATCTGAACCATCACCGCTAAGGTGGACTACCTTTGTTTTTCCTATCTATAATTTAACTGCCTGAATTGGATTTCTGCCTATGACACCGTGACCAGGGTTAGGGAACAGACTTGGGTGTTGGAGGGTCTGCTGGTGGATGAAGGCTTGAGTGTTCAATGACCACTCATCTTCTCCTGGGAGGGAGGGTGGGTTCATGGCTCAGCATTTGCTGGCCCCTGGTGGAGGCCAGAGGCAAAACATGTCAGCCCTCTCAGCAGGAGGGAGCATGACAGATGACGGCTTGTGCCTTGACATCATGTGGCCTGTCACGCTCCCAAGAAAATGGGAAAACACCCGCTGACCAACCAAAGGACGGCTGTTGGTCCCTCCATAAGCTGGAAGCCCAAGACATTTGTCTGTTCTGATCCTGCCATGCCCAGGATACGCAAGAAGCTGTTTGGAGCAATTCTCTTCCCCTGGTAGCCACCCACACTAGTAGGGGCCCACTCAAATGAAGGGTTACTTTGGGTTACCTGGTAGCACAGCAGTAAGGGGCAGTGGATGGTGGTCAGGATTCAGCATTGGTGGTAGGGGGCTTTGGCAGGCCTGAAGGAATGGATGGAGGAGCAAAAAATAAATAAAAGACTGCTTGAATTTGATTCTTTGAAATAAAGTGTATTCACCAAAAAAATCCACAAGTTATTAGTGGAGGACCTTGAAATGGATTCATGAGTCTCCCAGACATGTGGATTCTTTTTTTTACTTGGTGTCCATGAAAAGGGTGTCTCCCAGTTTTCATGTCTTTGTTCAGATGAATTGAGCACTACTCGCCCACCAGCATCATACAGCCCTGGGTCTTACCTTCTGTACGTCATTGACTGTGCTTTCAAAATCCACTGGCCAAACATAAGTAGACTTAAATACTTAACATTGGCTTTTTGTTGAAGCAGTCTATCAAAAAACTTTCTGTTGTCACAAAGACTGAAACAGCAGGTGGGAGAAAAGGTGCAAATGATCCAATTCACCTAAATGGGGTGCTAACTGTGAAGTCTATTAATAAGTAGTAAGGCAGTTTCTTCTTTGTGAACATACTTTTACTCAAATTAGTTTTCATTCAAACAACTGAGGATTTGGGATGGCCCTGCTGATTATAAACTTGAATAAGCTAGTTGGTAACAGTGATCCTGTATTTAGCAATCTACAACCTAGATGCTCATATGCAAAGAATAAAAACAAAAACCTGACCAAAATCTAAAAACAAGCTTATAAAACACATAAAATATATCTGAACATTTATCTTTACCTGTACAAAATCATTGCAGCCCAAGTAAAACTCAGGTAAATTACATGGTACCCTGACTACTATTCCACGATGCAGTAAACATATATTGGTATTTTTTTTTATATTCTTTGTAAAGCAGATAAGGCCCACTAGGCAGAACTGTCTGTTTTCAGGAGTAACCTAGAAGCACTGAGGAGGTTAAGTGACTTGATTGAGTCACACAGTATGCAAGTGGAGGTTGTGGAATCAAACCCAAGTCTGCTGGATGTACCTGTTCAATCACCATTTGTTACTCTAACCACTAGGCATGGGTGGTTAAACTGAATGGCTGATTACAACAAAGCAGTGCGGCTGATTTCCTTACTGACTCTGTATGCAGCAAAGCAGAAAGAATGCAAAGCACAGCAGCATTCATTTTAAGATGCTGAAATCTGGGTCGGCCCGCTGGTGCTGCAGTAGCACTATTGCTTGCAATGCCAGTGACCCAGAGTCAGAAGTGAACTTGGGTTGCTGGAGATCTGGCCAGGGGAGTAGGATTGAGCACCTCGGGGACTGCTCTTCTCCTCCAGGAAGGGTAGGTTGCAGGTCCTGCTGCTTTACCACCGCCTGTGTGGCCATGGGTGGTGGTGAAATGGTGCTGCAGATTGATCAGGAGGGGAGGAAGCAAGCCAGGATCTGGAGCAGTGACATGTCTCTATGTGACCTACCTCCTTGGATCTCCTTTAGTGCCGGTGCCCTCAGGGACAGAGACCAGAAAACCTGGAACAATCACCCCACATCGGCCACTGGCAGAAGGGACCCAGGTGCCCCAGACTTCATGACCAGGCTCCATGAGGGACCCACTGAACTGCCCGACACACACTAAGGGAGTGTGGATGGGGTGACCTGGGTTCCCCTCCCTTCCCACCTGGGGTGGGTACAATCCAGGCAGGATAGGGGCAGGCCCACAGGAGCACCTGAGCATTACCTGGGGGTGAAGCTAGGGGATACCCAGCCTAGGGATCTCTGAAAAGTGGAGAGTGATGCTGTGAGAAAAGGACATAGAAAGAGAAAATACATTTTTTTTAAAAAGATGTGGAAATCTTACAGATTCTGTGCAGTGACATGCAATTTCCGTGATGCACCGGTACAAGAATTCAAAATCCGCAAACCAAGCAGGATTCCGTGATTATTACCGGTGTTACCGGTAAAAATGGAAAACCAGGGTCCCTGCTCCTAGTGAGTTCCACTTTCCTACAATTGAGGTATGCCACACTAGAGAAGGGGGGTCACAGAACAGGTGCAGATCCTCAGCAGAGATGGGGAGTAGGGGAGCTTAGGCATCTGCACAGTTTGGCAGATCCCCAGAACAACTGACACACTAAACCAATAATATCCCTCACACCCAATTTAAAAACCCACCCCACCCCCACAAATACCTTATGCTTTAAGCAGTATTATACAATGGCAAAGAAATTTCCTTTATTGTGATTGGTCAGTGCGTACCTGAAACAGTGATGTTATTAGACAATAACATCACTGTATTAAGTCCAGACACACACATGACTGAATGACACACTGTGAAATCATGTGTCCTGTCCACTCGTTGCCGCTGATCCGTAACACTGCTGTAAACAATTTCTCCCGTAGCCCCCCCAACATTCTGTCCCTTTCTTTTCCACAGAAATCCCCACTTTTCTGCAAAGCAGCACTTCACCTTCTACAGTCACTTTTTTGGCTTCAATAAACCGTGGAATGAAAGCTAACTGTCCACCGTGTGACCATCACAGGACATCACGAACAAAAACAATGAAACCCCACAAATCACACATTTTGCTGTTTGTTTAAATCTCACCTGTAAAAGTCTGGCCTGCATCACAACGTAAAGGGAAGATATTCTATGAATCCTTTCTTGATCCCTCTCATCTGAACCAACATATTACAAGCCACATAGGAGACTACAATGCAGCACCATTTACAGAGAGCTAAGCACACCATGAGCATGCTTACTAACCGTCACAGCAATGAAAAAAAAAAACATTTAAACACAAAATGCACTCCACTTTAACAAATCTGGGTCAACAGCTCGGGAAAAGTCGGGGGGTTACTGTAAACCCTCACTGCAGAAACATCTCTGAAACAACATGGAGGAGACGTACAGCCCTAGAAAAGCATCATTATGCAGAGAGCAGCTCCGCCTACTGGTGGAAAGCTATAGTGGACTTTTTTCTTTAAACATATGCCTCCACACAGAAAAAATAAAGAAAAAGGCCCCAAAAATGTTTTTCTTTTTTTTTTTTTTTTTTTTAAATACGAGCCATTGTATAATAGCAATAAGGCACTCCAGGTGTGTATTGTTCAATCAACGTCACTTGGGTGGTGGAAGCACTCGCCTTCACCTCGTGCTTCAACCCACCCCAGGAGTGAAGTTATTAGACAATAACACACACCCTGTCATGCCTTATTGCTTAATTATTCACAGTATACAGTTTAAGCAAGTACAAATCACACACTCTCAACATTAGCACATGATCTGGAACTCTGCTCAATCATACCCTGCACTTTAGATATCTTGGGGTCACCCTTGACAGCAGTCTTGCCTATGACCAGCACATCAGCAATGTGGCTAGGACTGTCAACTATAAAATCAGTTTCCTCCACAGGCACAAGCACTGTCTCACTTTGAACACTCTTAGACTAGCTATCAACAGCTCCGTCCTGTCTGTTATAGACTACAGTTTGGTCATCTATGGTGCTGCTAGCCCCACCACCCTCTGCAGAATATCAGTTGCACTGAAACCTGTGACCTCTATGCTCAATTGGGCTGGCGACAACTCAGTGGGAAGCTACACTACCAAACCTGCTTGCTGGCAAAAAATGCACAACTAGGTATTCTCCCCCATGGTATAGCAAACCTATTTCAGCCACACAGCAGCAACTCCCAATGGACAAGAAGTGCTAGCACTCACCTGTTCCATGTTCTGTGTCTTTGAACAATGCAGGATCAGTGCTCTTTTGCCTACAGAGCACCCCTCTGGTTTAATGCCCTCAGCCAGGCCATCTCCACTCAACCTTTTCTGGGCCCCTTCAAGAGACTAGTACACCAGCAGCTCTCTGCATCCAGCACATGTGACTGCTTCCACTAGTCCCCCTGCCACAGGGCTCTGAAATACTCCTGTGGCTCCCAGTACTGGCATGCCCAAGCCATCCCTTTCCCCCCATTCTCCCTTCCTCTCCCTACCACAGTGATTCAAGGTGGCTCACAACTCTGATTGACCACCTGCCACATCCATTCACCCCCCGCTTGACAAGGTCTATGACTGCTGCAGCTCAATCTCTCACTACTGTCTCCACATGCCCATCATCATTTTAGCTGTCTCATCCCTACCGCCTACTATTCTCTCCACTAACTACCCTCTCTACTAATTCTGTCCCTACCTCCTATGACCTTCAACTATTCTTTCCTCTTACTTACTCTATTTGGGGACTGAGGGTAACCCACCCTCCATAGTTTTGTCTTGTCTGTATAAACTGCCTGTATAAGCCACTGTAACTATTGTAATTATTGTACATGTCTTACGCTCTATGTTGTTTAAACCTTTGTAATATTGTCTTCCCTCCCACTGACATGGAACCTTTATAAAAAAGCTCTCAGCTCAAAGGTGTTTAATACTAGATCTTAATAAATAAATAAAATAAATAGACTACATGAAAGTCACTCACCACAACAAACACGAATCACATTACAGAGCTTAATCCTATCCACCATATACTGACTGATGCACTCCAAAATTAAAAAGAAAACTGTAAAGAACTCTAATATAAACTTCCAAACAAAAAAATTAATACAATTTGGGTGCACAGCAGGTAACAGTAACCAGCTATAGTGTCCTTAAAGTCTCAACCCAGAGAAAACTCCAGGCCGCAGTCCAAAAGGGTAAATACTGAAATAACATTTGCTCACCTTGGCTCTTCCCCTAGAATGGCAATGCAATCCCTGAGTAGGTTTCTAAAATTACAGATGATATCCAGCTACATAAATAAAGGGGATAGAGGGGATGTTCAGCTATAGCTCTATGGAGGAGATTCTCTTGACCATCTACTGTTACTGGGAAATAATGAAGCTATCTTCTTTGAAGAAAACTCCTTCCATAGAGCCACACCTTTGGCACAATTCATCAGCAGCACAGGAATGAAATGTGGGAGGAAGGCTAGACAGAAGGGACATCCAAGGACCGTAATGACAACATACCTGACAGAATGGTAAAGCCAAAGTTAGCCAATCTATGCAGCATCAGATCTAATCACAGTAATTAGTAAAAGGACGGATCACGGTCCATGTGGCAGCAGAGTATATAGCAGAAGCCAAAATTAACGTAAACAACAATAGAAAAGGTCATATCGTGGGTGGTATTTACATGGACAAGACCAGGAAGCATCTTTCCAGGCATTTTAAACACAACTGGAATGCAAAATTCCAACCAGTCTGGAACAGTAGGATGAACACACAGGGACACCCACCATCTGGGTGATGAACAAGACAAAACACTCTGCACACTGTATTCAGTCGAATGCATGAATCAAATGATATCATGAGACTCAATGAGAATGCAGAGAAAAGAAGACAACCTGACATAACAAAATGTTTGGGTGGTCATAGAAATCATGTCATAAGCAACAACTGTCACCAGTGGAGCCCATCAATGGACTCCAGAACTTGGTAGGAACTATTGAGACACTGTCAACTGAGTGACAGCCATGCCTATTGGGAGGGAATGAAAGGATGAGTTGGCAGAAAAATGAATCCACAAAGAAAAAAAACAGAGGTCAGAGGTTAAGAAGGCTAAGGTAGACCAAAGCACACTCAACTGGACAGAGGAAGGGGCTGGGGAGTGAAGAACAACAAATATTGAAGCATTGTCAAGACAGGGAACACAGGTGCCAATGAGATGGTGGTCAAGCCACCAAGGGAAGTCATTAAGTAGCAAAGAGCCATGGTGGTGAGAGCCAAGTGGGAAAAGTAGGTAAGCAATGTCCTGGAGAACACAGGCATCTTGTGGCAGAGGAAAAAAAAACTCAGAGATGAAGGGGAGAGGGAGGCCCAGCAGGAAAGGCTACAACTGTGACCAGAATAGAAGGGGGACACCAAAATCAGCACACCCAGTGCACACAGAGCCAAGGAGCAGAAGATGAAGGACACAACCAGTGGGTGACATACATCAAGAAGCACAGAAAACCACAAGCTTAGGAAGAAGGTCCCAGAAAGGCCTGAATCAGGTATAACAATGTGAAGGCAGACCAGAGGCACAGAGAAGATTGGAAAGAGCACCAGAAAGACCGTTATTGAGAATGGCTGGTGAGGCCAGAAGCCAACACTCCTGTACAACAAACCTGCTATCTTTTTATAACTTAGTCAGCAGTAATCTCGATCTAAACATACCAGTGGATGTTATTCTGTTTGATTATAGTAAAGCATTTGACAAGGTCTCACATCTCATATTAATAAATAAACTAATAGCATTAGGTTTCTCTAACTGTATCGTGTCTTGGGTTAACAGCTGGCTCTATACTCAAACTGTCAGAGTAAATGGGGAATTATCAGATGAAAAATCGGTGTCAAGTGGAGTCCCTCAGGGCTCAGTGTTGGGTCCCACTCTATTTAGCATTTTCATCAGTGACCTTATCATCTCATCACAAAATACCTTATCTAAATTCGTGGATGATACTAAATTAGGATGACCAGTTGATAACGAAACCAACAGGAGTACTCTTATAAATTATCTCAAAAAAATTGAATCATGGGCGGTAACTAATAAAATGTCATTTAATGTGTCCAAATGTTCAGTGTTACACTTTGGTAAAAAAAATCCCAAACAAACATACCATCTTAACAATACAATACTTAGGGAATCCCTCATCGAAAAATACCTGGGTATATTGGTTGACAATAGACTGTCTTTTTCAAATCATTATAATAAGGTTGCTAATCATGCCAATGCTCTCTTGCGTAGGATTAATAATACTTTCATCCTCAAAACCGAGAAATGTATTATGGCCTTATATAAAACCCATGTTGGATCCCACTTAGATTATGGTTCATCGTTATGGAGTCCCTATTTAGCCAAGGACATTACAAGAATGGAAAAAGTCCAAAGAAGGGCCACTAAAATCATACCCCATCTTTCTCGTTTCAATTATGAAACTAGGCTTCATAAAACAAAGCTGTATTCACTTGAATTTAGAAGACTAAGAGGAGATCTCCTTCAGCTATTCAAAATTTTACAGTCAGCTACATTAATGAGTTTATGGATTATCTTTACATCCAGAAAATAGTAGCTAGAATACACAACAAACAAATTGAAATCGAAAACAAGAACAAACAAAAGACAGCAGTTTTTTACTGTTAGAGCCCCAAAAATCTGGAATTCTCTGCCACAGGAAATTGTTGACTGCCAGAATATTACCACATTTAAACTCAAACTTGATAACTGGCTTCTCGACAGAACATAATCTACCAATGATCCACACTGTGTGGAGGACATCCTTGATGGGCTTCGGCCTTCTTTTGTCCAAACTACCTAGTACCAAGTACCAAGGCATTCTCACTGTGGTCTCAATTAACATCTGTAAACTTTTTTCTATACTGGACTTGCTCCAGGAGGGGGTCACTCACCATCAGCCAGATGTATAGTCCATAGTAGAAATGTGTCTCTCACCCAGAATTCCAGACAGTGCCGTATCGCTAGATGGATGCACTGTCTTTCAACAGGACAGGACCAGCAAGCACGAGGGTGGGTGTACAATCTACATCAGGGACAATCTACAAGGTCATGCCCTCACCATTCTGGGCACAGGCAACAACAACATCCAAGCCTTTGGAGTCAAAATACTACTTGTCATCAACAATAAGTGCCTCATTATAGCCTTCATCTATATTCCCCCCAAAGAACAGGCCAGTGGCTTTCAAGCTATACTGGATTACTTAAAAAATCTTTAGCCTAGCTCAGAAGTGATAATGGTTGGAGATTTCAGCATCAGCTGGTTGTCTCCATTAGTGGCCAATTTCAAAGAAGGACCATCCTCCATCAACTTAATGCAGATGGTGGACTCCCCAACCTGGCTGAACTACTGGATAGGGACCATTACACTCCTGGACTGGCTCATCACTAATTGCCCAGAAAGACTCTCGAACATCTCAGTCCTCTTAGACAACATTAGTGACCATTCCCCAATTAACATAGTAACATAGAAATATAGAATTTGACGGCTGATAAGGACCGCTTGGCCCACCTAGTCTGCCCATTTTCCTACCTAACAGATAATCTGCAGATCCCAGTTAACCAACAGCTTACTTCCCCCTACCCCCCACTAGGACTGCCTTATGCCTGTCCCATGCAATCTTGAACTCCCCCACTGTTCTTGACTCCACAACCTCCTCATGGAGGCTGTTCCATGCATCCATAACCCTCTCTGTGAAAAAATACTTCCTCACATTATCTCTGAGCCATCCCCGCTCTATCTTCAAATTGTGCCTCCTTGTTCTTGCACATCTCTTTTTCTGGAAGATGCTACCCTCTTGGTCTTTGTTGACTCCCTTGAGGTACTTGAAAGCTTCTATCATCTCCCCTCTCTCCCTTCTTTCCTCAAGGGTATACATATTAAGCTCCTTTAGTCTTTCTTCATACAGTATGTCTTCTGGTGCAGACCCTGCACCATTTTTGTTGCCCTCCTCTGGACAGCCTCCACTCTGTCTATGTCTTTGCGGAGACGGGGTCTCCAGAACTGCACACAGTACTCCAGATGGGGTCTCACCAACTGTCTGTACAGAGGGATAACAACTTCCTGTTTTCTACTATTGATGCCTCTTCCTATGCATCCCAGTATCCCCCCAGCCTTCCTTACTGCCTTCTCACATTGCTTGCCCACCTTTAGGTCATCTGATATAATTACTCCCAGATCCCTTTCTATTTTTCCTGTTGTCAGTATCTCACCCCCCATTATGTACGCTTCCTCTGGGTTTTTGTTTCCCATGTGCATTACCTTGCACTTCTTTGCATTGAATCTGAGCTGCCATACATTTGACCATTCCTCCAACCTTGCCAAGTCCCTTCTCATCCTTTCCGCTCCATCTTGTGTATCAACCCTGTTGCAGATCTTTGTGTCATCTGCAGGGAGACATACTTTTCCTTCCAGTTCCTCTGCAATGTCACTTATAAAGACATTAAAAAGGAATTATGTGCAACTGGTTGAACAAGGCCTGTAAACTCCCTGCCAAAACTATCATCAGGCAAGTCCTAAAAAAGAGGCAGCTCAAACAACTAAAACAACACCTTAGGCAGCAGGACTGGTCTGCCATAGACACCATGGATGACATTGACTATGTCCTTGATTACTTCATTGGGAAATTTAATGCAGCATGTGACATTTTTGCCCCCCTCAAAAAAAGAAAACTCAAGGGTACAGATCACCCTTGGATCTCAGCCACACTAATTAACCAAATGAGGGAAAGGGACAACCCCTGGCACTGGGCACATGTCACAGCAAACCAGTGGATATACAAAAATACAAACAGGCCAGGAATCCCTGCACAAAGGATATCCGAGTCACAAACAGTCGCCATTTCCAGGAAGAACTCACCAACTCCTGGGGAGATGGTAAAAGGTTCTGGGGTAAGCTGAAGGCCCGAACTGGAAAAGAAAAGAAAACTACACTGAACATGTTACAATTAAATGGAGTTATCACACAGGACCCAAAAACTATTGCAGATACATTTAATACAGCATTCATGGACCTCAGCAGCATATTCCCCCCAGGCCACCATGTGGCTATAGCTAGTACTAACAGCAGTTCAAAGGAGAGCCTACCCCTAGGCCCCCTTTCTACCTCTGAATTATTACTAGAAAGGAGGTAAAAAATATATAAAATGTGACATAGGTAATTCATGACACAGCAGCGACACTCTAGACCAACAGGTCTCAAACTTTGCCATAGTGAGCCTCCCCTAAGCCATGGAAAAGATCTTGAGCCTCCCCAAAAATACTGAAATATTTTTGGGCCTCCCCATGGAAAAATAGCCTACTTTTCACAGGTACATCAGGAATAAATTGAAACCTCTTTGCATAGCTGGCTCTCATGTTAAGCTTATTGTAACCCCCCTCCCAACAGGACAACCTACTTGCTCCAATATTTTGACTCTCGAACCATTGTTACCCCTTACTGCCATACCTTCATGGATCAGATTGCTTTCCATTTGCCCTCTAACTGGAACAACCTTCCTGATCACCTCTGCCTCTCCTCCAACTCTTAAGCAACTTTTCAGGGATCATTTTGCTCCCTCCTGCTCTTATTCCTAGTATCTGTATGGTTAACTCTTGTATTTGGACAGTTCTGCTGCCAGTCTAATTGATCAATTGTTCCTTACATTGTCAGTTTATTGTTAAGTTGTTTGCACTTTTAATTCATTTTGTATTGCTTGAGTGTTTTGCAGTTACATTCTGAACTGTATTCTCTCACTACCCTTCCCTGGGTACACCTGACATAAGCAATGGCTCGGTGTACAGTACCTTCCCTGGTCACAGACTTGTGAATAAATACATAAATTCATCTACTATTATCCTTTTCAGTTTGCCTTATCCCTTCACACAAAATCTATAAAGTTCAAAAGTGATATATAATACTTTTTCAAGACTTGCTTGAGCCTCCCCTGGAACAGGTTGGGGCCTCCCAAGGGAGGCTGGCCTCACCATTTAAGAACCCCTGCTCTAGACCTCAAATTACTTGCCCTCACCTTAGATTCTATAATCACTCCTCTAATAAAATTACTCAACTTATCCTTAAAAATGTCTACATTCCCCAAGAAATGGAAAGCCACCATAGTCACACTAATCCATAAAAGTGGACCCCAAACCACACACTCTAACTACTGCCCCTTATCCATTCTACCCCCACTTTCAAATCCACTTGAAAGAATTGTGTCAGACCAACTAGTGGAATACCATAAAAAATATCAAATTCAGTGCCCCCAACAACACAGGATTCAAAAGCTGCGTAGCAACACCGCTGCTCTAGTTGAATTCACAGGATGGATTCACAAGACTCTGGACCATGGCCAGATTATGGGGGCAGCTTACATAGCCCTAACCAAAGTGTTCAACATGGTAAACCACATGCTACTCCTCAAACAGCTGTCGGTCATGGGACTCTCACCAGAAGCCATGAAATGGTTTAGCAACTATCTTGTAGACTGATCCCAACAAGTGAAAATAGATGGGGTTCTCTCAAATAGCCTGAAAGTAAGGACAGAGATCCCATAAGGCTCCATCCTAGGACCCCTGCTTTTAAGCCTCTTTCTCAACCACCTCCTCCTTGTCTGTGAAGAAAATGTCCTACTATATGCAAATGATGCTGTTCTATACACCAGTAGCCCAGACCCAATCATACTAGAGAAATAGTAACAAGTGACCTTCACTTCGGTTGAGTCTTGGAAACAGCAGTACAGGCTACTCCTGAACTACCAGAAAACAAAGAGCATTACTTTTGCCATCTCACAAAATAAAAACAAGTCTCGCCAACTCACAATTCGTAATAGCATAAACACCCCCTTAGAGGTGGAAAGCACCTTCAATTACCTAGGGATCATGCTTGATAGCACCTTATCTTTTGCAACCCATATTGATCAGGTAGCCAAGGCAGTCAATACCAAAATCGGTCTACTGCCATGACATAAGCATTGTATGACATCTGAGGCTCTCAGGCTCGCAGTGAACAGCTCAGTAATATCCACTATTGATTATGGCCTGGTAGTGTACGGGGCTGCTTCTGACACCACTCTAAAGAGAGTCACCATAGCTTTAAACAAAGCCTGTTGACCACTCACTGGGGCACACCGGTTAACGTACACATGTGATCTTTATGTCCATATTGGCTGGTTGCATCTGAAAGGTAGACTAAAGTACCAAACATGCCTACTTGTAAAAAAGCTGCAGGACTAACCCCCCATATAACCAGAACCTTCTGTGCCTCGCTAAAACCCCTCACAATATTAGAGATGCAACCTGCCAGCCCTTCAAGGTCCCATTCTGCCACACATCTCAAGGTCAAATATTCTTCGAGTACCATGTCCCCCACTGGCTCAACTCCATCAGCAACAAACTCCTGGCAGAAACAGAGCGTGGCCTCTTCATATGGCAGCTTAAGGTGCACCTCTCAGAACAGTATATTTGTGACTGCCCCTCCTAGCTGTTTTGTAACTACAGCTTTCACTGTCTTGTCTGCCCTGTCTATAGCAGAGATATCGGGACTGAGGCAGTCCTGCTTCACCCCTTCCCCTCAATCCCGCACCTTGACAAAGCCTAATCTGGTTGCATTTCCTTTTCTCAGCACTTATCCTAGCATCCTGCTCTGTCTATTCCTCAATGTGTAACTCCTGCTCTAATACTCACACTCCACAGCCAGATGCTCCTTTGGGTAATACTTTTGCTTTCAGCTAGCTCAAATTGCATGAAAACATATATTGTAACTGATTAATACTTCAACTTCCCATACTATGTACCAATATACTGCAATATCTCAGCAAATGCAATTCCTTATAATTGTACACACCTGTATTATTTCTCAACTGTACTATTTTGTACCATCCTGTTTGTATGTCCTCCTTACCCTTTCATGTGGAACCTTTGTAAATGAGCTATTAGCTCAAAGGTACTTTGTAATTCCAAACTTATAATAAATAAAAATAAATAAACAAATAAGAAAAATCACAACTGTTGCACCCCCGGCCGAAAAACACTTTTTTCAATTGGCCCAGGACAAAGCCTAACATTTTCAAAACTTGTAACACTGAACCAGTTTCAAGTGAAACAAAACCACCCTCCTGATAGGGTCTTTAAGTGCATTACTACCTGCATACTGTATATGTTGCAAAAACAAACTTATTTTATTTACTTACTGCATCATCACATAATTCCTACCCCCTTCTTCCTCCTTTTTGGCCAGGCTGAAGGCACCTAATACTGTAGCCATTATAAACATAAAACTATATACAGGTCACATGAGTCCCAAAGTTCAAGTTGCATAGCCACTTAACCCAAGTTAAACAAGGAAAGTGACTCTTCCAGGAAAAACTGAACTGAAAGGGGGCTTTGGCTTTTGGAGTCCCTGGCTTCTTCTAGGATGTGAAGGGAGTCCCCCCCCCCACACATTCCTGAGAAGTTTGTCATATATCTGAGCAGGTCTCAGATGGGAGAGGGGAGGGGAGCTGGCTATAGCCAGTCTAGGACTTGAAATACAGGGAATGGGAGATTTGTCGGGCAGGTAGGCCAATAGAGGAGTGAATTGGGTGCAGGAGAAGGTAGGAATGAGAGGGATAATATAGGGTAGATAAGATATGGGCTCTTAGGAATCTTGCCTTTCTGTCTGGGATCCCAAGGATATAGAGACACCTCCCCACCTTAGCAGCACAGTGCAGGGCAAGTAGGCAGTCTTTGGGGCCAGATCATTTTGTGAATTGATCATATTGCAAACAAAGGCTCATGCTGGATTATCGGATAGCTCTTCTGGGTCATAACTGGCTATTTAAACATAGCCCCATGGCAAGCATAAGAGTTCTGAGCTATTTTCTGAAAGCAGTGGTGTTTGCTGCCCCAGATATTTGGCTAGTGCTGAAATTGTATGCTGTATGATATAAAATTACCACTTCACTAATTTTACTTGCGAGAAGCTGAGCCCTGCAGCCCTCCAGGAAGCAGGAAGAGGAGTTGTAGTTTTGTGGGATTCCCTCAAAACTACAACTCGATAACAGAGTTATAAAACTATCTGCTAACTACTGTGCAGCCATACTAGGGTTTTGTAGCCATGAATGAGTGGCAGTATTGTATTTTAATTTAAGTTTTATAACTTTTTTGTGTTGAGCACTGCCATGACCTCGGATAGCTCTTCAGGGTCATAAGCGGATATTTAAACATAGCCCTGTGGTGAGCATGGTGCGCGAGTGTTGCAGCGTACAAACGTGCACAAAAACGTACTCAAAGACATGAGTGGCTAGCATGTGTTTTGCATGTTTGGCATCCAGGTGTCCAACTATACCATGAGTACATTTGTATCCTTGGGTGCTAATTGCTGGCATTAGGTAGAGCATTGGGACCACCAAGTAAGGAGTTGAGATTATAGGTTCTAATCTGTTTTAGTTTATGTTTGTGTAACGTGTTTACCCTAGAACATAAGTGGACTAGACTACATTTACCATGAACAATAAACAAGCTACCTCTATCGAGAACTGTGCACATACACGTGAGACCAACACCCCTACCATCATAACCCTGGATGGTGAAATAGGTATCAAATTTACTAACTGCTGTATGTATCAGCTAGTGCAAGCACCTCCCAGCCATACATAGACTTTTGTTTGTGAAAAATGTACTATAAAAATTCAAATGAAAGGTGAAATTGCCTCATTTGGAGATAGGCTATTATATTTAGAAAATAGCCAAGCTGATATGCTTAGATGCAACACTGAGCTAAATAATCATCCCCTCAAACCGGGGTACCTTATATTGCAAACATTCATATATCTGCTCAGACAGAGCCTATTACACCTGAAATTGCCCTTACTAACTCTAAATCAGATGTGGAAATCATACCCAATACTGACACAAACGTAGACCAACTACCTTTAAAAAAATGGAGGAGGGAAGATAATACCAAAGGAAAAGAACAAAATACTGACTGAGCCCTAGTACCTAGTTCTAGGGCATCCAAAAAGGGTTGTAAAGCTGAACAGTTCCTTATCCCCACTTATAACTCTTTCTCATCACTTTCTATGCAGTCCAGCATAAATTCCAATTCAGATGTAGGAATTTTAGAGGACAATGTGCTGCATGTCTCCATTCATGAGGTTAACAATGTTGAAACACCTCTATCAGTCCTTATAGAGTCCCCCTCAAAAACTCCTCATGTTTTATCTCACAAGACTGCATCGCCACTTATTAAATCAAAGCAGTTATACGAACACTCCCCCTCCAAACCAAGCAGATTCTTACCACCCCCATACAAACAACTATTTCTATGGATATCACCAATGCCAATTTCCCCCATGGCTCCAACTAGGCAAGTCTATGTATTAGGAGACTCAATAATTAAACATCTCAACATGGCAATTTGCAACCCTGATAAAGCAAATCGAACATGGTCAAGCTTCAGGGGAGCTAATGTATCAAATATAACAGAAATGGTTAATTATGTTGTCTCCAATGCAGGCCATAATCCACTAGTCATAATACATGCAGGAACAAACTATATTAACTGTACTGATACTACACAGCTTATGGAAGACTATGTTGCCCTAAACAACTTACTTGTGGAGAAAGGCTGTAGCGTATGTATCTCAGAAATACTTCCTGTGCCAAGAGCCATGAAGGCCATCACTGATAAAATTAAATAGGTAAATGAATGGCTGAGGAAGTGGTGTCTTAAACAGAATATATACTGCATACCACATTGGGAGACATTCTGTGATAGGGATTCACTCTTCTGTTGTGATGGTCTCCATCTCTTCAGGAGATGAAGCGCCCTATTGGGAAAAACTGCAGTTCCTGTTATAGATAAACATTTAAACTAACATGCAGGAGGGAGAAGGGGCAGGTTCCCAATTCTCTAATAAAAGGCAATAAATACCAAACTGGTAGACCCTGTAACATACTATCATTTAATACAAGATCTTTAAACAATCTTAATATGCCAGAACTATAAGCAAAATGCATCCTACTAGACCTAAGTATTATTGCCTTTACAGAGACATGGTGGGACCCATCTTCAAAGTGGTCCAAAGAGATCCCTAATTTTAAACTATATCATAAAGATGGAGCAGACAGATTAGGTGGGGGTGTGTGTCTTTATGTAAGAGACGCTATTCCATCTTATGAAGTTATAACTTTAACAAACTCTGAAACTCTTTGGGTCACAATACAACTTAAAGGTCAATCCAAACTCACCATCTGCATGTGCTATAGACCAAAATCTGCCAAATTTCTTTGTACATCTGACCTAACCAACATTATCACAGATATGGTCAATAAAGGCGATACTCTCATTATGGGAGATTTTAACATGCGAGGTATAACATGGGATTCACTTACAGCTAAAACCAAACAGGAACGACTACTAACAACATTATGTATAGACTTCAGCCTTGAGCAGCTATTGAGTCAGCCCATTAGGGTAATCAATATACTTGACCTTGTTATTACAAATGTGAACAACAAATTCTCGGACACAAACATCACTGCCTGAATAGATAGCAGCAAACACAACTCGATTCAATTTAGTATGATTACTAAAATCCCCAAACTTACTGTAAACACAAAAGATAACGATTATAATAAAGCCAATTTCAACCTGAGAAATTCTACAATAATTGAAGTTAATTGGGAAGATAAATTTAAGGACAAATCCATTAATACTGCATGGGAAGAATTAAAGTAATTCATTCTTTATTTGGAAGAAAAATATGTTCCAACAAAAAGAAAATACAATAAAAAAGGCACATTTCCTATCTGGTTCACAAAGTCCCTTAATAAATAAAAAAAAAGAATGTTTTTTTTTTAAAAAGCTTAAAAAATTCATAACTCATGTCACATTTACAAGTATAAAACAGCAGTTTCTCTACTAAAAAAATAATCAAACAGGCAAAACTTAAACTAGAATTTAATTTGGCTTCTACTAAATCTAATCATAAATCTTTTTTTTCATTCATTAATAGCAAAAAGAGTAATAATAGGACACTTGGTCCCCTATTAGAAGATGGGATTATCATTAAAAATGACCAGGCAACAGCAAAACTTTTTAATAATTACTTTTGCTCTGTCTTCAGTAAAACAGATTCAAACCCCCTCCCCAGTATATAAAAACAGATCCACCATGTCCCCCCTTGACTGTTCAGAGGTTAGTAAATCCCTCCAGCCCTGGACCTGATAATATTCAATCAAGATTTTTGATAGAAACATCTGAATCACTGGTCTTACCACTTACATTACTCTTTAACAAATCACTTCTAGGAAATGACATACCAGATGATTGGCACCAAGCCATAATTACCCTAATTTACAAAAAGGGCAATAAATCTAGTGTTCAGAACCACAGACCTATCAGTTTGACATCTATTATAGGGAGGTTATGGAGCGACTAGTTATGTCATTAATTGAGAAAGAAATGCAACAATTAGGTATTTAGGACACATCACAACATGGTTTAAAACCACGACATTCTTGTACAACAAATTTTGTCTCATTTAATAACATTAGCAGGTACTTGGATAATAATATTCCTTCAGATGTCATTTTATTAGATTATAGTAAGGCATTTGATAAAGTGTCTCACACCTTACCTATTAAAAAAATGCATAAATTTGGTTTCTATCTGCATTTAACTAATTGGGTATCATGTTGGCTATACAACAGGACACAAGTGGTAAAAATTAGGGGTGTTCTGTTGGACCTAGGCCAAGTTACTAGTGGCAAACCTCAGGGCTCAGTTTTGGGGCTCACACTTTTCAATATATTTATAAGTGAAATGATTCTCCCTTCAATTAATCATATTTCAAAATTTGCTGATGATATCAAACTTGGAGGTAGAGTGGACACAATATCAAATACAACTTTACTAGAACAGGATCTCAGACATATTGAATTATGGGCTAAAACAAACTTCATAACCTTCAACACTGAAAACGTATGGTCCTCCACTTCGGAGAAAAAAACCTCAAAATAGTTATTATTTAATTAACACCCTTCTTAAACAATCAAACTGTGAAAGAGATCTGGGCTTCTTAGTTAATGATAAATTATCATCCACCTTACAGTGTAACAAGGCGACCAGAACAACAAATATTGTCTTAAAACAAATTAATAAAACATTCATCAGTAAATCTGAACAGTGCTTAGTGCCACTATACAGGGCATATATTAGACCCCACACAGATTATGGATCCCCCTTTTGGAGCCCATACCTTAAAGGAGATATAAACTGACTGGAACAAACTCAAAGATGGCTTACTAAAATGATTCCTAATATAAAACTTATGATACTCGGCTCAAAGAAACAGGACTGTACCCCTTTCACTTAAGAAGATTCAGGGGTGATATTCTTCTCAAGTTCAAAATATTAAAATCACCAATATTAATGAAACAATGTGGACTAACACTAGCCAACAAACGTATAGTAGGTAGACTTCACAATAAACAGCTTTTAGTTGAATGGGCAAACACCAACAAATGCGACAATTTTTTCTGTGTAAGAGCATCCAAACAATGGAATTCATTACCACAGGAATTAATGAATCTAACAAATTTTGACACCTTTAAATCAAAGCTTGACACATGGATAAATTCACTCAAAACAAAATGATCGACTATTAAGGGGGACAATCACAATGGGCCTTGGGCCTTCTTTTGTCTCATGTAATCCAGTAATTCAGTAAATCCAAGCAAAGTTGATGCTCTGTGATGGTTTCAGTGGCAATGCTTCAGAACTCTCACCCCAGATGCAGAATGACAGTTGCATCAGGAACCGATGAATTTATGGCAGCTGGTGAGTGGGAGCAATGGACTATGATAGGCTATTCCCTTACATGCAGTGTGAGGCTAGCATATGGTAAGAAGATGGAAAGGTTAATGCAGGTGTGAGCTGAAGTGCACTGGCTACCCATGTGACTCATCCCAGCAGATCAGTTTTCAGTCTATATACTTTTGGCTTGGATGAGAGGTAGGTTGCATCAGATGAACAGCTGGCATTTGATAGAGTTGTCCTGGATGTCAAAGGCCTTTGGCCTCAAAGTGCACACCTGAGATTTCATCATGATGACAGTTTGGGCAGAAAAACAAATAGGCAGACTAGGTGGATCAAGCAGTCCATATCTGCTGACAAAGTCTATGTTTCTATCATAAGGAAGATGCTAGAAGTGTGGATTAGTGAAGAGACTTGGCCTCCAGACACCAGGCTTAATACTGGGTGTTACTGATGTCATGGAAGTCTCCCTGGTTCAAGTTTGTAGCAACCCTTATGAAACAGAGCTTATTTATAACATTCTTGTGGTAGCCTTTTGTGGGGTGTTCAGGGTTTCCAAGGCAGTGGTACAGAATAAGTGTGTATGAGCAGTGTGGCCTGTTGCAGGATGATGTGGTGATTCATATTGACCAGTTGATGCTGCCAATTTGAAGATAAAAGACTGACCTAAGAGACATTAGATTTTGAGTGCAAATCCCTCACCAGCAGGTGCCATAGGTATGTTGTCTAGGTCATGATAAGATACTCTCAAGCATTCCCTTAGGTCTGGGCACTTTCTCAGTCATGTGGAAGCTTACCTAGTCAAAAAGTTACAGTTACTTAGGGTACTGAAGCTTGGCCTGGCTGGAGCGGGGCTTGACCCAGTGGGCTTTGGCACTGATTATTTCCAGGTAAGGGCAGTAGTAGTAGTTTTATTTATTTATGGTGCCCTTCCATGGAGTCCCAGGGCACCATTACAATATAGTACAACAACACAGTCAGCCAATGCTAATAAAATGGTCCACATGACATGACAATCAAAGCTCTAAAAACCATACATATAATTGGATCAACTAAAATCACCTACTGCCCACAGTAGCACCAAATCACTTAGCAGATAGGTAGGTTTTAAAGCCTTTTTTGAATACCTCAACTGATGGAACCTCCCTCTGAGCAGTTGGTAGTGAGTTCCAAGCCCTGCCACCCCGAAGGCTCTATCCCAGATGTGTTGAGTCTAGTCTTGGGGACCACAAGGAGGATCAGAAGACTAGAGGGAGTGAGTGGCATGATATGCATTTAGGAGATCATGCAGGTAGCCTGGACCCAGCCTGTGTAGGGCCTTATAGATTAACAAACTGATCTTATAGGCGATGTGCCACTTAACCAGCAACCAGTGCAGTTCCTGCAATGCTGGAGTAAAGTGACTTGACCTAGGAAGGTCTGAGAACAGTCTTGCAGCTGTGTCATCTTGCACTAGCTGCAGATGTCATAGCACACATCTACTGATCCCAAGGTAAAGGGTGTTGCAGTGGTGGAGATGAGACAATACAAAAGCATCCATTAGCAAAGGCAGATCATCAGGGGGACAAAAAAGCAAATCTGACTAATATTTCCTAGATGGTAGAAACCACTCCAGATGACAGAAGACACCTGATCCTCAAATGTTTGCCCTTCATCCAGAATGAATCCTAGATTCTTTAACTTTTGGGCAGTATCAAGACTAGAGGTACCCAGACAAAGATCTGATTTACTGTTAGACACTGCCAGTCCCCCTTTCCTACCCAACTCAAGTACCAGTGCTTCAGTTTTATTAGGATTGAGTCTCAGCCAGCTTGAGAATATCCAGCCATGAATCTCAGACAGACAATTATTCAGCATATCTACAGCTCCACACTCTTGAGGCGCAAAGGACAAATAGAGTTGTGTATCATCTGCATATGTAATTTACTAGGACATCCAGATCCAAAGTCATTTTTTTCAAATGGGCCTCACCAGCCTGCTTTTTAATTCAGCTGGAAAGCCCCCCTCAACAAAGGAGCAATGGATTATCCCAGCAAAGACCAAACCAAACTGCTCCACACAACTCACTAAAAGCCACATAGTGCTTGGGTCCAATTGACCATAAGTTGATTGCAGCCCTGAGATCACCCTGATGACCTCCTCCATTGTCACTGTCTGAAACTCAGTCGATGACTACTGAAAGCAATCAAGGCATCCAGTCCCACCACTGCTGGGCAATGACTTCCCAGAAGAGGAGATTCCCCACTCTAATAGAGTACACACTGTCTGGGGAAAAAACAAGCAAACTCTTCACATTTTTCAGATAAAGCAACTTTCACACTCCAGACAGGCCAGGTGTAAAAGCTTGTCTATAGCCCCAAGAAGCTGAGCTGGTTGGTTCTTCCTGTCCTCAGTCTCTCTGGAAAGGCATTCTGCCTTCTTAAGAGAGATTGCCCTTTGATTCTCAACATAGTGAGTACTGTATTCAAAGCCAGTTTTTATTCCTGAGCCCTGAACCTCCTCCATGCCTTTTTAGCCTCTGTCCCATAGCCTTCATTAACCTTAGCTCACTGTGAAACTATGGCAAGCCAAGATGCAAAAGCAAAGGACAGAGACAGATTGGAGCTATCAGGTGGAAGGCAGCTGTGACAGCTCTATCATAGGCAATCACTGCTTCATCTGTATCCTCAGCACAAGCCACCCACATACCCAAGGTATCAAGTGCTGCCAGAACACCCTCAGAGTTCAACCATCTGAAAGGGCAGTACCTGACTACCTCCATGGGGGGGCTATAAAGGGGTGCTCTGAACTCAAAACTGAAGGTGCATAATAGAGGTGGGGCTGATATGGGGTGATATTGGAGGTGGGGCTTATATGGGGTGAGATTAGAGGTGGGGATTGCATGGGGTGATATTGGAGGTGGGGCTTATATGGGGTGATATTGGAAGTGCGGCTTACATGGGGTGATATTGAAGGTAGGGTATATATGAGGTGATATTGGAGGTGGGCATTGTTCATGAGGTTTGGTCACTGAAATGCCATGTTGAAATGTGGGTGGAAAAAATCCTAAAAATGCATGAGTTATGTGCATCCGTTGAACTGTGTCACCCATGGGACCTGTAACTTGAAAATGATGTGAGATGCAGATGTCATCCACCATGTCCCCCGAGAAGGTCTCACTGTCATAACTGCAATGACATTTGAATTGTTTTCATAGCTGCTATGGTTGCTGAGATATTGGCAAATTAGTGTTACAAGTGTTGCTTGCCCTGTTGGGCTGCTGTGTGGTGCGGTAGCTATGTGCAAGCCCACAAATGCAAATCGTTACTCAGCAATCTGGAAAGTTGATTTTGCACTGTGTCACGCCATTCTGTGGCAAAGGTGTGAAAACACATTTCTAGCAGGATGTGAGAAATGACAGTTGTAGTGTTCATGAGGAGGTGCGAAAAAATGGCAATGCTGAAAATCTGGAGTGAAAATATAAAAAATTTGTGAAGTTACGAGTCTGCTTAGAAACTGAGTAACGTACGCTTGTAAGACAGCCGTTTTAGAGCTACTTTGAGCTACATTTTCAAAATTGGCTTTTGTATTCTGCACTCATGAAGACTGGGACTGCTGTTTTATTAATCAGTCCGGAAAGTTAATTTCATGTCCGAAAAGGTGATTATGAGCAGCAACAGCAAACTCACATTTCTGGACCAAGTAATGAGATGACAGTGACATTGTTGGAAGCGGGGCTTATATGATGTTATAATGGATTCCTTTCACTTGGTTCCACTTGAGATGCGTAATAATGTTATCAGAGTCACCTTAATTGCCTGCATTTTTTTTGTTTCAGCCTGCTTTCCCATCTGCATTTTGTTTTCACCACACACTTGAGGGTGCCCCATCTTCACCTTCTATATATCATTGATATGCACTGCAAAAAGCTTTGTTAATGAATCAGTTAGGGTTAAACTGACTAAAGTGGGGAAATGAGATGTCAGGGTAGAGCCCTTAACCCACCACCACCACTACCATCCTCCACACACTGAGAGACACCGGAGTGTACCATTGGGTAGTGAGGCCCAACTTTCACCCCATTCCAAGTATAAACAGGATGACACGCTACGGTAAAGGAGAATGGGCTGAAAGTTTGGCCTCATGACCCCATGGCACACCCCGGCATCTGTCGGTCTGCGGAGGATGGGGAGGTGGGGTGGTTGGGGGTTAGGGGCTCTACCCTAATGTCTCATTTCCTGACTTTTGTCATTTTAACCCTAACCGATGCATTAGCAACTTTTTTTTGCAATGAATTGCCTTACTTTTTGAAAAAGTGCAATATAACTAGCAAATAGCATGTGTTGGTGTGGCCCGCACTCCCGCCAAGCTCCCATTCCTAAATAATGATATGAATGTGTGGGAGTGCAGGCCCTCCGGGCTCTGCCCTCCCTCTTGCACATAACTACGGCACCACACAGTAGCCCTACAAGGCAAGCAACACTTGTAACACTAATTTGCCGATATCTAAGTAACTGTAGCTGCTATGAAAACAATTCAAATGTCATTGCAATCATGATAGTGAGACCTTCTCATGGGACAAGGTCGACAAAATCTTTATCTCACATTGTTTTCAAGTTACAGGTGCTGCGGGTGCCACAGTTCAATGGACGCACGTAACTGAGGCACTTTTAGGATTTTTTCCACCCACTTTTCAACATGGCAATTCAGGGACCAATTCTCATGAACAATGTCACTGTCATTTCATTACTTTGTCCCGAAAGTTGAGTTCAAATAGCGAATGCGCCATTCTGCTCCAGCGGTGCAGAATCATGTTTTGGGCAGGCTGTGAAAACTGACAGCTGTATACTGTTCATGAGGAGATGTGGAAAAGGGTAATGTTGAAAATCAGGAGGGAAAAGATGAAAAGCTGGTGGTTACGAGCATACGTTGAAACTGCACAATGCACATTGATAACAAGCACATTTTTCAGTATTTTTTAACCAATTGTTCAACTTGAGCTTTCTGGGAAATTCCCCATCAAAGCCGGCACTGTGAGTTTGTTAATCCATCCGGAAAGCTGATTTTGCACTGCGATGCACCATTCTGTGTCAGAGGTGTGAAAACACATTTCTGGCAGGATGTGAGAAATGACAGTTGTACTGTTCATGAGGAGGTGAGAAAAAATGGAAACACTGAAAATTTGGAGTGAAAATAATAAAAATTAGCAAAGTTATGAGCCTGCGTAGAATCTACGCAATGCACGCTTGTAAGATGGCCGTTTTGGTGATATTTTGTGCCACATTTTCAAAATTGGCTTTTGGGTACTGCACTCATGAAGACTGGGACTGCTGTTTTATTAATCAGTCCCGAAAGCTGATTTCATGTTTGAAAACGTGATTATAAGCAGTGACAGTGAACTCACCTTTCTGGACCAAGTAATGAGATGACTGTGACATGGTTGGAGGCGGGGCTTCTATTTACTTAAAATGGAGGTGGGGCTTACATTGGGTGAAATTGGAAGTGAGATTTATGTGGGGTGATGTTGGAGGCGAGCTTGTATGGGGTGATATTGGAGACGGAGCTTACATGAAGTGATATTGGAGGCAGGACTTATATGGGGTGATATTGGAACCAGGGCTTACAAGGGATGATATTGAAGGTGGGGTTTATATGGGGTGATATTGGAGGTGGGGCTTGCATGGGGTGATATTGGAGGTGGGGCTTATATGGGGTGATATTGGAGGCGGGGCTTACATGGGGTGATATTGGAGGCAGGACTTATATAGGGTGATATTGGAGATGGGACTGACATGGGGTGATGCTGGAGGTAGGGCTTATATGGGATGTTATTGGAGGTGGAGCTTACATGGGGTGATATTGGAGGTGGGACTCATATGGGGTGATATTGGAGCCAGGGCTTACGTGGTAACATATTGGAGGCAGGGTTTATATGTGGCGATATTGGAGGTGGGGCCTACATGGGTGAAATTAGAGGTGGGGTTTGCATGTGGTAATATCGTAGGTGGGGCTTATATGGGGTGAGTTTAGAGGTGGGGCTTGCATGGTGACTTTGAGGCAAAATCAGATGCTCTGATTTGTGCAGTGGCTGGTTCAGGGGCAGTGTACATCTGGATTTTTGTGGTATTCAAACATAGGACTATTAGGTCTTTTGGGTTGTAACTCAATGCTCTAACCTCTGCACTACATTGCAGACCTTACCACACAGCCAATATTATTATCTTTTTTTTAAGTAATCATAGGGGTTTAAGTATTAACAGTAAAGGAAGTAAAAACAGGAAGGGCATGGTGAAACCATGATAACAGGGACTGCATAATTCCTGAGTGTCCTTGATAAGGCAGTATACCAGTGCCCTCATCTAGGATCAAACCTCCGAATTCTTGCTTATAAAGCCAAGACACATCCAGTGTACCCCATGAGGAGCTTGGTGAAATTACTGGTCTCATCTTTAAGAGCATGTAGCTTTGCAATACATGCAAATAGCAAAGGAAGGGGCCGCTTGCTGTAAAAAGCACAAGTCTATCCACATCACAGCATTTGAATATTGCTCATTTATTAGTTAAACAAAATTCTGGGTAGCCTGGGTTCAAATCCTAGCCAATGCACTCATTTTTTTCCTCTGTTCTGTTTGTCCTGGTTCCACTATAGATGCATATTAATGGTATCAGAGTGACCTTAATTTCCTGCATTTTTTTTTTTTATCAGCCCGCTTTCCCATCTGAAGTTTGTTGACACCACACACTTGAGGGTGCCCCATCTTCACGTTCTGTATATAAATGATATGCACTGCAAAAAGCTTTGTTAATGCAACAGTTACAGTTAAACCGACAAAAGTGGGGAAATGAGATGTCAGGGCAGAGCTCCTAACACACCACCACCACCATCCTCCACACACCAAGAGGCACTGGAGTGTGCCATAGTTTAGTGAGGCCCAACTCTCACCCATTCCAAGTATAAACAGGTTGACATGCTACAGTAAAGGAGAATCAGCTGAGAGTTTGGCCTCATGACCCCATGGCACACCCCGGCATGTGTCAGTCTGTGGAGGATGGGGAAGTGGGGGGTTGGGGGTTAGGGGCTCTACCCTAATATCTCATGTCCTGAATTTTTTCGGTTTAGCATTAACGGATGCATTAGCAAGTTTTTTTTACAATGAATTGCCTTACTTTTTGAAAAAGTGTAATATCACTATCAAATAGCACGTGTTGGTGGGCCCCCCGCTCCCACCAAGCTTCCCATTCCTCAGTAATGATATGCATGTGTGGGAGTGCAGGCCCTCCGGGCTCTGCCCTCCAACTTGCACATAACTACGGCACCACACAGTAGCCCTACAGGGCAAGCAACACTTGTAATACTAATTTGCCAATATCTCAGCAACCGTAGCAGCTATGAAAACAATTCAAATGTCATTGCAATCGTGACAGTGAGACCTTCCTGCGGGACAAGGTCAACAAAACCTGCATCTCACATTGTTTTCAAGTTACAGGTGCTGTGGGTGCCACAGTTCAATGGACTCGGGTAACTCAGGCACTTTTCAGATTTTTTCCACCCACTTTTCAACATGGGAATTCAGGGACCAAGCCTCACGAACAATGTCACTGTCATTTCATTACTCTGTCCCGAAAGTTGAATTTGCAAAGCAAATGTGCCATTCCGCGCCAGAGCTACAAAATGATGTTTTGGGCAGGCTGTGAAAAATGACAGCTGTATACTGTTCGTGATGAGATGTAGAGAAGCGTAATGTTGAAAATCAGGAGGGAAAATTTGGAAAACTGGCGGTTACGAGCGTGCGTAGAAAATGCACAACACACTCTCTTAACGAGAACATTTTTCAGAATATTTTAACCAAATGTTCAACATGAGATTTCTGGGAAATCCCCACATCAGGGCTGGCACTGTGAGTTTGTTAATCCATAAGGAAAGTTGATTATGCACTGTGATGTTAGAAATAACAGTTGTATTGTTCATGAGGAAATGTGAAAAAATGGCAATGCTGAAAATCTGGAGTGAAAATATTAAAAATTGGTGAAGTTATGAGCCTGCATAGAAACTGCGCAATGCATGCTTGTTAGACAGTTGTTTCGGGGCTATTTTGAGCCACATTTTCAAAATTGGTTTTGCAACCTGCACTCATGAAGACTGGGACTGCTGTTTTATTATTCAGTACTGAAAGCTGATTTCACGTCTGAAAAGGTGATTATGAGCAGCGAGAGTGAACTCACCTTTCTGGACCAATTAATGAGATGACAGTGACATGTTTGGAGGCGGGGCTTATATGAGGTTATAATGGAGGTGGGGCTTACATGGGGTGATATTGGAGGCAGGACTTATATGTGGTGATATTGGAGGTGGGGCTTATAAGGGGTGATGGTCTCATCTTTAAGAGCATGTAGCTTTGTAATACATGCATATAGCAAAGGAAGAGGCTGCTTGCTGTTTAAAGCATGAGTATATCCATGTCACAGCATTTGAATATCACTCATTTATTAATTGAACAGAATTCTGAGTAGACTGGGTTCAAATCCTAGCCAATGCACTCATTTTTTTCTCTCTTTTATTTCTCCTGGTTCCACTAGAGATGTGGATTATTGTTTTGGAGTCACCTTAATTGCCTGCATTCTTTTTTTTTTAGCCCGCTTTCCCATCTGCAGTTTGTTGGCACCACACACTTGAGGGTGCTCCATCTTCACCTTCGATATATGTAATTGATATGCACTGCAACAAACTTTGTTAATGCATCAGTTAGGGTTATACTGACAAAAGTGGGGAAATGAGACATCAGGGTAGAGCCCCTCACCCACCACCACCACCATCCTCCACACACTAAGAGGCACTGGAGTGTGCCATTGGGTAGTGAGGCCCAACCCTCACCCCATTCCAAATATAAATAGGTTGACATGCTACAGTTAAGGAGAATGGGCTGAGAGTTTGGCCTCAAGACCCAATGGCACACCCAAGCATCCGTCGGTCTGTGGAGGAAGAGGAGGTGGGGTGGTTGGGGGTTAGGAGCTCTATTCTAACATCTCATTTCCTGACTTTTGTTGGTTTAACCCTAACTGATGCATTAACAGTGTTTTTTTGCAATGAATTGCCTACTTTTTGAAAAAGTTTAAAATAACTAGCAAATAGCATGTGTTGATGGGCCCTGCACTCCCACCAAGCTGCCCATTCCTGAGTAACAATATGCATGTGTGAGTCTCCCACTTGCACATAACTATGGCACTACACAGCAGCCCTACAGGGCAAGCAGCACTTGTAACACTAATTTGCCACTATCTCAGCAATTGTAGCAGCTATGAAAACAATTCATATGTCATTGCAATCATGACAGTGAGACCTTCTTGGGGGACAAGGTCGAAGAAATTTGTATCTCACATCATTTTCAAGTTACAGGTGCCACAAGTGCCACAGTTCAATGGGCGTACATAACTCCATGACTTTTAGGATTTTTTCCACCCACTTTTCATCATGGCAATTAAGGGACCAAACCTCATGAACAATGTCACTGTCATTTCATTACTCTGGTCTGAAAAATGAGTTCAAACAGCGAATGTGCCATTTTGCATCAGAGGTCCAAAATCATGTTTTGGGCAGGCTGTGAAAAATGACAGCTGTATACTATTTATGAGGAGAGGTGGAAAAGGGTAATGTTGAAAATCAGGAGAGAAAATATAAAAAACTGATGGTTACAAGTGTGCATAGAAATTGCACAATGCACACTCATAATGAGCAAATTTTTCAGAATTTTTTAACCAGATGTTCAACATGTGCTTTTTGGGAAATCCCTTCATCAAAGCTGGCACTGTGAGTTTGTTAATCCTTCCAGAGATCTGATTTTGCCCAGCGACATGCAAGTCTGTGGCAGAGGTGTGAAAACACACTTCCAGCAGGATGTGAGAAATAACAGTTGTACTGTTCATGAGGAGGTGTGAAAAAATGGCAATGCTGAAAATCTGGAGTGAAAATAATAAAAATTGGTGAAGTTACAAGCCTGCGTAGAAACTGAGCAATGCACATTTGTAAGACGATCATTTCATGGGTATTTTGCACCACATTTTCAAAATTGGCTTTTGCATCCTGCACTCACGAAGACTGGGACTGCTGTTTTATTAATCAGTCCCGAAAGCTGATTCCATGTCCGAAAAGTTGATTATGAGCAGCTAGAGTGAACTCATCTTTCTGGACCATGTAATGAGATGACAGAGACATGGTTGGAGGCGGGGCTCATATGAAGTTATGATGGAGGTGGGGCTTACATGAGGTGATATTGGAGGTGGGGTTTATATGGGGTGATATTGGAGGTGGGGCTTACATGGGGTGATATTGGAGGTGGGGCTTATATGCAGCGATATTGGAGGTGGGGCTTGTAAGAGGTGATATTGGAGGCGGGGATTACATGGGGTGATATTGGAGGCGGGACTTATATGGGGTGATATTGGAGGTGGGGCTTACATGGAGTGATATTGGAGACAGTGCTTATAAGGGGTTATATTAGAGCCGGAGCTTACATGGGGAGCTATTGGAGGCGGGATGTATATGGGGTGATATTGGAGCTGGAGCGTACATGGGGAGGTAATGGAGGCAGGGCTTTTGTAGGGTATATTGGAGGTGGGGCTTAGATGGGGTGAAATTAGAGCTGGGGCTTTCATGGGGTGATATTGGAGGCAGGGCTTATATTGGGTGAGTTTAGAGGTGGGCTTGCATGCTGACTTTGAGACAAAATCAGATGCTCTGACATATGCAGTGGCTGGTTCGGAGGTAATGCACATCTGGTGTTTGTGGGACACAAACTTAGAACTGTGAGGTCTTTTGGGTTGTAACTCAATGCTCTAACCTCTGCGCTACATTGCAGACCTTACCACACAGCCAAAATTATAATTATTTTTTTTTAAGTAATCATAGGGGTTTAAGTATAAACAGTAAAGGAAGTAAAAACAGGAAGAGCATGGTGAAACCATGATAACAGGGAATGCATAATTACTGAGTGTCCTTGATAAGGCAGAATACCAGTACCCTCATATAGATTCACACCTCTGAATTTTTGATTGTAAAGTCAAGACACATCCAGTGTACCACCTGAGGAGTTTGGGGAAATTGTTGGTCTCGTCTTTAAGAGCATGTAGCTTTGCAATACATTCATATAGCAAAGGAAGGGACTGATTGCTGTTAAAAGCATGAGTAACTCCATGTCACAGCACTTGAATATTACTCACTTATTAATTGAACAGAATTCTGGGTAGCCTGGGTTCAAATCCTAGCCAATGCACTCATTTTTTTTTCTCTCTTCTGTTTCTCCTGGTTCTGCTTTTGATGCGTATTAATGTTGTCGGAGTCACCTTAATTGCCTGCACTCATTTTTTTTTTTATCAGCCCACTTTCCCATCTGCAGTTTCTTGATACCACACACTTGAGGGTGCCCCATCTTCACCTTCTATATATAAATGATATGCACTGTAAAAAGCTTTGTTAATGCATCAGTTAGGGTTAAACTAACAAAAGTGGAGAAATGAGATGTCAGGGTAGAGCCCTTAACCCAACACCATCACCACCATCCTCCACACACCTAGAGACACCGGAGTGTGCCATAGTTTACTGAGGCCCAGCTCTCACCCCATTCCAAGTATAAACAGGTTGACATGCTACAGTAAAGGAGAATCAGCTGACAGTTTGGCCTCCTGACCCAATGGCACACCCAGGCATCCGTCGGTCTGTGGAGGATGGGGAGGTGGGGTGGTGTGGGGTTAGGGGCTCTTCCCTAATGTCTCATTTCCTGACTTTTGTCAGTTTAACCCTAACCGATGCATTAACAATGTTTTTTTGCAATGAATTGCCTTACTTTTTGAAAAAGTGTAATATAACTATCAAATAGCATGTGTTGGTGAGCCCTGCACTCCCACCAAGCTACCCATTCCTGAGTAATGATACACATGTGTTGGAGTGCATGCCCTCCAGGCTCTGCCCTCCCACTTGCACATAACTACAGCACCACACAGGAGCCCTACAGGGCAAGCAACACTTGTAACACTAATTTGCCAGTATCTCAGCAACCATAGGAGCTATGAAAACAATTCAAATAACATTGCAATCTTGACAGTGAGACCTTCTTGGGGGACAAGGTCAATGAAATCTGCATCTTACATTGTTTTCAAGTTACAGGTGCTGCAGGTGCCACAGTTCAATGGACGCATGTAACTCAGGCATTTTTATGATTTTTTCCACCCGGTAGATGTCTTAAAAAAGCTTAAAAAAATAAACCAGAACAAGGCACAGGGACCAGATGAGATCCACCCCAGTGTAATTAAAGAAATGGCTGAGGTATTGGTCAACTCTGTAAACTGAATATTTCAGAAATCCATCCAAACTTGCAAAATTCCCAAGCTATGGAAGCAAGCTGTGGTTGTCCCAATCCACAAAAAAGGGTCTAGAATGAAGGTTTAAAACTATAGACCTATTAGCCTGACCTCTGTGTTAGGGAAGATCTTAGAGGGGATAATAAAAGACTACATCCAATAGTTCCTTATAGCAGCAAGTGAAATGGATAAAACACAACATGGGTTCACTAGTGGGAGGTCATGCCAAACTAATCTGTTGGAAATCTATAACAGGGTTAGCAAACCCATAGAGTCAGGAAATTCCATTGATGTTGTCTTACTTGACTTTGCAAAGGCTTTCGACAAAGTCCCTCAGGTAGAACTTGTGGCGGGCTTAAAGGAGTCAGGTCTCCCAAGTTGGATTCTGCAGTGGGTTATGACATAGCTGGATAATAGAACACAGAGGGTCTGCATACAGGGGGAGTCATCTGGCCAGGTTAGAGTGACCAGTGGGATGCCATAAGTTTCTGTATTGGGACCATGTTTATTTAATTATATATTTCATCAATGCAGGCTGATATAGGGGTTTGGCTCTCTAAGTTCGCAGATGATACCAGAATAGGTTGTCCAATAAATAATAAAGCAGATCAGTATATTCTACCAACTGCTTTACACATTCTTGAACCTTGGGCCACCCAAAAACAATCTGTTTTCAATGTCGATAAGTGTACAGTCATGCATTTTGGAAAACATAATAAGCAGTTTCAATATTCCCTTGGAGGAATTGTACTAAAAACTGTAGTAGATGAAAGTGATCTGGGGATTACTATCAGTGGAGATCATAGTTTTAACATGCAGTGTAATAAAGCTATTAAAAAAGCGAGCAACATAAAACATTGCATACGGAAACACATTAAGTGTAAGGGTAAGGAGGTGGTGTTGCCTCTGTATACTGAATTTGTGTGCCCACACATCGAGTACTGTGTGCAGTTCTGGGCATCTTACAAAAGGGGGCACATTGAATTGTTGGAGAAGGTGAAGAGAAGGGCTACCTTAGGGATCAAGGGGACCAAAGGCATAGGTTATGAGCAGCGGTTACACTTTCTGGATCTGTACTCTTTGGAGTATCGAAGAATGAGAGGGAACATGTGTTTGATCTATAGGGCCCTGTCAGATACCAATAAGTGGGATCTCCAGGGATTAACACATAGGGATCAAACATATGCTACCAGAGCCCATCGCTACCAACTGGTTAAGGAAAGAAATATAACCAATAAAAGGAGATTTTGGATAAATAACAAAGTGACTTGAGATTTGGAATTTATTACCTAGTGAGGTGGTGGAGAGTAAAACAATGTTAGAATTCAAAACAAAGTTAGATAGATTTCTGATAAGTAAGGAAATCTAAGGGTATACATAAACTAAGGGAAGGCGAGCTTATGGGCAAAAAGTCTTTAAATGCTCTGATAGAACTATGAACTTTTCAACATGGCAATTCAGGGACCAAACCTCATGAATGATGTCACTGTCATTTCATTACTCTTTCCCGAAAGTTGAGTTCGCAGAGCGAATGCGCCATTCTGCGCCAGAGGTACAAAATCATGTTTTGGGCAGACTGTGAAAAATGATGGCTGTATACTGTTCATGAGGAGATGTGGGAAAGGGTATTGTTGAAAATCAGGAGGGAAAATACGAAAAACTGATGGTTATGAGCTTGCGTAGAAACTGCACAACCCACGCTCATAACGAGCACATTTTTCAGAATTTTTTAACCAAATGTTCAACATGAGCTTTCTGGGAAATCCCCTCATCAAAGCTGGCACCGTGAGTTTGTTAATCTATGCTGAAAGCTGATTCTGCACTGAAACGTGACATTCTGTGGCAGAGATGAGAAAACACATTTCTGGCAGGATGTGAGAAATGACAGTTGCACTTTTCATGAGGAGGTGTGACAAAATGGCAACGCTGAAAATCTGGAGTGAAAATATAAAAAATTGTCGAAGTTATGAGCCTGCGTAGAAACTGTGCAACGCACGCTTGTAAGACAACCATTTTGGGGCTATTTTGAGCCACATTTTTAAAACTGGCTTTTGCATCCTGTGCTCATGAAGACTGGGGCTGCTGTTTTATTAATCAGTCCTGAAAGCTGATTTCATGTCCGAAAGGGTGATTATGAGAAGCGACAGCGAACTCACCTTTCTGGACCAAGTAACGAGATGACAGTGACATTGCTGGAGGTGGGGTTTATATGGGGTGATATTGGAGGTGAGGATTATATGGGGTGATATTAGGGACAGGGCTTATATGTGGTGAGATTAGAGGTGGAGCTTGCATGGGGTGATATTGGAGGCGGAGCTTACATGGGATGATATTTGAGGCGGGACATTTATAGGGTGATTTTGGAGGTGGGGCTTACATGTGGTGATATTGGAGGCGGGATATATATTTGGTGATATTGGAGGTGGAGCTTATAATGGGAGATATTGGAGGCAGGACTTATATGGGGTGATATTGGAGCCAGTGCTTACATGGGGTGATATTGAAGGCAGGGCTTATATGTGGTGATATTAGAGGCGGGGCTTATATGGGGTGAGATTAGCGGTGGGGCTTGCATGCTGACTATGAGACAAAAGCAGATGCTCTGATTTGTGCCGTGGCTGGTTCAGGGGAAATGTACATCTGGGATTCAAACTTAGGACTATGAGGTCTTTTGGCTTGTAACTCAATGCTCTAACCTCTGCGCTACATTCCAGACCTTACCACACAGACAATATTATTATTGTCATTTTTTTTAAAGTAATCGTAGTGGTTTAAGTATAAACAGTAAAGGAAGTAAAATCAGGAAAGGCATGGTGAAACCATGATAATAGGGGCTGCATAATTCCTGAGTGTCCTTGATAAGGCGATATAACAGTACCCTCATCTAGGTTCAAACCTCTGACTTTTTGCTTGTAAAGCCAAGACACATCCAGTGTACCACCTGCAGAGCTTGGTAAAATTGCTGGTCTCATCTTTAAGAGCATGTAGCTTTGCAGTACATGCATATGGCAAAGGAAGGAGCTGATTGTTGTAAAACGCACGAGTATATCCACGTCACAACATTTGAATATTGCTCATTTATTAGTTGAACAGAATTCTGGGTAGTCTGGGTTCAAATCTTAGCCAATGCACTATTTTTTTTCTCTTCTGTTGCTCCTGGTTCCACTAGAGATGTGCATTAATGTTATCGGAGTCACTGTAATTGCCTGCATTATTATTTTTTTTTTTTTATCAGCCCACTTTCCCATCTGCAGTTTTTTGGCACCACATACTTGAGGGTGCCCCATCTTCACCTTCTATATTTAATTGATATGCACTGCAAAAAACTTTGTTAATGCATCAGTTAGGGTTAAACCAACAAAAGTGGGGAAATGAGACGTCAGGGTAGAGCCCCTAACCCACCACCATCACCATCCTCCACACACCGAGAGACACTGGAGTGTGCTATTGGGTATCGAGGCCCAACTCTCACCTGATTCCAAGTATAAACAGGTTGACATGCTACAGCAAGGGAGAATGGGCTGAGAGTTTGGCCTCATGACCCCATGGCACATCCTGACATCAGTCAATTTGTAGAGGATTGGGAGGTGGGGTGGTTAGGGTTAGGGGCTCAACCCCAACATCTCATTTCCTGTCTTTTGTCAGTTTAACGCTAACCGATGAATTAAAAATGTTTTTTTGCAATGAATTGCCTTACTTTTTGAAAAAGTATAATGTAACTAGCAAATAGCAAGTGTTGGTGGGCCCCACGCTCCCACAAAGCTGCCCATTCCTGAGTAACGATATGTATGTGTGGGAGTAGAGGCCCTCCAGGCTCTTCCCTCCCACTTGTACATAACTATGACACCACACAGCAGCCCTACAGGGCATGCAACACTTGTAACACTAAATTGCCAATATCTCAGCAACCGTAGCAGCTATGAAAACAATTCAAATGTCATTGCAATCATGACAGTGAGATGTTCTTGGGGGACACAGTCGATGAAATCTTCATTTCACATCATTATTAAGTTACAGGTGCCTGTACCTGTAACTTGAAAATAATGTGAGATGCAGATTTTGTTGACCTTTTCCCCCCCCGAGAAGGTCTCACTGTCAGTCAGAAATTACGCTCCCATCAAGAAATTACAGCCAAGAAAAAAAGTTGCAGTTTGTAGTTTAAATTTGCCCTGCTCAATGATTGCCATGAAGGAAGATCGAGAGAGAGAGGCTCATTTGCATGGCATCGGGTGGTTGGTGTGACTGCAATCAGTCAAGCCAGCTTCAGAGTGCAGGTGAGTGTTTGAGAAGGAGAGAGAGAGTAGCGTGTGAGGTGGTCAGACCAGGATCAACTATCGAGGGGCTTGTGAATGTTCTAATCTGTAAAAAACAGACTTTGGCTATACAAATTTGGGCTCAACCCGTTATCTAACAAACTGGAAAGTGAGTGTGGCATTTGTGGCAACAACTGACAGCATAGCCAGCCTGTTTCACCCAAGATGCCTTCCAGGATCGGCATCAGGCTGAAAATTTCCACCTGAGAAAGCCAGCTACTGTTTTCAGTGAGTACAAATCCAAACTGTGCATCAAATTGTGTTGTGATTTTCAAGCCAGCTGAATCTGTGTGCAAGCAGTGAGACTGTTTTACAAAGAGGAATGTGAGCTGTAAAACAGCAAATGCAATAAACACAATTCTGAGCATAGACTGTAAGCATTTATGATGGGTTCAGCAACAGTATATGTTCTAAACAAGTGAGAGACTGTGAGTTGTATTATACAGTGGCAAAGAAAATTCCTCTATTGTGATTGGTCAGTGTGTACCTGGCACAGTGATGATATTACACAATAACATCACTGCATGAAGTCCGGCACACACATGACCATATAACACACAGAAAACTCATCCCCCCCATGCTGAACCTGTCACATCTTAACCCCGCTCACTCACTCAATCAACAGCTATTTCGTCTCTCGATGCAGCAGTAACACAAAATAACACAGCTCAGCCTCTGAACTCAATTTAATTTTGTTCTTATTTTCTCCAAACAGCAAGTGGCTTCACTTCTTCCTGAAATGAGAGAATTCTGCAAACCACGCTGACTGTAACTACCGGTCACGTAGCTCTCCATCAGCGAGAAAATTCCATGAACAAAATTCAGTTTCAAGACCTCCCTGCTGAGACATTCACAGCTCCAACTAGTGCAAGAATGTTTTACTGCTGAAATCCTCACAGACTACAACATTCCCGCTGTTCCCTTGATCTTCCTCCCGAGTCCCCACAAAAAAAAAAAACTGAAACCATGACAACTACTGTGCACGTGTGTGGTGTTCAAACCAAGCAGCTCCACTTACCGACTGACAGCTCTGTTTTTCTTTCCTACACAAACACAGAGCAACACTTCACAATGCCCTGATGTGATGAATAACTAAAAAAAAAATGAATTAAATTGGGAACGGGGGCACTAGTAAGTCACAAATCTCAGAAACACAGAAGGGGGGAGCATGAAGCAGGAGTACCACCTACTGGACTACTTTTTCTTATCTCTCCAATATATGCCTTCCATACAAAAAAGAATAAAAATTTCACAAAGAAAAACAATTTTTAAAAGCTTTTGTATAATAGCAATAAGGCCTCGTGCTTCAACCCACCGCAGGAGTGACGTTATTACACAATAACACACACCCTGTCGTGCCTTATTGCTTAATTATCCTGCAGCAAACAGACAATCCTGTGAAAAAGAAATACTGTGGCTTGTAAGTGACTTTGATCATGTGTAGTTAGTCTAATTCATCTGCTAACAGTAAAGTTCTAAAAAATCATATGAATGTGCTGAGAAAGATGCAAGCAGTGTAATCGATACTGTTGGAGCAAAATCAGTAGCAGAAACAGTTGGATGCACAGTTATTGAGTCAGAAACAGATTTGATGTGTGAGGAGAGCTACAGCCACCATTACAGGACAGGGTTAGCAGTGTAAACACAGCAGTAGAGAGCCATTTTGTGACACTGTACTGAGGCTAGTAAACAAACAGTAACCATGAACTTTTATGTGTTTTAATTGCAAACATGACTTCTGGAACTTCCAGTTACCTAGATCAAACCCGAGCTATGATAGTAGAGGAGGTGGCCACACTAAGAGAAACAGAGAGAACTTTCTATGGTGAAGGGTTGCCTCCAGATGTTGCAATCCCTAGTTATCCAGTGAGATTATGCATTATGTGCCTTAGGGCTGGAAGGGATCTGTTTCTGAAACCCCACTGTTTGGATTGCCTAGTGAAGTATGGTATGAGCCGGGGTGCACAGTCAGAGAGAGCAGCACAAATTTGATTGGCTCCCACTTTGACCAAAGTAGGAAACCCTGCAAGTAGCAGCACACAGCACCAGGTTAAACCTGTTAAGGGAGGTCCCATACAGTGCAGCACAGAAGAGCAGAGTATAGATCTACTGCAAGGGCAGACACCTAGAGATGTTTCTATGCCTCTGTCTCAGATGGACAGTGCGAAGGAAGGATCCATTGACCCATAGAAGGAGGGTCCTAGTCCTAGCCTAGTAGAGTAGGATGAACTTCAAGAGACATTGAACGTGGAAGTGTCTACCTTTGCATCCAGCGATTAGTGTACTGTCTTGGCAGTGTGGCTGACTGCTCATTCCTTGGCAAAGATCCTAAGTGAGGAAGAGAAGAATGAATAAATACACCTTCATGCTGATAGTCCCAGTTTGCAGCCTCAAACTCTAGCCCTGGAGGAGCCGGAGAGAGAGAAGAAGAAGTCTCAGAGTACCCTCCCTACAGAGATGGTTGGGGACAAGTTCTTTCATTCATTAAGTATACTACAAACATACGAAATTTGCCAGCAGATGAAGGCCTAGAGGTCTATCAAGTCTGCTCGAATGTGCAGCTAGCACCCCTTATTCTGCAGCTGCCCATCCCTTCCACCCTTCCCCTTCATTAACCCTCCCCCTTGTCCTGTTCCATCCTCGTTTGAAACAGTCCACTGTTCTACTGCATACCACTTCAGCAGGTAACGCATTCCACCCAGCCACCACCCTCTCTGTAAAAAAGTGTCTCCTCATCTCCCTCCTGAACCTTCCTCGCTCCAGTCTCATATCATGGCCCCTGGTGGCCCTCCCCTCCCTTATTTTAAACAGCCCCTCTGTACCCATCTTGTTTATTCCTTTCATGTATTTAAAGGTTTCAATCATGTCACCCGTCTCTCCTCTCCTCTCCTCCAGTGAGTACATGTTCAACTCCTTCAACCTCCTCTTGTATGATAAGTCCCCCAGCCCCTTGATCATCTTTGTCGCTCTACGCTGCACCCCCTCCAGTAACTTAATGCCCCTCTTCAGATACGGACTCCAGTACTGCACGCAGTACTCCAGGTGTGGTCTAACTAATGACCTATACAGTGGCAGAATCACCTCCTCCATCCACGAGGATATACCCCTTGCAATACAACCCAGCATTTTGTTGGCCTTTGCAGCTGCCTTCCTCCATTGTGCCGAGTTGTTCATTGACCCTGTAATGAGCACACCCAGATACTTCTCCTCCTCTGTCTGGGCTAGCTGCACTCCCCCTAGCTGGTAACTCCTCCTTGGGTTCTTCATCCCAAAATGTAGCACCTTGCACTTTTTGGTATTAAAGTCCAGTTGCCAGGTGTCTGACCAGGTTTCAAGCTTTGCCAGATCATCCTGCAACCCCTGCCATCCCCTAGGTCATCCACCACTCGCCTACCTTGGTATCATCAGCAAACAGACTGATCTTGCTCTTGATGTCCCATGATATGTCTGCAATGAATATCCCAAACAACACTGGTCCCAACACTGAGCCCTGTGGAACACCGCTCGTCACTGCCCTTGAGTGTGAGAACTCCCCACCCACCACCACCCTCTGTTGCCTTCCCTGTTGCCAGTTTCCTACCCATCTCACCAGCTTTGCACCCTCCTCTGTGCCTACTAACTTCCTTCCCAGTCTTCCATGTGGCACTGAGTCGAATGCCTTACTGAAGCCAGATACAGGACATCCACTGCATGGCCCCTGTCCATTTGCCTAGTTACCCAGTCATAGAACTTGACCAGGTTGGTTTGGCAGGATCTGCCATGTATGAAGCCATGCTTTCTGCTGTCCTGTAGTCCTTTGGCCTCTAGAGGGCCACCAGCCTCTCCTTCAGGATAGTCTCCATTAGCTTACCCACGATGGATGTGAGGCTCACTGGTCTGTAGTTTCCCGGTTCATCCTTGGGGCAACTCTTGTGGAGGGGCACCACATGATCCATCCTCCAGTCCTGAGGTACACACCCTGAATGTAGTGAGGCATTAAATAGGTCTGCCAAAGGTCCTGCAAGGACCTCTGCCAGTTCCTTCAGTACCCTGGGGTGGATGCCATCTGGGCCTGGCGCCCTTGTCCACCCTCAGTGCCTTCAAACCCTCTCTAACTCTGCTCTCCATGATTTCCCCATCTGTCACCACTTCCACCCCTGCTTCTGCCATTTCTCCCACCTTGGGTGTCACCCCCCTCTTCTCTTTAGTAAATACTGAGCAGAAGTACTCATTTAGTGCTTCTGCCTTATCGCACCCTGCCTCCACCCAACCCCCCCCTCCTTCCTAATCCTTACTATGTGGTACTTACAGCTCCTTTTCTCCCTGATGTACTTAAAGAAGATACTGTACTGGCTTAACCAGGACTGGCAACTACCAAGCTGAGCCATGGGCTGTATATTTGTGAAGAGTAGTAAGGAGGAGAGACTGGTACATAGGAAGGCTGACACCATATATGGGAGGTCCTTTCCTATCTTTCCTTGAGAATCTGGGAGGAAATTGAACAGAACAGGAAATCCTGGTTATTGGAAAAGGCAAGCAAGAATTTGCATCCTGGTGCAGCAGCATGCATCAGAGACAGAGTCATCAGTGATAGACTGAAATTCTGGAAATTGGACAGAACTTTGTTTATGGACACTGTGCGTTATTGTGGACAAGGCAGGGAATAAGACATTCCGCAACATCAATTTTGAATGCCCAGATGGTGTCATAGTTCTTACACCTCACCCCATGTGGTATTACCCTTAATGGTGCCACTCCCTGTTAATATGCCCAGCATGCCTAGAGAGAAGCAAAACAGTGGCCGAGGAAATGGCACCACAATCCGCATGGGGGTTGTATACAGACCCCCATCTCAGGGGGAGGGAATGGACAAGAAAATGATAGAAGGCTTCCTTAGAATGGCAGGAAAAAGGGGAGATATTGTTGATGGGGGACCCGAATATGCCAGATGTTAACTGGAGCACCTTTGCTGTATGCACATCCAAGAGCAGGGTCATTCTTGATGCCCTACAGGGGGCATGCCTCAGACAGCTAGTACTGGAACCCATTTGGGAGGGAGCAATATTAGACCTGGTACTCTCAAATGGGGATGGAGAAAGAATCTCAGATTTAGAAGTGGGTAGCCATCTGGGAACAAGCGACCACCAAACAGTGTGGTTCACGATAAACACAGTCATACAATCAAGCCATACAAAAGTAAGAGTATTGGACTTTAGGAGGGCTGACTTTGGGAAAATGAGAGAGTGCCTCAGAAAAAGCACTAGCAAACAGGCAAGAAGGAGGGGTAGAGAAACAATGGAGAGTAATCAAAACAGCCATCACAGAGGCAACAAGACTTTATGTAAAGCAAATCAACAAAACACAATGAAAGAAAAAAACGCTATGGTTCTCAAAAGAGGTGGCAGGGAAGGTTAAGGAGAAAAGGGTAGCATTCAAGAAATATAAGGAAACACAGAACGAGAAGTACAGAGAACTTTATCAGTTAAAGCAGAAAGAGGCTGGGAAGGCAGTCAGAATAGCAAAGGCCCAAACCAAGGAAAGGATAGCCAACTCTGTTAAGAAGAGGGGTAAGATCTTTTATAGGTACATTAGGGAGTGAAAAAAGACCAAATGAGGGATACTGAGGCTTAATAAAGGGAAGGGAATGTGGGTAGAGGGTGACAATGAAAAAGCAGGGATACTGAACGAATATTTCTGCTCAGTATTCACAAAGGAAGAGGAGGGGGAGGTACCTAAACCAAACAAGAGAAACACTCCGAAGACAATGGTCGATACCAGTCTATTTACAGAAGAAAGGGTTCTGAACGAACTAATAAAATTGAAGGTGGACAAAGAATGGGGCCTGACAGGATTCACCCAAGAATTCTAAAAGAACTAAGGGTAGAACTAATGACACCGCTGACTACTCTCTTTAACAAATCATGGGAGAATGGGGTGGTACCTGAGGACTGGAGGAGGGCAGATGTGATTCCTCTTCACAAAAGTGGGAGCAGGACAGAGGCAGAAAACTACAGAGCAGTTAGTTTGACCTCAGTGGTAGGTAAAATGATGGAATCACTTCTGAAGGAAAGAATTGTTGAGTACCAAGAGGCCAGTGGGGCACAGGACCCAAGGCAGCATGGATTCATGATGGGAAGGTCATATCAGATGAATCTAATAGATTTCTTTGACTGGATGACCAAAGTAGTAGACCAGGGAGGGGGCTGTGGACATGGCTTACCTAGATTTTAGCAAGGCATTTGATACAGTCCCACACAAAAGATTAATACACAAGTTAGCCAGCCTTGGAGTGGGTCCCAAGGTGGTAGCCTGGATAAAAAATTGGGTAGACAACAGGACGCAAAGGGTAGTAGTAAATGGAGTCCACAGTGAAGAAAGGAGGGTTACTAGCGGGGTACCGCAGGGTTCAGTACTGAGACTGGTCCTTTTTAATGTCTTTATAAGTGACATTGCAGAGGAACTGGAAGGAAAAGTATGTCTCTTTGCAGATGACACAAAGATCTGCAACAGGGTTGATACACCAGATGGAGTGGAAAGGATGAGAAGGGACTTGGCAAGGTTGGAGGAATGATCAAATGTATGTCAGCTCAGATTCAATGCAAAGAAGTGCAAGGTAATGCACCTGGGAAACAAAAACCCAGGGCAAGAGTACACAATGGGGGGTGAGATACTGACAACAGTAAAAATGGAAAGGGACCTGGGGGTAATTATATCAGATGACCTAAAGGTGGGCAAGCAATGTGAGAAGGCAGTAAGGAAGGCTGGGGGGATATTGGGATGCATAGGGAGAGGCATCAATAGTAGAAAACAGGAAGTTGTTATCCCTCTGTACAGACAGTTGGTGAGACCCCATCTGGAGTACTGTGTGCAGTTCTGGAGACCCCATCTCCGCAAAGACATAGACAAAGTGGAGGCTGTCCAAAGGAAGGCAACCAAAATGGTGCAGGGTCTGCACCAGAAGACATATGAAGAAAGACTAAAGGAGCTTAATATGTATACCCTTGAGGAAAGGAGGGAGAGAGGGGACATGATAGAAACTTTCAAGTACCTCAAGGGAATCAACAAAGTCCAAGAGGGTGGCATCTTTCAGAAAAAGAGATGTGCAAGAACAAGGGGGCACAATTTGAAGATAGAGGGGGGACGGCTCAGAGGTAATGTGAGGAAGTATTTTTTCACAGAGAGGGTTGTGGATGAATGGAACAGCCTTCCTGAGGAGGTCATGGAGTCAAGAACAGTGGAGGAATTTAAGAATGCATGAGACAGACATAAAGCAGTCCTAGTGGGGGGTAGGAGGAAGTAAGCTGTTGGTTAATTAGGATCTGCAGCTTATCTGTTAGGTAGGAAAATGGGCAGACTAGGTGGGCTAAGCGGTCCTTATCTGCCATCAAATTCTATGTTTCAATGTTTCTATGTTTGTAGAGCAGTGTCTGTCATCCAGTAGCAGCAGTATCCAAGGAGGAAGATGCAGCTCTACTAGTGTTTCAGGAATTCTACAGGTGCGTCCAGATTCATCATCCCAGCAGTGTTTTCCCTTTTCCATTGCCTGGCCTTCCAGAAGAATTCACCCCAGCTGTTTTCCTGATTCAATGCCTGGTATCCCAGATAACATCATCCCAGCTGTTTTCCTGTTCTATCATTCGATTTCCAAGATGACATCCACCCAGCTGTTTTCCTGTTTCATCTCCTGGTTTTTCAGAGGACATCAATCCAGCTGTATCCAAAGATGTCACCTTGTGGGAAAGAGTCTTCAGCTTGGAGAAGTAAGGTGATCTTTGTTTTGGTCTTCAAGGAACTGATAAGACCCATTTTTTATGTTCTAACTGACTTTGCACAACACACCCTACATCTGACAGACTGACCACGAACTGTTTAAACTCTCCTCAAAGACTCTCCCCATGAATTTCAATGCTTTTCAGGCCCTGCCCTGTTTCAGGACTGTTCTTCAATGGGCCGTGGCCCAGGAGAGACTCTTTTATGGATCTTGTCCTCAGACAACAACATTCTGTCACTAGTATAGGACATTTAGAGCATCCCATCCCCCAAAATGTGTTATATAATGTTTGTTTTTCTATTTTTTTACTTTTGTACTTTTCTAAAAAAATATTTTGGGGGATTATCTAGTGTTCAGGTGGAGGTTTAGACACTTTGTGGAATGAAGAATGTGGTGTTTTGTTTTTTTCTTTTGCAGGTGTTCCTGAAGAAGAAAGGAAGAATCGAAGAAAAGAAAAGAAGAGGATGTGGGAGCTCAGCTGAGTTCCTCTTTTTTCCTAGGGTTTTAGAATTGTTGTTGTTAACAGGATGTTAATAGGGGTTTCTTCACAAGTGTAAGTGGGAAAAGTGTGGGAAATGTAATTCATTGTAATGTATTGCTTCCTGGTGTTTTTGTTTGCAGGTACCCTGGGTTTTATGGGGAGGTTCCCCTGTGGGCAGCTTGGTCAGATACATTTTAGAAGGCTGGGGGATAGACAGACTGTGGTCCTGACCTGCAGTAGGAGCCTCAATTCTGGTCTATTAGGGCATGCTTCAGGAATTTTCTTGGAGCCACTGATTTTCCATAGATAGATCATAGGAGAGGGGCTAAAGTTTCAGCAGCTGGCCTCTGTGCCTTTAGTCTTGCCTGCCTGTGCCTGGCACATGGTATGAGAGGGCCTGATCAGCTCTCCAAATAGGTAACACATAAGGTAGGACGGCCTGGTGCTGAGTAAAGGAATGACTGCGGGTAGTCATTTACCTGGCTTGGGGTGAGTGTAATTCCCCTGTTCCCTGGGGTTACTAGAATCCCATCAGTGTCAGTGATAGGTAAAGAAGGCAGCTGTTGAATATCTAGTTAAATGGATTTTCACTGGCTTCCTCTCTGTTTACTTGGTCTCAACTGAGAGCAGAGATGTGATGTCATTTAGAACTCTTGTAGTGACATAAGCCACAGCTGGCTGTGAGTGTGGGGAAGTTTTAGAATTTTCTGGAGTCCTGCAGTAGTCTGTGAGTGGAGCACTTCAGTTCCGGTAGCAGAGTGATCAGCTTAAGGAGTGAGAAGAGTCTGTATTTCTCACCTTAGTGGAGGACATTGTTTGCCTGACTTGTGAAGTTGTGGAAACCATCTCCAGGATTTCCTGTGCCCAGTGGGATGAGGGGGGACTGCAAAAGTTTTAAGGTGCAGTCCCCTGATCAAACCGAGGACTTTTTTTGAAGCTGCCTTTGGTGTACAAACTTTGAATAGAATCTGTCAGAGAGTTACCCGGGATATGTGCCTGCCTTTTTATGGCTACAGCAGGCAGATTCTGCAGTTGTTTTGCATGTACAAAAGGAGTGATGTCATGTTTTCTGTCCATGGAACTAACTGAAGGTATAAATGGTCTCCTCCACCTTTCCCTCCTCCAAGAAATGTTTTCCACCCTCAAATAAATATGCTTTCATGTTAGTCAATGGTTGCAGTGCACTATTGTTTTTCTTAAGTGGGCTGTACAAGAACTGTAACCTGGGTAGTTGGAGGTGCATTAGTTTTTTGGTGGGAGTTAGATCCACCCCCACCTCCACCCAAGAAACTCCTAAAGATCCACCCCACCTTTTTGTTTGGTTCATGTGGGAGGGGCACGAGGTGGATCTATCATGCTGGAACAATTGACTATCAGAGCTGCCTAGGGCATCAGAGCGTAAGCTTCAAAAGGAAAGAAAAAGCCTGAAACTGCATCCTTATACAGCACTTGTTTAAATAACCTTGGCTCAGCTTACATTCTTCTCCTAGTCACACATTTTCACAAATACTTTCCAAGAGATGGAAAGTCCCTCCTGGTGGGTACATGGTGCTATTCAGACCTGTCATCCAACCCTGCTCCCACCACCTTACTCTGTATTTTGCATTAGCTGAAACATGTCAGTACAGCAAGAGGCTGCAGTGTATATTTTTACTGGGATTGCAGTTTTAAAGGAGTAGTCCCCTCAGAATTTGCAAAAACATATGTTATGCAGAGTGTTTTGATGTGTATGTTAAGTCCTAGTGTATCCTTCCCTCTGTCTGCTATTAGGAGTTTTTCCTAAGTTAGCCTCTTAGCAGATACCTTAGAGCTAGCTAACTGAGGTTTCTGTAAGAAAACCACTACTAAATTATGCTCTAATTCACTGTTGTTGTTTTCTACGTGTGTCAGGTCTAACTTGCAGGAGTGTTTTAATTTTAAAACTTTTAATTTCATCAAACTATACACAACCATAAAAGCACAGAAATTGCCCAAATCATTAGTGCTATAATTAATGACTCTAGCTGTTTTCTTACAGAAAACCCACTCAGTTAGATTTCAAGTATTTTCTAAACTATAAATGTAGGTATATGTATGTATGTAGGTATAAGGTGTATGGTACGAAGCTGCAGCCTAGAAACTGTAAAATACTTTAAAGTCACTTTTTCTCCTGTGTGTGGTATAGCATGAAAACAACAGGATGACAGTGACTATTTCAGCTGCACATTTGATCCCATTTTACAATGGTTATTTGCACTACACATTTAGTGTATCTCATTGTTTCCAATAATAAAACAAATATTCGCCAAACTAAATAACTCACACATACATATTGTTATACTTTATTGAAAAGATACTTCACATTTGTAGCCAAAACAAATTTGAAAATCATGTCACAGAGCAAAATCAACACTAACTGCCCGGTCTACCAATTAGAATAGAGGAGGCAGTATAGTGCAGTGGTCGAAGTCTCTGAGCTGCAAACCTGGTGTTCTGGGTTTGAATCCCACAGCCTCCACATGCGTACTGTGTGTCCCTGAGAAAATCACTTAACTTCCTTGTGCTCCCTGGTCATGCCTGTAAAGACGTTTTTTCTCTCCTGATTAAAAAAAAAAGAATGCTGGTACCTACATTTATAGTTTACCAAATACTTTAGAGCTACTGTAACTAAGTGAGTTTTCTGTAAGAAAACTGATACAGTCTTTATTAATTATAGCACTGATGATCTGGGGCAATTTCTGTGCTTTTTATTGTTGTGCATAGTTTGATTAATTTAAATTTTAAAATGAAAACACATATTACTGCTAGCTAGACGTGACACACCCAAAAAACACAAATAGTGAATTGGAACTATTTAGTAACAGTTTTCTTATGGAAACCCCAGTTAGGTAGCTCTCAGGGATCTGCTAAATTGTAACTGTTTCCATTTTTGCTCACTGGATAAGAACAGTTACAAAGCTCTGCTGTTGTGAACTGATTTTAAAAAGCATTGGATATGCTAAATCTATGGGCCTGGCTTCATCACTGTCACATGAGGTAGGGTGCATTGTAGGAGGCAGAAGGCAATAAACCTATTTGTGATGGAGATCCTCAGGGGTCATAAAACTACCCTAAAGCTAGCAGCCTAATTTAGGAAAAACTCCTAATAGCAGACAGCGGGAAGTGCACACTAGGACTTTACATACAGATCAAAACACACTGCATAACATATGTTTTTGCAAATTCTGGGTGGATTACTCCTTTAATTGAGCCATCCCCAATATGTATCCTTCCAAGAACCACTTTATGTGGTGTGCATACTAGTGTGGATATCTCACTCTTATTTACAGCTTTACATCTTTAACAGTTTTTAATTGCAATTGTGTCTAAATGCTCCACCGTATAGCCTCCAATCTCCCACTATACCTGCATGCATTGCAGCACTGTTTTACTGCATGCAGGGAGGTCAGAGGCTACTAGAACATATGCAGATGGCAGTGTGGAGCACCGATGTAGGCTGCAATATTGGGATGCCTCTATACCACAGTAACCTGACAGCTGTATGTGCACCTCCCCCGGGTGTACCCCCATATCTCCACCTTACCTACCTCTCTGTCTGCACTTGCCTCACTGAGGACCACCTCCTGATGATATCTGCATACTGTCCTTGATTATTCTTCTCACTGTGCAGAGTGTTGGGAGTACCCTGCCTGCCCATGTGTGATGTGTCAGCAATACTACCTGCAGAGCTGTGCCAGTAGTGAACCCATACATTAGTGGAGCTCCTGAGTACATCATGGAGCACTGCTGTGGTGGACAGTAGACGTGTGGCACTGTGTACAGTGGAGCGGTGGGGAACACTGAAGGCAGTAGTAGAGGGTCTGCCTTCAGTCATACAGCTGCAGTACATGAATGTCCGTTGTATCCAGGTGCCCTAATACCGGCAGAACTGATGCCATGTCTCCCCCCCCCCTCTCTCTCGCCCTCCCCTTCCCTCCCTCTCACTGATGCAGCCCCTGATTCCAACATACGGAGTGCCACCTCCCTGGAACCTCTCTCTGTAACCTCTACAACATAAGTGTGTCTCATAACAGAGAAATATGATTATTTGCATAATCTGACTGTGCCATATACATAGTACTCCATAGGACATGTAGGAGG